>OX243919.1:1252500-2502500 GCA_945859665.1 Anorthoa munda | reverse complement strand
CCTATCAATAAATTTAGATCACTATCTAGCAGAGGGAGATTTGGTGACTGGTAAGCAGAGTAGATAGCCAAGTTGTTTTCTGGAGTGATTACCTGAACGCCTATACTTTCCAAATTATAAGTGTTAAGAGTAGGAAGAAGAGTATGCATCAGATCACTACGAACCAGCAGTGCCACCCCCTGCCCACGGCCATCGGACTTTTTATCAAGCCGATAGCAGTTGTAACCAGGTGTTTCTAGTTTGTGACTAGAGGAAATCCTAGTTTCGCACAACGCTACAATATCAATGGTCAAATCGCTTAACAAATCTAACAATTCTGTAAGTTTTGTGCGAATGCCGTCGGCATTCCAATACAAGATACGCAACTTTTTGACATTAAACATATTGACCAAGGTGAGTCAATATTAATATTACCTTATCCATCATGCTGTTACATGTTACAAATTGGTTTTTGATGGATTTGATTGTCATGAGTATCGCTAGCATGTCAGCTGTGGCTTGATCTTGAGCACCAGTTTGAGGCTGTACTCCAGTGTTGTTTGATCCCATCATGTTTGCAGCAACAGCGTTCCAGCTCCGCCCATCAACGTGACTGCTTTTTAGATTAACTTTTGCATCTTGAGACTCTTTTATTTGCTCTTGCCGACTCTGAACAAGTTTCAGATACTTTTGTCTCTCGATGCATTGTCGAAAGTTAGCCGGGTGGTTACCATTGCAGTTGCAACACTGTGCCGGACTCGTCCTGTCTTTCTTAGGACATTCAGCAGTATGGTGGGATTCTGTGCATTTTACGCAACGCGGAGTTAAGTTGCAGTTCCTTGACGAATGACCGAAGCCTTGGCATCTAAAACATTGTGTTCCAAACGGGTTCCTTGCCTGATACTTGCGTATCTGTACTACACAATTGCTAACGTATTTGATTTTCAGGAATTTTGTAAAATCGCTACCAGCTGGAAGCTGTACTAGAAAAGGAGGGCATACGCCGCTGCCTTTATTGTTGTCAGGTAGTTTCATTTTGCGGACTACCGCTTCTTTATAACCAAGGGTTTCGAGTTCATCAGCTAGACAGTCTTCGGCGTAAGCAGGTAGCCCAAAGATCACCGCTTTGTACCTTTTCTCATCCTTCCGTGGAAACGTATGGAATGCAAGGTCAGCAGCTCGGAAACCATCTTTTAAGGCTTGGTGGCTTTCTGGACTGTAACAACTAACTACAATTTTGTTGTTACCTTTGTATTGTAGATCGAAGTTCTTGACGTGTTTCTGAACGAGGTTCTTGATGTCTCCATGAGTCCATTCAGGTTTCATTTGTAAGATGATTGGCGGAATATGACCTGATTTCTTCCTTGGAGTAGAAGCATCCTTGAGACGAGCAGCGATGACATCCGTTTCCACTGGTTGATTGTTACGAAGAATACTGAACCGATTTGATGTTTTGATGGATTCAGGTTTATTCTGGACAGCTGCAGGTCGACCAAACTTTGGGATTTTCCACTCGCTGGTATCCACTGGATCTTCCAGAGGGCGTTTGCCCACTGAATTCGAGCGAGTTATAAACCGCTCCATAGCAAGCGCGTTGTATAAGTCGATGTTTTGAGATGTCGATAAATGTCCGACCCATCACTAAATAACGCACTACGGTGACCCACACTACGGTAACGTGCCAAGACACCGGGAGACACACAGATCGTGCACACAACTCGAGCGCGCACGGCCGAATGAAATTTATTAATATCAACCAGGTTTTCAATAATTAATTTTATGCTAAAATAAATATTATATTGGCGACGTGTACAATATACGTACGGATGGTAACAACAGCCAGATTTCGAGTTTTGGAAAGATGGTATAATAATTACTCAGAAAAGTTAGTAGTTATAATTATTATCATAATTTGTTTTATTTTCTGATATTGTATATCGGCGTTCATTTTATACTGGTCATACCTGTAGGTGAATCAAAGGCGTAAGAGCCCTCGTGGACTAGAAAAGGTTTTTAGTAAGAAAACAATCCTTGTTGATAAGTACTCTTTTTGGTAAAAAGATTGTAAAAGATAAAACGAAACAATAGTGAAAAGAAATTGGATTGTAAACAGTTGTAAATCACTTAGATGCCTAGTTTTGAAAAAGGTTAAGTAAGCAAGCCAGCTGGTCCAGGGTTTTTTAAAAACCAGGTTTTCAATCATTAATTTATGTGAAAATAAATAATATAATGGCGCCGTGAGCAATATACGTAGGTGTGGAAACAACAGCCCGATTTCGAGTTTTGGAAATAGTATAATAATTACTCGGCAAAGTTAGTAGTTATAACTATTATCGTAATTCGTTTTATTTTCTGATATTGTATATCGGAGTTCATTTTATACTGGTTCTACCATTTCATGAAGATGGTATAACATTTACGTGGCAAGTTAATAGATATTTTCATAATTTGTTTTGTTTTCTGATATTATAATATAGTGGTGTTCATTTTATACTGGCCATATATGTAGGTGTAGGTGTAACCAAGGCGTAGGAGCTCTCTTTGTCGTCTTTCTTGTTTTTGTCTCTTTCTTCTGAAAGTCATTATTTATCCCACGACGGTGATGTGGTTTGATGTATGTTCAACTGTTCCATCATGACTTCTAAACTTTTCCTATTATGACAAATGTGATGTGGTTAGAAGGGTCTTCACCCCGATTTCTCAACACTCGATTATCGGGCTGATCACGTAATCGACGAATAATCACCGGTTGTCTACTGTGATTGGCTGTTGAAGATTCATTCAACCAATTACAGCAGATGACGCGTGCTTGACAATTTGTCACATTCATTTTGCAATAATTTAGTGCTGAGAAACCCGGCCTAAGTGCGTAAAAGGGGGTCCATTTATCCTATCCTTGTAGTCTTTAGTCCAGTATAGTTGGTGTGTTTATGTACACAAATCTCTCAGAGCTTGAAACCAGTGATTTAGAGAGGTTACGGGGTAGCTTAATAGATGTGGTTCAGTAACTATATTTTATTTTTATTTTGATAGGCTCGCGTTTGACTACCATCTCTATTCTATCTTTAATCGGGGAGGTGGGACATGTTTCGATCACGCGAATTTTGAACCTGAAACTTGTAGCGCAGGAGTCGTCTTTCGACCACTGCGCAAACCAAAGCCTCTATATTGTAAATTATATCGTCACTTAATTGAAAAATAAAAACGCAAACTCATCATATCTTAATCTTTATTAAGAGAGATCTCGAATTTTGTGAATTTGTTCAGACGTGTAGGTAATCCTGGAACCACTACACCTATTTAAAAAATCTTTCACCATTTGAAAGGTACTGTTAGACCGTGCCTTTGTGGAGGAGTTAAAAAAAGCGAATTTATTTGGAAATAATACAAAAATATAAATTTTGAAATAGTAATATTAGGATTTAGATATGTGTGGATCTGTGTGATGACGGTTAAAGATTGATTTTTTGTGCTCGGATCCCGCGACACGACGGGGTGCGGCGCGGCGTTTGGCTAACACATAAAATTCGAGAAATGAACACCTGCTTTGAAAAACGTCATGCTCGTAAATCACGGTTATAACAACTCCCCGTTTAAGAGGAAACTTACGCTACTTAAAAGCGAAGTTTACAAAAACAAATAGTTCTAATCTGTTCGGACGCGACAAATGCGTTAATTGAATTATATTTTTGCAGGTCGAGCTATCAATGTTGAAATTGTTACTTTCAGACTTATTTATCATTTGAACGGGTTTGAATTTATTGAAAAGAGTCATGCATTTTTTATTTCAATTACAACAATAATAAAATATAATCATTACATACAAATATAAAAAAGTATAAAACAATAGACCGTGATGGTCGTACCTACATTAGGTGCTTCATTATTGTTAAAGTTACTGGTTATTTCTAGGATGATAACAATCTCATCGTTAATTCTAGTTGACAGTTTCAAATAAAAAAATCTTAGATAGGCTGTTATTAGCTTATTAAAATTGGACATTTTGCAACATGTTTAAAATCCGAATGGATATAATTTAGAATTAATATTTATTATTTATTGGTCTTATGTAAAAACAATAATCATTACAGTTGGGATTTAATGTTAGTATGTTTGTGCCTAGGGTAGTATATTCGGATATTTTGTTTTCACATACAAATCTTAGTTCTAAATGGGTAAACACAACCATCTATTATTATTTACTGATTTCCATTATTTTAGTTACATTTAGATTACATTGTAAATTAACAATTTTATTCATTATTTCTGTTTCACAAATAGGGTCATCTTGAGTACTAAGTTCATTAAAAACACTTTTATAATCACTTAACTTATCTAATTTTATATACTTAGATCTATCTTGACTTAAGGCTATGTATGGGGCTGACGATAATATGAGTGCGTATGATTTAGATACATTAACATTATGAGGAACAGTCAACATTCTTATACAATGTATATTGGCTTATCCAAGCTAATGAAAATTTTAAAGTACATCAACATAAATTATCATCTAAAATATAACTTACAATTTTTGACTGATTTATTGAAGTGTGAATTCCACATAACTCCAAATCTATTTGGAATTCTGTGTATTTAGGCAAGGTTTAATATTTTTGAATAGGTTGTAATACAAATCATTTGGTGATAAAACTGAAGGGTGCAGGTCACTTGAGTTTGCATACACAAAATGGATTATAATGTCTTCTAATTTGTGGAAAAGACTTAAAATACTTGATTTAAAGTGTTTTGTAGAGTGGCTCTAAGCATGAGACCATTCACATCGGATGTGATATTATCAGTGTGGGACGAGCGGTTTTCTATTGCAGTATTGAGGGATATTTAATTATTAAAATATTAAGTCTAAAGCTCAATTAATTTAATATTAAAATAAAAGGGATAGAATAACTTATAACCTAGTGGAACTATCAGTAGCTAATTTTACGTGATCATAATGATGTTTGACATGTTTTCAATTAAATATAAGAGAAAGTGTGTGGTTACCGTGGATTTTAACTACTTTATAGGGACCTTTCCACACAAGTGACGATGATTTTCATTAATCTCAAGTGGTTTTTTAGATAAACTAAATCACCAACTTTATAAGTTGGTCGGAAACGTGTGTCATAATACTTCTTTGATGTCTCTTTGGATTTATTTATATTTTCTATGGCTCTGTTATAGGATAGTTTTAAACGGTGATTTAACATTTTAATGTATTCGTGATAGATGCTAGTAGGGTCTAATTTATAAATTGAATCTGGTAAATAAGGTTTATGATCGAACAGTAGTTCATACGGTGTGAATTGAGTGGTTGTATGGACATTAGTGTTATAAGCAAGAATACCTGTTTAAACATATTTATGCCAATCTGTTTGATCAAAACATAAGATTTTAGGTATTCCTTTAAAGTGGAATGACACCTTTATAAAGCTCCTTGTGTTTGAGGATGATAGGGTGATGACCATAGTTGTTTTATTTTAAGGAATTCACAGGCTTTTTTAAAACAAATCAGCTGTCAAATTAGTACCTTGGTCAGTCAATATGATTTTAGGGATAACGAATAGGGAGATAAAGTGAACAAGGCATTCACAACATTCTTGAGCTGAGCTGCTTTACTCATTAAGTCAGAGGTGTCGCCGTAGTTAGCAAGATCTATTCTCTCTGTAGTATTTGATATTGGTAGGACAGGGGTAGCTTCTAAATATTCGGGTTTTATTGCATTTACAAGGGCTGATACACATATTGGATACCTAGATAGTGCATCTGCGGCAGAGTTGAGTTTTCCTTTTTTGTAGATAATGTCGCATATTCCTCTAATTTTAATCTCTATCTTTGTAATTTGCTAGAGGGATCCTTATGATTGAAAAGCCATTTTAATGGACGATGTTCGGTAACAATTTAGAATTCCCGACCATACAACCAAAGATGATTGCTAGTAATTCTTTTACATAGGTATTGTAATTGGTTTCACTTTTGTTAAGACACGTTTCGTCCCGTACACGCGTAAGCTATAGGCCTTTCTTAACTATTATCTCCTTGAGACAGTATGGCACTTATCGCGTGATTGTTTAGAAAAGTCTGCATATGCTGACAGAGATGGGATATGAGTTTGCTTTTAAGGGTTAAGAAAGCGAGTTGATGCTCATTTTGCCATATGCAAGTTGTGTCCTTTTTCAGGAGGGAACTCAGTGGTTTAGCAAGTTTAGAAAAGTCAGGTATGAATTTGCTATAGTAGGACAGGAGACCTAGAAATGATTTTATATCTTTGACATTTTGGCTTTGGTAAATTCGATACGGCTTTGATTTGTTCAGGATCAGGTTTTAAGCCATCATCAGTAATTTAGTGACCGAGTTAGGAAACTTCCTTTCGAAGGAACTCGCATTTGTCGGGTTGTAATTTAAGATTATAGTCTCTTATACGTTGGAATACTAGTTCCAGGTTTCTGATGTAGGAGTCTAGGTCATAAGAGTAAATTACGATATCGTCAAGATATACAAAGCATCGGATTCCTTGTAGTCCAGATAGGACAGAGTTCATGATTCTCTGGAATGTTAACGGAGCGTTTTTCAAACCAAAAAGCTTTCTTTTAAATTCGAAATGACCCTGCGGTACGCTGAATTCAGATTTAGCGGCGTCTTCGTGTCACATTTTAATCTGATGGAATCCAGAAGCTAGGTCTAGAGTTGAAAACTATTTAGATTTTCCTTGTTGGTCTAGTATTTCAGAGATGTTAGGGATAGGATAAGAGTCTCCAATAGTGATGTCGTTTAGTTTTCTGTAGTCTATGACAACTCTCCATTTTTATTTTCCTGAGGCATCCTATTTTTTTGGAACGACCCAAATAGGTGCGGACCATGGGGATGTCCCAAATTACTGAGATTCTGAACGATGGCATTATTAAACCGTCCATGTGGAATTTTTAGTAATGCCATCGTTCAGTATCTTAGTAATTTGTTTTTGAACTTCTTGTTTATGACATTCGGGAAATCTGTAGGATATGACGTTGTCGTATTTGGTTTGATATGGGGTCCGAACAAAAAACCCGATGTGTTAAAAATGAGACATAATTTATTATCAAAAAGAAACTGACAGATCTATTAATTAATGTTATTATTCAATTATTAAGTTTCCTTACGAGACCGCATCAGAGGTGAAGATATCTGCAGGAGAACATAAGTTACCGACATAACCCGAAGAATTGCAAATTATAGTGGCAGTGGGCAGGGCACATTGCTCGCAGAACGGATGGCCGATGGGGCCGAAAAGTTCTGGAATTGCGACCGCGAACCGGATGCGCTGGATGCGAGACGCACGGGATTGGTCAATGTAGCGACGCCTGGTGGAGGCCAATATCCAGCAGTGGACGTGTTTATGCTGAAATGATGATGATGAATTAGTGAATTTCTGACCGATATGAATTTAAATGAATAATATGACATCTGTGTATTCCTGACTTGTAATAATAGTAGAGGAGACGTGGAAGATCGACCTGCACCCATCAGATAATTTCATGAGACATATTTTATATCAAATATAATTTAATAACAAAGGTGCCTATGATAACTTGCCTATCAAAAAGTTTACATAGCTACTTTTAATTAAATTAATTTTAATCAATTTCCTTTCCTCACCGTCACTCTTTTCATAACCGAATGAATTTCATCTCAACTGATAGTTTTTAACACACAGAATATGCCTAGGTAGGCTTGCCTAAATGCCTTGAAAACTAACACAATCACAAGTACACAGCGGCCATTTTCAATAACTCTTACGGAAGTCTTTTTATGAGCGTGCTTCCAAACATGGTTGGGTTATAGCCTTAACCTCCTTGTTTTTATCGTCACTCGTAAGTATTTTTTTTCATCAGATTGGTACGCAGCAAATAAAGCGAGTCATTCACGTCAAGACTTTTATTCAGATTGTTCTACAAATCGCATTTTAGTACAAAGTCGATTAAGAATAGGAATGATCGCCAATTATTATTATTATTTATTTTTTTCCCATAAAATACACTTACGTGGTGTTTTTAGCTGCATACATGTATTTAAGTCCCTAAAATGACTAACATTCACACTTTATATTTTCGAGGTGGCATATAGATAAGTAGTCCCAATCGCACGCCATACATGAACAAAACAACAGTTTAACTTTTTCTAAATATTGAACAAATACATGTAAACAAAGGTAACAATTTATACAGCCTATTGAAACAGCTGTTTGGGACTTTGTGGGTTTTTGAAGAATGGCCATTAATTTTTTTAGGCAAATTAGCATTTCGCTGTTTTTATACCTCCTTTTATAGAAATTATTGTTGATTTCAGTTCATAGGTATTCCAAATCTTGATGTTCGTCACGTGTAAATCTTGATTGTTATATTCCTTTTTCTTGATATGTTTTCTTCCTAAATTCATCTTGAAATAATGTTACTTGAGTTTTCCACTTTGTCCATCAACTTTCTTGAGCTAAAAAATAAGTTTTAACCCCACTCGTGAAGAGTGAAGGTTACGTTTTTGACCTCTGACAGAAACATTGAACCATATGGCGGGCTCCAAAGAGCCCTGGGATAGGACAGGGATAAGGGATGGGATAAGGGATACTGCGGACAATTTCGCGTAGAGCGGTCACCACCCAAGCACAATTTTTCACTTACAGTATTACATTACAAATTAATTAAAAAAACTTGTAAAATTCCAAATATACTCGTTTTTATTTTCTTTTGTACATCACAGAAAGGTCCTAGACGTTCAGGCCGCAGTGTCCGCAGCTGAGATCAATATACTATACTGTACAAACATATATAATAGACTCCCAAACTTCAACAGTCGGCTTTCACATTTATCGTATTGTTAAATTTTTAAAATTTACAACTAGGATGCGCCGGGCTGGCCTCACACACGTACGATTAAAGCTTTGGACGGCAGGTCCTCCCGCCGGAGACACACCCGGCGCGCTCAAATAAAATACAATCGCTCTCAAGATAAATAAACTAGCGGATGACTAGCGGCGCAGCAGCGCGGGCTCCGGGCCGGCGGGGCGCCCAACAACGTAGCTTCACTGAGTGGCGGTCGCAACCCGACGAAGCCGCCGAGTCGCGCCCGCGCCACTTATCACTAGGTTAGAGTCCGTATGGCCAGCGGCGTTCTACACCGTCACATTGAGGAGCAGCTTGAGAGACAGCGCGCAGTCGAGCTGCGGGTGGCAGCAGCCCTCACGCTGCCAGTGCGTGGGAGGTGGCGGCAGCGCGCACGCGGCCGGGGCTGCACCCCACTTGCTGGCCGCGTACCGATCGCCGCCGCGTTTTGAGTCGCGGCGGTCGCGGCGCAGCGTTGAGCGGCGCCGACAGCGGGCCTGTGGACGGGCCACACTACCAATACTGCCGACACTGCCAATACTGCCCACAGACATGACGGACAACGGAGGACTAGGCCGGTTCATGACGGAGGTGCCCAGATCTTCTTCGTCGGGTTGCTGATGGTTGTGTTTGCACGGACACTTTTTGTATTTATAATATGTCAACAGGCACTGCGTTGTTTCAGTCGGGGGTGCTCCGTTACGTTGCTCACGTCCTCAAAGTCCCCAGACTTCGATGTTTCGCAAGATGGTCGCCGTCGCCGCTGTCGATCTGCTTTGATAACACGTCGAAACACTTATCTGCTCACTTTCACGACTTAATACGTCAGCGGTCACACTGCTGGCTTCTATGATGTTGATCGATTATTATCGAAATAAAATATGGATGCCACCTCTCCACTATTCACACCTTCACCTCTTGCTTTCGACTACGTGACGTCGGTGGCACTCGTCGTATTTATATGGTAATGGCGGCTGCGCGCCGAGTGCTACGCGGTGGGGATACAAAGCGCCCCACTAATGACGATACTTTTTTTTTCAGCTATTGTTGCGGCGATTAGTAAAAAGAATTTTATTGTTACAATGATTTCAAAAGTAAAAAGAGGATCGGACGAAATTATGCATTCTAGACTTAGATACGTTCACCGTACAACTCACAACTGAACTGGTCTGCCAGCGAGTTAGTGACTTGTCAGCGTTGTTAAAATCTCACAATCAAACAGATAATTTGACATTGCAGTGACAAATCACCAGACAAAATTTACTCACATGGGTATGAGACACATAAGACTTTAATATCACTGGCGATCAAAGTTACTGCCTATAGAGTATGAACCATTTTTTGTATAAGGGGTGCCAGGACTAATGGGGAGAAGACCAGGAAGTTTGGGATTTTTACCTCACTAAAACCATCCCATGATCACCATCAGCACGTAGAACCCCCGTGACCTCTTAAAAGACCACCCCGAAGCTACTATTGAATACCTTACTATCTATACCTATACCTAATGTCAGACATACATAGCATAGACTTAAGTTCATAGGTTATTCAGTAATTTCTTATTTGGCTGAAATGTCTATAGAAATGGTTTAGTTCAGTATTTTAAACGTGATGTCTTAGTTGTAAGTCTTCCATGTTATTTAAATAAATAAATGTCATTAACTAACTGCATCGTTGAAGCCGGTATTATGTCCAACTCATGGTACTTCATGCCTTTTAATGCCAATCATCTTAATATTAAGATTGATTTCTTAGTCCGCCAGTTCGGCTTAGCTATGTAAAAAATCTAATAGTAGCGAGACAAAATACAACTTTTTTGGCGTGAATCCGCAACCTATCTTTATGTCACCTGAAAGTAAAAACAAAAAAAAACAACCACTTGTAGCGGCACCGACGCCGCCACTTACAAACAAATGACATGACGTCACACAAATCCTGCATCGCGCAAGCAAAGTTTTCGGCGCGATTTGAACGTATACAACAGTCCGACGATAACCGTTGGGCAGTTGCCCGGACCAGACACCACACCCGTCTGGTCGGAGGATCCTCCCTTTTCTAAGGAGGTTTGTGGGACTTTACACCCTGTTCCGTATACCTCCAAACTGGTGACCCTCGAACATAAACATCAGCGCAGCCTTCGTGCAGAGCTACTTCATCGTGACGTCATCATCACTTCCTCAAGCTTTCGAGCAGCGAGTCACACAGCCAGCCAGTACCCACGGCATCTACGGGGGTATCCTGACCACCAGCATGCAGCGGACGCGCATACCTGGTCATCACCCTCAGCTTCTTTCATCACCGCTCCGACCCACTGGAGCCAGCAGCACTGTCCCGACTCACTGGGACACATCATCACCGCTCCGAACTACTGGAGCCAGCAAAACTATCCCGACTCACTGGGATATCATCACCCCGACTCACTGGGGCACAACCGCATACAGTTCCGACTCACCGCGAACTCTGCGACTTCCGGTTCCGACTCACGGGAACCAACCTTCCACTGGCCAGGCACGCATCATAAGATGTACGGACGACTCAACCTGCTATCGACCTCCGGTCTCCGGAGGGGAGTGATGTAGCGGCACCGACGCCGCCACTTACAAACAAATGACATGACGTCACACAAATCCTGCATCGCGCAAGCAAAGTTTTCGGCGCGATTTGAACGTATACAACAGTCCGACGATAACCGTTGGGCAGTTGCCCGGACCAGACACAACACCCGTCTGGTCGGAGGATCCTCCCTTTTCTATGGAGGTTTGCGGGACTTTACACCCTGTTCCGCATACCCCCAAACACTTATTAATCTAATTATGATAATGTCTGCTAAGTATTTAAGCCGCAATAACACATTAAGAACCTGCATAATATACTACTAAAAACTGATTAATTACTAGTACTTAATCATTAATTGCAGTAATCGTTCGAGTGTGGGTAATTCCTATCTTTGCTATCTCTAATCCATAGCCATTAGTAAAGTACATATACAATTACCAACTCTAATGGAGAACCAATGCAAAGAGGTGCTTTAATCGATGACACAATTGTGAAATTGATAGTGTAATGGAATCAGGCCGGAGCCAGGATTTGTTTCTGGGGTGCCAGAAAATTACCACACTTAGGTAAGTGTGGTAACTTGAAGTATGGTAGTTTCTTATCTATCACAGTGAACACAAAGGAAAGTTGTAAGCACAAAGAAATGAATGTTATCATCAATATGCTCTCAGAGTCTCTCCTTGTTTTATGACGCGAAGAACAATGGTTTCTAAAGGGTTTAGCACTTGCCTACCTGAGCAAGTGAATGGATCCAATAATAACTAAAGGGAAACAAATGAAAAAATTGAAAAGAATAACTTTCGACGAAAAATTGATTATTACTGAACAAAGGCCTAATCTTAAGAAAACCCTAACCAAAATCTATATTATTAAAATTAAATAAATGCCGTAAAGCGGGAGAAAATTAGTGTTACTTATAAAATTTTAGAATAATAAATTAAAAAAAAACATCAATATAGATAAATAAAATTTAGTTATTTATTAAATAAAAAAAATAAAATTTTGTTTTTTTTTTTGAATCATGCTTTTTACGTCTTCTTCTTCTTCGTATCTCGGGCCGTCTGCCATATTGGATTTAGAATGACGTCACTTATCTAACCTTGCATTGTCATCCAAACTAAACGTGTATGCAAAATTTCATCCTAATCGGTGGATGATAACTGGTTTCAAAATAAAGTTGCAAGATTTGACCCGAATACACTTACATACATACAAACATACATACATACATTGCAAGTTAATAAAAGCTTGTAAAAAGGTCCACAAACATCGGTATAAATCAATTAAAGTGGCGATATAGCCTTCCTGTATTTTAAGTTTTTGAAGGGCTTTCTAGACTGCTTACCCTCTATGCAGGGTATGCATGGTTCCTTGTCAACCTCCGTGTACTCCACTCCGTTTCTATTTTTTCATTTGTTTCCCTTTAGTTATTATTGGATCCATTCACTTGCTCAGGTAGGCAAGTGCTAAACCCTTTAGAAAGCCATTGTTCTTCCAATCATAAAACAAGGAGCTGAGACTCTGAGAGACCAATACTATAGCATACTGATGATAACATTCATTTCTTTGTGCTTACAACTTTCCTTTGTGTTCACTGTGATAGATAAGAAATTCCCACACTTCAAGTTACCACACTTACTTAAGTGTGGTGATTTTCTGGCAACCCAGAAATAAATCCTGGCTCCAGCCTGATTCAATTACACTATCAATTTCACAATTGTGTCATTGATTAAAGCACCTCTTTGCATTGGTTCTCCATTAGAGTTGGTACTTTTATATGTAATTTACGGCTATGGATTAGAGATAGCAAAGATAGGAATTACTCACACTCGAACGATTACTGCAATTAATGATTAAGTACAAGTAATTAATCAGTTTTTAGTAGTATATTATACAGGTTCTTAATGAGTTATTTCAGCTTAAATAGTTAGCAGACATTATTATTATTATAATTAGTTTAATAAATGGTTGGTTTCTTTTCTTTTTAATTACAGGTGACATAGAAGAGATAGGTTACGGATTAGTTGTATATTGTCTCGCTGCTAGCTCCTATGATGATGATCGATTAGGTTTTTGACATAGCTAAGTCAAAATATTAAGAAGATTGGCATGAAAAGGCACAAAATTCCATGAGTTGAGCTTCAACTATGCAGTTAGTTAGTGACATTTATTTATTTAAATAACATGGAAGACTTACAACTAAGACTTCACGTTTAAAATACTGAACTAGACCATTTCTATGGACATTTCAGCCAAATAAGAAATTACTGAATAACCTATGAACTTAAGTCTATGCTATGTATGTCTGACATTAGGTATAGGTACAGATAGTAAGGTATTCAATAGTAGCTTCGGGGTGGTCTTTTAAGAGGTCACGGGGGTTCTACGTGCTGATGGTGATCATGGGATGGTTTTAGTGAGGTAAAAAGTCCAAACTTCCTGGTCTTCTCCCCATTAGTCCTGGCACCCCTTGTACAAAAAATGGTTCATACTTTATAGGCAGTTACTTTGATCGCCAGTGATATTATAGTCTTATGTGTCTCATACCCATGTGAGTAAATTTTGTCTTGTGATTTGTCACTGCAGTGTCAAATTATCTGTGTGATTGTGAGATTTTAACAACGCTGACAAGTCATTAACTCGCTGGCAGATCAGTTCAGTTGTGAGTTGTACGGTGAACGTATCTAAGTCTAAAATGCATAATTTCGGTCGATCCTCTTTTTACTTTTTAAATCATTGTAACAATAAAATTCTTTTTACTTATCGCCGAACAATAGCTGGAAAAAAAGGTATCGTCATTAGTGGGGCGCTTTGTATCCCCACCGTGCAGCACTCGGCGCGCAGCCACCATTACCATATAAATACGACGAGTGCCACCGACGTCACGTAGTCGAAAGCAAGAGGTGAAGGTGTGAATAGTGGAGAGGTGGCATCCATATTTTATTCCGATAATAATCGATCAACATCATAGAAGCCAGCAGTGCGACCGCTGACGTATTAAGTCGTGAAAGTGAGCAGTTAAGTGTTTCGACGTATTATCAAAGCAGATCGACAGCAGCGACGGCGACCATCTTACGGAACATCGAAGTCTGGCGACTTTGAGGACGTGAGCAACGTAACGGTGCACCCCCGACTGAAACAACGCAGTGCCTGTTGACATATTATAAATACAAAAAGTGTCCGTGCAAACACAACCATCAGCAACCCGACGAAGAAGATCTGGGCACCTCCGTCATGAACCGGCCTAGTCCTCCGTTGTCCGTCATGTCTGTGGGCAGTATTGGCAGTATTGGTAGTGTCGGCAGTATTGGGAGTGTGGGCAGTCCACAGGCCCGCTGTCGGCAACGCTCAGCGCTGCGCCGCGACCGCCGCGACTCAAAACGCGGCGGCGATCGGTACGCGGCCAGCAAGTGGGGTGCAGCCCCGGCCGCGTGCGCGCTGCCGCCACCTCCCACGCACTGGCAGCGCGAGGGCTGCTGCCACCCGCAGCTCGACTGCGCGCTGTCTCTCAAGCTGCTCCTCAATGTGACGGTGTAGAACGCCGCTGGCCATACGGACTCAAACCTAGTGATAAGAGGCGCGGGCGCGACTCGGTGGCTTCGTCGGGTTGCGACCGGTCTCAGTGAAGTTACGTTGATGGGCGCTCCGCCGGCCCGGAGCCCGCGCTGCTGCGCCGCTAGTCATCATCATCATCATCGCCGCTTGTCATATCGTTTATTTATCTTGAGAGCGATTGTATTTTATTTGAGCGCGCCGGGTGTGTCTCCGGCGGGAGGACCTGCCGTCCAAAGCTTTAATCGTACGTGTGTGAGGCCAGCCCGGCGCACCCTAGTTGTAGATTTTAAAAATTTAACAATACGGTAAATGTGAAAGCCGACTGTTGAAGTTTGGGAGTCTATTATATATGTTTGTAGAGTATAGTATATTGATCTCAGCTGCGGACACTGCGGCCTGAACGTCTAGGACCTTTCTGTGATGTACAAAAGAAAATAAAAACGAGTATATTTGGAATTTTACAAGTTTTTTTAAATAATTTGTAATGTAATACTGTAAGTGAAAAATTTTGCGTGGGCGGTGACCGCTCTACGCGAAATTGTTCGCAGTATCCTGTCCCATCCCTTATCCCTGTCCTATCCCAGGGCTCTTTGGAGCCCGCCATATGGTTCAATGTTTCTGTCAGAGGTCAAAAACGTAACCTTCACTCTTCACGAGTGGGGTTAAAACTTATTTTTAGCTCAAGAAAGTTTTGTTCATGTATGGCGTGCGATTGGGACTACTTATCTATATGCCACCTCGAAAATATAAAGTGTGAATGTTAGTCATTTTAGGGACTTAAATACATGTATGCAGCTAAAAACACCACGTAAGTGTATTTTATGGGAAATAAAACATTCTATTTCAATTCAATTCAATTCAATTCATTTATTCAATAACGATTTTTACATCATGTCTGAATTTCTATAACTAAATAAGAAACATCATGCATGCAATCCATACTTAAATCATAACAATTATCGAAATTAAATTAAAATCTAAAAATAATAATGAGAATAATACAAAAAAAGAAGAATTAATGTCATATGTCAATTAATAAAATACCTACAATATAATTTCCATTTCATGTCAATGATTTAAAATTCATCAAGAGAATATAGACACTTGTTTAACAAGAACTGTTTAAGCTTATTCTGAAACTTACTTGTATAGACTAGACTTTTTATTTCTGTCGGCAGTTTATTGAACATTTTTATTGACTTGTGGTAGGCGCTATGCTTTACAACGTTCAGGTGAGGTACTTGCTTCGTCTGGAGGTCTTTTCTTCTTGTACTCTCCCTTTTTTGCCTTTCGTCTTCAGTCTCATATTCAAAGATATATTTCGATAAGTGACTAAGTAGGACCAAAATGTACAAGCTTGGGACTGTCAATATATTAAGGTCATTAAAATGAGGCTTGCATGATTCTTGCTGTTGAATTCTTACTATGGTTCTGATGGCTCTTTTCTGAATCACAAAAGCTTTTTGAGTGTTGTAATCATAACTTCCTCCCCAGAAAAGTATGCTGTATCTCAGTTTTGACTCTACTAATGCGTAATAGACCATTTTTAAATGTTTTATGGTTACCTCATTTCTTAGACTTCTAAGTACGTAACATGCAGAGCTGATTGCTTTCTCTAGGTATGTTAGCTCTTGTTTCCACTTTAACTGGCTATCTATATGAACCCCCAGAAACTTAACCACCTGGACCACCTTCACTGTTTCTCCATTTATGACGCAGTTAATGCTATCTTTATTATTAGAAGTGGAACGAAAAAGCATTACATTGGTTTTACTGGCATTAACCTTAAGACCGTTGACAGCAAACCAACTGTGGAAGATAGCTAAGGTTTGATTAACTATGGCGTTAAGTGCGTGTATATTGCCAGCCGAAACAACGGCATTGGTGTCATCGGCAAACACCACAAGCTGGATAGATCCCGCAGCTGTTTCCCTCATGTGTTGTATTAGGTCATTAATAAAAACGATAAAAAAATATCGGACCCAGTATGGAGCCTTGTGGAACGCCAGTGTGCACAGGAGACAGTTTGGACCTGTATGTTTCTTCACTTGGACAATTTTTAGTTGAGCAATTTGACACAACAGCTTTGATCTCCACGAACATCTTCCTGTTTTTTAAATATGACGTGTCAATACTTTACCCCTGACACCTACGGTGTCAGGGGTAAAGTATTGACACTTCTTCTTCAAGTTTTTCTAGCAGCAGTTTATGATCCACCGTGTCAAATGCTGAACTTAAATCTAGGAAAAGCCCAGCTACTTTCTGTTTGTCGTCCAATCTGCTAGCTACATCCTTAATTAGAGTCGATATTGCGTCTTGTGTCCCAACGTTTTTCTGATAACCAAATTGACTTCTACTTAACACACCATTTAGGTTGAAATGTCTGAGTAATCTGGTTTTAATTAGCTTTTCAAGAATTTTTGAGTGAATAGGTAATAACGAGATTGGTCTGTACATCTTTGGGTCGGTTTTAGAACCTTTTTTGTGTACGGGTATTATTTTGGCTATCTTCAGTTGATCTGGAAAAATACCTTCATCAAAACACTTGTTATAAAAAATGCTTAAAGGTTCCGCTAGTACATCTATATTGTCCTTTATTACTGATATATTTATGTCATCATAGCCACAAGATTTTTTGTCTAAATCTATGCGATTTTAAGTAAATTCTTTTTGGTTTGTTTTTTAACTTATACTTACTGATATCGAATTGAGCAACTGTAATGATAGCTGTATTTAAATAAATAAATAATAATAATAATTGGCGATCATTCCTATTCTTAATCGACTTTGTACTAAAATGCGATTTGTAGAACAATCTGAATAAAAGTTTTGACGTGAATGACTCACTTTATTTGCTGCGTACCAATCTGCTACCAACTTTGAAAAAAAATACTTACGAGCGACGATAAAAACAAGGAGGTTAAGGCTATAACCCAACCATGTTTGGAAGCACGCTCATAAAAAGACTTCCGTAATTTCCACTTGATATTTAATTTATCTGAGTTATTGAAAATGGCCGCTGTGTACTTGTGATTGTGTTAGTTTTCAAGGCATTTAGGCAAGCCTACCTAGGCATATTCTGTGTGTTAAAAACTATCAGTTGAGATGAAATTCATTCGGTTATGAAAAGAGTGACGGTGAGGAAAGAAAATTGATTAAAATTGATTTAATTAAAATTAGCTATGTAAACTTTTCGATAGGCAAGTTATCATAGGCACCTTTGTTATTAAATTATATTTGATATAAAATATGTCTCATGAAATTATCTGATGGGTGATGGTCAATCTTCCACGTCTCCTCTACTATTATTACAAGTCAGGAAACCACAGATGTCATATTATTCATTTAAATTAATATCGGTCAGAAATTCACTGATTTATCATCATCATCATTTCAGCCGAAACACGTCCACTGCTGGATATAGGCCTCCGCCAGGCGTCGCTACATTGACCAATCACGTGCGTCTCGCATCCAGCGCATCCGGTTCGCGGTCGCAATTCCAGAACTTTTCGGCCCTATCGGCCATCCGTTTTGCGAGCAATGTGCCCTGCCCACTGCCACTATAATTTGCAATTCTTCGGGTTATGTCGGTAACTTATGTTCTCCTGCGGATATCTTCACTTCTGATGCGGTCTTGTAAGGAAACTCGCTAATTGAGTAATAACATTAATTAATAGATCTGTCAGTTTCTTTTTGAAAATAAATTATGTCTCATTTTTATCACATCGGGTTTTTTGTTCAAAATTAACGGACCCCATATCAAACCAAATACGACAACGTCATATCCTACAGCTTTCCCGAATGTCATAAACAAGAAGTTCAAAAACAAATTACTAAGATACTGAACGATGGCATTATTAAAAATTCCACATGGAAGGTTTAATAATGCCATCGTTCAGCATCTTAGTAATTTGGGACATACCCATGGTCCGCACCTATTTGGGTCATTCCAAAAAAATAGGATGCCTCAGGATAATAAAAATGGAGAGTTGTTATAGACTACAGAAAACTAAACGACATCACTATTGGAGACTCTTATCCTATCCTTAACATCTCTGAAATACTACCCAAAAAGGAACATCTAAATACTTTTCAACTCTAGACCTAGCTTCTGGATTCCATCAGATTAAAATGTGACACGAAGACGCCGCTTAAACTGCATTCAGCGTACCGCAGGGACATTTCGAATTTAAAAAAAAAGCTTTTTGGTTTGAAAAACGCTCCGTTAACATTCCAGAGACTCTTGAACTCTGTCCTATCTGGACTACAAGGAATCCGATGCTTTGTATATCTTGACGATATCGTAATTTACTCTTATGACCTAGACTCCTACATCAGAAACCTGGAACTAGTATTCCAACGTATAAAAGACTATAATCTTAAATTACAACCCGACAAATGCGAGTTCCTTCGAAAGGAAGTTTCCTAACTCCGTCATTAAATCACTGATGATGGCTTAAAACCTGATCCTGAACAAATCAAAGCCGTATCGAATTTACCAAAGCCAAAATGCGCAAAAGATATAAAATCATTTCTAGGTCTCCTGTCCTACTATCGCAAATTCATACGTGACTTTTCTAAACTCGCTAAACCACTGAGTTCCCTCCTGAAAAAGGACACAACTTTCGTATGGCAAAATGAGCATCAACTCGCTTTCTTAACCCTTAAAAGTAAACTCATATCCCATCTCTGTCAGCATATGCAGACTTTTCTAAACAATCACGCGATAAGTGCCATACTGTCTCAAGGAGATAATAGTTAAGAAAGGCCTAAAGCTTACGCGTGTACGGGACGAAACGTGTCTTAACAAAAGTGAAACCAATTACAACACCTATGTAAAAGAATTACTAGCAATCATCTTTGGTTGTATGGTCGGGAATTCTAAATTGTTACCGAACATCGTCAATTAAAATGGCTTTTCAATCATAAGGATCCCTCTAGCAAATTACAAAGATGGAGATTAAAATTAGAGGAATATGCGACATTATCTACAAAAAAGGAAAACTCAACTCTGCCGCAGATGCACTATCTAGATATCCAATATGTGTATCAGCCATTGTAAATGCAATAAAACCCGAATATTTAGAAGCTACCCCTGTCCTACCAATATCCAATACTACAGAGAGAATAGATCTTGCTAACTACGGCGACACCTCTGATTTAATGAGTAAAGCAGCTCAGCTCAAGAATGTTGTAAATGCCTTGTTCGCTTTATCTCCCTATTCGTTATCCCTAAAATCATATTGACTGACCAAGGTACTGATTTGACAGCTGATTTGTTTTAAAAAAGCCTGCGAATTCCTTAAAATAAAACAACTATGGTCATCACCCTATCATCCTCAAACACAAGGAGCTTTATAAAGGTGATATTCCACTTTAAAGGAATACCTAAAATCTTATGTTTTGATCAAACAGATTGGCATAAATATGTTTATACAGGTATTCTTGCTTATAACACTAATGTCCATACAACCACTCAATTCACACCGTATGAACTACTTACTGTGCGGTCATAAACCTTATTTACCAGATTCAATTTATAAATTAGACCCTACTAGCATCTATCAGGAATACATTAAAATGTTAATTACCGTTTAAAACTATCCTATAACAGAGCCATAGAAAATATAAATAAATCCAAAGAGACATCAAAGAAGTATTATGACACACGTTTCCGACCAACTTATAAAATTGGTGATTTAGTTTATCTAAAAAACCACTTGAGATTAATGAAAATCATCGTCACTTGTGTGGAAAGGTCCCTATAAAGTAGTTAAAATCCACGGTAACCACACACTTTCTCTTATATTTAATTGAAAACATGTCAAACTTCATTATGATCACGTAAAATTAGCTACTGATAGTTCCACTAGGTTATAAGTTATTCTATCCCTTTTATTTTAATATTAAATTAATTGAGCTTTAGACTTAATATTTTAATAATTAAATATCCCTCAATACTGCAATAGAAAACCTCTCGTCCCACACTGATAATATCACATCCGATGTGAATGTTCTCATACTTAGAGCCACTCTACAAAACACTTTAAATCAAGTATTTTAAGTCTTTTCCACAAATTAGAAGACATTTTATTCCATTTTGTGTATGCAAACTCAAGTGACCTGCACCGTTCAGTTTTATCACCAAATGATTTGTATTACGACCTATTCAAAAATATTAAACCTTGCCTAAATACACAGAATTCCAAATAGATTTGGAGTTATGTGGAATTCACACTTAAATAAATCAGTCAAAAATTGTAAATTATATTTTAGATGATAAGTTATGTTGAGGTACTTTAAAATTTTCATTAGCTTGGATAAGCCAATATACATTGTATAAGAATGTTGACTGTTCCTCATAATGTTAATGTATCTAAATCATACGCACTCATATTATCGTCAGCCCCATACATAGCCTTAAGTCAAGATAGATCTAAGTATATAAAATTAGATAGGTTAAGTGATTATAAAAGTGTTTTTAACGAACTTAGTACTCAAGATGACCCTATTTGTGAAACAGAAATAATGAATAAAATTGTTAATTTACAATGTAATCTAAATGTAACTAAAATAATGGAAATCAGTAAATAATAATAGATGGTTGTGTTTACCCATTTAGAACTAAGATTTGTATGTGAAAACAAAATATCCGAATATACTACCCTAGGCACAAACATACTAACATTAAATCCCAACTGTAACGATTATTGTTTTTACATAAGACCAATAAATAATAAATATTAATTCTAAATTATATCCATTCGGATTTTAAACATGTTGCAAAATGTCCAATTTTAATAAGCTAATAGAGTCTGGCCAACGAAAGCGTGATCTGGGGTATTTTCAAAGTTGGGGTATGGCAACATTATTAATCTGTGTATTGTCTGTGATTGCGATTGTTAGTATGACTTGGTAATCTTGATCTATGTTGGCTGATTGTTATATATTTACGATATGATGATACCTTTTCTTATGTTTATGTTTCAATGTTCCTCATATGGCCGAATAACTGCAGAAGACTGGCAAAATTGACGGACCATGTAATAAATGTGGCAAATAAATATAAACAAAGAGATCACATAACAAAAGAAGTATTGGAAAAAATTATATAGGTGTAGATGATGATTCAGATACAGATGAATACTTAGAGGTTGAATTTTTGGACTATGACTTTGAGTATGATTAACATTTAATTTATTAATTACTTCATGTAATTAATAAATTAAATGTTAATTGGATTAATATTATGTACATACTAATAAATAAATCTGCACACTCTTTTTTAACTCACATCCATGACAGTCACGGCTCCGTCACACTTCACCAAACGGAGCCAATAAATCAAAAAAATAATTATAATAAATACAAATAATACAAGTATCAAAACTTTTAACTAGAGGTATAGTTGGTGATACCACATTAGGATTTTTTGAATTTGCCGCGTTTTTCAGATCACACTTTCGTTGGCCAGACTCTAACAGCCTATCTAAGATTTCTTTATTTGAAACTGTCAACTAGAATTAACGATGAGATTGTTATCATCCTAGAAATAACCAGTTACTTTAACAATAATGAAGCACCTAATGTAGGTACCACCATCATGGTCTATTGTTTTATACTTTTTTACATTTGTATGTAATGTATAAATATTTTATTATTGTTGTAATTGAAATAAAAAATGCATGACTCTTTTCATGAATGCATGAGTCTGAAAGTAACAATTTCTACACTGATAACTCGACCTGCAAAAATATAATTCTATTAACACATTTGTCGCGTCCGAACAGATTAGAACTATTTGTTTTTGTAAACTTCGCTTTTAAGTAGCGTAAGTTTCCTCTTAAACAGGGAGTTGTTATAACCGTGATTTACGAGCATGACGTTTTTCAAACCAGGTGTTCATTTCTCGAATTTTATGTGTTAGCCAAACGCCGCGCCGCACCCCGTGGCGTCGTGGGATCTGAGCACAAAAAGTCAATCTTTAACCGTCATCACACCGAGCCACACATATCTAAATCCTTATATTACTACTTCAAAATGTCTATTTTTGTACTATTTCCAAATAAATTCGCTTTTTTTTACTCCTCCACAAAGGCTCTGTCTAACAGTACCTTTCAAATGGTGAAAGATATTTTAAATATGTGTAGTGGTTCCAGGATTACCTACACGTCTGAACAAATTCACTAAATTCGAGATCTCTCTTAATAAAGATTAAGATATGATGAGTTGGCGTTTTTATTTTTCAATTAAATGACGATATAATTTACAATATAGAGGCTATGGTTTGCGCAGTGGTCGAGTGACGACTCCTGCGCTACAAGTTGTGGGTTTAAAGCTCTCGGTCCAATTTAATATGTTCAAAACTAATCTTTTGGGTGCTCCCAGCGTAGTTTTACATCGTTGTCAATGTGGTGAAGCAGTCGACCGCCTCGGATATCATGGCCTATCCTGCAGTAGGAGCACTGGTCGGTTAGCACGGCACGCCAGCATTAATGACATCATACGTCGGGCTCTTGTCACGGGTGCCAGCTGTTTTAGAACCCAATTGCTTGGCGCATGACGATGGGAAGAAACCAGTCGGGATGACAATAATGCCTTGGAAGATGGGATGCAACATGTGTCGACACCCTTGCGCCATCCCATCTTCTTAGCACGGTGGGCTGTGCTGGGGCAGCTGCTGGTGGTGCAGAAAACCTTAAACGGATATATCTTCGAAGATTCACTTCCTTGATTCCTATCTAGACATTTTATCTAAAAATTAAGTGCTGTAAGAGATGAGCACGGGGAGAGATTCCACCAAGACATCAAGCATGGCTACCAGCAGCCTTATTGCTGAAGTGACACATTGCAGTCACATAGACGGAAATCCACATCGCGTCTTTCATCTCGCATGTGATTGTTCGATTGTTCATACTTTTTCTTTGCCCTTTGCTTTGTCGAATTATTGTGCAATAAGGCTGAAGGTACCAAGGAAAAAGGACATGGAGAAAGCTTGCAGATTTTTTATGGACAATAAAACGAGATCATCCATCATACGCTTATAAGAGACAAGTAAAACGAACAAAATTCCATATATTGTAATTTTAGCTTCTTTTTAACTGATTTACCAAAAAGGAGGCGGTTCTATGTTCGACATCATGTAGGGTTCTTTTTTTTATGTATGTTCACGCATATCTCCGTCAATTTTGAACCGATTTTGAAAATATTTTTTTTGTATTAAAGCGTATGTTTCGAAATTGGTCCCATTTTGATTTGGTGAAGATCTGATGAAGAACTTCGAAGATATACAACAGAACTCTTCAATAAATTACGGCAAATCTCTCGGGATTACTGCAATCGCATGTCTGTTTATTGTTTATACCATATCATAACATAACATCACGCCAGTAGGTACGCTCTTAAGTGGTACGCAGATCTCTCATTTTACCGGTTATGTTCAAGTTTCATGATATTCGGGCAATCTATTCTGGCGTTATAGGTACCTTACTAAACAACTTGCCTATTAGGTTAGGTTAGGTACAACTAAAAAGTTAATAATAAAATGCTTTTTTACAAAAAAATACTATCTCGGTGTTCATAACGCAAAAAATTGTACCTACGAAAGACGCCGACTTCCAAAAATAAAGTTATTTTTCACTTTGTAGTTTTTTTATTTGGAAGTCGGTAGTATTTTTTTGTAAGAAACGCATTTTATAAAATACAAATTTCCAAAAGAAAATTGGTGAATCAATTTATTTAACATACCAATCATAAGTAAAAATCAATCCCCAAGGCCGGGTTTCTCACTGCTTAATTATCGCAGAATTTATGTGACAAATTGTCAAGCACGCGTTATCTGCTGTGATTGGTTGAATTAATTTTCAACAGCAGTTATTCGTCGATTACGTTAACAGCTTGATAATCAAGTGTTGAGAAACCGGGAGCAAATCATGCAGGTATGACAAAAATCCACTTGCGAACAAAGACAATTTTTTAGTGTTTAGGAAAATCTATAACTTAATAAGCACCGTGTGATAAAATGAAATAAAAGTAAAGAAATATTGCTTTACAAGTTTATAGCAATTTATTTTTTAAGTAAGAAACAAATGATAAAATGGAGTAATTTGCTTTTTCTGCTAATGGTCTTCAATTATCGTACAGTACCCAAGTATCGAAGCCAAGATACAAATTATTTTGCATTAATTACAATAATAATATGAAACATTACTGCCATTTTCTCCCGCTAGGTGTATCACTGAATCAAGGAGGATATAAAAAAAACCTTTTTTACTTATTTAAGAAGACATTTATTTACAAAGGTATACAGTTTACAGTGAGTTTACAGTGTATAAAATACTTAATCAACTATAATATAACTACACACATATACACTTAAATCAAAAACTACTAACTGCAACAGAACTACAACGGCACTTTACGATACCTGCAGCCTTATTGCATAATGAATTCGGAAAGAGCAAAGAGTATGAAAAATCGACCAATCACATAGACGGAAAGCCACATCGCGTTATTCATGTGATTAGTCGATTTTTCATACTCTTTGCCCTTTGCTCTTTCCGAATTCATTATGCAATAAGGCTGCTGTATCGTCTGTGGATCAACCATCTTATAGATTAGCTAAAGTACACACATCTTACATGGGGAACTGTGTTAAATTCTATAACAAAATACCTTGTGAGATATTAAAACTAAATGAAAGAAAATTTAAAACAATAATTAAAAGCACACTTTGTAAATAAGCATATTACAAATTAGATGATTATATTCAAGATAAGAATGCTTGGAAACATGCTGGTCCTACTCCATAGGGCAATCTTTAGTGTAGATAAAATCAAACTGAT
The DNA here is from genome assembly GCA_945859665.1 of Anorthoa munda. NCBI lineage: Eukaryota > Metazoa > Arthropoda > Insecta > Lepidoptera > Noctuidae > Anorthoa > Anorthoa munda. The sequence goes on along the minus strand of OX243919.1, from coordinate 2,476,711 downwards.
TAATTTGTATACGGTATATTCATAATTATTATAGTAACGCTTTATTTTTATTTATTTTCTTCTCTTTTTGTTTAAAATGAGAAGAAAATAAATAAATAAAAATTGACTCGCACACTGTTCCGTTGTTGTTGAATTAGGTAATTCACCGTGTGACAAGTTCCTTCCTTCCATACTCTTCCGATCACTTATTACTTGCAACCTTTTTATAGCAGGTCACGTTATCATTTACTTTTCACATTATCATTCGATTTTCAATTCAATTCAGAACGCCACATTCTCCCCCCCCCCCATGCACTCTCATTCCGCCCAGTGGTCACTTCATGTTTAGAGCCCGCCGAGGCTAGTTACTGTCTGTAACGATAACCATCGTCTTATAATCTTGTTATAATCTTCTAAAAACGCTGTGTTTCAATACTGTACTGTGTGTATTCTTCTAATAATTTTGTGCGATAAATAAATATTCTCCAGTCTGTTTTCACTGTTGTCTGCTTTCACAACAACCAAATAATAACGAGGTCCGGTGAGGTTCCCTCAAATTGAGCAAGCTGGCAACAAGAGGGCAGAGTGCCTACCGGTACAACCTATGTTTGCAATATTTGTAAGTATGTGAGAACCATGTCCCTATTTATCAAGTGAAGGAATTTACCTGTTGTGCTTGTAATACTTTATTCCTATATTTAGTATAGTAGTGCTGGATGCATCGTTCTCACGTATATGAATTTATTAATTAATGTACTTATGTAAATATTGTAAAAAGCCTATTTTTTTAAAAGAGTAAGTATAGAGTTTCTTGTGCATTCTTCTCCATAAGAAGCTATTTTTCCGTATGCTCGGTAGAATCAATTTTTATTAATTGTAAATTTTAAATGTTTAATGGTTAAAAGTGCCGCTTAAATAAAAAGTTGAAATAAATACATTTGACTTTGACTTTGTGGATCTTTTTTTCCGGCAAGGACAAAGACTATGCTTGTGCAGACTTTAGTTTTCCTTTTAATCGACTATGGTCACGTGTGCTATTTTGATTTGAGTGCGGTTCTGCTGGATAAGCTCGATATACTCCTCAATAACTGCATTCGGTTCATATTTAATTTGAGGAAATGTGACCATGTGTCGAGCTCTGAGGTTTGAGCTCTAATGGATGGCATTTCACCAGAGAAGATACTTTGTACTGGCTGGGGCCTTCAACATTTCCAGTAGGTGAATTAAATTTTATTGAGGGATAGTATTATTGCTTTTTGATTTTATGGATCGAATTTGCTGAATTTCTTGGCAACGATACATCCCCTGTACCTAATTAGCCGGATTTGGAGCTCAACAGTGAACGCATTTTGGCTTCTCTTCTTTTGATAATCTGCAATCCTTAGTGAGATGTTTGTCTGTTACTTTATGCACCTCGGCTCTCGGAGCAGTACTTTTGCGTATGGCGTTCGCCTGGCATCTTTTGCACTGAGGTACCAGTTTTGTGGATTTAAGCGGTTGTACATTGCCACATTACATCCCAATACAACTTGATTTAGTGATACCAAATTCCTTAAGTATATCGATGACACGAACAATTAATTCGTCAATATGATATGTAATGGCTTTAGGAATCAGTTCGGAACCATTAAAATTTTCTAGAAATTCTACAAAATTGCTCACGCTCTCTTACACTCATCGGCGGGCACTAGCCGGCCTGCTTGAGCGCTTGAACTGCTATATTTTTTGTTAATAGAGAAAAAAATTAACGTAAATAGATAATATAGTAGTGTTCTTTCCCAGCGCATAAAATAATAAGCCTTTGATACAACTTTTACATGTTTTTATGATGGAATTAATAAGCAAGGATTGTTTGAAATACGTTGAAATTAGGTTTTTAGTGTCAACGATTTTTTTTTTATTGGAGCCTATTATTACAATTCATGTTAGTGTTTTACACAGCGCTCGGTTGTACAATTACGTTCAATATTGATAAAATATTTTTATGTTTGCGCTTGCGCTACACTTGCGTTTGACTAGATTTACACATGATCAAAAAAGTGAAAACTGAATATAACCTCGTATTAACAGGTCAGACCCGCAGTTCCCCCACTCAGCCGTTCTAGATATTTACAAAACCTACAACTTGTGTCCGCGCCGTTTTCGTTTAAATAGAATTCACACTCGTGTGTCTCCCTCAGAAAACGACTTAATCTAGAACTATCGAGTTTCCTGACTATATCGATGATACAAACAATTAATTCGTCAATATGAAATGTAAAGGCTCTGCGACACAGTCTAGTAATAATAACGATTTCTAGAAATTGTTCTAAATTGCTGCCGTTTATACATTTCTCAAAAACTGACATAAACAAAAACATGAAGTTATAAAGCCTATCACGTATAGCTACGAGAGGCGCCCAACTATATCCTATTCTGCCTAAAGGTCCTTTGCCTTGCTCTATTAACAAACTACATACTAGTTCTTTTTTATTTTCAATAATACTCAGCAGCGTTTTTTCAAAATTCATTTTAAAATCTAAAATACTTCGAACATTGACTAAGTTATATTCAAAAAACATCACGTTAATTATGAATTTTATACAGCGAATTTGATTTTCGCTTTCATTTGCATTTTTTAATAAATCACAAACATATTCCACTGCAAAGTATTCAGCGAATGTCATGTGTATAAAAATTGGGATTTCGTTTGCTACACTACATATCAGACCAGTTTTCTCTCCTCCCTTTTCTATACATTTTATCGTCTCCTTGATTTCTCGCAAGTCTTTTTCAGTAAACAATATGTCAATAACCCAATTGAAAATAACAAAAGCTGCCAATTTCTTATGCTTTGTTATACAATCTTCAAGTTCTTTGTCGTAAGCAATCATAATATCTGGATTATAAATGTCCATTTTGTTTTTATCTTCAAACCGTATTTTTTTTAATTTCGCTTCTATGTATTGTTCGTAGAATGTAAATATGTTAACGTCTTGATTCCAATTGTAATTAGTATATTTTCTAACGTCTTTTATACGGGTTATGAAATAATGTGCCATCAGAAATAAATGTAAAGGATTGTTATTACTATTACCATCATTATAAGTTAAAAGTTGTATATACCACTGTAGTTTCAGCAGATAGTCGTCATAGCAAATATCGAATTGCCAAAAAGTATCTGTCCATGAGCATTTAATCTTTTCTTGCAAAAAGTAGCATGCGTAGACGTAAATTTCAAATAGATGAAAATGAAATTCTTGAGAGTGGTGGATTAAAACTGATACTAAGGAAATAAACTTCAGAAAGCCACGTACATTTTCCAGTTGCGATCTATCAAATTTCTTCAGATTTAAATTGGCCTCCCAAATTTTATTTAAATATTCTCTCTTTGTATTACGAGAAAAATGTTCTATTTTATAAGGAACACCGAAAGCTCGTTGTAAAATAGTTTCAATTTCAGTATACGCCCTGCTTGTAACCCATATTTTATGCTTTTTAGGATGTTTATTGATAACTTCTATACATTTTATGGCCTCATTTAAATAATGCGGACTGATTTCGTCTAAGCCATCAATTAGGAATATCATCTTGCCAACATAAAAAAAATGTAGAAACAACTTTAATTCGAACTCAATCGACTGATGGCCTGCACAATCTTTGAGATACACAGAACCATTTTGTTCCTCCAACGAAATTGCCACATCATTTTCTTTGCCAAGTTTCATGCGGAGTATAACTTGACATAATAACTTTAAAGTCTCTACTAAGTCGATGGTTGTTTTATGTTCCTTCCACTTGCTTAGTTCTCTCGAGTATTCTAATAAGTTTACTCTTACAATCCATACTTCTGGGTGGTATTTTTTGGTTTTAAGCGACAAGTGAGTAAGTAGAGTCGATTTGCCCATCCCGGGCACTGCTGTTACAAGTACAACGTCATCTTCTATGTCGAGAAGCGTTTTTGGTGAGAGACTAGGGCCGTTGGTTTTATGAACCTTTCTCTCGACATACAAGTGCTTTTTTTCATCATAATCTCTTGAAACTAGCAGTTTACCGAGTTGAATTGTGTCCATACTGATTACTTTGTTTAGAATGTCCCCTTTCACAAATGCTGCTGATTTAGAATCGACTAGCAAAGCTAATCTTACTTCTTCGCCTTGAAACATCACTCTAGTAGTCTCCAAGATGCTCTTCTGTGACTCTTCACTCATGTCAATCAGACTATTTTCATCATGTACAGGACTATCTACTCTTGGGAAATAATTCTGTAATGTTTCAACTGACACGGCACTGGTAATAATAATTGTTTTTTTGGTTAGAATAATTTTTGCGATGTTTCCTAATGTTTTGATTTTGTTTCTGGAATTATGTATTTTATCGCATACAAAAACAAAAATTTTATCTCCTTTTGTATTCTTCAATTCTGTGCCTAACACGTTACGATCTTTCGTTGGTAGATTTACAATACATTCTAGATCTAACACAACGTGGTCCTTATTCGTATTCTTGAAATACTGGAGTAGTTTAACAACAGTGATTACGCTGCTCTCGGTAATGATGACAGTACTCAAGTGATCCTGCAGGTTCCAGGAACTCACCACGTCTTCAGTAAATGTGTAATTAAACAAACGTTTTATTTTGCTCATACATATTAAGTTTATTGAGCTCAACAATGGGTTTTTTATAATATGATTTACTGTATTCTCAAATATATCGCTGTCTTTTGTAAGATACGGTGCCTGTACTGTCTGCATCCACCATTTCTGTATTTCGTCGTGATATTTGAGAAAAATTGCATCCGTTTTAGCTTGAAAGTAGTTCGGGTAATCAAGCTGGTACTCTTCTATTTTGTCTTTTAATATTACCTCTACGCGGTTCTCATCGGCTTGTTTGCTATAGAATAGCAGTTTGCTCAAGAAATCTCTCGCTAGAATCTTTTCATACTCACTGCAGTCGAATAAAAGTTTTGGGAACTTGTTTACACTGAAACAAAATCTAATTTCATGCAAATTGTCAATTTCGTCAGTTAATTTTTTATACAGCACTTGAGCATGATCTCCTAGTGATTCCCAGTGATCTGTAATCTTCATCAGTTTGGTGTTATCGTCAAGCACAAATAAATTTCCGATGGCTCCAGCTATACCTCCATTGTGCTGCAAGAATCCACTGTCTAAAGAGTTATCTATAGTGACTATGTTACTTCCTTTAGACTTAGAAATCAAGTCTTTTACTTTTGACGTTAAATATTTTATTCTTCGCGCTTTCTTTGTATCACTGCCACTTAACGTCAGGTCTTTGTTACCAAACGCAGCTGGGACTTTCAGACCCTTTGATAATATTTCTCTTGCTGCCAAATCAGAAGCTTCATTGACAGTCGATCGAGAAACGTCAACTTGATGTAATTGTGAATAGAAGTCTTTAGTATATGTTTTTACAATTTCTAGCTGGCCATTGTTAAATGTTAGAACGGTTCCTATCAGTTTGCTTAGTTTCGTAACGTCAGTGGGCTCGGCTAAGAATTCAGATAGTAGATTCTTGACATCAATGGACTCTATCTTTCGTTTTTCATGAATTTCTTTATAAAGCGTATCTTTGAATAGTTTGAGGTATTGATCTTTGGTATCGAAAAAGTCTTGTCGAAAGGTAGCCATTCGGTGTCCATCTTGATCAATTTCTGAAATGTCGACAACTTTTAGCGCCAGAACGACATGATAGGTTAGTATCAGCTCATCAGATAGCATCAATTGAAAATTTCTTTCGCCACTTATAAAACTGGCTAGCTGTTTGGCCAGTGAGATTATTTGATCTTCTATAAATATTTCGCACAGGAACTTTACATCCGCATTACGTTTATAGGGTTGCTTGGCTGTACCTTCGGTACCAATAAGATCGTTCAGTTTTGAGGCAAAATCACTTACAACCGGGTCATTACCAAATGTATCTTTGCCGGACGTGTATATAATGAAGAAACTTTCTGTTTCTAGAAAATTGCCTTGAAATAGGTCGTTTTTATAATCCATTTCAAATCTTTCTCTAATTTTCAAATAACTGCGAAAATATTTCATCCAATCGATATCGAGAGTCTGTTTGCTGTCGTCTTTATGTTTGGCCTGTATGGACACAATCAGAGGTTTCAGAAATCCCTTCACTTTGACCTTGAAGCAAATATCATCGAATGCCCCTATCTCAGCGATATTGGTAGCTAGCTGAAACTCTTCGATACTGTCGTCATACTTCGCTCTGTAGAATATCAAGCTGAGCAGCTTGGTCTCGTACAGCTGCCCGCGAATCCCCGACGTTCCTTTAGTTTTTTTGTACGTTGCAAGATTCATATTAACTATAAACTACTTTACTGAACACTGTCTTCAAGATTTGATATCAACACGGAAGAAGGCGGCACTCGCAGACATGCAGCAGCAGCAGCTTCACACTTCTAAATGTCCGGCTGATGACCTATACCTGCAGACAAACAGACGTCTTCATATAACTATGTGACAAGAGACCAAACTCTAATTGATCTGCTACCAACGAGTCCTAAGTTACTTTGGTCACATCACCCGGAGACAACCAGACAACCTAGAAAAACTGATTGTACTGGAAAAAATATTCAGATCAAATCAGGGCGATTACAGTTCTTATAGTGGACTACTTTCCTGAGAAGAGACGAAGATAGAATTACTTGGAAGTAGCTCGTCAGTGACTCAGTAAATGAAAACAACGAATAGGAAGAGAAAACATAAGAAAATTCTTACATCAAAACTGTTGTGTAAATGTTACTGTCAAAGGCCGAACCAATGTAAAACTTGGGATTTATCAGTAAAACCTAAGATTTACTAAGTCTTAATTGTAAAAGTCTAACCCCGAGTTTCTCAGCGAGGTTGAATGAATTTTCAACAGCCAATCACAGCAAATAACGCGTGCTTGACAATTTGACACATTAATTCTGTGATAATTTTGAGCTGAGAAACTCGGGGTGAAATGATCTACTTATTTATTTATTAACAAGGCACACCAACGACTCAATTACACATCAATATTACAAATCTTAACCCTGCGAGTGTCACTGGCTACATTAAAATTGGAAAATAGAAAAATGGCGGATTTTGGGCGCCATATTGTGGGAGACAAAAATTTTCTTTCTTCCTAACCCATCGTGTGGGGTATCAAAATAAAGGGTTTTAAGAGATGATGTCAAAAATATATAACACTTATATGTTTAAATATACCTAAATCTTAAATAAAATAACTAAAAAGTTAATTAAAAAAATTAAAAAAACCGACTGCTTGAAAATCGATCTAAAAAGACGTAAACAAGAAGAAAATCTTGCTGTGCAGTCGGAGGATACATATTCGCGAGCTGGCTGTTCAAAACCAGAAGATGTATCCTCCGACTACACAGCAAGATTTTCTTCTTGTTTCAATTCAATCAGTCCTTAATTGTTCTCATCATTTCGTATCATAGTGTGTCATAGATATTCAAATTTTTCAACATTTACCAGTCTCTGAGATAAAATCTAAGATTGACCATGTGGTTGCTATAATTTTGTATTATTTCCATTAAGACTTCATAAATCTCGGAAACTGTGCTATCGTTCGCTTACCTACTCACTTAGGCCGAGTTTCTCACCTCTAAATTATCGCAGAATTAATGTAACAAATTGTTAAGCACGCATTATCTGCTGAGATTGGCTGTTTAAATTCATTCGAGAAACTCGGCCTTATTATTCAACCAAATTAACTTGCATGGCGTCATATTGTAACAGGATAATGTGTCCTGACATGAATCAGCGATCACAATGCGCTGTTCTGAAGACAACAATATCAACTTGATACATTATAATTGAACGGATGCGTCATAGGTCGCATACCGGACAAGATAAAAGATATCTGTTACGTCGAAAATGTTAATAAATAAGTACTTTATATAAGCTTTTAATTAACTTGCAATGTATGTATGTATGTTTGTGACTGTGTTCGGGTCAAATATTGCATCTTAATTTTAAAGCAGTTATCCTCCACCGATTTAGAAGAAATTTTGCATACACGTTTAGTTTGGATGACAATGCATAGTTAGATAAGTGACGTCATTCTAAATCCAATATGGCGGAGGGCCCAAGATGGTGGACTAGTTATTTTTTGTGCACTGCCATGATATGGGTATCAAATGAGAGGGTTTGCTGAGAAGAATACTGTTGGAGGTTTAAAACCTTATTGCTAATCCTGGCCGACTCCAATTTATTGAAATGACTGACATTGTGTTCTGTTACTTGTCAAAAATGTTTTTAGGTCATGTCTTGTGCTTAATAAATTCTGCTTATATTTTACACCAAATACGTGTTTAAATATGATTTCTATCAGGTTATGGTTCAGCAAAAATAGTGCAACGTTATTGTAAATATGTCGGAAACGAAAAATCATAGTTTTTCACATGAAAAATTACGCGGACGTGAAAATTACGTCGAGTGGAAATTTGTTATGAAAAATGCATTGATTCACGACAATTTATGGATCTGTATAAGCGGTTACGGTAAGGATGACAAAACAACGTCCGAAGTGAAAAATCGACGTGACGAAATTGCAAAATCTAAAATTTGCTTGAGCGTTGAAAAGTCATGTTTTTCACATTTGATGTCAGCGGATACGGCGAAAGACGCCTGGAATGCACTGGAACGTGCATATGATGATAAAGGACTCGGTTCAAGAGTGAGAACTCTTCAGAACTTGTGCGCTGTCAAACTGGAGAACTATTCTAGCATGGAAGCTTACGTTAATGAAGTATTGTCATTAGCGCAGCAATTGGCGAATATGAACAAACCTGTTGATGACGAGTTTCTTGGTGCGTTGATGCTCAAAGGTTTACCGACAGAGTACGAGCCCATGATCATGGCACTAGAGCATTCGGGAGCTGTCATTACTGCTGATCTAGTCAAATCGAAACTGCTACAGGATCAACGTTGGACTACTCGTGGAGATTCGAGTGAGTGCTTGTATTCTACAAGAAAAGGCGCTAGTACGAGTGACTCCTGGACGAGAAAAGCGCAGCAGCACAAGGATGAGTCAAAAGCGAAGGATAATTCCGCTAGAAAGAGAGAACCGTGGTGCTGGAAGTGTAGACAGAAAGGACATCTGAAGAAAGACTGCCGGAACGCGAAGGATTCTTCAGGAAACTGTGTCTTATCAGCATATAGTACTGGAACTGACTCGGAATCTTCGTGGTACATAGACTCGGGGGCTACAAATAACATGACTGGCAGGCGTGATTTGATGACAGACTTCAAATCGCGAGATGGTCACGTCACCATTGCTAGTGGAGATAAACTGCGGTGTACAGGTATAGGTACTGTTAAGTTGTCGGATAGCGTAACGTTAACTGATGTGTTGTATATACCTAAGCTGTCTGTAAATCTCATATCTGTTTCGCAATTGATTAAGAATGGTTGTATTGTTAATTTTGATACTACTGGTTGTACAATTTCTAAGCTGGGCGATGTTTTGATTAAGGCAAATGACGTTGGAGGGGCTTACAGACTTCAGACCTGCAGTCTACGGGCGAATCTTACTATTAGCACTGCAACTTGGCATCAAAGACTTGGCCATTTAAGCGCCAACAATATGAAGGTTTTGAGGCAGGGACTTGCTAATGATATTAGTTTTCAGGACGACCCTTGTAAAGACGTTGCCTGTGAAGTTTGTTTAAAGGGAAAGCAAGCTCGGTTTCCTTTTCCCAGCAATCCTGAGAAGTCTGTGGCTGTAAAGCGGTTGGATTTAATCCATACCGATTTGTGTGGTCCGTTGCCGGTGAATTCGCTTGGAGGCAAGAGGTATATCCTGGCATTCTTGGATGATCATTCGAGGAAGGTGTTCGTGTATTTCCTGAAGCGTAAGAGCGAGGTGAGTGAATACACGAAAAACTTTATTAAGCTAGTCGAAACTCAGACTGGTGACAAAGTTAAAGTTTTGAGGTCGGACAATGGGACCGAGTATGTGAACAGAGACCTTGAAGGCTTTTTGAAAGGTAAGGGGATAGTCCATCAGGTAACTGTGCCTTACAGTCCTCAACAGAACGGTTGTGCGGAAAGGCTAAACAGGACCCTCCTAGAAAAAGTAAGGTGCCTCTTGTATACTTCGAACCTAGACCACAAGTTTTGGGCAGAAGCTGCCTGTACTGCTGCACATTTAATAAATGTGTCACCTTCGAAAAGGCTCTCAGGGCAAACTCCTGAGGAAGCCTGGACAGGTAAGAAGGTTAGTTTGAAACACTTACGTGTGTTTGGCTGCGAAGCTTATGCTCACGTTGATAAAGTGAAGCGGAATAAGCTTGAACCAAAAAGCAAGCGTTGTATATTTCTTGGCTATGACGGTAATGGATATAGGCTCTACGATTCGGTGAAAAATATAGTTTTTCGTAGTCGTGATGTTGTTTTTAACGAAACAATTTTTCCAGGTGTTAAGAGTAAACGGCCCGTGGAGATCTTCTTTCCGACTAGTGATGACGGAGATACCGTTGAAGATGCGGATGTTCGTGATCAGTCTGGGACTGAGCTTGAGGTGGAGATGCCATCACTACCAACTGTAGAGGCTGAGGTTGAGGCGGAGAGACCGGTAGCGCCTGAAGTGTGGTTTGAGGCTGACGAGCAGGTGCCGAGTTCATCTAGTGATACAACCAGAATGCCACGGAAGCCATCATCTGACGGACCAGCCTATAATTTACGGCCGAGAGTACCGAGGACGATGTCTGCGCTCGAGACAGAGTTGAGTGAGCCGACGAATGTCAAGGAAGCTTTGCAATCGAGTGATAGTAAGCTTTGGCGGCAAGCTATGCAAGATGAGATTGATTCGTTCAATAAGCATGAGGCTTGGGAGCTAGTTGACAGACCGGCAGACAAGAATATTGTCAAGAATCGATGGTTGTTTAAAATCAAACGTGACGCCAATGGCAAAGTGGCGTGTTATAGAGTGCGATTGGTTGCAAAGGGTTTTACCCAAAAGTTCGGAATTGACTACATGGATACTTTTTCTCCGGTTGTGCGACATAGTTCGTTGAGAATGCTGTTGTCTCTTGCGGTAGAATTAGATCTGAAGATTGATCACCTTGACGTCAAGACTGCTTTTCTGAATGGCAATTTGAGTGAAGAAATTTATATGTCACAGCCTGAAGGTTTCGTCAAGCAAGGCAATGAGCATATGGTCTACAGACTCAAGAAAGCCGTGTACGGGTTAAAGCAGGCGTCACGTGCCTGGTACGATAAGGTAAAGGAAGTTTTACTCGCAGAGAATTTCACGCAGAGCAAGTATGAGAGCTGTATCTTCAGTCGCCGAGTGGGTAAGCGAACCATTATTATTGCTCTCTATGTAGACGATTTTTTCGTTTTTTACGACTGTGACGAGCTTGCTGATAAGCTAAAAACGTCACTGAAGTCTCACTTCACAATTAAAGATTTAGGTGAGGTTAAACATATGCTAGGCATCAAAGTACAGCGCACTAGTCGTGAGTTGAAGCTGAGTCAGAAAACCTATATTGAAAAGCTTCTTGAACGTTTCGGTATGAGTGACTGTAAAGTTGCTAAGACGCCCTTAGATGTAGGTCTAAAGTTTTCTGATAGCGCCACCCACGAGAGTAGACTACCGTATCAGGAGCTGATAGGATGTTTATTGTATATAGCTGTGACCTCAAGACCTGACATTTCATTTGCTGCATGTTTCTTAAGTCAGTTTAATACTTGCTACACAGCGGAACACTTTGCAGCGGCCAAACGTGTATTGCGGTATTTAAAAGGCACAATGAATTTAGGTCTTGTGTACAGAAAAAGTGATGAACATGATAAATTTCATGTTTATGGATTTACTGACGCTGATTGGGATAACGGGGCGGATCGTAAATCTTACACGGGGTATATTTATAAGCTAGGTAGGAATGTTATTTCCTGGGGTTGTTATAAGCAATCGTGTATCGCACTTTCGTCTACCGAGGCGGAGTATATAGCTTTGTCTGAAGCTGCCAAAGAGGCGGTATACGTCCGTGCGGTTCTTGCTGAGTTGATAGGTCAATGTCACACTGTAACCCTGTATAGTGATAATCAGTCTGCGGCGAAGCTGGCTAGTAACCCAGTGTTCCATAAGCGAACAAAACATGTGGACATTAGATATCACTATATTCGTGAAGCTGTTGAGAATAGGGAGCTAGAACTGATGTACATGCCAACAGAGCAGATGACTGCTGATGTGCTCACGAAGGCACTGCCTAGCTGTAAGCACTTGTCGTTTGTACGAGATATGCTTGAAGTCCGCCAGGATTAAGAGGGCGTGTTGGAGGTTTAAAACCTTATTGCTAATCCTGGCCGACTCCAATTTATTGAAATGACTGACATTGTGTTCTGTTACTTGTCAAAAATGTTTTTAGGTCATGTCTTGTGCTTAATAAATTCTGCTTATATTTTACACCAAATACGTGTTTAAATATGATTTCTATCAAATACGAAGAAAGCTTGCTTTAAAGAAAATATATTTTAATGAATAAATTATTATTTAACTATAGTGAATGTGCACATTGGGAAAAGGTCTTAACTGGGGCGATGCAGAGCCTGTACTAGTGCCGAAGGAAATCAATTTGATTTTTTTTATTAGTTCTACTATATTATAATAATCCTATTATATAAGTTTGGATGTTTGTTGGTTATTCAATCACACCAAAACGGCTGAACAAATCTGGATGAAATTTGGCACAGAGATAGAATATAGGCTGTTATAGCGCATGGGCTACTTTTTATCCCGGTGGTATATTCCCGTGGGATAGTTTCCGATACCGGAAAAAGCTAGTAAATCAATAAAAATGAAACAGCTCGTCCTTTAAATGAAAGCATAATGTTTTCCGGGAATTACATACAAAATAAAAAAAACATCACTACAAATAGTTCAATGATACAATTTAACGTACCTTTTCATTTATCAGAAATTCCTCCATTTCAGTTACAATTGATAATTTTTTGTACAAAATTATATTACAATACGGGATAATATGTAAAAAACGAAACCAACAAGGTCACGTATCAGTAATTGATAACATGAAACGACCTTTGGAGAATATTCTAAACTGAATCAAAATTCATGTATTGCTGAATATAGTAAAATCCTTGAGTCGTCTTTGTACATAACACCAACATTATACACTTAGTTCGCAATAAACGTTTTGACTTTGACTTTGACTTTTTGTATTGAAAGTAATGATCCATCATTTGGATCAATTGACCACTTGAGGTTTAATTTGGAGGTATCTAGACTTAGATTTTGGATCTTGCCTATTGCATTCGACCGAGCATAAATCTGAGAAATGCCGGACGGAAAATCCTATTACTCTGCCCGTACCGAACTGGAGGCAAACCTGACATGCAGTAGAGCTTGTGACCACTACAACAACAAGCCAGTCAAAAGAGGCAAAGAAACAAATAATTATTTAAACAAAGGAGTAGCTTCTACACTTACTTGATTTCTTGCTTTTTGCGACCTCGTATAACAACAAGATGTGTAGAGAATGCTCGCCGCTGTATTCCCACCGTATAATGAATACGCTATGTTACCATTTATTTAATATTCGGTGTGATTTTCCTCTTTCTGATAACACAATTGAGTCGGTTTAGTCCCATCTCGGCAACTTCCCATTTCGGAACCCTGTCAAAAATCATTTAAGGTTCACAAAATAAATAGAAAAACAGTAATGAAAAATTTATAAAAACAAATGTTTTTCTAAAGATGTACCTATCTTGTGTTTACACTTAAAATTAAGTTTAATTTTTAAATAATAGTGGACACAGCAAAATATATTTCATGGTACTTTCACTTTCACAAGAATATCCCTTGAGTCGCTATCGCTTTAATTGGTTCCTATTATCTCTGCCTCGGCAGTAAGTTGGCAAGTCATAAAATATAATACAAAAATCAACGGTTCCTACGAATAATCGTTTTAAAATCACCGCAAGTCATAAAAAATATCTTTCACTACACTTACACTAATAATATTAAACTTATTTTTAAACAGTAGTTTGTAAAAAATATAATATATAAGTGAAAATAATAATATTTAATAAAAAATGCCGAAACGGGAAGGTGCCGCGGTAGGAATAAATCGTTGAGTCACAGAAATGGACAGTCACTGTAATAAGAATGTAATATGCGATTCAAATGAGAATAGGAACGTCAATGACGACGAACTGTCACTTGAAAATAAAGCTAAAAGCTAATTCATGTATTAATAACTTCGTAATTTGATATGCATAATTTCATAGAAAATTTAATTAAGAATCTAGTATTTCAACTATGGTGTGGCTCTGACCACACTCACTCTACAGAAGTAAAACAAACATATATTGAAATTCAAAAATCTGGGGATGGAAACACCGTATGCACTACTACGTAAAAGAAAAGATATTGATAGGTTATTTTTGACTTTGTTTATATTCTGATTCATTCCTGGTAAAGAATAGTCCCTTTAATACGATGCATTGTGGATTTGATACTGTTTTGCAGCTGTGAGTCCGGTGACTCAGGCACACTGTGTTAGCGGTCTAACACAGTGTGCAATTACCTCAAAACCACAAAGTTTGTTGTTTTCCTTCATAATGTTGTAATTTGACACGATCGTCTGGTAAACAAGATATTGTTATTTTGACAACAAGCCTATTCGAAAAATGTTCTTAGTTAAATAATCCATTATGCAAAAATCACACGTCAACTTTTGGTAATTTTGTAAACATTGCCGTTTTTGGCGGCTAAAGATGACATCGTGTGGTTCTTTCACATCTTGGAATTTACATATCACGTTATATAATAACTCTCTTTCCCTAATAATATAAGTCATCCGGAATTAATCCGACTAGAATTTTAAACAATTTTGGTAAAAAAGTTAATTAAAAAAATCAAAAAACCCGACTGCTTAAAAAGCAAACTAAAAAGACGTAAACAAGAAGAAAATCATGCTGTGCAGTCGGAGGATACATATTCGTGAGCTGGCGGACCAAAACCAGATTTAATTAACTTTTTTTATTTACAACTTTTTAGTTATTTTTTTTTAGAATTTGGTATATTTAAACATATAAGTGTTATATATTTTTGAAATTGCCTCTTAAAATTCTTTATTTTGATACCCCACACGATGGGTTTGGAAAAAAAAAATATTTTCTCCACAAAATGGCGCCAAAAGTCCGCCATTTTTGTATTTTCCAATTTTAATGTAGCCAGTGACACTCGCAGGATTAAGACGAATCGATTGACGTAAGTATCATCAAAATCGGCCAACGCGTTTGGTCTCTAGAACGCCACATAGGAACAAACATACATACATACATACATAGACTGATAAACACATTACCCTCCTTCGGCAGTCGGGTAAAAAGCAGTTTATTTATTCATTTACACATACAATTAGAAAAAGAGAATAATAGTGAAAATAATATTACCAAAAAATTTAAAACGCAAATTTACTTTGTAGTGTTTTTTTGGAAGCTTGTTTAATTTTTTAACCGACTTCCAAAAAAGGAGGAGGTTCTATGTACGACTTTGTGTATTTTTTTTTATGTTCGCCGATATCTCCGTCAATTGTGGAACGATTTTCAAAATTATTTTTTTGTTTGTGTCGAAATTGGTTCCTTCGGTTAATTTAGTGAAGATCTGATGAAGAACTTCAGCGATATACAATAGAACTCTTCACTAAATTACGGCAAATCTTTCGGGATTGCTGCAATCGCATTTCTGTTTATTGTTTATACCATTTCATAACATAACATTACGCCAGTACGCTCTAAAGGGCTACGCAGATGTTCCCAGTTATGTTCAAGTTTAATGATATTCGGGTAATCTTTTCTGGCATTATTGCCTATTAGGTAGGTACAACTAAAAAGTGAAAATAAAAAAACTATTTTACAAAAATATACTACCGACTGCCAAACTACAAAGTCGGTGTCCATAACGCAAGAAATGGTAGGTACCTACGAAAGACACCGACTTCCAAAACTTAGATTATGTAAAGATAATCTAAGTTCCAAAAATTAAAGTTATTTTTCACTTTGTAGTTTGGAAGTCGGTGGTATTTTTTTGTAAAAAAGTTTTTTTTGTTAAAACGTTTTGATTTTCTCTTTTTAGTTTTGGTATCTTTTCTAGGGTTTTTGTTCCTTTTTTTATGGTGTAATTTATTGTGTGTTTACCATGAAAATCATTTATAGCCAAAGTGCATCTCATGAAAGTTCTAATTAGCCCAAACACGACCAGGATACATTGTTTTATTTCGAAGTTCCAGCGCACTGCACCTCCAAAAATTCAGGCATCATCATCAGATCAGCTCGATGGTACCGTTTTCATTAGTAGGTGCCATTCATTTATAAGTACATGCTTCATCATAGTCGGTTAACTATTCGAGATATCTTTTACCCATGATACACTTATCATTAAGGAGTTCCAGTGGCCATCTTTGGTCTCCTTCATCAGTTCCACTTCACAAAATGATAAGTTCTGAGTGCAAATGATTGCATTGTTGATAGAATACCTAAATTGCTTAATGTATGCCTATAATATTTGAGGCTTTCCCTCGATTTCCGTGAGATCCCATCATCAGATTCTGACTGAGTGACAATGGACCACCTCGAGAGTATACCCTTTCAAACACAAATATAATATCAAAACCGGTCCACAATTGGCGGAGAAATCGCGCAAAAAACATACAAAAAAATACATAATAGACAAATTGAGAAAACCCTCCTTTTTCAAAAAGTTAACAAAACCGGCCAAGTGCGTGTCGGGCCACGCGCAGTAATAGGTTTCCGAAGTTGCATAATAATGCGGACTAAAAAGAGGGTTTTGATGTTGTTACATGAACATTAGAACGGTTTCAGCGGCACACAAAGTCTAAAAACGGGCCCACATAGGATTTTTTAATCTATATTCTCGCGTTTGACCACTATATCGCCTGATGGTAAGCGATGTTGTGGTCTACAGTGAAGCACGCTTGCCTAGATGTAATCTATTCACTCTTGACTTAAACTAAATAAGGACTAACTGGTAACTGAAGAAAGAGTTATAAAATCCAACTTTGCAACTGAAGTCAGAAAAATATTATCATTAATTATATTATTTGAGTACCACCGCGGATGCGAATTGCGAAAGGAGCCGATACGGGTGCGCGTTAGAGTCACGGTCAATGGTATAGTTCGTTCCTGGATCATTGTGTGCACGCTCCTTGTTTATTTCTCTTTCGGAATTAGAAAATAATCGTATGTATTTCACCTTTAATCTCCTCTAATACCGCAGATAAGAGGTGAATCCTCTAATCTGCGGTATTCACTATTTCATTCCGGAAAGTTTTACGCTGCTCAATTAGTGATGAAGTCGGGTCGAATATTGACTTTATAGAAGGATATCGACAAAAGAAAATAAGTAATTTGCTTGGCAATCGAATCTAATTTGACTTTATTTTTACGTTTTAATTACAAAACGTCGAAAATACTTCTGCACTAACACAAAATAGAATCCGCGGCGCGCATGCGCCGTATGGACAACGGACTGGTACTGCCAACGACTCCGGCCACTCCAATGCGTTATTCGATCTTAAACATTACATTATTATTAAGGATGTTATGATTTTATTTTTGTATATTTTTACATGGTTCATAAGCATAAATTTACTATCTGTTTTACACAGCTAACAACGTTATTTAAGTAATTTTTCAATGGCATTTGTACAAAAAATTTACTGTGCCAAGTACATTTTATAAGTTGGTCGACTATTACTCGTAAACTTGTAAAGCCTGTTATGATTTCATTTTTGAATATTTTTACATGGTTCGTAAGCATTATATTTACTGTGTTTTACACTGCTATCAACTTTATTTAAGTAATTTTTCAATGGCATTTGTACAAATTTTTTACTGTTCCAAGTACATTTTATAAGTTGGTCGACTATTACTCGTAAACTTGTAAAGCCTTGTTATCTGTGATAATTTTCCTTTTAATTTCGTTATATTTACTACTGCCGTGAATTTTTTCACATAGCCAAGAGCAACCATTTCGCTGGCAAGGGGGGGGGGACACTTGACTCTAACATAAATTTGCAACTTAAAGCTTAATTTTACGGAAACGATTCTCTGAATCGAAAAATGGTTTTAACAAACCCATAATATTTTTGAATGGCCTATCCAACGATACCCCACACCATGGGATAGATGAGAAAAAAAAAATACATCCCCACTTTACATCTATGGGGAGGTACCCGAAAAAAAAATATTTTTCATGATTATATGTTACCACTTTGTCGGATTTATTAATATGTATATACATGCCAAATTATAGCTTTCTAGTACTTAGATTCTCAGAGCTAAGCTGCGGACGGACAGACGGACAGAGCGAAACTATAAGGGTTCCTTGTTGACTTCGGAACCCTAAAAAGTACAAACTCAGCTTGCGCTGAGCGTGCACAATGCTCATACCTCTTGTGTTTATTTGTTTCCTTTCAGAAAATTTGTTAGGAAAAATAAAAAGACAAAACAGATTGATGTAAGTACAAAAATTTGTGTTATTTACAAAATGAACATCATTTATCATTAGTACGAAGCTTGTCTGCATGAGGTTTTGTAAGCTTGTGTGTTCGATAGCGGTGGCGGGACAACTGGCGCGATGACTTGAACGTCTGAGGGCAGTGCTCGCACTGGAACAAGAAGAGCATGGTTAGAGCGTCTACAGACTAGTCCTTAGTTAATAAGGGCGCCGGGTGGAGGGGTGGAAGCGGGTGCACTTGCACTCCCCTAAGCTTCAGAAAAATATACAAAAACTTAAAAAAATACGAGTTTCTGTACTAACCTTGCCGAGCTCCCTTCGATCGCTCTTGAATTCTACTTCTATATTTTATAAACTTTTTTGCATTATAACAACAAATAGTTCTCGGTACAATATAATGAGCAAAAGAAAACCCATCCTATTCGAGGCAGGGTGCTGAAGATGCACCGCGCAGAAAACAGCCCCTGAGGAAATACCTATGTGGTACCAAAGCTGTCGACAAGCTCACAGATTAAGCAAGCTTATGTGGCAATCATATTAGCCGTATTAGGTAGGACGCCCTCAGGCTAGGTGGTGCGATAATCTTCGCAGGCTGGTAGCAGCAGTGGATGAGAGTTGCCGAAAATAGAAACAAATGGTCTATGTCCAGCAGTGAACTGCTGTAGACTGATGATGTTGATGAAGCTTATTGTAAGAATAGGAACTGAGATAAGGATTACAATAACACTAATACTCAGCCATAGGCGGTTTATCACACGTGGCAAGGAACAGCCCTGCAGTGAGTCAGTTCTATCAATGTACCTGCCTTGTTCCAGCTATAAGAATAAGAAGAAGAATAAGAATAAGAATATTTTTTATTGTAAGAAATTACATTCAAATGTGTTGCTTCCTGGAACTCACACTAGGATGCCCTGTGTCGTGAGAATCCAGGCTCCTTCGTTCCGTTCACATTTATTGCTGTTCATGTAATAGGTAATATAATAAGTTACAGTCTTAGTTTAGTTCTTAATTAAATCTAATCTACTTGTAATTTGCAAGAAAAGGAATATAAAATAAAAAGCTAATACTAAAAGAAAACAGTATATAACCATGTATGTATAGTTATGCATGTACTTATGTTGTGTGTGATTGTGATGGTGTGTATGTATGTGTGATGATGTGTGTGTATGTGTGATAGTGTGTGTTTGTGTGGTTGTATGAAATTAAATAGTGTGTTGGTGTTGAGAGTGTGTCTGATTGTTATACCTGAGAATGTATATGATTATGTGGAAGTTTGTGATATAGAATAATAAATATATAATTAGAGATATGTATTAGTACCTATTTTTTTTTTTTTTTTTTTATGTTATTAGGTTTTCGGTCATATCATAGTCCAGAGTAAGAAGCCAGTTGGTAACCGTAATTTTGCATTTAATTTGTGTAAGTTGTAGAATTTTGAGTTGATTATTGAGTTTTGCGTAAATGTGCGGTCCCATAAAACCGTACGACCTTCTACCGATTGTTTTACGGCATTGAACCTTTTCCCATTGTACCCTACGACTTGACAAAATACAAGTGCACATGGAGGTTTTGTGAAATCTTAGAGTGACAGATAGGATGTATAGCTGTCTAACTCGAAGAACTCCCACATCGGTGTAGAGTGTGTTAGTGGGGTACCGGAATGGTCTTCCGTAGGCAACTTTAAGCAGAGTTCGTTGAGCTCATTCAACCCTTATTATTGATGTTTTACCAGCCGCTCCCCAAGCTATTATGCAATAGTTCAGGACTGATTGACAGAGAGAGAAGTATAACATGTGCCGTGCCATGCCATCAGTGAGCGCCGGTCCTAAGTAGTTATCGGTCGTGGTGAACCAGTGGTTAAGAACTTGCCTCTCGCGCTTGAGGTCGTGGGTTCATATCCGGTCAAGTACCAATGTGTCTTTTTAAATTCATATGGTGTAAGTTTAATTTGGACATCGCTGACAACAGTGCAGGAAAACATCGTGAGGAAACCCGGGCTTATAGTTAGTTTATTATAAGTTTGTTCTTCATTGGTGTACTTAATTGCTGCAAGTCGTTCCAGTGTGCGGATTAACGAATAAATAAATGAAACCAGTTTCAGGCGCCTTTCTCAGCGGGTCGGTGCGTTTTCGTTTCTGTACAGATTTTTTACCGAGACCCACTTGTTGATCGGCTCAGTTTTGGTGCGGTATCGTTTCGTTTTGTTTGCTATGGTGTTTGTCATTGGCAATCGCGAGGGACAGATGTATACAAGTCAGATACATCTGTCCCTTACTCATACTGGATATAACCTTGCTCTAAGAGGTCATGGTAGTCCCCCAGAAGTAAGAAGTGCACCCGGACGCGTGGTTACCTGTACCGCCGCAGTAGTGCGATGGCTCTCAATATGCTGCACCAGGCAGCGTCGGCTGTGGTACGAGGCTGCACACTCATCGCAGATAAACGGACGCTCGAATGTGTGCGCGCGGCGCTCGTGCAGCTGAAAGAGAAGGAGATAGTTTTAGAGAGAGGAGGGCGAAAAATAATAGTAGACAAAGGAATTTATTTATAAAAAATCTCTGAGGTCAAAATTCTTGATTTTGATATAAGGGCTCCGGTATGGAAATTTTATAAGTAGTGAAATTCATTTTATAGCGTGATGTTAAGGTGTGTTAAGGTCAAATTTTGCAACTTAATTTTAAAGCAGTTATCCTCCACCGATTAAGATGAAATTTGGCATACTCGTTTAGTTTGGATGACAATGCGTGGTTATTATTATTATTTATTAAAGTACAAGTTAGCTAAGTGACGTCATTCTAAATCTAATATGGCGGACTAGTTATTTTTTGTGCACTGCCATGATATGTGTATCAAATTAAAGGGTTTGCTGATAAGAATACAAAAAGGATTGTTTTAAAAAAAAAAAAATATGAATAATTTTGTTTTATGTAACTATGTTTTCCATCAATTGTGGAGCGATATTGTAAATATTATTTTTGGATGAAAGAGTAATAGTTTCTATATACATCTGGTGAAAATCTGATGAAGAGTTTCAGAGATATACAATAGAACACTTCAATAAAAGTCGAAAAATCTCTATATATCTCTAGTAACTTTAGACATTATAATTGTCTTACAATAGAACTTGTCAACCAGGTACATCAAAAAAACGTAAAAATTAAACCGGCCAAGTGCGAGTCGGACTCGCGCACGAAGGGTTCCGTACCATTACGGCAAAAAACGGTAAAAAAACGTTTGTTGTATGGGAGCCCCACTTAAATATTAATTTTATTCTGTTTTTAGTATTTGTTGTTATAGCGGCAACAGAAATACATCATCTGTGAAAATGTCAACTGTATAGCTACCAAGGTTCATGAGATACAGCCTGGTGACAGACAGACATTGGAGTCTTAGTAATAGGGTCCCGTTTTTACCCTTTGGGTACGCAACCCTAAAAACTACCTATTTTACAAAAAAAGTACAATCGAATACCAACAAAAAATACTACTAAGTGAAGAATAACTTGAATTTCGACAGTCGGTGCAAAAATTGAAGAAACAAAAACAGGAACGCTGACTTCCGAAATTGAAGTATTTTTTTTTTGTGTTTGTAATTGAAAATCGTTTGTTGTATTTCTTTGTAAAAAGAATTTAATATTTTTTTTTAATATTGGCCTTTTGGCCTTACTATTTTCATATTTAATTTTAGTGGTGTGAGTCTTTTTTCTGCGGCATAAAGTATGTCTAAGTAGCAGCCCGGAGCCTGGCTTTGTGCTCAGATGGCAACACGCTCGCCCCCTGTCGCACAAGCGACTTACATATAACTGGCGAAGTGTGGGTGTGTACTATAGGAAGAACTCTACCCAACGCAACAGGTTAAATGTCAACTTATCTGTCTCTTTCTCTCACCTTGAGCTGAGCGTTATCAAGAGCGAGATAGCTGCAGTGTTGGCAAGGCAGCTCCCTCTTCATACCGTGGTAGGATCTGCAGTGACGTTTCAGCTGTGTGCTAGAAATGAAACTTTTGCCGCAAAACTGAAATCAATTAAACAACTTACTAGCATCTTATTGGCTTTGTTCTTCAGACAGGCTGTACTCATAGATAATCGGCATGCTTGTGTGATCCAGCAGTCCAATTGCGTAAGTGAATTCGGCAAGGCAAAGGGTTTGACTACATAAAAGAGTACGACCAATCACATGCGAGATCAAATACGCTATGTGGATTTCCTAGACTGGTGGCTGCAGATGTTAGAGCCAAATAAACCGGACATACCTACTCTATAAAGATACTGAGTAGAATCTAATGAAAGTGATTGGCGCTCTGTAGATTCATCCTAACCCAATGGGAAAAAAGTATGATGAACTGGATACCTGTCCGGCACTATCCTACTGTTTCTAATGGTATACTTACTTCACACACAAAATTGAATCCCAGATGCAATTTCGCGTGGCTGATAAAACATTTCCAGTTGCTGACAGATTTTTTACATATTTTACATTTCACTGGCCCTTGAGGATCGAATTTGCCATCAACCATATCCATATACTGCTGCCTTTTTTCCTTTCTCGATATTTTTTTGACAGATTCGTCTGGCGGCCATTTTGTTTCGCCGCCTACATGGTCTAATCTGTGAAACTCTATTTCTACTTTCAGCTCGGGAAATCTGTCGTAATTTTCATAATCCTCATTGGTTTCATTGCTTGTGGTAGGGTTTTCAACTATTTGGGTTATTAAATCATCAGTGTTTACTACAAGTTCGTTAAAATCTTTAGTGTTTTCGAAGTGTCTTTGGTAGCCAAGTTCTGTTAATTTCTGTTCACTCTCCTGGCTCTTATTTCGGAGATGTAAAGCTGAATCTACGACTTCTTTGCATTTGCCACAAATGTTTTGAGGTAAACCATCATTGTGCTCGATCTAGACAAGTAATAATAATTATGTTGAGGACAATAATCGAGCCTGTATAACCTTAGAAGGCTTACCTTCCGCGATACTCCTTTAAAGTTAACTATAATAACTATCCGTCGAGACAACGAGTACAATAGTCCAGTAGAAATCGACATTATAATTGCAAAGCTTGATGTAGATCTGGATTTTTAGTATGTTGTATGGGCCAGTTAGGGTAGTGTTTATCCAAATTCGCAACTTCGAAAAACGTGTGCTCGCTTCGAAATTAGGGGACTTTTTTAAGTTTTTGCTCTAAACGACATTTAGCAATGCGTTTTTGGACGGGCAAATTTGCAACAATTTAAGTTAAACTGTGGCTCTATAAACCCTAAAGGGACCAAGCTACGCAAGCAACTTTTCCAACAATTAGTAACTTAGAGTACATGCATCTTTGAAAAACTCGCCTGCTTAAAAAGCGAACTAAAAAGACGTAAACAAGAAGAAAATCATGTTGTGCAGTCGGAGGATACATATTCGCGAGTCGGCTGACTAATACGAGATGTATCCTCCGACTGTACAACATGATTTTCTTCTTTTTTATGTCTTTTTAGTTCGCTTTTTAAGCAGGCGGGTTTTTTGATTTTTAGAATTAACTTTTTTTATTTATAACTTTTTAGTTAACATATTTTTTCGAATTAGGTACATTTGAATATATAAGTGTTATATATTTTTGAAATCTTCTCTAAAAACCCTTCATTTTGATACCCCACTCGATGGGTATGGAAGAAAAAAAATATTGCAACCCCCACAATATGGCGCCCAAAATCCGCCATGTTCCTTTTTTTTTAAAGGCACTTAGCTAAGAACACTTGGGCAGTCAAGACCTATCTAACGATGTCTTAATTATAAAAATCCGCCAAGTAGTTTTAATGATATGAGGTAATAAAGAATATTACATACATACAAACATACAAGATACGCACGAAAACATAACCCTTTTCTTGCAGCCGGGTAAAAATAGGGAAAATTACTATACGTGACCTTTTGGTATTAAAGGTTCACATTTCGGAGACAGGTATGTCTGCTTGTCTGACGCTCTAAGCCCTACACATTTTTCTTGCACGTTGTACCATAGTAAAAATAAATTCTCAGTCTGTCTTCTTTGCAAAGACATACAAACTAAGATTATTTGAGTGATAATGAGTTTTTGGTAACCTTTGCTTAACGTATCGTCTAATGATGTGAAATAAGATAAATATTGTAAAGAGCTGGGGCTCAGGGATAAATTAATCGGGGTATTCCTCGAATACCCCGACAAATGAAGCGCACCAAAAGTATTCCTCGAAACGCACCAACGATGAAACATAGAGAAGAGCATGAAGGATTCGTAATAAATGATATCGATAGACGTTTTAAAATTGAAACGTACCAATTGTATATTTATTAAAACTACCAGGAAAGCAGAAATGAACTGGAACTAGGTGCGAAAATTAATACTTAGCTCAACAATGGTAAAAATACAGGTTTTGAAATTGAATCATTTGTTGTTTTTAAAAGTACCAGGGTGACAGAAAAGAACAGAAAGAGGCACCTAATCGATCTCACTAAGTTATGCACCAACGAGTAAACAGAAATATAAAGTATTCGTTATTATTGACTTTATCGATAGAAGTCCTAAAATTCATCAAACTTTACACTGACATTACACACGATGACGTTCAACTTTTCGAGCTAAGTAGTAATTCTTAAGCATCTAGCACACAAGGGCGCACGGTTGGCGCAGTGGTTGAGCCATTGACTGCTGCGCTGCGTGTCGCGGGTTCGATTACCGCACGGAACAAATATTTGTATGATCCACATATAGTTGTTCCGGCTCTGGGTGTTTGTGTATGTGAATTTGTATGTTTGTAAACGCACCCACGGTACAGGAAGAATTTCCTAGTATCGGGCAACGTTTTTTTAAAAATAAAAATAAATAAAATACCTAGTTCCAATTCATTTCTGTTTTCCTGGTAGTTTTAATAAAAAAACAATTAGGACAGTTGAATTTTAATACTATTAAAACGCCTATCGATATCATTTATTACGAATCCTTCATGCTCTTCTCTATGTTTCATCGTTGGTGCGTTTCGAGGAATACTTTTGATGCGCTTTATTTGTTGCGATTCGAGGAATACCCCAATTATTCAAACAGCACTCTCTAATTGATTTAATACCTACATCATAAATAAAACTAACGGGTAAGGTGATTCTATCTCGAGATCCAAGGTCACTTACGTCACGCGTACGTCTGTAAAGAAACAATAGATGCAACAAAACTAATCCTGGGCACCGAAAAAGAAACACAGCGATATAAATTTCAGTTTTAATTGAAGTTTGCTCTCAAGGGTTTACTAATATTGGCCTGATCATCATCATCAGTCTGCGCCAGACTACTGCTGGGCATAGGTCTCACCAATCGTGGACAATTATTTATCTCAATCTTCGGTTACTAAAATAAAAACCGGCCAAGTGCGGGTCGGAATTCGCACATTCAGAATTCCGTACCAAACCGCAAAAACAAGTTGGTTGTAATAGGAAAAATTAAGGAATTTCATAGAAAATATCTGATTTAACAATATATCCGTATTTTTTTTTTGTAAAATATTCGTACCTAATAATTAACATTATTACCAAATTTGACAGTTAAAAAAGTTAAAAGTTTTGTTAGATAGTATATTTTGTACGTTTTTACAGCTTCATTGTACAAAACAAATTAAAAAAAACCGGCCAAGTGCGAGTCCGACTCGCGCACGAAGGGTTCCGCAACATTAAAGCAAAAAACGAGGAAAAAAAAATAAGTTTGTTGTATGGGAGCCCCACATAAAAATACTCACGGATCGCGGAGTCTCAGTAATAGGGTCCCATTTTAACCCTTTGGGTAAGGAACCCTAAAAATCGAGTGAATTTAAAACCGCGCCATCTATTGGAATCAATTTTAAATGCTCCATTCAAATAATCTTTTAAATGTGATTTAAGAGCCCAATATTAATTTAGTGCTTAGGAGTAACTCTCCTAAGCTCTTTTAAACAAAAACATTCATTTTTAGGGTTCCGTACCCAAGGGTAAAAACGGGACCCTAAGACTCCGCGATCCGTTTGTCTGTCCGTCTGTCTGTCTGTCTGTCCGTCTGTCACCAAGCTGTATCTCATGAACCGTGATAGCTAGACAGTTGAAATTTTCACAGATGACGTATTTCTGTTGCCGCTATAACAACAAATAATAAAAAACCGAATAAAATAAATATTTAAGTGGGGGTCTCATACAACAAACATGATTTTTTTGCCGTTTTTTTTGCGATAATGCTACGGAACCCTTCGTTTGCGAGTCCAACTTGCACTTGGACGGTTTTTTTATGTTTGTTTCTATAAAATCTTAATATTACACAAAACTTCATTACAAATCGAACCTTGTCAGGCCAGCAGGTTATTTATTACCAAATTTTCTTTCTTCGCGATGGGTGCCCGTGACTGTACCTAAAACCTGTGTGACAGACGAGACGACGGACGACGGTTCCGTTTCCGTCCGACCCTTTGGGTACGGATTTCCGGCACCAAGCGAAGTAGGTATACCTTATTGTTTTTCATTTGCACAGTATTCTACGAACAATAAAATTTAAGTCAATGAACTTTAAAACTTACTTTTAATCCCGTTATTATAAACAAACCATGGGTAGAATGGTCAATTTCTTCTACATTTGTAAATAAAGGTATAACATTCTCTATAGATAAACATAATCTACACAGTTCGTCACACATTTTGAGAAGTGATTACATGTTTTGGTTAATTTCGTCAGTCGAGTATAGCGAGTTTTTGACAGCTGCGGGTGACCAGACCTGAATTAAAATTACCCTACCATTTTTCGGGATTACCAAGACATATTATTTAGTTTTATGAGTTAAAAAATTATATACTTTCCGTCCAGCGTGTTATTTTACATTATTTGACAGCTGCATGCGTAGGTTTCCTAATTAATAACAGGCAGCCTTAAATAATAAAGTGAAATACTTCATCGACATAAATTACTTACGATTTTTTTATGATGAAACGTTGGATCCTTCTCCATTTAAATTGGAACCATTTTTTGAGGAGAAAGGAGGAGTTGTGTTGTTCCTAGTGGCATGTCCTTGTTTCGTTGCTTGTAGAATTAAAATATTGACCAAAAAATAAATAGACAGTTAGATATTGTTTATTACCTACCTGGCCTGCCTGCCTGATTGATGTTGCATAGTAAAATATATTGTTATTGATATTAATAAATACCACCTAGCGCACTAAGGATGAAATAAGCCCCTCCCCCCGGTGGGTTCCCGCATTGTCGAGGCGGGGGGGCTCAGTAACCGTGGCTTGGTCACCCACGGTGAAGCGAAGAGGATCCAGAGGAGGGGCCGCTCGTCAGAGCTTTTGCCGATTAAGCCGACGACGTAGCGGCTAACTAGTAGGTTGCAGTGCCGCTTGGTAACAGGCGACATCGCTGAGGCGGGCCGCGATGTCTTATGGAGATTCCTAGGTCCCATATTATGTCGCGGCTGAGGGTTGGAGGCCGCGGCGGGAGAGGAGTGTCGGTATTGCGGTGCGCCGCTCTCCCTACCTTCCGCGGCCCGGACGGGGTCGCCACCGTCTGATGGCGGACGCGGTGGGGCCGCAGGGGAGGAGGAGTGTCGGTATTGCGTTAGCCGCTCTCCCTATCCCCTGCCGCCGAACAATGGTAGGTGGCGGGGCCATTGACCTTGATCCGTCACAGGGGGACCAAGGGCCAAGGGGGGACGGGGTCGTCTGGCGCCCATGTGCTGATTGGTCCCTGGGGTGGTCACGGCGTATTGTGTGTTCTGGTGCGCCGGTGATGGGGGGTACTCCCCCGAGGAGGGTCCGGTGACGGACAGCCGCGACGGGTTCGCGGTGAGGCGGTGCTAACGTGTACCCGTGTTCCCGCCATAAGCGGCACAGGAGGACACCGTGGAGTTTTAGTGGGTTAGAGTCCCACATAACTGCACTATATCCCCGTGGTAGTGCAGTATGCATGAGCATTTCTCCACGCAAAAAAAAAAAGAAAGTTGTTGAAATAAGCCGATTTTATTTGACTTCAAACTATACAAAATATTAAGCGAAAATAAAATTAAATCGATTAAAATTTCTTCATTGTCGACTGTTATATTATGAAATCGAATCGGTAGCGCATAGTGCGACACTATCATTCATAGTTATAGTTTTAACCGAACTTCTGGGCCACCCTCGATCTTTCAATATTTTAATTATAGTTGTTTTATAACTAATAAAATTACTTATCAAATTAAAAAAAGACATCTAGTTTGGTTACATTAAAAAGTTATCAAGAAAACTGCAATTTTTTAATTTCCTTACACTTGTTTCCTTGTTTCTGAAGTACATTCAACACACAAAAATTTTAATTTAATTTTACATAGTATTTTGGTTCTAAATCAAAAAAGAAAATCGGATCTCAATTTTCTAGCGTGAAATATCGATTCGGTGCTGGATCGATTTAAAACTGATATGTAAGGTAGTCGATTCATCGATTTCAGATCGACATAAATACCCTAAATTACCTTACTATGATTACTTTTGTTTTCTTTGTTTTGAGCAGCATTGCCAGAATGTAACTTTTGTTACATTTTAAGTTACTATTGTCCTTCCCAGGTAACCTCCATGTAACACGACTCAAAATGTAACCATAACGTTACTTTTAGGATCTAATAAAAAATATTGAAATAGTTTTCCAGCAGCAAACTAAAAAAAAAGATTAGACGGAACGCATCCAAGAAAATTTTAATTCGTCGTGTTGTCGCAATCGCAACTGATTTTGTGACACACAAATTAACGTATTGTATATTCACTCACTCACGTGTATTTCTAAATCTTCCATTACGCTTACTCCAGCGAGCGAGGCCGTCATTTTCCACATAAAATAAGGAAATGTAACTTTTCTCTCGAAAATGTAACTTTTTGAGATGTCTCATGTGATATTTGACTATCTGCCACCAAAGAGTATGTAACACTACTTTTTCTGCCACTGGCCACACTAGTTTTGAGCTGTCACTGTCAAATGTATGTAAACTAATTAAAAATAAACAGGCTGGGCCACAGAGTACATTTCAATATACTGGGCTGGGCGGAGAGTGAATCAATGTAAATAAATAAAACACAGACTACTTAGAGATACAAAAATAAAACGAAGAAAGTAATGGTATTTATTTGAATAATTGCCGAATTTAAAATCAAGCGCACACAGAGCAACAATTGTGGAAAATAACAACATGCAACAGCTATAAATATCCCTAAGAAGGTGTACATTTTCTTTCTTCTAAAAACGTAAGTAACCCTGAAGTAACCTCTATCCCGAAATGTTATGTAGCAGTGGTGACGTGGCGTAGTGAGTTGAAACTGTACTTATGTTTTTTCTCTTTTTATTTTGGTACCTCATTACCATGAAATTCATTTATAGCCAGAGTGCATCTCATAACGCTTTCAATAAGCCCGAAAACTACTAGGATATACTTATAATATATATATTTATAAGTATTTGCTTCTCATAGGTGGTTAGCTATTCGAGATATCTTATGCCTGTGACATACTTATGATAGATGGAGCCCCTTTTCCGGTCTTAGACTCCCATTTGGTCTGTTGTGCGTGCAGGCCTTCTCTCAGTGAGAGAGAATGCGCCGTAATCCACCACGCAAGCCCAGTGCGGGTTGGTGGATGTCACATGTCTTCGAATTTCTGGTTCTACCACATGCTCGTTTCGTCACAATGTTTTCCTTTACCATTTTGAGAGCAGTGGTGATGAATTAATTTACACAAAGTAAAGCACCTGCCTGGGTTCATTATCAACAACCTATAACTTGTAAGTCTGTGGTGGTTACCACTGGGCCACCACTGCTCTCCTGTGACATACTATAACATATTATTATTAAGGAGTTCCCGTGGCCACCTGTGGTCTTCTTCATCAGTTGCACTTAACGAAATGATACTTCCTTCACATACAAAGTTTCATTTGAGGGACTAAGTGCGGAAACCAAACCCCCCTAACATAGAACATGATACTTCCTTATTGTAAATGCTTGCCATGTTGATGAAAATACCATCTCTATATGTATGCCTATAATATTTGAGGAGTGCTCTCGATTTCCATGGGACCACTTTAAGAGCATAATTTCAAATGCAAAATCACAATTGACGGAGAAGTTGATCAAGATATATTAGTAAACATACATTTGAACATAAAACCTCCTTCTTTTCTAAAAAGTGAAAGTTGTTTATCCAATAGTTATTTTTTTTTTGAGATTCCCAGAAATTTTATTTTTGCTTTTTTTTGTTAATGGTATTAAAATCCAACAAAAAAAAACAAATCCATGCATTATAACTGGGAACTTCTGTAATGTTTCATTTATAATTAACCTAACTATATAATGGCTCTACTGTGATAACAGATTGAGGAAAATCATACTGAATATTATAATAAATGTATGTACCATAACATTACAGTGGGAAGGCAATGCTACAGCTGCGTGGAACCTCTTCACAACCAGTTGTTATATGAGATCGCAGAAAGCAAGAAATCATCAAGTAAGTTAAATAATTATTTGTTTCTTTGCCTCGTTGGTGTAGCGGTCACAAGCTCTACTGCTGAGCATGATAGGCTCGATTCCTGGTACAGGCAGAGTTATTGGGTTTTCCATCTGGAATTTCTCAGAAACAGCACTATGAATTGTATTGTTAAACTGTTTGGTAGTGATGTTTTTGATTTTAAATCTAATTCCCGGCTCTTTTCTCATATTATTAAACTCAAATTTTGTCTCAACTATTCTCAAATTGTGCCTGACCAGAATATAGCCACCTTGACAGCTCTATCATTCGCCAAGTTCAGAGCCTGAAATGTGCAGGAGACTGGGCACAAAGGGTAAACACCGAGGTGGGACATATCCTGCAAATCTCTAATAATAACTATGACTTGAGATATTTATATACCAATCCCTATTTAAAATAGTTTATGTGTATGTGGCGTGAAGCTATCCACCCTTATCACCAGCCCTCACCGTTATAGATTAGAATTGTTCTTTATTTGCACAGAAAGTAGATACACTCTACAGATGTTAAATTATAAATAATGATCCTTATACTACCTTAACTAAGGCGTGCAAACAGTATAAACTACAATAATAAAGACTCATCTATAAGTATAAATATCAGTTAGTCTGTCCGTTGTGCGTAGGGGTACTGGCTAACAAAGCCAGCCTAGCTCCGTTCAAAAACACAAGCTTCCTGGTGTCTTCACAGGATTCACGGAGCAACCTCACCATTCCGAGGATTTCCTCACGTTGAGATGCCACAGCCTCGCATTTATTAAATAATAGATCTGTCAATTTATTTTTGAAAAGTAGAATATTGTCTAATTTTTATTACATGGGGTTTTTGTTAAAAATGATCGGACCCCATACATATAATACTTCTCTTTAATATAATCGTATCGGAACCACTAAAGTTTAGCAAATTTTTATATTGTCTCAGGAGACAGTATAAAAATTTGCTAATCTTTTAATTGAAGTTAGTTCTTGTTAGTTAGTTGTTGTTGTGTTGTTTTTCGGAAGTCGGTGTTCCTGTTTTCGTTTCCACGTTTTTTGACACCGACTTCCGAAATTGAAGTTATTTTTCACTTTGTAGTGTTTTTATTTGGAAATAGATTGTATTTTTTTTGTAAAAAGTGTTTAATTTTTTGTTAAATAAAATATGCATCATTTTAATAAAGTTTACGAAAAAAGAAACCGGCCAATCTGGAGACAGTATAAAATTTGCTAATTGTTGTGGTTCCGATAGGAAACATTCAAATTAAAAAATAATCATCGAAATCGGTTCACCTAGTAAAAAGTTCTGAGGTCATAAATATTAAAAAAAAAAATTGTCGATTTGAACCTCCTCCTTTTCGAAGTCGGTTAAAAACAGCCACCTCGAAAATATAAAGTGATGGGAATGTTAGTAATTTTAGGGACTTAAATACAGGTACGCAGCTATCTGTTACTATTAAATTGCACATAGCCCTTATACAGCGTCAAACTACAATTTCCCCAAAATATTATGCCGAATCTCAAAACCGGCGCGACTAACCCCCGTGGAATGCAATTAATCTTGCGGCCATATTTACTTTTTTATTAGACAAGTTAAAGAGTACCTACATATACAGCTGTACTAAGCTTTTTGCATACTTATTTTGCTTGTGACTTCCAAGTTAAATAGCTATCTATAATAATGGCAAGGATTTTTTGTCCAGTATAGTTTAAATGTAAGATTTCTGGTGGAATCCAAGTAATGTTTAAGTGGTCAAGCGCAAGCCTATATACAATAATAATAATAATATAAAAAGCCGTTGATAAAAATGCATTACATTAGTCTTTAGTATATTAATCATTAAATTATTTTGGTCAAGCCAGCGTATAATGTTTATTAAAATATAATTTATGTCATTATCATATGTGTTTTAGCCAATACATTTAATGAAGGCAGTACTATCGTCAGCGATTAAGACTTTGGGGGTAGGTGGAACAGGGTGTAAAGTCCCACAAACCTCCATAGAAAAGGGAGGATCCTCCGACCAGACGGGTGTTGTGTCTGGTCCGGGCAACTGCCCAACGGTTATCGTCGGACTGTTGTATACGTTCAAATCGCGCCGCAAACTTTGCTTGCGCGATGTAGGATCTGTGTGACGTCATGTCATTACTTTGTAAGTGGCGGTGTCGGTGCCGCTACATCACTCCCCTCCGGAGACCGGAGGTCGATAGCAGGTTGAGTCGTCCGTACATCTTGTGATGCGTGCCTGGCCAGTGGAAGATTGGTTCCCGTGAGTCGGAACCGGAAGTCGCAGAGTTCGCGGTGAGTCGGAACTGTATGCGGTTGTGCCCCAGTGAGTCGGGGTGATGATATCCCAGTGAGTCGGGATAGCTTTGCTGGCTCCAGTAGTTCGGAGCGGTGATGATGTGTCCCAGTGAGTCGGGACAGTGCTGCTGGCTCCAGTGGGTCGGAGCGGTGATGAAAGAAGCTGAGGGTGATGACCAGGTATGCGCGTCCGCTGCATGCTGGTGGTCAGGATACCCCCGTAGATGCCGTGGGTACTGGCTGGCTGTGTGACTCGCTGCTCGAAAGCTTGAGGAAGTGATGATGACGTCACGATGAAGTAGCTCTGCACGAAGGCTGCGCTGATGTTCATGTTCGAGGGTCACCAGTTTGGGGGTAGGTGGAACAGGGTGTAAAGTCCCACAAACCTCCATAGAAAAGGGAGGATCCTCCGACCAGACGGGTGTTGTGTCTGGTCCGGGCAACTGCCCAACGGTTATCGTCGGACTGTTGTATACGTTCAAATCGCGCCGCAAACTTTGCTTGCGCGATGTAGGATCTGTGTGACGTCATGTCATTACTTTGTAAGTGGCGGTGTCGGTGCCGCTACATCATCACGTCGGGGTCACCAGTTTGGGGGTAGGTGGAACAGGGTGTAAAGTCCCACATACCTCCATAGAAAAGGGAGGATCCTCCGACCAGACGGGTGTTGTGTCTGGTCCGGGCAACTGCCCAACGGTTATCGTCGGACTGTTGTATACGTTCAAATCGCGCCGCAAACTTTGCTTGCGCGATGTAGGATCTGTGTGACGTCATGTCATTACTTTGTAAGTGGCGGTGTCGGTGCCGCTACAAGACCATAGAATATTGAATGTGGCGAAGTAAATAATTTATATACAGCAAAAATAATAAAGGGCCCAGCACACTACCCCGTGGTACGCCATACGTAATAATTCTAGCTTTAGATAAATATTTCTCTTCGCGCTTAGTTTTTAGACATATTCTGGATATTTCTGTGTGCTGCTTACGATTGTTAAGGTACGACTTTAAGAGATAAAGTACATTTCCTCTGGTGCCGATGATGTCTAACTTTTGTATATGAATTTCGAGATGAACACAATCAAATACCCTCGTCATGTCCGTAGATATTGCGCAAACTTGTCGGTACGTTTTTTATCCACATTTAGCAATATGTCATTTCCCGAAACCTGCGAGAGTAATTTATAAAGTTATTTTTATAACGATTTGATGGTACGCGTCTGTATTTCCATAGTAAAGGGGTCTTTCAACAAGGACGGGTCGATGTTAAAATTGAATAAAACAAGATGTGTGTGAGATATTAACGAAATTTTTTTTAATATAAAATGCCCATTTATGCCATTATGGATGGAATATGACATCGTTCAAATGTCCTAGTATGGTGGCACGAATCCGAGAGGTCCAATTTTAAATGACTCTGCTGCATAGATCCGGCTGAATCCGAGCGATGGCCTGCGTTATGTTGGCTTTCAGGGCAACGGTCGAATGTGGTTTATTGGCATAGACCTGCGACTTCAGAAAACCACACAAGAAAAAGTCTAGCGGAACTCTAACTCTACCCTCAAACCGTTCATGCAGAATGTCGATTGTGTCGTTCGCTGTGTGGCAAGTAGCGCCATCTTGCTGGAACCACATGTCGTTCACGTCCATATTGTTCAATTCAAGCCAAAATAAATTGTTTATCATTGATCTGTAGCGCTCGCTCGATCTATGCAGCAGAGTCATTAAAACTTGGACCTCTCGGATTCGTGCCACCATACGAAGCCGCGGCGGACATTTGAACGATGTCATATTCCATCCATAATGGCATAAATGGGCCTTTTAAATAAAAAAATAATTTCGTTAATATCTCACACACATCTTGTTTTATTCAATTTTAACATCGACCCGTCCTTGTTGAAAGACCCTTTAAATGTCTCTTTTTTTCTACTACACACTCTGATACTATTTTAAACCCATTAATATTGATATGAGATAATATTCTTATGAGACTTAACTTGCATTTTAATGTTCCTCAAAGATCAGTAAGATTTAATCCACCTATCTCCATTCCCTCCTTTTCATCTAACTACAGGCGTAATTCATACTTAGTGCGAGCGAGTAAAGATCTTAACCTATTGTGTAAGGAATTCTCGTTTGATGTGTTTACCACTAAAAGCTCATTAGTGCGTAAGCAGCTTAACCTTGTCTTTTTACCCGACTGCCGAAGGAGGGTAATGTGTTTATCAGTCTATGTATGTATGTTTGTTCCTATGTGGCGTTCTAGAGACCAAATGCGTGGGCCGATTTTGATGGTTCTTACGTCAATCGATTCGTCTTAACCCCGCGAGTGTCATTGGCTACATGAAAGTTGAAAAAAAATAGGAAAATGGTGGTTCTCAGGCGCCATATTGTGGGGCCCAATTTTTTTTTTTCCAATCCTATCGTGTGGCGTATCAAAATAAAGGATTTTAAGAGGTGATTTCAAAAATAACACTTATATGTTTAAATGTACATAATTCGAAAAAAAAA
The DNA here is from genome assembly GCA_945859665.1 of Anorthoa munda. Lineage (NCBI taxonomy): Eukaryota > Metazoa > Arthropoda > Insecta > Lepidoptera > Noctuidae > Anorthoa > Anorthoa munda. The sequence continues at coordinate 2,440,927 of OX243919.1, read as the reverse complement.
TAACTAAAAAGTTATAAAAAAAAAAGTTAATTAAAAAAATCAAAAACCCGACTGCTTGAAAAGCGAACTAAAAAGACGTAAACAAGGAGAAAATAATGCTGTGCAGTCGGAGGATACGTCTGGTTTTGGTCAGCCAGCTCGCGAAGATGTATCCTCCGACAGCACAGCATGATTTTCTCCTTGTTTACGTCTTTTTAGTTCGCTTTTCAAGCAGTCGGGTTTTAGATTTTTTTAATTAACTTTTTATTTCAAAAGTGTTTTTTTTTTTTTCTCTTTTTCATCTGCTATCAGTCATCCCTGACTATGATCAGATGTGTGGAAAGATACATCACATTTTTACAGAATCAGGACCAGTGTCCAAATTCTACTTAATCAGGCAGCACAATATCAGCTTTTTTGAGTCTCTTAGTATGATTTGGCATCAATAGTGATCGTGAAAGGGGATTGGGATGGTTTGTTAATCTATCTTTGTATTTCTCTAGATAGCTCTTCGCTTCTTCTAGGATTGTTGGGATTTCCAGGTGCTCATGTATTTCTGAGTTGCGAGCATACCAGGGCGCCGCAGCTAGGACCCTCAGGATACTGTTTTGACTCCTTTGAATGCAAGTGAATAGCGTGCAATATTGTCCTTTAGCGTTAGTGATTTAATTTTTAATTAATTTAATTTTTCTGATTGTTGTGCCTGCTGCTAGTGATCCCTAAGATCTCTTTAGAATTATTATATCTCTAGCCGTGAGAACCTGTAATTGGCTTAATGTAACATACTCAACTTGTTTATTAATTTTATGTATAGCTGTTGGTTTTCCATCTAATAAATAAATAACTGTTATTAAACAGAAATAATACGTTTCAGTACGAGGACAACGCTCAGTAGCGGTCCTAGGGCGGATCCTCGTTAGACTAATTCTCGCAAGCGCTACTGCTGGTCTCGCAGAGTGTTAGGTTTTCCTATCTAGAATTTCTCAGTAACAGCTCGGAGTCAGATCTTGAGGCCGGTTGATGACAATAGGCTCGCCCCCTGTTGCGACTTAAACGAGTACGTAGTCGCAGCGGGAAAAAGTCGAATTTATTAATTTCAGATAAGCAGATAATTAGTGTACGACGTCGTGTAATTGTGTATAGTAAGTACAAATTTGTGTATCCAACCATTGGGGAGCTATTCAACAAAAACTGTTTCGCTGGAACTACGTCATCCCAGCGGCACTTTTTTTTTCCTATGCACGTAGATGAAAAAAAATACATTCAATCATTAGTGTGAAACGAGAGGTAAATGTATTATGCTTAAATTAAATTTGTGTGACATAAAACTGCGAAGATAATCAAGTTGCCGCTGCGCTGACGTTTGGCTATTTGATGACAATCATATAAAACGGCTTAGTGCAGAGTTGATTTTTTTTACGCACTTTGCTTTGAATTTGTGTGTAATGATTGTGAAAAAAGAATTTGAAAAAATCATACCGTTGAGAAGATATACACGTAAAAGTAAAATAAGGTTATTAGGTCCAAGTACTTAAAATAGGAACACTAGAGCCTAACTTATAACGTTTATTTGTATCTTGTAAGGGTCTACAATATCCTGCCAAGTATCATGTATGTGTTCTTAGTAATTAATGAGCAGTCGCATAATTTACTACGACTGGACCACTATATTGTATGACAACCGATTTTAGGACTTTTTAATGGAAATGCAACGTAAAATATATGGCGACAGTCAGTGTATTAATGCAACTATTCACATGTAAAATTTCAGCTCATTAAACTAAATAAATTAAAGAGATAAAATAAAAATACCAGAACAACCGCAATTCATGGATAAACCGACCAAGTTTGAATGGCTACAAAAAAGCGGCCGTGCAGTATATAGAGCTAACGTTCTAAAATTTCCAGTGTCGTACCATTATTGGATTGGTACAGGTGAGCACACAATTCTTGAACAAGTAACAAATAATTTTCGTGATCAAAATATTAGCTCACTTGTTTGTTTTTCAAACTTACGAAATTATTACAATAAGAATTGCTTCTGTATTAGCAAATGCATTTATTTGTCAGAATATTACAAAAAGTTGCTACAGTAGGTAATTATTATGTCCTTAATATTCTGCTGCTTCCATCGTATAAATATTTTGATGTTACACGGTACAATTTGATTAAATGAAATACTAATAATAATTAGAAAAATATATTAACACACCTATTTATTAGATACATAAGGGAATAATCTAAAGAAGGTTGTTCTATCTCACGACGGTGGGTTGGTCTTAATCGTGTGTGTGTAGTGCACATGCACATTGTTTCTGTGTGCGTAAGCTCGGGAGCGCTCAGCAGAGAGTTTGTCTTATACTAGAGGCACGGGGTCTCATTGCTAAGAAAGACAATTTGGTTCACATAAATCTCACTAGATGGCGCGACATGTACACGCAATTCAATAGAAAAGTATGTAAAATTAACATTTTCGCGAATTGAACATAAAATGTGTAAGTTCTTGTTTAATCAACTCTCCTAAGTACAAAATTATGGAATATTGGGCTCTTAATTCACATTTAAAAGATTATTTGAACGGATCATTTAAAATTGATGCCAATAGATGGCGCATCTTGAAATTTCTGAAGCATTCCACTCGATTGTAAAAATTTGCATTGTAACACATTTTGGTGCAAAAAAACTGAAAACACGTGGAAAAAAATACTATAAAACGAACCATCACTGTATTTAAAGAAAAGAATATTCACGAACCTAGTAAACCCTTTTACATGCAAATCGCTGCTAACACCATCTATTGCCGTGAAACGGGATTGAACGCGATTGATGTACTTACAAAAATAACAAGATTAATCAGATGAAAAACGCTAGTTACGTCGCCACGGTTTCTTTGTATGGGATGAGGCATCTGTATGCTAGTATTACATTATCTGTGCTAGAGGTAACGTTTTTAAGTTATAAAAGTTATCTCTTCGGGATGGCAGCGTTTGTCTATGTATGTCTCTTTTTTTTGATAGAGTTTTTCTATAAACAAGAACGAAAGAATTAACAGTTTCTTTTTCGTCGTAAATACGTTCCCTCTAGTATAATACAAACTCTCTGGCGCTCAGTATCGCTTATGCACACAGAAACAATGTGTATCTGCACACATGACTAAGACGATCCCGCAGTCACGCAGTGCGTCGGTCGTGACTCGTGAGATAGAACAATTGTATCAGTTTCCCGAAAAGTTAGATACCAGTAAAAATCCTAAGATTTACTTATACATATGGGCTTTTACAGTGGGCCATATATTTATAAAATTATATATTAATTTATATTTAATAAAAAACTAATTCTTTATGTTAATGTTATTATTACCTACTTTGTTAATAATGTTGACTTTTTTTTTAATTTTAATTAGTCATAAACCAATAAATACTTTAATGAGTATAATGTTAATACTTACAGTTGTTTTATTTTCTGCTAAACTATTGTGTACGTACCTGTACGAAACTATTACCTACACACAATAACGATACTATACTTGAAATAAAAAAAAAAAAAAAACTATATACTGCACGGCCGCTTTTTTGTAGTCATTCAAACTTGGTCAGTTTATCCATGAATTGCGGTTGTTCTGGTATTTTTATTATATCTCTTTAATTATTTAGTGTAATGAGCTGAAATTTTACATGTGAATAGTTGCATTAATACACTAACTATCGCCATATGTTTTACGTTGCATTTCCATTAAAAAGCCCTAAAATCGGTTGTCATACAATATAGTGGTCCAGACGTAGTAAATTATGCGACTGCACATTCATTACTAAGAACACATACATGATACTTGGCAGGATATTGTAGACCCTTACAAGATACAAATAAACGTTATAAGTTAGGCTCTAGTGTTCCTATTTTAAGTACTTGGACCTAATAACATTATTTTACTTTTACGTGTATATCTTCTGAACGGTATGATTTTTCAAATTCTGTTTTCACAATCATTACACACAAATTCAAAGTAACGTGCGTAAAAAAAATCAACTCTGCACTAAGCCGTTTTATATGATTTTCATCAAATAGCCAAACGTCAGCGCAGCGGAAACTTGATTATCTTCGCAGTTTTATATCACACAAATTTCATTTAAGCATACACATTTACCTCTCGTTTCACACTAGACACACTTACCGCCCAGTTTTTAGAAGTAAAAGTAGATAAAACCTGCAGAATAAGCTACTGGCTCACTAAGAAACGTGATCTTTCAAAAGAAAATTTAGTTAGATTTATGAATCACCTTCAATGCTGTACGTTTTCAGAAATATACATAACAGAAAATGCGAACGAACCGTACGATTACTTTATAGAACGCTTTCGATAGAACGCTTTGTATGATCTCTGTTTTCCAAATAAGATTGTAACTATCAAAACAAATAAAACAGTAAAATGGGTTTCACGTGGAATACGAGTATGCAGTAAACGACAGCGGCAATTATTGTGGACATACAGGCGCGAACCTTCAAACGAAAATAAAAATAAATTTAAAAACTATTCCCAGAAATTTAGAAAAATAATCAAATTAACCCAAAAGGCTCAAAATAATTATTTTATAAATACGTCATCCAACAAATCTAAAGCTTCATGGCAAATTATAAATAATAATCCACGCACTAATGAGCAAATTTCTCAAATTAAAATCCAAGATACAATCATAAGTAATCCAAAAGATATTGCAAACGCCTTTAATAATTTCTTTATCGATCAAATACAGACAAACACTAAGATAACACCTGTAGCTACTAATATGTTAAGCAATCCGCATTCAATTTTTATGTCTCCTGTCTCACCTCAAGATGTCATGGGAGCAATTAAATCTCTAAAAAAATAAAAATAGTTTCGGACACGATGGCATAGCTACAAAAGTAGTAAAATTTGTATCGGATAACATTGCCTCACACCTCAGTCACATTATAAATTTATGCATCAGCTCTGGAGTGTTTCCAAAAGCGTTAAAAGTAGTCATCGTAAAACCGGTCTTAAAAAAATGCGAAAGGGAAAACTTAGCCAACTACAGACCCATTGCCTTGATTCCTATTTTTTCTAAAGCTATCGAAAAAATTCTATATGAATCAATTAATATTTTTTTGTGTAAGTATAATATTCTATGTAATGAACAAAAAGGTTTTAGGAAGAATAAAAGTGTAAATTTAGCTATTTAAGATTTGATGAATGTAATCTTAAAAAATGTTGACAAAAAAATACCAATATTTGCAATTCTCACTGACTCAAAGGCTTTCGACTGTGTCCATCATAAAACCTTGCTAACTAAGCTTGAAACTTATGGCATAAGAGGAAACGTCCTTGATCTTGTCAAATCATATCTGAGCGAACGTGAACAATACACGGAAATATCTAGGATTTGTATAAAGAGCAAACGCGAAAAGAAATATTTTTCCGAATACAGAGATGTCAAACACGGCGTACCTCAGGGCGGGGTGTTAAGTTCTCTTTTATTTATGCTATATATAAACGACTTACCCCGGCACATTAAAGACCCAATGATTTTGTTTGCTGATGACAGCACTGCGTTAGTTGTGCAGATGCAAATAAATATGAACAGGACATAAACAGTACACTCAGGTACATTGTGAATTGGCTTGACGACAATAAATTAGTAATTAATTTGGGCAAGACTAACATAATATATTTCTTTCAGCACACATCAATACCAAATTTAAAAATTGAAGTTAATAAAACTAAAATAGACCAAGTATCAAAAGCAAAATTCTTGGGCATTGTAATTGACAGTCAAATGACGTGGAAACCTCAAGTAGAAGAGATTTGTAATAAATTGAGCATATCTGCTTATGTCCTATTCAATTTGGCTAAGAAGGTTAACATCGCCACAACTTTGGTTGCATACCATGGTCTCGTAGCTTCCATTCTGAGATACGGTATAGTTTTCTGGGGAAATTCTTTCTCCTACGGGAACAGGTATTCAAGGCCCAAAAACGTTGTTTAAGATCGATGTTAAATAAGAAAATGACTGAAAGTTGTGTTCCAGTGTTTAAGTCCCTAAAGCTGTTAACATTTCCGGCAATGTATATTTTAGAAATGGCAATTTTTGTTACACGTAACATGCATCTATTTACTACAGTTTCGCAAACTAGTAAGAGACCAATCAGAAGCCAGTACAAAAACCTTTTACTAGTTGAGAGTTGCAATACTGCTTTATTTAAAAAAAATGTTATTAGTGTGGGACCTACAATATATAACAAAATACCTAACATAATAAAAGATAACACGATACGCAATTTTAAAAAGAAGTTAACAGCATTATTGATTAAAAAGTGTTACTACTCGATTAACGATTTTCTAAATGACAATGACATTTGACATTCTAATGTAAATTTCTAATTTAATATAATGATAACATGTTTTATGCAATTTAACGACATACCAACTTATTTAATTGTATCTGTTTTGAACTGTAATTCGTATTTTTTGTATTTTTGAGACTAGTTTTTTGATTATCTACTCGTTTTACTTAATTCATGTTTGCATGCCTAATCTGGTTGATTGTACAAGGATCATAATTGGTTTTTTTTTACACCTTATGTCATGTACCTACAATCTCTGCAAATAAAATAAACTTTACTTTACTTTACTAATGATTGAATGTATTTTTTTTCATCTACGTGCATAGGAAAAAAAAGTGCCGCTGAGATGACGTAGTTCCAGCGGAAACAGTTTTTGTTGAATAGCTCCCCAATGGTTGGATACACAAATTTGTACTTACTATACACAATTACACGACGTCGTACACTAATTATCTGCCCATCTGAAATTAATAAATTCGCCTTTTTTCCGCTGCGACTACGTACTCGACTTAAACATAACTGGTGAAACGCGGGTGTACTTTAGGTGAACCTCTGCCTAACCCTCCGGGGAATACAGTCGTGATGTGTGCAGTACTTCTCCGGTTATCGAGTGGTGGATTAGCGAGAGAGTACCTACTATATTGCAGAACATGTACGGTCAGGCAATGATATGTTACTGTAAAAGCCTGAACTACGGTAAAACCTAGGATATATCGGTTACACCAAAGATTTACGAAAGCTTATTGGTACATTATTTTATTGGTTACTGGTAAATCCTAGGTTGTACAGTAGTTCGGGCTTTTACAGTAGCATTTACACAACAGTTTAAATGTTAGAATGTTCTAGTGTTTTCGCTTCCTATTCATTGTTTTCATTGACGGAGTCACTGACGAGTTCTTTCCAAGTCACTCTTGTCTTCGGCTCTTCTCAGGGCAGTAGTCACCGTGAGTCCAATAATCGCCCTGATCAGTACTGACCAGTTTTTTAAGCTTGTCTGATTGTCTCCGGGCGATATGGCCAAAGTAACATAGGACTCGTTAGTAGCAGATCGAGGAGAATTTGGTTGCTAGTCACATAGTAATATGTAGATGTCTGATTTTTTGCAGGTTCAGGTCGTCAGCCGGACATTTAGAAGTTTGAAGCTGCCGAGTGCTCTCGTGTCTGCGAGTGCCGCCTGTCTCCGTGTTGATATCTAACCTAGAAGACGGTGTTAAGTAAAGAAGTTTATAGTCAATATGAGTGTTGCAACGTACAAAAAAAGTGAAGGAACGTCGGGGATTCGCGGGCAGCTGTACGAGACCAAGCTACTCAGCTTGATATTCTACAGAGCGAAGCATGACGACAGTATCGAAGAGTTTCAGCTAGCTTCCAATATCGCTGAGATAGGGGCATTCGATGATATTTGCTTCAAGGTCAAAGTGAAGGGATTTCCGAAACCTGTGATTGTGTCCATACAGGCCAAACATAAAGACGACAGCGAACAGACTCTCGATATCAATATGATGAAATATTTTCGCAGTTATTTGAAAATTAGAGAGAGATTTGAATCGGATTATAAAGACGACCTGTTTCAAGGTAAATTTCAAGAAACAGAAAGTTTCTTCGTTATATACACGTCCGGCAAAGATACATTTGATAATGACCCGGTCGAAAGTGATTTTGCCTCAAAATTGAACGAGCTTATTGGTACCGAGGGCACAGCCAAGCAACCCTATAAACGTAATGCGGATATAAAGTTTAAGTTCCTGTGCGAAATATTTATGAAAGACCAAACTATCTCACTAGCCAAACAGCTAGCCGCTTTTATAAGTGGTGAAAGAAATGTTCAAATGATGCTATCTGATGAGCTGATACTAACCTATCATGTCGTTCTTGCGCTAGAAGTTGTCGACATTTCAGCAATTGAACAAGATGGACACCGAATCGCTACTTTTCGACAAGATTTCTTCGATACCAAAGATCAATATCTCATACTATTCAAAGATACACTTTACAAAGAGGTTCTTGAAAGACGAAAGATAGAAACCTCTGATGTAAAAGATCTACTGTATGAATTCTTAGCCGAGCCGACTGACGTTGCAAAATTAAGCAAACTGATAGGGACCGTTCTAACATATAACAATGGCCAGCTAGAAATTGTAAAAACATATACTAAAGACTTCTATTCACATTTTCATCAAGTGGACGTTTCTCGATCAACTGTCCATGAAGCTTTTGACCTGGCTGCAAGAAAAATATTATCAAAGGGTCTGAAAGTCCCGGCTGCGTTTGGCAACAAAGACCTGATGTTAAGTGGCAGTGATACAAAGAAAGCGCGAAGAATAAAATATTTAACGTCAAAAGTAAAAGACTTGATTTCTAAGTCTAAAGGAAGTAACATAGTCACTATAGATAACTCTGTAGACAATGGATTCTTGCAGCTTAATGGAGGTATAGCTGGAGCCATCGGTAATTTATTTGTGCTTGACGATAACACCAAACTGATGAAGATTACAGATAACTGGGAAATACTTGGAGATCATGCTCAAAACCTGTATAAAAAGTTAACTGACGAAATTGTCAATTTGCAAGAAATTCGATTTTGTTTCAATGTAAACAAGTTCCCAAAACTTTTTTTCGACTGCAGTGAGTATGAAGAGACTCTAGCGGGAGATTTCTTGAGCAGACTGTTATTCTATAGCAAACAAGCCGACGAGAACCGCGTGGAGCAAATATTAAAAGACAATATAGAAGAGTACCAGCTTGATCACTCGAACTACTTGCAAGCTAGAACTGATGCACTGTTTCTTAAATATCACGACGAAATACAGAAATGGTGGATGCAGCCAGGACGGGCACCCTATCTCACAAAAGACAGCGATATATTTGAGAACGCAGTAAATCATGTCATAAAAGACCCATTGATGAGCTCTATAAATATAATATGTATAAGCAAAATAAAACATTTGATTGATTACACATTTACTGAAGACGTGGTGAGCTCCTTGAACTTGCAGGATCACTCTAGTACTGTCATCATTACAGAGAACAGCAAACTGGCTGTTGTTAAAGTGTTGCAGCATTTCAAGAATAAGGACCACGTTGTGTTAGATCTAGAATATATTGTAAATCTACCAACGAAAGCTCGTAACGTATTAAATACAGAGTTGAAGCATACAAATGGAGAAAAAGTTGTTGTTTTTGTATGTGATAAATTACAACATTCCAGAAACGAAATCATCACATTAGAAAACATCGCGAAAATTATTCTGTCCAAAAAATCAATTATTATTACCAATTCCTTGTCAGTTGAAACATTGCACAATTATTTCCCAAGAGCAGATAGTCCTGTACATGATGAAAATAGTCTGATTGACATGAGTGAAGAGTCACAGAAGAGCATCTTGGAGACTACTAGAGTGATGTTTCAAGGCGTACAAGTAAGATTAGGTTTGATAATCGATGATAAATCAAAAGCGTATGTGAAAGGAGATATTCTAACCAAAATAATCAGTAAGGACACCATTCAACTCTGTAAACTAATTGTCTCAGGAGATTATGATGAAAAAAAGCACTTGTATATGGACAGAAAGGTGCATAAGGCCAATGGACCTACTCTCTCACCAAAAACTCTTTATGATATAGAAGAGGATGTTGTACTTGTAACAGAAGAGCCCGGGATGGGCAAGTCAACCCTACTTACTCATTTATCGCTTATAACCAAAAAAGACCGCCCAGAAGTATGGATTGTAAGGGTTAATTTGTTAGAATACTCGAGAGAACTCAGCAAGTGGAAGGAAGATGAAACAGCTGTTGACTTATTATATACTTTAGAGTTTATGTGTCAAGTTATACTACGCATGAAACTTGGCAATAAATATGATGTGACAGTTTCGTTGGAGGAACAAAATGGTTGTGTGTATCTCAAAAATTGTACAGGCGATCAGTCGAGTGAATTCGAGTTGAAGTTGTTTCTACACTTTTTTAATGTTGGCAAGATGGTATTCATATTTGATGGTGTCGACGAAATCAGTCCGGATTACTTAAATGAGGCTATGAAATGTATAGAAGTAATCAATAACCATACTAAAAAGCATAAAATATGGGTCACAAGCAGGCCTTATACTGACATTGAAACTATATTGCAACGAGCCTTTGGTGTACCTTATAAAATAGAACACTTCTCTTATGAGACAAAGGAAGAATATCTAAATAAAATTTGGGAGTCCAATTTGAATCTGAAGGAACTTGATACAACGCAACTGGAAAATGTACATGGCTTCCTGAAGTTTATTTCTGAATCAGAAATCCACGAGTGGCAAGCTTTACATGAAATTTACATCAACGCAGGCTACTTTTTGCTAAATAGGATTAAATGTTTAGGCAATACTTGTATATTTGATCCAAGTTATGATGATACTTTCTACGACAACCTTCTACAGAAACTTCGGGGACAAACAGAAATATTTGGCATCCAAGCTAGCACACATAAAAATCCTTTAAATTTATATTTGATGGCACTTTTTTGTATAAGCCGTATAAAAGACGTTAGAAAAAATAGTAACAATTGGAATCAAGAAGTTGACCCATTCACTATTTACGAAGATTTCTTGGAAACGAAACTGAAACAAATACGGTTTAAAGATAAAGACGGAATGGACATTTATAATCCTAGTATTAAGCTTGTTTACGACAAAGAACGTGCAGATTGTATGGCAAAGCATAAAAAATTGGCAGCGTATGCTATTTTCTGTCATGACATTGACAAATTGTTCATTGAGAAAGACTTGCGAGAAATTAAGGAGACGATAAAGTGTATAGAAATGGGAGGAGAGAAAACTGGTCTGATATGTAGTGTAGCTAACGGAATGCCGATTTTTATACACATGACATTCACTGAATACTTTGCAGTGGAATATGTTTGTGATTTATTAAAAAATGCAAATGAAAAGGAAAACCAAATTCCCTGGATTAAATTCATGTTTCAAGAGATGTTTATTACTTATAACTTCGTAAATGTTCGAAGTATATTTGATTGTAAAATTAAAGTTGACAAAACGCTGATGAGTAGTATTGAAAGTAATAAAGAAGTAATATGTAGTTTGCTAATAGAGCAGGACATGGAACCGTTAGGGGGAAGATTTGTTTGGCCGCCATTCATAGCTTTACTAGAGAGACTTCATAACTTCATTTCTTTGCTTTTGTCGATCTTTGAGAAATGTATAAATGGCAGCAATCTTGAACAATTTCTAAAAATCGTTATTCATACTGGACTGTGTCCGTTTCTTTATGAGTACGAATTTACTGTTCGTGTCGTCGATATTGTCAGGAAACTCGATAGTTCTAGATTTACTCGTTTTGTGAGGGAAACACACGATTGTGACATTACGAACTCAAATTGTCCGTTATGTGAACGACTATTGACACGTAAGGGCAGGTACCCTAAATACATTTTGATTCAAAAATAAACAAACAAATAGTGATTGTTAAAATGCAAAAAAAAATATTATTTGTAGTTTACTAAATGTACTTTTCATTTCTGAGAATCAAAACATGATATCGAAAACTTCGCTCGATCAAAAAATAATCTGAAAAGGACTCTAAAACGATGTTCTTTTGATCATTTTCTTATTTTTCTAGAAGATTTATAAAATATTCACTACCTAAAACACATAAGATAGAATTTATAAAATAGTTTAATTGTTTTAATAATAAAATGACATACTCGTATAACACAGCGGCCGCCGTACTGCTCTTCAGTCGCCCGCGAGGCCTTGCTAAATAATAATTACAAATATTACTCAAAATAAAAATTTCTAGATGGCGCTGACCGACATTTTTGGAACTTTCGTTATGGGTGTCATTTTCATGGTCTTTCTTTGGGATCGATAGATACGAATTTGGGGTCAAAATGAAATTCCGAGATGGCGCCGAACAAAATTTTTGAATCTTTCGTCATGGGTGTCATTTTCAAGGTTTTTGGGGTTGCTAATGGGGTCAAATGAAATTCCAAGATGGCGCCGACTGAAACTTTTGAAACTTTCTTCATGGGTATCATTTTCATGGTTTTTGGGGCAATCTTTAGTGTAGACAAAATCAAACTGGTTAATTTGTATTGTATTCATAATTATAGTAACGCTTTATTTTTATTTACTTTCTTCTCTTTTTGGTTATAAAAAAATGACTCGCACACTGTTCCGTTGTTGCTGAATTATGTAATTTACCTATGTTTGCAATATTTGTATGTGAGAATCATGTTCCTATTTATCAAGTGAAGGAATTTACCGGTTACTGCTTGTAATACTTTATTGTTGTGTTTTTCCACATGTCTTAGTTTACTTACGTTTTATAATATATTTTACAAATTTCATCACCGTAATTTTTGAAATTGTATCAACTCATGTTTTTATGTATTCTTTACATTGGTATAAACCTCAAAATCATAAGATTTGTTTTAACATCCAAACCTATTATATTATTTTTAACTCTGACATTTTTATTTGACATGACATCTGTTTATTTTATTTTCTTAAACCATAGACATAAGATACCATGGACTACCTTCTTTAAGCTCGTTGTACATTATAATTTTCATAATAAGGGCAGCGGCAGACAGCCCCTCTGTAAACCGTTTTATTTCGTTGGTCATGATTTCTTAATTAATATTTGATTTCCATAAGACATGACAGAGAACGAAGAAAAACGGGAGTCACTTTTTTGAGTCTTGAATCTGGACGGAACGCTGATTGTCCGTTTCCTACTGAGTACTACAAAGTATACGATTGTATCTGAAAACTCTTTAAATCTATAAGATAATATACGGCCTGTGAAAGTTAACAAATCACTGTAGTGCAATAAATATAACTAATTGAGTGTGGAACTTAAATTTGAGCATTTTTACTGGCTTATTAACCTCGACGGTCACCGATTCATACTAAAGGGCTCGTTAAATCGGCGTATGAAACCACAGCTCGACCTCCACACTCCTTGCTGCCTGTGACTGCACCTGTGCTACTGCCTACCAGCCTGTTAGCCTGAATATTCGTTCAGCTGCCTTGACCATCCATCTGTGTGCCTGCCTATCCGTCCTGCTGCCTACTCTACAGCCTACCTATCGAATTGCCTGCTCATCTGCCTACCTAGGGCTCACCACGACTTCCTGCCCGACCTGCTGTCTTCCTAGTTGCCCACGTCGTGCGAAGCCGGACCTTAATTTGTTATATATTACCTTTTTCTTAGTTTTAATTTAAAATTACTTTTAATTTTATTAACGTGGGTTACGTATAGCTCATCTCAGCTATACGTAACGCTACAAGATGTAGTAAAGTGGTGCTAGGTGCATAGTCCTCACGTATATGAATTTATTAATTAAATTAAATTAAAATTCATTTATTTCAGAACCAGTCCGCATACCAAGTGAAATTATTATTGAATATTAGATTCATTAATAATAATTAAAATTAGGAAAACATTACAAAAGTCATTAAAAAACATTATAAATTACAATTAGAAATACATTACAAAGTCAAATAATGTATGTAGTAATGTATGTCCTTTAATATTGTAAGTGTTATGACGGTACTTTTATATTACATAGAATATTGGTTTATGTTATGTGGGTATGTCTAAATACTTCAGTAATAAACCAGTCTGCTTTGAATCTCGGTGTTTCATTGTCACGAACACAACATTGGCGACGAGGAAATTATTAAAATATCTATTTGTTACGCGTGTGTATAAAGTTACAACATGCCGATAGGAAAAGTCGAAGGTGTCCAAATTGGAAACCAAAATTGGGACACGTATGTTCGTCGAATTAAGCAGTTTATTATGTTGAACAACATCGAAAAATAACCTACACGTGGCTAAGCTAGTGACGTTGGTCGGTACGGAGTGTTACGACTTAATGTGCGATTTATGTTCACCTGATCAGCCAGAAGATAAGACTTTCGATGTACTCGTTAAACTGGTGAAAGATCATTTAGAACCCGAGAGATCAGAAATAGCCGAAAGGCATATTTTCAGGCAGAGGAAGCAGCAGCAGGGGGAAAGCGTTCGTTCGTACCTACAAGGTCTGAAACATCTGGCAAAAACCTGCAATTTCGGTGCCACACTGGAGGTAAACCTCCGAGACGTTCGTATCGGGCCTGTACAGCGAGGAGATGCGATCTAGGTTATTCGCCGAAAAGAATGTGGACTACAAGCGTGTGCAATGGCACTCGAAGCGGCGGAGCGGCACGCAAGCGTGGCGAGCGCCCCGGCTGCGGAGGCCGCAAGCGCAGGCTCCAGCGCCGGCACAAGCGACGGCCTGCACCGAGTTTGGAGCGCGCGCACGCGCAGCGCCCGCGCGGCGCCGGCGATGGCGTCCGAGCGGCGCCCGTGCGCGCGTTGCGGCAAGGCCGGTCACGTGGAGGGCAGGTGTTGTTACAAACATTATTCTTGTGATAAGTGGGGTGAAAAAGGACATTTAAAATCGGTGTGCACTAGTAGTGAGAAGGATGGTAATAATAAGAAGACAAACAAAGGTCAGTTCTATCTTGACAATAATTCCGTTACCGACTCCGATACTGATAACGATTGTAATTTCTATAACATGGGGCATACCAACCATTATAATAGTATAAACGAGTGTGAGGATGACGGTCCCTATTACATTAGGTTGAATGTGGAGGGTATACTCTTAAAGTTTGAAGTAGATACGGGAAGTAACATATCGGCTATATCAAAACAGTTTTACGATAAGATGTTCTCTAAGCTACCGATAATTAGTAAAATATTAACTTTTAAATCTTATACGGGAGACGTTATTCAAACACTCTGTTATATACTTAGTCCAGTAGCCAGAAGAATATGCCCTTTGATAATTCAAAAGTTTTTTATTTTCGCTGGGTGGATACCTTATGTGAATTCAACGCTATGTACGAAAATGCTAACAGTTTAGAGTTATGCAATAGGCATAAAGTAGGTATTTCCTATTATTTCGAGTTATAACAATAATATAAAATTTGAATTTAATTAATTTACTGTTTCTTTATTAGTACTATCTAAACTTTATATTAGTGAAAATGCTAACAGATACGTAGGTACTGTGGAACAATGGAAAACTGAAAATGGGTCGTAACTCTTTCAATAAAAGATTTAAGATTTCAAATCTTTTCCTATATGCATAGAGGGATTAGTTATACCTTACAACAAAAGTTCTAACAACTAAGTATAATGCTGCACAGGTTATTGTATTTTTACATTGTGATTTGCGAAATGTTGAATTTATGTTTATAAATTTGCGCCTACATATTCGAAATAATAAACTCTGCCACCATACAAAATTTAAACACTTATGTGCTATGCTAGTTTAATAAATCAAATACAATTTGGGTATTGCGGGGCGCGGTGTAGGTATGTAAGATCAGTATAAATTCTTCGAACCATACAGACCACAGAGGCCCACATCATAAACGGACTCTTCTGATGATTTTTAGAAAAACATTACCGCGCAAATTCTTATTTCAAACTGGCGTCTAGTATCTGACAGATCGTTCACTGTTATTTTGCCTATGAATGCAACCTTATTGCTACGATAATAAAGATCACTAAAATAGGTAATCTGGCATGTGTTATACAAGCCTTCCCCGTGCGAATCGAACATATATTAAAATTATGTCTGGTATTGTACGACTGCCCCATATAAGAACGCAGTAGATGACATATTTTTATAACGGTTTTATACCCTGATAATCTTATTTATATTATTTTAATGAGTTTTAATGTGCTGCGATGGACTGTGTAATTTTAACCAGGAAATTTATAATTTGAATTGAGATTTGGTGCTTTAATTAATAAATTTTATCATTATTTACAATAGGAAAGTTCCTTCAAGTTGTAAAAACACCTTAAATTAGCAAATGTCCGGTCCTTAATAGGTATTGAATTATCTTGTTTAGAGATATGTAAAATATTTAATAGATTTAGGACACCATTAATATCATTTGTGTTATTACGTACAGTTCACCCGTAAGCCTTGTTTAGTACTCGCTTATTCGCGCGTACTCGCTTTTTTGTTTTCGTTTAGTTACCTAACACAAGATGACATTCCATAGGCTAATTCAAATAATATTTTTGCGCTATCCTGGAATATAATATTTTATGGCATTTACTAGGTTTTGATGTACAACAATCGTGTGGTAAGGTCACGTGGTGCCGATTTTTCGTTATAATAGAGTTTAAAAACTAATAGATAGGGCGCAATAGACACGATTATATAAAATTTATCTATCTTTAAAATAAAAAATGTTCTAAATCTTGGTAAGCGTATCACAAAATTGGCACCTAAACTTGCCGGACTCACTAGGGTTGCTACTATATTGATTCTGAATTAAAAAAAATGAGTAGGTAATATTTTACAAACATAAATACATCGATTTGTTTAAGCATACATCATATCATGCTTACAGTGTCATCTACTAAGGCTTAGTGGGTAACACTGCCTTTATTGTATTAGGTTTTAGGACCAGCGATGTAGTCAATTTAGTTATGTGACAGTTGCACCGGTTATAAGATGTTTGATATTTCTACAGTCACATCTGTTTGGAAAAGGCATTTGCTTGGACTTTTCCCTAATATGTTGCGGTTGACTTCCACTGTTTTCAGTCGAACCAGACGCATCTGATTATCAGTGTAGGTATTATATGAAGTGACTGCCTACCCTGCCAGATTATACGGTAATCTTACTGGATAATACGGTACCCTTTTGTTAGGGTGGCCGCAGACTTTCGGGTTTCTGACGACCCGTAACGACTGTCAAAGATTCACGATACGGAGAATTTTATTATTCTGTCATCTCGATATACTGTCAGCACGGCAGGTACGACTATTCCGTGTTCTGTGAATATTTCTTTCTTATTCTTTTTATAGGAACAAAGAAGGTTGAAATCGTATTCGGTTTCGCGCCTCATTCAATACATTCGGAGTGGAGTGTCACCGCGCCCCGCAATACCCAATTGTATTTTATATATTAAACTAGCATAGCACATAAGTGTTTAAACTTTTGTATGGTGGCAGAGTTTATTATTTCGAATATGTAGGCGCAAATTTATAAACATAAATTCAATATTACGCAAATCACAATGTAAAAATACAAAAACCTGTGCAGCATTATACTTAGTTGTTAGAACTTTTGTTGTAACGTATAACTAATCCCTCTATGCATATAGGAAATGATTTGAAAACTTAAATCTTTTATTGAAAGAGTTACGAGCCATTTTCAGTTTTCCATTGTTCCACAGTAGGTACGTATCTGTTAGCATTTTCACTAATATAAAGTTTAGATAGTACTAATAAAGAAACAGTAAATTATTTAAATTTAAACTTTATGTTATTGTTATAACACGAAATAATAGGAAATACCTACTTTATGCCTATTCATTCATTTTTTTTTTTTCATTTTTCTACATAGTGTTGAATTCACATAAGGTATCCACCCAGCGAAAATAAAAAACTTTTGATTTATCAAAGGTTATGTGGAAAATAATTGTATCCCTACTGGACTAACAACCGAGCTGCTTGAATCGTGAAAGATTTGTCAAAGAAGGAAGTGGAATGCATACGAATACATAATTTTAGATTTTCCGATGATCTCAAGGACCTAGAATGGGTGTCACAGAGGAACTGAAAGCGTTCTTTGAGATAAAAAGGAGTAAAAGGATTAAAAAGCACATTATAAAGCAAAGAAAGTATATGGGCATTCCGGCGAAGGCGAATAGGAAGCCATTTGAGCTTAGTACGAAATTCTGAAACGTGATCCCGTGAACGATACTTGCGCAAGCCAAATATGAACCTGATACAGACCTCAAGCTCAAGCTTGTCCAATTGGTCTTGGGTGAGATCAAGATAGCTGGTATCAGCATAGTCTAGAATAGGCAGAAGAAGAGATTGTGCTATCGCAATTTTAGCGGTGACGGGAAGAAAATTACGAAGACGTCTCAGGGAACCCGCAGACGCAAACAGTTTTCGACTGACTTCCTGCAGTTGTTTGGTCCAGGAAAGGTTGCTGTCGTTATAAATCCCCAAGTTCTTTACAATATGATTATCGACCAATAGATTAAGTATCGACCAATAGATCCTAGAGACAGTCCGGGAACTGCCAACAACCGTTACTTGAGTCTTCGTTGGATTGATCTTCAACCCGAACTCAGTGCTCCAGTCACCTATTCGAGCCAGATCTGTATTAATTGTCTCAATGGCATTGGATAACTCTCCGAGAGGGGCTTGGGTATAAATTTGGAGATCATCAGCATATAGGTGGTAGAAAGAAGAAAGTCGTTGAGTGATAGCATTAATAAAGAGAAGAGGAGATAAAACGCCACCCTGCGGCACACCGGTAGAGGTATGACACCAAGAGGAGAAAGATTCATCAGTGCAAATACGCTGCCGACGGCCAAACAGGTAACTATGAAACCAGTCAATTACCTGAGGAGATATGTTAAAAGAGCGTAGCACGCCAAGCAAAATGTCGAAGTCAACAGTATTGAAGGCATTGCTAAAGTCGAGCAGAGCAAGTATCGTTAACTTCTCCATATCCATGCCTGACCTAATATCGTCCGTGATGTGCACAAGTGCTGAGGTAGTGCTGTGGCCACGTCGAAGACCAGATTGGTAAGGATTTAAAAGATTGTGTTTGGAAAGGAATGTGTTGAGCTGATGATGAACAAGCTTTTCAAGAACTTTGGATAGGAAAGGAAGAATAGAAATGGGACGATAATCGGAGAATGATGCAGGATGTGATTTTTTGGGTAAAGGAATAATTTGGGCATCTTTCCAGGCTTGTGGGAAGACACCACTGGAAATAGAGAAGTTGAGGATGTAAAGAATGACAGGAAGATTGTTATCAAGAATGGGGATGATCATCTTACGGCTGACACAGTCACTACCAACAGCGTTGGATGTAATCGAAACAATACAGTATCTATCTCGGAATATTGTTTTCAACGTTGCTAATTCTCTCGCCTGTCGAACTCTGTTAAAATCATTAATTTTCTTAGCTTCCTCTAATAAATGTAGCTTTAGTTAACCGAGCTGACATTTTTTTGAAAATTAATTTATATAACATAATTTAACACAAAATTTTATTACTAGCTTCCGCCAGCGGCTTTGCCCACGTGAAAAATGATTTTTTATTCCAAGGGTACATTATATCGGGATGAAAAGTAGCCTATGTGCTATTCCAGACTATAATCTATCTGTATTCTAATGTGCATTTCATCCAGATCCATTCTGGCGTGATTGAGTAACAAACGTACATATACACACACACATCTATCCATCTAAACTTGCACATTTACAAAATTAATAAGGTTAAAATCCCAGAAGATACGCGCGAAAATAGTGGCTTTTGGATTTGACAGATAAAAACGAGCCTGTAAGCTAGGCTGCGAGTCTTCGACTTTGTTTTCTTATGGTGGCACTTCACATCGGTATTCGATGTTCGCGGTACTGTAACTGTAACACGAAGGTGTCAGCGCCAAAATCCAAATTCACGATTTCCCATATTATTTATTTTACGAATTCTTTAAATTACGTAACATTATTTTTCCTAATTATTATTTTTTCAAATTCTTATATTTCCGAATTCCTAGGTTTCCTAATTGTTTTTTGTCCTAACACTAAATTTTCCGAATGAGTACAGTTCGATATAAAAAGGAAAATAAACGCGATTGTCATAAGTTAAAAAAACTTCAAATCAAAACCACTTATTTCAGCCAGTAAATCAAAGAAAGTAAAAGAAAGAGGTCTAGAGCAAAATGAGGAGGAAAAAAAAGAACTATATACTAAGATGTACATGTATAAAAAGATGGGTGAAAACCATTCATTCCATTTCGAACATTTTCTGAAATAAATAGGTACCTGTTTTTTTTAAAGAAGTTCTGTGGTTTACGTATCAATACTGTTACTTGAACCAACGTGTTATAATAGGCTTCTTCAGGCTATATTGCGCTTTTTAATAAATCATCAATGGCTTTGCTCCGTATGTATTTGGCAATTTTTAATTATCTTTTCATAATATTTGCCCAGCAGTGGGACAATATAGGCTAAAAAAAAAAATATGATGCCTCATTTTTCAGAAAATGTATGAAAAAGATTAAATAAATTACTTCTGCCTACCTTTTTATTTAAACGGAAGTGCCAAGCCTCTCAATCGTCCTCTTGTCCTATGGCGTTCACTAGAACAACTCCACAAATCAAAGCAGATTTTGGTCATCCACAAGATGAATTGTGTGTGGAACAAAATCTGTTACAAAGTTTTTATTGTGATTGTACTTAAATGTGGAAAATACAGAATGTGGAATAAAATGGAACATGTAATAATGAGAAAGTGTAAATAACTGAATATTAAAAATTTGGAATATGTAAAAATAAGAATTCGGAAAAATAAGAATATGAAGGATTAAGAAATTGGACAATTTATACTTCGGAAAGCATCGGCGACACCAACACGAATACTTCGACTACACGTCGTTCATGAACAGCAAAGATGCCGAACATTTACGAATATTTTTGCTATAGTTTACGATGGACGTGTTAACTGCAGCAGCGGCTTATTATTTCCATTGTGCTAATTACCAGTACATGTTATGCTTACGTAAAAATAAAGTGGTTAAAAGACCATGGAGAAGAAGACGCTGATGGGTGTTAAAAAACACAAAAATCGTAGGCCTACTAAGTACCTACTACTGAGCGAGCGAAGTGTGGCCGGTAAACGAACATATTCGCCATATTCGCAATCCTTTGATATGTTGCAAAAAACCGACAGCAGGAGTTCGGGTATTTGGCGTATTCATCTTGTTCATGAGAATAGGCAAATATAAACGAATAGGTATAGCTACTTCACATCGTCCTATTTGGGCGAATAAGACAAATACGCGAACACGAATAGCGATGTGAAGTGCCACCTTTACGGAATACCAAAATAAGACCAAAATGTATGAAGAACTGTCAACTAGTGTCAACTTGCTCGACATTGAGTAGTTCTAACTCACGACCGTCACAGCTTAGAGCGCTAGTGTCGCTATTCGTGGCTTAGCGAATACCACTGTAGATTCGTCGCTTGCACAGCGCTGCGCTCAATGCTATATCTTTAGACAATAACAATGCCCAACTAACATTTAGGTGATAAGAATAAGTGCTACATGAGCTATATAAGAGAATTTAAAGAACCTAAAGTCCTATAAAGGCTCTAACATTTGGTGATATAGCGCGTTTTAACTTTCTTATAACCCTGATTTGGGCCCACGATTTTAGAGCTTAAAGTGACTTAATAGTTATATAGTAGTGATAAATGAGTGACAATAAAGAGCTAAAATAGTGCTATTGAAGCAGTGCTTACCACATTAAGTGTATTATAAGCTATACAAAGGTTACAACTGCAAGCTAAAGTATTAATATAGTTATGAAATCCACCCTAATAACTTTTTTAGTAACATATTAGTGCTTCCTGGACACAATATATACCTTAAGAATATATTGTAGGTTTTTAATAGCAATAAGCATCACTCAAAGCGCCAACATATGTATCTTTTTTCATAATTTTTGTGATTTGTTACCGTCAATAGTGTTAAAATATTTCACATTATTCATCCTCGATACAGTGATACTTTAGTGTTTGAAAGTGACTTTATGTTTATGAGGTAAGTCAATTAATGTATTTTAGATTATTGCAATGGTGTTATAATTATTAAAACTCACTGCCATGGTAAGTTTTCTGTAACAGTATGTGTATGTTTTCATCTCAATTTTGAAGCGCCTTAGAAATAAACTGCATTTGATGATAATATGTAGAAAAAATATAATAATAGTTCCTGGTACTGTCAATAGATATTTTAATGGAAAACTAACAATAATATAATAAATAAGTGGGACAATAATGACTAGAAAAAGATTTTTCTTTTAAAATTTTTATAGGTTAACTATTTATTTAATGGCGACAATTCTAAATTACTTACGGATGCTGATAACTCTTTTATCCCTAACATAGTGCTTAAAGAACGATTGTTAGGACTTATATGCCACTTGCAGTTCTACAATATGGTTCTGAAAGTGAAAAGACAAAAATTTTATAGGTTCAGTTTGCATAATGGTTCTATGTGAACCTGTAAGCTGAACATTTTCAGGGTTCTCTTATTGTTTGAAAAAAACCTTTACATACCACGTACTTGACTGAATAAATCAATGAATTCAATATTCTATTATTTATAATAATTATGAAAACAAAAGCCAGTACGAACGTAACCTAAGCTAATATATTTTGAATTAAAAGTTGTCTTTTACTATAATACAAAACTGTTTTTTTTGTTTTTTGTAAACTAACTTTTAGAAGCTTAACTTGTATGTATTTTTACATTATTAATAAACAAATCTGTTGTTTCAGTAACTATTCCCATATCTTAGTGGAGGTGCCTACCTACTCGACACCGCGCCCAGTTCCAGTCACACACAAGACTCGCCAACATATTTCGGCCTTGCTGTAAATAATCTCATCTCGCTTGTTCACCGTAACAAGTTCGATTTAAGGGCTTTTAACCGAATATGGTACAAATGATCATGCAAAAAGGGCTCAGTACAATTAGAAATGTTGAAGAATTATGCTCAAACTTTGACTGATTATGTTATTTCCTTTGTAATACTACTATACTAAATATATTTTCAATAAAACCACATTTTTTTAAAGAATAATATGTTTTATTTTTACACTGTATGTAAAAGAGATAAGAAGTGCAGAAAACCACTGTTGTTAATACAAACTAATTTGCATTTTACATCTTCAGAATATAATATAATTTCTTTCGACGATAATATGCCTATTGTACGGAACCCTGTTGTATATTTGTTGCTAGCGTTTGTAGCGCTTGATACATATCGGTACCAAGGTCACCGAGATTGTAATTGTATCTTATATTGATATGAGGACGGTTCCGTGGAATTACATCATAATCTATTGCAGGAATTTGATTTACGAAACACTGTTTCTCCACTACAAGTAATTCTTCTCTTGTCACAATGTCATCGTTTTTTTCTTCAATTAATGAAATTTCATTGTGGTAGTTTTGCGATGATCCAATTTTATTCATGAATTCTTTGGAAGCTTTTCTCCTAACTCCACCGGTTCTTTTTTACTTTTCCATGGTTGCATGGTAGAAACAAAAATATTACCGAATAAACCCGTTGCACAGCGTAAACTTATATTGTAACAAAACATAATTTTTGAGGTTAGGTTATATTAAGATTGCTTTTAGGTGATATAAAATTCTATAACTCAACTTAAAGTGATAATTAAGAGTAACAATGTTTGCACATATTGTTTATGGCCGTATAGAAGTATTTTTAAAACCACTGTATTACCTAAGGTTGACCGAGTAACCCCATTATACAAACATTAATGGTTTAAAGGTGGTTTCCGATTCTTGCAGCATCCGGCTCTATAAGATTTATAATTAACACTATTATGATACTAATAGCTTTCTTGCTAACTCTTCGGGTTCGATTGAACTCGTTAAGTGGTACAAAGTATTTTCTAACTCTCTTTAAGGACCTCAGCTGTTAGTAAGTGTTAGCAGACACCTTACAATTACTTATAGTGTTTTACGCTTCTTAAAACTATTACACTAAGCCTAAAGGTGTTACGAAGCATCTAACTAACTCTGTTTAAAGACATGAGTCGTTAGTAAGTGTTAGTAGACACCTTATAATTGCTTACAGTTTTTTACGCTTATAATAGTTACAAGAGTGAGCTATATAATGGTTCCTACCAACTCTATGCTACCGCCTTAAGTAATACAATTTTTCTTTGTAACTGTTATTCCTCTTGAAGGTTTATTTAATTTATCCTTAACACCATAGTAGAATCGAATGTTATTATCGGAGCTCTTATATATCATTTATAATACTATAAGAGCTAAAAAAGGTTGCCCTTAGCGCCAACATTGTTGGGTGCGTTCGAATCCGTCTTGTAACGTCAGACCTGCAGCTGTTAAGCCGACTTGCCATAGTAGAGTTCTACAAATACCACAAACTAAAGCCGCGCTGTTTCCGTATGAAATAAACTCACACTTGTGTGTTTTCATCATAAATTTAGTTAATCTAAAATAATCGAGTTTTCTGACTTTTTCGAGGACACATAAATATAATTCATTATTATGACAGGCATGGTGTACGCAAGACTTTGCAAAAACAAAGATTTTTAGAAATTGTTCTAAATTGCTGCCGTTTATATATTCCTTAAAAATTGACACAAACAAAGAAATTAAGATTTTGTTCAGCTCAAGTAAAGCTACGAATGGCGCCCAATTGAATTTGAGGTCTTTCTCACAAATGAATTGGCCTTGCTCTATTAACCAACTAAATATTACTTCTTTATTATTTTCAATAATGTCCATCAGCGATTTGTCAATTTTTATTTTAATATGAAAAATACTTCGAACATTCACAAATTTAATTCCAGAAAAAATCGCATCAAATATGAATTTAATCCAGACAATTTGATTGCCGATTTCATTTGTATTTTTTAATAAATCGCAAACATATTCCACTGGAAAGTATTCAGCGAATGTCATGTGTATAAAAACTGGTATTTCGTTAGCTACACTACCTATCAGACCAGTTTTATCTCCTCCCTTTTCTATACATTTTATCGTCTCCTTGATATCTCGCAAGTCTTTCTCAATAAACAATTCGTCAATGCGTTGATTGAAAATAGCATAAGCGGCCAATTTTTTATGCTTTGCTTTACAATCTGCAAGTTCTTTGTCGTAAGCAATCATTATATCAGGATTATAAATGTCCATTTTGTTTTTATCTTCAAACCGTATCTTTTTTAATTTCGTTTCTAAGTATTGTTCGTAAAAAGTAAATGTGTTAAGGTCTTGTTTCCAATTGTTACTAAAGTTTCCAACGTCTTTTATACGGTTTATGCAAAAATCTGCCATCAAAAATAAAAGTAAAGGATTGTTGTAATTTTTATATTCGCCGTTATAATCAAGTGAACTAAATTCATTTAGTTTCTGTAGGTAAGGTAGATAGTCGGTGCCGAAATATTCATCAAGACTTCGATCGAATGTCCAAAAAGTATTGCATGAGCATTTAATCCTTTCTATCAAAAAGCTGCTTGCGCTGAGGTACATTTCACTAAGAGGTAACTGACATGATTCGACGTACACGTGGTCTGAAAACAAAGACTTCACGAAGCCATGTACATTTACCATTTGCGTCCTATCAAGTTCCTTCAGATTCAAATTGGACTTCCAAATTTTATTTAAATATTCGTTCTTTATCTCACGAGAAAAGTGTTTAATTTTATAAGCATCACCAAAAGCTTTTTGTAAAATAGTTTCAATTTCAGTATACGACCTGCTTGTGACCCATATTTTATGCTTTTTAGGATGGTTATTGATAACTTCTATACATTTTAAAGCCTCATTTATGTAATGCGGACTGATTTCGTCGAAACCATCAAATAGGAATACCATCTTGCCATCATTAAAAAAGTGTAGAAACAACTTCAACTCGAACTCACTCGACTGATCGCCTGTACAATCCTTGAGATGCACAGAACCATTTTGTTCCTCCAACGAAATATCCACATCATTTTGTTTGCCAAGTTTCATGCGGAGTATAACTTGACACATAAACTTTAAAGTCTCTACTATGTCGATGGTTGTTTTATCTTCCTTCCACTTGCTTAGTTCTCTCGAGTATTCTAATAAGTTCACTCTTACAATCCATACTTCTGGGCGGTCTTTTTTAGTTTTAAGCGATAAATGAGTAAGTAGAGTTGACTTGCCCATCCCGGGCTCTGCTGTTACAACTACAACGTCATCTTCTATATCGTAAAGAGTTTTTGGTGAGAGAGTAGGTTCGTTGGTCTTATGAACCATTCTGTCAACATAAAATTCCTTTTTTTCATCATAATCTGTTGAGACAATTAGTTTACCGAGTTGAATTGTGTCCTTACTGATTACTTTGCTTAGAATGTCCCCTTTCACAAATGCTGTTGATTTATCATCGACTATCAAACCTAATCTTACTTCTACGCCTTGAAACATCACTCTAGTAGTTTCCAAGATGCTCTTCTGTGACTCTTCACTCATGTCAATCAGACTATTTTCATCATGCACAGGACTATCTGCTCTTGGGAAATAATTCTGCAATGTTTCAACTGACACGGAGCTGGTTATAATAATTGTTTTTTTTGTTAGAATAATTTTCGCGATGTTTTCTAATGTTTTGATTTCGTTTCTGGAATGTTGTATATTATCGCATACAAAAACAATATTTTTTTCTCCATTTGTATTCTTCAACTCTGTGCCTAATACGTTACGATCTTTCGTTGGTAGATTTGCAATATATTCTAGTTCTAACACAACGTGGTTCTTATTTGTATTCTTGAAATACTGGAGTAGTTTAACAACAGTGAGTACGCTGCTCTCGGTAATGATGACAGTACTCGAGTGATCCTGCAAGTTCCAGGAACTCACCACGTCTTTAGTAAATGTGTAATCAATCAAATGTTTTATTTTGCTTATACATATTATGTTCATTGAGTTCAACAATGGGTTTTCTATAATATCATTTACTGCATTCTCAAATATATCGCTGTCTTTTGTAAGATACGGTGCCCGCCCTGGCTGCATCCACCATTTCTGTATTTCGTCGTGATATTTAAGAAACATTGCATCCGTTTTAGCTTGAAAGTAGTTCGAGTGATCAAGGTGGTACTCTTTTATTTTTTCTTTTAATGTTTCCTCCACGCGGTTCTCGTCGGCTTGTTTGCTATAGAATAGCAGTCTGCTCAAGAAATCTCTCGCTAGAGTCTCTTCATACTCACTGCAGTCGAAAAAAAGTTTTGGGAACTTGTTTACACTGAAACAAAATCTAATTTCATGCAAATTGTCAATTTCGTCAGTCAATTTTTTATACAGCACTTGAGCATGATCTCCTAGTAATTCCCAGTGATCTGTAATCTTCATCAGTTTGGTGTTATCGTCAAGCACAAATAAATTTCCGATGGCTCCAGCTATACCTCCATTATGCTGCAAGAATCCACTGTCTAAAGAGTTATCTATAGTGACTATGTTACTTCCTTTAGACTTGGCCAACAAAGTAATGACTTTTGAGCTTAAATATTGAATTCTTCGCGATTTTTTTGCATCGCTGCCACTTAATGTCAGGTCTTTGTTACCAAACCCAGCCGGGACTTTCAGACCCTTTGATAATATTTCTCTTGCAGCCAGATCTAAAGCTATATTGACAGTCACTTGAGAAACGTCCACTTGATTTAATTCTGAATTGAAGTCTTTAGCAGATTTTTTTATAAATTCTAGCTGGCCATTGTTATATGTTAGAACGGTCCCTATCAGTTTGCTTAATTTTGTAACGTCAGTGGGCTCGGCTAAGTATTCAGACAGTAGATTATTTACATCAGAGGTTTTTATCTTTCGTCTCTGAAGAATCTCTTTGTAAAGTGTATCTTTGAATAGTTTAAGATCGATATCTCTGGTATCGAAGAAGTCTTGTCGAAAGGAAGCGATTCGGTGTCCATCTTGTTCAATTGCTGAAATGTCGACAACTTTTAGCGCCAGAACGACATGATAGGTTAGTATCAGCTCATCAGATAGCATCAATTGAAAATTTCTTTCACCACTTATAAAAGTGGCTAGCTGTTTGGCTAGTGAGATAGTTTGTTCTTTCATAAATATTTCGCACAGGAACTTTATATCCGCATTACGTTTATAGGGTTGCTTGGCTGTGCCCTCGGTACCAATAAGCTCGTTCAGTTTTGAGGCAAAATCACTTTCAACCGGTTCATTACCAAATGTATCTTTGCCGGACGTGTATATAACGAAGAAACTTTCTGTTTCTTGAAATTCACCTTGAACTAAGTCGTCCTTATAATCCGATTCAAATCTCTCTCTAATTTTCAAATAACTGCAAAAATACTTCATCATATTGATATCGAGAGTCTGTTCGCTGTCGTCTTTATGTTTGGCCTGTATAAACACAATCAGAGGTTTCGAAAATCCCTTCACTTTGACCTTGAAGCAAATATCATCGAAAGCCCCTATCTCAGCGATATTGGAAGCTAGCTGAAACTCTTCGATACTGTCGTCATGCTTCGCTCTGTAGAATATCAAGCTGAGCAGCTTGGTCTCGTACAGCTGCCCGCGAATCCCCGACGTTCCTTCACTTTTTTTGTACGTTGCAGCACTCATATTGACTATAAACTACTTTACTTAACAATGTCTTCAAGGTTGGATATCAACACGGAGGCAGGCGGCACTCGCAGATACGGGAGCACTCGGCAGCTTCAAACTTCTAAATGTCTGACTGACGACCTGAACCTGCAAACAATCAGACATCTTCATATTACTATGTGACTAGCAACCAAATTCTCCTCGATCTGCTACTAAAGAGTCCTAAGTTACTTTGTTCATATCGCCCGGAGGCAACCAGACAAGCTGAAAAAACTGATTGTAGCGGGAAAATGGTCAGATCTGATCAAGGCGATTACAGGACTCACGGTGACTACTGTCCTGAGAAGAGCCGAAGATAGAGTGGCCTGGAAGCAGCTCGTCAGTGACTCTGTCAATAAAAACAACGAATAGGAAGAGAAAATAGAGACTTCTAACATTAAATTGTAGTTTAAGCATTGCTTGACCATTCATTTCCTGCAATACAGTCTACATCTCTCTCGCTAATCCACCACTCGATAACCGGACAAGTACATTTATAGTACCACATTTCACCAGTTACGTTTAACCAGTTACATTATGATCTGGAGCTGCATGGCTACCGACAGTGTCGGCAGAATCTTCATCTGCGAAGGCCGTAATCCGTATGTATAATGCAAAGTACACATGCACCTAAATGTGTTCGCTATCGGTACGCGTACTCACTTATTTGACCACATAAACTTGGATGGCGTAATATTGCAACAGTAAATAATACGTCCTGACATGTATCAGGGACCACAATGCGCTGGCCTAAAGACAACAATATTAACTTGATACATTATAATTAAACGTATGCGTCATAGGTCGCAAACCGGGCAAGACATCTGTAAACGTCGAAAAAGACACTACATATTTATTTTTTATAACTAAAGTAAATATTCAAATTATGCACATCTAGGGAAAAATCATATAAGACTGAGGTGATGCAGAGCCTGTACTATTGCCGAAGTAAAATAATAGGAAGTTTTACTTAAGTCCTATTATAATTAAGTTTGGATGGATGTTTGTTACTCAATAACACCAGTGTGGCTGAAAGAATCTGGATGAAATTTGGCGCAGAGATAGATTATAGTCTCCAGACTATAATCTATCTCTGCGCCAAATATAGCACATATATTACTTTTAAACCTGGTAGTATATTCCCGCAGGATAGTTTCTGATATCCACGCGGGAGAAACCACTGCCAAAAACTTAAAGGATTTTTCTTGCTGATGGTTTACCTATTTATTTATTAAAACTCCATGCAACATACAGGCACATAGGCGGCTTCATTCCTGAGGCATTCTCTACCCGTCATCCAAGGGTAGTGGTGAATTAACGGTGAAGGTTGGTGTGGTTCACGCCATACACAATATACTATTATAAATAGGGATTGGTACATAAATAGCTCAACAGGTCAGAGTTATTTGTTCTGATTTGTGTAACAAGGCCAAGTCACAAGGGAAACCATTATGTATGCCGGGAATTAATTTTAAAATCAAAAACATCACTACAAAACTGTTTGATAATACAATTTATAGTGCTGTTGTGCTAACTGTGCTAACTCTGCCCGTACCGGGAATCGAACCTATCATGCTCAGCAGTAGAGCTTGTGATCACTAGGCCTACGAGGCAGTCAAAAGAAACAAATAATTATTTAAACTCCGAAATTGTGGGTAGTCAAAACACAAACAAAAAAAATTTTTGTCTCTTCATTTAAAAATTTAATTAAAATAGTAGTAGTCAAGAATTTTATATATTAATGATAAATATTAAGAGTTAGTCATCACTACCTGCCAGTAAAGTGTTATCAGCTCCAAAACACAACATTTATTTTTACAACCACACCATGGAAGCTATCAACCGCACAATCCCGGATATGAGCAATCTATTCAGTCTCAGAATGGCTGAATTTGAAAAGGAGTTGCTGAAAACTCCATGCGCCACACCAATAACCACCTCAGGATTGGCGGCAGTTTTCATCATTCCGGACATTTATTGTTCAGGCGCTTGGTTCTCTCCAGCAGCAAGCTACCATGCTAGCACAGAGCCTGGACAACATGGAGACGCGTGGGCGGCGTAAAATCCTGTTGTTGCACGGAGTGTCGGAGCACCAAGACGAGGATACTGCACAGATGGTGGCTCAAGTTGTCACACAACGTCTGAACCTTGAATTGGCTGTTTCTGGCATCAAGAGGTGTCACAGGATGGGCCGCAGCGCATCTAACAAACCAAGACCTATCCTCTTCAAACTCCATGATGTGGCTCTCCGGGATAAAGTCTGGTTTAGCAAAACCAAGCTGAAGGGGTCTGGTATAACTATATCGGAGTTTCTAACGAAAACCCGGCATAACGTCTTCATGGCAGCACGGAGCAAATTTGGCGTGACCCATTGCTGGACCACAGAAGGCACCGTGTTCGTGCTGGACGCCAAGGGATCACGACACCGAGTGACTTCCACTGCCGACCTCAACAACATCGCGCAGCAATCGGAACAGGTCTCTGGACAGCCGGAGCCGGGCGTTGCTCAACCAGTCGCAATCGGAAAGGTCACCACAATAAAAACTAAGCGTACTGTGGCCAGAAAGTGAAGATCGTAGTCGTTTTTTCCTTTTGTGGTCCAGGTATTTGTTTGTGCATTGTGTTTGTCAGTAGGTAGGTATAATTAACTTTTTATTTTTTCAAAACTTCTCACACCAGTCTTATTTAATTTCACTTTTGTTTGTGTACCGTAAGTTTTTGTTGCTAAATCGGTTTCTAACAGCTAACAATGTCATTATGTTATGTCACTGTCACGTCTGTCACAATTTGACAGCTGGCAGCGTTTGTTGCGTTCCATGCCACTCTATTGACAAATGGGTGCAGCCGTTCTAAAGTGGTGCGCTTGCATGCATTCGGCAATTGGTTTTTATTTAAATAGATAGATTAGTTGTAGTAAACTTGTATGTAGGTGCATTTTTTGTTTCTTTTTTATGCCTGGACTACGAAATCATATTTAATTTTAATGTTTTGTTATTTTTATTTTTTATTTTTATTTACTCTTGTGTTAAGCACAACTGGCAGGTGGACAGTAATATTTGTATTATTGTTATTTTTTTTTTGTTTTACCGCCCGTCTTTTATTATTGTTTTTGTTTAAGTATATATTTATTTTTCTATATTTATGCTCAGCCTTGAAAGTAGCAGTGATTCTGATACGTTTTATTCATTGGATAGTGATGACGTAAGCTTTGAGAGTGTTCCTTGTCTAGCCGACACTCTTGTTTCACTTTTTTCCGATGTCTCCAGGAACTTTAATGTAGTCCACATAAACGCCCAGAGTATTCCGGCTCACTTCTCCGATATGCTGGCAACCTTTGACTGTAAGAATATTCATGCGATTCTTGTTTCTGAATCTTGGTTGAAACCTTGTCTTCCCTCTTCCTCCTACTCTCTTCCAGGTTTTAAGCTTATCAGGAATGATCGCGCGGTCGGTGGTGGTGGCGGGGTGGCCATTTATCTTCGTAATTTCATTCCATTTTCTATAGTTAAAATGTCCACTCAGCCGCCCCCGTCGAACGCCGGTGAACATCTTTTCCTGGAAGTTGAACTGCATCATTCCAAAATTCTCCTTGGGGTATATTACTGCCCTTCTCTTCGGATTAATTTCTTCTCTTCTTTCGAACATATTTTAGAAGCTTTAATTCCCTCTTACAGTCATAGTATAATAATGGGCGACTTTAATACATGTCTCCTTAAAAATGATTCCCGCTCTTCTTCTCTTCGTCGTGTTATTGAATCTGCCAATCTTTCTATTCTTGATCTTGGTGCCACTCACCGTTTTCCTCACTCTGTTCCCTCGCTTCTTGATCTTATTGTTGTTTCATCCTTCGATCATGTCGCTAAACATGGTCAATGTTCAGCTGATGCCTTTTCTTGTCATGATCTAATTTACACTTCTTACAAAATTCGACCTCCTAAGCATAAGTTTAAAACTCTTCTGCTTCGCAATTTTGATGGCATGGACATTGATCGTCTTCAGGAGGATGCCAGCAACATTGACTGGACGCCACTGGTTACATCCTCGTCCGTCGACGAACAAGTTGAAATCTTGTCTGCTACCCTCATTCAGCTTTACGACAAACATGCACCTATTCGAGCCGTGAGAGTTAAACATCTACCGGCGCCATGGTTGACTGACGAAATTAAAGTTTTACTCAGCAAAAAAGCAGCTGCGAAGTTTAGGTATAAAATTCGGCCCAATGACGTCAACAGACAAAAATACATATTAATTAGAAATCAATGCAACAAGGTGTGTAGGAACGCTCAACGCCAACATATCCACAATTCTGTTCAAAACGGTGATCCAGCCAAAGTCTGGAAATTTCTCAAATCATTAGGTATCGGAAAAAAGGCTCATGACACGGTTCCTAAAGACTTGGACTTCAACTTACTTAACAGTCATTTTTCTACTTCGCCCGTATTGGATAGGGCCACCAAAGCAACTACGCTTAGTTATCTTTCAAATCTTCCGATACCTGATTATTCCCCTTTTGTCTTAAATCAATTCACTGCCTGTGATGTTAAAAAGAGTATTATATCGATTACATCTAACGCTGTTGGTAGTGACTGTATCAGCCGTAAGATGATCATCCCCATCCTTGATAACTTAATACCTGTCTTCCTTTATATCCTCAATTTCTCTATTTCCAGTGGTGTCTTCCCACAATCCTGGAAAGATGCCCACATTATTCCTTTACCCAAAAAATCTCAGCCTGCATCCTTTTCTGATTATCGTCCCATTTCTATTCTTCCTTTCCTATCCAAAGTCCTTGAAAAACTTGTCCACCATCAACTCAGCACGTTCCTTACCAAACACAATCTGCTAAATCCTTTCCAATCTGGTTTTCGACGCGGACACAGCACTACCTCAGCACTTGTACACATTACGGACGATATTAGGTCAGGTATGGAGATGGGAAAGTTAACGGTACTTGCTCTGCTTGATTTTAGCAATGCCTTCAATACCGTTGACTTTGACATTTTGCTTGGCGTCCTAAGCTCTTTTAACATATCTCCTCCGGTAATTGACTGGTTTCGTAGTTACCTGTTTGGCCGCCGGCAGCGTATTTGCACTGACGAATATTTCTCTTCTTGGTGTCACACCTCTGCCGGTGTGCCGCAGGGTGGCGTTTTATCTCCTCTTCTCTTCGCACTCTTTATTAATGCTATCACTCAACGACTTTCTTCTTTCTACCACCTGTATGCTGATGATCTCCAGATTTATACCCAAGTCCCTCTTGGAGAGTTACGAGATGCCATTGAGACGATTAATATGGACCTGGCTCGAATAGGTGACTGGAGTGCGGAGTTTGGACTGAAGATTAATCCGACGAAGACCCAGGTGACTGTTGTTGGTAGTTCCCGGACTGTTTCTGGAATTGATTGGTCGACGCTTCCCCAGGTTTCTTTCAACAACACCATTATTCCTATAGCTAATACTGTGAAGAACTTGGGGATTTATATCGACAGCACTCTTTCCTGGACCAAACAACTGCAGGAAGTCAGTCGTAAACTGTTTGCTTCAGCGGGCTCCCTGAGACGTCTTCGTAATTTTCTGCCCATCTCCACTAAAATTGCGATTGCACAATCTCTACTTCTCCCAATCCTGGACTATGCTGATGCCAGCTATCTTGATCTCAACCAAGACCAATTAGACAAGCTTGAGCGACTTCAAAATCTCTGTATCAGATTCATATTTGGCTTGCGCAAGTATGATCACGTTTCTGAATTTCGTACTAAGCTCAAATGGCTTCCGATTCGCCTTCGCCGGAATGCCCACATACTTTCTATGCTTTATAACGTGCTATTTCATCCATTAACTCCTTTTTATCTCAAAGAACGTTTTCAGTTCCTCTGTGACACCCATTCTAGGTCCTTGAGATCATCGGAAAATCTAAAATTAAATATTCGTATGCATTCCACTTCCTTTTTTGACAAATCTTTCACGATTCAAGCGGCTCGGTTGTGGAATGTATTGCCAATTGAAATAAGACGTGCTCAAACACTGCCAACGTTTAAGAAAATGGTAAAAGAGCATTACCTGTCACTGTAATTTTTATTCTTCTCCTTTCTCTATAAATAATAAAAATAAAAAAAAATAAAAATAAGTTTATTGACACAAAATACCCTTGTATACAATACCAATACATTTCACACAGATACATTGGATTTTGGAAAAAGCTACACAAATAGTGAAAAACCCTGCCTCCTAAACTAGGGGAACCCTGTGACCTAGGAGTCAGTGTTCTACTGTAACTTCATGTACAAAATAAACCTTTATTTATGTGTGTTAATATAATAGACCCATAATGTCCTGATTTAACTATGATTATGAATACGTGAGTATGTGTGTACAAGGGGAGATGGTTGTGTGATTGGGATGGGGTGTGAAGTAGTGTGGTGTGGTGTATGAGATGAGATTGGGTGTCTTGTGGGAGTGTGTGTGTGAGAGTGTGTGTTGTTGTGTAAGGTGTGTTCGTGTGATGTTGCATGTGTTTCTATATCCGTTTTTTTGTGATAATGACAATGATTATTATGTGCCTACATTATATAAGAAATAAGGTCTTCTGTACTGGAGTAGTCCTGATTATACAGCCAGTTTTTCAATTTGGTTTTGACTGTGTGTTTGTTTAAATTACTTATTTGGATATGTTTGTTGACCCTTCTGTAAATGAGAGAACTTATCACATAAAACTGGCGGCTAGCTAGAGCTGTTTTGTGAGAAATAGATGGGCATGCAGATTTAGCTTTACGACTGGTCGGATCTAATGGAGGAACCTGACTATGCTTCCTGAGGGTGGCATTGAGCACAAAGAGCTGCCGCACAGTAAGTACCCTGCATTCCGCGTACAATTCACTTGTGGGAAATCTATACGGTCTGCCGAGCATCACCTTGAGCACAGCCCTCTGGGCGCGCTCCAATCCAAGTAGTTTTGTCTTAGCGGTGCCACCCCAAACCGGAATGCAATAACCGATGACAGACTGGCAAAGTGCAAGATACACAATTTTTAATGTTTTGAAGTCAGCGCAATGCCTTAGAGACTTAAAGATGTAAATAAGTTTCCTGATCCTTGACGTTAGGCTTACAACTTGAGAGTACCACTTTAGTCCGTCATCAATCACTACACCTAGGTATTTGGTATGACTGACACGAGATAGTGCAGAACATGAACACGAAGAGGAGTCCAAACAGGAATGAGCAAGAATATTTAAATCAGATGGGGCTGAGGTCCTATGACTAATCGCAAAAGGAATGTAGTTGGTTTTAGCCAAATTAAGTGACAGAAGGTTATCCTGCAGCCACCCAAAAATCGTACGTAGCGATTGTTCGGCATGATATTTCACGTCACACCATGTATTCCCAGATACCACGATCGCAGTATCGTCAGCATATGTAAATATCTTGGTGTTGGGGAGTGCTAGTGTGCAAAGATCATTTATATATATTAGGAAGAGCGTAGGCCCCAACACACTGCCTTGCGGAACACCGTATGTGATAATTTCTTCATCACTAGTGTATGAATCGATCTTAACGCGGAGTTTCCTGTTTTGGAGATAGTTCTTGAAAAGCTCGTGCGCTGCTCCCCGAATGCCCACGGCTTCCAATTTCGACAGGAGAATAGGAACAGAGACCGTGTCAAAGGCTTTCTGCAGGTCCAAGAATATTAAAAGGCATTTACGACGATCATCTAAATTCTTAGCAACAGTTTCCGTTAGGTCGGCAATTGCATCTTCCGTAGATACACCTTTTTTAAAGCCATATTGGTTGCTCGCAATGATTTGATGTTTGCATAGAAAGTTAAGTAGACGACCATTTATCAATCTCTCCATAACCTTAGACATTGCCGAAAGAACTGAGATCGGTCTGTAATTATTAACAAGGTCTCTGCTCCCACCCTTGTACACTGGATGGACCAAAGCTTTCTTAAAGGGTTCCGGAAAAATTCCTGACGCTATAGATACATTTATTATATGTGTTATAACAGGAACGAGAGGTTTGCGACATATTTTGAGGAGAAAAGAAGATATTCCGTCCCATCCAGTGGCACTATCATGTCTTAAATTCATGATGGTAGACTCAACCTCAGAATAGTCGACGTCGAGAATGACAAAAGAACCAGGGGAGGACGTTTTTGGTGGATAAAATGGCTGTGAGGGGGCCGCAATTTTAGTGGCTAGGTCTGCGCCTATGTTGGCAAAGAACTTACAAACTTGATTGGCTGCAGTATACGGGTCCAAACGGGTTTTTAGAAGTTCTAGAGGAGGAGCACTTCTTTTTTGCGTATGAGTAATTTCTTTTATTTTGTTCCAGAGTGTTTTAGGGTTATGTTTAGCTTTGTCCAACTCAGACTTCTCATATGCTGATTTAAGCTTCTTGAGAAGATTATTACAATAATTTCGGTAACGTTTATATGAGATTTGGACGACATCATTATTGCTTGAGCTACGGGCTTTTTTATGGAGTTTATCACGATGTCGAATGCAACGCAATAAACCTGGAGTAATCCAAGGCTTAAGGTTTCTTTCTTTTTTAGGAGCATTGATTATACGTGTGTGTTTTTTAAGAATAGATTGAACTGTGTTTATCAGACAAGTGGCAGCTAGATTAGGGTCATTTGTGCAAGTTACTTGAGAGAAATCCTGACTTTCCATATCTTCTACAACACTAGGATAATCAATTTTTGGGATCTTATAGGCAGGCACTGTCTGTTTCACCGAACCTGGATCATCGATACATATTAGAAGTGGAAGGTGATCAGTGATGTGGGATTCCAAGACAAGTATGGATGTAGATTTGTTTGATTTTAGTAGAACGTGATCAATACAATTATTAATTCTAGTGGGCAGGTAATGTCCCGGTAGAAGACCATGGGTGGCATTGAGGGTTAGATAATTAGCACATCGTTCATCTGAATTTGACGGTTTAATATCTATGTTAGTATCTCCAATGAGGTATATACTACTACACTTATTTAATGTTGTAAGCACACAGTCCAGACTGTCTAGGAAATTATCAAAATCCACTTTAGAATTCAGAGAGGGCGAACGATATACGGCGATTATTGCTAGATCGTTATTGATTTGGCAAGAAAGACAGTTACCACCATTGAAAACAGGCTCCAGAACGGTACATTGAATATAGTTTTTTATGTACATTACTACGCCTTCATTCTGGTTTCTATTGTTATATGTTAAGTGGGAGTTATAGCCATCTAACACCGGAAGGTTTGTGATTTTACTTAACCAACACTCAGTCAACACCAGAACATCACAATCTATTTTAATTAAGGATAGTAACGTTAAGAGTTGGTCAAAGTTCTTTTTTATACTGCGGACGTTAATATGCAAAATCGTAGTGGAATTATTAGACATCTTTAAGTATTTTGTACACTCCTCCGGTACACAGCAATGCGCATTTGCAACAAAAATATCGTCCAAATCTGATGCTATATTATCTACCAAATTAGCCATTTTATGTATGAATAACAGAGATCACAAATACAAGAACCAAAAAGGACAAAAAGAAGCTGTACTACAGACCGGCAGGAGTATAAACAAGGCACAGTAAAATTAGTTAGGGTACTGACTGTATATGTAAGGTTTAGTGTGTGAGTAAGAATATGATATGATGTAAGTATGAAAATTAGTGTTATTAGAAGATGAGATTGAAAGTGTTGATTGTAGATGTATTTATAGGGTAAATTAAAGCAAAGTAAAAACACAATACCAATAAGGTTAAAAAATAACAATTCAGCGAACACAGCCAGCAACTGAAATACGTTACATGATATCCAGCTGGAAAGATGACTATGTAATGCGTCGGTTTTGAGTAGTCATTTCTTCTCTTGTAGCTCGATGAGGGTAGCTTCAGATTTGACAAGTATTTGTTGAAGTCCAGGTTGCTTGCGCAAGAAGATATTCCCATTTGCGGCCCAACAGAACTGAAAGTCGTGTTTTTTTGCGTGTTCTCTCGCTAAATAAAATAGTCTCTTCGTGGTATTAGACAGGTGTTCATCAACATACACGGCATGTTTTTGGCCAGTGATTCCCAACAACTCTGTATTAAGTTTATTGTCCCTATTAGTTTGCTTGTTGTTGAAGCATCGAACACGAGAAATGAATTCAGACTTAGCATGGACACTCGTAAACTCAGCGACGATCGGTTTAATGGTGGCTGAAGACCCTGGAATACGATATATGTCACGGATGATGGATGGTGAAATCGGCAGGTCCACTGTATTTCCGATAGCAGTCATAATCTTTAGGAGGTCCACACTTGACTCTTTATCTTGACTGGGGACATTACGGATCTCAATACTTGATGACCGAGACTTATATTGTATATCTTATATCTCTTACCGTTTTTTCCAGTGACTCTGTCAGTTTCCTATATTCGCTGCAATCATCCTGGAGTCGCTTTACTTGACATTTCATATCATCATAAAGATCACTAATACAGGTAATGGATTTTTCAATGCCAATATTTATTTTTTGGATCTCTAAATTTTGAAGTTTCATATCGGACATATCGGAAACTAATTTTGTCACCAACGCATTCTGTTCTACCATAAATTTCGATATGGTTTGCTCTTGCTCACGTTTCCACGACGACAGCATATCTTTAATTTCCTGCTTGAAATCTTCCAGCTGATCACTAGTAGAATCAGCTCGTGGGCGTTTATGACGTGCATGAAATTCAGGGTCATTAACAGCCTGCACGATATTCGGGACTGACTGCGTCTGCTCTATCGGAGTATTCGGGGTTTTAAGTGATTTATTCGGCGGAGGACGCTGCATGACCAACAATTGATTATTCAAACAAAAGAATACCGCTTGTACTAATAAGTTGTTGTAGCTGCGTAGCGCGTAGCCGATGTTCGAGCTCGTAGCAGAGGACGTCTCCAGTCGTAGCACTCGTAGCACTCGTAGCCGGTCAGTCGTAGGTGATTCACTATTTCGTCGAGCGCGCCAGGTAACACCGTAGCTCAGCAGTGCAGCGCGCGGAACCGTGCGCCCGTGTTCGCAAGTTCGATCCCCACCAGACGTCTGCAAACACACCAGTCGGAGCGGATCTTCTTGCCCCAATTGTGAATGTAAAGTTGCAAAAACTATTGTCTCTTTCTTGACCCTCCCAATAGGCGTGGTTAAGCCATAAGAACACTCAAAGTGCGACAGAGATTTGAAATTTCACTAATCAACCAATAGTATAATAGTTATGAGGAATAACACAACACACGTTCTCACTGATCCGAAGCAACGAGTAGAATGAAATCTCTGTTTGATATGTATTAGTATATTATATAATATTGTAGGTATGTATTGTATGTTATTATGTCTAAGTAATATTATTTAAGTATGTAGTTTTGTACACTGACAGCCCTAAATTCTTCTCCTATCGAACAGTCCATCCAAAGGTTGTCTGTAAGAGATTGCCCTGTGCGATAAGACCGCCCATTGTACACTTGTTTTTGTGAATGTTTGTCCTGTACATATTTTTGTGGTGTACAATAAAGTATATAATAAATAAATAAATAATAAACAAAGGAGTAGCTTCTACACTTACTTGATGATTTCTAGCTTTCTGTGATCTCGTATAACAACTGGTTGTGAAGAGGTTCCGCTCAGCTAGAGCTTCGCCTTGCTACTGTA
Organism: Anorthoa munda; assembly: GCA_945859665.1. Lineage (NCBI taxonomy): Eukaryota > Metazoa > Arthropoda > Insecta > Lepidoptera > Noctuidae > Anorthoa > Anorthoa munda. The sequence continues at coordinate 2,400,663 of OX243919.1, read as the reverse complement.
ACGTTACAACCATAATATTACATAACATAAATGGAACACCATTCATTATAATATTCAGTGTTCAGTGTTTTCCTCATTCCGTTATCACAGTTGAGCCATTATATAGTTAGGTTCATTATAAATGAAAAATTAAAGATGTTCCCAGTTATAATACATTGATTAGTTGTTTTTTGTTGGCTTTTTAATACCATTATCTAAAAAGTTTACATATAAATTACTGCAGTTTTAAAAATCTCCAAAATTAAAACAAAAACAAAATTTCTACAAAACGCCACAAAAATAAAACTATCGGATAACTAACTTCCACTTTTTAGAAAAGAAGGTTTTATGTTTGAATGTATGTTTATTTATGTATCTTGATCGACTTCTCCGTCAATTGTGGTTATACTCTCTCGAGGGAACTCCTCCAATATTATAGGCATACATTTAGAGATAGTATTTTCATCAACGTGGCAAGCATTAGCACTAAGGAAGTATCATTGAACTGATGAAGAAGACCACAGGTGGCCACGGGAACTCCTTAATAATTAGTATATCATGGTAGAGTGGTGGCCCAGTGGTAACCACCGCAACTTACAAGTTATACACCGCAAATTACTTTGTGTAAATTATTTCATCACTACTGTTCTCGAAACGGTAAAGGAAAACATCATAAGGAAACCAGCAAGTGTTAGAACCAGAAATTCGAAGACATGTGACTTCCACCAACCCGCACTGGGCTTGCGTGGTGGATTACGGCGCATTCTCTCTCACAGAGAGGAGGCCTGCACGCTCAACAGACCAAATGGGAGTCTAAGACCGGAAAAGGGGCTCCATCTATCATAAGTACCTATGTCACGGGCATAAGATATCTCGAATAGCTAACCGCCTATGAGAAGCAAATACTTATAAATATATATATTATAAGTATATCCTAGTAGTTTTCGGGCTTATTGAAAGCGTTATGAGATGCACTCTGGCTATAAATGAATTTCATGGTAATGAGGTACCAAAATAAAAAGAGAAAAAACATAAGTACAGTTTCAACTCACTACGCCACGTCACCACTGCTACATAACATTTCAGGATAGAGGTTACTTCAGGGTTACTTACGTTTTTAGAAGCAAGAAAATGTACTCCTTCTTAGAGATGTTTATAGCTGTGGCATGTTGTTATTTTCCAAAATTGCTGCTCTGTGTGCGCTTGATTTTAAATTCGGCAATAATTCAAATAAATACCATTACTTTCTTCGTTTTATTTTAGTATCTCTAAGTAGTCTGTGTTTTATTTATTCACATTGATTCACTCTCCGCCCAGCCTGTTTATTTTTAATTAGTTTACATTTTTACATACATTTGACAGTGACAGCTCAAAACTAGTGTGGCCAGTGGCAGAAAAAGTAGTGTTACATACTCTTTGGTGGCAGATAGTCAAATATCACATGAGGCATCTCAAAAAGTTACATTTTCGAGAGAAAAGTTACATTTCCTTATTTTATGTGGAAAACGACGGCCTCGCTCGCTGGAATAACCGTAATGGAAGATTTAGAAATACACGTGAGTGAGTGAATATACAATACGTTAATTTGTGTGTCACAAAATCAGTTGCGATTGCGACAACACGACGAATTAAAATTTTCTTGGATGCGTTCCGTCTAATCTTTTTTTTTAGTTTGCTGCTGGAAAACTATTTCAATATTTTTTATTAGATCCTAAAAGTAACGTTATGGTTACATTTTGAGTCGTGTTACATGGTGGTTACCTGGGAAGGACAATAGTAACTTAAAATGTAACAAAAGTTACATTCTGGCAATGCTGCTCAAAACAAAGAAAACAAAAGTAATCATAGTAAGGTAATTTAGGGTATTTATGTCGATCTGAAATCGATTAATGGACTACTTTACATATCAGTTTTAAATCGATCCAGCACCGAATCGATATTTCACGCTAGAAAATTGAGATTCGATTTTCTTTTTTGATTTAGAACCAAAATACTATGTAAAATTAAATTAAAATTTTTGTGTGTTGAATGTACTTCACAAACAAGGAAACAAGTGTAAGGAAATTAAAAAATTGCAGTTTTCTTGATAACTTTTTAATGTAACCAAACTAGATGTCTTTTTTTAAATTTGATAAGTAATTTTATTAGTTATAAAACAACTATAATTAAAATATTAAAAGATCGAGGGTGGCCCAGAAGTTCGGTTAAAACTATAACTATGAATGATAGTGTCGCACTATGCGCTACCGATTCGATTTCATAATATAACAGTCGACAATGAAGAAATTTTAATCGATTTAATTTTATTTTCGCTTAATATTTTGTATAGTTTGAAGTCAAATAAAATCGGCTTATTTCAACAACTTTCTTTTTTTTTTTGCGTGGAGAAATGCTCATGCATACTGCACTACCACGGGAATATAGTGCAGTTATGTGGGACTCTAACCCACTAAAACTCCACGGTGTCCTCCTGTGCCGCTTATGGCGGGAACACGGGTACGCGTTAGCACCGCCTCACCGCGAACCCGTCGCGGCTGTCCGTCACCGGAACCTCCTCGGGGGAGTACCCCCCATCACCGGCGCACCAGAACACACAATACGCCGTGACCACCCCAGGGACCAATCAGCACATGGGCGCCAGACGACCCCGTGTATAGCACCCTTGGTCCCCCTGTGACGGGTCAAGGTCAATGGCCCCGCCACCTACCATTGTTCGGCGGCAGGGGATAGGGAGAGCGGCTAACGCAATACCGACACTCCTCCTCCCCTGCGGCCCCACCGCGTCCGCCATCAGACGGTGGCGACCCCGTCCGGGCCGCGGAAGGTAGGGAGAGCGGCGCACCGCAATACCGACACTCCTCTCAAGCCGCGGCCTCCAACCCTCAGCCGCGACATAATATGGGACCTGGGAATCTCCATAAGACATCGCGGCCCGCCTCAGCGATGTCGCCTGTTACCAAGCGGCACTGCAACCTACTAGTTGGCCGCTGCGTCGTCGGCTTAATCGGCAAAAGCTCTGACGAGCGGCCCCTCCTCTGGATCCTCTTCGCTTCACCGTGGGTGACCAAGCCACGGTTACTGAGCCCCCCCGCCTCGACAATGCGGGAACCCACCGGGAGGGGGGGGGGGGGCTTATTTTATCCTTAGTGCGCTAGGTGGTATTTATTAATATCAATAACAATATATTTTACTATGCAACATCAATCAGTCAGGCAGGCCAGGTAGGTAATAAACAATATCTAACTGTCTATTGCTATTTTATGTTTGGTCAATATTTTTATTCTACAAGCAACGAAACAAGGACATGCCACTAGGAACAACACAACTCCTCCTTTCTCCTCAAACAAATGGTTCCAATTTATATGGAGAAGGATCCAACGTTTCATCATAAAAAAATCGTAAGTAATTTATGTCGATGAAGTATTTCACTTTATTGTTTAAGGCTGCCTGTTATTAATTAGGAAACCTAGGCATGCAGCTGTCAAATAATGTAAAATAACACGCTGGACGGAAAGTACATAATTTTTTAACTCATAACACTAAATAATATGTCTTGGTAACCCCGAAAAATGGTAGGGTAATTTTAATTCACGTCTGGTCACCCACAGTTGTCAAAAACTAGCTATACTCGACTGACGAAATTAACCAAAACATGTAATCACTTCTCAAAATGTGTGACGAACTTTGTAGATTATGTTTATCTAAAGAGAATGTTATACCTTTATTTACAAATGTAGAAGAAATTGACCATTCTACCCATGTTTTGTTTATAATAACGGGATTAAAAGTAAGTTTTAAAGTTCATTGACTTAAATTTTATTGTTCGTATCATACTGTGCAAATGAAAAACAATAAGGTATACCTACTGCGCTTGGTTCCGGAAATCCGTACCCAAAGGGTCGGACGGAAACGGAGCCGTCGTCCGTCGTCTCGTCTGTCACACAGGTTTTAGGTACAGCCACGGGCACCCAACGCGAAGAAAGAAAATTTGGTAATAAATAACATTACATGGCCTGACAAGGTTCGATTTGTAATGAAGTTTTGTGGAATATTAAGATTTTATAGAAACAAACATAAAAAACCTTTAGATTTTTTTGCCGTTTTTTGCGATAATGGTACGGAACCCTTCGTGCGCGAGTCCAACTCGCACTTGGCCGGTTTTTAAATTTGTTTTGTACTATGAAGCTGTAAAAACGTACAAAAAATACTATCTAACAAAACTTTTAACTTTTTTAACTGTCAAATTTGGTAATACCTAATGTTAATTATTACGTACGAATATTTTACAAAAAAAAAATACGGATATATTGTTAAATCAGATATTTTCTATGAAATTTCCAAATTTTTCCTATTACAACCAACTTATTTTTGCGGTTTGGTACGGAATTCTGAATGTGTGTAACCGAAGATTGAGATAAATAATTGTCCACGATCGTTGAGACCTATGTCCAGCAGTAGTCTGGCGCAGACTGATGATGATGATCAGGCCAATATTAGTAAACCTTTGAGAGCTAACTTCAATTAAAACTGAAATTTATATCGCTGTGTTTCTTTTTCGGTGCCCAGGATTAGTTTTGTTGCATCTATTGTTTCTTTACAGACGTACGCGTGACGTAAGTAGATAACTACCTTGGACCTCAAGATAGAATCACCTTACCCGTTAGTTTTTTTTATAATGTAGGTATTAAATCAATTAGAGAGTGCCGTTTGAATAATTGGGGTTTTCCTCGAAACGCACCAACGATGAAACATAGAGAAGAGCATGAAGGATTCGTAATAAATGATATCGATAGACATTTTAAAATTCAACTGTCCTAGTTGTTTTTTTATTAAAACTACCAGAAAAACAGAAATGAATTGGAACTAGGTGCTTAAGAATTCTCAAAAAGTTGAAAGTCATCGTGTCTAATGTCAGTGTAAAGTTTAATGAATTTTAGGACTTCTATCGATAAAGTGAATAATAACGAATACTTTATATTTCTGTTTAATGGTTGGTGCATAACTTAGTGAGATCGATTAGGCGCCTATTTTCTGTTCTTTTCTGTCACCCTGGTACTTTTAAAAACAACAAATGATTCAATTTCAAAACTTGTATTTTTACCATTGTTGAGCTTAGAATTAATTTTTGCACCTAGTTCCAGTTCATTTCTGCTTTTCTGGTAGTTTTAATGAAAATACAATTGGTACGTTTCAATTTTAAAACGTCTATCGATATCATTTATTACGAATCCTTCATGCTCTTCTCTATGTTTCATCGTTGGTGCGTTTCGAGGAATACTTTTGGTGCGCTTCATTTGTTGCGATTCGAGGAATACCCCGATTAATTTATCCCTGAGCCCCAGCTCTTTACAATATTTATCTTATTTCACATCATTAGACGATACGTTAAGCAAAGGTTACCAAAAACTCATTATCACTCAAATAATCTTAGTTTGAATGTCTTTGCAAAGAAGACAGACTGAGAATTTATTTTTACTATGGTACAACGTGCAAGAAAAATGTGTAGGGCTTACTGCCGGTTTCCCAGCTCAGAATTATCGGACTGTTAACGTAATCGACGAATAATCGCCGGTTAATTCTACTTTCAGTTTCTCAACACCCAAGTGTGACAAGTCGTTGACAATTTGTCACATTTGAGAAAAATCTCGAATTAACCACATGTTACAGCAGTTTTGGGTTTCTGAACACCTTTTTCAATGTTAATCTCTTGTCAACGAGCCTAATTTATAATTCTTGGAAATTGGTCGATTATTCGCAGATTAAAATTAATATTATGATTTTAACGGCTTATATTACGATAAAAAGATATTAGGGGTCGGCGAAAACTTTGGTATGGGTTGAGATAAAAAACATATGATAATTAAGATCAATTATTTAATTATCAAGATTTAAAAATAAATAGGTTATTACAAATTTTTTTAATTAATTACTTTATAAAAACTTGACACAATTATCAAAAATAGTTATTTTGTATTTATGTAAATAAAAAATAAAAAAAACAAACTGTTACTGACCTGGGAATCGAACCTTCCTCACTCTAATGCGCGTTAGGAAGGTTCGATCCCAAGGTCAGTGTTGACTGTACCCTGTACCTAGTACTTATCAAGGTCAGTTTCTGGATAGGTTTGTGTTTAACTTGAAGCGGCTGGGGTGGTGATCGCGCCAGGGTAAGCAACACTTACCAAGGTCAGTCTTGGGATGGGTGACCACTTTTTTTTGGTTTGCTTATTTTTGGATATGTGACCCCACACAGGTTAAGCAACGCTTACCAAGGTTATTCTTTGGATGGGTGACCGCTTTTTTTTAGGTTTGTTTGTTTTGGATGGCTGACCTCGGTAAGTGTTGCTTACCCTGTGTAAGCAACACTTACCGAGGTCATTCTTGGGATGGGTGACCACTTTTTTTTGGTTACTTGTTTTTGGATGGGTGACCCTGCCATGGTAAGCAACACTTACCAAGATCACTGTTTGGATGGGTGACCATAACCACAAAAATTTTGATCACCCATCCTAAAGTCACCCCGCTAGGTTAAACAACATCTAACAAGGTCACCCATCCAAAACAAACAAACTAAAAAAAAGCGGTCACCCATCCAAAGAATAACCTTGGTAAGTGTTGCTTAACCTGTGTGGGGTCACATATCCAAAAATAAGCAAACCAAAAAAAAAAGTGGTTACCCATCCAAAAATCGACCTTGGTAAGGTTTGCTTAACTTTCAAGGTGAAATACTATTTAAAGTTACTGATTACGTTATAGTAGTGAATGAATACCAGCTAGGGTAGCCAACCGAAATAAATTAATGTCGATTATTTAATGTAACAAGCGATTACGTAATTTCTCGATGATGAAGTGTTGAGAAACTCACTGACAACTGACGGCTGGTTAATTTGTGACAAATTGTCAGCTGATTTGAGATGTGACGTCGACTTCAGAAACTGGCCCTTAGAGCGTCAGACAAGCAGACATACCTGTCTCCAAAATGTGAACCTTTAATACCAAACGGTCACGTATAGTAATTTTCCCTATTTTTACCCGGCTGCAAGGAAAGGGTTATGTTTTTCGCGCGTATCTTGTATGTTTGTATGTATGTAATATTCTTTATTACCTCATATCGTTAAAACTACTTGGCGGATTTTTATAATTAAGACATCGTTAGATAGGTCTACTGCCCAAGTGTTCTTAGCTAAGTGCCTTTAAAAAAAAAGGAACATGGCGAATTTTGGGCGCCATATTGTGGGGGTTGCAATATTTTTTTTCATCCATACCCATCGAGTGGGGTATCAAAATGAAGGGTTTTTAGAGAAGATTTCAAAAATATATAACACTTATATATTCAAATATACCTAATTCGAAAAAAATATGTTAACTAAAAAGTTATAACTAAAAAAAGTTAATTCTAAAAATAATAAAGGATACATCTCGTATTAGTCAGCCGACTCGCGAATATGTATCCTCCGACTGCACAACATGATTTTCTTCTTGTTTACGTCTTTTTAGTTCGCTTTTTAAGCAGGCGAGTTTTTCAAAGATGCATTTACTCTAAGTTACTAATTGTTGGCAAAGTTGCTTGCGTAGCTTGGTCCCTTTAGGGTTTATAGAGCCACAGTTTAACTTAAATTGTTGCAAATTTGCCCGTCCAAAAACGCATTGCTAAATGTCGTTTAGAGCAAAAACTTAAAAAAGTCCCCTAATTTCGAAGCGAGCACACGTTTTTCGAAGTTGCGAATTTGGATTAACACTACCCTAACTGGCCCATACAACATACTAAAAATCCAGATCTACATCAAGCTTTGCAATTTTAATGTCGATTTCTACTGGACTATTGTACTCGTTGTCTCGACGGATAGTTATTATAGTTAACTTTAAAGGAGTATCGCGGTAGGTAAGCCTTCTAAGGTTATACAGGCTCGATTATTGTCCTCAACATAATTATTATTACTTGTCTAGATCGAGCACAATGATGGTTTACCTCAAAACATTTGTGGCAAATGCAAAGAAGTCGTAGATTCAGCTTTACATCTCCGAAATAAGAGCCAGGAGAGTGAACAGAAATTAACAGAACTTGGCTACCAAAGACACTTCGAAAACACTAAAGATTTTAACGAACTTGTAGTAAACACTGATGATTTAATAACCCAAATAGTTGAAAACCCTACCACAAGCAGTGAAACCAATGAGGATTATGAAAATTACGACGGATTTCCCGAGCTGAAAGTAGAAATAGAGTTTCACAGATTAGACCAAGTAGGCGGCGAAACAAAATGGCCGCCAGACGGAACTGTCAAAAAAATATCGAGAAAGGAAAAAAGGCAGCAATATATGGATATGGTTGATGGCAAATTCGATCCTCAAGGGCCAGTGAAATGTAAAATATGTAAAAAATCTGTCAGCAACTGGAAATGTTTTATCAGCCACGCGAAATTGCATTTGGGATTCAATTTTGTGTGTGAAGTAAGTATACCATTAGAAACAGTAGGATAGTGCCGGACAGGTATCCAGTTCATCATACTTTTTTCCCATTGGGTTAGGATGAATCTACAGAGCGCCAATCACTTTCATTAGATTCTACTCAGTATCTTTATAGAGTAGGTATGTCCGGTCTATTTGGTTCTTACATCTGCAGCCACCAGTCTAGGAAATCCACATAGCGTATTTGATCTCGCATGTGATTGGTCGTACTCTTTTATGTAGTCAAACCCTTTGCCTTGCCGAATTCACTTACGCAATTGGACTGCTGGATCACACAAGCATGCCGATTATCTATGAGTACAGCCTGTCTGAAGAACAAAGCCAATAAGATGCTAGTAAGTTGTTTAATTGATTTCAGTTTTGCGGCAAAAGTTTCATTTCTAGCACACAGCTGAAACGTCACTGCAGATCCTACCACGGTATGAAGAGGGAGCTGCCTTGCCAACACTGCAGCTATCTCGCTCTTGATAACGCTCAGCTCAAGGTGAGAGAAAGAGACAGATATGTTGATATTTAACCGTTTTAACGCAGATGTCCATAGCACAATATCACGCTGTTGAGTTGGGTAGAGTTCTTCCTATAGTACACACCCACACTTCGCCAGTTATATGTAAGTCGCTTGTAACAGGGGGCGAGCGTGTTGCCAACAACTGAGCACAAAGCCAGGCTCCGGGCTGCTACTTAGACATACTTTATGCCGCAGGAAAAAGACTCACACCACTAAAATTAAATATGAAAATAGTAAGGCCAAAAGGCCAATGTTCAAAAAAAATATTAAATACTTTTTACAAAGAAATACAACAAACGATTTCCACTAACAAACACAAAAAGAAAAAAAATTACTTCAATTTTGGCAGTCAGTGTTCCTGTTTTGTTTCTTCAATTTTTGCACCGACTGTCGAAATTCAAGTTATTCGTCACTTGGTAGTATTTTTTGTTGGTAGTCGATTGTACTTTTTTTTGTAAAATAGGTAGTTTTTAGGGTTGCGTACCGAAAGGGTAAAAACGAGACCCTAATAATAAGACTCCAGTGTCTGTCTGCCACCAGGCTGTATTTCATGAACCTTGGTAGCTATACAGTTGACATTTTCACAGATGATATATTTAAGTGGGGCTCTCATACAACAAACGTTTTTTTTTGCCGTTTTTTGCCGTAATGGTACGGAACCCTTCGTGCGCGAGTCCGACTCGCACTTGGCCGGTTTAATTTTTACGTTTTTTTTGATGTACCTAGTTGACAAGTTCTATTGTAAGACAATTATAATGCCTAAAGTTACTAGAGATATACAGAGATTTTCCGACTTTTATTGAAGTGTTCTGTTGTATATCTCTGAAACTCTTCATCAGATTTTCACCAGATGTATATAGAAACGATTACTCTTTCAACCAAAAATAATATTTACAATATCAGTTCACAATTGACGGAAAACATAGTTACATAAAACAAAATTATTCATTAAAAAATCTTTTTTAAACAATCCTTTTTGTATTCTTCTCAGCAAACCCTTTCATTTGAAACCCATATCATGGCAGTGCACAAAAATAACTAGTCCGCCATATTAGATTTAGAATGACGTCACTTAGCTAACTTGTACTTTAATAAATAATAATAATAACCACGCATTGTCATCCAAACTAAACGAGTATGCCAAATTTCATCTTAATCGGTGGAGGATAACTGCTTTAAAATTAAGTTGCAAGATTTGACCTTAACACACTTACCTTAACATCACGCTATAAAATGAATTTCACTACTTATAAAATTTCCATACCGGAGCCCTTATATCAAAATCAAGAATCAAATCTCAGAGATTTTTTATAAATAAATTCCTTTGTCTACTATTATTTTTCGCCCTCCTCTCTCTAAAACTATCTTCTTCTCTTTCAGCTGCACGAGCGCCGCGCGCACACATTCGAGCGTCCGTTTATCTGCGATGAGTGTGCAGCCTCGTACCACAGCCGACGCTGCCTGGTGCAGCATATTGAGAGCCATCGCACTACTGCGGCGGTACAGGTAACCACGCGTCCGGGTGCACTTCTTACTTCTGGAGGACTACCATGAACTCTTAGAGCAAGGTTATATCCAGTATGAGTAAGGGACAGATGTATCTGACTTGTATACATCTGTCCCTCGCGATTGCCAATGACAAACACCATAGCAAACAAAACGAAACGATACCGCACCAAAACTGAGCCGATCAACAAGTGGGTCTCGGTAAAAAATCTGTACAGAAACGAAAACGCACCGACCCGCTGAGAAAGGCGCCTGAAACTGGTTTCATTTATTTATTCGTTAATCCGCACACTGGAACGACTTGCAGCAATTAAGTACACCAATGAAGAACAAACTTATAATAAACTAACTATAAGCCCGGGTTTCCTCACGATGTTTTCCTGCACTGTTGTCAGCGATGTCCAAATTAAACTTACACCATATGAATTTAAAAAGACACATTGGTACTTGACCGGATATGAACCCACGACCTCAAGCGCGAGAGGCAAGTTCTTAACCACTGGTTCACCACGACCGATAACTACTTAGGACCGGCGCTCACTGATGGCATGGCACGGCACGGCGTGGCAAAGGATTTTTTCGTGAAAAATGATTTTCGATCTTATTTCAATACGTTAGTGCTGAAATTCCTTTATTTCTACACGAATAGACCAAAATGTCACGTGATGCCGCAGCATGCAGCGGCAGTATGATTTGGTATGCTGAAGCGTGCTACTTACTTCCTTTCTTACTTATTTGTTTTACTGCAATGCGTAAGTGACGCGCATTGCACCGATTGCACGGCGATTCTAACTTTCTTGCTACGAATTTCCATTGTCGTAGTGACAGTGTCACTTGGCCGCTCTGCAGGCCTAGACAAAAGCTTTTCTGTGGGATTATCACCAGACGCTAACGTCAAAATGTATGGCATTGATTTTACCTGTGGAATGTTCACGTAATGTCAAGCGCCACTGCGATCTAAGGCTTTTGACTCAAATGCGAAAGCGACGCGTATTACACGGTGCATAAAACCGTCTTGCTGCGAGTTTCCAATCCCGCACCTCACGTTCAGTTCCGTGGCTTGTCCGAAAAGTATTTTGTCTAGACTCCAGTCTGAAGTCTGCCCTTAGCAATAATACCATACTGTGCACAGTAGGAGCTCGTGGCTAAATAACAGCCACACGTGTCGATGTTCAAGGTTAACCAACGCTTGCCGTGGTCGGTTCGTGGATGGGTGACCATCCATTACATAGCGATACTCCGCCATGCCTCGACAAGCATGTCACACCGCTGGCCCCGGCATCATTTGTAGACCTTTCACAGTCGTTACGGGTAGTCAGAAGCCAAAGACTCTGACACCAGACTTGCCAAGCGGTATCGTGTTATCCAATTACTGAGTCGTGGAGATAAGATATGCAGTCACTGCATGTATAATACTGGTACTCAGCTGCATGTGTGTTGCCACGTGTGATAAATGCCTATGGCTGAGTATTAGTGTATAAACTTGATCAACATCATCAGTCTACAGCAGTTCACTGCTGGACATAGGCCATTTGTTTCTATTTTCGGCAACTCTCATCCACTGCTGGTCTGCTGCTACCACTTTGTGAATATTATTGCGCCACTTAGCCTGAGGGCGTCCAACCTAATACGGCTAATATGGCTAGCCGATTGCCACATCAGCTTGCTTAATGTGTAAGCTTGTCGACAGCTTTGGTACCACATGGGTGTTTCCTCAGGGGCTGTTTTCTGCGCGGTGCATCTTCAGCACCCTGCCTCAAATAGGATGGGTTTTCTTTTGCTCATTATTTTGTACCGAGAACTATTAGTTGTTATAATGCAAAAAAGTTTATAAAATATAGAAGTAGAATTCAAGAGCGATGGAAGGGAGCTCGGAAATGTTAGTACAGAAACTCGTATTTTTTAATGTTTTTGTATATTTTACTGAAGCTTAAGAAACTCGTATTTTTTAATGTTTTTGTATATTTTACTGAAGCTTAGGGGAGTGCAAGTGCACCCGCTTCCACCCCTCCACCCGGCGCCCTTATTAACTAAGGACTAGTCTGTAGACGCTCTAACCAAGCTCTTCCTGTTCCAGTGTGAGCACTGCCCTCAGACGTTCAAGTCATCGCGCCAGTTGTCCCGCCACCGCTATCGAACACACAAGCTTACAAAACCTCATGCAGACAAGCTTCGTACTAATGATAAATGATGTTCATTTTGTAAATAACACTAATTTTTGTACTTACATCAATCTGTTTTGTCTTTTTATTTTCCCTAACAAATTTTCTGAAAGGAAACACAAATAAACACAAGAGGTATGTGCATTGTGCACGCTCAGCGCAAGCTGAGATTGTACTTTTTAATTTATGAAAAAGGAGGGTTTTCTCAATTTGTCTATTATGTATTTTTTTGTATGTTTATTGCGCGATTTCTGCGCCAATTGTGGACCGGTTTTGAAATTATATTTGTGTTTGAAAGGGTATACTCTCGAGGTGGTCCATTGTGACTCAGTCAGAATCTGATGACCGGATCTCACGGAAATCGAGGGAAATCCTCAAATATTATAGACATACATTAAGCAATTTTGGTATTCTATCAACAATGCAATCATTTGCACTCAGAACTTATCATTTTGTGAAGTGGAACTGATGAAGGAGACCAAAGATGGCCACTGGAACTCCTTAGTGATAAGTGTATCATGGGTAAAAGATATCTCGAATAGTTAACCGACTATGATGAAGCATGTACTTATAAATAAATGACACCTACTAATGAAAACGGTACCATCGAGCTGATCTGATGATGATGCCTGAATGTTTTGGAGGTGCAGTGCCTGGAACTCCGAAATAAAACAATGTATCCTGGTCGTGTTTGGGCTAATTAGAACTTTCATGAGATGCACTTTGGCTATAAATGATTTTCATGGTAAACACAATAAATTACACCATAAAAAGGAAAAAATAACCTATAAAAGATACCAAAACTAAAAAGAGAAAATCAAAACTTAAAAAAAAACAACTGTTTTACAAAAGAATACTACCGACTTCTAAACTACAAAGTGAAAAATAACTTTATTTTTGAAAGTCGGTGTCTTTCGTAGGTACCATTTCTTGCGTTATGGACACCGACTTTGTAGTTTGGAAGTCGGTAGTATTTTTTTGTAAAATAGTTTTTTTATTTTCACTTTTTAGTTGTACCTACCTAATAGGCAATAATGCCAGAAAAGATTACCCGAATATCATTAAACTTGAGCATAACTGGAGACATCTGCGTAGCCCTTTAGAGCGTACTGGCGTGATGTTATGTTATGAAATGGTATAAACAATAAACAGACATGCGATTGCAGTCCCGAAAGATTTGCCGTAATTTAGTGAAGAGTTCTATTGTATATCGCTGAAGTTCTTCATCAGATCTTCACCAAATTAACCGAAGGAACCAATTTCGAAACATACTCTATCAAACAAAAAAAGAATTTTCAAAATCGTTCCACAATTGACGGAGATATCGGTGAACATAAAAAAATACATAGAACCTCCTCCTTTTTTGGAAGTCGTTAAAAAATTAAACAGACTTCCAAAAAAAACACTACAAAGTGAATTTGCCTTTAAAATTTTATGGTAAAAAGATTTTCACTATTATTCTCTTTTTCTTTGTTATTGATGCTGTTGTGTCTATGTCGAATACACGATTTTATATAACATTCTATTTTAAAACTTTCATATTTAAAATATTTGTAGGATTTGTTCTACTTTTTTACCAATATTATTTAAAATTTTAGTCGGTTTAATTCCGGATGATGACTTATATTATTAGGGAAAGAGAGTAATTATATAACGTGATATGTAAATTCCAAGATGTGAAAGAACCACACGATGTCATCTTTAGCCGCCAAAAACGGCAATGTTTACAAAATATCCAAAAGTTGACGTGTGATTTTTGCATAATAGATTATTTAACTAAGAACATTTTTAGGGTTCCATACCCAAAGGGTAAAAACGGGACCCTATTACTGAGACTTCGCGGTCCGTCTGTCTGTCTGTCTGTCACCAGGCTGTATCTCATGAACCGTGATAGTTAGACAGTTGAAATTTTCACAGATGATGTATTTCTGTTGCCGCTATAACAACAAATACTAAAAACAGAATAAAATAAACATTACAATAAACGTGATTTTTTTGCCGTTTTTTGCGATAATGGTACGGAACCCTTCGTGCGCGAGTCCGACTCGCACTTGGCCGGTTTTTTCGAATAGGCTTGTTGTCAAAATAACAATATCTTGTTTACCAGACGGTCGCGTCAAATTACAACATTATGAAGCAAAACAACAAACTTTGTGGTTTTGCGGTAATTGCACACTGTGTTAGCGGTGACTCACAGCTGCTAAACAGTATCAAATCCACAATGCATCGTACTAAAGGGACTATTCTTTACCAGGAATGATTGGAATGAATCAGAATATAAACAAAGTCAAAAATAACAAAAGAAAACCACCTATCAATATCTTTTCTTTTACGCTGTAGTGCATACGGTGTTTCCATCCCCAGATTTTTTAATTCCAATATATGTTCGTTTTACTTCTGTAGAGTGAGTGGGGCCAGAGCCAGACCATAGTTGAAATACTAGATTCTTAATAAATTATCTATGAAATTATGCATATCAAATTACGAAGTTAATTAGCTTTTAGCTTTATTTTCAAGTGACAGTTCGTCGTCATTGACGTTCCTATTCTCATTTGAATCGCATATTACATTCTTATTACAGTGACTGTCCATTTCTGTGACTCAACGATTTAGTCCTACCGCGGCACCTTCCCGTTTCGGCATTTTTTATTAAATATTATTATTTTCACTTATATATTATATTGTTTTACAAACTACTGTTTAAAAATAAGTTTTATATTAAAATGCTAGTGTATGTGTAGTGAAATATGTTTTTTATGACTTGCGGTGATTTTAAAACGATTATTCGTAGGAACCGTTGATTTTTGTATTATATTTTATGACTTGCCAACTTACTGCCAAGGCAGAGATAATAGGAACCAATTAAAGCGATAGCGACTCAAGGGATATTTTTGTGAAAGTACCATAAAATAAAGGGTCTTTCAACAAGGACGGGTCGATGTTAAAATTGAATAAAACAAGATGTGTGTGAGATATTAACGAAATTTATTTTTTATTTAAAAGGCCCATTTATGCCATTATGGATGGAATATGACATCGTTCAAATGTCCACCGCGGCTTCGTATGGTGGCACGAATCCGAGAGGTCCAATTTTTTATGACTCTGCTGCATAGATCGAGCGAGCGCTACAGATCAATGATAAACAATTTCTTTTGGCTTGAATTGAACAATATGGACGTGAACGACATGTGGTTCCAGCAAGATGGCGCTACTTGGCACACAGCGAACGACACAATCGACATTCTGCATGAACGGTTTGAGGGTAGAGTTAGAGTTCCGCTAGACTTTTTCTTGTGGGGTTTTCTGAAGTCGCAGGTCTATGCCAATAAACCACATTCGACCGTTGCCCTGAAAGCCAACATAACGCAGGCCATCGCTCGGATTCAACCGGATCTATGCAGCAGAGTCATTAAAATTGGACCTCTCGGATTCGTGCCACCATACGAAGCCGCGGCGGACATTTGAACGATGTCATATTCCATCCTTAATAAATGGGCCTTTTAAATAAAAAATAAATTTCGTTAATACCTCACACACATCTTGTTTTATTCAATTTTAACATCGACCCGTCCTTGTTGAAAGACCCTTTAGTATATTATGCAACTAGTGAATAAAGTACGGATTTAAAGCGAGGGCCATAGTTGAACCACGAACAAGTGAAGGATTCTAACAACTGAATCCCGACCCTAGGGAGTGATTCAAGTGTTAGAATCCTGAGGGATGCGAGTGATTCATGGCCCTCGATATAAATCAGTTTTATTCGAGAGTTGCATACTATATTATATACCATGACTACGAGAAAAAGAAGGATTTAAGCAAAAAGCACAAGGAATAATATTATGGTATATGGTAAATAAACAAATGGTTTATTACGTTCAAAATTTACAAAAATTGAGAAATTTCAGTGTTTCACATTTTTTGTAAATTGAAGCTGAGCTAGGTAACAGCACCTGTATTTCAGTGGCCAGTGACCACCTCCATTACATTACATAATTATAATTAATTAAACACCAATGCAAATAATATAAGAATTACAATCCAAATAAGTATTCACTAAACATCCTAGGCCAAAATCAAAATCATTATTAAAATTGTAAATATAAACAAACTCAAAATTAAATCGACGAAGGAGTTTGAAATTCGAATATTCTTTGCACAAGAAGTTTGTATCGAGTATTTTATGAGTAAGGAGGTTATATGGTATTGAGATGGAGGCCGAATATATATTGGTGTGTTCTAAATTCAAACACGAAAACAGTGATTAAAAGTGCTAAAACAGTGAATAAAATAAGCTTTTTAGAGGGGGAATGGTATATATATCGCAGGGATATGATGAAAACAGGGAATTGATCAAATCTCTCTAAGAGCGAGCGTAGCGAGCTCGGGAGCTTAGGGCACCCCGACACGGACAGGTTAGGTTCGAAGGGGATGACGGGAGCTGAAGTGAGCGAGCAAAGCGAGCGAACTCAGCTCCCGTCATCTCCTTCGTGTTAGGTTACTTTAGACCCTGCATACAGAAATAGGAGCCCCGCTGCGCGGGGCTCCGTCGGCTCTGCCACACAAATACTAATTCAACGTACAAAATAAACCTTTAAATTACTACAGAAAAGTTATTTTTGTCATTTCACTGAACCAATTTTGCTTAGAGATTTGATCAATTCCCTGTTTTCATCATATCCCTGCGACATATATATCTTTTACTCTGTCCACTATCATTTAAAAATTAAACTTAATTTAAGTATAAACAGTATCTTTAGAAAAACATTTGATTTGTTTACATAATTACTGTTTTTCTATTTATTATGTGAACCTTACATGATTATTGACAGGGTTCCGGTATGGGAAGGTGCCGAGATGGGACTAAACCGACTCAATTGTGTTATCAGAAACAGGAAAATCACACTGAATATTAAATGAATGGTAACATAACGTATTCATTATACGCGGAGAATACAGCGGCGAGCATCCTCTACACAACTTGTTCTAGTACGAGATCGCAGAAAGCAAGAAATCATCAAGTAAGTGTAGACGCAACTCCTTTGTTTAACTGGCTCGTAGGTGTAGTGGTCACGAGCTCTACTGCTGAGCATTATAGGTTCGCCTCCGGTTCGGTACGGGCAGAGTACTCGTAATTGAGTTTTTCCGTTCGGAATTTCTCAGATTTGTGCTCGGTTGAATGCAATAGGCAAGATCCAAAATCCTTTTTTTTTACGGCATGTAGGTAGATACCTCCAAATTAAACCTCAAGTGATCAATTAACAAACAGACTACTCGAGGATTTTTCTACATTCAGCAATACAATAATTTTGATTCAGTTCATAATATTCTCCAAAGATCGTTTCATGTTATCAATTACTGATACGTGACCTTGTTGGTCTTGTTTTTTACATATTATCCCGTATTGTAATATAATTTTGTACAAAAAATTATCAATTGTAACTGAAATGGAGGAATTTCTGATAAATGAAAAGGTACGTTAAATTGTATCATTGAACTATTTGTAGTGATGTTTTTTTTATTTTGTATGTTATTTTCGGAAAACATTATGCTTTACTTTAAGGGACGAGCTGTTTCATTTTTATTGATTTACTAGTTTTTTTCCGGTATCGGAAACTATCCCACGGGAATATACCACCGGGATAAAAAGGAGCCTATGCGCTATTACAGCCTATATTCTATCTCTGTGCCAAATTTCATCCAGATTTGTTCAGCCGTTTTGGTGTGATTGAATAACCAACAAACATCCAAACTTATATAGTAGGATTATTATAATATAGTAGAACTAATAAAAAAAAAAAAATGATTTCCTTCGGCACTAGTACAGGCTCTGCATCGCCCCAGTTAAGACCTTTTCCCAATGTGCACATTCACTATAGTTAAATAATAATTTATTCATTAAAATATATTTTCTTTAAAGCAAGCTTTCTTCGTATTCTTCTCAGCAAACCCTCTCATTTGATACCCATATCATGGCAGTGCACAAAAAATAACTAGTCCACCATCTTGGGTCCTCCGCCATATTGGATTTAGAATGACGTCACTTATCTAACTATGCATTGTCATCCAAACTAAACGTGTATGCAAAATTTCTTCTTAATCGGTGGAGGATAACTGCTATAAAATTAAGATGCAAGATTTGACCTGAACACACTTACAAACATACATACATACATTGCAAGTTAATTAAAAGCTTGTATAAAGTACTTATTTAATAACATTTTCGACGTAACAGACATCTTTTATCTTGTCCGGTTTGCGACCTATGACGCATACGTTTAATTATAATGTATCAAGTTGATATTGTTGTCTTCAGAACAGCGCATTGTGATCGCTGATTCATGTCAGGACACATTATCCTGTTACAATATGACGCCATGCAAGTTAATTTGGTTGAATAATAAGTCCGAGTTTCTCGAATGAATTTAAACAGCCAATCTCAGCAGATAATGCGTGCTTAACAATTTGTCACATTAATTCTGCGATAATTTAGAAGTGAGAAACTCGGCCTAAGTGAGTAGGTAAGCGAACGATAGCGCAGTTTCCGAGATTTATGAAGTCTTAATGGAAATAATGCGAAATTATCTAAAATAATAATCGCTTATCCGGGCTTTTACCAGCAATCACATGGTCAATCTTAGAATTTATTTTTAGACTGGTAAATGTTGAAAAATTTGAATATCTATGACACACTATGATACGAAATGATGAGAACAACTAAGGACTGATTTAATTGAAACAAGAAGAAAATCTTGCTGTGTAGTCGGAGGATACATCTTCTGGTTTTGAACAGCCAGCTCGCGAATATGTATCCTCCGACGTAAACAAGAAGAAAATCTTGCTGTGCAGCAAGATTTTCTTCTTGTTTACGTCTTTTTAGATCGATTTTCAAGAAGTTGGTTTTTTTAATTTTTTTAATTAACTTTTTTTATTTACTACTTTTTAGTTATTTTATTTAAGATTTAGGTATATTTAAACATATAAGTGTTATATATTTTTGACATCATCTCTTAAAACCCTTTATTTTGATATCTACACGATGGGTTAGAAAGAAAAAAAATTTTGGCTCCCACAATATGGCGCCCAAAAGCCGCCATTTTTCTATTTTCCAATTTTAATGTAGCCAGTGACACTCGCAGGGTTAAGACGAATTTTGTAATATTGATGTGTAATTGAGTCGTTGGTGTGCCTTGTTAATAAATAAATAAGTAGATCATTTCACCCCGAGTTTCTCAGCTCAAAATTATCACAGAATTAATGTGTCAAATTGTCAAGCACGCGTTATCTGCTGTGATTGGCTGTTGAAAATTCATTCAACCTCGCTGAGAAACTCGGGGTCAGACTTTTACAATTAAGACTTAGTAAATCTTAGGTTTTACTGATAAATCGCAAGTTTTACATTGGTTCGGCCTTTTACAGTAACATTTACACAACAGTTTTGATGTAAGAATTTTCTTATGTTTTCTCTTCCTATTCGTTGTTTTCATTTACTGAGTCACTGACGAGCTACTTCCAAGTAATTCTATCTTCGTCTCTTCTCAGGAAAGTAGTCCACTATAAGAACTGTAATCGCCCTGATTTGATCTGAACATTTTTTCCACTACAATCAGTTTTTCTAGGTTGTCTGGCTGTCTCCGGGTGATGTGACCAAAGTAACTTAGGACTCGTTGGTAGCAGATCAATTAGAGTTTGGTCTCTTGTCACATAGGTATATGAAGATGTCTGTTTGTCTGCAGGTATAGGTCATCAGCCGGACATTTAGAAGTGTGAAGCTGCTGCTGCTGCATGTTTGCGAGTGCCGCCTTCCTCCGTGTTGATATCAAATCTTGAAGACAGTGTTCAGTAAAGTAGTTTATAGTCAATATGAATCTTGCAACGTACATAAAAACTAAAGGAACGTCGGGGATTCGCGGGCAGCTGTACGAGACCAAGCTGCTCAGCTTGATATTCTACAGAGCGAAGTATGACGACAGTATTGAAGAGTTTCAGCTAGCTACCAATATCGCTGAGATAGGGGCATTCGATGATATTTGCTTCAAGGTCAAAGTGAAGGGATTTCTGAAACCTCTGATTGTGTCCATACAGGCCAAACATAAAGACGACAGCGAACAGACTCTCGATATCGATTGGATGAAATATTTTCGTAGTTATTTGAAAATTAGAGAAAGATTTGAAATGGATTATAAAAACGACCTATTTCAAGGCAATTTTCTAGAAACAGAAAGTTTCTTCATTATATACACGTCCGGCAAAGATACATTTGGTAATGACCCGGTTGTAAGTGATTTTGCCTCAAAACTGAACGATCTTATTGGTACCGAAGGTACAGCCAAGCAACCCTATAAACGTAACGCGGATGTAAAGTTCCTGTGCGAAATATTTATAGAAAATCAAATAATCTCACTGGCCAAACAGCTAGCCAGTTTTATAAGTGGCGAAAGAAATTTTCAATTGATGCTATCTGATGAGCTGATACTAACCTATCATGTCGTTCTGGCGCTAAAAGTTGTCGACATTTCAGAAATTGATCAAGATGGACACCGAATGGCTACTTTTCGACAAGACTTTTTCGATACCAAAGATCAATACCTCAAACTATTCAAAGATACGCTTTATAAAGAAATTCATGAAAAACGAAAGATAGAGTCCATTGATGTCAAGAATCTACTATCTGAATTCTTAGCCGAGCCCACTGACGTTACGAAACTAAGCAAACTGATAGGAACCGTTCTAACATTTAACAATGGCCAGCTAGAAATGGTAAAAACATATACTAAAGACTTCTATTCACAATTACATCAAGTTGACGTTTCTCGATCGACTGTCAATGAAGCTTCTGATTTGGCAGCAAGAGAAATATTATCAAAGGGTCTGAAAGTCCCAGCTGCGTTTGGTAACAAAGACCTGACGTTAAGTGGCAGTGATACAAAGAAAGCGCGAAGAATAAAATATTTAACGTCAAAAGTAAAAGACTTGATTTCTAAGTCTAAAGGAAGTAACATAGTCACTATAGATAACTCTTTAGACAGTGGATTCTTGCAGCACAATGGAGGTATAGCTGGAGCCATCGGAAATTTATTTGTGCTTGACGATAACACCAAACTGATGAAGATTACAGATCACTGGGAATTACTAGGAGATCATGCTCAAGTGCTGTATAAAAAATTAACTGATGAAATTGACAATTTGCATGAAATTAGATTTTGTTTCAGTGTAAACAAGTTTCCAAAACTTTTATTCGACTGCAGTGAGTATGAAAAGATTCTAGCGAGAGATTTCTTGAGCAAACTGCTATTCTATAGCAAACAAGCCGATGAGAACCGCGTAGAGGTAATATTAAAAGACAAAATAGAAGAGTACCAGCTTGATTACCCGAACTACTTTCAAGCTAAAACGGATGCAATTTTTCTCAAATATCACGACGAAATACAGAAATGGTGGATGCAGATAGTACAGGCACCGTATCTTACAAAAGACAGCGATATATTTGAGAATACAGTAAATCATATTATAAAAAACCCATTGTTGAGCTCAATAAACTTAATATGTATGAGCAAAATAAAACGTTTGTTTAATTACACATTTACTGAAGACGTGGTGAGTTCCTGGAACCTGCAGGATCACTTGAGTACTGTCATCATTACCGAGAGCAGCGTAATCACTGTTGTTAAACTACTCTAGTATTTCAAGAATACGAATAAGGACCACGTTGTGTTAGATCTAGAATGTATTGTAAATCTACCAACAAAAGATCGTAACGTGTTAGGCACAGAATTGAAGAATACAAAAGGAGATAAAATTTTTGTTTTTGTATGCGATAAAATACATAATTCCAGAAACAAAATCAAAACATTAGGAGACATCGCAAAAATTATTCTAACCAAAAAAACAATTATTATTACCAGTGCCGTGTCAGTTGAAACATTACAGAATTATTTCCCAAGAGTAGATAGTCCTGTACATGATGAAAATAGTCTGATTGACATGAGTGAAGAGTCACAGAAGAGCATCTTGGAGACTACTAGAGTGATGTTTCAAGGCGAAGAAGTAAGATTAGCTTTGCTAGTCGATTCTAAATCAGCAGCATTTGTGAAAGGGGACATTCTAAACAAAGTAATCAGTATGGACACAATTCGACTCGGTAAACTGCTAGTTTCAAGAGATTATGATGAAAAAAAGCACTTGTATGTTGAGAGAAAGGTTCATAAAACCAACGGCCCTAGTCTCTCACCAAAAACGCTTCTCGACATAGAAGATGACGTTGTACTTGTAACAGCAGTGCCCGGGATGGGCAAATCGACTCTACTTACTCACTTGTCGCTTAAAACCAAAAAATACCACCCAGAAGTATGGATTGTAAGAGTAAACTTATTAGAATACTCGAGAGAACTAAGCAAGTGGAAGGAACATAAAACAACCATCGACTTAGTAGAGACTTTAAAGTTTTTATGTCAAGTTATACTCCGCATGAAACTTGGCAAAGAAAATGATGTGGCAATTTCGTTGGAGGAACAAAATGGTTCTGTGTATCTCAAAGATTGTGCAGGCCATCAGTCGATTGAGTTCGAATTAAAGTTGTTTCTACATTTTTTTTATGTTGGCAAGATGATATTCCTAATTGATGGTTTAGACGAAATCAGTCCGCATTATTTAAATGAGGCCATAAAATGTATAGAAGTTATCAATAAACATCCTAAAAAGCATAAAATATGGATTACAAGCAGGGCGTATACTGAAATTGAAACTATTTTACAACGAGCTTTCGGTGTTCCTTATAAAATAGAACATTTTTCTCGTAATACAAAGAGAGAATATTTAAATAAAATTTGGGAGGCCAATTTAAATCTGAAGAAATTTGATAGATCGCAACTGGAAAATGTACGTGGCTTTCTGAAGTTTATGTATGGATCAGTTTTAATCCACCACTCTCAAGAATTTCATTTTCATCTATTTGAAATTTACGTCTACGCATGCTACTTTTTGCAAGAAAAGATTAAATGCTCATGGACAGATACTTTTTGGCAATTCGATATTTGCTATGACGACTATCTGCTGAAACTACAGTGGTATATACAACTTTTAACTTATAATGATGGTAATAGTAATAACAATCCTTTACATTTATTTCTGATGGCACATTATTTCATAACCCGTATAAAAGACGTTAGAAAATATACTAATTACAATTGGAATCAAGACGTTAACATATTTACTTTCTACGAACAATACATAGAAGCGAAATTAAAAAAAATACGGTTTGAAGATAAAAACAAAATGGACATTTATAATCCAGATATTATGATTGCTTACGACAAAGAACTTGAAGATTGTATATCAAAGCATAAGAAATTGGCAGCTTTTGTTATTTTCAATTGGGTTATTGACATATTGTTTACTGAAAAAGACTTGCGAGAAATCAAGGAGACGATAAAATGTATAGAAAAGGGAGGAGAGAAAACTGGTCTGATATGTAGTGTAGCAAACGAAATCCCAATTTTTATACACATGACATTCGCTGAATACTTTGCAGTGGAATATGTTTGTGATTTATTAAAAAATGCAAATGAAAGCGAAAATCAAATTCGCTGTATAAAATTCATAATTAACGTGATGTTTTTTGAATATAACTTAGTCAATGTACGAAGTATTTTAGATTTTAAAATGAATTTTGAAAAAACGCTGCTGAGTATTATTGAAAATAAAAAAGAACTAGTATGTAGTTTGTTAATAGAGCAAGGCAAAGGACCTTTAGGCAGAATAGGATATAGTTGGGCGCCTCTCGTAGCTATACGTGATAGGCTTTATAACTTCATGTATTTGTTTATGTCAATTTTTGAGAAATGTATAAACGGCAGCAATTTAGAACAATTTCTAGAAATCGTTATTATTACTAGACTGTGTCGCAGAGCCTTTACATTTCATATTGACGAATTAATTGTTTGTATCATCGATATAGTCAGGAAACTCGATAGTTCTAGATTAAGTCGTTTTCTGAGGGAAACACACGAGTGTGAATTCTATTCAAACGAAAACGGCGCGGACACAAGTTGTAGGTTTTGTAAATATCTAGAACGGCTGAGTGGGGAACTGCGGGTCTGACCTGTTAATACGAGGTTATATTCAGTTTTCACTTTTTATGGTTATGGTTATGTGTAAATCTAGTTAAATGCAAGTGTAGCGTAAAGATAAAAATATTTTATCAAAATCGAACGCACTTGTACAATCGAGCGCTGGGTGAACTAACATGAATTGTAACCTTTGTTCCCGTTGGGTTACACCATTTTGTGTTACACTGTTGCCCATTGGGATAAAAATTACCGATTAGTATCACTGTAACTCAATGCCAGGTTTTTTCCCCATCAATTTACACTTCAACCTAATAATATGTATTAGGGTTACATATCAAATGACAAAGTCGACGACGACACGCTGCACGTGGCTCCTATATCTGTCTGCAGCTTTTAATGTAATTTCGTGTTAGATTACATTAAAACCTGCAGTAGATGACAGGAGCTGACTTTGCTCGCTCATTTCAGCCCCCGTCATCCCCTTTTAACCTTACCTATCCGTTTCGAGGTGCCCTAGATTCCCGAGCTCGCTTATCCAGCAGAACCGCACTCAAGTAAAAATTACCATAGTCGATTAAAGGGAAAACTAAAGTCTGCAAAAATCAAAATCAAAATCAAAATCAAAATCAAAATCAAGGTATTTATTTCAATTAAACTTTAGAAGTACTTTTGAATTGTCAAACAAAAAATTAATAAAAAGATGACTCTAGTTGCAAATTCGCAAGCGTCTGTAGGTCTCAATGGAGAAGAATTTGCAAGAAACTCCCCGGACACTCTTTTCCATCAGTTTTAATTACAAGTTTTTGGTTACATCATTCTTGTTGAAAAAATACATATATGTGAGAACGATGTAAAAAGACGTGTACGTAAAAGCGTCTAGAGTAACAAATAATTAAAAAAAAGCACTTTAACAGGCCGAGACAGCTAAGTTATGACCAATCCCAACTGATGGCGCCCGTTCACGAACATGACGCATGGATCGGCACCACTCAGCTCAACCATCATGAAGGGAACCGAATGATCCAACACATGTGCCACCATCAGAGAGAAATTAGAGAGAGCATGACACACTCAACTGCCAGGGCACACAGAAGTCAACGAACGACATATAGGTACAGTGAATGGTAGATTTATCTACAGTCGGAACATAGTACTCACACATGTGCTGTGCAATTATATAATACTAAAAGAAATTGAGTTTATACAATACAAAAATTTGCATACAGTCTTCAGCATGTCCAACAATACTTCGATACTTTTCTGCCCATCACTAATTGTTCTTGCGCCCTAGTGGCTGCGGAGCAGGACCAGCATTGAGCCAAGCATTTTTATCAGCGATGTAATCCCCCAACTTATAATATGCTTGCCTACATAGTGTGCGTTTTATACAAGTCTTAAATTTCGTCTCATTTAGTTGTAGAATGTGGGGAGGAATTTTATTGTAACATTTTATACAGTACCCCATAAAAGATGATGCTACTTTAGCCAGCCTGAAACCTGGTTGAATTAGTTGGTCCCTATTTCTAGTAACATAATTATGTCTGTCACCGTTTTTACTAAAAAGATGTAAATTCTTTCTAACATACATGATGTTTTCATAAATATATTGACAAGGTACCGTCATGATGTTAATGTTCTTAAACAGTTCCCTTAGAGAATCGCGCCGGCGAAGATTGTATATCGCTCTGATGGCTCGTTTTTGCAGAATAAAAATTGACTCAATGTCTGCAGCCCTTCCCCATAGTAAGATACCGTAAGACATTATACTATGAAAATAACTAAAATAGACTAATCTTGCGGTATCGACATCAGTAAACTGACGTATTTTTCTAACAGCATAAGCTGCCGAGCTTAGCCGCCCCGCAAGTGATATTAAATGAGGCCCCCATTGCAACCTCGAGTCTAGCGTGATCCCCAGAAAAACCGTTTTATCGACGAATTCTAGCTTCTCCTTGTTTAATAAAATGTCACAATCATTACTTTTGACATTCGGCAAGACAAATTTTATGCACTTAGTCTTTTTAGCATTTAAAACTAGATTATTAGCTGTGAACCAATTTTGAACCTGTCGCAAGACGGTATTTACATCGTCAACGTTACTCGTACGTCTATTTATCTTAAAAATCAACGAAGTGTCATCAGCAAATAACACCATGTTTAGATTGTTTTTCAATAGATGAGGTAAATCGTTAATGTAGACTAGAAACAAGAAAGGACCCAAAATTGAACCCTGGGGTACCCCCATTTTCACGGTTAACCCGGACGAATTGACACCGTTTATTTGAACTAATTGCTGTCTATCATTTAAATAAGATTTAACTAAACTCAACGCTGATTGGCCTAGCCCGTAATGCTCAAGTTTCAAAAGTAATGTTTCATGATTAACGCAATCAAATGCTTTCGACAGGTCGCAGAAAACCCCTATGGCATCTTGTGCCTCTTCCCACGCTTCAAAGATATGTTTTAATAAGGTGACACAAGCGTCAGTCGTACAACGTCCTTTGGTAAAACCATACTGTTTATCGTGTAGGATGTTATTCGTATTAAAATGAATGAGCATCTGATTTAGCATTATCTTTTCAAATATCTTGCTGAAAACCGGCAGCACCGATACTGGTCTATAATTATTTGTGTCTTTACTGTTCCCGGATTTAAAAAGTGGTATAACCTTACTATGTTTCATTAGATCCGGAAAGACTCCTTGATCTACACACAAATTAAAAATTAAAGCTAAGTACGGCGCTATAGTCTGAATAATGGAGGTACAAACTTTGATGGACATTCCCCATAGATCTTCGGTCAATTTGATCTTGATTTGCTTAAAAGCTTTTATTACTGTTATTGGGTTTACATGTGAAAAGTTAAATTCTGTCGGGCAGGCTGAAACGTTTGCGTTTAATAAACCAGAAGCAAGTGAGGGCGAAGAATTTAGGGTTTCAGTAGTTTTAATTGGGATGCTGGTAAAGAAATCCACAAATTCTTGAGCAACTTTTTTGTTATCTCTAATAAGTCCATGTGTAGTTTCAAGCGTGTAATCAGTATTATTTCTTTTGTTCCTGTTCGTTTCATTGTTTATAATTTTCCAAACAGTCTTGATTTTATTTTCTGCGGTTTTAACTTTATTACCAATGTATAAAGCCTTAGCTACTTTACACGTATTTCTAAAAAATTTTGAATAAGTAGCAACATACTTGTTAAAAGTTTCAGTGTTAATATAAGGCTTAAGGCCATAGAGCTCGTAAAGTCTTTCCCTACTTTTCCTGAGTCCTTCAGTCGCCCAGTCACTGAATAAAAACTTAGGGCATACAGTTTTAGTTTTTTTCCTAAAAGAATTATTGAACTCCTTTTGGATTACTGAGAAAACTTTTTTATATAGAATATTACCATCATTCACTGTAAGGTCTTGATCACTTAGCTTACTAATTAAACTGCTGTTAAACTGACTGCACAAGCATAGTCTTTGTCCTTGCCGGAAAAAAGGTCCACAAAGTCAAAGTCAAATGTATTTATTTCAACTAGGCCATTAAGTGACACTTTTGAACGTTAAACATTTACCCTCTTACAAATAAACGCGGAATAAAGTTATACCAGGTGTAACAAAGGAATAACCATACATTTTCATAGGTTTATACTTGGTATAACTTTATTCCGCGTTTATTTGTAAGAGGGTTAAAATTTACAAGAAATAAAAATTGATTCTACCAAGCATTCAGAAAAGTAGTTTGTTATGGAGAAGAATCCACAAGAAACTCCATACTTACTCTTTTAAAATATATGCTTTTTACAATATTTACATAAGTACATACATTAATAAATTCATATACGTTAGAACGATGCACGCTGCACTACTATACTAAATATAGGTATAAAGTATTACAAGCACTAACAGATAAATTCCTTCAGCGACACTATGATCAACCTCAACGAGACAATTAGACAATTAACAATGGAACTTCAATTAGAGACAGCACATTAAGAGATTGAAAACTTGAACAGCGAAAACTTTCAACTAAAAATGGATAGGCGAAAGGCAGAAAATTATTGATACATACAAAAAGATTATCTCATTCGACGTGAAAAACATGACACCGAAAACCTCACGTAAACGTTATCTCATTAGAACAACTACTACTACTTATTCTACACCTCTGAATCAAGTTGGAAAGTCTAGTACATCTACCCATTCTACACCCCTAAAGACTCAAGATTTTGATCTAGTAAACAATGAACTCAAAACTCCTCAACTACCACTACTTAAGCGCGACATCATGAACAACGAGATACATCATTTAGCGATAGCTATGGACCAAAATAAGATTCCAAATGCACCTATAAAATATCCACCCAAGCTGATTAAAAATACTCGACAAGAAGATTTAATAATTTCTTCCTCAAATTCAGAAAAAGCAGAAGAACTGAGCCAAAACATATCTACTCCGAGGATACTAGTTTTAGGTGATCAACAAGTTCGGGAATTTGCTCGAGAAATAGCAACACAAAGACATAATAATAAACGGAACAACATTTACACGGTATCGGGCATCTCAAAACCATAAGCAACGAGTACACATGTCCTGTGCAACTTTGACAAATTATCAGAAGGACTACAAACTGACGACATTATCGTCTTAGGTATTGGAAGTAACGATAAAAATCTCTATTTATTTATAACAGAGTTATGTTCTCCACTTCATAAACTAAAAAATAGCAAAGTGTTCATCCTAAGCGTTCTAAATAATCGCTACTTAAATACTTATCAGTTAAATAAACACATAAAACTGATAGTGAAAAACTATCCAAACTGCCAATTCATTGATACATCTGATGTTATGATGAGCGCTACTGTTGGGATTTGAACCCAACACTTGCGGCCAGCGCGCGCCGTCTGCACTTGGCAATTTCGCGCGCGGCGCACGCGGCATCGATGTGTGGGAGAACGGCGCGACATCAACGCAGCACGGCGCGGGTCGAGGAACACTCGCTACCACGGACTCCACCGCACCAGTCGACACCTCTTCCTAAAACTCTAATTGTTTGTCCGGGGCAGTTTAAATTTGTTAATTATAACGGCAATAAACCATTCGCCTAAAAATACAGTCCACTCTCATTTTAATCCACGAGCTAACACTTCTAACTATAATTTTGTATCGAAGCGCTTTATGTGTTTTAAAATAAATATAGAAATCGACAATATAAACTACCAGAAATTAGTAACTTCACAATTGAAATCAAGACGTGTCAACAAAGATGTGCAACATAAGTTTTATGTTAACAATGTTACAAAAACAAATATGCACAAAAAAGGAACTATCCCATATTATTTAAAAAAACAGCCTATTGCCACTAATCATATTTCTAAACGTATAATATTAAGCAACGGTGAAAACCAATCGATGTTTTTTCGAGGTTAGACGCAAATGTTCTCTTCTACATCAGAATATAGCTGGTATATTGAGTAAAAAAGATCTTCTAGAATTATCAATAACGGAACTAGAAAAAACTTATATGAGTATAGATATTGTTTGTCTCAGTGAAACATTTATACGACAAGGGGCAGAATCCAATCTTACTATTGATTATAAATTGGCTTTTCGATATTAAACACTATTTTGTCTTTAAACTGTTTATTTATTATTAATTAGAAATTACAAAATAATTACATCATTACTATCCTGTGTGCAAGTCCGGAAGGGAAGAGAGTGTTGCCCGGATACAAAAATATAAATGTACCATAGATTATTATAACACGCCTCCTTACATTTATATTTTACTTCTATACTAATATTCACTTAACATACTAACAAAGCATTTAAACTATTTATTTATCTATCCATACTGACACACAAGAATGTATTCACATATTTATCTTATCTCTTAAACACATATTCTTTCTTTGTATACTATTTATATCAACTAGTTACACACATGTATTATTTATCCTATATACTAACAAAATATAAAAGTAAACTTAAAACTTTCTTTTTATTTATTTATCAATATAACTTTTCACAATCAAGTTTTACATAACTTTAATTTTTATTCACCATACCGCAGTCTAGTGCCAGTTTGCCATTAGAAATTACTAACTGTTTGCCTAAAAAGAATGTAAATACAGAAATAGTATTATTTTGTGATGAAATTGGAAAGGATCTAGGCCACTTGTTATCAAATAAATATCCAGGACACTCAATAATTAACTACTGTATGCCTGGTTGTTCTTTATTTGATATAATGAAAAAAGTTATAAAATGTAATTTTAACCAGGATACTACATTATTAATTTTTATTGGTAATAGGGGTAATGTGAACAAAGGTGAATTACTCCAACATTATAGATCATTGTGCAACCTTAGTTTAAAAAAAATTGTGATGTTCACATTCCCATACAGCCAAAGTTTGCCACAGGAAGAAAATAATCTTAGATTTGAATTGAATAGGACATTACATAATTTAACATATAGTAGTAATTTATTCCATTTAATTGACACCAACAATTATGTTGGTAATCACTTTTATTTGACAATAGATAGTTTTTTCATGGATAGGTACTTTCTTTCAAAGTATTGTAAAAGACAGATAGCTGCGTCGCTATCATATTATTTTTCTATTACAGCCAAGAATTTGGCTAAACAACTTGCTTCTATTGGGCAATGCCAAGATATGTTATTTAATTCAGCCAATAATTTGGTATCAGAAATTGATATTAATTTAAATTAGAAATTAGGACAATAGGGACAACCTCTTGCAAAATTGTACAGGATGAAAATTGCAAAATTAAATTAAATAAAGGTTTAAAATCAGTAAATAGTATTAACCTGGTGCATCAAAATATTCAAGGATTTATGAACAAAGATTTAGAAGTAGAATTATTTATGAACTTTAACAGTATTGATATTCTTTGTATAACTGAACATTGGCTTAAAAGCCACCAGTTATTGTTCAATTTTAATAATCACCAGGTTGGTAGTTCATTCAGCAGAGTTAATGCTATACATGGTGGCTCCTTGATTTTAGTAAGTAACCAGCTTAAATTTAAAGACCGTAAGGATATTGTGAGCCTATCTGTTGAGCGGACAATTGAAATAGCTTGAATAGAATTGGAGCAGTTTATTGTATTAAGTGTATACAGACCCCCTTCAGGATTGTATGACTGCTTTGAAAAGGTAATGGATGAAGTGTTACACAAGATTTGTAACTCAAATAAATCCATTATCACTTATGGTGATTTTAATGTTAATTTATTAGAAAACTCGGGTTCTTGTAGTAAAATAAAAAGTCTGTTTCAGTCCTACAATCTTGTAAACCTATTTTTGGAGCCCACAAGAATAACCCCTACTAGTGCCACATGCTTAGATAATATTTATACTAATGTTATACCAGTCCACAAAGAAATTATAAATTTACTAGATTCTGATCATTGCGGGCAGAGGATTACTATACCAAACCAAAATAACAAAGTGGCTAAAAAGGATATCACTGTTAACCCCAAAACTGCAAGTCGCTTGGCAGCTTTTAAAGTTAAACTTATTAATGAATTACCAATGTTGGCAATTCATTCTAAACTAACTGCCGGTTTCCCAGCTCAGAATTATCGGGCTGTTAACGTAATCGAGGATTAATCGCCTGTTAATTCTACTTTCAGTTTCTCAACATCCAAGTGTGACAAGTGGTTGACAATTTGTCACATTTGAGTAAAATCTCGAATTAACCACATGTTACAGCAGTTTTGGGTTTCTGAGCACCTTTTTCAATGTTAATCTCTTGTCAACGAGCCTAATTTATAATTGTTGGAAATTGGTCGATTATTCGCGGATTAAAATTAATATTATGACTTTAAAGGCTTATATTACGATAAAAAGATAATAGGGGTCGGCGAAAACTATGGTATGGGTTGAGATATAAAAAATATGTTTAATAAATCAATTATAGTTGATTACCAAGATCTAAAAAAAAATTAGCATATTACAAACTTTTAAATTAATTACATTATAAAAACTTGTCACAATTATAAAAAATTGTTATTTTGTATTTATTTAAATAAATAAAAATAAAACAAACTGTTACTGACCTGGGAATCGAACCTTCCTCACGCTAGTGCGCGTGAGGAAGGTTCGATCCCCAGGTCAGTGTTGACTATACCCTGTACTTTTTTGTTTACTGTTTGTGTTTAACTTGAAGCGGCTGGGGTGGTGACCGCGCCAGGGTAAGCAACACTTACCAAGGTCAGTCTTGGGATGGGTGACCACTTTTTTTTGGATCGCTTGTTTATGGATAGGTGACTCCGCCAGGGTAAGCAACACTAACCAAGGTCAGTCTTTGGATGGGTGACCACTTTTTTTTAGATCGCATGTTTATGGATAGGTGACTCCGCCAGGGTAAGCAACACTAACCAAGGTCAGTCTTTGGATGGGTGACCACTTTTTTTTAGATCGCATGTTTATGGATAGGTGACTCCGCCAGGGTAAGCAACACTAACCAAGGTCAGTCTTTGGATGGGTGACCATCGCCACAAAATTTTTGATCACCCATCCTAGTCATCCCGTTAGGTTAAACAACATCTAACAAGATCACCCATCCAAAAACAAGCGAACCCAAAAAAAGTGGTCACCCATCCAAACAGTGACCTTGGTAAGTGTTGCTTACCCTGGCAGGGTCACCCATCCAAAAACAAGCGAACCCAAAAAAAGTGGTCACCCATCCCAAGACTGACCTTGGCAAGTGTTGCTTACCCTGGCGGGGTCAGCCATCCAAAACAAACGAACCAAAAAAAAGCGGTCACCCATCCAAAGAATAACCTTGGTAAGTGTTGCTTAACCTGTGTGGGTGGGGTCACCTATCCAAAAACAAGCAAACCAAAAAAATAAGTGGTTTCCCATCCAAAAATCGACCTTGGTAAGGTTTGCTTAACTTGGCGGCTACACCAACCCAGCCTCTCAAGATAAAATACTATTTAAAGTTACTGATTACGTTATAGTAGTGAATGAATACCAGCTAGGGTAGCCAACCGTAATAAATTATTGTCGATTATTTAATGTAACAAGCGATTACGTAATTTCTCGATGATGAAGTGTTGAGAAACTCACTGACAACTGACGGCTGGTTAATTTGTGACAAATTGTCAGCTGATTTGAGATGTGACGTCGACCTCAGAAACTGGCCCCTAATCATCTATATGATGATTTTTTTTAATATATACTGTAGACATTTTAATTCCACTTTTATTCCCAAAACTATCTCGGTTAATAGTAATGCTTCATTCGGTGATTGGGCTACCATTGGTATTCATAAAAGCAGAACACGGCTTTATGAGCTGTACAGTGAAAGGACTTATGTAAA
Organism: Anorthoa munda; assembly: GCA_945859665.1. Classification (NCBI taxonomy): domain Eukaryota; kingdom Metazoa; phylum Arthropoda; class Insecta; order Lepidoptera; family Noctuidae; genus Anorthoa; species Anorthoa munda. Next base: position 2,366,638 of record OX243919.1, on the reverse strand, counting down.
CACTGCTGAATTTAATTTATATGTTAGAAATTATGGGGGAGTAAGGGGGAGAGCGGACATAACATCATGCCGGCCCCAAATGTCATCCTCACCTGCACGCGCTACAAAGCGGCGGCTGTTATATGACAGCTGTGGTGCTCCCTGCTAGATAACGAACGAGGCTATGGCGACCGAGCAATAGCGGGATAACTATACACCCATCCGGGCAACTGGTTTGGAAGAGGCTGCAGTGGCCTTAGGGTCTAAATAACCCTTAAAATGTCTGGTGAAGAAGGCAACGGGAAACCACTGCACTACTTCCCACGAGAGTCACAATGGATTTAAGGAATAGCGATGTAGATCTGTTGAGCGATCCGGCTGACGCCCGGCGCCACCAAACCGGGAATGGTGGTGTGAAATTTGCTACCGGCCATGTGATTGTGTCAGATCAGGCAACACATGGAAACTATGTTACTGATAAACCGAAATCAGTTAGACAGCCTCACCGCCTTGGCACCTGGAATGTACGCGGCCTAAACCAACCGGGCAAACTCCAGATAGTAGAGAGTGAAATGCAAAGGAAGGGAGTCACTATCCTCGGACTCAGCGAAACACACTGGAGAAATACTGGTTACTTTTCGACTGACCAGTCGAACAAAGTCTACTTTTCAGGACCTGAGAATGAGAGCTCGAAAGGCGTCGCCTTTGTGGTACCACTAAGCATAGATAAGTATGTCAGCGGTTACAAGCCGATTAACGACCGAATAATAGCCATAAAAGTTAACACAACTCCCTGTAAGCTGAACATCATACAGGTATATGCGCCTACCGCCCAATCTAGCGAGGACGAAATTGAAAACTTTTATAGTGCTTTGGCAAAATGTCTCCAAGAAATACCTAAAAGGGAGATAACGGTAGTTTTGGGTGATTTTAATGCCAAAATCGGTAAAACAGACAGCGACGAACATCTTCGGCGGGTGGTCGGTAAGTATGGAATCGGTAACAGAAACGAGAGAGGCGAACGTATGCTTCAGTTCTGTAGTGAGGAAAATTTTACCGTAACGAACACCTGTTTTAAACAACATATCCGACGTTTGTATACCTGGATTTCTCCTGGCGACTGTTTTAGAAACCAGATAGACTACATCCTCATCCAGAGCCGATGGAAATCGTCTGTCATGAATACCACAACATACCCGGGGGCGGACTGTGGCTCTGATCACCAGCTTTTAGTCACCACAATACGACTTCGGCTGAGAAAACTCCTCAAGCAAGAACGCACACTGAACATGCGCCATGTTGACCTACAAGCCTTTAGAAAAGCGATTGAACATAAAGTGCCTGAATGTTCTCTAAGTGACGCTACTGACCCAAACGTCACGTGGAAGGCTTTGCAAAAAATTATTGTGCGAACTGCCAAAGAAAATATGTTACCTAAACCTACCATGAAGCCTTTTATATCTTCGGAAACAGCTGACCTAATTCTTCGCAGACGTGAATTAAAGGGAAAGGGTCTGACCTTACAGGAAAACAGAAGGTTATATGACCAACTCAGCACAGAGGTCCAGAGAAGCTGCCGCAAAGATTATGACCAGTACATCAATAACATCTGTGCTGATCTCGAACAGAATTCTGCGAAACACGAGACTAGAAATCTTTTCCGCAGGGTCAAGGAGCTGTCAAAATCTCGTAGTACGAAAACCTGCACGATCGCAGATGAGGCGGGTAACGTACTTACTGAAAAAGATCGGGTTCTGGAACGCTGGAAACAGTATTGCGCAGCACTTTATGACACTGGTCAACCTGTCACGAACGGCGCGCAAACTTATCACCACAAGAACCCGAAATTCTGCAGTCAGAGGTCGAACATGCCATTGAATGTCTCAAGGTTAGAAAATCTCCAGGTAAAGATGGAATACCAGCCGAGTTACTCAAAAACCTGGATTCCAAAGGTGTGAAGCAGATTCTAAGCATCTGCAACTCCATCTGGAAGACCAGGAGATGGCCTGAAGGGTGGACAGAGTCCCTATTCGTTCCGCTTTACAAAAAAGGCTCTACCAAAGACTGCAGTAACTATAGGACACTTGCACTTATCCCACATGTCAGCAAGATACTCCTGTACGTTATTAACAACAGGCTAAAACACTTTCTCGGCCCACAAATTCCAGAAGAACAAGCCGGGTTTGTTAAAGGCAAAGGCACGCGGGAACAAATCCTGAACGTTCGTCAAATTATTGAAAAAAGCCGAGAATTTAACAGCCCTGTTTTGTTGTGTTTCATCGACTACAGCAAGGCCTTTGATTGCGTGCAGTGGGATAGGCTGTGGGAGGTTCTGGGCGACATGGGTACGCCGAAACACCTTATTGACCTAGTCCGATGCCTCTACATCAACAACCGCTCTTTCGTCAAAATAGACACCGACTATTCAAATGTGTTCTCCATCAAGAAAGGCGTTAGACAGGGATGCATCCTCTCACCTCTGCTCTTCAATGTATATGGAGAGTATATAATCCGGAAAACTCTTGAGGGCTGGGAAAAGGGGTTTGCTGTTGGTGGAAAGTGCATCTCCAATCTGCGTTATGCAGACGACACCGTTCTCCTTGCTACAACTTTTGACGACATGAAGGAGATACTGCACAGACTGGAGGTGGAGAGCGGCAAATTAGGGCTTGCAATAAATAGGCAGAAAACCAAGCTTATGGTGATAGATCGTGCGGGAAAGCTTGCGGGCGCCAATAGCATCCAGAGTATCGATATCGTGGACAGTTTTATTTATCTGGGCTCTAGTATTAATAATAAAGGCAGCTGCGTCCCGGAAATAAAGCGACGGATAGCCATGGCTAAAGATGCTATGACGCGTCTCCAGAACATCTGGAAAAATCGTGGTGTAAGTTTCAAAACCAAAGCGCGTTTGGTCAGAGCACTGGTTTTCCCGATTTTCCTCTATGGAGTTGAGACGTGGACAATCCGAGCAAGAGAAAGACAGAGGATAGACGCATTCGAAATGTGGTGCTGGAGGCGGATGCTCCGAATCCCATGGACAGCCAAACGCACTAATGTGTCTGTCCTTTCACAACTCAATATCAAGACCCGATTGTCTGCGGTTTGCTTACAGCGTATTTTGACTTACTTTGGCCACGTAATGCGAAGAGGAGATAGCAGCCTTGAAAAGCTGGTCATTGTTGGCAATACCGAAGGAAAGAGAGCACGAGGCCGGTCGCCAACACGATGGTCTGACCAAGTGAAGGAAGCTACGTCCTCAAGCAAATTCCAGCAGGTGGTGATGGCAACTTTGGACCGGAGTCGATGGAGGCAGATAGTCCGCTTAAAGGGGTCCAGTGACCACGATCCTCAGTAATGAGGGACCGACTGAAGAGAGAGAGAGAGTTAGAAATTATTCAAAATTATTTAAAAAAGTTTGTTGTTTGGCCAAGTCGCGTTATTTGAGTTCGAAGATTAAAAGTAGTAGTAATGTTATTAAAACGACTTGGAATATTATTAATAGTGAAACGGGAAGATCTGGTAACCGGAATATTGACTACAGCCTATCTATTAATGACAACATCATAAAATCAGACTCACAAGTCGCAGTGGCTTTTGAAAATTTCTTTTCAGATATTCCCATTTCAACTACTAAATCCCTAAACTCATCACCTTCTGTTGCTGAGTCTATACTAAAAGAAAATGTTAATGTTTGTGATTCGGAATTTATTTTTGAACATATTACTTGTAGAGACATAATTAAAACCTTTCACACTTTAAATGTTAAAAAGACTGCAGATCTGTGGGGACATTCTGTAGAAGTTGCTAAGTCCATTATTGACATTGTCGCACCTAGTTTAGCTATTATCTTTAATAATTGTATCGACAGTGGGGAGTTTCCTGACCTAATGAAAAATAGTAAAATAATACCTTTGTTTAAATCAGGTAGTACTTCAGACCCTACAAATTATAGACCTATTTCAGTACTACCTACGTTTAGTAAAATATTTGAGAAATTAATTTTAGAGCAATTGCAAAGATTTTTTAATAAACATAAATTATTACATAGCAAACAGTTCGGTTTTACAAGGGTTCGTTCAACTACTGATGCCGGTGTTGAGCTTTTAGGACATATTTATAATGCATGGGAAGATAAGTGCGATGCCTTGGGAATATTTTGTGATTTGTCCAAGGCATTTGATTGTGTTCTTCATGAAACGCTAATCAGGAAACTCCGCCACTACGGGATCCGGAACGGCGCTCTGGCTCTTCTTACTTCATACTTGAGTAATAGGATTCAGAGCGTTAACGTTAATGGAAAAAGATCTCCCGGATCTATAGTAACAATGGGAGTCCCGCAGGGTTCAATTCTTGGCCCTTTCTTGTTTCTTATTTATATTAATGACTTGCCTTACCTCATAAAGGATAACCATGATATAGTGTTGTTTGCGGATGATACTTCACTTTTGTTTAAACTTAAACGTCAGCAGCTGGTTACTGACGATGTAAATAGCGCGATCTCAAAAGTAGTTCACTGGTTCAATGTTAACAATTTACTTTTAAATGAAAAAAAAACCAAATGCATTAAGTTTACCCTACCTCACGTTAGGCAGGTGAAAACTGATGTGATGTTAAAGGGCGAAGAATTGAATCCTGAAAATAGCACAGTATTCTTAGGCCTAACTTTGGATGCTAAGCTTCAGTGGGGCCCACATATAGATAAATTGTCAAAGAAGCTAAGCTCCGCAGCATATGCTGTTAGAAAGATTCGTAATTTAACTGACATAGAGACAGCCCGTTTAGTATACTTTAGCTATTTTCATATTGTAATGTCGTATGGTATTCTGTTGTGGGGAAATGCCGCCGACATCCAGACTATCTTTGTTTTGCAGAAAAGAGCTGTTCGATCAATTTATAAATTAAGCCCGAGACACTCTCTCAGAGAGAAATTTAAGGAGATTAATGTAATGACTGTGCCTTCTCAGTATATTTATGAAAATCTTTTATATGCCCATAAAAATATAAAATTGTTTAAAAAATACAGTGATATCCATAACATAAATACTAGGAACAAACACAAATTTGTAGTACCTACAACAAGGCTCAAGAAAATAGGTGGCTCGTTTAGATGTCAATGTGTACGCTTTTATAATAAGCTTCCAAGCGACGTACAAGGTTTAAGTGTTAATAAATTCAAATCATTCATTAAACGTAAGTTGTGCCAGAAAGCGTTTTATAATATTAAAGATTACGTTGAGGACAAAAAGGCTTGGGATTGAGCTGCTCCAATTAATTTCGTTTTTTATTTTTTTTATTTTGCTTCGTGGATTTAGTTTTTAATTATATTTTAATTTTTTTAATTTTTCTTGCAATGACAAGAATATTTACTTTTTAAAGTATTATATTATTTTATTTTAATTATTGTGAATGTGAAGACTATGTGGATTATTCTTTTTTTTTAATTTTAATTTATCTTAGTTAGTTTTTAATCATGGTCTGGCAGTTTGAGTATTTATGCGGCCTACCCGAATGTCCTTTCTTTGGTATTGTTCGTCAATTCGTTGAGCTCCTTAAATTCTAAGTTGAGCTGCACGGTTATTGACAAATGCGTGCACTGACTGGACAGGTCCACTCAATCTGGCTGGTTCTTTTCTCAAAAGACCATTTCAGACATCAGTCTACATGGTCTTCACATGATCTAACCAAGTTTTTGTCTGGACTTTAAAAGAGACTGTGACCTCTGAGTTTGTTTCGGCCTTTCTTCTCAGAGTAGTCAGACAGGAAACGCCGACCTCATCTAGTTTTAAAAAATATGATCGACATGTGAAAGTGTTTGTACAAACCAACTTACAGAATTTAAAAAAAAAAAAAAAAAAAAAAAAAAAGGAATTCGCAGGCTTTTTTAAAACAAATCAGCTGTGAAATTAGTACCTTGGTCAGTCAATATGATTTTAGGGATAACGAATAGGGAGATAAAGTGAACAAGGCATTCACAACATTCTTGAGCTGAGCTGCTTTACTCATTAAGTCAGAGGTGTCGCCGTAGTTAGCAAGATCTATTCTTTCTGTAGTATTTGATATTGGTAGGACAGGGGTAGCTTCTAAATATTCGGGTTTTATTGCATTTACAAGGGCTGATACACATATTGGATATCTAGATAGTGCATCTGCGGCAGAGTTGAGTTTTCCTTTTTTGTAGATAATGTCGCATATTCCTCTAATTTTAATCTCCATCTTTGTAATTTGCTAGAGGGATCCTTATGATTGAAAAGCCATTTTAATGGACGATGTTCGGTAACAATTTAGAATTCCCGACCATACAACCAAAGATGATTGCTAGTAATTCTTTTACATAGGTATTGTAATTGGTTTCACTTTTGTTAAGACACGTTTCGTCCCGTACACGCGTAAGCTATAGGCCTTTCTTAACTATTATCTCCTTGAGACAGTATGGCACTTATCGCGTGATTGTTTAGAAAAGTCTGCATATGCTGACAGAGATGGGATATGAGTTTACTTTTAAGGGTTAAGAAAGCGAGTTGATGCTCATTTTGCCATACGAAAGTTGTGTCCTTTTTCAGGAGGTAACTCAGTGGTTTAGCGAGTTTAGAAAAGTCAGGTATGAATTTGCGATAGAAGGACATAAGACCTAGAAATGATTTTATATCTTTGGCATTTTGGCTTTGGTAAATTCGATACGGCTTTGATTTGTTCAGAATCAGGTTTTAAGCCATCATCAGTGATTTAATGACCAAGTTAGGAAACTTCCTTTCGAAGGAACTCGCATTTGTCGGGTTGTAATTTAAGATTATAGTCTCTTATACGTTGGAATACTAGTTCCAGGTTTCTGATGTAGGAGTCTAGGTCATAAGAGTAAATTACGATATCGTCAAGATATACAAAGCATCGGATTCCTTGTAGTCCAGATAGGACAGAGTTCATAAGTCTCTGGAATGTTAACGGAGCGTTTTTGAAACCAAAAAGCTTTCTTTTAAATTCAAAATGTCCCTGCGGTACGCTGAATTCAGATTTAGCGGCGTCTTCGTGTCACATTTTAATCTGATGGAATCCAGAAGCTAGGTCTAGAGTTGAAAAGTATTTAGATTTTCCTTGTTGGTCTAGTATTTCAGAGATGTTAGGGATAGGATAACAGTCTCCAATAGTGATGTCGTTTAGTTTTCTGTAGTCTATGACAACTCTCCATTTTTATTATCCTGAGGCATCCTATTTTTTTGGAACGAACCAAATAGGTGCGGACCATGGGGATGTCCCAAATTATTAAGATGCTGAACGATAGCATTATTAAACCTTCCATGTAGAATTTTTAATAATGCCATCGTTCAATATCTTAGTAATTTGTTTTTGAACTTCTTAATTATGACATTTGGGAAATCTTTAGGATATGACGTTGTCGTATTTGGTTTGATATGGGGTCCGATCATTTTTAACAAAAAACCCGATGTGATAAAATGAGACATAATTTATTTTCAAAAATAAACTGACAGATCTATTAATTAATGTTATTACTCAATTAGCGAGTTTCCTTACGAGACCGCATCAGAAATGAAGATATCCGCAGGAGAACATAAGTTACCGACATAACCCGAAGAATCGCAAATTATAGTGGCAGTGGGCAGGGCACATTGCTCGCAGAAGGGATGGCCGATGGGGCCGAAAAGTTCTGGAATTGCGACCGCGCACCGGATGCGCTGGATGCGAGACGCACGGGATTGGTCAATGTAGCGACGCCTGGTGGAGGCCTATATCCAGCAGTGGACGTGTATCGGCTGAAATGATGATGAATTAGTGAATTTCTGACCGATATGAATTTAAATGAATAATATGACATCGTGTATTCCTGACTTGAGACGTGGAAGATCGACCTTCACCCATCAGATAATTTCATGAGACATATTTTATATCTATACTAATATTATAAAGAGGAATAGGCTCCGAAACTACTGGACCGATTTAAAAAATTCTTTCACTAATAGAAAGCTACGTTATTCCTGAGTAACATAGGCTATTTTTAAAACCCTGAAATGGATCCTGTGGGGTGGCCCACGGGAGCGAAGCCGCGCGAAGCAGCTAGTCAAATATATTTAATAACAAAGGTGCCTATGATAACTTGCCTATCAAAAAGTTTATATAGCTAATTTTAATTAAATTAATTTTAATCAATTTTCTTTCCTCACCGTCACTCTTTTCATAACCGAATTAATTTAATCTCAACTGATAGTTTTTAACACACAGAATAAAATGCCTTGAAAACTAACACAATCACAAGTACACAGCGGCCATTTTCAATAACTCAGATAAATTAAATATCAAGTGGAAATTACGGAAGTCTTTTTATGAGCGTGCTTCCAAACATGGTTGGGTTATAGCCTTAACCTCCTTGTTTTTATCGTCGCTCGTAAGTTTTTTTTTTCAAAGTTGGTAGCAGATTGGTACGCAGCAAATAAAGCGAGTCATTCACGTCAAGAATTTTATTCAGATTGTTCTACTAATCGCATTTTAGTACAAAGTCGATTAAGTATAGGAATGATCGCCAATTATTATTATGATTTATTTATTTAAATACAGCTATCATTACAGTTGTTCAATTCGATATCAGTTAGTATAAGTTAAAAAACAAACCAAAAAGAATTTACTTAAAATCGCATAGAATGTTTCATTTCCCATAAAATACACTTACGTGGTGTTTTTAGCTGCATACATGTATTTAAGTCCCTAAAATGACTAACATTCACACTTTATATTTTCGAGGTGGCATATAGATAAGTAGTCCCAATCGCACGCCATACATGAACAAAACAACAGTTTAACTTTTTCTAAATATTGACCAAATACATGTAAACAAAGGTAACAATTCATACAGCCTATTGAAACAGCTGTTTGGGACTTTGTGGGTTTTGGAAGAATGGCCATTCATTTTTTTAGGCAAATTAGCATTTCGCTGTTTTTATAACTCCTTTTATAGATATTATTGTTGATTTCAGTCCATAGGTATTCCAAATCTTGATGTTGGTCACGTGTAAATCTTGATTGTTATATTCCTTTTTCTTGATATGTTTTCATCCTAAATTCATCTTGAAATAATGTTACTTGAGTTTTTCACTTTGTCCATCAACTTTCTTGAGCTAAAAAATAAGTTTTAACCCCACTCGTGAAGAGTGAAGGTTACGTTTTTGACCTCTGACAGAAACATTGAACCATATGGCGGGCTCCAAAGAGCCCTGGGATAGGACATTGATAAGGGATGGGACAGGATACTGCGGACAATTTCGCGTAGAGCGGTCACCGCCCACGCAAAATTTTTCACTTACAGTATTACATTACAAATTAATTAAAAAAAACTTGTAAAATTCCAAATAAACTCGTTTTTATTTTCTTTTGTACATCACAGAAAGGTCCTAGACGTTCAGGCCACAGTGTCCGCAGCTAAGATCAATATACTATACTGTACAAACATATATAATAGACTCCCAAACTTCAACAGTCGGCTTTCACATTTACCGTATTGTTAAATTTTTTAAATCTACAACTAGGGTGCGCCGGGCTGGCCTCACACACGTACGATTAAAGCTTTGGACGGCAGGTCCTCCCGCCGGAGACACACCCGGCGCGCTCAAATAAAATACAATCGCTCTCAAGATAAATAAACGATATGACAAGCGGCGATGATGATGATGATGACTAGCGGCGCAGCAGCGCGGGCTCCGGGCCGGCGGAGCGCCCAACAACGTTACTTCACTGAGTGGCGGTCGCAACCCGACGAAGCCGCCGAGTCGCGCCCGCGCCTCTTATCACTAGGTTAGAGTCCGTATGGCCAGCGGCGTTCTACACCGTCACATTGAGGAGCAGCTTGAGAGACAACGCGCAGTCGAGCTGCGGGTGGCAGCAGCCCTCGCGCTGCCAGTGCGTGGGAGGTGGCGGCAGCGCGCACGCGGCCGGGGCTGCACCCCACTTGCTAGCCGCGTACCGATCGCCGCCGCGTTTTGAGTCGCGGCGGTCGCGGCGCAGCGCTGAGCGGTGCCGACAGCGGGCCTGTGGACTGCCCACACTACCAATACTGCCGACACTGCCAATACTGCCAATGCTGCCCACAGACATGACGAACAACGGAAGACTAGGCCGGTTCATGACGGAGGTGCCCAGATCTTCTTCGTCGGGTTGCTGATGGTTGTGTTTGCACGGACACTTTTTGTATTTATAATATGTCAACAGGCACTGCGTTGTTTCAGTCGGGGGTGCTCCGTTACGTTGCTCACGTCCTCAAAGTCGCCAAACTTCGATGTTTCGCAAGACGGTCGCCGTCGCCGCTGTCGATCTGCTTTGATAACACGTCGAAACACTTAACTGCTCACTTTCACGACTTAATACGTCAGCGGTCGCACTGCTGGCTTCTTCTTGTTGATTATCGGAATAAAATATGGATGCCACTTCTCCACTATTCACACCTTCACCTCTTGCTTTCGACTACGTGACGTCGGTGGCACTCGTCGTATTTATATGGTAATGGCGGCTGCGCGCCGAGTGCTGCGCGGTGGGGATACAAAGCGCCCCACTAATGACGATACTTTTTTTTCAGCTATTGTTGCGGCGATTAGTAAAAAGAATTTTATTGTTACAATGATTTCAAAAGTAAAAAGAGGATCGGGCGAAATTATGCATTTTAGACTTAGATACGTTCACCGTACAACTCACAACTGATCTGGTCTGCCAGCGAGTTAGTGACTTGTCAGCGTTGTTAAAATCTCACAAACACACAGATAATTTGACATTGCAGTGACAAATCGCCAGACAATATTTACTCACATGAGTATGAGACACGTAAGACTTTAATATCACTGGCGATCAAAGTTACTGCTTATAAAGTATGAACCATTTTTTGTACAAGGGGCGCCAGGACTAATGGGGAGATCAGAAATTTTGGGACTTTTACCTCACTAAAACCATCCCATGATCACCATCAGCACGTAGAACCCCCGTGATCTCGTAAAAGACCCCTGAAGCTACTATTGAATACCAAACTACCTATACCTAATGTCAGACATACATAGCATAGAGTTCATAGGTTATTCAGTAATTTCTTATTTGGCTGAAATGTCCTTAGAAATGGTCTAGTTCAGTATTTTAAACGTGAAGTCTTAGTTGTAAGTCTTCCATGTTATTTAAATAAATAAATATCATTAACTAACTGCATAGTTGAAGCTCAACTCATGGAATTTTGTGCCTTTTCATGCCAATCTGCTTAATATTTTGACTTAGCTATGTCAAAAACCTAATCGATCATCATCATAGGAGCTAGCAGCGAGACAATATACAACTTTTTTTGCGTGAATCCGTAACCTATCTCTAATATGTCACCTGTAATTAAAAAGAAAAGAAACCAACCATTTATTAAACTAATTATGATAATGTCTGCTAACTATTTAAGCTGAAATAACTCATTAAGAACCTGTATAATATACTACTAAAAACTGATTAATTACTACTACTTAATCATTAATTGCAGTAAACTGGAGGATGTCTTCAAGGTTCTGGATTGGAAGTCGCTTGGCATCAACGTTAATGGCGAGTACATCACTCACCTTCGGTTTGCCGACGACATAGTGGTCATGGCTGAGACCATGGAGAGCCTCAGTACAATGCTCGATGACCTCAATAGAGCTTCCGAAAGAGTGGGTCTTAAAATTAACATGGACAAAACCAAGGTCATGATGAATGCCCATGTAACACCCACTCCTATCAAGATCGGAGACTGTTTACTTGAAGTTGTAGATGATTATGTCTACCTGGGACAAACGATCCAGTTGGGTAGATCCAACTTCGAGAAAGAGGTCAACCGTCGAATCCGACTCGGCTGGGCAGCGTTCGGGAAGTTGCGTGGTATCTTCTCGTCCAATTTACCGCAATGTCTCAAGACAAAAGTCTATGACCAGTGTGTGTTGCCAGTGATCACCTATGGGACCGAGACGTGGTCGCTCACAATGGGCCTTATCAGAAAGCTTAAAGTCACCCAAAGGGCAATGGAGAGGGCTATGCTCGGAATTTCCTTGCGTGATCACGTCAGAAATGATGATATCCGCAGGAGAACCAAAGTTACCGACATAGCCCGAAGAATTGCCAAACTTAAGTGGCAGTGGGCAGGGCACATTGCTCGCAGAACGGATGGCCGTTGGGGCCGAAAGGTTCTGGAATGGCGACCGCGAACCGGAAGACGATATGTTGGAAGGCCTCCCACTAGGTGGACCGATGACCTGGTTAAGGTTGCGGGAAGGCGCTGGATGCGAGACGCACGGGATCGGTCAATGTGGCGACGCCTGGGGGAGGCCTATGTCCAGCAGTGGACGTCTTTCGGCTGAAATGATGATGATGATGAATCATTAATTGCAGTAATCGTTCGAGTGTGAGTAATTCCTATCTTTGCTATCTCTAATCCATATCCATTAGTTAAGTACATATAAAAGTACCAACTCTAATGGAGAACCAATGCAAAGAGGTGCTTTAATCGATGACACAATTGTGAAATTGATAGTGTAATGGAATCCGACCGGAGCCAGGATTTATTTCTGGGTTGCCAGAAAATTACCACACTTAGGTAAGTGTGGTAACGTGAAGTGTGGTTTTTCTTATCTATCACAGTGAACACAAAGGAAAGATTTATGCACAAAGAAATGAATGTTATCATCAGTATGCTATAGTATTGGTCTCTCAGAGTCTCAGCTCCTTGCTTTATGATTGGAAGAACAATGGCTTTTGTAAAGGGTTTAGCACTTGCCTACCTGAGCAAGTGAATGGATCCAATAATAACTAAAGGGAAACAAATGAAAAAATAGAAACGGAGTGGAGTACACGGAGGTTGACAAGGAACCATGCATACCCTGCATAGAGAGTAAGCAGTCTAGAAAGCCCTTCAAAAACTTAAAATACAGGAAGGCTATATAGCCACTTTAATTGATTTATACCGATTTTTGTGGACCTTTTTACAAGCTTTTATTAACTTGCAATGTATGTATGTATGTTTGTATGTATGTAAGTGTATTCGGGTCAAATCTTGCAACTTAATTTTAAAGCAGTTATCATCCACCGATTAGGATGAAATTTTGCATACACGTTTAGTTTGGATGACAATGCAAGGTTAGATAAGTGACGTCATTCTAAATCCAATATGGCAGACGGCCCGAGATGGTGAACTTGTTATTTTTTTAAGGGTTTTCTGAGAAGAATACGTAAAAAGCATAACCCTTAAAAAAAAAAACTTTTTTTTTTTTTAATGAATATGTAACAAAATTTTATTTTTCTAAATTGATGTTCTTTTTTTAATTTATTATACTAAAATTTTATAAGTAACACTAATTCTCTCCCGCTTTACGGCATTTATTTAATTTTAAATAATATAGATTTTGGTTAGGGTTTTGTTAAGATTAGGCCTTTGTTCAGTAATAATCTATTTTTCGTCGAAAGTTATCCTTTTATATTTTTTCATTTGTTTCGCTTTAGTTATTATTGGATCCATTCACTTGCTCAGGTAGGCAAGTGCTAAACCCTTTAGAAAGCCATTGTTATTCCAATCATAAAACAAGGAGATACTCTGAGAGCATATTGATGATAACATTCATTTCTTTGTGCATACATCTTTCCTTTGTGTTCACTGTGATAGATAAGAAATTACCACACTACAAGTTACCACACTTACCTAAGTGTGGTAATTTTCTGGCACCCCAGAAACAAATCCTGGCTCCGGCCTGATTCCATTACACTATCAATTTCACAATTGTGTCATCGATTAAAGCACCTCTTTGCATTGGTTCTCCATTAGAGTTGGTACTTTTATATGTACTTTACTAATGGCTATGGATTAGAGATAGCAAAGATAGGAATTACTCACACTCGAACGATTACTGCAATTAATGATTAAGTACTAGTAATTAATCAGTTTTTAGTAGTATATTATACAGGTTCTTAATGAGTTATTTCAGCTTAAATAGTTAGCAGACATTATTATAATTAGTTTAATAAATGGTTGGTTTCTTTTCTTTTTAATTACAGGTGACATATTAGAGATAGGTTACGGATTCACGCAAAAAAAGTTGTATATTGTCTCGCTGCTAGCTTCTATGATGATGATCGATTAGGTTTTTGACATAGCTAAGTCAAAATATTAAGAAGATTGGCATGAAAAGGCACAAAATTCCATGAGTTGAGCTTCAACTATGCAGTTAGTTAGTGACATTTATTTATTTAAATAACATGGAAGACTTACAACTAAGACTTCACGTTTAAAATACTGAACTAGACCATTTCTATGGACTTTTCAGCCAAATAAGAAATTACTGAATAACCTATGAACTTAAGTCTATGCTATGTATGTCTGACATTAGGTATAGGTACAGATAGTAAGGTATTCAATAGTAGCTTCGGGGTGGTCTTTTAAGAGGTCACGGGGGTTCTACGTGCTGATGGTGATCATGGGATGGTTTTAGTGAGGTAAAAAGTCCAAACTTCCTGGTCTTCTCCCCATTAGTCCTGGCGCCCCTTGTACTAAAAATGGTTCATACTTTATAGGCAGTTACTTTGATCGCCAGTGATATTATAGTCTTATGTGTCTCATACCCATGTGAGTAAATTTTGTCTTGTGATTTGTCACTGCAGTGTCAAATTATCTGTGTGATTGTGAGATTTTAACAACGCTGACAAGTCATTAACTCGCTGGCAGATCAGTTCAGTTGTGAGTTGTACGGTGAACGTATCTAAGTCTAAAATGCATAATTTCGGTCGATCCTCTTTTTACTTTTTAAATCATTGTAACAATAAAATTCTTTTTACTTATCGCCGAACAATAGCTGGAAAAAAAGGTATCGTCATTAGTGGGGCGCTTTGTATCCCCACCGTGCAGCACTCGGCGCGCAGCCACCATTACCATATAAATACGACGAGTGCCACCGACGTCACGTAGTCGAAAGCAAGAGGTGAAGGTGTGAATAGTGGAGAGGTGACATCCATATTTTATTCCGATAATAATCGATCAACATCATAGAAGCCAGCAGTGCGACCGCTGACGTATTAAGTCGTGAAAGTGAGCAGTTAAGTGTTTCGACGTATTATCAAAGCAGATCGACAGCAGCGACGGCGACCATCTTACGGGACATCGAAGTCTGGCGACTTTGAGGACGTGAGCAACGTAACGGAGCACCCCCGACTGAAACAACGCAGTGCCTGTTGACATATTATAAATACAAAAAGTGTCCGTGCAAACACAACCATCAGCAACCCGACGAAGAAGATCTGGGCACCTCCGTCATGAACCGGCCTAGTCCTCCGTTGTCCGTCATGTCTGTGGGCAGTATTGGCAGTATTGGTAGTGTCGGCAGTATTGGTAGTGTGGGCAGTCCACAGGCCCGCTGTCGGCACCGCTCAGCGCTGCGCCGCGACCGCCGCGACTCAAAACGCGGCGGCGATCGGTACGCGGCCAGCAAGTGGGGTGCAGCCCCGGCCGCGTGCGCGCTGCCGCCACCTCCCACGCACTGGCAGCGCGAGGGCTGCTGCCACCCGCAGCTCGACTGCGCGCTGTCTCTCAAGCTGCTCCTCAATGTGACGGTGTAGAACGCCGCTGGCCATACGGACTCTAACCTAGTGATAAGTGGCGCGGGCGCGACTCGGCGGCTTCGTGCGACCGCCACTCAGTGAAGTTACGTTGTTGGGCGCTCCGCCGGCCCGGAGCCCGCGCTGCTGCGCCGCTAATCATCATCATCATCATCGCCGCTTGTCATATCGTTTATTTATCTTGAGAGGGATTGTATTTTATTTGAGCGCGCCGGGTGTGTCTCCGGCGGGAGGACCTGCCGTCCAACGCTTTAATCGTACGTGTGTGAGGCCAGCCCGGCGCATCCTAGTTGTAGATTTTAAAAATTTAACAATACGGTAAATGTGAAAGCCGACTGTTGAAGTTTGGGAGTCTATTATATATGTTTGTACAGTATAGTATATTGATCTCAGCTGCGGACACTGCGGCCTGAACGTCTAGGACATTTCTGTGATATACAAAAGAAAATAAAAACGAGTATATTTGGAATTTTACAAGTTTTTTTAATTAATTTGTAATGTAATACTGTAAGTGAAAAATTTTGCGTGGGCGGTGACCGTTCTACGCGAAATTGTCCGCAGTATCCTGTCCCATCCCTTATCCCTGTCCTATCCCAGGGCTCTTTGGAGCCCGCCATATGGTTCAATGTTTCTGTCAGAGGTCAAAAACGTAACCTTCATTCTTCACGAGTGGGGTTAAAACTTATTTTTTAGCTCAAGAAAGTTGGTGGACAAAGTGAAAAACTCAAGTAACATTATTTCAAGATGAATTTAGGAAGAAAACATATCAAGAAAAAGGAATATAACAATCAAGATTTACACGTGACCAACATCAAGATTTGGAATACCTATGGACTGAAATCAACAATAATATCTATAAAAGGAGATATAAAAACAGCGAAATGCTAATTTGCCTAAAAAAATTAATGGCCATTCTTCCAAAACCCACGAAGTCCCAAACAGCTGTTTCAATAGGCTGTATGAATTGTTACCTTTGTTTACATGTATTTGGTCAATATTTAGAAAAAGTTAAACTGTTGTTTTGTTCATGTATGGCGTGCGATTGGGACTACTTATCTATATGCCACCTCGAAAATATAAAGTGTGAATGTTAGTAATTTTAGGGACTTAAATACATGTACGCAGCTAAAAACACCACATAAGTGTATTTTATGGGAAATAAAACATTCTATGCGATTTTAAGTAAATTCTTTTTGGCTTGTTTTTTAACTTATACTAATTGAATAACTGATATCGAATTGAGCAACTGTAATGATAGCTGTATTTAAATAAATAAATAATAATAATAATTGGCGATCATTCCTATTCTTAATCGACTTTGTACTAAAATGCGATTTCTAGAACAATCTGGATAAAAGTCTTGACGTGAATGACTCGCTTTATTTGCTGCGTACCAATCTGTTAGCAACTTTGAAAAAAAATACTTACGAGCGGCGATGAAAACAAGGTGGTTAAGGCTATAACCCGACCATGTTTGGAATCACGCTCATAACAAGACTTAGTTATTGAAAATGGCCGCTGTGTACTTGTGATTGTGTTAATTTTCAAAGCATTTAGGCATGCCTATGTAGGTATATTCTGTTTGTTAAAAACTATCAGTTGAGATAAAATTCATTCGGTTATGAAAAGAGTGACGGTGAGGAATGAAAATTGATTAAAATTAATTTAATTATAATTAGCTAAAACTTTTCGATAGGCAAGTTATCATAGGCACATTTGTTATTAAATTATATTTGACTAGCTGTTCCCCGCGGCTTCGCTCCCGTGGACCACCCCACAGGACCCGTTTTCTGGATAAAATAATAGCCTATGTCACTCAGGAATAATGTAGCTTTCTATTGGTGAAATAATTTTTCAAATCGGTCCAGTAGTTTCGGAGCCTATTCGGTACAAACAAACAAACAAACAAACAAAAAAATTTTTCCTCTTTATAATATTATATAGTATATAGATAATAAATATGTCTCATGAAATTATCTGATGGGTGAAGGTCGATCTTCCACGTCTCCTCTACTATTATTACAAGTCAGGAATACACAGATGTCATATTATTCATTTAAATTCATATCGGTCAGAAATTCACTAATTTATCATTATCATCATTTCAGCCAAAACACGTCCACTGCTGGATATAGGCCTCCACCAGGCGTCGCTACATTGACCAATCCTGCGCGTCTCGCATCCAGCGCATCCGGTTCGCGGTCGCAATTCCAGATTCATTTTGAAAAGAAATTATGTCTCATTTTTATTACATCGGGTATTTTGTTAATAATGATCGGACCCCATATCTAACCAAATACGACAACGTCATATCCTACAGATTTCGCGAATGTCATAAACAAGAAGTTCAAAAACAAATTACTAAGATGCTGAACGATGGCATTATTAAACCTTTCACATGGAAGGTTTAATAATGCCCTTGTTTAGCATCTTAGTAATTTGGGACACCATGGGGATGTCCCAAATTACTAAGATGCTGAACGATTTGGGTCGTTCCAAGAAATAGGATGCCTCAGGACAACAAAAATGGAGAGTTGTCATAGACTACATAAAACTAAAGGACATCACTATTGGAGACTCTTATCCCCAACATCTATGAAATACTAGACCAACTAGAAAATCTAAATACTTTTCAACTCTAGATCTACCTTCTGGATTCCATCAGATTAAAATGTGACACGAAGACGCAGCTAAAACTACATTCAGCGTACCGCAGGGACATTTGGAATTTAAAAGAAAGCCCTTTGGTTTGAAAAACGCTCCGTTAACATTCCAGAGACTCATGAACTCTGTCCTATCTGGGCTACAAGGAATCCGATGCTTTGTATATCTTGATGATATCGTAAATAATTCTATTGGTGAAAGAATTTTAAAATCGTTTTTTTTATTTTTTATTTATCGATAGGCTATCTCGCCTGATGGTAAGCGATGATATGATCGACGGTGAAGCACGCTTGCCTAGAAGTAACCTATTCACTCTTGACCTAAAGACCCCAAGGTTGTAGCTATCAGGAAACAAAGACAATTCAGGGAATTCCACTCGTTAGCTGTGCGTACAATGAAAGTATTCGCAAAACGCTTTGTACGTATGGATGGCATGTCCACCATGTACCGATGGCGCATTGCCGTAATTTACTCTTATGACCTAGACTCCTACATCAGAAACCTACAGAGACACCGTCAAGAGACTATAATCTTAAATTACAACCCGATAAATGCGAGTTCCTTCGAAAGGAAGTTTCCTATCTTGGTCACCAAATCACTGATGATGGCTTAAAACCCGATCCTGACAAATCAAAGCCGTATCGAATTTACCAAAACCTACTCTATGTCCTACTATCGCAAATTCATACCTGCTTTTCTAAACTCGCTTAACCACTGAGTTCCCTCCTGAAAAAGGAAACAACTATCGTATGGCAAAATGAGCATCAACTCGCTTTCTAAGCCCTTAAAAGTAAACTCATATCCCCATCTCTATCAGCATATCCAGACTTTTCTAAACAATTACGCGATAAGTG
Source organism: Anorthoa munda (assembly GCA_945859665.1). Taxonomy (NCBI): domain Eukaryota; kingdom Metazoa; phylum Arthropoda; class Insecta; order Lepidoptera; family Noctuidae; genus Anorthoa; species Anorthoa munda. The sequence continues at coordinate 2,347,547 of OX243919.1, read as the reverse complement.
CCATACTGTCTCAAGGAGAGAATGGTTAAGAAAGACCTATAGCTTACGCGTCCCGTACTCTTAACAAAAGTGAAAGCAATTAAACACCTCTGAAAAAGAATTACTAGCAATCATCTTTAGTTATAAAACATTTAGACATTTAGAGATAATTATGTGTATGGTCGGGAATTCTAAATTGTTACCGAACATCTTCCATTAAAATGGCGTTTCAATCATAAGGATCCCTCTAGCAAATTACGAAGATGAAGATTAAAATTAGAGGAATATGCGGCATTATCTACAAAAAGGGAAAACTCAACTCTGCCGCAGATGCACTATCTAGATATCCAATATGTGTATCAATCTTTGTAAATGCAATAAAACCCGTATATTTAGAAGCTATCCCTGTCCTGCTAATATGAAATCCTACAGAGGTTAATAGATCTACTTCCCCAAAACCAGGACACTCACGTCCTAATCCTTTAGATTCACAGTGAGTCCTTTTAATCCTGAAAATGAAAACAGTGTTAGTACCAATCCAGATACCCTAAATCCCGCGAACTATAATGTTGAAAACTTACCACTTTCTGAAACCTCCGAAAACTCGCCAGTAAACTTACAAGGTCCAGACGTGCTTGAAAACTCATACTCCGATTTCTTAAAAGCTACGAACGAAAAAGAATCATACTTATAATACACGAATATACAAACTCTTTACTATGTTCAAATTCCAAAGTTATCACTACGTCGGTACAGTGATAACTTTGGAATTTGAACATAGATCTTGATGAATCAAATCCTCACATAGAAGAAATCCTTGCTAACTACGGCGCAACCTCTGACTTAATGAGTAAAGATAGAACTCTATATTCCTTTCTAAACCTGAACTTGAAAGATAAGTCCTACTACTTCCTCTTCACTAAAGTGCATCACTTTGATGAACTCCCAAATACAGATCTATTCAAAACACTGTAAAACCTACGAAATGATTTATTAGTAGGAACCGATGAAATTCCATTTCAAAGACCCCTTCGTCAAACTTTCATACGCTAAAGTATACAATATTCTAGCATATGTATTTCATAATACAAATATCATAATGAATATAAAAATACCATTATCTTTCCAGTTCCAAGCGAAATTCTTAAAATCCTAAAACACAATCATGACTTACCCATAGCCACTCACGTAAGCCAATCGCGTATGTACAATCGCATCAGAGAACGATATTATTGGAAAAACATGAAAACCGACATAGAAAACTATGTAAATAAATGCTCCCAATGTCAATATAATTAAGCCCTTCGTCAAACCAATCGAGACCCAATGCAGATTACTTCTACATCAACAGAGCCTTTTGAACGCGTTAGTCTCGACATTGTAGGGCCCCTTCCTGATGCTGGCGAATTCAAATTCAAATACATATTAACCCTTCAGGACGACTTGACAAAATTCTCGTTTGCTTACCACAATACTAATACTTCAGCTGAAGAATGTTGTGAATACCTTGGCCATCTTTTTTATATTTTATCTCCCTATTCGGTATCCCTAAAACCATATTGACTGACCAAGGTACTAATTTCACAGCTGATTTGTTTGAAAAAACCTGCGAATTCCTTAAAATAAAACAACTATGGTCAACACCCTATCATCCTTTAACACAAGAAACTTTAGAAAGGAATAGTTCCACTTTAAAGGAATATCTAAAATCTTATGTTAATAATGATCAAACTTGCTTAAAACACTAATGTCCATACAACCACTTAATTCACACCGAATGAACTACTGTTCGGTCATAAACCTTATGTACCAGATTCAATTTATAAATAAGACCCTACTAGCACCTATCACGAATACATTAAAATCTTAAATCACCGTTTACAACTGTCCCATAATAGACCCATAGAAAATATAAATAAATACAAAGAGACATCAAAGGAGTAATATGACAAACGGTCCCGACCTGTTATTTATAAAGTTGGTGATTTGGTTTATCTAAAAAACAACTTGAGAATGCGAAAATCATTGTCAAGAAGTGTGTAAAGGTCCCTATAAAGTAGTTAAAATCCACGGTAACCACACACTTTCTCTTATATTTAATTGAAAACATGTCAAACATCATTATGATCACGTAAAATTAGCTACTGATAGTTCCACTAGGTTATAAGTTATTCTATCCCTTTTATTTTAATATTAAATTAATTGAGCTTTAGACTTAATATTTTAATAATTAAATATCCCTCAATACTGCAATAGAAAACCTCTCTTCCCACACTGATAATATATCTTCTATATATATAAAAGAAGAAACTGACTGACTGATCGATCAACGCACAGCCAAAACCACTAGGCCTAGAAGCATGAAATTTGGCAGAAAGGTTCCTCGAGTAACGTAAGTGAGCACTAAGAAAGGATTTTTGGAAATTCCCCCCCTAAGGGGGTAAAAAGGGGTTTGAAAGTTTGTATGTAATTTCTATAGTTTGTAAATTGGACACGTGAAATTTTAGATTTACACTCTTGGTTGATAAAAAGAATGAATGTGTTTATTGGTTTTTGGAAATTCGACCCCTAAGGGGGTAAAAAGGGGGTTGAAAGTTTGTATGAAATATTTACAGTTTGTAAGTTGAAGACGTGAAATTTTAGATTTATGCTCATGGTTGAAAAATAAATTAATGTATTTATTGGTTTTTGGAAATTCCACCCCTAAGGGGGTAAAAAGGGGGTTGAAAGTTTGTATGTAATTTCTGCAGTTTGTAAGTTGGACACGTGAAATTTTAGATTTATGCTCTTGGTTGATAAAAATAATTCATGTGTTTATTAGTTTTTGGAAATTCTACACCTAAGGGGATAAAATAGGGGTTGAAACTATATATGAAATTTCTTCGGTTTGGAAGGTAAAACATCTGAAATTGTAGGTTTACACTCTTGATTAATAAAAAAAACAATGAGTTTAATCATTTCCGGAAATGCCACCCCTAGGGGGGTAAAAAGGGGTTGAAAGTTTAAATGAAATATTTACAGTTTGTAAGTTGGAAACGTAAAAGTTTAGATGTACGCTCTTGGTTGATAAAAATAATTAATATATTTATTGGTATTTTGAAATTCTACCCCTAATGGGGTAAAAAGGGGGTTGAAAGTTTGTATGTAATTTCTACAGTTTGTAAGTTGGACACGTAAAACTTTAGATTAACGCTCTTGGTTGATGAGAAGAATCAATGTATTTATTGGTTTTTGGAAATTCCACCCCTAAGGTGGTACATAGGGGTTAAAACTTTATAAAAAATTTCTTCGGTTTGGAAGGTAAAACAGCTGAAATCGTACGTTTACGCTCTTGATTAATAAAAAAAAAACAATGAGTTTGTTGATTTCCGGAAATTCTACCCCTAAGGGGGTTAAAGGTGGCAATTTGTTGGGCTTATATATTTGAAACTTCGCATACATACTAACAGCAAATAGTAAAGGTTGTCATTACAAGTTTTTCAAAACTACTCCTAAAATACGATTTCGGGGGGTGTTATTTTTGTTGATTTTTGAAGAATTTTACTGGACAAGGCTTCTTTTTATGATGTAGGGGAGCAAACGAGAGATATTTGTTTGAATGAAAAGTCTAATTCCTTGGGAAAAATAATAAAGGTAACATTAGTTATGAAACTTATCGGACACGTCATTAAAGTTTCGTAAATCCTAACTTAAACAATAGCTTATTTTTAGTCGCCTTCACTAACCGCACATAATAAAGTCATCTGTACCTACTTAGTTGAATAAAATACGAAATCATGCGAACGAAGTCGCGGGCGGAGTGCTAGTATATATATATTTGTTTTTTTGTAAAGTTACTGGAGTGGAAATCCGGCCGGACTTACACCCAAACTGCCTCAAAAAGTGAGCCAGTCTGGATAGTGTCAGACTCCAACTGACTAAAACGCCTCCTGCCTTACATAATCCCGGCAACGAAGCTGGTGACCATTCTATGCAAACTTAAATATTTATGGGCATCTATATTTATTGACAAAAATAAAAAAAAATAGGTTAAAATAATACAAAAAAGAAAAAAATGCGGTTTATCGCTGAAATGTGCAAGAAGAGCTGTTTACCACAGTCAGAATACGAAAAGAGCAATTTATCACAGGGAAATTAAATATAAATTATGCCTTACTTTATTTAAGGATAAGAAGCACATCAGTGCTTTTCACCACACAGATCATCTGTATTTCTTAGGTACTACCCCAGTGCACCGTTTGTCATTGCAGTTTTGTTCGTGCTGATTGATTTCTATGCTTCTTACAAACTATTCTCATAATACTAGTGAAGCATAGAGCCGCTTCAACTTCGGTTTCGTGCAATGACTGTAGAGGCCACATTTACACAGTACACTAGGAACTTTTCCCTGTGTTGCTTAGTCATGAGCCCATGCAGGCTCTCCTTCGTCAGTCTCCTGTCCAGCTCACATTCGAGTTGGTAGCGTTCCCTGATAAATAACGGGCAATCTACAAGTATGTGCTGGACAGTCTCTGCCACGCCTGGATCGCAGACGCACGATGGGTTATCCTTACACTTGAAACGATTCAAGTATTCAGAGAACCCGCCGTGCCCCGTCAAAACCTGCGTGAGAACGCCTGTGGGCCGCACCTGTTTTATAATACGGAAAGCCGCTATGGCATCCTGAAGAAACATTTTCGTCACAGAGGCCGTCTCGCCCGATACATATCTTCGATTCCATTCATCAAGCGATTCCAAACGGATCTGTAACATGATAAATGAAACCGGACACTGGTCGTAGTCTGGCTTCCTCCGTAACGACAATGTTGCCTCCTTTGCTAACTCGTCCGCTCGCTCATGCCACGGCATGAGCGAGCGGCAGGCCCGCGTGGGCCTTGATCCAGAACAGAACACAGCTTTGCTCTGGCACAGGGTTTGAGCCAAATATGCGCGCGCAAACCGCCAGGGGATGGAGAAAGCCATGGCTTGTAAGCGTCTGCATTGCTGACATTGAGTCGCTGTAAAAACCATAGCTCGTCTCTTGCCACGTGAGGATCATGTCCGTCGCTTTGCAGATGGCCAGGAGTTCCGCCTGTTGGTAGACTGTGCAGTACGCGGCTAAGCTAAGTTTGAGCTTCCGGACTTCGCCTTCATTACCCCAAATGGATAATGCGGCTCCGACCTTCCCCTCAATCTTGCTGCCGTCGATGAAAATTCGCACCGCCTGCACGTTGTTGCTGTCTAGCAACTGTTGGTCTGCCAGGCACATGAACTCCAGGGGCATCTGCGTAGCTGGATGAGGAGCCTCTGCAAACCTTACCGTACCTTCGATCTCCCTATCTCCTGGCACAAACCGGGATGGCCCTCTCCTCCCTCACATACAGGGCGGCTGCCTCCTGTATGCGCAGATCTATAGGTAGTATTCCGGACAGTACCAGTGCCGAGTTCAGAGAGACAGTACCGTAAGAGATCTGTAATCTTCTGGACGAATCCTCGTTGGACCGAGCCTAGCTTCTTCCGTATTCCCAGCATCTTCGTAGCGGGAGCCCAGGCTGCGGCCGCGTACGTTATTATGGGCTCAATCATAGCAGTGTAAATTGTGTTCATGATCTGTGCGTCCAATCCCCAACTCAATTTAGCAGCGCGGGACAGCTGCTTATAAATGTTAACTGCCCTCCTGCAGACGTTCGCGGTGTGCTCGTTGTAGCGTTGCGGTTAACTATCTAAGAAAGAGATAAATTCAAATTCAAATTCAAATTCAAATTAAATTTATTGCATCCATAATGTACATACAGGTGGTAAATATAAGTTACAGAAACAATTATGGACCCTGTCGGGCACAGCAACATTCTAGATACAGTCAGTGTCTAGGAGAGAGGAATAGCGCTCAATATTTCCTTATCTATTAACATTTTAGTTATCTATTCCCTATCTATCTGTTTTTATTTGGTTTAATGCACTAATACGTATCCCTTTTATTTTATGTCGAATTAAATATTATTCTTAAATATTAATTATTTGTTTTAATTTTTATATTACAATAAGCATATTTGATTTAGATAGTTTATATTTAATAAAATTAATACATAATAAAATTTAAAATGTCCATATTATATTTTGAGTCAATTATTTAATAATGTCATTTCACTTATCGAGTTAACAGTAGTCATTATTTTTAATTGAATTTATCCGTCAGATATTCGTCAATTGTGTAATAGCTTTTACTAATTAAGAATTGTTTAAATTTATTAATAAAAATATTGGTTTTATTTATTTGTATTCCGGTAATTTGTTATATATTTTTATCGACATAGCATACGGACTAGAAGAGTGTAATTTGAGGCGGGAGGAGGGTAGATCAAGTCTGTTTTTGTGGCGCAACGAATAATTATTTTGCATGTCTTCCCGTGTGTTGTAAGACTCTGGGTATTTGCGGACTAGTTTACACAATTCTAAAATATAAATATTAACTAAGGTGAGGATTTTATGTTTCTGAAAGCAAGGCTTGCAACTATCTGTTTGTTCTATGTTAGTTATTATTCGTATCAGTTTTTTTTGTAGTATAAATAGGGAGGGAGCGTCCGTGCTATTTCCCCATAATATTACGCCATAGCTTAACCAAGAGTGGGCATATGCGTAGTATGTAACTAGTGCGGTTTGTAGATTGGTAGTTTTTTTTATTTCTCGTAGGGCATAAGAAAACTTTGAAATTTTCGATTTAACTTTCTGTATGTGGGTTTTCCAGTTTATGTGTGTGTCTATTGTCAAACCTAGAAGAGTGAAATCGTTAACTACTTCTATTTTTTGTTGGTTGTATGTGAAGTTTAAATCAATTTGGTTTTTTTGCCGGGGGTAAAAAGTAATTAATTTGGTCTTTGTAAAGTTGATTTCAAGGTTGTGCTCGTTCATCCAGTTTATTATTATATTAAGAATAGTGGTAAGTTTTTCGTTCAAATTAGCATTTGTTTGGCATGAGGTGAGGATAGAAATATCATCTGCAAACAGAACACATGGCCCGTCTATGGTTTTGGGAAGGTCATTTATGTATATTAGGAATAATAGGCAGCCTACTACACTTCCCTGGGGAATTGAACTGTATATTGATCTGACATCTGACCTAATGAGCTGTACTTCTTTTATTTCTTTATTATAGTACTCCACCTCAACAAATTGCTCTCTGCCTTGTAAATATGATGCAAACCATTCATGAGCTTTTCCGCGTACGCCTATTCCGTACAGCTTATTCAATAATATTTTAAATTGCACCTTATCATAGGCTTTTGACATGTCGAGTAGTATTCCTATTGCGTATTGTTTATTATTTAGAATATTTAAAGCTTCTTGAATGTATTTATAAACTGCTAACGTTGTGGATCTATTTTTACGAAATCCGTTTTGACAATCGTCAAAAATCTTATATTTTTCACAAAACGAATATACACGATCGCACATTGCTCTTTCAAAGACTTTAGATGCTGTGGGCAGAAGGGCGATAGGTCTATAATTATTCGGGTCTGTTTTGGCATCTTTTTTATGAATCGGCTTTATTAAAGATGTTTTTAGTTGATTTGGGAAAATGCCTTCTTCAAACGATTGATTAACTAATTGATAAAATGGGATGGTGAGTTCGTCAGCGCACTGTCTGAAAAGAGTTGGTGGGAGTTCGTCTATGCCGTGACTGTTTTTATTTTTTAAGTTTTTTAAGATCCGGTTTACTTCGCATCCGTCGACTGGGCTAAGAAACATGGTATTTTTTGTGGGGTTAATCACAGATGTTTCTCTCGAATCGCAGCCGGGTGCTCGGGTGGTATTTTCCCCAATGGATGCAAAGAAATTGTTGAATATGTTTGCAACTTGTTTTGGTTCACTCACTAAGTTTGTAGTTTGTAATGTTATATTTTGCTTATACCTTTTTATATTTTTAAGTGTTCGTTCTTTTACAATATCCCACATGGTTTTAACTTTATTTGCTGATTTACTCATTTTATTTATGTAGTATAGTTTTTTTGCCGTTGTTACAGTTTTTTTCAGGATTTTTTCATATGTTTTGTAGTATTTTGTAAGCACTGGATTATTTATTTTTAATGTTAAAATTTTCAATAGTCTTTTATTTTTACAGGATTGTTTTATACCAACGGTTAGCCAATAATTGTTATGTTTTGTTTTCAATTTAAGTCGACGTGTAGGGATACATTCATTTAAGATATCTGTCAGTGTATTATGGAAAGACTGATAGTTCTCGTCTACATTTTTATTCGGCAGGATGATATTGTTCCAGTTTTGTTCATTTAATTTAGACTTGAATTTTAGTATGTTACTTTTGTTAAAAATTCTTTTATTGGTAAACAAAACAGTTTGTTTAGATTGTTGGTTTTGTATCATATGTATGATAGTTCCACTGTGGTCTGAAAAAACCTAATTCTTCTACGGTTGTATAAATATTATTGTCATTAAAGTTCGTGAATATAAGGTCCAAACATGTTGACTTGGTTTGTGAGATTCGTGTAGGTTCTTTTATATGTTGTACAAATTTATATTCTAACATAAGATTAATCAGTTGGTTAGTTTTTGAGCTATTTTCTAATATATTTATGTTAAAATCTCCGCCTATTACGATATTAATTTTTTTATATTTATTAGTTATACAGTGCATTATTTGTTTTAATTGGCTAATAAAAGTTTCTTCCTCTCTTCTATTCCAGTACATACACACAATTATCAGGTTTTGCTTTGGTAGCTTACATGCACATACTTCTATACAATACTCAACAGTCATATCTCTAAGATCACAACATTCTATACACTCTATACAATCCTCTAACATAATACAAACACCGCCGCCACTTCGAGAGCGACGACTGAACGATGCTACGATTTTATATCCACAAAATTGCAGAGTTTCTAATTTGTCCTGTGTTAGCCATGTCTCACACATGCATATTGCTTTATAGGTCGGTTTATTGTTGATGAAAGCCTCCAGTAGATGTTGTTTATTAAAAATGCTTTGAATATTTTGGAACATGATTTTAAATTGCTGGCCTGGATTTCCGAAACGTACGATCGTCACTATTTCCATTTATGTTGTGTTTAGTCAGGTAATTATCAGTATGTCTCGTTATGTTCATGTCGTCATGGTTCTGTGTTTGTGATGATCTTGCGCTGTAGTCAAATGAAGTATGAGCTTTAGTATTTTGGTGTAGTAAAGACCTTTCTTCTCTTTGTTTCCTTATTTTAAGTAATGCTTCTTTATCAAGGAAACCTGATACATACAAGCCTAAAGTTTTCAAAAAGCCCGCGTTTTCTATAATGTACTTGGTCATTCTTTTACTAACCAGTTCTACCCGTAGTGGCCGCCTAAGTCTGTTTCGTCCTATTCGATTAAGCTCTTCGATATAGCCAGTCAGATCGACATTTAGTGTATCCTGAAAAGCAAAATATAACCCTATCTTCTAAGTCCTTTTCTGTCTCATTATAATATTCTTGAAGGCGATGGATAACAAATGTTTTAGAAGCATCATTTACAAAAGTGTGGTTCGCGTTTATTTGCATGGTTTTGTTTTGAAGCTCGGTTATATCTTCTTTAAGTTTTGCGTTTTCAATATCAAGTTTCTGAATTTTATCGTTTATGTGACTTATGCTGGTGTTTATCTTTGTTTGTTCCAGCGAAAATTGTTCGGTTCTCTGGTTTATCTCTTGTTGAAGTTTCGATATAGCTTTATTAATTTCTAGTTGAACAGTAGTTTTTATTTTTGATAAAATAGATTGCTGTTGTAGTTCCAATTTCGTGTCCAAGAGTTCACTAATTTTCCTTAAAGTAATTGTTTCATGAGTCAATGGGGTCGGTGATTTGATTGTAGGGTTGTCAATAAATGTCGGGGATGAGTCATATTCTTCGGTATTTCCCAGTAAAGTTTGGTCGTCATGTATTTGGTCGTCAACAGACACTATCGTGCCGTCAAGTGTCGCTGGTTGTTGTCTCCTAACAGGTGTGGTTGTTGTTCTAATCAGTTCCAATCGTGTGTTTTTGCACGATGGACAGCGCCAAGAGTTGCTCAATTTACTCTTATTTTCTACATAATAAGATGAGGTAATGTTCATGCATCGGTAGTGATATAGTAGATGGCAGGTACTGCAGCTGAGCAATTCTCCTCGAGCTATCAGTTGTTTGCAGCTCGCGCAATTCATTTTTATGATGTAGGGTAGAACTGTTTTGTGGAACAATACTTGAATATCACGATGTTTGTGTCGTTTAGTGACTCACCTCAGTGGGCGCTGTGCAGGTTGCCACAGGTCTGGGACACTGTTTTCACTTTGTAGGTTTCACGTGTTGAGCACTTGCTAGATTTGCACCACTTTGCAACTTTGCACTTTTTTTTTTCCGAATGACGGTGGACACATGAGGACGTTTTGGATCGGATAACCAGTATATTGTTTTAATGTTTATCTTCGGTGTTCACGTTTAGAATCCTTTGCGAACACTTTCACAGCGTTATTGGACAATAATTTTACTATTAATTTAGTTTTCAACACAGCAAATACGAATAAAACATTTATAAACAGCGATTAAATACAGAGTCGATGTTGTTGTCGGAAGTGTCCGTCTACCCCCCATAGATAAATAATATGCAGCACTAACAATATAAAATTTAATAGAAAGGGTCGCAGTTACGAAAGCCGTTTCTTATTCAAACTCTCAACTTCTAAATGGAGGTAGGCGCTGGTACTATCCTGGCCTGGCAGCAGAAGCGGTTACGATGACGTGGAAGGCCGAGGACTAGGTGCCAGCAGGAGGACGTCCCGCAGAGTTGACGATGAAGTGTTGTCGACAGGTTCTTCTGGTGAAGGTCCCAGTTGGTTAAACCAGGACTTTGGACCCCAATACGGGGTTAAAACTGAATCTATATTTTTTTTTATAAACACACTCGTAGTAGTAAGGATCAACTATTTTTTATGAACGATACTTATGGAGCGAGTGTACGTGTCATCAGCTGAGTTGTCCGATCGTCAATGCCTGTCCGGTGCGTTGATGGAAGCCCGAGTGGTGTTGGATTCATAATTCATTATTTTTTTTAAATTTGTGTCTACCGCCACACGGGAAGTTATTGATTTGAAACGTATTGCATTGATTAGTCGATTTTATTTTAAAATCTTTTCTTTAATTTATTTTTATAGATAAATTAGGTTTTATTAACGTTAGGTTAGGTTTAGGTTTTATTAACGTTACATTAGGTTTTATTAGGTTTTATTAACGATGACCGTTACTATTCAACGTTACATCGTTGATAATATCACATCCAATGTGAATGGTCGGATACTTAGAGCCACTCTACAAAACACTTTAATTCAAGTATCTTAAGTCTCTCCTACAAATTAGAAGACATTTAATTCCATTTTGTGTGTGCAAACTCAAGTGCTCTGCACCCTTCAATTTTATCGCCAAATGAATTGTATACTGTATATATAATGAATTATATATGAAATGTACCTTTTCGAAAATATTAAACCTTTCCTAAATACACAGAATTCCAAATAGATTGGGAGTTATGTGGAATGCATACTTAATTAAATCAGTCAAAAATTTTTAGTTATATTTTAGATGATAAGCTTATGTTTAAGTTCTTTAAAATTTTCATTAGCTTTGATAAGCCAATATACACTGTATACGAATGTTGACTGTACCTCATAATGTTAATGTGTCTAAATCATATGCACTCATATTATCGTCAGCCCCATACATAACCTTAAGTCAAGATAGATCTAAGTATATAAAATTAGACAAGTTAAGTGATTGTAAAAGTGTTTTTAATGAACTTAGTACTCAAGATAACCCTATTTGTGAAACAGAAATAATGAATAAAATTGTTAATTTACAATGTTCTCTAAATGTAACTAAAATAATGGAAATCGTTAAATAATAATAGATGGTTGTATTTACCCATTTAGAAATAAGATTTGTATGTGAAAGTAAAATATCCGAATATACTACCCTAGGCACAAACATACTAACATTAAATCCCAACTGTAACGATTATTGTTTTTACATAAGACTAATAAGTAAGCAATATTCATTCTAAATTATATCCATTCGGATTTTAACCATGTTGCAAAATGTCCAATTTTAATAAGCTAATAACAGCCTATCTAAGATTTCTTTATTTGAAACTGTCAACTAGAATTAACGATGAGATTGTTATCATCCTAGAAATAACCAGTAACTTTAACAATAATGAAGCACCTAATGTAGGTACGACCATCACGGTCTATTGTTTTATACTTTTTTACATTTGTATGTAACGATTATATTTTATTATTGTTGTAATTGAAATAAAAAATGCATGACTCTTTTCATGAATGCATGAGTCTGAAAGTAACAATTTCAACACTGATAACTCGACCTGCAAAAATATAATTCAATTAACACATTTGTCGCGTCCGAACAGATTAGAACTATTTGTTTTTGTAAACTTTGCTTTTAAGTAGCGTAAGTTTCCTCTTAAACAGGGAGTTGTTATAACCGTGATTTACGAGCATGACGTTTTTCAAACCAGGTGTTCATTTCTCGAATTTTATGTGTTAGCCAAACGCCGCGCCGCACCCCGTGGCGTCGCGGGATCTGAGCACAAAAAGTCAATCTTTAACCGTCATCACACCGAGCCACACATATCTAAATCCTAATATTACTACTTCAAAATTTCTATTTTTGTACTATTTCCAAATAAATTCGCTTTTATTAATTCCTCCACAAAGGCTCTGTATAACAGTACCTTTCAAATGGTGAAAGATTTTTTAAATATGTGTAGTGGTTCCAGGATTACACGTCTGAACAAATTCACTAAATTCGAGATCTCTAAGCTTTTAATAAAGATTAAGATATGATGAGTTTGCGTTTTTATTTTTCAATTAAGTGACGATATAATTTACAATATATAGGCTATGGTTTGCGCAGTGGTCGAGTGACGACTCCTGCGCTACAAGTTGTGGGTTTAAAATTCGCGTGATCGAAATATGTCCCATCTCCCCGATTAAAGATAGAATAGAGATAGTAGTCAAACGCGAGCCTATCAAAATAAAAAAAATAATATAGTTACTGAGCCACATCTATTAAGCTACCCCGTAACCTCTCTAAAGGTGAACGCGCACCTAGCCGCACCGCAGGAGCCGCACGCGCCGCAGTCATCGCATTTTATAAATCTTTATATGAAATCGTATGCAGCCTCGCGCACCTATCCGCGCCGCACGAGCCGCATTTCATCAAAATGCTGTAGGTATACGGATTCCACCAGCGCGTGCTGATGTCGTCATCAGATTCGGCGCGTTCGATGATTGCCGCGAGTGCGGTGCGGGCGGCGCGGAGACATCATGCGTACAGTGATGCCAACTTAGCTACTTTATAGCTAAATCAAGCTATTTTTCGGCTACTATTTAATAAAACCTGGTAGCTATTTTTTTAGCTATAATTTCTAGCATTTTTTTATATGACATGAATGCATTCGAGAGTCTGTAGTAGGACACCGGTTCTTAATTTAAATTACCTCAAGTCAGTAAATAATGTGCGATACACTCCAAACTGTTCCCTTTTTAAGTTAATGTCATGAACCCATTTTTTTTTCTTTCATCCTCCTTTTCTAACAATAGGCAACGGATAATAACAGGATCATGTGCCATAGTACACTACGTACGTTCGTTCTATACAGAAAATATTAATTTATTAAGATATACAGAAGTGAATATGATTCCGACAACACTGTGCGTGGGGCGCGTTCGGCCATTCGGCGCGTTCGGCGAGTTCGGCGCGTTCGGCGCTTACGATGCTGATTGCGCGGGGCCTTGAGAAAATGCGATGACTGCGGCGCGTGCGGCTCCTGCGGCGCGGATAGATGCGCGTTCACATTTAATCACTAGTTTCAAGGTCTGAGATATTTGTGTACATAAACACACCAACTATACTGGACCAAAGACTACAAGGATAGGATAAATGGACCCCCTTTTACGCACTTAGGCCGGGTTTCTCAGCACTAAATTATTGCAAAATTAATGTGACAAATTGTCAAGCACGCATCATCTGCTGTAATTGGTTGAATGAATCTTTAACAGCCAATCACAGCAGATATCCGGCGATTATTCGTAGATTACGTGATCAGCCTGATAATCGAGTATTGAGAAATCGGGGTGAAGACCCTTCTTAACATAGCACATTTGTCATAATAGGAAAAGTTTAGAAGTTATGATGGAACAGTTGAACATACATCAAACCACATCACCGTCGTGGGATAAATAATGACTTTCAGAAGACAGAGACGAAAACAAGAAAGACGTCAAAGAGAGCTCCTACGCCTTGGTTTCACCTACATATATGGCCAGTATAAAATGAACACCACTATATTATAATATCAGAAAACAAAACAAATTATGATAATATCTATTAACTTACCACGTAAATGTTATACCATCTTCATGAAATGGTACGACCAGTATAAAATAAACTCCGATATACAATATCAGAAAATAAAACTAATTACGATAATAGTTATAACTACTAACTTTGCCGATTATTATTATACCATATTTCCAAAACTCGAAATCTGTCTGTTGTTACCACACCTACGTATATTGCTCACGGCGCCATTATATTATTTATTTTCACAAAAATTAATTATTGAAAACCTGGTTTTCAATAATTGGTGTGTTTTTTATTCCTTTATTAAAATGAAACCCACATGTGTTTTTTAAAATACCCTGAATCTAAGTGATTTAAAACTGTTTACAATCAAATTTCTTTTCACTATTGTTTCATTTTATCTTTTACTATCTTTTTACCAAATAAGAACACCTATCCTCTTGATTTTCCTTTGTTTATTGTTAACTACGGAACTGCTTATCTACAATGATTGTTTTCTTACTAAAAACCTTTTCTAGTCCACGAGGGCTCTTACGCCTTTGATTCACCTACAGGTATGACCAGTATAAAATGAACGCCGATATACAATATCAGAAAATAAAACAAATTATGATAATAATTATAACTACTAACTTTTCCGAGTAATTATTATACCATCTTTCCAAAACTCGAAATCTGGCTGTTGTTACCACCCGTACGTATATTGTACACGTCGCCAATATAATATTTATTTTAGCATAAAATTAATTATTGAAAACCTGGTTGATTTTAATAAACAAAAAATACCACATGTGTTTGTTAGATTGCCTTCAGCCAGCTGGCTTGCTTACTTGGCCTTTCTCGAAACATTCGGTATACTTAAGCAGCTGGGTAAGTAACAATAGATAAATATTATTTTACTCTATTGTGTAAAGGCAACACTTACAGCACCAATTTCAGTTTTACAATCTAGTTAGCAGAAACAATAAAACCCAAACTCTTTTGTTCAAGGCCTTAACATTTGCAGTACTTATTGTTTTATTTCTTTATTACGATTTTAATATTTGCCAGGTACTCAAAATAGACCCGAAACCCTTTTGTGTAGGTATTTAAGCGATTTAGAACTGTTTACAATCCCATTTTTTTCACTATTGTTTCGTTTTATCTTTTACAATCTTTTTACCAAAAAATAGTACTTATCAATAAGGATTGTTTTCTTACTAAAAACCTTTTCTATTTAATTCAGATATTTTCGTGATGAACACACACGTGATGATACAGTTTAGCAGTTACTCTTACCTGTTAATATTTTTGTTCTGTTGTAATAATTTGGCTACGGTTCACAATTATAATTCCTTGAGATTAGTGACTATCTTTTTTATAATGTGGAGTCATGATTTACCTTGTTGTGTATTTCGCTTGTGATGCTGAGCTCTGGAAATTCTTTCTGAACGAACTATTGTGTCAAACTTTGTAAAGTTGTGTTTTATGACTGTGCTTATAGTGAGTGAAACTTTATAAAGTTTTATTCTGGACATTGGAGTCAATTTAAATTGTAACCCTTATAAGTAATATTAGCTGTTGCACGCGGTTTCGTCCTTGTGAAAGTTAAAACTAATCCAATGAGAACCTACTTCCTGGAAAAAAAGCTATCTATCTGGTAATACAGGTTATAAACTATCTGTGTGCCAAATCTGTTCAGTAGTTCTTGCGTAAAAGAGTAACAAACATCCATACTCATAAAATTTTACAATATAAAATACTTAGTAGAATTATTAATAATCTTAATTATTAATATGAATAATTAATACATTGACATCATTTATTACACAATATAATGATGTCAATGATTTTGAATTTGTAATTAGCTGGGATTTAATATAAATGGAAAAAGATACTAATAAGATAAGATATTTGTAATTGTCTATTAGTCAAAGTCAAAAATGACTGTTGACCGTTGTCAATCAGGTATCGTTTAACCACTACAGAAGAAATAAAAAATTATTAACAATTACTCGGCAGAACATGCGAATTTATATTAGTGTCATTAACTATTGAGTACAGAAATTCTCAGGATTTTACTAAATTTTTGTCAATTAAATCAATTAGGTAAAAATGTACACCATCGTATATAATTTTAACTAATAACCAATTTAATGAACAACTGTTGAATCCACCCACTAACACCATAAGTGGGTATTTATTTGCATAATCAATTAGGTTATTATGAACAGAATTATGTGCCTTTTGTGATAAGATTTTGTTTAAGTATTATTTGAAAGCCTGTAAGTCTTGTTTTCTCTAAAATGCTTTAGTATTTTGCTATGCAATGCCTAGAAAACTTTACTCAAAACATGTTGAACCAACCTCAAATTAATTGGGTTAAGAAAATCACGATGATCAACTGCCCTCAAGTGCGTATCAATACGACAGGAAAAGCAGCTTGTTTGCTCTAAATAGGTACCTACTGCTAAGCAGCTGACTTCATTGTTTTTGTAGAAATCATCTCTGATCAGCGTGGATAACGTGCAGATAGCATTCGGAACGATGTAATTCGTGTCATGCCGTCACTTATTATTTCTACTAAAATCACTGTAGGTACTGTCACGGGCCCTCGCGTAAGGCTCTCTTAGTTCTTTGACCGTGCTTGACAAAAGTAGGTACTGGTTTTTTATGTTTTTGTGTAGCATTCATTTATTTAATCGCAATTTCGCGAGTTATCAAATGTTAATTTCTATATAATGCCCCGGTCTAATTGTGCTCATAACTAATCTTGTGTTGATTGGCTTGTACAAATATTATTTAAACCTATTTGCAAAATAAATATTTAAAATCATTTAATCGGACTCGAATTAAAAGCGTAAATAAAAAATCCTTTGGTCTTTATCACAATTTAACTAGAATCAAAAATATCATTCTACCAGTTAATGGCAGTTAAGGCCCTGTCAATCATATTCGGAAGGATTTTGCAGGCAACAGTGAATCTATTGTTTCATACAATGTATGGTATTACCGTATTTGGTACCTGCCCAGGGTCCAATTAATCTATTTAGCCGCACCAGGTAAAAAACCCTTTAAAGTATTTGTTGCTCGTTAGAACAATGTCACCTTTTGTTTCTCCCTCCACCTGGTAGTACTCGACAGTGTCGGGAACATGGCACTCGCCAGAGCGGAGCAGATCAGTGTGTCGGTGACTGTCGAGCAGTGAACACGCGTTTCGAAACTGTCGCGCATTCCGTATCTAACTCATATATCTCTGTCGTGTTGTGTACGAATCTTTGCTCCGAGCTTTATAGTCGATGTGACTCCGTCGTGAAGTGCAGTGACACAAGCACAACAAAATTAAATCTTTTAAAGTGAAACCAAGTGACCGTGTTTTGCGTTTTAACGAATTTGGTTACCAGAATTCAGTGTAGTGAAAATTAATTTTATGTGAGATTCATGATGGAATCAGTAGCAGCAGTAGTTATGGCAGACTCTACAATCACGAATGACAATAGTAATTCAAACGGAAATAACGGTTCTCTAATCATAACTGACAATAGTCGTAGAGCTGGTGATGAAGGCAGTGAACTGACAGATGTAGCAGCCATTAAGGTTGCAAGCGAGGCTAGAGTTCGCGAATTAGAAAATGAAGTTGAAAATCTAAAACGGATGCAAACTGAAGTAGCCAAGCTGATGAGTATGGGTAACCTACCAGAACTTACAAAGCCGCTTAGCATATTCAAGAAGAAGATTGAGGTCAGTGACAACAGATCAGTGTTCGTCGGCAACGTCGACTACGGCGCCACCATTGAGGATTTGAAAGAGCATTTCTACGGATGTGGGCCAATCAGAAGGACATCAATATTATGCAATAAATTCAACGGCCACCCAAAGGGATTCGCTTACATAGAATTTGACGACAAAGATAGTGTACGGACTGCTATGTCAATGGACGAATCATTATTTAAGGGCCGACAGATAAAAGTTATGCCCAAGCGCACGAACAAGCCGGGGCTGGCAACGACGAACCGGCAGCCTCGCGGGATGCAAGGCCGCAGCCGCTCGTTCCGCGGCAGCTTCTCTCCGTTCAACTCCGGCTACAGGCCGGTGCGCAGCAGCAGGGGCTGCAGCCGCGGCAATTATTACTCTCCGTACATAGTGCGTAGAGGACCAGCGGCCGCCGCGCGGTAGCTTTGTGCAAATGTGCACTGTGCAGTATATTTATGTGAGTGTATGGACTCGATTAGAACTGTGAGCGGACTCTAGCTCTATTCCCTTACCGTCGATACGTCGTATTTACGACTGATCGTGTGATAGAAATATTGATTTAATTTTTATTTGTAGATATAAGATTGGAAGTTAATGTTTTAAAAATGTGCTGTTTTGGATTGAGTTAAAAAAATCTTAAGACTTGTTTAGTATATAAGTTTAGTGTTTAAGTAGTTATAAGTCTAGCAAACAGATAATTAAAATATATAGTACGAAGTTGACTTCCATTGCTGACCGCCTGAATTTATGATATGAGTCTATTGTGTAGACTCTTAATTTTGTTATATCTATTGACTTTTGTTTACGCAGCAATGAGACAACATAGACTTAACAATATGTATTGGAAGAAGGTATTTTTTTTTGTATACGGTTATAATTGGAAGTACCAACTGCATTAACAAAAATATGTGACTTACTTTTTCCTACTAGCAACAAAATGAAGTTTTGCTTTTTGTTAATTTATTTTCATATTTTCTAGTAACTAAAGTTGGCTTAAATTTAAAGTGATATTACGTGTTTTGATGCAACCGAAAGATATTTGTAAAAAATTAAGCAACATTTAATAATTAGAAAATAAACTTTAATAAAATAATACAAATCTAGATTTTTGTAGCTACTAATAAATAGATTCGCAAGTCCCAATGGTTATTTTCAGTGTGTTCAGGAAACTGAGTTTATATAATATTTTCATCTCTTTTCGCTATTACCTAGATTTGTTAGTGTACCAAATTCCTTAGTCTTGTAAGTTACTATACAATGTATAAAGAACCCAATATTCATAAAAATATAATATTATTGAAATCTACTGTCTGGTTTTTATTTCTATTCCTCATACGAGTAACCAACCATAATTTTTAAGTAATTTGCCTTGTTCTAACATATAATACAGGCTGGAAAAAATCAATGAGCCCTGAAGGAAAACCACTTTAAATCCTTAAGATAGATTATTATACATAAAGGAAACATTCCTTTATTTTTTTAAAGAAACAAAACTACATTCACAAATGTATCGACAAGTGTTAAAGCAGCAGTCAACACTGCGCAATTTGTAGATATTAAGACATTTAGCTATAAGTTTTTTATCAGGCGTTAATCCTACGGTCCTAGGATTCATGTAATGTCAGTTAGTAGTCAAATATATAAGGTGGATCACTGCGTGCTACATCCTGAGTTTTTAATTCCCTAAATTCCCAAGAAGTTCCTCCAGTTTTTATACATGGTCCATACGAGCCGCATTATTATCTCATACTAGCAAAGTGGAATAAGCTGGAATTGGATATTCTGGAAATTGGATATTTAATGAGTACCGGAGTGACGAGGTAACGAACACGTGTTTGGAAGAAAAGTGTATCGGACTTTAAGTGAAATAAAACAGGAAGCTTTTAAGCATTATAATATTAATTAAATTCACCCAACACTCATTAATATTAAATCAGGTAATATAAAATATAGGAATTAAGTATTGTTATTAAGGTTAGTAAAATATTTTTGTATTACATTCACAAAGTTATATATTTACATGTTTTTATACTTTTGTGTATACATTATTTACAAGGAATTATATACAGAGCATTAGGTTAAATCACACAGTTGTATAATATAGTTAACGAGTGCTTAAAATACAGTACAGTAGTGTTATTTGTTAACCTACATTAGTTAGTTATTTATTTTTCAATATACAACTATTATTTTCTAATTTAAACCTTTAAAATTAATTGTTGCTTTGTAAATCTTTTAACAGGTAGATAATTAATTTATTTGTTACATTATTTCTTAGAAATAGTAAACCTTACATACCTTCCTACAGTAGCTATTATTAATATTTGCAGTGATACAACTTTACAGTTAAACTTGTACAATTAACATACTTGGGCTAGTTTTAGCTGACAGTCTCATTAGTTTCTACGATAGGTATTTGTTGTTACAGTTTCATTAACATTATTATTGTATAATTACAGGTCTACGACACTCGCCATTCGAAATGACTGATATTAAAGAACTTAAAAAGAAGCGAAGCAGTTATAAAGGAAGGTTAACAGTATTTGGAACCTATTTGAGTAATCTAAAAGATTCCGAGATAACCCCCTTGCAGGTAATGGAGTTGCAGTTGCGAGTCACCAAATTAGATGATCTTTTTAATGAATTTAACGAGGTTCAATTGAAATTAGAATGCTTGTGTGATAACGTTGACACTGAGACACTCGAAAGAACTACAATTGAATCTCAATATTATGGGTTGGTAGCTCAAGCTAAAATCATGTTAGGTAACGTTTCAACATCTGAGCAAGACGAAATAAAATCGAATTGCAGTACTAACGTTAAGCGTCAGTACGTCAAGTTGCCTACAATCCAATTACCTAAATTCACAGGATCATATGATAACTGGCTCGAATTTCGCGATACCTTCGCAAGTCTCATTCACGGCAATGACGATATAGACGAGATTAATAAATTTCATTACCTTAGGTCATCATTATCGGAATCTGCTGCTGTCGTAATCCAGTCAATTGAGTTTTCTGCTCAAAACTACAATGTGGCATGGGAGATTCTTTGTGAGCGATTCGATAATGAAAGATTATTGATTGAAAATCACGTTACGGCGTTGTTCAACGTCGAGCCGATCGCTAGAGAGTCCTCAACTGCATTAAAAGGTATTATAGACAATGTAAACAAAAATATCAGAGCGTTAAAAACATTAGGCGAACCTGTTGGTAATTGGGACACATTACTTATTCATATCATTCGACAAAAACTTGATACTACAACATTCCGAGAATGGGAGGAATACAAAGGACGTATCGATAAAATTAAACGAATCACTTTTGATCAGTTCATTGTTTTTTTGCGTAATCGGGCTGATTTAATAGAAACACTGGAAAAATCACGTCATTCTACAACTAACATAAAGCATAATACTAAAATAAAATCCTTTGTTACAACACAAAACACTAGTAGTTCTTCATCAAATAGTTGTCCAAAATGTAAAAGCGATCACAACCTTAATTCATGTCCACAGTTTCTATCACTAAGCGTCAACGATAGAATGTCTTTACTACCTAGCTATAAGGTATGTTATAACTGTTTGCGTCACGGTCACTATCCCAATAATTGCAAGAAACCAGGGTGTAAAATATGTAAACGCAAGCACCATACGCTTATTCATAACACAGACTTCAAATCAAAACCTGTTTCATGCAAATCAACTGACGGCACGACTGATAAGGCTAAGATTGAGTCATCCTCCACTGTTGACACAAACAATAGTCACGTTTCGCTCTCAGCTAATATCTCTGCGCATTCGCATACGAGCAGCGCAGGCGACATCCTATTGTCAACTGCGTTAGTGAGGTGCTACGATGTAAATAATAAAGAACACATAGCTCGAGCGCTTCTTGATTCTGGTAGTTCGTCGTGTTTAATGACAGAGAAATTATTTAATAAGTTAAATCTGCCTTATTTAAACACAGACAAATCTATACAAGGCATAAATAATTCTATTTCGCATGTGGAAAAAATGTGTCGTGTACACATTAAATCGTTGTATGAATCGTACACTAATAATTTAATATGTTTTGTCTTGCCCACAATAACTGATAACGTCCCCGCTAGACAGGTACATGTGAATATACCGTCAAACATTCACTTAGCCGATCCGCATTTCCACACACCGTCTTCTATTGATATTATTATAGGAGCAGACGTATTCTGGAGTTTATTAGGATCAAATAAGATTTTACTAGGTGATGGGAAACCAACACTTTATCAAACTAGACTTGGTTGGCTAGTTTGCGGCCCAATTAACGGCGGCTTTAGTCATAATTCATCTCATCTTTCATCAATTAAATGTAATTTTACAAATATTAACGATTATTATGAAAGTTCTTCCAGTTCGATTGAGTTAGATGACATCCGAAACCAATTGTCGCGTTTCTGGCAGCTCGAGGAAGTTTGTCATGAGTCATCGACTTATTCAACTGAGGAGAAGATGTGTGAAGAACATTTTATAAAAAACACAACGCGCTTGGCAGATGGCCGCTTTAGCGTTAAGATACCGTTGAAGGAATCTTCGAATAGTTTAGGCGAATCATATCATCGTGCAAAGCGATGTTTTCTGTCATTAGAGCGCAGAAATCTCAGCCAACCCTCACTCGATAAAATGTACAAAGATTTTATGACTGAGTACATTTCTTTAGACCATATGTCCGAGTGTACTATTCGTGAAGATCAGCGGTCATATTTTATTCCTCATCACGGAGTACTGCGTGAGAGTAGTAGTACAACCAAATTAAGGGTAGTTTTTAATGCTAGTGCACCCACCACCTCTGGTCTTTCTTTAAATACAATACAGATGGTGGGGCCTACCGTCCAGGACGATCTGACCGCAATCCTTCTTAGATTTAGAATGCATAAGTACGTCCTCTCTGCTGACATCGAGAAAATGTACAGGCAGGTGTCTGTACATCCTTCAGACAGGCACCTGCAGCAAATTGTTTGGCGTGATGATGCTTCTAGTCCTCTTAAAACCTACCAATTGCATACAGTAACTTACGGTACGGCTAGTGCACCGTTTCTCGCTACTAGGTGCCTCAAACAGGTCGGTATTGAATGTCAGGATAAAAGGGTCGCAGAAGTTATCCTTCATGATTTTTACGTCGATGACCTTTTGACCGGTACAGACTCGTTTGAGGAGGCTCAAATGTTGCGTCATAGGGTGACTGATGCTCTTGCTTCTGCTTGCATGCCTTTAAGGAAGTGGAAATCTAACGAACCCAGTTTAATTTCAGAACCATCTGGTGATTCTAATTTTGATTTCCACAAGGAAAGTTATGTTGTCAATAAAACACTTGGTCTTAGTTGGCAAACTAACACAGACGATCTGTGTTTTCCTATAAATGTTCCTGAATGCATAGAAAATACTAAGCGTGGCATGTTAGCAGTAATCGCGCGAATATTTGACCCTTTAGGGTTGTTAGCACCGTGTGTCGTGAGCATGAAGATGTTGCTTCAGAAACTTTGGCTGGAAGGGTTAAAGTGGGATGACCAGTTATCACCTGAGGTTGGAACAATATGGGTGAACATAATTAAAGCGTTGCCTTGCCTTCATAAGTTACGTGTTTCACGTCGTGTAGTCTGTGACGCATACAAACAGGTTGAATTTCATATTTTTACTGACGCTTCGGAGCGAGCTTACGGCGCTTGTTTGTATATACGCACTATCAATGAGCAGGGTGACGTCGACGTGCGATTATTAACAGCTAAAAGTCGTGTAACTCCTATTAAACCAGTAACAATACCGCGACTTGAGCTCTGTGGTGCATTGCTTGGTGCACGTTTATATCAAAAGGTTACCAGTTCCCTTCGCATTAAACCATTTAGTGTAGGTTTTTGGACTGATTCCATGATAGTTCTGGGTTGGTTAAAAATGCTACCTATTAAATTAAATACTTTTGTTCGCAACCGTGTTGCCGAAGTATTAGAATTAACCGTCCCAGGTACATGGAGACATGTGTCGACACACGACAATCCAGCTGATTTAATAACCCGCGGGGCGGAACCTACCGCTATGCAAACATTGGATTTGTGGTGGTTCGGTCCATGTTTCTTAAAGTATGACAGTGCTACATGGCCACATCCTGTAATGAATCCAGGCATCTTACCAGACATTAAATCTAATATTTTGATTAATTTTGCCCATGGTCATACTAACGCAGATTCATTTAAATCATTAATCGAGTTCAATCGTTTTTCCAATTTAACTAGATTACAACGTTCTATTTGTTACATGTTTCGTTTTATAAATGCATGTAAAAGGCATACAGCAAATACGTCCTATTTAAATGTTCAAGAATTAAAAAATTCGTTAAACTTAATTATTATTCAATCTCAAAGGGAATCTTTTCCTGAATACAACTTACTATTAAATAATAAAAAGTTACCACATAAAAACCAATTATTAAGCTTAAATGTGTTTCTAGATGAAAATAAAATTATTCGTATAGGTGGTAGATTACACAATTCCGAATATTCATTTGAAAAGAAACACCCAATTTTATTACAGTCCACTCATCACTTTGTGAAACTTTTATTTAGATTTGAGCATATCAGATTAATGCACGCAGGTCCTCAATTATTACTAAGTACAATTAGAGAGACTTATTGGCCACTGGGTGGTCGAAATTTAGCCACAGCCTGTTATCGTAATTGCGTTCGATGTCAGCGTCTAAAACCACAGGCTGTTGTCCCTCAGATGGGTAATCTTCCATTGAGCAGACTCTCACCTGCTGACTTTCCCTTTCAAAGCATAGGAGTTGACTACGCAGGCCCTATAACCTCGTCTAGTCGTCAAGGTCGTGGATGTAGATTAGTTAAGGTATACATCGTTATTTTCGTGTGCTTCACTACAAAGGCCATTCATTTAGAGTTGGTAGGTGACTTGACGAGCAGTAATTATTTACAGGCGTTACGTCGGTTTATGTCTCGAAGAGGAAAACCTCTTAACATCTACTCCGATAACGGAACGTCGTTTGTAGGAGCCTACAATGAGATAGCTGATTTCTTGAAACGCAATTGTGACTCCATAACTGATAGTGCGGCTCAAGATGGTATTAAATTCCATTTTATTCCTGCTTACGCTCCACATTTTGGTGGTCTTTGGGAGGCGGGTGTCAAATCGACCAAATTTCATTTGTTACGAGTGTTGGGTAATTGCCATCTAACATACGAGGAGCTTAACTCCGTTTTGGTTCAAATTGAAGGCATTTTAAATTCTCGGCCGCTCACACCGTTATCGTCAAATCCAGAAGACTTGTTGCCTCTCACTCCAGGTCATTTTTTAATTGGACGACCTTTCACGTCTCTTCCTGTAAAGGATATCCGGGACTATTACACTCACCACTTGACGCGCCATCAACGTATTGAGCAGTTGCGGCAGCATTTCTGGTCAAGATGGAGCAAGGAATATTTCTCCGAGCTTCAACAGCGAGTAAAGTGGCGTACCAGCAACGACAGCCTGAACCTGGACTCCCTCGTCGTCATAAAGGAGGATAACCAGCCACCGTTAAAGTGGAAAATGGGCCGCGTTGTTGGTCTTCATCCTGGCACAGACGGCATAAGCAGAGTTGCCGACATAAGGACTCAAAATGGGACTATCAGACGGGCATTCTCCAAGATTTGTCCGTTACTGGAAGACAACTGTTGAAAGGCGAGCTTCCAACGGCCGGGGGCATGTTAAAGCAGCAGTCAACACTGCGCAATTTGTAGATATTAAGACATTTAGCTATAAGTTTTTTATCAGGCGTTAATCCTACGGTCCTAGGATTCATGTAATGTCAGTTAGTAGTCAAATATATAAGGTGGATCACTGCGTGCTACATCCTGAGTTTTTAATTCCCTAAATTCCCAAGAAGTTCCTCCAGTTCTTACACAACAAGCTTACCTAAACCGGGTATCGAATTAGCTTAAAATTCAATTAAATTTCAGGAATGTGAAACTCTGGTAGTTTGGATATTGAATCAATCAAGCCTCAACGTTTGAACGTGTTCCGCCTGAACATCATTTGCTTCGTACAATATAAAACATTTAACCGTTAACCATAAACTAATCAACCGTTTTAATTTTCACTTTGGTTCATACTCTTGAGCTTATAAAAACCATCAGGTACTTTATAAGAGAAACTTTAGTTTTAAACTGCTCAAACTACATCACTTCAACAGTAATTTTTTGACATTAAATGATGAGTAAAAAAATAGCTATTTACTAATTCATAATCATTAACATCATTATATTGTATAATAATCAATTAATTAATTATTTATAATTTAAAATGAATTTATTACCTAATCATTAAAAATCCAACGATGTATTTATTTATTATTAACGATACTACGATTTATTTTGTGAGTAAGGATTTATTAATCTGTCACGCAAAAAAAATACGATAATATCGCTTACACGATGAAATGACACATGCCTAGGCTAACATTTATATTGGGATAACTACTAAGTACTCATTCCTCGCGGGTGGCAACTATTACATGCCTACTATTATAAAAGTTTATAAGTATGTATAAATGGACTTTTGATATTCTTCCACGCAAAAACTAAGGAACAGATTCGGCATGCAGATAGTATTCACACATAGATACATAGATCATCCGATCCAGGTGCAACCCTGATGCTAATCACGATCCTCAGACCTGACGGACCACAGATATAAATCTAACTAGATGACGCGACTGTATGTACTTCGCGTGCCAAAAAACGGAGTAAAGTTACGATCAATGATCGTAATCTGACCTTTTCATTTAGTATTATCGGCACCGGAAATCCACCGAAATCTAGAAAAATGCCTTTATATGCCATAATGAGACCTTGGGCCAAGCCTGACGACCCTCGGCAGCTCGAAGGCCCGAGGATCAAGATTGTAGCTGAGAAGTATGGGAAGAGTACGGCACAGGTCTTGATCAGGTGAGTAACAACTCCATGTTAAATATTGGTCGCACACAATGGGTGTCATCGGAAGGCTCCAAGCCACTCAACGGGCACTGGAGAGGGCTATGCTCGGAGTTTCCTCGCGTGATCGAATCAGAATTTTAAACATCCCTAAGAGAACCAAGGTTTCCACATAGCCCAAAAATTTCCAAACATATGTGGCAATGGGCAAGGCACATTGCAACAAAGTTTCTTGAGTGCAACCGCGTACCGAAACCCTCTAGGTTAACCCGATCAAGCCTACGGGAACACAGTGGATTCGAGACGCATAAGACAGATGGATGTGGCGACGCTTGGGGGAGACCTATGTCCAGCAGTGGACGTTTTTCAGCTGAAATGATGACGATGATTATCAAGCTTTTTTACAACTGTGTTGGGGTCGGCTTCCAGTCTAACCGGATGCAGCTGATTACCATTTTTTTATAAATGGAGCGCCGTATAACTGACCTCCATGTCCCTTTAACTATGTAACACGATATCCCTTGGCAAGGCAGTCGCTCCATGCAAAACACTGGTACTCTCAGCTGAATCCGGTTAGACTGGATGTCGACCCCAACATAGTTGTGAAAAGGGCTCAGCAGATTGATTAATAACGTGTGTTTTCTCGTTCTAGATATGCGATCGACCGCGGCATCGTGGTGATGCCGAAGTCTGTGACGAAGTCTCGCATTGTCGAAAACTTCAACGTGTTCGACAATTTCAGGGCCAGTTTCTGAAGTCGACGTCACATCTCAAATCAGCTGACAATTTGTCACAAATTAACCAGCCCTCAGTTGTCAGTGAGTTTCTCAACACTTCATCATCGAGAAATTACGTAATCGCTTGTTACATTAAATAATCGACATTAATTTATTTCGGTTGGCTACCCTAGCTGGTATTCATTCAATACTATAACGTAATCAGTAACTTTAAATAGTATTTTATCTTGAGAGGCTGGGTTGGTGTAGCCGCCCAGTTAAGCAAACCTTACCAAGGTCGATTTTTGGATGGGTAACCACTTTTTTTTGGTTTGCTTGTATTTGGATAGGTGACCCCACACAGGTTAAGCAACACTTACCAAGGTTATTCTTTGGATGGGTAACCGCTTTTTTTTGGTTCGTTTGTTTTGGATGGCTGACCCCGCCAGGGTAAGCAACACTTACCAAGGTCAGTCTTGGGATGGGTGACCACTTTTTTTTAGTTCGCTTGTTTTTGGATGAGTGACCCTGCCAGGGTAAGCAACACTTACCAAGGTCACTATTTGGATGGGTGACCACTTTTTTTGGGTTCGCTTGTTTTTGGATGGGTGACCTTGTTAGATGTTGTTTAACCTAGTGGGGTGATAAAGTCAAAGGATGGGTGATCAACATGTTTGTGGTGATGGTCACCCATCCAAAGACCACGACACTTACACACAAAACACACTGACACTTAAATTAAAAACGACCAACTAACTAAGCCTAACAAAATATTAAATAATAATAAAATAAAATAAAAAACCTTTTATTTCTTGCCCAAGCATTGCAAAAAAAATAAAACAAATAGAAAAATAAACTTTGAAAAATAATAAGTACAACAATAAAATTTAAATAAAATTAGAAAAATTATAAATTGAATTAAAAAAATAATATTGAATTGATAAAATTGTTAATATAAATTACACATTTAAAAATTAAAATCTTTTACAATTGAAATTTAATACAACTTACAAATTTAAAATTCATTAATAAAAATATACAGATCAATTACATCTATACTTAATCAATACATTTAAATTATAAATTATTCATTATATTCCCATTTATGTAATAAATTTAAACATCTCTCAGGTGAAGGCCTCCTCCAGAGATTGCCATGCGTCCCTATTGCTTGCTAATCTTGCCCAGTCCCGGCCGGCTATGTGAATTATGTCATCTGCCCATCGTGTTTGTGGCCTACCTCTCTTTCTGTGGCCTGCTGGCCCTGGCCACGCCGTGGCTCTACATACTTATACACTTAAATTAAAAACGACCAACTAACTAAGCCTAACAAAATAAGGCGTCGCAAAACTCCACATCGTTGTTTACTGGTATTGTACCCAAAGGACTGGCAGCATTGCCACGTTGTATGGCTATGCTTATCCTCTGACCAAGGTAACAGCCAGCCCTTGGGTCACGCGCAGTGTCATCTATGCGTTTAGATAGATGTTTAAATAAAGCGTGAGCACTCGGAACCCATGGACCAAGAGTTTCAACCCATATGCGATCCGCACTTCGGCTGCATGACAGGCCGAGCTGACGTGATGAGGAACAGCTTCTATCCCGTCTATGGTTAGCTGACTGTTTTTGAGATTATCCTGTGTTTGAAGTAATCATGTGCATTTTGTTAACCTTTTGATATTGTCATACATAACTTAGTGGCATTCCCCAGAAATTTAAAAACGCGCCATCTACTGGAATCAATTTTAAACTATCCGTTCAAATAATCTTTGAAATATAAATTTAGAGCCAAATATGCCATAATTTTAGAAGAGTTTATTAAACAAGAGCATTCAATTTTTATGATCAATTCTAGAAAATGTTAATTTTACACACAATTCTATAATATTTTATTTATTTATTTATTTTCCACCAATAAGTACAACATCTTACAGTAGTTATTCCAAGACGATGTTATACCACAGAATAAATCATTTTAAATAAATATACACCATATTTAAACATAAAACTTGACAACATAAATAAAATAACAAAAATTAAAATTAATAAAAGAAACAATTCAAAGGAGATGTTTCATTTTTGTATGGGACTCCGGCCATAACCTGTACCTTTAAGGAAAGCTGGGAAACTAACCCTTGAATAGAATACAGTAACATTTTTTCCACAATATCCAATGTTTTTTAGGTACATTATTAAAAAATAATAATGTTTGACGTTTATCGTGACAGCTATTTGACAGCCATGAGAGGTTTTAGTTTTGACGTTTAGGTAACTTATGAAGTGATGTGACACTCAGTAGTCAAACAAAATGTCATTTTGAATTATTCGTTCAGAAGTATACTTCAGAGGAGTAAAATAAATATATTTTTAACGATGAAATCATCGCACTTGCTTTTATATTAGTCGTAAAAGATGTTTATGAGAATAATAGTCATTTTTACTAGTACAAGAACACTTCCTTTCATATTTAACATCTACTTTATTTATGCTTTGATGTGACATGATTTCAGAACGAAATCGAAATGACAACTATGAGAGACGCCATGTTAAATAGATTATGGCAATAATTGAAAAACTATTACTTTTTGTACGCAAGAAATCAGGCTTAAATTCAAGAAAGAATATTTTTCCTGAATTCGTGGGTTTTTTTCCACTTTTTTGATAAATGTACATCTCATGGCCGAAAATGATACATCTCCTTTGTATGCCTCCTTCAATGCACCTTTGTGCTCCTGACACAAATTTTATCGAAGCATATCGCGCCATCTAGTGACATTTATTTGAACCATATTTTCTCTCTTAGCGCTAGGACCCCGTGATCGTAGTGAGGACCCCAAAAACGCTCCCAAAATTGTTATTTATTTTTGTTAATTTTCTTTTTGTTAAACTTCTTAAAATCAATAAAACGCTCTTGTTTCCATCGGAAACAAGCCATTTCCAGCTTACAAAGACGGCCTGGTAGCTAATTCAACAGGCTATCAAAAAGTAATAATTTAACAATTATATCTGTAACCCTCAGGCTCGTACCGGGATTGAAAGTGCCAATATGATAAAAAAATGTGTGATCTCTCAACCTTACAAGCTGATTTTCTCTTAAAATTTTCAAGCACCTTACAAAGACGGCTTGGTAGTAATTGTAGCAGTACGTACATCTATAGTAGTAAGTACATCTATAACGTTCAGGTACCTAGCGCACCTAAAAGTGCCAACCCGATAAAAATTAGAAGAAAATCAACAAAATTGGCTCGTACAAACTTATTGTCTCAACTAAATGGACTTTATTTAAAATAAATAAATGACTTTAATCTAGATAGAGGGTCTAGGTCTCGGTCTAGGTTGCCTGGATGTGCTAAAACAACAATAATATGGCAATAGCCCACTTAATTTGAGAAAATACGTCAGTTCTTAGAGTTTTAGGGTGAAATACTATTAGCTTTCACTATTTACTGTTATTATGTACTGATTCTAGGTCAAGTAACTAAAATAAATACTATAAAACACTAATAACATGTTTCTATGCAAAATTTACTAATAATAAAAACACTTTTTGCAAAAAAATACTACCGACTTCCAAATAAGAAACTACAAAGTGAAAAATAACTTTATTTTTGGAAGTCGGTGTCCATAACGCAAAAAAATTGTACATACCAAAGACAACGACTTCCAAAAATAAAGTTAATTTTCACTTTGTAGTTTTCTTACTTGGAAATCGGTAGTATTTTTAACTGACAAAACGAAAAATAACTTTCTTTTCCGAAGTCGGTGTCGAATAACGGAAAACAATGGGTACATAAGATACCGACTTCGGAAAAGAAAGTTATTTAACGCTTTGTTGTGTTTTGTTTTGGAAGTCGGTTTGATTTTTTGTTAAAAAGTTTTTTATTTATAAAATTGTTTTTTTCATTTTACACTTTTTAGTTGTACCTACTAATAGGCAAGTAGTTAAGTAAGGTACCTATAATGCCAGAATAGATTACCCGAATATCATGAAACTAAACATAACCGGTGAAACGAGAGTGTATCAAGGTGAACTGTACACATCTGCGTACCCCTTTAGAGCGTACTGGCGTGATGTTATGTTATGAAATGGTACAAACAATAAACAGACATGCGATTGCAGCAATCCCGAAAGCCTTACTTGTCGATATTTATCTGGGCTCTAGTATTAATAAAGAAGGCAGCTGCGTGCCGGAAATAAAGCGACGGATGGACATGGCTAATAATACTATGACGCGTCTCCAGAACATCTGGAAAATCGCGGTGTAAGTTTTAAAACCAAATCCCGCTTAGTCAGAGCACTGGTTTTTCCGATTTACCTCTATGCAGTTGAGACAAACCAAGCAAGAGAAAGACAGAGGATAGACGCTTAGAAATGTGGTGCTGGAGGCGGATGCTCCGAATCCCATGGAAAGCCAAAGGAACTAATGTGTCTGTCCTTTCACAACTCAATATCAAGACCCGATTGTCGACAGTTTGCTTACAACGTATTTGACCTACTTTGGCCACATAATGCGAAGGGGAGATAGCAGAATTGAAAAGCTGGTCATTATTGGCAATACCGAAGGAAAGAGAGCACGAGGCCGGTCGCCAACACGATGGTCTGATCAAGTGAAAGAAGCTACATCCTCAAGCAAATTCCAGCAGGTGGTAATGGCAACTTTGGACCGGAGTCGATGGAGGCAGATTGACCGCTTAAAGGGGTCCAGTGACCACGAGCCTCAGCAATGAGGGACCGACTGAAGAAGAAGAAGATTTGTCGATGCTCGAAAGCAAAACTCATATTCCAGGATTCCCCAAAACGCATTCTGAATACACCTCTCGCTCACAGGAGAACGGGAAATAGAGCGTGCGCTATTCATTTGTCATATTTGCTTACGCCACTTACTGCCAGTTTCCCAGCTCTCAATTATCGGGCTGTTAACGTAATCGAGGATTAATCGCCTGTTAATTCTACTTTCAGTTTCTCAACATCCAAGTGTGACAAGTGGTTGACAATTTGTCACATTTGAGTAAAATCTCGAATTAACCGCATGTTACAGCAATTTTGGGTTTCTGAGCACCTTTTTCAAATTTATTCTCTTGTCAACGAGCCTAATTTATAATTGTTGGAAATTGGTCGATTATTCGCGGATTAAAATTAATATTATGCTTTTAAAGGCACATTTGTTTTAAATTTATGTTACGATAAAAAGATAATAGGGGTTGGCGAAAACTATGGTATGGGTTGAATTATAAAACAAATGTTAATTTATATCAATTAATTAATTACCAAGATTTAAAAAAAAATTAGGATATTACAAACTTTTAAATTAATTACAAATAAAAACTTTACACAATTATCAATTTTTTTTATTTTGTATTGATGTAAATCGAAGTTGTGGGCGACTATGTCTACCTGGGACAAACGATCCAGTTGGGTAGGGCCAACTTCGAGAAAGAGGTCAACCGTCGAATCCGACTCGGCTGGGCGACGTTCGGGAAGTTGCGCGGTATCTTCTCGTCCAACTTACCACAGTGTCTCAAGACGAAAGTCTATGACCAGTGTGTGTTGCCAGTGATGACATATGGCTCTGAGACGTGGTCGCTTACAATGGGCCTCATCAGAAAACTTACAGTCACTCAAAGGGCAATGGAGAGGGCTATGCTCGGAATTTACTTGCGTGATCGAATCAGAAATGTAGAGATCCGCAAGAGAACCAAGGTTACCGACATAGCCCGAAGAATTGCCAAACTTAAGTGGCAGTGGGCAGGGCACATTGCTCGCAGAACGGATGGCCGATGGGGCAGAAAGGTCCTGGAGTGGCGACCGCGAACCGGAAGACGTTGCGTTGGAAGGCCTCCTACCAGGTGGACCGATGACCTGGTGAAGGTTGCGGGCATCCGCTGGTTGCGAGACGCACGGGACCGGTCAATGTGGCGACGCTTGGGGGAGGCCTATGTCCAGCAGTGGACGTCTTTCGGCTGATATGATGATGATGATGATGATTGATGTAAATAAATTAAAAAAAAACAAACTGTTACTGACCTGGGAATCGAACCTTCCTCACGCTAGTGCGCGTGAGGAAGGTTCGATCCCTAGGTCAGTGTTGACTGTACCCTGTACTTAGTACTTACTATGGTCAGCTTCTGGATAGTTTTGTGTTTAACTTGAAGCGGCTGAGGTGGTGACCGCGCCAGGGTAAGCAACACTAACCAAAGTCAGTCTTTGGATGGGTGACCACTTTTTTTTGGATCGCTTTTTTATTGATAGGTGACTCTGTCAGGGTAAGCAACACTAACCAAGGTCAGTCTTTGGATGGGTGACCACTTTTTTTTGGATCACTTGTTTATGGATAGGTGACTCCGCCAGGGTAAGCAACACTAACCAAGGTCAGTCTTTGGATGGGTTGGGTCTTTGGTGGGTTGGTGGGTTTTTGGTGGGGAAGGTCGATTTTTCTCAAGATAAAATACTTTTTAAAGTTACTGATTACGTTATAGTAGCGAATGAAGTGAATGAATACCAGCTAGGGTAGCCAACCGAAATAAATTAATGTCGATTATTTAATGTAACAAGCGATTACGTAATTTCTCGATGATGAAGTGTTGAGAAACTCACTGACAACTGACGGCTGGTTAATTTGTGATAAATTGTCAGCTGATTTGAGATTTGACGTCGACTTCAGAAACTGGCCATTATTGGTTCGATTCGGTATCATCGGATTTGACGTGTTTCAAGTTAAAGTTTGGTTTTTCCCGCCAATGTCGAATAGTTTAAAATGTGTATATTAGAAAAATTCTAGATACACCATTTTTTTGTTAAGTTTTAAAACAACTTATACATATATACAAAAGTACAAAAGTTAGTTACTGAAGTGTGGCGTAGTTATAAGTTACAAGCAAAGTCTGACAAGGATCTTGATGTTATTGTGTCTAAGAGATAGTTGAAGAAGAATTGCAAGCAGCGACTAGGAATAAATCCAGTCTACTAAGATTTTTTGTCAAGGTTAGTTTAGTCTTTCATTAGCTACGTCAGGGGAACCAGACAAATTGGATCATGATTACACATCTAAGTATTCTAGATGTGCAGGTTTCCTCACGATGTATTCCCTCACTGCCGAGGTAGTGGTATAAATCCGCACTTAGATTTCGAAAATCCAGAGGTTTTGAACCTTCAACCCCACGTATGTGAAGCGCGCGCTCTTATCCACTGAGCTACCATCGCCGTAATAGCGAACCACTATAGGTTAACTCCTCTATAGACTATCAGTTCCTTATTTCTAGACTTTGAAAGAGTTTATTAGTAGATATCATCAACTTATTTTATACTTGAAAGTATAAAATAAGTTGATGATATATTATAAAAAAATAAAATAATTTTATTTTTCATTTGTAATTTGACAGTAAGCTGTTTACGTATAAATCATTAAATCCAGTTGTAATTTTCGTTGACTAAACAAAGAAAAATTGTTAATATATTATATTACATATGTTAGAACCTCAAAAATGGCAGACAAGCAATGTACACTGTATTAAACACAATTAAACGGTTTGGGCTGTTTAAGTATCCACTCTTGGTACATACATCAGTAACGAGCTGATACGAGTAGTTCTTGTTTCGAGTAGTACAAGACAGCCACAAATTCCTGTAAAGCTTGATATTGGGTAACATGTACGCAAATATTGTAGCTAATCATCAGTGAACCACTAAAGTCTCAGCAGGAATTCTAGGGATACATGGATTTATTTTACAAAATTATACTTCGGTTGTGTCTATCCTTTTATGTTATTAGGTTACCTTCATCATCCCAAGAAACACTCCTCCAATTTTCGTAATATTTTTTTGCAAACTGTGACGCTGAAAAGATAAGTCTACAAGATCTTATTTAACTGCACTAGTAGATTAATTGCCGACGCTAGTACAAGTATCCAGACCGGGATCATGGGTTACGTGTGAGCTAATTTATAGCAGTTAACATCATATAAGTTCACCCATAGTGATCTGGTGGGCTATATAAGTGTTATTATAAAATTGCGTATAACAAGCTGATTAACACTATTAGTTAAACCTATGTGCAGCAAGACGCATTATATCATTATTAATTGAAGTCACAGAATAACTGATTGCATTATAGTAGTTCACATGTTCTTTCTTAAAATGCAAGCGGTCTAAAGGTACAATTGTGGCAAATTCAGAATATAGTTGAGTTAAAGTCCATAAAAATGCTTAATTGCAGCTTACAGTACTAACACTGAACTGCATACCTATATTAACGCTTGCAGCATTACAGTGTTGTCTCCGTGACGCATAAAAGCATTATTATACAGACGAAAGCGTAATTTTCAGATATTGCAGTTCGAGTGTACTGTAATAAGTCTTCATAAATGCTAAAGTTACCGATGTTACTCTTGGGGACATCCTATAATGCAGTTTTGTGCTACATCGGATGTGCCGAACAGACTTTGTAGATGTTTACAAATCTTACAAAGTGAACCCGCGCTGTATTCGTCTGGATCGAACGGCTTGTGAGATTCTCTCAGAAGAATTAATGTAGAAGGATCGAGTTTCCAGACTATATTGATGATATACACATTGAATTTATCAATCTCATTTGAATGCAAGAAGATACACAGTTCAATAAAAATAACGATTTTTAGAAATTGTTCACAATTGCTCCTGTTTATACATTGGTCAAAAATCCACGTATACAAAGAAATGAAGTTACGAAGACAATCAACTTTAGCTAATTTTGGCGGCCAAGCAAGACGCTCAAATATAGATACGTTTGGCGGGCTTCCCAATTCTATTCCGGCCATAATAATCTCTTCGCCTTTCTCTATTAACGAACTACATATTACGTCTTTTTTATTTTCAATAGCACTCATCAGCGTTTTGTCAATTTTCATTTTATAATCAAAAATTTTTCGAAAATTTAAAAATTGATATCTAACTGATGTCACTTTAATTACGTATTTAATCCAGGGAATTACATTTTCGCCTTCATTTCCATTTTTTAATAAATCACAAACATATTCCACTGCAAAGTATTCAGTGAAGTTCATGTGTATAAAAATAGGGATTCCGTTTGCTACACTACAAATCAGACCAGTTTTCTCTTCTCCCTTTTCAATACATTTTATAGTCTCCTTGATTTCTCGCAAGTCTTTCTCAATAAACAGCTCGGCAATGTCCTGATAGAAAAAAGCACAAGCTGCCAATGTTTTATGCTTAGTTATACAATCTGCACGTTCTTTGTCGTAAACAATCATAATATCAGGATTATAAATGTCCATTCTGTTTTTATCTTCAAACCGTATTTTTTTCAGTTTCGTTTCCAAGAAATTTTCGTAAAAAGTGAATGGGTCAACTTCTTTTTCATTCCAATTGTTACTATTGTTTCTAACGTCTTTTATATGGCTTATAAAAAAATGTGCCATTAAATATATATGTAAAGGATTTTTATGACTACTAGCTTGGCATTCAAACTTTATATTTAGTATCTGAAGTTTCTGTAGAAGGTTTTCGTAGAAAGTATCATCATAACTTGGATCGAATATATAAGTATTGCCTGAGCATTTAATCTTATTTAGCAAAAAGTAGCCGGCGCTGACGTATATTTCATGTGAAGCTTGCCACTTGTGGATTTCTGATTCAGAAATAAACTTCAGGAAGCCATGTACATTTTCCAGTTGCGTTGTATCAAGTTCCTTCAGATTCAAATCGGACTCCCAAATTTTATTTAGATATATTTTCTTTAACTTAGGAGAAAAGTGTTCTATTTTAAAAGGTTGACCGAAAGCTCGTCGTAAAATAGTTTCAATTTCAGGATACGGTCTGCTTGTGACCCATATTTTATGATTTTTAGGATGGTTATTGATTACTTCTATACATTGGATAGCCTCATGCATGTAATGCGGACTGATTTCGTCGAAACCATCAAATAGGAATAACATCTCGCCAACATTAAAAAAGTGTAGAAACAATTTCAACTCGAATTCACTCGACTGATCGCCTGTACAATCTTTGAGATACACACAACCATTTTGTTCCTCCAACGAAATTGCCACATCATTTTCTTTGCCAAGTTTCATGCAGAGTGTAACTTGACACATAAACTTTAAAGTCTCTACTAAATCGATGGTTGTTTTATCTTCCTTCCACTTGCTAAGTTCTCTCGAGTATTCTAACAAGTTAACCCTTACGATCCATACTTTTGGGCGGTTTATTTTTATTTTAAGCGATAAATTAGTAAGTAGAGTGGACTTGCCCATCCCGGGCTCTGCTGTTACAAGTACAACATCATCTGCCATACAATAAACAAGTATTGGAGAGACAGTAGGTCCATTGGCCATATGCACGTTTCTGTCAATATACAAGTGCTTTTTTTCATCATAATCTCTTGAGACAATTAATTTACCGAGCTGAATGGTGTCCTTACTGATGATTTTGTTTAAAATATCTCCTTTCACATACGCTTTTGATTTATCATCGATTATCGAATCTAATCTTACTTCTACGCCTTGAAACATCACTGTAGTAGTCTCCAATATACTCTTCTGTGACTCTTCACTCATGTCAATCAGATTATTTTCATCATGAACAGGACTATTCGCTCTTGGGAAAATATTCTGCAATGTTTCGACGGTCACGAAATTGGTAATAATAAATGATTTTTTATCAAGAATAATTTTCGCGATGTTTTCTAATGTTTTGATTTCTTTTGTGGAATGTTGTATTTTATCGCATACAAAAATAATAAGTTTTTCTCTATTTATATTCTCCAACTCTGTGCGTAATACTTTACGATCTTTAGTTGGAAGAGTTACAACATATTCTAGATCTAAAACAACGTGGATCTTATTCTTGAAATGCTGCAACACTTTAGCAACAGTCAGATCGCTGTTTTCTGTAATGATGACAGTACTCGGGTGATCCTGCAAGTTCCAGGAACTCACCACGTCTTCAATGAATGTGTAATCAATTAAATGTTTTATTTTGCTCATACATGTTATGTTTATTGAGCTCAACAAAGGGTCTTTTATTATGTGATTTACTGCGTTCTCAAATATATCGCTGTCTTTTGTAAGATACGGTGCCTGTAATGGCTGCATCCACCACTTCTGTATTGCATCGTGAAATTTAAGAAACATTGCATCAGTTTTAGCTTGGAAGTAGTTTGGGTGATCAAGCTGGTAATCTTCTATTTTACCTTTTAATATTTCCTCCACGCAGTTCTCATTGGCTTGTTTACTATAGAATAGCAGTCTGGTCAAGAAATCTCTCGCTAGAGTCTCTTCATACACACTGCAGTCAAAAAAAAGTTTTGGGAACTTGTTTACACTGAAACTGAAACGAATTTCGTGCAAATTGGCAATTTCGTCAGTTAATTTTTTATATAGCACTTGAGCATGCTCTCCAAGTATTGTCCAGTTATCTGTAATCTTCATCAGATTGGTGTTATCGTCAAGCACAAATAAATTTCCGATGGCTCCAGCTATACCTCCATTAAGCTGCAAGAATCCACTGTCTAAAGAGTTAGCTATAGTGACTATGTTATTTGCTTTAGACTTGGATATCAAGTCTTTTACTTCTGACGTTAAGTATTTTATTCTTCGCACTTTCTTTGTATCACTGCCACTTAACGTAAGGTCTTTGTTGCCAAACGCAGCCGGGACCTTCAGACCCTTTGATAATATTTCTCTTGCAGCCAAATCAAAAGCTTCATTGACAGTCGATCGTGAAACGTCCACTTGATCTAATTGTGAATTGAAGTCTATAGTATGTGGTTTTACAAATTCTAGCTGGCCATTGTTATATTTTAGAACGGTCCCTATCAGTTTGCTTAATGTTGTAACGTCAGTGGGCTCGGCTAAGAATTCAGACATTAGATTCTGTACATCAAAGGTTTCTATATTTCGTCTTGCAAGAATCTCTTTGTAAAGTGTATCTTTGAATAGTTTGAGATGTCGATCTTTGGTATCGAAAAAGTCTTGTCGAAAGGTAGCGATTCGGTGTCCATCTTGTTCAATTGCTGAAATGTCGACAACTTTTAGCGCCAGAACGACATGATAGGTTAGTATCAGCTCATCAGATAGCATCATTTGAAAATTTCTTTCACCACTTATAAAAGCGGCTAACTGTTTGGCTAGTGAGATAATTTGGTCTTCCATAAATATTTCGCACAAGAACTTTATATCCGTATTACGTTTATAAGGTTGCTTGGCTGTGCCCTCGGTACCAATAAGCTCGTTCAGTTTTGAGGCAAAATCAATTTCAACCGGGTCATTGTCGAATGTATCTTTCCCGGACGTGTATATAACGAAGAAACTTTCTGTTTCTTGAAATTTACCTTGAAACAGGTCGTCTTTATAATCCGATTCAAATCTCTCTCTAATTTTCAAATAACTGCGAAAATATTTCATCATATTGATATCGAGTTTCTGTTCGCTGTCGTCTTTATGTTTGGCCTGTATGGACACAATCACAGGTTTCGGAAATCCCTTCACTTTGACCTTGAAGCAAATATCATCGAAAGCCCCTATCTCAGCGATATTGGAAGCTAGCTGAAACTCTTCGATACTGTCGTCATGCTTCGCTCTGTAGAATATCAAGCTGAGCAGCTTAGTCTCGTACAGCTGCCCGCGAATCCCCGACGTTCCTTCACTTTTTTTGTACGTTGCAGCACTCATATTGACTATAAACTACTTTACTTAACAATGTCTTCAAGGTTGGATATCAACACGGAGGCAGGCGGCACTCGCAGACACGGGAGCACTCGGCAGCTTCAAACTTCTAAATGTCTGACTGACGACCTGAACCTGCAAACAATCAGACATCTTCATTTACAATGTGACTAGCAACCAAATTCTCGTCAATCTGCTACTAACGAGTCCCATGTTACTTTGGCCATATCGCCCGGAGACAACCAGACAAGCTGATAAAACTGGTTGTAGCGAGAAAAACGGTCAGATCTGATCAGGGCGATTACAGGACTCACGGTCAGGCCACTCTGTCTTCGGTTTTTCTCAGGGCAGTACCAGAGAAGAGCCGAAGACAGAGTGGCCTGGAAGCAGCTCGGCAGTGACTTCAATAAAAACAACGAATAGGAAGAGAAAACACTAGAGAATTCTAACATTAAAGTGTAGTGTAAAAATAGCTTGACATACATTTCCTGCAATACAGTCTACATCTCTCTCGCTAATCCACCACTCGATAACCGGAAAAGTACATATAGTACACCCACATTTCTCCAGTTATGTTTTAGTCGCAACAGGGGCCGACCCTGTTGCCATCAACCAGCCTCAAGACCTGACTCCGAGCTGCTACTGAGAAATTCGAGATAGGAAAACGAACCCAAGAGCAGCAGTAGCGCTTGCGAGCACTAGACCAACGAGGCACTACCCTAGGGCCGCTACTGAGCGTTGTCCTCGTCCTGTTTTTTTTTGTTTTCATTCAAAGATATTCGGAACTGCGCAATGACCTTCATGCGGATGTACGTAGGTGAGAAATAACATCCAGATTGTGTGGTGCCCACTGATACACAGGCAGGTAGCATTATGATCTGGAGTTGCATGGCTACCGATAGTGTCGGCGGAATTTTTCGTCTGCGAAGGCCGTAATCCGTATGTATAATGCAAAGTACACATGCTCCTAAATGTATTAGAAACTGCGCTATCGGTACGCGTACTCACTTATTGACCACATAAACTTGGATGGTGTCATATTGCAACAGAATAATACGTCCTGACATGAATCAGTGACCACAATGCGCTGGCCTAAAGACAACAATATTAACTTGATACATTACTAGCTGTTGGCCGCGGCTTCGCTCCCGTGGACC
Source organism: Anorthoa munda (assembly GCA_945859665.1). Lineage (NCBI taxonomy): Eukaryota > Metazoa > Arthropoda > Insecta > Lepidoptera > Noctuidae > Anorthoa > Anorthoa munda. The sequence continues at coordinate 2,305,974 of OX243919.1, read as the reverse complement.
ACCCCACAGAACCAGTTTTCGGGATAAAAAATATAGCCTATTTCACTCAGGAATAATGTAGTTTTCTATTGGTGAAAGAATTATTCAAATCGGTCCAGTAGTTTCGGAGCCTATTCGGTACAAACAAACAAATAAACAAACAAAAAAATCTTTCCTCTTTATAATATTATTAGTATAGATATAGATAATTAAACGTATGCGTCCTAGGTCGCAAACCGGGCAAGACATCTGTAAACGTCGAAAAAGTTACTACATTTTTTTTTTTTATTTATTATTTAAAACTAAAGTAAATATTAAAAAAATATAGTAAATATTCAAATTATGCACTTATAGGGAAAAAGTATTATAAGACTGAGGCGATGCAGAGCCTGTACTATTGCCGTGAGAAAATAATTTGAAGTTTTACTTAAGTCCTATTATAATTAAGTTTGGATGGATGTTTGTTACTCAATAACAACAGTGTGGCTGAAGGAATCTGGATGAAATTTGGCGCAGAGATAGATTATAGTCTGGAATAGCGCATAGACTACTTTTTAGCCCGGTAGTATATTCCCGTGGGATAGTGCCCGATATCCACGCGGGCGAAACCACTGCCAAAAGCTTAAAGGATATTTCTTACTGATGGTTTATTTATTTATTAAAACTCCATGCAACATACAGGCACATAGGCAGCATAATGCCTGATGCATTCTCTACCCGTCACCCAAGGGTAGTGGAGAGATAACGGTGAGGGCTTGTGATAAGACACCAGACAATTATAATCTTAAATTAACCTATTTACGATATCGCAATTTTTGCAATAAACTTCTGCATAGGCTTAAAATTATTTATGAAAATGAATTGGAGAAGCCAAAGATAACCCTAAAAAGACATGGAAAGTTATTAATAGTATAATTAATAAACAAACATCCAAACCCCCTCCTAGGGAGTTGCTGTCTATATCCAGTCTTGACTGCAAGGCTTCATTGAATGTAGTCAATAGCTTCTTTGGAAATATTGGCAAGGAACTCGCGGCTAGTCTTGCAAATGCAGGGAGGAAACACGAGTCATATGTGAGGCATAATGGGCAGGTGAACTCAATGGCCTTACTCTCTCCTGATAATACCGAAGTTGAAAATATCATTATGGGTCTTCGTACTGATTCTGCCCCGGGATGGGATGGAATCAGTTCAAAACTTCTAAAGTTGAGCAGACAAACTCTTGTGCCCCTCGTCACTCACATATGTGATGTTTGTTTCTCTAATTCCCGCGAGTTTTAAAGAGAGCGGTCGTACATCCTATCCACAAGAGTGGGGATAGAGGCAGTGTCAATAATTATAGGCCAATTTCAGTCCTGCCGGCGATATCAAAGGTTCTTGAAAGGGTCCTCAACAACCGTCTTGTGTCTTTCTTAGAGAATAATAACATCCTTTCCAACAATCAATTTGGCTTTCGCAGGGGGAAGTCCTGTGAAGACGCATGCGCGGCCTTGATTGACGATGTTGCTGAGACACTGGACAAAAAATCCAAGTGTCTAGGTTTATTTCTAGACCTTTCCAAGGCATTTGACACTGTCTCTGTCCCTATTCTACTAAAAAAATTGGAGCAAATAGGAGTTAGAGGTCCTGCACTCGCAGTCTTCGCCAGTTACCTATCCGAGCGAACGCAGTGCGTCAAAATCGACATATGTGTCAGTGACGAGTATACATTGTCCTTCGGAGTACCTCAAGGCTCTATCCTAGGGCCTACACTTTTTCTAGTGTATGTAAACAGCCTATGTGATTTAACACTCCCATATTGTTCAATTTATTCATATGCCGATGATACGACCCTTCTGGTACATGCTGAAAATTGGGATGAAGCCAGGAAGAGAGCTGAGGATGTCCTTAGCATTGTTATGTCTTGGCTAACGGCGAATAGTCTGACCCTGAATGTAGAAAAAACAAATTTAATCACTTTCTCTTTGAAATCTCCCTCGCAACCCGACAACTCATTTACAGTTAAGGCTCACATTTGCAAAGCAGACCCGAACCGATGTGCTTGTCTTCCCCTGACAAGAACAACTAGTGTAAGATACCTGGGTATAGTTATAGACAGTCTGGTCTCGTGGAACGACCAGATTAGGGTTTTGTCTGGCAGAGTCAGAAAACTAATTACGGTGTTTAAAAGCCTGCGGTATAGTGCTGATGCGGATACCTTACGTATGGTTTATTTTTCTCTTTGCCAATCAATATTAACTTTTGGCGTTACGGTCTGGGGTGGAGCTCCGAAGACGACCATGTTACAACTGGAAAGGGCACAGAGGGCTGTCCTAAAGGTCATGACTTTTAAACACTACCGGCATAGTACCGCACTATTGTACAAAGAATGTAAGGTCCTGACCGTGAGACAGCTCTTTGTGCTGTGGGTATTAGGTGGTCGTATATACAACTTTATTAAAAAACAGTGCAGTATTTACAAGTGTAATAAATTTGACTGCAAGACTCAAGTCAGTAAATGGATCATCACTCTTTGCTATGATGACGTCGAAAGAATTCTCGATGCGTGACTTTAATCTGCTCCCCCCTTTTCCAAACTTTCCTCCATCCCACATATCCTTGAACACACATACACACAACACAAAACATAAACACAATACATACACACGGTTTGCCTCTCAATTAATTAATTAATTATTTATATAAATTATATTGTCTGTACCCTTAGTCTTTGTTTCCTGTTTGACGTGTACTTTACTCCGAAATGTATGCATTGTATTGTCCTATTGAACTTAGAGAGCCCTGACACTCATAACACAAGTTCAATCTTAGCTTGGGTGTCAGAGGTGTATAACTCTGTGTAATTGTGTAATAGATCACTAGATAGACAACAGAGCTAGTACAAAGCGGTAGGTCAGTAGGATAGAAAAATACTCAAGAATAGATAATACTTACGTGTAGTTGGTAATTCAGCAATAACACACAGTTTGGACTTTGAACTATTATTTATTTACCATTTCACACTAAGTTACCATGAACTCCGTACAATATATCCACTTAGGTCAACAGTACAATTTTTCCAGCCCGCCCAGACTAGACTGACGAACCGACTCAACGCGCCTCGTGTCCGAACAATCCCCCTCCAATCGACAACTGTCATTAGATGTGACGACATTTGACATTCGAATATTTTCTAGGATAATCATTTTAACAACTATTAAGTACTATTTGATGTTAAATATAAATAATTTAATTCTTAACAAATAAAAGATGTATTTATCAAAGAAAAACCTAACACTCGACCATCCTGACAACGTGTATGACCCCATACACGTATCCGGTGATAACCTAACACTCGGCCTGTTGAGTCAGTTTTCAAAATCTAAAATCAAATCCATCAAACCATTCAATGGCACTTTTGAATGTAAAAAGTTCAAAGTCACAAAAAAAAAATGATTCTACTGTCCATTCGCAAAAGTAGTTTGCTATGGAGAAGAATGGACAAGAAACTCCACACTTACCCTTTTCTTTAAAATAAAAACTTCTTTTAAATATTTTTTTCAATATTAATTCATTAATTATATGCGAGTACCTTATGAAGTATGATTCTATAAATACTTTATACCTAGAATAAAACGGCTGTTCCATGTATAGATATAAAGTATTTCAAGCAATAACAATTATATTGATTCATTTGATAAATATGAACATGGTACTCACATATTTACAAAATCTGCATTTTATTCGCCTGTATATAAACCCGTGACTTATTCGCATATATATCAGTTCGCGACTTGCTCGCATATAGACTTACAAAAATTAGGAAACAAATCTAATCAATTGTAACGTTTAAATTTGGCTACTTCGTTACATTATACGTGAGTAATTTTTAAAGCATGATTCATCAAGAACAACACGGTTGTACCACGCTTAGGTACAAAGAATTAACAGTTAAATTTATCCATTTGATACATAGGAACATGGTATTCATATACTTACAAAATCTTTGATTTATTCGCATGTAGGCAAGTCCCGCGACTTATTCTAAATTTTATATGCACTGATATGTATTCGCCTGTAGGCAAACCCGCGACTTATTCGCATATAGACAAACCTGCGACTTATTCGCATATAGTGATTTATTCGCCTGTGGGTAAGTCCCGCGATTTATTCGCCTGTAGGTAAACCCGCGACTTATTCTCAAATTTACATGTACTGCGATTTATTCGCCTGTAGGCAAACCCGCGACTTATTCGCATATAGACAAACCTGCGACTTATTCGCATATAGCGATTTATTCGCCTGTGGGTAAGTCCCGCGATTTATTCGCCTGTAGGTAAACCCGCGACTTATTCTCAAATTTACATGTACTGCGATTTATTCGCCTGTAGGCAAACCCGCGACTTATTCGCATATAAACAAACCCGCGACTTATTCGCATGTAGGCAAGTCCTGCGATTTATTCGCATATAGGTAAGCCCGCGAGTTATTCGCAAATTTAATAATACTTCGATTTATACACCTGTAGGCAAACCCGCGACTTACTCGCATATAGCGATTTATTCGCCTGTAGGTAAGGCCACAACTTGTTCTCAAATTTAATAGTACTGCGATTTTATTCGCCTGAGGGCAATTTATGATATTTATTCGACTATAGGCAAGCCCCGCGACTTAATCACAGACATAAAAAAAATTGGCAAACATACCAAATTATTTCCAACAACATTTAAACTTTACAATTTCGACCGCACTCTACTACTCTTCAAGCAAGACCTCATTCAGTATAGGGTTAATATCGCAATTCATACTAACTCCATATATGACCTCTACGGCGTTCTGCCAGCGGAGTATTAGTATTAAACCCTCCAAAGACACTAATACCGAATAGTGATTTAAACATTGCACTTTCAGTGTTAAATGACTATCATCAAAACAAAACATATTGAGCTAAAACAGTGCTACAAATATTACCCATGACATACTGGGATTGACTGAAGTCCATCTACTAAAGGAAGCTATTATCGAAGACTATGATTACACGTATTTCATAGGGAAACCAAAAATATCCCCTTAGTAAAGACAAAAGACAAGTAAAACATTTCAACTTTCATCGAAATATCAGAAAGAGTTTGTGTTCCACAAATAGTTCTAGATGACCTGCCTTTTGCAATTATACAGGCTTATGCAACCTCCGAAACCTCGTCGCTAATTATTTTTTTATAAAAACTTGGCAATACTCATTACTTTACGAGTACCTTCATAATAGTACATTGTGATAAAAGGGTAGAAAGCAGGCCATTGCAAACGAGTTTTCACACGAGTCCGCAAAAAACCCACACACCCGTGCATCACACGACGTTTTTCAATACAGTTGTGGGAAATAGTAAAAACCAATCAAAAGAATTACATTTGTTTTTTTAAACGACAACGAATCGTCAGAAGAAGATCCGTATAAACAAATGTAATTAATTTTTCCTCGTATAATATATATCCCATTTTATTTTATCTATGAAAACTCCTTGCTACTAAACTTTTTTAAATTGACTTATACATTTGAAACTCGACTGCGAAAAATAATTATAGAGCTCATAAAAAAAGTTTCGAACGCGTAACAGAAAGATGCCTATGCAAAAGATTTAATTTTCGAATCATAATTATTGCCTCTGAAAGTACGCAATGTGTAACAACTGTTTTGAAAAATACATTACCTGTATGGGTGATTTCAATGCACAGATCGGGGTATCGGTAAGGAACATCAGCATTTAGTTGCTGGAAAAAAATAGTTATGGAACCACCAGAACTCGTGGAGTGAGACTCATTCAATACGCATACGAGTAAAACCTCGAAATCATAAACAAGATTTTCATGTTAACACTTAATCGATCTCTCCAAAATAAACATACGAAAACAGAACCCACAATTACTTTCAAAGTACGAAGTATCGTCGTCAGTTTCGTTTGTATAAGACCACATAATGCAGAAAGCTACAATCCAACAGAATACCACGATAAGAAGCAGGCGCACTTCTCTGACACGCCATTAACAATGAAAACGTTGAACGAGCAAGAAGTTATAAAAGGTCCTAAAAATAGTCTACCAGGAATTATAGCGTCACGTGAAAAGTATGACACAAATTACCATAAAAATCGTGCACTCTGTACTGGAATGTTTAAAAGTTACTAAAATAATAATATAGAATTTATCAGAAAAACCGCACAGTTAATGGAAGAAACCAATGATAAAATAAGCCAAAACTGAACAAAAACGATAAAGAAAACTTCACAACATACCAAAACAGAAATAAAGAGGTACTCCCTATAGAACAACACGTATAGCGTACAAATACATCTATAAAAAAATACAAAAATGTATGAGATTGTGAAAAGTGCTATCGTAGTATCACAAAATTGATCCCCACACTTTAGTATCATCACCGCTGACATCAAATGACCCTCTGTATAGCACCTGTCAAGAAATGTATCCATCTCTAATACACTATCAAATGTGAATTCGAATGGAGATCATATATATAGCTACGGTTTATTATGCCAAACTATATAACCAACCAGATTCATTACAACAAACTGGTATGATTAAACAAAGCGGGGTATAAATACTCCCCTGTACCTGAAACCCTACAACAATCAACGAAAATGAAACCAGAGAAGAGCTATCAGATATATCAGGCAGATTCATAAACAATTGTAGGAGAATGGGCTGGAATCCGATTATGGAAATTTGCCCAAAAACTTATCAGCCAAACGATATATGCAATCGATCATGAAAAACACTTGCTTCTTACAAGGCCCGTTCTCGTTCAGAGTTATTGACCTAAACGGGTAACTTATATCGAGCAGCGATTTTAAGGATTGGCATCCAATAGCTACGACTATATACCGCCGAAAGAGCCTCTAAAGAAGAATCTTTACCACAAAACCAATATTGTCAATTATAAGTCGGTCCAGCGTTAGTGACCCAAACAGGCGCCTCATTAGACATCAAAACCAAGACTTGTGCTCGATGTCCAACTGCCATAAGATACAAAACAGAAAAAACCTTTTCAAAAGAATACTCGATATTATACTGCCTTTTGCTAATTCAAAAATATTCAGATTCAATTACCTAAATCGGCAAGCAATTGGGCACCAAAATTACTACCTTTTCTTTTGGTACCTAACAGCCACAAGACAAACGCCACCGAAAAAAAAAACCACTCTAGAACACTTGCTACAAGAAAACTATTGTCAATAGTTAGTCCGTTTAGAGTTAACGACCCCAACAGGAAAACCAGTCGAACACCGAACTCAAAAGTTTTTAATTAAGGATCACTACATTCACAGAAACACGGCTAGCGAGTACGTCCAAACCCAAAAAAAAGCAAAATTCCAAGTAAGTCAATTGACGACATACCAGAATTTAAATGATATCTACTTAATGGATGACATTTAGAACTCTGTAGCTCCTCACGTGTCAACTATCCAGAGAAGTCGTTATAATAAGGAATATTCAAACTGAAACGATTCATCAGACGCATATCCCAGCGCTAGTGGGGCGAAGGACAGGCTTAACGTTTGGTCTAGTCGAGCAGACTCTTAAAACATTGTTCCTAAATCGGCATGTAAGAGGCCAATATTTAAAAGTGAACGCTTATAGTTTTATAAAACAATTATTGAAATGCACAGTACTAATGAAAGTAATTAGTTGAAAAAATACCGGAATTCAAATGACTCACATTTAAAGCTCTCTAGCTCCTCAAGTACCCATATGCCATGAAATATTCCCCCTGAAGAGATCCATCTAACGACACATATCATATCGCTACTGGGATGCGACAAAATTGCCTATCAGTAATCATCCTGTTGTACAAAAGGTAATCCAGTGGATATTGGGCATTATCAATAAAGAAGCCATATCAGCAAAATCTCAGCAAAAATTAAGTTACGACTAAATAATCACCACATGTCATCCACTAGGTAAATAACATCCCTCAAGTTTGTAGAGAAGTATACCCATCTAAGCAAATGGTTCTCCCTCAGCAAAGCCATAAATATGGAATAAGTCTATAGAAAATTTGAGTAGTAGAGTCGGTAAAAGATTAACGATCACTTAGCTATGAACATCCAGGCTGCTGCTGTAGTAGCTTCTTGTTGTGATGTCCTGGACTGCTGCGCCTTGGGCTGCGACGTCCTGGACTGCGTCACCTTTGGCTGTGGCGTCCTGGACTGCGTCACCATGGGCTGTGACGTCCTGGACTGGTGCGCCTTGGGCTGGCGCCTCACGAGGCATGATGTACATAAAACAAATAGAAAAGGTTTAAGAATAACTAAAGTACACAAAATATATTTGAAAATGTATGCAGGGTATTTTGAAAATATCTCTGAAACGGTGCGTCTGAGCTAAAAAATAACCAAATTTTCACAACCCTTTAAGAAACCCCGCTTAAGGGACAAGATACTTAGTCACATTTTTTTTTTTGTTTTTTTTTTTTGTTCTACCCTCATATTTTTAAAATACATTAAATATAGTTTTAATAAGACATTTAATACTAATTTAATAAAATCGTAATCAAAAGCACTTGATTTCGTAATGGGCGCGTACATCTCGCTTCTGAAATGTAATAGATCACTAGATAGACAACAGAGCTAGTACAAAGCGGTAGGTCAGTAGGATAGAAAAATACTCAAGAATAGATAATACTTACGTGTAGTTGGTAATTCAGCAATAACACACAGTTTGGACTTTGAACTATTATTTATTTACCATTTCACACTAAGTTACCATGAACTCCGTACAATATATCCACTTAGGTCAACAGTACAATTTTTCCAGCCCGCCCAGACTAGACTGACGAACCGACTCAACGCGCCTCGTGTCCGAACAATCCCCCTCCAATCGACAACTGTCATTAGATGTGACGACATTTGACATTCGAATATTTTCTAGGATAATCATTTTAACAACTATTAAGTACTATTTGATGTTAAATATAAATAATTTAATTCTTAACAAATAAAAGATGTATTTATCAAAGAAAAACCTAACAATTGTATAATTCTCAATTTAAATCTTAATTATGTTAAACAAAATAGTGATATTGAAATTGTAATCTGGCAATAAATAATAATTATTATTATTATAAGATTGGTGTGGTTCAAGCCATACACGATATACTATTATAAATAGGTACATATATAGCTCAACAGGTCAGAGTTATTTGTTCTGATTTGTGTAACAAGGCCAAGTCACATGGAAAAACTTTATGTATTCTGGGAATTAGTTTCAAAATCAAAAACTTCACCCTACAAAACAGTTTAATAATTAAATTTACAGAAAATCCCAATAACTCTGCCCGTACCAGTGACTGAATCTATCATGCTCAGCAGAAGAGCTTGTGAACACTACACCTACGATCCAGTCAAAACAGGCAAAGAAACAAATAATTATTTAAACAAAGGAGTAGCTTCTACACTTACTTGATGATTGCTCTCTGTGATCTCATTTACCAACTGATTGTGAAGAGGTTCCACACAGCTGTAGCATCGCCTCCCACTGTAACATTATTGTACCATTTATTATAATAAACAGTGTGATTTTCCTCATTCTGTTATCACAGTTGAGCCATTATATAGTTAGGTTCATTTTATTATATACTTTATTGTACACCACAAAATTCATTAAGTGCCCAGTTATAATACATTGATTTGTTGTTTTTTGTTGGGTTTTAAATAGCATTAACTAAAATGTTTACACAAATCACTGCAGTTTTGAAAGTCCGTAAAATTAAAACGAAATCAAAATTTTATGTTGTACTGTATTTATTTACGTATCATGATCAACTTCACCATCAATTGTGGTTTTACATTGAAAGGGTACTCTACTCTCTCTCTCTCTCTCTCATACTCTCAAAGTGGTCCCATGGAAATAGAGGGAACTCGGCTAATATTTTAGGCATACATATAGCGATGGTATTTTCATCAACATTTGCACTCAGGAAGTATCATCTGGTAAAGTGGAACTGATGAAGAAGACCACAGGTGGCCACGGGAACTCCTTAATAATAAGTATGTCACGAGAGAGCAGTGGTGGCCCAGTGGTAATCGCAGCGACTTACTTGTTATAGGTCGTTGGTTCGAACCCAGGCAGGTGGTACTTTGTGTAAATTATTTCATCACCACTGCCCTCAAAACGGTAAATGAAAACAGTGTGAGGAAACCGGCATGTCTTAAAACCAGAAATTCGAAGGCATATGACATACACCAACCCGCACTGGGCTCGCGTGGTGGATTACGGCCCATTTCTCTCTCGCAGAGAGGCCTGCACGCACAACAGACCAAAGGGAGTCTAAGTTCGGAAAAGGGGCTCCATCTATCATAAGTATGTCACGGGCATAAGATATCTCAAATAGTTAACCGCCTAAGAGAAGCAAGTACTTATAAATATAAGGTAGGGTACTGATGAAAATGGTACCACCAAACTGATCTGATGATGAAGCTTGTAGGTAGACACTGGAACTTCGTAATAAAGCAGAACCCTTATGGATTCGTCATGTCTGTCTGTCTGTCCATCCGTATGTCACAGGCACTTTTTCCCGAAACTATAAGAACTATGCTGTTGAAACTTGGTAAGTAGATGTATTCTGTGAACCGAATTAAGATTTTCACACATTAATAGAAAAAAAAATGTTTTTGGTGGTGCCTCTTAATTAGAACTGAAACTCAATATTTTTTTTCATCAAACCCATTCGTGTGGGGTATCTATGGATAGGTCTTCAAAAATGATAAAGTGTATAGTTTGCGCGAGACACTTCCAAAGTGGTAAAATGTGTCCCCCCTGTAACTTTTAAAATAAAAGAATGGTAAAACTAAAAAAATATATGATTTTCCATGTTAACTTACACCGAAAATTGGTTTTAACGAGATCTAGTAAGTAGTTTTTTTTTTAATACGTTATAAATCGTAAACCGCAATTTAACAAGTACGGAACCGTTCTTGCGCGAGTCCGACTCACACTTGGCCGGTTTTTGAAATGTAATATTATTTTTCAATACACATCCAATGAGCCTAAACACGATGGTGCTATTTTGTCTGGTTGAGTAGGGGACATGTCCACCGGCCGGTTCTTTTATAAGATCAGCTCCATAGTATCATACCACTTCAATGTTTCCAAAGTTACATAAGTACGAAAATTTTCAGATATTCGAATGCCAGGAAGTGCTTGAAAAATTGATTACTGATTGCCGGACATATACAATTATGAAAGCAAGGTAACATAATATAATATAAAACTTAGATAAACTTACCTCAAAGATAGTCCACTAACGAAGTATACTAACTCGTAGAAAATAGTATTTAAATAAATTACACTTTATTATTTACTTTGGAAAGAAAATGTCACAAAGTAAACTTTGGTGGAGACAACGGAAAAAGTTTCTTAATAATGAATCCACAAATAATTTAAAGGAATTGTTTAAAAAAACAACTTCACTGGTCTTGTTCGGTTTCAAGTGTTATATAAAATGAATCAAACTTCTTAATAAACCAGAATAAGGAAAATGAACAAAAACACGTTAAATTAATCAAACCTGTTTTGGTAGGTACCTGTTTTCGACTCAAGAATACATTGAGTTGTGTGCACGGGCTGCGATTCTAACAGGAAAATGTGTCAGTATTATTTTATACTAGCTGCAACCCACGGCTCTGCCCACGTGGTATTAGTGCCTCCCCCATTATCTTGGTAATCTATTGGGGCATTTTGAGAATATTTAACTACCATCAATGTTATACATAGAAGCTTTTTATAAAAAATAAAATACCGACCAAGTGCGTGTCGGGCCACGTGCAGTAATAGGGTTCCGTATTTGCACAATAATGCGGACTCCTCGTCCTTTTGTTGTTACATGAACATTGAAACGGTTTGAGAGGCTTTGCTGCAAAAATTAATCTGTATGACGTCAATTGCGAAAGAAGCCGATACGATCACGCGTTAGAGCCACAGGGAATGGTATGCATAGACTACTATTATATACATGGTATGGTTCGTTCCTGGATCCTCGCACGCACGCTCCTTGTTTCTTTCTCTTCCGGAATTGAAAAAATATTGTATGTATTCAGTATTTCGCTACTCATATAGTGATGTAGTCGGGTCGGATATTGAGTTTATAGATGGATATTTACAAAAGAAAATAAGTTATTTAATATTTCTATACCATAATATTATAAAGTGCTGCCTCAATGAGTATAATAATTAAATCAGTAAATAATTTTAAATGGATTTGTTTTTAAAAATAATAATATCAAGCTATATTTTTTCGAATTCAGTAATTGCGTATCGATAATGTAACTAAAATGCAATGTGTTATACTGCACTGATGTAGCCTTGGTTCAGTAGTAGTAAATATCGACCTATGACACGAATGTCAAACTTACGGCAAACGCAATTAAGTTTATAATTGCAACCACTGAGAATACCGCCATCTATGGGTTGGGAAATTTGCTTGGCAATCGAACTTCAGATTACAAAAGTCGAAAACACTTTCTGCGCTTACACAAAATAGACACCCCCCGCTCCAATGGTTTATTCGAGCTAAACTTATATTTACTAATATAACGTTGTTAGTTGAATAAAACAGTTATACAACTAACAAATTAACAACGATAAGAATAGGCTAAATACAATCACAAATTTCGGATGAAACTGGATTATGTGTAAGTTATAAAAATAATGTGATGATTTTTTTAAATATGGTGCATGATATTTTTGTGTCAAGTAAGCAAATACATTACTTTTTTGAAATGTTTAAAAGAGAGTTTTTCTTTTTATTTTTTTTTGACGAGATCTGTTATTCATTGGATAACGAAGTTTGAGGAAGAAGGAAGTCTCAAAGTCGTGCATGAAGTGGCAGACCACCGCTTATAAGTCAGTCTCAATGAAGTTTTATGGTGAATGAATATGAAAACAATGGTTTTATACCAACTAGGCGTTTTGCTAGTGAATTCGAGATGAAATTGCGCTCTGTTCGTCGCGCACTCCATGCCGAAGGAAATAAGTGACTTAATTTAGTATTTTAAATCAGTGTTTGAAATCTTTTAACTTGGACCACAGCCTTATCTCGGGAATCTGTTGAATTCGTTTCTTGACTAGCTGACAACAAACCATTTGTTTTTCTTTTACCCTCACTGGGATAATACTTCTTAAATGTTTGCATAGTGTTGTAACGTTAGTGACAATATGTCTTTATGTGTATAAAGATATTTAAACCGTTCTAAGAACCAATTTATTATGTAAAAAAAAATTTTTAATTGTGTTACAATATTATTATTTATTACTATTAAATTTATTGTTTTCATTATTAACGGTAATCTATGTAAACATCATTGTATCATATTATTTAAATCAATGGTTGGTTGGTTTTGAAACAGGGGATGCCCTGGCAGTAAATATTACGATTGTATTGTTGAGGTTAAGCTTCAATCCTCTTTTCCTAGAGAAAACGAAATAATTAAGCTGTAGCCTCAATTATAATAGTTGTCATATTATTTTTAAATTATTATTCAAAAATTCAAACTTATCTATTTTTTTTATCTGCCTACTATTTAAATTAGTTGTAATAATATTTAATAAATATTATTACAACATGTTTTCTTTTTTAATGGTTGGGTATAAACAATATTAACAAAGGATGCATAAAATAATTTTGTTTTTATTTTATAGCTTTTCTAAGATGCATTCCTTTCGTGTAACTTACTAGTAAATATTTGTTATAGGTAACCAAAAATAAAAAATAAACTTTGTGCAGCCGAGATTTGAAGTCGCGTCTACTACGATCGTGCTTTAGAGTTGCACTCTCTCCCAAGTCTGCCACGAATTACGATCACTACTAAGACGAATTTAAGACTCGGTTTTGAACCGGCTCGACACGGACTTTTGTAGTTATGTCAAACGAGTAAGTATAGGTATATTTTTATATTTGTGTGGCGTTGACCACGCCCAATCACCTCGTTGTTAGACTATATGATTTCTATCGTTTGCGTTGAAACACCACGCACACACTTATATGCACAGAACCGTACAAGTGACTATAAACATTGTGGCCTGACTGCAATTTTGACCCTCGACTGTACATAAGAGTAGTCTATGATTGTCACGAACACAACAATATTATGTCTAATTATTTGCCATAATTAACATATTAACCCGTTTTGCAGTCTTAATGCACATGTTTGCTTGTACCTTGTACAAGAATTTGGCCAATTAAGATTCAGCATGTAGCCGGAAGGCAGGTTGTGAAGTTTGCGTGGTGCCGCTGGATGTCAGACATACGGGACCCGTCAATGTGGCGACGCTTGGTCCAGCAGTGGACGTCTTTCCGCTGATATGATAAAAATTATGATGTAGCCGGACCAATAAACATGATTCATATCGCGACAAATATTATTTAATATTTATTAATAAAAACAAAATAAAAATAAAAGGCTTTATTAATTCCACACAGACAATAGGTACGATTGAAATTTAACAAATAAAGTAAGATTATTATTAGGCAATTTATCAAAAAACATTAACTATTGTTAACAATAAATAGATGAATCAATTAAAAATTATAAAGCTATGAAGTTATACAAAAAAATAACATTACATTATATTATATAAATTATATTCAGTCAATCTTTTTAATCAATATAATATTTAATGTCCTCAAATATATTTATGACATAAAATTTTAATTATAGAAGCCACTAATTAACCTATGCAATCCATACTAATATGATAAATGCGAAAGTAATTCTTTCTGTTACCTTTTCACGCTTAAACCGCTGAAAATCCAAGAACTTACGCGCGAAAATAGTGGCTTTTGGATTTGACAGATAAAAATGAGGCTGTAAGCCAGGTTGCGAGTCTTCGACTTTGTTTTTAGGGTTCCGTACCCAAAGGGTAAAAACGGGACCCTATTATTAAGATTTCGCGATGCGTCTGTCTGTCTGTCCGTCTGTCACCAGGCTGTATCTCATGAACCGTGATAGCAAGACAGTTGAAATTTTCACAGATGATGTATTTTCCGCTATAACAACAAATACTAAAAACAGTATAAAATTAATATTTAAGGGGGGCTCCCATACAACAAATGTGATATTTTTGCCGTTTTTTGCTCGATATTAATAACGGCAACAGGCAGACGCTTGAAATATTCACAGAATGTTTAGTTGTATATTTACTTCAAAAAATAATTATTATTAAAATAAAATAAATTAAGGGGGGTCTCCCATACAACAAACGTGATTTTTTTTGCAGTGTTTTGCGAAAATGGTACAGAACTCTTCGTGTGCGAGTCCGACTCGCACTTGGCCGGTTTTTTCTTTTGGTGGCACTTCACATCGTTATTCGATGTTCGCGGATTTTTTCGTCTTTGTTTGCTATATTCGTGTTGAATGCCGTATAACACGAATACTTCCAACTACACATCGTTCATGAACAGCAAATATGCCGAAAATTTACGAATATTTTTGCCATAGTTTACGATGGACGTGTTAACTGCAGCAGCGGCTTATTATTTCCATTGTGCTAATTACCAGTACATGTTATTCTTACGTAAAAATAAAGTCGTTAAAAGAACATGGATAAGGAGACGCTGATGGGTGTTAAAAATTCACAAAAATCGTAGGCCTACGCCATATTCGCAATCCTTTGATATGTTGCAAAAAACCGACAGCCGGGCGGATACGGGTGTTCGGGTATTTGGCGTATTCGTCTTGTTCATGAGAATAGGCAAATATAGACGAATAAAGCTACTTCACATCGTCCTATTTGGGCAAATAAGACAAATACGCGAACACGAATAGCGATGTGAAGTGCCACCTTTACGGACAAAATAAGACCAAAATGTATGAAGAACTGTCAACTAGTGTCAACTTGCTCGACATTCGAGTAGTTCGAACTCACGGCCGTCACAGCTTAGAGCGCTAATGTCGCTATTCGTGGCTTAACGAATACCACTGTAGATTCGTCGCTGGCACAGCGCTGCGCTCAAGGCATTCGTATTGTTAAAGTATTTCTGTATAATCTGTTTAATTTAAATTTCGCGCCTTCCAATTATAGACTAGACTGTATAATCTGTGCTCTCTTTCTACTCTGTGGAACATTGTAACGATAACGTGCATAAAATCTTAATTATATTAAAATACAAGAATATTAGTATCCAAGTCCTTTTATTCCAATAGGTTATGGGCCCAGGAACCCTGTTAGTAGCATAAAGTGAAAATAGTTCGTAAAAAGTTCTATTATAGTCAAGCCGGCAATTTTCCTAACCTAAGTGCCACGCGGTCTGCAAAAATGACTTCCAACAATCCACTGGCATTAATTGAAAAATTAACGGGCCGAGACAACTACTCGTCGTGGAGATTCGCCGTGAAAACGTATCTCCAACACGAGGAATTGTGGGACTGTGTTGAGGGTGATGGCGCCGTAGATCCCAAGCGTTTTTTTTTTTTATATTTGATAGGCTTGCGCTTGACCACTATCTCACCTGATGGTAAGCGATGATGTGGTCGACGATGAAGCACGCCTGCCTAGAAGAAACCTATTCACTCTTGACTTGAAGACTCCCAGGTTGTAGCTATCTGGAAACACAGACTCCGGCAGGGAATTCCACTCCTTTGCTGTACGCATAATAAAAGTATTCCCAAAACGTTTGGTGCGTATGGGTGGGATGTCCACCATGTACCGATGACGCATCGCCGTATGTCTTGTAGTCCGATGATGGAACGGGCTATAAGGAATTAGTTCATGCAATTCCAACGCACACTCCCCGAAATGTAACCGATAAAAAACCGAGAGGCTGGCAACTCGGCGCCGATGTTCGAGGTTCTGGAGCCTAGATTCGACCAGTACTTCATTGCCGATAAGCCTCATGGCCCGTCTTTCGATCGACTCAAGTGCATCCAGCTGGTACTTGGCAGATCCGTCCCAGATATGAGAGCAGTACTCCATGCATGATCGAACTTGCGCTTGATACAAGTTGAGCAACTGTTCTGGCGTGAAGTACCGTCTCACCTTCGCGAGGATCCCCAATTTTTTGGCAGACAGCTGAGCTTTTGCCTCAATGAATGGACCAAAATTGAGTGTCGATGTCAACGTAATGCCAAGAACCTCAAGATGGTCAGTAATCGGCACGCTCACACCACGGAAAGAAGGAGCCGGGTGGAATTGGCTCCTTTTAGCGGAAAAAAGACACGCCTGGGTCTTAGCAGCATTGAACCGGACCAGATTGACATCGCCCCATTCGGAGACTGCCTTCAAGGACAGATTCAAGCGCCCAACCATGGCCTCCCGGAGAGACCGGATCTGAGGTCCAGTAGCGCGCACGTCGGATACGTACCTCTCAGCAATAGTGCTGTCGTCCGCGTACCCAAAGGTGCCGGGTTTTAGCAGATCATTGATGTGCAGCAAGAATAATGTTGCTGAGAGTACCGACCCCTGAGGGACCCCGGCATTAATACCCAGTTGGTCAGACGAGCGGCCATCAATAACCGCTCGAATGGACCGGTCCCTCAGGAAGTCTGCAATCCAATCGCACAGACCACTGGGCAGACCGAATGAAGGAAGCTTACCAATGAGGCTGAAAGCCAGACCCTATCAAAAGCCTTCGAGATGTCGAGGGAAACGGCAAGCGCTTCCCCGTGCCTCTCGATGGCCTCACTCCAGATGTGAATGGCATACGCTAGAAGATCCCCAGTAGACCGGTTTTGGCGGAAGCCATATTGGCGGTCACTGAGGATGTCGTTAGCTTCTAGGTATGCCAGGAGCTTGGAGTTGAGCACTCGTTCCATACTCTTGCAGAGGATGGACGTTATTGATATAGGTCTGTAGTTGGCCGGGTCAGCCCGACTGCCATTCTTGGGCACAGGCTGAACGTTAGCTTGCTTCCAAGCATTCGGCACTTTTCCCGTCTCATACGAAAGGCGAAACAGGCGTGTCTGGGATAATCTGGCCAAAACTTTTGATAATTCAGGGCTGACACGCCGACTACTAAGGGAATTGTGCACGACATCTCTCACCGGTTGCCAAAATGTAGAGGAATACGTCAGTAAAATTATGACAACGGCGCATAAATTGAGAAACATTGGGTTTAAAGTAGATGACGAGTGTAGTGTGAGTGAGTGGGTGTTAGGCACCTTACTACTCTCCGGTCTACCTGAGTCTTATCAACTCATGATAATTGCAATTGAAAGTTCCGGAATGAAAATAAGTTCAGATTTAGTTAAATCCAAAATTCTGCAAGATGTCAAAATGAATGAAATTCAAAACTCAGCATTTGCAATTAATCACAGTTTCAAAAAGAAAGGCAATAAGAAAACATTTCAAAAAGGGCCCCGGTGCTACAGTTGTAACAAATATGGCCACATAAGTACAGAGTGCAAATCAAAGAATAAAGGCCAGACGGAAAGCTCAAGTTATGCTGCAGCATTTATCGCCTCCGAAAACAGTAATGATTCATGGTACATTGATTCCGGAGCCTCTGTACACATGACTAGGCATGGTCACTTATTGTCACAAAAGTCAGAGCCATTGACCAGAACAATCAAGGTTGCCAATGATAAATCCCTGTCTGTGAAATTTTCTGGGCAGTTAACTCTAGATGTTCTTAATGCAATAAGACAATGCAATAAAGTACTGCTACAGAACGTGCTGTATGTGCCCGAGCTGGCAACAAATTTAATATCAGTCAGTAAAATAATAAGAAATGGTGGCCAAGTCAAATTTAACAGCAAAGGATGTTTTATTCGGAATAAAAATAACACTATAGTGGAAACAGCCGTTCTGATCAACAATATGTACCGATTAAACTTGTACAATGAACATGCATACATATCCGACGTTGATGAGGAAGATGCATATATATGGCACCAGAGAATGGGTCATCTGACTTAGATAAAATGAATGAAAATACAGAAGGAATGAAAATATTGAAGAAAAAGGACAATTTAACATACATAACATGCCTAGAAGCTAAACAGACAAGATTACCCTTCAAAAATAAAGGAACAAGAGCTACTAAACTACTTGAACTAGTGCTTTCCGATATGTGTGGTCCGATGGAGACAGAATCTCTGAGTGGTGCTAAGTATTTTCTCACCAAAAAAGGTTTTTGTTTATTTCTTGCATAAGAAATCCGAAGTGATAGATAAATTGAAAGAATTTGTGAAATGTGTGGAAAACCAACTAGAATGCAAAATCAAGTGCCTCCGCACAGATAATGGCCTTGAATTTATAAACAAGAATGTATCTGATCTGTTAAAAGGTAATGGAACCATACATCAGACATCAGTACCCTATACACCACAAAAGCCAAATGCATGTTGTTCAATGCAAAGTTACAGAAACAATATTGGGCAGAGGCTGTACATACAGCAGCATATCTTGTTACATTGTACTATGGTACATTTACCAAAAGAAAAGACAAAGAAATGGGATCCAAAGGCAACAAAAGCCATTTTCATTGGTTACTGCGATGATACCAAAGGCCACAGGTTCATTATTCCTACTACTGGAAGGATTGTCAAAAGCAGAGATGCAGTTTTCTTGGAGTCAACTGTTATTAGAAATTATGTTCCCGTCGACTTGACAGAGTAAAAAGATGAGTCGATGAGTGATGATTCCTTTGTGAAAATTCAAATGAGATGTCAACCTCCACAAACACTGTCACAAGTTCTGATGAATTTGAATCTGATGACTCACCTAACAGTAGTTTATATGTTCCTGATAGAAAATTGCAAGATCTGTCAACTTCAAAAATTACATTAAGGCCATAGGCATTAGGTAACAAAAATTTATCTTCAAAAACTGATGAATCCGAAAGTTACTTATGTTATGGTGAAGGAAATATGGACGTACCTATTACCTACAGTGACGCAATTAGTTCAGCTGAATCTGAAAAGTGGAAAATGTCAATAAAACAAGAGTTACAATCTCATTATGAAAACCAAACATGGACATTGGTTTAGAAACCTAAAGACGCCAAAATGATTGGGTGTAAGTGGGTGTTTAAAATAAAAGAAGAACCAACGGGTCCACGGTACAAGTCTCGTCTGTGTGCAAAGGGATATGCACAAACTAAAGGTATCGATTATGAAGAAACTTTCTCACCAACAGTCAGCTGATCCGCATGTGAAGCTCCAAAAAGGTGATACAGTGCCTGTGAAAAACTTACCATACAGAGAAGCAGTCGGCTCACTCATTTATCTAGCAACTGTAACTAGACCTGACATAATGTTTGCCGTTAGTTTGGTAAGTCAGTTTTTGCATTGTTACAATGAGTCTCACTGGAATGCAGTCAAGAAAATATTGAAGTACTTAAAGGGTACAATAGAATATGGTCTATGTCACCAATCTAAGCCTCAAATTACTGAGTTAATTAACAGTGATGCAGGTTATGCCAATGATGTTACATCAAGACGTTCTATGACAGGATATGTATTCATTAAAAATGGAGCCGCTATCACATGGTCTAGTCAGCGCCAACAAAGTGTAGCGCTCTCAACAACAGAGGCTGAATTTATGGCTGCCTGTGCAGCAGCCAAAGAAGTGATGTGGTTGAGACAATTACTCAGTGATGTGGGTGACTATAACCAGGGTTCTGTGTGCTTAAACATTGATAATCAAAGTGCGATAAATGTAATAAAAAACAGTGAATTTCATAAGCGCTATAAGCATATAGACATTAAGTATAATTTGTGAAAGAAAAATACTGTGAAAACATTATTTCTTCAAATTATGTAAGCACAGAGAGCCAACTAGCTGACATTTTTACTAAAGGCCTGCCTAGAGATAAATTTAAACTAATGAGATGTAAAATTGGCATGTGTCTAAAAGCTTAATTGTATTTCCAATAATTCAAAGGAAGGCTCTAATTTGAAGGGAGTGTTAAAGTATTTCTGTATAATCTGTACAATTTAAATTTCGCGCCTTCCAATTATAGACTAGACTGTATAATCTGTGCTCTCTCTCTACTCTGTGGAACATTGTAACGATCAGAGAGTTTGTATAGTAACCTAGAGGTAACATATTTAAGACGCAATTTCAACATCGGTATTCACTTTCGCACTAACAGATAACGTCATAAGCAAAAAGAGATAGATATACTTTTGTCCATGCCATCTTTTCTGCAAGTGTGACCGAGGATGCTATAGATACTTATTTATAGACATATATCAGAACTAGTTCTGTGACACTGTCATATCGATATTATCGAGTTTAGTTTAGGAGGATTTTCTACAAATTTGGTCAAATATCTGTAAGAATCGTCCCTGACTGCGGCTAATGTTATTTACTTTTTTTTAGGGAATCTTTATAATTATTTACACATTCGAGTACACATTCACTTTTATATAATAATGTTTATACATACCTTGTGCAAAAACGAGGTACATCATGAGATCAAAGTGACAGTTTTTGGTACACTCGTACGACTATAATGTACAAACAGGTACTGATCAATATACTGAAATATAATAAGCTAGTTCTTGTGCAAGACTGAAAATAAAGTTTACAGACGAGTATGTATAAGTATAAAAGTAACAAAATAAATAATAATAAAATGGTTCACAAATAATTATTTAATTTGAAAAATTAAAATGCGAAAATAAACATGATTCTCTTTATCCATAGATGGGTCGAGGGATAGCGATAGCGATGCAATAAAATGCAGTGAACACAAGCGAGAATATGATGAAGGTGTCCAGTTAGCATGTTTTATATTCTTTATCCCATTATTTCTTAAATAAGTACTCTTAGGAAACCTGTGCACAATCAATATTAGATTAATAATAACAAATAGCAAATAAACTTTAAGAAATACATTAAAGTAAGTAAAATAAAAATACAGTATCGATAAATCTTTCTTGTGACTTTTGTCACATCTCTAACATCAGAACGTAAGTACGTAAACTGTCATAGCTCTATTAGCGAACGCATAAAAGTTAATTATTTCACTACATATAATGGTTTAAATGATACTATACGTGCTCGACGTATTTAGAACTAAGATTCCTTTATTCCGGACAGCCTATGAAATGTATTCCCTGCACAATAATTTCAGTATGCTAGTCGATAACTCACCTGTGGAAAGATATCCTTTGATTATTTTGTGTTAATACACTCATTCTACTCTTGCAACTGATAGCCACACACGACATGGGTCATGCAGATAATTAAACAACAAAATTCTTCCTGATATAAACGAAACAACGGTGTGAAAACAGCGAAACACTTTAATTAGAGCTGCTAACCGATGGGTTACAACAGTGACTAAAAAGTTATCTCTTTGACGTTCAGGATGGTTGCGTTTGTCTATGTTTGTCTCTTTTTTTTTCATAGAGTTTTTCTATAAGCAAGAACGAGAGAATTGACAGTTTCTTTTTCGTCGTAAATACGTTATCTCTAGTTACTATACAAACTCTCTGGTAACGATAACGTGCATAAAATCTTAATTATATTAAATTACAAGAATATTAGTATCCAAGTCCTTTTATTCCAATACGTATCCGTCTGGTAACGTCATACCTGCAGTTAGTAGAGTTTCACAAATATGACAAAATAATGTCGCGCTGTTATCGTATGAAATAAACTCACACCTGTGTATTTTCTTTTGCATAAAATTAGTTAATCTAAAATAATCGAGATTCCTGACTTTATCGAGGACACACAAAGCTAATTCGTTATTATCATGGTCATTGTGTACTCTAGGCTTTACAAAAACACCATAGATTTTTAGAAATTGTTCACAATTGTTTGTGTCCTTTAAAAAAGACAAAAACAAAGAATAGAAGATTTTGAGGCCCTCACCTAAAGCTACGAATGGCGCCCAATTGATCTTGAGGTCTTTCTCACAAATAAATTGGCCTTGCTCTATTAACCAACTAAATATTAATTCTTTATTATTTTCAATAATGTCCATCAGCGATTTGTCAATTGTTACTTTTTTATGTAAAATACTGCGAACATTCGCAAAGTTAATTCCAGAAAAAATCACATCAAATATGAATTTAATCCAGACCATTTGATTTTCGATTTCATTTGTATTTTTTAATAAATCACAAACATATTCCACTGCAAAGTATTCAGCGAATGTCAGGTGTATAAAAATTGGTATTTCGTTTGCTACACCACATATCAGACCGGTTTTCTCTCGTCCCTTTTCTATACATTTTATTGTCTCCTTGATATCTCGCAAGTCTTTCTCAGTAAACAATTCGTCAATGCGTTGATTGAAAATAGCATAAGCGGCCAGTTTTTTATACTTTGCTTTACAATCTGCAAGTTCTTTGTCGTAAGCAATCATAATATCAGGATTATAAATGTCCATTTTGTTTTTATCTTCAAACCGTATCTTTTTTAATTTCGTTTCTAAGTATTGTTCGTAAAAATTAAATGTGTTAACGTCTTGTTTCCAATTGTTACTAAAGTTTCCAACGTCTTTTATACGGTTTATACAAAAATCTGCCATCAAAAATAAATGTAAAGGATTGTTGTAATTTCTATATTCGCCGTTATAATCACGTGAACTAAATTCATTAATTTCCTGTAGGTAACGTAGAAGGTGGGTGTCGGAATTTTCATCAAGACTTCGATCGAATGTCCAAAAAGTATTGCATGAGCATTTAATCCTTTCTATCAAAAAGCTGCTTGCGCTGAGGTACATTTCACTAAGAGGAAACTGAAACGCATCGCCGTAGAATTTTTCTAATTGTATAAACTTCAGGAAGTCACGTACATTTACCATTTGCGTCCTATCAAGTTCCTTCAGATTCAAATTGGACTTCCAAATTTTATTTAAATATTCGTTCTTTATCTCACGAGAAAAGAGATTTATTTTATAAGCATCACCAAAAGCTCTTTGTAAAATAGTTTCAATTTCAGTATACGACCTGCTTGTGACCCATATTTTATGCTTTTTAGGATGGTTATTGATAACTTCTATACATTTTAAAGCCTCATTTATGTAATGCGGACTGATTTCGTCGACGGCATCAAATAGAAATACCATCGTGCCTTCATTAAAAAAATGTAGAAACAACTTTAATTCGAACTCACTCAACTGATCCCCTGTACAATCCTTGAGGTGCACAGAAACATTTTGTTCCTCCAACGAAATATTCACATCACTTTGTTTGCCAAGTTTCATGCGGAGTATAACTTGACACATAAACTTTAAAGTCTCTACTAAGTCGATGGTTGTTTTATCTTCCTTCCACTTGCTAAGTTCTCTCGAGTATTCTAACAAGTTAACCCTTACAATCCATACTTCTGGGCGGTCTTTTTTGGTTATAAGCGATAAATGAGTAAGTAGAGTTGATTTGCCCATCCCGGGCTCTTCTGTTACAAGTACAACATCATCTTCTATATCATAAAGAGTTTTTGGTAAGAGAGTGGGTCCATTGGCCTTATGCACCTTTCTGTCAATATACAAGTGCTTTTTTTCATCATAATCTCCTGAGACAATTAGTTTACCGAGTTGAATGGTGTCCTTACTAATTATTTTGGTTAGAATATCTCCTTTCACATATGCTTTTGATTTATCATCGATTATCAAATCTAATCTTACTTCTACGCCTTGAAACATCACTCTAGTAGTCTCCAAGATGCTCTTCTGTGACTCTTCACTCATGTCATTCAGACTATTTTCATCATGTACAGGGCTATCTGCTCTTGGGAAATAATTCTGTAATGTTTCAACTGACAAAGAATTGGTAATAATAATAAATCTTTTGGTTAGAATAATTTTCGCGATGTTTTCTAATGTTTTGATATCTTTTGTGGAATGTTGTATTTTATCGCATACAAAAATAATAAGTTTTTCTCTATGTATATTCTTCAACTCTGTGCGTAATACATTACGATCTTTCGTTAGTAGATTTACTATATATTCTAGATCTAACAGAACGTGGTCCTTATTCTTGAAATGATGCAACACTTTAACAACAGTCAGCTCGCTGTTCTCTGTAATGATGACAGTATTCGAGTGATCCTGCAAGTTCCAGGAGCTCACCGCGTCATCTGTAAATGTGTAATCAATCAAATGTTTTATTTTGCTCATACATATTATGTTTATTGAGCTCAACAATGGGTTTTTTATAATATGATTTACTGCATTCTCAAATATATCGCTGTCTTTTGTAAGATACGGTGCCCGTCCTGGCTGCATCCACCATTTCTGTATTCCGTCGTGATATTTAAGAAACATTGCATCAGTTTTAGCTTGGAAGTAGTTTGGGTGATCAAGATGGTACTCTTCTATATTGTCTTTTAACATTTCCTCCACGCGGTTCTCATCGGCTTGTTTGCTATAGAATAGCAGTCTGCTCAAGAAATCTCTCGCTAGAGTCTCTTCATACTCACTGCAGTCGAAAAAAAGTTTTGGGAACTTGTTTACACTGAAACTAAAACGAATTTCATGCAAATTGGCAATTTCGTCAGTTAATTTTTTATATAGCATTTGAGCATGATCTCCAAGTATTGCCCAGTTATCTGTAATCTTCATCAGTTTGGTGTTATCGTCAAGCACAAATAAATTTCCGATGGCTCCAGCTATACCTCCATTAAGCTGCAAGAATCCATTGTCTAAAGAGTTATCTACAGTGACTATGTTACTTGCTTTAGGCATGGACATCAAATCTTTTACTTTTGAAGTTAAATATTTTATTCTTCGCGCTTTCTTTGTATCACTGCCACTTAACGTCAGGTCTTTGTTACCAAACGCAGCCGGGACTTTCAGACCCTTTGATAATATTTCTCTTGCAGCCAGATCAAAAGCTTCATTGACAGTCGATCGAGAAACGTCCACTTGATGTAATTGTGAATTGAAGTCTTTAGTATATGTTTTTACAAATTCTAGCTGGCCATTGTTATATGTTAGAACGGTCCCTATCAGTTTGCTTAGTTTTGTAACGTCAGTGGGCTCGGCTAAGTATTCAGACAGTAGATTATTTACATCAGACGTTTTTATCTTTCGTCTTTCAAGAATCTCTTTGTAAAGTGTATCTTTGAAAAGTTTGGGATATCGATCTTTGGTATCGAAGAAGTCTTCTCGAAAGGTAGCGATTCGGTGTCCATCTTGTTCAATTGCTGAAATGTCGACAACTTCTAGCGCCAGAACGACATGATAGATTAGTATCAACTCATCAGATAGCATCATTTGAAATTTTCTTTCACCACTTATAAAAGCGGCTAACTGTTTGGCTAGTGAGATAATTTGGTCTTCCATAAATATTTTGCACAGGAACTTTATATCCGTATTACGTTTATAAGGTTGCTTGGCTGTGCCCTCGGTACCAATAAGCTCGTTCAGTTTTGAGGCAAAATCAATTTCAACCGGGTCATTGTCAAATGTATCTTTTCCGGACGTGTATATAACGAAGAAACTTTCTGTTTCTTGAAATTTACCTTGAAACAGGTCGCCTTTATAATCCGATTCAAATGTCTCTCTAATTTTCAAATAACTGCGAAAATATTTCATCATATTGATATCGAGAGTCTGTTCGCTGTCGTCTTTATGTTTGGCCTGTATGGACACAATCACAGGTTTCGGCAATCCCTTCACTTTGACCTTGAAGCAAATATCATCGAATGCCCCTATCTCAGCGATATTGGAAGCTAGCTGAAACTCTTCGATACTGTCGTCATGCTTCGCTCTGTAGAATATCAAGCTGAGCAGCTTGGTCTCGTACAGCTGCCCGCGAATCCCCGACGTTCCTTCACTTTTTTTGTACGTTGCAACACTCATATTGACTATAAACTACTTTACTTAACAATGTCTTCAAGGTTGGATATCAACACGGAGGCAGGCGGCACTCGCAGATACGGGAGCACTCGGCAGCTTCAAACTTCTAAATGTCTGGCTGACGACCTGAACCTGCAAACAATCAGACATCTTCATTTACAATGTGACTAGCAACCAAATTTTCGTCGATCTGCTACTAACGAGTCCCATGTTACTTTGGCCATATCGCCCGGAGACAACCAGACAAGCTGATAAAACTGGTTGTAGCGAGAAAAATGGTCAGATCTGATCAGGACTGTAATCGACAGGACTCACGGTGAATACTGCCCTGAGAAGAGCCGAGGACAGAGTGGCCTGGAAGCAGCTCGGCAGTGACTCCGTCAATAAAAACAACGAATAGGAAGAGAAAACACTAGAGAATTCTAACATTAAAGTGTAGTGTAAACATTGCTTGACATACATTTCCTGCAGTACAGTCTACATCTCTCTCGCTAATCCACCACTCGATAACCGGACAAGTACATATAGTACCACATTTCACCAGTTATGTTTAAGTCGCAACAGGGGCCGAGCCTGTTGCCATCAACCGGCCACAAGACCTGACTCCGAGCTGCTACTGAGAAATTCCAGATAGGAAAACGAACCCAAGACCAGCAGTAGTGCTTGCGAGCACTAGACCAACGAGGCACCGCCCTAGGGCCGCTACTGAGCGTTGTCCTCGTCCTGTTTTTTTCTGTTTTCATTCAAAGATATTCGGAACTGCGCAATGACCTTCATGCGGCGGTGCGTAGGTGAGAAAAAACATCCAGATTGTGTAGTGCCCACTGATACACAGGCAGGTAGCATTATGATCTGGAGCTGCATGGCTACCGATAGTGTCGGCAGAATCTTTCAAGCTGCGAAGGCCGTAATCCGTATGTATAATGCAAAGTACACATGCACCTAAATGTATTAGAAACTGCGCTATCGGTACGCGTACTTACATATTTGATCATATAAATTTGGATGGCGTCATATTGCAACAGAATAATAAATACGTCCTGACATGTATCAGGGACCACAATGCGCTGGCCTAAAGACAACAATATTAACTTGATACATTACTAGCTGTTGGCCGCGGCTTCGCGGCTATACTAATAATCTATACTAATACTAATCTATACTAATATTATAAAGAGGAAAGATTTATTTGTTTGTTTGTTTGTACCGAATAGGCTTCGAAACTAATGGACCGATTTAAAAAATTCTTTCACCAATATAAAACTACATTATTCCTGAGTGACATAGGCTACTTTTTAATCCCGAAAACGGGTACTGTGGGGTGGTCCACGGGAGCGAAGCCGCGGGGAACAGCTAGTAATATTATAAAGAGGAAAGATTTTTTTGTTTGTTTGTTTGTACCGAATAGGCTCCGAAACTACTGGACCGATTTGAAAAATTCTTTCACCAATAGAAAGCTACATTATTCATGAGTGTCTTTATAAATAATTAAGGCTGATAAATCATAACATCGCTAATTAAGAAAAACAATCACATTAAAAATTACGTAATGAGGTAGTCATAAATATTTTCATAAACTGGAATCAACATAGTTATGGGTACCTATTACATATCTAGAAATTTAGATGTATTTTAACACCATCGCTTAAACAATGTAAGACGAAGAAATGATTATACTACTAAACTCCGTAAACGACTTCTTTTTAATGCCTTGAACTGTCCAACTGCGATGCGGTTCTATAGAATAGAATAGAATATACTTTATTGTACACCAAAAAAAGAAGTTACACATCTCTTTTACAACAAAACTTATTTATACGGGTACAAAGGCGGCCTTATCGCTGAAAGCTCAATAATCTCTGTGTATGATAGAGATTTAGGCGAATTGAAATACCTTACAAGGATATATATTATACCTAATTAAGGACTGTAATTTGAATCGGTCAATTTGCGTACTGGACAATTTGCGAATTGGAAATTTTGAGCACACTGGACATTATGCGAATTTGACATAATGCGCCCAAACGGCCTGTCTCAGATATACTATCGTACAGTGTCTATGGCGCCTAACTACTGTATTTATTTATATTTATTTATTTATATACACTTTATTGTACACCTTAATAAACAAGAAAAAAAGAAACTTAAAACTATAATATACAATGGGCGGCCTTATCGCATTCCGCGATCTCTTCCAGGCAACCTGGAATGGACAGAAATACCTGGACATGACATGGGGTTGTCAGTGGTGCGACAATAGCAACAATAAACATAAAATAGATACTCACTAGAAACAAAAATACATACATATGTTAAATAATAGATACATAAATACATGCATACTTAATATATAAGCACATTATGTCAAAAACCAATAGCACAATCACAGCGATAGGTAATGTTCTTTGATGAGTTTTTTAAATACAGGCAACGACTGAGCACGTTTTATTGAGTCAGGCAATGCATTCCACAGACGAGCAGCCTGGACAGTAAAAGATTTATCCATGAAAGTTGTGGAATGCATTGGCATTTTAAGTCGCAAGTTATCTGATGACCTTAGAGATTTCGTGTGAGAATCGCAGATAAACTGAAAACGATCCTTGAGGTAAAGAGGGGTGTAAGGAGTAAAGAGCACTTTAAACAAAAGAGAAAGAATATGAGCATTCCGGCGAAGGCGAATTGGCAACCACTTGAGCTTTACACGAAATTCGGAAACATGGTCATATTTGCGCAAACCAAATATGAACCTTATACAAAAATTTTGAAGCCGCTCAAGTTTATCGAGTTGTTCTTGAGTAAGGTCAAGATAGCTGGCATCAGCATAATCAAGGATGGGAAGAAGAAGAGATTGTGCAAGCGCAATCTTAGTGGCAGTTGGAAGAAAATTACGCAGTCTCCTCAAAGTTGCAGCAGATGAAAACAACTTGCGGCTAACTTCTTGCAGTTGAGCAGTCCAAGAGAAGCTCTTGTCGATGAGTATCCCCAAGTTTTTAACTTTCTCACTGAAGGGAATTACTGAATTGTCAAAAAGAACTTGGGGAAGACACGTCCAGTCAATCCTAGAAACCAATCTAGAACTGCCCACTACAATTACCTGCGTCTTTACAGGGTTGACCATAAGCCCATACCTCCTGCTCCAATCGCAAATGCGAGCCAGATCAGTATTGATGGTAGCTATAGCCTCAGACAGCTTTCCGAGAGGAGCTCGCGAGTATAATTGCAGATCGTCTGCATAAAGATGGTAGGAAGAAATTAGTTCATTGGAGATTGAGTTTATAAAAACTGCGAAAAGTAATGGGGATAAAACGCCACCCTGTGGTACCCCGGCAGAAGTACTACACCAGGACGACAACTTCTCTCCGATGTTAATACGTTGCCGGCGCCCGGACAGGTAACTACGAAACCAGTCAACCACCGATGGATATATATTAAGAGAGCATAGAATGCCAAGCAAAACATCGAAATCAACAGTATTAAAAGCATTACTGAAATCCAGCAATGCCAAGACCGTGAGATTACTGCTTTCCATGGCTCACCGAATATCATCCGTAATGTTGAGAAGAGCTGTGGAGGTGCTGTGACCAGGACGGAAGCCGGACTGGAAGGGATTGAGGAGATTATTTTTGGTCAGGAAAGTGCTCATTTGATTATGGATTAACCGTTCTAGGACTTTGGACAGGAATGGTAAGACAGATATTGGACGGTATTCAGAAAAGGATGTGGGATTGGACTTTTTTGGTAAAGGAATTATCTGTGCATCTTTCCATGATAATGGAAAGACACCGCTAGACGCAGAACAGTTAAGGATGTGGCAAATGACAGGAAGGATAACGTCCAGCACCGGGAGTAACATTTTACGGCTGATACAGTCACTTCCTATTGCATTGGAAGTAATTGATAGTATGGTCTTCTTAACATCACATGCGGTGAATTGACTAAAAACAAATGGAGCATAACTGGGAGTCGGAAGAGATGAAAGATGATCCAATGTATTCAATTTTACTGTCCTATCGAAATTGGACGAAGCTGAGAAATGATTATTCAATGCATCGATATCTAAATCTTTAGGGATAGACTCTTGTCGCGTTTTACCGACCCCCAATGATCTTAGAAAATTCCAAACTTTGGATGAGTCTCCGTTTTGGACAGAGTTATGAATGTGTTGGCGATTAGCATTCCTACACACCTTGTTGCAGAGGTTGCGGATAGAGGCATATTTGTCCCTATTCGCATCAGTAGGTCGTCGCTTATATTTGGCCTTCGCCGCAACTTTTTTGTGCATTAACTTTTTGATCTCATCTGTCAGCCACGGCGCCGGCAAATGCCTAACTTTAACAGCTCGTACAGGAGCATGAACATTATAAAGCTCGATGAGTTTAGTGGTAAAGATATTAACCTGCTCATCGACCGACGTGGAGGCAATCAGATGAGACCAATCAATATTGCTGGCATCCTCGCAAAGGCCGTCAACGTTCATACCACCAAAATTGCGTTGCATGAGAACTTTGGCTTTAGCCTTAGGTGGACGAATTTTATAAGAAAGAAAAATCAGGTCATGATGAGAAAAGGCGTCGGCTCCGCATTGGCCATGCTTAGCCACGCGATCAGGAGAGGAGACAAAAATCAAGTCAAGAAGCGAAGGAGTACAATTTGGCAAATTGTGAGTAGCACATAGCGGCAGAATGGAAAGATTGCTAGAAGTTGCAACATTAGTCAGAGAAGAAGAGCGATGATCTTTTTTCAGGAGACAAGTGTTAAAATCACCCATGATTATGCTATGACTGTAAGAAGGGACCAGAAGTTCTAAGAGATTTTCAAAAGATGCGAAGAAATTGATGCGTAAGGAGGGACAATAATAGACGCCAAGAAGTAATTTTGAGTGGTGTAGTTCAACCTCAAGAAAGAATTGTGTTCACCAGCATTTGATGGCGGTGGCTGCGCTGACACATGGACTACAGAGAAGGGAATGTGTGCACGGAGGTATATGGCAACACCACCACCACCACCAACCGTCCTGTCGTTTCTTATGAGTACGAAACCAGGAAGAGAGTAGCAAGTTGAAGGGAGGCAAGGTTTAAGCCATGACTCGGATACAAGAATAGCATGAATATTTTTACAGTCAAAACTTGCCAACATATCGTGGAAATGGGCCGGAATACTCTGAGCGTTAATATGAATCACGTTAAAATTCCTTGGAACATCAGAGAACTGCGCCTCAAGACTGTCTGCAAGAGAAGGAATGCTCACAAAACTGTCATCACTGCCTGCCGAAAAATAACTATTGTTATCGCTGCTGTCAGCCTTCTGATCTATAGACATAAATATTTCCTATAACAATATTAATACAATATATGAAACCCTATCTTATAACTTACAACCAATAACAAGTTCACCTGCTAGTTGCGTTAATACGTTATAAAGATTAAACAAAAAACTAGATGAGTGACCGGGTAACACTAGTACAACCAAAATAACTTGTGACGAGAAAAAAATAAAACTAATAATAACTAATATTTGCGCCGTTACCTAAAAACGGAACGCACCCAAATAAAAACAAACAATTGACGTTAAACTGACAGTATTAGAGTGACGTACTGACAGTGACTTATGACATTTGTGTCTGACGTAAAATTGTAAACATTACATAAAAAATAATGTGAAGGTGAAAAACAAAACAAGAAAATAATATTGGCTATTACCCGGCCCTTCAGTAACATATTACTAAGAAGAAATCACTTCTTCACAGCAGCAGCACGCTTTAATCTTGCGGTCTTCATAGCAGCCGCGTTCGGAACAGAGCCCGGCACTGGCACTTTGGGATCGCTCTGCTTCGGCTCACAGGGAATCGGCGCAATCTTATCCAGTTCAGCAAAAGATTCTACCCGATGCCGCGTATCATTGGCACCAAGGACATATACGCATCCAGCCTTGGTCCAGCTCTTAGAAACGCCAAATCTTTCCCTTGCAGCTAGGAATATGTCATGCCGCCCCTTTGTCAAAAATTCGGACAAGGTGATGCCCGAACCTCTTAATTTGGCTTTAGCGAACCAAACTTTGTCCCGAACAGCGAGGCTGCCAACCTTGAACAGTATAGGCCGGGTTTTGCTTGCCACTGCTCGTCCCATCCTGTGGCACCGGCTGATGTCCGCCACGGTGAATTCAGACATCTGGAGCTTGCTACGTACCACCTCAGTTAACACCTTGGCGGTATCTTCCTTCTGCTCCTCGCTCACCCCGTGCAAAAGCAAGATCTTCCCCCGGCCTCGCATCTCTATTTGGTCAACACTTCGGGCTAGAAGCTCCACCTGACTCTGAAGGCTGTTGAGAGCTTGCGAGATGAAAGTCCGGAAGACAGCAAACTCTGCTGCTAGGCTGGAACTTGTGACAGGTGATGGAGGGGCCTTCTGCAGTTCAGCCTCAAAGACGGACATGCGTGTGTGAAATAAGTCCTTGAGATCACTCAAAGTGCTTGCCAGTGAATCCATAGTAATGATTTGATATTAAAAGTGTTTTGAAGAGAAGATATTGTGAGGAGATAACGCTACACCAGCAGGTACCGACTATGAACTTTCAAAATATGACATTAAATGACTGTAAATATTATTATATTAAATTATTATAAATTTTAATTAAGAGCGTTTGTTTTTTAATGCAACTGGTACAACTACCCACAAGAAAAATCTGAAAACTGTATCTATAGTTTTCAATTAGTGTTTTTTTTTTGTCATCTCATTACTTCTGATATTGCCTTTAAATCAAACAAATTTGATCTCTTTATAATGTTAGTTTAGATTAGAAGGAAACGTGTGGCGCCGATCACAAGTAACATGGGACAAGGTCAGGAAGATACTGAAAATTTGTTTAGATTAACCTAAGCTGTATTTTGTGGCAATTAAGTGCCATCCCAACTACTATAGCTCTTCTACTCCATTCCCTTTAGTTCTCTTAAGGTACACTTCCAAGCGACACTGGAAATTCGTGGCAAGAAGGTCTAAAGTGCCGTGTAACACGCATCGCCTACACCGCAGTAACAGTGGTTAGACTGGGAACGAGTAAGCGATGCGTATTTCACGGCGCTTAGTACCTTCTCTCCGCGAATTTCCAGAGTCGCTGACCCGATTTGCACAGAAGACCGTTAATTACGTTTCATGGCTAAGAACTTCACAGCTAGGCACCCTATCTCAGAAATAGTACTATTTCCTTATTACTTTTTTACAGATGCATGAAGAATCCTTAGTACCGCTCGGCGCGTGCGCCGCCTGTGCCAGCACAGCCCTCGCAGCCCAAGAATTCCGCCTCTTTGTGAAAAACTCAGAAAAACTATGGCGGAAAGCTATCTTCAACCTCGCTAGCATACCAAACTCAGGAAACGCGCCCGCCTAATCAGTCTTTGCATTCGTAAAGACATCAGACCTCTCGGTACAAACAATCAAAGACTACAACACTAACGATCCCAAAGCGATCCTTAATCCTTAAACCTAGAGGAGCGCGTATTGGACCGTGAATTTTAAACATATACGTGGTATATATTTTTGTTATCACCTCTTAAAACCCTATATTTTCATACCCCACTCGATGGGATCCGAAGAAAAAAAAATTGGCACCCCTACAATATGGCGCCCAAAATCCGCCATGTTTCTTTTTTTTAACGACACTTATCTAAGAACACTTGATCGGCCGAGACCTATCTAACGAAGTCATAATTATAAAATTCCGTCAAGTGTTTTGGAAGATACGAGGTAATAAAGAATATTACTTACATACATATGTATGTATGTACAAGATACGCGCGAAAAACATAACCCTTTCCTTGCAGCCGGGTAAAAATAAATGGGCACCATATATGTCAAAAATATCTGCCTAGAAATACATAAAAACCAGTAGACGCCTGCAGTCGGCGCGGAGTCACACCATTCAAACAGAATAAGAATTATTAACTTAGCAGAAAAAAATAATAAGAATAGACTAAAAGTCATCCATATGGCTAGATCAATCGAAATCTTACTTTGATGTAAACATTGGCTACCTATATTATTTAAGCAAAAATCAAGGTGCCCAATCTGGAGCGTTTTCTGGGCCCTTATGCGCCTTCTCTAAATGTTTCTTCAACTCATGCCTCCTAACAAAGTTCGCAGGGCACTTCGGACAAGGCAACCTAAATCCTTTGTTATGTCTCCGCTTGGCATGGTCCGACCTACGAGACGCAGAAATAAACTTTTCCCCACAATCTTCACATTCATAAGGCCTCTCACCTGTATGCCTTCGTATATGGTAAACGGCGTCCATTTTGGAAACTAGTTTCGCGCCACAAATGTCACATTCGAAATTTCGAACGCGTGTATGTACAACGTTGTGTTCAGCCAGTCTTGCGTGAGTGTAAAACCTTTTGCCGCACCACTAGCACTGATGAGGTCGTACGTCCATGTGAATCCAGAGAAAATGGTTTTTGAGTTGAGGTCTAGAGTTATACGTTTTGCCACAGTGAGCACAAGAGAAGGTAGCAGGATCGCGGATGATTGATCGTCGGTTTCTAGGGACATCTTGCGCATTAGGCTTAGCATCAGGTTCGAATTGAGACCTATGTTCTCTATAGCACCCTCGATTGGTGAACTGAACGCAGCATGCGCGACAAGTCCTAACTGCATGCATTTGTGAATGAGATTCGAAGGACGCAGTTCTAGGGAACGTCCTGCCACAGTCTGTACACGTCAACGCTCCAGCTTTGTGCGCCTTTTGCACGTGTTTCTTCAATAGTGTTGTATTTGGGCATAAGATCGGGCACTTTTTACATAGGAAGTAAATCTTATTATGTACAGAAGACAGATGTTCTTTCTTGCATTTCTTTCCCTCTAACGAAGACCACTTTTTCTCTCTCTTTATGTCCACTATTTCGTAAATGCATATTTAAGTAGTAAGGGCTAAGGAAGGTCTTTCCACAATCCGGACAGTGAAATCGGTCCAGTAGTTTCAGAGCCTATTCGGTAGGGTAGGTAGGGTAGGGTAGGGTAGGGTAGGGTAGGGTAGGTAGGGTAGGTAGGGTAGGTAGGGTAGGTAGGGTAGGTAGGGTAGGTAGGGTAGGTAGGGTAGGTAGGGTAGGTAGGGTAGGTAGGGTAGGTAGGGTAGGTAGGGTAGGTAGGGTAGGTAGGGTAGGTAGGGTAGGTAGGGTAGGTAGGGTAGGTAGGGTAGGTAGGGTAGGTAGGGTAGGTAGGGTAGGTAGGGTAGGTAGGGTAGGTAGGGTAGGTAGGGTAGGTAGGGTAGGTAGGGTAGGTAGGGTAGGTAGGGTAGGTAGGGTAGGTAGGGTAGGTAGGGTAGGTAGGGTAGGTAGGGTAGGTAGGGTAGGTAGGGTAGGTAGGGTAGGTAGGGTAGGTAGGGTAGGTAGGGTAGGTAGGGTAGGTAGGGTAGGTAGGGTAGGTAGGGTAGGTAGGGTAGGTAGGGTAGGTAGGGTAGGTAGGGTAGGTAGGGTAGGTAGGGTAGGTAGGGTAGGTAGGGTAGGTAGGGTAGGTAGGGTAGGTAGGGTAGGTAGGGTAGGTAGGGTAGGTAGGGTAGGTAGGGTAGGTAGGGTAGGTAGGGTAGGTAGGGTAGGTAGGGTAGGTAGGGTAGGTAGGGTAGGTAGGGTAGGTAGGGTAGGTAGGGTAGGTAGGGTAGGTAGGGTAGGTAGGGTAGGTAGGGTAGGTAGGGTAGGTAGGGTAGGTAGGGTAGGTAGGGTAGGTAGGGTAGGTAGGGTAGGTAGGGTAGGTAGGGTAGGTAGGGTAGGTAGGGTAGGTAGGGTAGGTAGGGTAGGTAGGGTAGGTAGGGTAGGTAGGGTAGGTAGGGTAGGTAGGGTAGGTAGGGTAGGTAGGGTAGGTAGGGTAGGTAGGGTAGGTAGGGTAGGTAGGGTAGGTAGGGTAGGTAGGGTAGGTAGGGTAGGTAGGGTAGGTAGGGTAGGTAGGGTAGGTAGGGTAGGTAGGGTAGGTAGGGTAGGTAGGGTAGGTAGGGTAGGTAGGGTAGGTAGGGTAGGTAGGGTAGGTAGGGTAGGTAGGGTAGGTAGGGTAGGTAGGGTAGGTAGGGTAGGTAGGGTAGGTAGGGTAGGTAGGGTAGGTAGGGTAGGTAGGGTAGGTAGGGTAGGTAGGGTAGGTAGGGTAGGTAGGGTAGGTAGGGTAGGTAGGGTAGGTAGGGTAGGTAGGGTAGGTAGGGTAGGTAGGGTAGGTAGGGTAGGTAGGGTAGGTAGGGTAGGTAGGGTAGGTAGGGTAGGTAGGGTAGGTAGGGTAGGTAGGGTAGGTAGGGTAGGTAGGGTAGGTAGGGTAGGTAGGGTAGGTAGGGTAGGTAGGGTAGGTAGGGTAGGTAGGGTAGGTAGGGTAGGTAGGGTAGGTAGGGTAGGTAGGGTAGGTAGGGTAGGTAGGGTAGGTAGGGTAGGTAGGGTAGGTAGGGTAGGTAGGGTAGGTAGGGTAGGTAGGGTAGGTAGGGTAGGTAGGGTAGGTAGGGTAGGTAGGGTAGGTAGGGTAGGTAGGGTAGGTAGGGTAGGTAGGGTAGGTAGGGTAGGTAGGGTAGGTAGGGTAGGTAGGGTAGGTAGGGTAGGTAGGGTAGGTAGGGTAGGTAGGGTAGGTAGGGTAGGTAGGGTAGGTAGGGTAGGTAGGGTAGGTAGGGTAGGTAGGGTAGGTAGGGTAGGTAGGGTAGGTAGGGTAGGTAGGGTAGGTAGGGTAGGTAGGGTAGGTAGGGTAGGTAGGGTAGGTAGGGTAGGTAGGGTAGGTAGGGTAGGTAGGGTAGGTAGGGTAAGGTAGGTAGGGTAGGGTAGGTAAGGTAGGTAGGGTAGGGTAGGTAGGGTAGGTAGGGTAGGTAGGGTAGGTAGGGTAGGTAGGGTAAGGTAGGTAGGGTAGGGTAGGTAAGGTAGGTAGGGTAGGGTAGGTAGGGTAGGTAGGGTAGGTAGGGTAGGTAGGGTAGGTAGGGTAGGTAGGGTAGGTAGGGTAGGTAGGGTAGGTAGGGTAGGTAGGGTAGGTAGGGTAGGTAGGGTAGGTAGGGTAGGTAGGGTAGGTAGGGTAGGTAGGGTAGGTAGGGTAGGTAGGGTAGGTAGGGTAGGTAGGGTAGGTAGGGTAAGGTAGGTAGGGTAGGTAAGGTAGGTAGGGTAGGTAGGGTAGGGTAGGGTAGGGCAGGTAGTTAGGGTAGGTAGGGTAGATGAATGTTTGGTGTTTTTATGGCAAAACAATGTTTGCCGGGTCAGCTAGTATTATATATTACTAGCTGATCCCCGCGGCTTCGATCCAGTGGGCCACCCCACAGGAGCCGTTTTCGGGATAAAAAAAATAGCCTATGTCACTCAGCAATAACGTAGCTTTCTATTGGTAAAAGAATTATTCAAATCGGTCCAGTAGTTTCGGAGCCTATTCGGTACAAACAAACAAATAAACAAACAAAGAAAAAAATATTTCCTCTTTATAAGATATAGATAAATAAACGTATGCGTCATAGGTCGCAAACCGGGCAAGACATCTGTAAACGTCTAAAAAGTTAATAAATTATAATTTTATTTTTATTTTTTATAACTAAAGTAAATATTCAAATTATGCACATCTAGGGAAAAATCATATAAGACTAAGGCGATGCAGAGCCTGTACTATTGTAGAAGGAAAATAATAGGAAGTTTTACATAAGTCCTATTATAATTAAGTTTGGATGGATGTTTGTTACTCATTATCACCAGTTTGGTTGAAGGAATCTGGATGAAATTTGGCGCAGAGA
Organism: Anorthoa munda; assembly: GCA_945859665.1. Classification (NCBI taxonomy): domain Eukaryota; kingdom Metazoa; phylum Arthropoda; class Insecta; order Lepidoptera; family Noctuidae; genus Anorthoa; species Anorthoa munda. The sequence goes on along the minus strand of OX243919.1, from coordinate 2,267,535 downwards.
TAGATTATAGTCTGGAATAGCACATATATTACTTTTTAACCCGGCAGTATATTCCCGTGGGATAGTTCCTGATATCCACGAAAAACCACTGCCAAAAACTTAAAGGATTTTTCTTACTGATGGTTTATTAATTTATTTTTCAATTCAATTCAATTCAATTCAATCATTTATTTCGGACCATGATCCATAATTTGTTAGTAAACACTTATGACTATGTTAGTAAATTTACATAATATGGAAGGCAATGTCAAACTAATATAAATAAATAAATAACAAATACATTATGAAATAAGCCAAATCAGTTCATATACCTATTTCCCGTTGCACTGGAGCCGCCACTGTGCAAGCGGGTCCAGTACCCCAGGAAAGGGCAGTCCGGTTTATCCGCAATAACCTTTAGGACACCGTTTACGCTCCCCCGCATCCTGTGCATCAGGGATGCTGACCTCTTCCGCATTATTGCCTGAAAACTATCAGTTTTTGCTTCTGCAAACATCCCCGATGCACTACAGAAACGTGGGAGCCCCAACAGTATCCTAAAAGCATTATTATACTGGACCCGGAGAACGTTGTAAGCCCTCTGCGTATGTCTAACCCACAGGCTGCACGTGTAGAAGGTCTGGCAATACGCCTTGAAAAGTGTAATTTTCACTTCCTTCGTACATCGCGCAAACCTGCGGGCCAGCATATTGCATCGGACTGACAACGCCCTCCGTTCCCTCTCGATGTCATCGTCATCGTGCAGATCCTCGTTTAAAATGTGACCTAGGTATTTCAATCTTGTCACCCTCTTTAGTGGTACACCATAAAGGCACACCGGAGGAACTACCCTAGGCTTCTTTGTACCCACCCTGAACACCATAACCTCACTCTTCCCCACATTATACAGGAGGCCATGTGACTCGGCGTATCCTTCACACACCTCAAGCAACCGTCTGAGTCCGTCAATTGAAGGGCTCAGCAGCACCATGTCATCGGCGTAACTTATGCTGTTTATCATCTGCCCATCAATGGAGCATCCGACACCAGTACCGCTGAGCTCCTCAATCAACCGATTGACGTATAGGCTGAAGAGCGCCGGGGAGGTCAAACCTCCCTGCCTGACCCCACACTCCAAACCATAAGACCCGGACAATACACCCGACCATCTGACCAGGTTAATTTGATTGTCATACCAGTACTGCAGAAGGTCAACTAGCTCATCAGCAATACCCTGTTCGCGTAACTTTGGCCACAGTATGTCATAATTAACCAGGTCAAATGCCTTGGATAGATCCAAGAAGGCAGCGTACACTGGCGTGCTTCTGTCAGTATAGTACCTGACGGTGTGCTTGAGCGCCAGAATAGCAGTCTCCGTGGAAAGCCCAGCCCTAAAACCAAACTGGGCATCCTGCAGACTGAGCTGTTGAGTTACTCTCCGCTCAAGCACACCGTCCAGAACCTTTGCAGTTATAGTCGCTAGGGATATTGGCCTGTAGTTATGTCTGTCCGAGACATCCCCGGCTCTATTCTTGACTATGGGGACAACCATTGTCCTCATCAGTTCAGTGGGAAGATAGGAGTGCCTGACACAGAAGTTATAGAACATTGACAAGACCCTAGGTAGATGCGGACCAGCACACTGAAAATGTTCTATGCTAAGGCCATCGTGACCCGGTGACTTACCCCTGGTCATAGACTTTATAATTTTGCTGATTTCCTTTGAGGAAATGCTAATTGGTACCTCAGAGACTTGTCTTTTGGGGTCACGATCCCTCGCCTTCGATGGAAGTCGCGAGGCTACCCGAAAGTGCCTCATGAACATGTCCGCCACCTCCCCCGCGCCCGTCTTGCCATCAACGCTCACCGGAACAACAAGTTTCGGGCTCAAACGCTGGGTGGATTTCCAAAACTTCTGGAATCGCTTGCTTTGATGTTCCGCAGCCAAAATGTTCATCCTAACCTGTTCTTCATTCTCCTGACAGAACTTCAAAGCTCGTTTAAATTCCTTACGCGCTTCCCTCATTTCTACGAAAAGCTGTCCAGTTTGAGGTTTTCCACTCCAAACCCAGTTGAGAAAGGCCCTCCTTGCACGCCCGTGAGCGTCCCTGACATACTTGTTCCACCCAACGACTGTACGCCGACCTCCCCTATTTCCCACCAAACCAGAACTGCCTTCTGCCGCTTGCCGAAGAGCTGTGACAATATTGTTATACATGAGGTCAATAACTATTCTATGGTCCTCGTTTTGGCAAAAACTATCACAACAATCACACAATTCATCTGGGAAGTCTATATGTTTGAGATTTTCCATACATAGCCTATAATAACAATCTATTTGGGCTGCATTTCTTTCACCCCATATAGCCCTATCACAGTTATTACGTGGTATTACTGAAGTATCCGATGGCCCAGCCAGGCCCAGGTTAACATGAATGACAAGCGGAAAGTGGTCAGACCAGTACACATCATGATAAATTTCAACCTTCTCAAGCGATTTCCAGCCTGCTTCAGAAACCAGGCAATGGTCAAGCCAACGTCTACTTCCCCAAGCATCACACACAAAAGTATAAGTATGGGAGTCTATGCCTAGCTTAATATAGTCAGCACAACGCCATCTCTGTTCATCACAGAAACTTAACATTTCCCGACTAAATAGACCTCCTGGGTGGGAGTTAAAATCACCGAGCATATAAACACTCTCCACATTCTCGCTCTCAATAACAGCCGCAAGCTCGCTTAAACACTCACAAAACTCGCTTAAGTTATTTATTGAGTCAGTAGGCATGTACACACTAAACAATAACAAAGTGCGACCGGCGCATGTCAATTTTATAGCTGCGACGCGGTCACTCACACAAGGTACAACAGACACAGACGTAAATACAGACTTTCTCCACAAAAGAGCTACACCGCCATACGGTCTTCCCCTCAATACCCCCGATGAAGTATCCACCGCAGATTTGCCAAAATATCCAAAATTTACATCTAGGCTACCCAGTGTGGACACCTCATGAGGCAGCAACCAGGTTTCCTGCAGCGCAATGACATCCATAGACTTACATAGACCCTGTACACACACGATTGACCTCTTCAACGACTTACAGTTGTAGCTTACAAACTTAGTAAGAAAATCATTATTATTATCCATCGTTTGTGTACTAGTCATTAACAATTTTATTTTTATATGTACCGTCACTCGGCTGCAAGTCACCCTGCCGCCGCTCGCTCATGCTTCCATAATTAACAAACCTACGGAAAGATACACCATCGGGCCACAGGCTTTCATTCATAAATACATTCAGCTCCCGCTTAGGTATCAAAAACTTATATGCCGCATATCCCTTATTCTTTTTCATATCTATTTTATGCAATAAAACTTCCACATTTGTTTTGTTTTTAATGTAGGTAACAATATCTGCCATCTTAGTGTCTTTGTTTACATTATATATATAAAAAGGTACATTAATATCCGCTGCCTTAAATGAACAATGAGGCAGCGTATCTGCCGTACCTTTCAACCCAACAAAACGATTTCGCACTCTTTTACGTTGCACTTCAACCCAACCCTCACTAGGAGACTCATTTCTCCAATTACCCTCACGCACTACATTTGAGAATGTTTTACACTTTCGACGGTTCGGAGTTGACGCGCTTGGAGTTTCAACATGCACCAATACGTCACCGTCCGTCACCACAGTGGGCCTCATCGCACCGTCACTCGCTCCTTCGTTCGCAGCTATTGTCGCTGCGCACGCTTCCATCCTCGTCGAAACCGCAGTATGGGCCTCACCGCGCTCGGAACCCTTTTCGCCTTTCTCCGAAAATGTATGCGCTGGCGGCGAAACGACACTATTATTTATGATGGTATCGTTACATGTCTCGCTCACACCTTGCACACACTTTGCGATCGCATCGTTCGTTGACCTCTCCGGAATAACTTGAGTAATTAGACCAATTGGGCCACTGTCGTACTCAAAATTATTTTCTAATAAACATGCAGCTCCTCTCTTACGATTGACATTCATGCTCCTGTAGCAGGTATCACTTGTCACCTTCATGTCCGCAATATCATCCAACGTTACATACTTTTCTTTAATCACAGCCACCTCTTCCTGTAGTTTTAATAGATCTCTCAGAAGTCTAGTAGCGTCAATATGATCAAACGCTACTGGTGGCAGTTTGCCGAGATTTCTGGCTACAAAAATGGGAAGTAACTCCGGATCCACTTCCTTTATCATTGTAATGATATCCTCAATGTCTCTTCGGCTCCTACCCTCCTTTCTTCTATTAATTTTTCGGCGAGATGTATCAACCGACTCGAAAAGTAAATCTTTTGCCAACGTTATATCTTCATCCTTAAATGCAGTAGTACATAACCGTATCATGCTAACCTCATCCATAAAGGCTGCCTGGTTTTGCACAAACGCAAGCAACTCGTTAATCACTACATTACAACTATTACATTTCACTTTATTTCTCAACATTATCGCGTCATAGGGTCACTGACCGCTCGTTCTGACACTAGCTGCGCGTGCGCTCGCTCACACAGCTGAGTGAACACGCTATATTAAACTTCCATGCATCATTTATTTATTTATTTATTTATTTTATTTCGGGATTCAAAACAGAAGTACAATTAAATGTGATACATACTATCTAATTAAACAAAATACTTATTATACTACTAGCAACATTATCCACTTATTACTAATTTGATAATTATTAATGCTACGTGCTAAAAAAAAAAGAGAATACATGAGCAACGTTTCTAACAACGAAATTTATGAACACAAATAGAGAAGAAAAGAAAAATACACCACTTAATAATTTATAAATAGAGAAGAGAATCGACTAGAGATTTCCTAAATTGTTGTGCTGTTAAATTAAAAATATCAGTGTTATCAAATCTAGTGTTGTAGGAATCCACAAGTTGGCGCAGAGGAGCGCGAAAGCCAGCATTTGAATTACAGACTTGCCTGATATTAATAGAAAGTAGGCGGTATGAACGCGCTTGTCTACGCACTACTGTCCTCGGAACGATGTAACAAATTTTATTTACTAAGTCTGTACAATCATATTTGTTATGCACAATACCATGTAGAAACATTGTTCCGAGAAGCAGTCTTCTGGATTCTAGGGTTAACAGTTTGTAATTCTTAAGTAACATATCATGCGAACCGTGGCTGTGATAGCATCTGTAATGCAGAGCTCTTAGGAATTTACGTTGAACAGTCTCAATCGAGTCAATATACTTTGAGTAGTAGGGATTCCATATCATAGTAGCAAACTCCAGACAAGGTCTAACAAGCGATATATATAAGTATCTATAGGTTGATGGACGCTTCATATCATCATCATCTTACAGGCACATAGGCAGCTTAATGCCTGAGGCATTCTCTACCCGTCACCCAAAGGTAGTGGAGAGATAATGGCGAGGGCTGGTGAAAAGAGTGGTGTGGTTCACACCATACACAATATACTATTATAAATAGGGATTGGTACATAAATAGCTCAACAGGTCAGAGTTATTTGTTTCGATTTGCATAACAAGGACAAGTCACAAGGGAAACCATTATGTAAAAAACAGTTTATGTTTTCAATTTATAGTGCTGAGAAATTCCAGATGGAAAAACCCAATAACTCTGACCGCACCAGGGATCTAACCTATCATGCTCAGCACTAGACCTATGAGGCAGTCAAAAGAAACAATTATTTAAACAAAGGAGTAGCTTCTACACTTACTTGATGCTTTCTTGCTTTCTGCAATCTCATATAACAACAGGTTGTGAAGAGGTTCCGCTCAGCTGGAGCTTCGCCTTGCCACTGTAATGTTATAACCATAATATTACATTATATAAATGGAACACGATTTATTATAATATTCAGTATGTTTTCCTCATTCTGTTATCACAGTTGAGCTATTATATAGTTAGATTAATTCTAAATGAAAAATTACAGATGTTCCCAGTTATAATAGTTAGTTTAGTTGTTTTTTGTTGGCTTTTTAATACAATTAACTAACAAGTATACACATAAATTACTGCAGTTTTAAAAATCTCTAAAATAAAAGCAAAATTAAGCAATGAAAACGGCACAAAAATATAACTATTGGTTAACCAACTTCCACTTTTTAGAAAAGATGGAGGTTTTATGTTCAAATGTATGTATCTTGATTGACTTCTTCCACAATTGTGGTTTTGCGTTTGAAAGGGTATTATACTCTTAAAGTAGTCTCCATGGAAATAGAAGAAACTCCTCTAATATTTTAGGCATACATATAGTGATGGCATTTTCATCAACATTTGCACTCAGAAAGTATCATCTGGTAAAGTGGAACTGATGAAGAAGACCACAGGTGGCCACGGGAACTCCTTAATAATAAGTATGTCTCGGGCGAGCAATGGTGGCCCAGCGGTAACCGCCACAACATACAAGTTATAGGTTGTTAATTTGAACCCAGGCAGGTGCTTTACTTATGTGTAAATTATTTCATCACTACTGCTCTCAAAACGGTAAAGGAAAACATTGTGAGGAAACCGGCATGTCTTAGAACCAGTAATTCGAAGTCATGTGACATCCACCAAACCGCACTGGGCCCGAGTGGTGGGTAACGGCCCATTCTCTATTACAGAGAGGAGGCCTGCACGCACAACAGACCAAATGGGAGTCTAAGTCTGGAAAAGGGGCTCCATCTATCATAAGTATGTCACAGGCATAAGATATCTCAAATAGTTAACGGCCTATGAGAAGCAAATACTTATAAATATATCGGAGATAGGAGGGCTATCTTCAATAATACCCTCGGTCTGTGGGCATATCGTGGGTATGCAATGCACAAAGCAGGTAACTTATGCCGTTTTAGAGATAGTTCTTGTTCCAATTTTATCAAAGCAGCGGATTCGGCCACCAATCGTTTCGCCTTTTCCCAACTAAAACACACTTGTTCAAGTTCACACACGCCACTTTAGGCTACTTCTCAACTCTTTTTCTCTCAACTCCTTTTTAACTCCCAAAACGCGCGTCCGGGCGTATCTTTTCTAACTTCACGACCCAATATGGCGGGAGAACCCACTCAGAGTGCCTCTATGACACTCCTGCTTTTTATTGGCTAAGAGAATCTCTTCCGGCAAATTACTGCTTGTATTATCCAATCCAAATCGAGTATTTTGACATAAGAAAAATAAAGTGTTGTCAATCGAATAAAATCGAACTGAGAATTGATCAGAAGTTAAATGTTGCCAATTAAACAAACCTGAAGTAATAAGTTTACAAGCGATATACCTTCCTCCGATACGGCCATCTTGACATTCAAACGGTCCCACGTTTGATGTAAAGCGACGAGCAACATCATTACTCAATAAAAAAAAAAACAAAAACCAAGAGATAAAAAAATAAGTAATAGGTTAAGTTCGGCCGCTCCTGACCAAATAAAAAAAATAACGTGGTCGTGACATCTTCCACGTGAAACCTTCAATCAACACCTTATATTACCAGCCTACAACAAAACTCAAGTACATCTTTACTCATGAAAACTGAATTCTCTTAGCTTTCACACTGTTCATTTGTTTTCTCCATGTAAATCTAGGTCTCCACATCATACACCGTACACAACCATCATCGTACTATCGAACCAGCCACCTCACCATTTAGACAACCATATTAACACATTCTAAATGGTTACCGAAGCACCAGAGGTACCAGGTTCCCAACAAACGCCAAGTCGGTCTCGAAGCACTAAGTGTGCCAGAAACCACCCAAACGCCCAACTCAACATACCATGTCACATACACCAAACAACAGGTCACCGAGGCCCCAGAGGGACCAGGCTCCCCCAGACATACAACAGGTCACCGAAGCCCCAGAGGGACTAGGCTCCCCCCAGACAACAGGTCACCGAAGCCCCAGAGGGACCAGGCTCCCCCAGACAACCGTTCCTCTCGAGGCAACAAGACTGCCAGATACCCATGCCACATACACTAAACAACAGGTCACCGAAGCCCCAGAGGGACCAGGCTTCCCCAGACAGATAACAGGACTCCAAAGCCCCAGAGGGACCAGGTTCCCCCCTGACAAATCCAGCAATGTTTCTTGGTCCCACAGCAATCGCTGTAGCTCCTGATGGTCAACCCAGTGACCACCCTGCAACCATAGTCATCCTGACCAGGCCTCGTAACCCACCACGGTTACAGCAGTCATCTTACTGACCACTCACCTCGTAACCCACCTCGGTTACAGCAGTCATCTTTGACCACTCACCTCGTAACCCACCTCGGTTACAGCAGTCATCTTACTGACCACTCACCTCGTAACCCACCTCGGTTACAGCAGTCATCTTACTGACCACTCACCTCGTAACCCACCTCGGTTACAGCAGTCATCTCTGACCACTCACCTCGTAACCCACCTCGGTTACAGCAGTCACCGCAGCGACTACTCATCACCGTACAGTCAGTCCTTTGACCATACACACGACCTCACCATTGCTAGATAGATTTGAATCAGTCTTCAACACAGTACATTCAGTTACTTCAATGGGTACTTGATCTTTCAGCTTTCCTCTAACTCATCATGAACCAAAGCCTTTAATGCAACACATAGCTGCCACCATTCAGAACTCCAATAAACATAAACAGCACCTCTAAACCAAAATCAAATTAGTTATTTCAATCTTCATTCTCAGTACTGAATACAACGGCAATCTCAAATTCAGGATTTCTTTCCCAGCCAAAAGCATATTCAAGAACTCCATTTTATGTTCATGATTTCATACCAAACCCTCAGTGCGATAGGTATAATAACTACCAACATCAAACATTACCAATTTTGTAAACTAAAATTGATAATGAAATCATGCACCGCATGTCACCGAGTTTACATCTGCGTTAACATTATCGTATCCAACTTGCTCAGATAGCTAATAAAACAAAATTACGTTAGGTATGTTCACAATGACCAGCACAGAACATTCAACAAGATAGAACACCACAACCATTACTGACAGTATACTTTAAATTCCACATTTATTATTCAAGGTAGGTACTAGCTTACATGACACCACACAATCACACAATTCACAAATTCACACCTTTCTTTAAAGAGATGTTACAATTATTAAAACTTCTGAATAATGTTCAAGATTACCGAGGCCAAGCATCGTTGAACAACACAGAACAAGGAAACCATTCCTAGTTTCCACCAAAAAAACAAAAGCTCCTGTACCAAGTAAATCAAATAGAACCAAAGTGTCCCATTCATGGTCCACAATCAACAATAACTTAGCAAACACATTCGCTACACAGAATGCAGTTTCAACTTAAATGCCGAAACAACTCTTGACTCCGTCATCTCTCTGACCCACGACACTGAGAAACTGTACTATGTAAATTAAAATGTTGCCAATTGAACATCTATCTCATCTTCAGCCACAACTTCAACAGTTCCTCGAGAGGGCCAATCCCTCGGGCATCCCATAATACCTGAATACGTCTTCTAGACACCATCTTAATGTCTAGTTGCACTTTTCATTTGCCATAGTCAATTTAAATCGTTTTTATTTGTAGGTATCGTTAGAATGACATGTTATCAGTTGGTTAGTATATTGTGATTTATAACAACTAAACATTAACTTTATTCAACCGTTGTAGCAACAAAACTAAACGCCAACTGTCTAGGCTATAGTAACGTTAATCCTCATGATATTTCCAGGTTGTAAGATTGCAAATGAGTCAACCAGCAAACTATTTCACTAAACTTTAACACCGGTTTGAAAATAATCTTGATCACATAACTCTTAACTGAAAGTTATCACAACTCTTTGGAACGAAGCAAAAGTTAAAAGTTTAATCCTCACAGTGACTCATACTTTGTAACGACTTATTAATAATCTAGTCTTTATCCAGTAATTTATAAGTTAAAAATCATATCACAGTTAAAAGTTATTTGTTTATGTTTTGTCTTGTCCGACTTTTTTCGAACTTTTTCGAATGTTGACACTTACATGTCACTGTCTAATAGAGATGAGTAAGGGATGGCGATCTGTTATCAATTAATCGACGAATCGATTTAAAGGCAAAAAATAAACAAACAATTTTTCAATCGATATCCAGTACTGAATCGATCCAGCGTATCGATATTTCGCCCTAGAATATCGGGATTCGATTTTTCTGTTTTGATATGAACCAAAATATTATTTAAAAATAGTCGAATGTATTACACAAAGATATTTGAATTCAACGTTAACAAAATAAATTTCTTTCCCTTTTACCTGATACTTTAATTTAGTTGTAAAAACAATCCACAGAGTACATTTCAATATACTGAAATAGAGACCAATCTCGTTCCGTGGAACGAGTCATTTGCGTTCTTGAAGAAACTAGCGCCATCTGCCCTATATAGTTAGAACTAAACCTTTGATATAGCTGTGTGTGTGCGTGTGCGAGTGTGCGTAGGTGTGTGCGTGTATGTAAGGGTTTAATTTTATTCTATAGAACTGTAATGTTCGTTAACTGTAATGCACATCATAACATAGTAACATACGTAGTATCTCTAAGTCGTCTGTGATCATAACCTGTGATAATAACACAGAAAGATCACAAAATAAACAAAATATCGCAAAATACCGGGCGCAAGCGTCAGATATTAGCAGACATTTGTAAATTGGGGTAACCACTTTATGGTTCATAAAACCACCAAGGGAAATTTACCACCCGAATGAAAATTTGCAAAATGATTGTAAAAGTTATTGCTATATGTGTTTTAATTAATCAAAAAATAATCAAATGTCACACTGTGCGATAAATGTAATTAAAACCAGTAAAAATTATTCATAATTGAAAATATTTTTTGGAAACAATATCACAGAAGTTGGTTAAAAATATACTATTTTAGTAGTAATATGCTACCTACTAGGCAATATTGACAAATTATGATTTTGTTTAGCGCCATCTAGTTTAACAAGTTGGTAAAAAAATCACGATTGTAATCCAACAAAATTAAAAAACACATTATGAGTTATTTTGTACAGTGACTACTTATGCTTCGTGATTTTGTATCATTGTACCCATTGCTGTCCCCAGTTTTTTGTACTAAGATTAAACGCCCTGAAACAATCCCAATCAGCCAAAGATGTGAAAAGATACACTATTATTACGATTTTTCTTTTTACTTTCCATAACTGGATTCACACTTGCATTAAAAATACCAACGCGAATAGTTAGAATGTACGTTATTTTCAAAGAAAAGCATATTCACAAATTTCCTTGAAGATCAAATCAACAACAAACTCAGTGGTAATAATATTTACGGGCAATCTGAAGTGACACCTATTAATAAAGAATGCATGGCTAAAATGCCTAGTATCTTTACTTCTCGATTATCAGTAGTGAGTAAACTAACAACCTATTCATAAATGTGTGTACTCTTGTGACAGCACTAGTGGTCACAAAACCGTATATTGTTCTAACATCATGCAACATAAAATAATGTAATGAAATCTAATTTCTTTCCGTTTTGTTCTCACATTCCAATGCTCCAAGTACATTAGAAAGATGAAATTGCGAAAATCGTTTCATTGTTTATTTTGTTGGTAAATAAAAACGATTAAATACTTGAAACAAAATATTTCAAAGCTTGAGCCCGTCAAAGATTTAAAAGATGGCGTGACATGCACGGACTTCTCATTCTGTCTATGCAAAAATTATTTGTTTGTTTTTAAATTGATCACGAAAAAACAACATGCTCGTATTCAATAAGCTCCCCCAAGCAGTAAATCACGGCATAATGGGGTCCCGAATCCAATTTCGATGATTATTGAGAGAAACATACAGTATCAATACCATTACATAGATGGCGCTGTTTGATTTTTCTACTCTTTTCATGTAACTTACATTAAACATTTCCATTAAACAACATAATGCAATAGTTATAAATTGCAATTAATGCAACAATTAATTATAAAACTTAGGTACTTCCAAATCCAATACATACTTCGGCTGCCACAAATGTATGCCAATGGGGGCTGGTCTGGGTCTGCAAACTCACGCTTTGAATCTTCAGCGACAGGTCCCGTAGGGCTTGGCTTTGTAGATGCAGTCCTACCTTGTCTAGCTCCTTCAGAGACGGCAAGGAGGCGTTGGTTTTGAGGGAGAGCGCTACGGTCGTGTAGATCCTCAAGGCAAGTGCGGTGATTAACCTTCTCGTGGTTGCCGCCCTGTTATTGGTCTAATTCCCTATGAAATAGACGTAACTGAAATCACCGGGCGAAGTATCACAGGGGTGGCGAGGTCATGCCCCTGGGTGTCCACCATTGAACAATCACAATGTTGGATAGCAATGACCTCCTGCGTGTTTGTGCCGTGCGCGGGGACCCGTATGGAGGGATGAAGGGATCCTGGTGGTTGAGTGGAGCAGGTTGCACACAACACGCCACTTTGGCCTGGATTTCCTACGACACGGGAGGTTGTGGGAGTAGCTTACCCACGATCAATCGGCTGATCTCTCCTTCTGAGGGTATAAGCGAGGTGCGTGGGGTCCACTGAGGTCGTTTTCGGACGGCTGAAGTGGTGGTGAAGGTCACGCTGACGGTGTAAGGGAGGGTTGTTCTGTTCAAGCCAGCCCAAACGAGCACCTGATGTCGCACTGTAAGCCAGCCCTGCGCACCTATATCTCAATGGTAGTCCTAACGGCTCACCTTAAGTGGTGGGTCGTTCCCAGTTGCGGGCTCGATGGAGGGTGGGAGCCGGAGAGATGAATTTTTACTAAATGTGGTCATGGATTTCGTAAAAGACTTGAGTACATTAGGGGTGGTGTCGGCGAAAGCCGGCACCACCTCTGCCCCTGGACCTGCGGTTAACTCCGCAGAATCCAGCGCGGGTGCCCCTAAGGCTGCAGTGAAAACTGCTGCCGCCCCTCCGGCTGCGGTGAAAACCGCAGTCAGGAGTGTCAAAAAGTCCCTTGGGCAACCTGCAGCGAAAGCTGCAGGTCCCAGTACGGGTAATAAAAATAAGCGGGGTGCTCCTAGCACCTCGCGTGTACCTGGACCCGCGGCCAAGGCCGCGGCCTCCAGCGGAAACTTCGTGGCTCCTCAAACCACATCCTCCGAAGTCGCTGCCTCCTGTACAATGGAGGCTGCTAGCGTACCCGTTGGCGAGGCTGCCTTGACCTGGCGAGTGCAAACCCGCAAGGGAAAGGGCAAGGGCAAGGGTAAGCGTAGAAATACGCAAACCTCTGCCCCCGCCAAGGAACCGGCGAGTACGACTGAACCAGCTCAGGGCAATAAGCCCATGAACCGGAAGCAGCGACGGCAGGAGCAAAGGAGAGGCAAAGCGAAAGCTTCAATCAGCTTCTCGAAAGGGAAGGAAGCACAACCTGCGCCGGACACAAGCCGAGCTGCAGGGACTGGCGGACCAGCACAAACGGCGACCTCATCGCAACAGACCGCTCGGGACGGTCAGGTCGGTGCCAAGCGAGCTCTCAACGAGACTTTGTCACCTCGTGGAGAGCACAAGCGGCAGCGGCTTGATCGGTCCGGGAGAGTTGGTGGGATGAGCTTCGCCCAGGCTGCCAGTGCCCACCTGTGTGTCGCGGTGACATGCGAGCGCACGGGTGCCATCAGCAAGGAGTTGTCGGCTTTGGTGACCCAGCTGATCCAAAAACGGATCATCGAAGAAGCCCTCTCTCCCACGATGGAGACTCCAGAGCGGCAGATACCGTCCTTCACCGCTAAACCTCAATTTGGCAGCGGTGCACTCAGGCTGTGGTGTTGCGACGACTTCACCCTGGCTTGGCTGAAGAGGACGGTCCCCGGTTTGCCCCTCCCGGATAGCACCTCGCTAGTCGTGAAGGGCCAATCGGAGTTAACCAAAATGGTACGCTGTGGTATAGTCATACCGGACGATAGCGCAGTGTACCAAGACCTGAACATCGCAGCGAGAACGCTGTGGTATCAGAACCCATGGGTGGACATTAAAAAATGGGTAGTGATCCACTCAGACAGGCAGAAGACGTGCTGGTTCGTGGTGCTGGGTGTCCCCGAGGACCACATACCGGTCTTGATGGGCGCCGAGCGCAGGCTGTCTTTCGGCCTGGGCTCGGTGTACATCAAGTTCCAGGGTGCGAACGGGAAGTTTGCGTGCGTCCCTCGTGGTTGGGACCCGTTCACGAAGCAGCTCGTCAAGGACAGCAGCACAGGGGAGAGCATCCCCCTGCCTAGCAACCCGGAAGCTTCTGTGGCCGACTCTGCAGCAACTGCAGAAGAGGGCACCACCGAGAAGGACACGTCGGGGGTCCCTCTGGCGAGCGGGGAGCTGGACGACATTACACTGTCGCCAGCCTCTGGCCCGTTGGAGGAGGACCTCATCGTGGGAGATGCTTTCGCGGGACTGCAACTGGAGGAGGAGGAGGAGGGACCCACCCATGATGGCGACCCCTTCGTCCGCCTGTAAAGTTGTGCAGGCAAACCTCCACCACAGCCAGACAGCGACGGCTCAACTACGCAAGTGGCTGGAGGTTCAACAGACTGCCATCGCCTTAATCCAGGAGCCGTGGATTAGGGGTGGCCAAATCAGAGGACTATCCAACCTTGGGGGTAAGCTCCTTGTTACTTCTAATCAGGATCACCCTAGAGCGTGTATCTTTGTTACAGGTAACCTCAAAGCACAGCTTCTAAATGATTTCTGTTGCAGAGATACCTCTGCAGCTAGGCTGTATATGCAGCGCGGTGGCATTGATATGCCGATTGTCTTCGCCTCGGTCTACATGCCTGAGGCGGAGGCACCACCCCCACATGACCTTGTCCGCCTTGTAACCTTCTGCGAGACCAGCGGGGAAGAGGTCATCATTGGGACCGACGCGAACGCACATCACCCCCTGTGGGGAATGGAAACGCCTAATGAAAGAGGTAAGGCATTAGTGGACTACTTGTTTACTACTAACTTGTCTCTACTAAATACAGGTGCAGAACCAACGTTCGTAACTAGACGCAGTCGCACAATTATTGATCTAACTTTGGCGACGGAAGGCGCAGCGGAGATCACTACTGGATGGTCTCCAACGAGGCCTCTTGCTCAGACCACAGATGGATCCGCTTTGACATTCAGCTCTGGGTAGCACCTACGCCCCCCTGGCGTAATCCGCGCAACACGGACAGAGCTGTATACACACGCACCCTAGAGTCGAAACTGCCGCCCTTATGTGAGGCGCGGACTATAGGGAACGAAACGAGGTTAGACATGCAGGTCAATCAACTTACCGAGTGTCTGATAAGCAGCTACCACACCGCTTGCCCTCTGACTACCCCACGCGATACACCGGGCAAACAACCATGGTGGGGAGCGGAGTTAAATCGTAAACGCGGGAAGGTAAGGAAGGCCCTAAACAGGGCCATGAATACAAGCAAGGATGAGGACTGGGACGCTTACTACGAGGCCAAATCCAGCTATAAAAAATGCATCAGATTCAGGCGTACCGCAGGATGGCGCAAATTCTGTGGTAACATCGAATCTTGCCAAGAGGCAAACAGGGTAAGGAAAATAATGGCTCAGGCGCAAACACCTGAGCCTGCCACACTCCGTAAACCTGACAACTCACTCACCACATCACCTGAAGAGGCTAGACGCGTCCTGATAGATACTCACTTCCCAGGCAGCGTTATTGCCCAGGTAACTGACTGGGTAGATACTACCCAGGTACCAACAGATGATGATTGGCTCTACGCATACAGGATGATCACGACGGAGAAACTACAGTGGGCCATCCTAAGCTTTCATCCTTTCAAGGCGCCCGGTCCAGATGGGGTGTTCCCTGCGCTGCTGCAGTGGGGAGGTACGTCTGTTGTAGAGAGACTGGTGCCAATAATGAGGGCGTGCCTGGCGTTTAGATACGTTCCGAAAGGATGGAGGGAAGTGAAGGCGATATTCATCCCCAAGCCAGGCAAAGGGGACTATACTAACGCCAAATCCTTCAGACCCCTAAGCCTGACCTCGTTTCTACTCAAATCGATGGAGAGGCTGTGCGACAGGGAGTTACGAGATGGCGTTCTTAAATCATTACCTCTCCACGGTAACCAACATGCCTACAGCTCGGGTAAGTCAACGGAATCTGCTCTCCATCTGGTGGTGGGCCAGATAGAGGAAGCTATCCATCAAAAGGGTACATGCCTGGGCACTTTCATAGACATCGAAGGGGCCTTCGACAAAACCAACTTCTCCAGTATAGGTGCTGCCCTCTCCAGACACGGAGCTGAACAGGTACTAATTGACTGGATAACTAATATGCTAAGCAAACGTGCGGTTCGGCTGGAGGGCGAACAGCAAATGGCCTTTTTAGCCAGGGGCTGCCCTCAGGGAGGGGTGCTCTCCCCTCTCCTGTGGAATATGGTAATCAACGACCTTATCACCAGACTTAACGAACACCGTTATTACACAATAGGGTATGCAGACGACCTCGCAATTCTAGTACCCGGGAAGGTGACTGGTACCATCTGTAACCTTACTCAGCAAGCGCTACGCATAGTGGAACGATGGTGCAGGGAGTATGATCTTTCAGTTAACCCATCTAAGACTGTACTGGTCATGTTTACTCAGAAAAGAGCACTGGGCCCTTTCCGTCTACCGAAGCTGTTCGACACAGAACTCCAGCTGTCCAATGAAGTAAAATATCTTGGGGTCACTCTCGACAACAAGCTGAACTGGAGCAGTCACTTGGACATCAAACTTAATAAGGCATGCATTACCTTTTGGCAATGCAAGAAAATGATAGGTAAAAAATGGGGCCTGTCCCCCAAAATCATTCTCTGGCTGTACTGCGCGGTGATTCGACCCATGATCTCATATGGAGCCGTGGTTTGGTGGCCCCGCACAAAGGTAAGTACAGCCGTGAACAAACTGCAACGCACGCAAAGACTGGCCTGCATGGCGACGACAGGCTGCATGAGAACTACCCCGACCGCTGCGCTCGAGGCCATGCTGGGACTGCCACCGCTCCAGCTTTTCATTCAGCAGGAGGCTACGACGGCGGCAGGGCGGCTTAAGGCACTAAATCTCTGGGGTAGGAGAAAGACACAACACACGGCTCTGCTCGAGGACCTTAATAAAGAGTTCCCTCTAACAACAGCAATTATGGACCGGATACCTAAGCAATTTGTTTTTGACAAGAAATACAAGATCCAACTCCATGAGGACCACCACTGTGAGGGGTTACGCCCAGACGAGTTGAGGATCTTCACCGATGGTTCCAAGACTGGTACTGGCTCAGGTGCGGGGGTGTTCTCAGAGGACCTCAACATACACATAGCCGCGCCACTTGGGGCACACAACACGGTGTTCCAGGCAGAGTGTGTGGGCATCACTCTGGCTGCATCGGCCATTCTAGACAGGAAGGTAAAAGATTTCCCAATACGCATTCTCTCTGACAGCATGGCCGTCCTGCAGGCGTTGGGCAGCCACACGGTCTGCTCTGGACTGATATACGAGTGTCACCAACGCCTAAACCAGGTTGGGTCAAACAATAAACTAACCATTCAATGGATCAAAGGGCATAGCGATTCCCGAGGCAACGATGCAGCGGATGAGCTAGCCCGTAGAGGCTCCAGTATGGCTGTGGTGGGTCCGGAACCAATCGTGCCAATACCATTTGGCTACCTCCACAGTCTGGTAAGGAAACGAACCAAGGAGCAACACCACAGATTGTGGATTGACCACAATGAGTGCAGGCAGTCCAAAGAAGCACTTCCCGCTTTGGATAGACGTTTCACGCAGAAGGCCCTACGCCTGACGAAACAGCAGTTACGAGCAGTTACAGCTGTAACGACTGGCCACGGGACTTTTAATAAGCACCTCTTTGTCTTAGGGATCACGGACAGTCCACTGTGCAGAGCATGCATGGAGGAAGACGAGACAGCAGCGCACCTGCTTCTAAGCTGCCCAGTAATCGCCGGTTACAGGGCCAAATACCTCGGTGAACCAGGTACCGTACAGGAGGTAGTCAGCAACACGAAGGCGCTGCTGGCCTTCCTCGAGGAGTTGGGATGGATCGAGTGAGGTAGCTAGTGGAAGGTTAAGTCCCACCCGTACGCAAAATACGCGCTTAGTCGTGGAGTTGCGGAAACCAGCCCGTTTTAACCTAACCTAACCTTTTTTTTTTTTTTTTTTTTTTGTTTCGCTGGGAAAAAATGCATTACGCATACCCGCCCTTCGGGGGATGGGGGGCTATGTGGGACTCCCCGAGCAAGCCCGGTATACCCACTAAAATAACCCAGCGGCACTCCCGCATCGTCTGAGTGGAGGAGGACTGGGAAACCGGCACAGCCTTTACTTCCAGTCCTCCGCCGACGACCGCCCGCCTTTACAGCGGGGCCTTCACGCCCCTCCCTTAGTGGAGGGGCCCGGGAACGACCGCGAGTGCCCGGCCGTTCCCGCCCAACGAGGGTGGTGATTGGTGCAATGCGGACGAAGGTGCCCCCGCACCATTCGTCCGCTAATCACCACCAGGAGGAGGGAGGAGACGATTATACAACCGCCTTCTCCCTCCCCTTCTCCGCCTGCGGAGCGGCGGCGCGAGAGGATCGTCCTCCCGCGCACGCTCCGCCGCCTCCTTTTGCGACATCACGACCTCGCAAAAGGAGGCAACCGCCGCCCAGGCCTCCTCACTCCCCAGCATGGAGTTGACCACGCCGGGGAGCGAGAGGTCCTGCCCGATCTCATTTGTTAGGGCACGGCGCAGCTCAGCCCAGGCTGGGCACACCTCGAGGGTGTGCTGCGCCGTGTCCTCTGCCGCGCCGCAGTCGTGGCACGCCGGGGTTTCCTCCCTCCGGATCCGGTGCAGGTGCGTTCCGAAACAACCATGTCCGGACAACACCTGCACCAAACGGAATGAGAGGAAACCGTGGGGCCGCTCGAGCCAGTCCTGCAAGACTGGACCGAGCGCGTCCAACGTCCGGCGTCCAAAGGCGGCGGCGGCGAGGTCCTCCGTCCAATGGAGGACGATGGCGTCCCTCGCCTCCCACCGCACGGCCTCCCGCTCTTCCGCGGCGGGGCGCTCACCCAGCGCCTTCCGCCGCGCCGTCCACTCGTACACTCTGGCGAGCACCCATGCCTCCAACTCCCAGGGAGGGGTGCCCGCCAGAGCGCACGCCGCCGAGTAGCCCACTGAGCGGTAGGCTCTCGCCACCCGCTGTGCAATGGCCCTTTGAGGCCTGCGGATGGCGGTTGCATTCTCCCTCCTTTGGAGGGAGTCCGCCCAGATGGGTGCCCCGTAGAGCGCCATACTCTTCAAGATGCCGGCATAGAGGCGCCGGCATCTGTCCTTGGGCCCTCCCAGGTTTGGGAGGAGCCATGAGAGGGCGTCCGCGGCTTTCAGCAGGCGCGTCGACAGCCCGCTGAAGTGCGGGCCGAAGCGCCACCTGCTGTCTAGCACGAGGCCCAGATACTTCATCTGGGCCCCGACCTCTATCCGGACGCCCTCCACGACGATGTGGGCGTCTGGAGGGCGGCGCTGCCGAGGCCCGTGGAAGAACACGGCCTCGGTCTTGTTCAGCGCCACCCTCAACCCTAGCCGGCGGATCCTCCCTGCGACCAAGGATCCGCCAGCCGAGGCCAAACAGGCCGCGTCTCCAAAATTCCTCCCCCGGGCAACGAGGAGAGTGTCATCCGCGTAGCAGATGACACTCGTGCCCGGGAGGAGGGCTCCACGCAGGAGCCAGTCGAATCCGATGTTCCACAAGGGAGGCCCTAGCACCGACCCCTGTGGAACACCGGACTCCGCGCCGTAACGCCTGATCCTGGCCGTCTTGTCCACGAGGAGGACCTCACGGTCCTCCAGGTAGCTGGCCAGGATCGCCCGCAGATATTGGGGCACTCCGTGGTACCGGAGTGCCTCCAATATCGTAGAGTGGGGCACGGAGTTGAAGGCGTTGGCTATGTCAAACGACACCGCCAACACTCCGCCCCCCGACTCCACCGCCTCCTGTACTTGGCCCCTGAGTAGGGCCAACGCGTCGACCGTCGAACGCCCCCGTCGAAAACCGAACTGGGCGTCCGACAGGTCTGGCCCTACCTCCCGCAACAGGCTATTTAGCCGGGTGGCGATGATCCCCTCGAACAATTTACCGACCTCATCGAGCAGAACGATGGGTCGGTATGCCGAGGGGGAGTCCACCGGGCGTCCCTCTTTCCGGAGGAGGCATAACTGCCCCTCCTAACCTAACCTTTTTTTTTTTTTTTTTTTTGTTTCGCTGGGAAAAAATGCATTACGCATACCCGCCCATCGGGGGATGGGGGGCTATGTGGGACTCCCCGGGCAAGCCCGGTATACCCACTAAAATAACCCAGCGGCACTCCCGCATCGTCTGAGTGGAGGAGGACTGGGAAACCGGCACAGCCTTTACTTCCAGTCCTCCGCCGACGACCGCCCGCCTTTACAGCGGGGCCTTCACGCCCCTCCCTTAGTGGAGGGGCCCGGGAACGACCGCAAGTGCTCGGCCGTTCCCGCCCGACGAGGGTGGTGATTGGTGCAATGCGGACGAAGGCGCCCCCGCACCATTCGTCCGCTAATCACCACCAGGAGGAGGGAGGAGACGATTATACAACCGCCTTCTCCCACCCTTCTCCGCCTGCGGAGCGGCGGCGCGAGAGGATCGTCCTCCCGCGCACGCTCCGCCGCCTCCTTTTGCGACATCACGACCTCGCAAAAGGAGGCAACCGCCGCCCAGGCCTCCTCACTCCCCAGCATGGAGTTGACCACGCCGGGGAGCGAGAGGTCCTGCCCGATCTCATTTGTTAGGGCACGGCGCAGCTCAGCCCAGGCTGGGCACACCTCGAGGGTGTGCTGCGCCGTGTCTTCTGCCGCGCCGCAGTCGTGGCACGCCGGGGTTTCCTCCCTCCGGATCCGGTGCAGGTGCGTTCCGAAACAACCATGTCCGGACAACACCTGCACCAAACGGAATGAGAGGAAACCGTGGGGCCGCTCGAGCCAGTCCTGCAAGACTGGACCGAGCGCGTCCAACGTCCGGCGTCCAAAGGCGGCGGTGGCGAGGTCCTCCGTCCAATGGAGGACGATGGCGTCCCTCGCCTCCCGCCGCACGGCCTCCCGCTCTTCCGCGGCGGGGCGCTCACCCAGCGCCTTCCGCCGCGCCGTCCACTCGTACACTCTGGCGAGCACCCATGCCTCCAACTCCCAGGGAGGGGTGCCCGCCAGAGCGCACGCCGCCGAGTAGCCCACTGAGCGGTAGGCTCTCGCCACCCGCTGTGCAATGGCCCTTTGAGGCCTGCGGATGGCGGTTGCATTCTCCCTCCTTTGGAGGGAGTCCGCCCAGATGGGTGCCCCGTAGAGCGCCATACTCTTCAAGATGCCGGCATAGAGGCGCCGGCATCTGTCCTTGGGCCCTCCCAGGTTTGGGAGGAGCCATGAGAGGGCGTCCGCGGCTTTCAGCAGGCGCGTCGACAGCCCGCTGAAGTGCGGGCCGAAGCGCCACCTGCTGTCTAGCACGAGGCCCAGATACTTCATCTGGGCCCCGACCTCTATCCGGACGCCCTCCACGACAATGTGGGCGTCTGGAGGGCGGCGCTGCCGAGGCCCGTGGAAGAACACGGCCTCAGTTTTGTTCAGCGCCACCCTCAATCCTAGCCGGCGGATCCTCCCTGCGACCAAGGATCCGCCAGCCGAGGCCAAACAGGCCGCCTCCCCAAAATTCCTCCCCCGGGCAACGAGGAGAGTGTCATCCGCGTAGCAGATGACACTCGTGCCCGGGAGGAGGGCTCCACGCAGGAGCCAGTCGAATCCGATGTTCCACAAGGGAGGCCCTAGCACCGACCCCTGTGGAACACCGGACTCCGCGCCGTAACGCCTGATCCTGGCCGTCGTGTCCACGAGGAGGACCTCACGGTCCTCCAGGTAGCTGGCCAGGATCGCCCGCAGATATTGGGGCACTCCGTGGTACCGGAGTGCCTCCAATATCGTAGAGTGGGGCACGGAGTTGAAGGCGTTGGCTATGTCAAACGACACCGCCAACACTCCGCCCCCCGACTCCACCGCCTCCTGCACTTGGCCCCTGAGTAGGGCCAACGCGTCGACCGTCGAACGCCCCCGTCGAAAACCAAACTGGGCGTCCGACAGGTCTGGCCCTACCTCCCGCAACAGGCTATTTAGCCGGGTGGCGATGATCCCCTCGAACAATTTACCGACCTCATCGAGCAGAACGATGGGTCGGTATGCCGAGGGGGAGTCCACCGGGCGTCCCTCCTTCCGGAGGAGGCATAACTGCCCCTCCTTCCAGAGTTTCGGGAACCTCCCAGCCGTCAGGCACGCGCTGAAGAGGTCCCGAAACCTCTCCTCCATGAGGGACGCTGCGATGGCCACCACCCGTGCGGGGACGCCATCCGGTCCAGGGGCCGTCTTCTTCGCGCGGAGGCACAGAACCCCCGCGCGAAGTTCTTCCGCCGATACCGGAGGGACCTCCTCCTCCGGCGAAGCCACCACCCCCTGTGGGGGGTTCATCGTTGGTGGGGTGAAGTCGGCCCTGCGCGGAAACAGGGACCGGACCACCCCATCCAGCAACGCCGGCTCCAGGGTCTCCGTTAGTGGGGGACCATAGGGGCGCAGTTGGTTTCGCGCCGCCTTATATGGCCTCCCAAACGGATCCCTGTCGAGGCCCTCCAGCATCTCGGCCCTCGCCGAGTCCTTGGCGGCGCACATCGCCGACTTGAGGACCGTCTTTGCCTCTAGGTAAGAGGCGTAGAGGCGGTCCTCCCCGGCCTGAGATCGGGTAGTGCGCCGCCGACTCCGCGTGTAGGCCCTCCTGGCCTCCACGCACGTGGCCCGCAGCCCCGCCAGCTCCTCCGACCACCAATACACGGCGCGACGGGGAGGCGGACGGCGTGACCGAGGCATGCTGGCGTTGCACACCTCGGTCAGGGACCCTCGGAGCTGGATCGCTGCGGCGTCCACGTCCAGGACAGGCTCGACAGGTGGCGAGAGCCAGTCCTGGAGAAAGGCCGCCTCCTTGGCTGCCTCCCGGTCCAGACGGGTGAGAGCCCACCGCGGGAAGGGAGATTGGCCTGAGCGGGCCGTCCCTCCCCGGGGGCCGGTGGAGATGTCGAACCGCACATATCGGTGGTCCGACAAAGTCTCCACCGTCTCCACCCGCCAGTTCACGACGCGGGCGGCCAGGGCGGGGGTGGCAAACGAGACGTCTACCACCGATCCTCCCCGTTGCCGCACACACGTGTGGACCGCCCCTCTGTTGAGGAGGGACACACCGCACGAGGCCGCCCAAAATTCGGCGGCGCGTCCCCGGACGTTGCAGGAGGCAGCCGGGTTGCCCCAAGCCTCCGACTTGGCGTTGAGGTCGCCTATCACGGCGACCTGGCGTGGTGCCGCCCTCCCGGCGACTGCCGTAAGGATTTCGAGATAATCCTCGAAATCCCTTAGAGGGCGGTTTGGGGAGAAATAGACCCCCACCAGGGCCATATGTCCCCCCCACGCGGCGGCCACGTATCCCGGTCCCCTCTCTAAAAGCGAGAGGGGAGGGGAGTCCGTGGAGGGCCGCGCCACCAACGCCACCAAGCCGTCCCGGTCGCCCAGCCAGGTACTGGGGACCGAGTAAGGCTCGGCGACCACCGCCACGTCCACCAACCACTCGGCCATGATCTGCATCAGCAGATCCTGGGCCGCCCCGCAGTGGTTGGTGTTCGCCTGGAGGATGCGATGTTCGGCTCTATCCATCGGACATCGCACCCCCCTCCTCCTCAGCCAGGCCGGCAGCAGCCGAAAGCCCTAACTCGGGCACAGCGGCGGAAGCAACAGGCTTACTCGGCGCCTGCGCTTTTCCCTTCTTAGGGGGAGGATTGCACATCCTCCCCTTCATAATGTGGCCTGCGGGTCGGCCACTGGCGGCACAAACAGCGCAGTGAGGCGCGGCGGCCTCGCACTCCGCGGACTTGTGGCCCTCCTTGCCGCAGCGGTAGCAGCTCTCTGTCCGGTCCACCGTGGACGGACAGAGGGCCCGGGTGTGCCCGACTCCGAAGCACCTGTAGCACCGCAAGGGCTGTGCCGCAAGTGCCCGGACCGCACCCGAGCTAAAGCCAACGTTAAGCCGTCCTTTGTCAAGGACGGCTTTGGCAGCGGCGACAGGGCACTCCAGGCGAATGGTGCCCATGCCGCCGCGACCGGGCCTGATGCCCCGGCCTTGTACCGCTGCGACATCGCAGCCCCCAATGGCTGCGACCGCCGCCGCCACCTCCTCCTTGGTGACTGTGTCATCCAAGTCGGAGATCTCTAGGGCCGCCGTTTTTACCGGCCTGGCCACCTTGGCCGCGTCCGCGATGACCTCTTGCAGCTTTGCTGCGAAGAGGTCTGCGTTTTTTGCGCCCTCCGCCCCCGGGAACTCGAATAAACGAGCCCCAGCTTGTGTCCGCCGGCAGGAGACCTTGCCGATCCCCAGTTTTGTGGGATCGGCATTAGTACGC
Source organism: Anorthoa munda (assembly GCA_945859665.1). NCBI lineage: Eukaryota > Metazoa > Arthropoda > Insecta > Lepidoptera > Noctuidae > Anorthoa > Anorthoa munda. Next base: position 2,243,095 of record OX243919.1, on the reverse strand, counting down.
GCCCGCAACAATATGGACGCGTACGTCTCCCCCCGCTCCGCAGCCTCCGCGGTGAGCGTCACCACGACGGCTGCGGTCTTGGGAGGAACTAGGTTCCTCCTGGTGCCGGCGGTTCTGGCTGTGGGAGCAGCGCTGGCGGCCTTGGGGGACGACCCTTTCCCCTTTCCCCTCCCTTTGCCGGCCGTCTGCGACTGGCTGGGAGGGGTGGCGGTGGCGGGGATGGCAGGGACGACCGCTGTCGCACCCTTGCCCTTGCCCTTGCCCTTCCCCTTCCCCTTGCCAGTCAACTGTGACTGGCTGGGAGGGGTGGCGGTGGCGGGGACGTTAGGGACGGCCGCTGATGCCCCTTTGCCCTTGCCCTTCCCCTTCCCTTTGCCGACGACCCTGGTCCAACCAGCAGGGTTGGCAGGGGTGACGGCAGGCAGAAGAGGGTCCTCCTCCCTGTGTGAGGTCGGCTCCGGCTCTCCCTTCCGCTTGTCCGCGGCAAGCGGCAGCCGGTAGCTTTTCTCCGGCAGGAGGCGGTCCTCTATGCCTGCCAGGCAGGCTCGGACAAAGTCCCTCTCCTCCATCACAACCTTGCGGAGGATATCCTCCAGGTTGGTGGAGGAGGTGGGGACCTCTGCCACAGGTCTCGACTCAGCCTGGGCTGGCCGGGCCGTAGCCTCAGCCAGCTTTCGGTGCAGCTGGCTGACCTCCGACTGCAGGCGATCGACCCTCGCCTGCAGTTGCCGCGTCTCGTCGGTCACCTTTCTCTGCACCAGCTCCGCAGTGATGCTTCGCATGCTGGCGGCCCTGCATTTAAGGGACTTTTGGAAAGTCCCTTTCAGGTGGGAGGACTTGGAGGCGACCACCATTATCTCCTCCTCGTCCTCCGCCGCCATTTGCTCCAGCTCGGCCAGGGAGTGGTCCGAGTAAAAGACGCGGGACGCGCCGTACCCGGACTTTGCACGAGCAACGCGCGTCCGTTCCTCCCTGGCCGCAACCTGCTCCTCCAACTCCTGCTGGAGCTGTGTCCGCCGAGCCAGGCTCAGCTGGCGTTGGGCGTCAACGAGACCCACGTCGTGGGTGTCCGCCTCCGTCACCGGCTTTTTGGCCTTTGACTTTTTCTTCGGCTCCTTCGCCGAACCCGACCCCGAGGAGCCATCGGACCCTTCCTTGAGGAAGGCCCGCTTCCGCGATCGCGATCGTGATCGAGAATCCTCGATCACCATCGAGACCGCGTCCGACACAACGGACTCGTTGTCGGAGTCCGACTCGTCCGCGTAGAAGGCTCTGCCCTCTTCCGACGCTGAAGCGTCGCGGTGGCCCTGAGAAGGGCCTTTTGGGTGGCCCTGAGAAGGGCCTTTTGGGTGGCCCTGAGAAGGGCCTTTTGGGTGGCCCTGAGAAGGGCCTTTGGGTTGGCCCTGAGAAGGGCCTTTTTTTGTGAAATGCCCGAGGGCATCCCGCGCAGGTTTGGGCATGATATCCGCAAGATCGTAGACGACAAGGCAATAGATTAAAATTCGCTACGAAGGCACAACGCACTTTGGCCGTACCCAGTCTGCCACTCCGTTACGGTGGTCAGAACTGGGCCGTTTCCGGGGAACACGACGAGGACGTATGCGCTGTGGGGGCTTCCCCCTCCTAACCTAACCTAACCTAACCTATGTATGCCAATGCACAGATAGTTGAATGCAGATCAAAGTAACATACCTTTAAGCCTGTACTCCCGGAAAGGTCAGGCAGCAGTGCCAACCATGCACATGTCCAGACTCCTAGGTGCTATCAGAAAATATTAAATTGATTGATCACCGCAGCGGCATGTATAAAACCACTAAATTTCCTCTTTCATAGCCCTGTAGACTGCAGGTTGTATGTTGCCTCTTGAAATGGAACCTGAGCTCCACACTTATCTTGTAGCACTACACGCAGCCGGTCACAACAGGTCTTGTGGTATCCACAGCCATGTTGAAGGGCTCAGACGTCCGTGCTATTTGTTGCATATTGTGTGAATGGCTGAAAAATTCATGTCTATGAGCAAGATTTCCACAAGCATAAAGTTTTATTGAATCAAGTTGTAGCTTAGGATGTTTGCTCTCTTGCACTGTATTTGCACAAGTGGTCTTAATCTCTTGCGAATTCCGCTGACAGTATGAATCTGGCTGAGTTTCATTTAGCATCATAACGAAAATAACAATTTATTTAAATTTTTAGCCACTATAAACCAAGATAAACAATATTGTGGCTAAACTTAAGGCATTAGATTGGTACTTATTATTGTCGGAATACTTAAGTTTATACTTCCCTGAACATCACCACCACAGTTGCGTTTCCCAAGTATCTAGTACGGATTGGGCGTCGATGTCATCATTAACTTCATCATTATCTGCAACCCGACTTCGCATATTGTCTAGGATAGGCCACACTATACGGTTGAACTCGGGCAACATGATATTCCTGTCTCTAGTAGCCGGCAAGTTGCAATACATCTCCATTAGGTAGGTAGGTAGGTACTTCCATGCTAATCGTCTCATTTGGTCCATTATCGCTTTGTGCGTGCATTGTTTTCACTTCCGATATCGGAGATAGGAGGGCTATCTTCAATAATACCCTCGGTCTGTGGGCATATCGTGGGTATGCAATGCACAAAGCAGGTAACTTATGCCGTTTTAGAGATAGTTCTTGTTCCAATTTTATCAAAGCAGCGGATTCGGCCACCAATCGTTTCGCCTTTTCCCAACTAAAACACACTTGTTCAAGTTCACACACGCCACTTTAGGCTACTTCTCAACTCTTTTTCTCTCAACTCCTTTTTAACTCCCAAAACGCGCGTCCGGGCGTATCTTTTCTAACTTCACGACCCAATATGGCGGGAGAACCCACTCAGAGTGCCTCTATGACACTCCTGCTTTTTATTGGCTAAGAGAATCTCTTCCGGCAAATTACTGCTTGTATTATCCAATCCAAATCGAGTATTTTGACATAAGAAAAATAAAGTGTTGTCAATCGAATAAAATCGAACTGAGAATTGATCAGAAGTTAAATGTTGCCAATTAAACAAACCTGAAGTAATAAGTTTACAAGCGATATACCTTCCTCCGATAAATATATATAATTATATATTATAAATTGACTGGTAGAAAATGCCTAAGGCATTAAGTCCGCCTCTGTACATTTGTGTGCATGAAGTATTAAATAAATAAATAAATGGTAGGTAGGCACTGGTACTCCATAATAAAACAATACCTATATCCTAGTAGTTTTTGGGCTTATTGGAATCGTTACGAGATGTACTCTGGCTATAAATTACTTTCATGTTAATGAGGTACCAAAACTAAAAAGAGGAAAAACGTAAGTACAGATTCAACTCACCACTGCACCATAATATTTCGGGATAGAGGTTACTTACGTTTTTAAAACAAAGAAAATGTACACCTTCTCAGAGATATTTATAGCTGTTGCATGTTGTTATTTTTCTAAATTGTTGCTCTGTGTGCGCTTGATGTATAAATTCGGCAGTAATTCAAATAAATACCATTAACTTTCTATTCTTCGTTTTATTTAATCACATTACAATTCATTAAAATACTCTCCGCCCAGCCTGTCTATTTTTAATTATTTTACTTTATTTTACATACATTTGACAGCTCAACTTCAAAACAAAAATAGTCAACTAATCATCGTAGGGATGGCGTCTGACTTCTGAGATTAACAAATCGATTCTTATGACCAAGAAAATCGGTTGTGCATCGTTAAACAGTACGAAATTTTACCCTAGAAAATTGAGATTCAATTTTCTTTTTGGATTATGCACCAAAATATTATTTTAACACAGTTGTTAAACATGGCGTACTTTCAGAGGCTATAATTATGATTCGAAAATTAAATCTTATGCATAGGCATCTTTCTGTTACGCGGTCTGTTGGTCGCGGTCGGTAATGGTTGTTTAATATATTTAATTACCAGTTTTAATTTAATTATTTTCACATCAACATTTGTCTAAAATCGAATAGGCTGTATAGACTGTTTTCGTTGTAAAAAATGTCCAGTTGCAAAAACGTGCCTATAGTTATAAGTCAATTTAACCCCTTACCGCATTCGAAACCATATATGGATGACCAAGTTTACATTTTTTTTACAAGGTACTGGTAAGTCCTATTTTAAAAATCTAACCAATAACAGATCCGGAATTTCATGGTGAAACGGAACGTAATTAATTTATTCATGTCAAATGTCAGCTGTCAAATATTTTTACCCGACTGCCGAAGGAGGGTAATGTGTTTATCAGTCTATGTATGTATGTATGTAAGTATGTATGTATGTATGTATGTGTGTGTGTATGTATGTATGTATGTATGTATGTTTGTTCCTATGTGGCGTTCTAGAGACCAAATGCGTGGGCCGATTTTGATGTTTCTTACGTCAATCAATTCGTCTTAACCCCGCGAGTGTCACTGGCTACATGAAAATTGGTAAATAGGAAAATAGCGGTTCTTGGGCGCCATATTGTGGGGGCCCAATTTTTTTTTTTCTTCCCTATCTACCGTGTGGGGTATCAAAATAAAGGATTTTAAGAGATTTCAAAAATATATAACACTTATATGTTTAAATGTACCTAATTCGAAAAAAAAACATAACTAAAAAGTTATAAATAAAAAAGTTAATTAAAAAAATCAAAAAACCCGACTGCTTGAAAAGCAAACTAAAAAGACGTAAACAAGGAGAAAATCATGCTGTGCAGTCGGAGGATACGTCTGGTTTTGGTCAGCCAGCACGCGAAGATGTATCCTCCGACAGCACAGCATGATTTTCTCCTTGTTTACGTCTTTTTAGTTTGCTTTTCAAGCAGTCGGGTTTTTTGATTTTTTTAATTAACTTTTTATAAGGTTATGTTGAGCGCGTGCGGCGGAACAGGTGCAGTGAAAAAAGTCCTACTTTGTAATTAAAAAAAAAGTACTAAAAAAGTTAATTCAAAAATTCAAAAAACCCGACTGCTTAAAAAGCGAACTAAAAAGATGTAAACAAGAAGAAAATCATGCTGTGCAGTCGGAGGATACATGTTCGCGAGCTGGCTGACCAAAACCAGATGTATCCTCCGACTGCACAGCATGATTTTCTTCTTGTTTACATCTTTTTAGTTCGCTTTTTAAGCAGTCGGGTTTTTTGAATTTTTGAATTAACTTTTTTTATTTATAACTTTTTAGTTAACTTTTTTTGGAATTAGGTACATTTTACCATATAAGTGTTATATATTTTTGAAATCAGCTCTTAAAGCCCTTTATTTTGATACCCCACTCGATAGGTTTGGAAGAAAAAAAAATTTTGGTACCCCACAATATGGCGCCCAAAATCCGCCATTTTTCTTTTTTCCAATTTTAATGTAGCCAGTGACACTCGCAGGGTTAAGACGAATCGATTGACGTAAGAACCATCAAAATCGGCCGACGCGTTTGGTCTCTAGAACGCCACATAGGAACAAACATACATACATACATACATACATACATACATACATACATACATACATATATACATACATACATACATACATACATACATACATACATAGACTGATAAACACATTACCCTCCTTCGGCAGTCGGGTAAAAAGGTGAGTAAACATTTGAAAAAAAATATCACAGTATTCTTTTATCTTTCTTTTATACAATGAATGTTTGATTTTTGCTTTGTTTTGCATATTTTAAAGTAATTGTCTACTTTTTCAAAATTACCATATTTGGCTTCGTATGCATTATGGTTAAAAGTGATACTGTCATATTTGGCTTGGTATGCATTTAAGGCTTCTTTCTCTGTTGTTCTAGAAATGGACCCAGCACGCTTTTATGGCACTGCAAAGCATGTTAACATCATTCCAGGTGATGGTCACGTTAGTGACGATGATATTGATTCGGATTGTGACGATAATTGTAATACTGGCTCCATTCGTTTACCTCTAAAACGACATATTATTATACCGGAGTCAGAATCAGAATTTTCTGAGGAAGATGACGTCCCTTTGACAAATTTCCAGACGATGGAAATGAATCTTCTTTCAGCCTACGTTGGAAGTGAACCCACAACAACAAAGCGGCGTTATGTTCGACAAGATAAAAAATATGTTGACATACCTTCACCCCAAGTTGTGGATGTCTATAACCAGCATATGGGAGGAGTAGATTTACTTGATTCTATGCTGGGTCTCGTCAATGGTACAAGAGGATTTTTTTTCACATGGTGGACATGTCCCTCGCCAATGCTTGGTTGTTATGGCGCCGAATTAATGCTGACTCTTACATGCCACTATACGATTTCAAACTGGCCGTTTCCGAACATATGCGAAAAGCAGGAAAAGCTGTTATGACCAAGAAGCGTGGTCGTCCATCGAGCATTCTTGGAACTCCGACATCCAGCCGGGGTGGCACCCCCTCTCTTATTCCTGAATCTCGGGGCTGGTCTGTGTTAGCAAACTTACGCTTTGAGCTGTCAGCGACAAGCCCTGTGGGATTGGCTTTGTTGATGCAGTCCTACTTTGCCTGGCTCCTTCAGAGCCGGCAAGGTGGCGTGGTCTTGAGGGAGAGCGCAACGGTCGTGTAGATCCTCAAGGCAAGTGCGGTGATTTTCCTTCTCGTGGTTGCCGCCCTGTTATTGGTCTAATTCCCTCTGAAATAGACGTAACTGAAAACACCGGGCGACGCAACGCAGGGGTGGCGAGGTCATGCCCCTGGGTGTCCACCATTGATCAAGATGATTGACAATTGATGGATAGCAATGACCTCCCGCGTGTTTGTGCCGTGCGCGGGGACCCGTACGGAAGGATGATGGGATCCTGGTGGCTGAGCCGATGAGCGTAGGCGGTTTAACGTCTCTGAGGCAACACTCCACTTTGGCCCGGATTTCTTCTCACACGGGAGGCCGTAGCCTAGCCAGCTACGGTCAATCGGCTGCGGGGTCCGGTCAGACGGCCCTCAGGCGAGTTCACTCCCATTGGGGGCTTGCAGACGGCGGCGTTCGCTCGCATCGCTAGTGGTAGCGGTGTGGGTTAGTGCCGTGCAGTCTCGTGAGCAACTAATGGGGGGGGGCTATATCCCTCGACTAATCCCTGGTGCTACCGTAGCATCGCCACTTGAGCACTCCATGGCGGGTGGGGATAGTCGAGGGACGAAATTTTCAATCGGTATTTTTAAATGGATACTTTTAATAAAAAAACCACAAGGCGAAAGGACCGGCGAAAGCTGGGACTGCGCTCCAAAAGGCGGGACCGGTGAAAGTTGGGACTGCACACCAGAAGGCGGGACCGGCGCAAGCCGGGACTGCATCTTCCTCAGCAGGAACGCCCAGAGGCGAGACTGCAGTGGGATCGTCTCGAGGTGGGGCTGCGGCGGGACTGTCATATGACGGTACTGCTGCGGCACTGTCGAGGGTCGGCACTGCTGTGGGACCACCGAAGGGCGGAACTGCAACCCAGCCAACCGGGCATAAAAGTGCTGCCAAAGCTGGCACGACACGGGACCCTTGCGTTAGAGGTCGAACGACCTCGGACCCTGCGGCCCCGGACGCGACCTGCAAAGGCAGCACCTCGTCGTCTCCCGGCGGCCGGCATGAATCAGGCTGGCTTCCGGTTGGACGATCTGGGGCGCAGCGAAAAAAGCGCCAAAAGCTGAGACAGCAGGCGGCTCTAGAGGGGACTCCTACGGAGGGCCCATCAAAGAGACCGCGTGCTGTTCTCAGCGGCGACAGCGGGGACATGGCGGCCAAGAGGATGAAGACCCAAGGGCAATCATCCTCAGCCGGATCCTTTAGGGATGCGGTGGCGGCTGTGAAACTCGCTGTCATCACAGTCAAGTACCCGGAGGAGTACTTGAAGGCGGAGGACTTGGTGCCAATCCAGGAGCTCATAATTGAGAAACTGGAAGTGGCGCCGGATCCTCTGCCTGTTCTCACGGTTGCTCCCGGAGTTGTCGCAGGTGCGGTTCATGTATCCTGCGACAACTCTGAAGCAGCTAACTGGTTTCGGGGTGCCATCCACAATGTGGAACTTGGCCACCTGAAACTCAAGGTCGTCGACGCCAAGGACCTTCCAAAGCCAGTCAAAATGGCATGGAAGAGTAGAAACTTGGCGTTGAAGGACTCAGCCCGGGCCATTCGATTGCTCCAGCGGCTTAATCCTGCCTTGAGGACGGACGACTGGAAGGTCGTGAATACTCTCACTGAGCAGACCGGCATCCGTCGTATCGTCCTCATGGATGGGGTGTCCGCTGGGGTCATCAAGGCCGCGGGCTACTCTCTTCCAGGAGGAATTGAACGTTACTCGTTCAAGCTCCTGGAAGAGGACAAGGGAGAGGCGACCACTGCGGAAGCAGGAGTGGAGCCCTCCGAAGATGGTCCACCGCAGGGTGAGAAGGCCATCGACGAAGTCTCTGCTGACGACGTAGCGCAGGAGGCAGAGATCCAGACCGGGGCGTCAGAGGGGGACCTCGAGGATGACATCCTTGAGGGCCTCGATACCCTGGGGATTCAGTCGCCAACTGCTCTCGAGGAGGGTGCGATGGAGGGGGAGCCTCAAAACTGAGGTACCCCAACAACAACACGAACCCATCAAGACATCCAAGATGGAAGGACTAAGGTGTGTACAAATCAATTTGCATCATTGCAGAGCCGCTACTGCCCTTCTGGCTCGGCAACTGAAGCTTAATACATACGACATTGCCTTGATTCAGGAACCTTATCTGTATAAGGGAACTATAAAAGGCCTAGGTGGGACAGGAGGCATGGTGCTCTATGACTGTCCAACTAATGACGCGAGGACTTGTATCTATATCAGGGGCGGTATAGAGGCAATGCCCTTACGTACTTTCTGTTACAGGGATCTCACAACAGCTCTGATCCAAGTGGGGGCGGGAACAGAGAAAAGGAGAATTATCCTTGCCTCTGCCTACCTCCCATATGAACAAAAGGAACCAGTAACACCTCTAATTAGAAGACTGGTTGACTACGGCAACCAAGGAAATCTCGACCTGATACTTGGCTGCGACGCGAATGCACACCACGTCGTTTGGGGCAGCTCAGATGTCAACAAACGAGGGGAGGATTTGTTGGACTTTGTGGTAAGCTCTTCTTTACAAATCCTTAACGCAGGCAATAAACCTACTTTCAGGACCTCTGCGAGAACTGAAGTGATTGACCTGACACTGGCTTCAAACAGGGCCAGCGCTCATATTGAAAATTGGCATGTATCGGACGAAATCTCTCTGTCTGACCATAATTATATATGCTTTAGGTTTAGGACGGCGGGAGAAGCCGAAACTAGACGAAGGAGAAACCCAAGGCATACAAATTGGGACTCATACAGGAGGGACCTCAGAGTAAATCTAGGGAGCCCTAAAGGTAAGCTTAATTCCATACTGGATATAGAATTTGAAGCGGACAGAATCAAGGCGGGCATCATCGGTGCATGGGAAGATAACTGCCCAGAGAAAAAGGCCTTTTGCAAAAAGGTACCATGGTGGACTCCTGAACTAGTCAAAATACGTCAGGAAACACGACAGGCCTTTAATGATGCAAAAGCCAGGAAGGATTTTTCTGGCTATCATAGCATGCTAACGAGGTATAATACGGCGGTACGCAAGGCCAAAAGAACCAATTGGCGACAGCATTGCACCTCCATCGAAACTCTGCCTAGTGGAATGAGGTTGTGCAAAGCAATGTCCATAACTAAGACAAACCCACTATCATCTGTAAAGGATGAGAATGGGTGTCTCACGGAAACTGGACAGGACACTCTGGGCGTGATGTTTAGGACCCACTTCCCGGAATGTATACTGCGCAATAGCGATGAAGAGGAACCAGTCGCGAGGGACGAGCTAACAAGGCACACGTCCAAAAGTAACTGGCTCACGGCAAAGGAAGTGGTAGATGAAAATAAACTGAAGCTGGCCATAGCGGGCTTCCAGCCTCTCAAATCCCCTGGTCCGGATGGCATCTACCCAATACTATTGCAGGAAGGGGCATCTGTTTTGATACCCCATCTAAGTAAGCTCTACAGAGCCTGCATAGCCTTTGGGTACGTACCCAAGGCATGGAGGGAGGTCAAAGTCACCTTTATACCGAAGGTGGGTAGACCGACTTATGAAGAAGCTAAGGCTTACAGGCCCATCAGTCTATCATCCTTTCTCTTAAAAACTCTGGAGAAACTGGTAGACAGGTATCTAAGAGAGGGACCACTGAAAGTATTCCCTCTACATAAACTACAGTGCGCCTACAGCCCTGGCAAATCTACTGAAACGGCATTGCACTATGTTGCGAGTCGAGCTGAGGTTGCGCTAGAGGGACAAGAGATCTGTGTCGGGGCTTTCCTCGACATAGAGGGAGCCTTTGACAAAACAACATTTGAGTCCATACGCATTGCTGCAAAGGAACATGGCATCAACGATGCCACGTGCAACTGGATCGACCATATGCTGAGAAGCAGAATAGTCAGATCGGAACTGATGGGAGACAGACTTAGTGCAAAAACAACAAGAGGTTGCCCGCAAGGCGGGGTGCTGTCACCATTATTGTGGTGCTTGGTAGTAGACTCGCTACTCACCAAACTCAATACCGGACCATTCTACACAGTAGGCTATGCAGATGACATAGCAATAATGGTCAATGGTAAATTCCCGAACATAGTGTCTGGATTATTACAACAGGCATTGAGGATGACAGAGGAATGGTGTACAAAGAACCACCTCTCTATCAACCCAAGCAAAGCAGTCATTATTCCATTCACGAGGAAGAGACAACTAGAAAACCTAGGAGAGCTCTCCCTCAATGGAATAAAGCTGCCCTGGTCCACCGAAGTTAAATATCTGGGTGTAACGCTTGATAAAGAACTCAGGTGGAAAACTCATGTGGAAAATATAACGACAAAGGCCTTACGAGTGTTCGGCATGTGTCGTTCCACCTACGGTAAAACTTGGGGGCTAAAGCCCAAAGTGATACGATGGCTGTACCGGACAATGATAATACCTATTATCACATACGGAAGCATAGTGTGGTGGCCTAGAACAAAGCTTGCTTCGTGCAAAGCGCCACTCACCAGGTTACAAAGAACAGTGTGTCTCGGCATCACGGGTGCTTTCAGGACAACACCTACGGCAGCGATTGAGAGATACCTCAATATCCCTCCTCTGCATATGATGGTTGAATTCGAGGCAAGGAAGGCATTACATCGTCTTGCTATTGCTGGACTGTGGGATGCCTCCAAGCCAAAGACTAACCATACAAAGTTTGATGAGAATGAAGGCCTGGATCGGGTAACAAGCATGTTATCCGATAAAATTCAACCTATATTTGTGTTTCAAAGGTCTTTTAAGGTCCAAATCCCTACAATAGAGGACTGGAAGAAGGGACTCGATCCACCAGAACAAAACAGTCTGGTGTGGTACACTGATGGATCCAAAATGGAATCAGGTACAGGAGCGGGCATATACGCAAAAGGTTACAAATGTAGCAAAAGCTTAGGGAAGATGGCAACTGTATTCCAAGCGGAAACATTTGCCATAATAACCTGTGCTCAAGAGAATATAGATAGAGGAACCAGAGGTAAATCCATATATATTCTTAGTGACAGTCAGGCTGCAATTAAAGCCATGGCATCCTACAAAGTGGACTCCGGGCTTATTCTGGATGCTATCCAGGCCCTAAACAGGCTTGGGAAGCACAACAGGGTAAGACTGATGTGGGTCCCTGGACACAAAGGAATCCATGGTAACGAAGTGGCTGATGAACTGGCAAGAGAGGGCTCAGCAAATGACTTTGTGGGTCCAGAACCATGTGTAGGCATTTCGACGTGTCTCGTAAAAGCCGCATTTAGGGAGTTTGCAGATCACAGACAACGAACTTATTGGCTGTCTAATACCGGTCTGCAACACTCCAAGAAATTCCTAGGCTCTACGTTCAGAGCCCGGGCATGCATTTGGAACATGAGCAGGGGGCAAATCCGCTACCTGCTAGGGGCCTTTACTGGGCACTTTGGAACCAACGACATGCTCATGAAGATGGGTCTAACCGCGACACCAATGTGCAGGTTGTGTGGGGAACATACGGAACGCATGGAGCACCTTCTGTGCACATGCGATGCACTGGCTGGTAAGCGAATGAGTCTACTAGGGGATGGATATCCAAAACCAGAAGACTATAGGCTCATATCTCCTAGTCTCGTTGTAAAACTCATGAAAACAGTTTTCAACGAGATTGGGGATGAGTAAGTTATCTAGGGGACCACAATAGATCCCAATGGGTCGAAGTGTCCGAGATATTTCTCGGCCCCTCCATAAGATAAGATAAGATATTCCTGAATCTCCAGTTCCCGCAAAAAAGACACGAAAAACGCCAGCTAGACATCAAGACTTGCCTTTGGAGTCCGTGCGTACCGATGGGATTAGCCATTTTCCGATTTGGAAGAAGAATGCCCGACAAATATGCCAAAATTGTTCTAAATTTCGTTCTTTTACATTATGTGAAAAATGCAATGTTTATTTGTGCTATAATGACAAACGCAACTGTTACAAAGAATTTCACGAGGAATAAAATACTTTTCAGCTAAATGCATACGAAGCCATATTTGACTGAAGCTTATATAGCTAGAATGCATACGAAGCCACATATGGCGTTAATTATTAACTTTTGAATTATAAGTTAATAATTTTTTTTGTTGTTTGATCTCACTAATTAAGCTAAAATAAACACATTTTTGCAAAAAAATATTTTTTATTTCATCTCCTTCATAATTCATGCAGTAAGGGGTTAAAAAAGTTTAGTAGCAAGGAGTTTTCATACATAGAATAAAATGGAATAGATTTTATACGAGGAAAAATGAATGATTCCGTACGTTTTAGCATTTAATTCTCAAAAGTCTTTTAAATGGTTGTTTAATATGTTTAATTACCAGTTTCAATTTAATTATTTTCACATCAAAATTTATCAAAAATCTAATAGGCTGTGTAGGCTGTTTACGTTGTAAAAAAAATATGTCCAGTTGCAAAAACGCGCGACTATTTTATTTTTTTGTGAATTAACAAATCTAATTCTTTGATTAGTTTTTACTATTTCCCACAACTGTATTGAAAAATATCGTGTGATACACGGGCGTGTAGGTTTTTGCAAACTCGTGTCATTAAAAACCCTCGCCTTCGGCTCAGGCTTGTTAATGACAGCTCGTTTGCAATAACCTACTTTCCACCCTTGTATCACAATGTACTATTACAATGCATGTCCCCGAAAAGAGCGTTTTCCAAGCAGCCAAACTGTGCGGCAAGTGTCACTTTTTTTTACTAGTGCTTTTTATTTTTCTGTATATTTTTTTAATTTTTATCGCCAACGTCAGCCCGACGCATAGAGCATAGAGCTTTTATTATTGAGAAAAGTTTTACAAATTAGTTAAGTACAGATTATCATTCATATATAAGGTAAAATAAAACTAATACTTCAGTCAAGGCGTTTTTAATTACTCTAGATTTAGATATAAATCCTCAGTGACCGCCAATATGGCTTCCGCCAAAATCGGCGAACTGGGGATCTTCTAGCGTATGCCATTCACATCTGGAGTGAGGCCATCGAGAGACACGGGGAAGCGCTTGCCGTCTCTCTCGACACCTCGAAGGCTTTCGATAGGGTCTGGCACGAGAGCCTTATTGCTAAGCTTCCTTCATTCGGTCTGCCAAGTGGACTGTGCGATTGGATCGCAGACTTCCTGAGGGACCGGTCTATACGAGTGGTTATTGATGGCCGCTCATCTGACCAACTGGATATCAATGCCGGGGTCCCTCAGGGATCGGTACCTACTCTCAGCAACATTGTTCTTGCTGCACATAAATGATCTTCTAAAAAGCAGCACTGTTGCTGTGAGATACTTATCCGACGCGCGCGCTACTGGGCCTCAGATCCGGTCTCTCCGGGAGGCCATGGTTGGGCGCTTGAATCTGTCCTTGAAGGCAGTCTACGAGTGGGCGATGCCAATCTGGTCAATGTTCAATGCTACTAAGACCCAGGCGTGTCTTTTTTCCGCTAAATGGTGCTAATTCCATCCAGCTCTTTCTTTCCGTGGTGTGACCGTGACTATAACGGACTATCTTGAGCTTCTTGGCGTTACGTTGACATCGACCCTCAATTTTGGTCCATTCATTGAGAAAAAAGCTCAACTGGCTGCCAAAAAGTTGGGGATTCTTGCGAAGGTGAGACGGTACTTCACGCCAGAACAGTTGCTCAACTTGTACCAAGCGCAAGTTTGGTCATGCATGGAGTACTGCTCTCATCTCTGGGACGGATCTGACAAGTACCAGCTGGATGCACTAGAGTTGATCGAAAAACGGACCAAGAGGCTCATCGGCAATGAGATACTGGTCAAGTCTAGGCTTCAGAGCCTTGAACATCGGCGCCAAGTTGCCAGTCTGTCGGTTTTTTATCGGTTACATTTCGGGGAGTGTGCGATGGAATTGCATGAACTAATTCCTCCAAGCCCATTCCATCATCGGACTACAAGACGTACGGCGATGCGTCATCGGTACATGGTGGACATCCCACCCATACGCACCAAACGTTTTGGGAGTACTTTCATTATGCATACAGCTAAGGAGTGGAATTCCCTGCCAGAGTCTGTATTTCCTGATAGCTATAACCTGGGAGTCTTTAAGTCAAGACTGAATAGGTTTCTTCTAGGTAAGCGTGCTACATCGTCGACCACATCATCACTTACCATCAGATGAGATTGTGGTCAAGCGCGAGCCTAACAATAATAAAAAAAAAAAAACAAAAAAAAAATTGATTTTAAAAATGTATTTAAATATGTTTGGCAAAATGTATATTTTGCTCGTGCCTTTTTGCGTTACGACGTAACAGCTATTTGCCCATGCGCAGTAGCCCGAGCAGAATTAAGGTAACTGACGCTTTAATCTTCGCCATGAGACTTAAATGGCAATGGGCTGGCCATGTAGCCAGGTACACTGACGATAGATGGACAATAAAAATAACAGCATGGGAGGGACCACAGGGAACCAGAAGCAGAGGTAGACCATATTCCAGGTGGCAAGATGAGATAAAGGCAATTGCGGGCAGAAACTGGTTTGAGAAAGCGAAAGACAGGGAAATATGGCACTCTTTGGAGGAGGCTTTTACCCGAGAAGGGTCCATGCATGAAACTTAAATGTATTTTAATTCAATAATTTTTGATATCTAATTTATATCCAATTATAAATGTTTAATTTAATAATCAAATTCAAAATCTAATTTAATAATCAATTCTTATATCTAATTTGATAATCTATTTTTAATATCTATTTAATAATTCATTTGGAATTGTTTAGTTAAGCAATCAATTCCAATATCTGATTTATCAACTGTAATTCAATGATCAATTTAACCCTATGATTCAGGATTTAGTGTTCAATCTTGATTGGATACTTCTAGATTTCATTTCCAAACTGGATTCAAGATTTCTTGATTTCATAACAATATTTGAATGTTTAAATTATTTAAGATTATCACATGAGGATTGTTTTTATTATTATTTGTTATTTTATCAAATCAATTGAATGATTATTTTTAAAGAAATGTAATGCATGTATGGAATGAGTAAAGCTATTTTTATTTTATTTATTTTTATTTTATTTAGTAGCCCGAGGAACTATTAGTTAATCTGTGGATATGCTGAGCGCGCTTGAATAAGCCCGCCATTTTATTAATTTCTTGCTTGGTTCAGATATATTTTTTTTATTTCCTCGCACAATGCATAGTAAAATGTTGTATGATACACGTACGGATGATTTGCGACTCGTGTCGATTTATCCACTCATCGGCAATCACCTACCTTCCGCACTTGTAGCATAAATAACTATTATAATTAGTTGAATGTAAACACAAGCATTTAAAGAAATATACATAGTTAAAAATGTTGAAAGATCGATTATTATTGTGATACATATTTGTATTGAAAATACAAACGCGAAAAGAAATTAAAAAAAAAGTTAATTAAAAACATCAAAAAACCCGACTGAAGAAGCGAACTAAAAAGACGTAAATAAGAAGAAAATCATGCTGTGCAGTCGGATGATACATATTCGCGAGCTGGCTGACCAAAACCAGATGTATCCTCCGACTGCACAGCATGATTTTCTTCTTGTTTACGTCTTTTTAGTTCGTTTCTTAAGCAGTCGGGTTTTTTGATTTTTTTGATTAACTTTTTTTTATTTATAACTTTTTAGTTAGTTACTTTCGAATTTGGTACATATAAATATATAAGTGTTATAATAATATATTTTTGAAATCGCCTCGTAAAACCCTTTATTTTGATACCCCACACGATGGGATAGGATGAAAAAAAAAATTGGGCCCTCACAATATGGCGCCCATAATCCGCCATTTTTCTATCTTACAATTATAATATAGCCTGTGACACTCGCAGGGTTCAGACCATGAAGTTATAGGTAAAGATGGAGGCCACACTTGTAACAAAATGTTGAAATAAATACCTACGTATCTCTATTTCGCTCTCTGTGGGCCGACCTTTCTTTCTAGTATTGCTATTTTCATATTTAAATCTCCTAGAAAAATATTAGAAATAGTCACCACACTAGCCGAACCTTAAGTTAAACACTGTGAAATAATGTACCTATAAATAAATATTTGAACTACGATTAGTTCAATTGAAAAACCCTAAATTGTAGGTCACGTACGCATTGGCAAATCAACGAATTAAAAACCCATTTCTTTAGGATTCGGTAATATGGCAACATTGGCCCTATGTGTCAAAATAAATCTACCAATATGTTTGTTTACTTTGCGGTTCACGGCTTCGTTTGAGATTTTTCGCGCTAATCATTGTTAAAATTCAAAAAATGTAGCAAAATTATGTTGTGAGTGGTGGTACGTAGTGTCCAAAATGTGATATAAGATTTAAATCGTGATTTCAGACATTGAATCATTGTAAACATATGTATTTCTTTGTATTTTTAATTAATTTTCTCTTATATCGATTAACCAGTGTTTTCAAAATAATTGTAAATGATAACTATATCAAGATCAAAGATATCTACATTGAATTTAATTTATTTTGTGCGATTTAATTTGTTTGTTTGTTGTCGAACTGCAGTAGTGTGACCACATTGAGGATATATACGGGAAAAAAATTTTAACGAGCTAAATTGATGAGCCAACTTAGAGAAAATAACATAGAAAACAAATTAATTAATGTCGTATCATAATATTTTACTTCTCTGTTGCAGGAAATGTTTAACCATCCCATCACGGACTTTATTGATTGTAATGATTTGCATGAAACTAAGATCGTTAATTGTCTTTGGCCTCTCACCCACAGATAACTGTGTATTGCTCTCATCAAGTAATAGACAAAAATTGACAAACTTTTATAATTTTTCTTTTTTATATACGAGGCTTTTGGCTTATTTGTACTTTTAGTGAATGCTCCTCTTTATTTTGTATTGTGCGTTTAGTTTGTGCAGAATAAACAATTTTTCTTTCTTTATTCTTTCTTTAAGCAAATAGCTAATACGTTTTTTTAATGCGTATTCGTGCTCACTTAAAGAGTCATAAAGAAAATATTTTGAGTGATTTACGTGGCAAGAGACAGAAACTACACAGATCAATAATATTTTGCCATTTATAATAAGTAGAAAAGTTATAATATATGATTTTAATTCGGAAAGTGTTTTTGTTTCCTTTTTGTTTTTTTTAATACCGTTCCTAATATCATCATCATCATCATCATATCAGCCGAAAGACGTCCACTGCTGGACATAGGCCTCCCCCAAGCGTCGCCACATTGACCGGTCTCGTGCGTCTCGCAACCAGCGGATCCCCGCAACCTTCACCAGATCATCGGTCCACCTTGTGGGAGGCCTTCCAACGCAACGTCTTCCGGTTCGCGGTCGCCACTCCAGAACCTTTCTGCCCCATCGGCCATCCGTTCTGCGAGCAATGTGCCCTGCCCACTGCCACTTGAGTTTGGCAATTCTTCGGGCTATGTCGGTAACCCTGGTTCTTTTATCCTGGTTCCTAATATAGTCCCGTATAATATATATACGTACTAATAAAATTAGCGCAACACCATAACACCCTCCTTACCACTCCTGCTCCTTAACACTGACTAACCCAGAAATCTGAAAGAAAACAGCTGTTTATTTAGTATGTTTTATTATTCAACAAAATTAATGAAACATCTGATTTCTTTTTCGCAATTTCTGGGTTGGTCTCTATGTACCAGTTGTTGTAAAATGATGTCTCTCTCTCGCGCCCGCACAGATCTTAGTCCTTAATTGCCGCGGGGACTAAACCTTTGTCCTGGTCATGATCTATTTCCGCGAAAATTTCTGTCCATGTCGACCCAGCACTTTCAGCGTGATTAGATAAATGACAAACAGCCAAATTTACAAACTCTGAAACATCCAAACTTTCCCACTTAAACAAACAGCTTCTTTCGTAATTTATTATACGAATGCTTAATTATCATGACAATCTTTAGGGGCTCGGTCTTAGTATTAATGAGATTTAGATATATAAGAATTATTGTAAACCACTAAATGGACAGCAATAATTGTAGCGATGTTCTGGGAAAAATAAAATGAAGGTTACCCTACTTAGACAGAGAGGGTCTGCCCACAGAGAGCGAGATAGAGATACATAGGTTTTGCTTCAAGTAGGTATTCGAAGTGTGGTCTCCATCTTTATCTATACCTTCATGGTTCAGACGAATCGATTGACATAAAAATCATCAAAATCGGCCAACGCGTAAGGTCTCTGGAACGCCACATAGGAACAAACATACATACATAGATTGATAAACACATTACCCTCCTTCGGCAGTCGGGTAAAAGGATCGATTTTGATAAATCAATTCTAAGACTTTGATTTTTGTAAATTGATTTTTTAGATTTCCATTCGAATCGATTCCAGAACCGTTATTTTTTAAAAGAATCGTTTATCCCCAAGGAACTGTTTTTTCTGTTCCGTGGTCATCCCTGATTAATCATTTTAAATATATAGTTATAATATGAATGATAGTGATGAAATAATGCGCTACCGAGTACCGATTCGATTTCATAATATCGTCGTTGCGACTACAAGACCTCTCATGTGTCACTTTTGTTAAAATCAAGTTTTTACACCTATCGAGTTTACATTTTGAAGCTCTATCGAATGCAAAACTCTCATGTGTATGATGACGTCTAAGTCGTTATTTAATTAATTATCTGAAACTTATGCTTGCAGCTGTCAAATAATGTCAGGCAGGACAGAAAGTGCATAATATTTTAACTCGTATAACTAAATATTTTTTCTTGGCAGCCCAGAAAAATGTTAGGGTAATTTTAATTTACGTCTCACCCACAGCTGTGAAAAACTTGCTTTATTCGACTGACGAAATTAAAAGTATTTAAACCAAAACAAGTTCTAACTTCTCAAAATGTTATTTTAGATTTATGAGGTAATTTTCTTTATTGGCTTGGGTCATATCTACTTACAATAATTTAACTCGTAAAATTTTCGACAAGTGCGCGAAATTTGTAAGCAGACCTTTGGGAATAAATGTATATTTTCTAAATAAAATTATTTGCATTGTTGAACTAATAACTATCCCTGTATGGTGGCCGTTTTGCAATTTTCCTTCTTCTTATAGTTTTTATTTCCGCCGAAAGATGCGTTAAAATTACTGTTGAAATATGGAACTTTCGACGCTCTCTTCCATTTTTATTTTTTTTGTTTCCATAGGTACATAGGGCTAGATAATGATGAGACAAATTGATATCGATTTTTATTTTGAACGTACATCGTCAAACAGTGGAGTAATCGCCAGACTACGTGTTTATGGAAGAATTATTGACTAGTGTATCGTTAAGGCTCCACTATCACTTAGTTGAAAAACATCTCTAATGTTATTGGCTAGTCTTCCACTGCTATTATGTCGAATGTTGATACTAAAACGCCTATATGTGCTATATATACAGATATGTTCAAAGCGTTCGATTATGTCAACCATAACATACTGCTTTAAAAACTAAACGCCTATGGCATTCGAGGTAATATACAAACCTAATAAAAACATATTTATCCGGTCGCAAACAGATGACAGAAATTAACAAAGTATGCGTCAAGTCTAAATTAGAACAAAAATACGTGTCTTCCAGTAGAGAAATTAAATTCGGTGTACCCTAGGGAAGCGTTCTTGGGCCTCCGTTATTTTTAATTTACATTAACGACCTCCCGCGCCAAATCCACCGTCCCATGGTACTGTTTGCTGACGATAGTACAGTACTCTTAAAATGCGTCAGCAATGAAAATTATGAAAATGACATAAACTACACCATTAAAATTATAATAAATTGGCTAAATACTAACAACTTGCAAATAAACTTACAAAAAACAAACATAATGCATTTTTACCAAAGACTTTGTATCAACGATCTAAATATTAATTATAATAGTCAAAATGTGGACAGAGTAGATGTTACAAAATTTCTAGGAATCTTAATTGACTGTCAACTGACATGGAAGGCACAGGCAGAGGACATCTGTAAAAAGCTTAGCGCATCAGCTTATGCGCTTTATAATCTCAAAAAAAAAGTTAATATCAAAACAGTATTACTAGCATACCATAGTCTTGTTGTTTCTATTTTAAGGTTTGGTATTATATATTGGGGCAATTGTACCGAAAGAGAGAGTATCTTTAAGGCCCAAAAACGCTGCCTACGAGCAATATTTGGTTTAAGAGTTATTGACAGCGGTGTTCCAATTTTTAAAAGTCATAATTTGTAGACATTCCCTTGCCTTTACATTTTAGAAATTGCTCTTTTTGTTAAATGTAATCGACATCTATTTTTAACTTTATCGGAAAGCAGATGCCGAAACGTAACTTTGCGATCTCAATACCAAAACTTGTTACGCACAGGTGGATATAGGACTGCTTTGTTGAGGAAAAGTATTTTTGGTATGGCACCAGTTATTTTTAACCACATTCCTAATTCCATAAAAGAGGAATCAGTAACAGTGTACGTAGTCGCAGCGGAAAAACGTCGAATTTATTAATTTCAAATAAGCGGATAATTAGTGTATGACGTCGTGTAATTGTGTATAGTAAGTAAAAATTTGTGTATTCAACCATTGGGGAGCTATTCAACAAAAACTGTTTCCGCTGGAACTACGTCATCCTAGCGGCACCTTTTTTATCCTATTTATTTATTTATTTATTTAAACTTCATGTACAATAGTGGTACATAGGCGGACTTAATGCCACAAGGCATTCTCTACCAGTCAACCTTTGGGTTAAAAAGGACAACATTGTGAACGGGTACAAAATAATATCGAAAAATAACAACTTGTATACGAAAATGTATAAACTTACTTATATATTTGTTGGAATACTGGCAGTAGGTAAGCCTATCACTAGTTTAAAATATTTTGTATGTGTTCTACAACTGACGTGTGAAGTCACTACAATAAAAATTTTTCCTGTGAACTCTCAAATACAACGTGGTATTTTTATTTAAAACACAACACTGCATTTCAACAATTCAACACGTTATCAGCACGAAGCTCTACAATATTTTGAACTAGTATCCGTGCGTGCAGTGTTTTGTATGTTGAGGAAGTTGTTCACAAGGAGTCGGTTGTGGTATGTAATGCAATTCTTTTCAAAATGCCAAACAACGTTTGTAGCGGTGATGGTATAAGCCGAAATCCATGCACGAATTCAAATATATCTGCATTAGCATCCTTACGATTATGCGGCAGAGAAGGATATTCTGTTTGGAAATTTAAAATGAGAAATTATCTATTACATGAAGACCTATGGGAGACCGTTGATGGATACCCAGAAGGTGATATAACTTCAACTGCAGCCAAAATACGTAATGACCGCAAAGCTTTGTCTAAGATATGTCTAACTTTAGATGGTTCCGCTATTACTCATGTGCGTAGCTCAAATACGGCCAGTGACGCTTGGAATGCATTGAAAATAGCATACGAAGACCGTGGAATGGGACGTAGACTAGCACTAGAAAGGAGGTTGTATAGATTGAACCTTATAGATTTTGAAAACGTAGAATCATATATAAATGCTGTGTTAAGTACAGCTCAAGACCTAGCAGATATCGGAAAACAGATAGAAGATGCCTCAATTGCTGCTATATTGTTAGGAGGTCTTACAGTAAGGTATGTGTAATATATTTGAGTTACCCACATACGAAGATTAGTAAGTAAGATCACGTATAAATAAGCCTACGTCATTGTAACCGCTAGTTCGCAATATATGCTTGCTACAAGTGGACGTTTCTTTTATTTATTACTCCCGACACTTCAGTGGCGACGAGGATCACTATTTGTGCGAATTATCGAAGTCTGTCTGCATTTATTCGAGGGAAATGTCGGTCGGCAAAGTCGGAAAGATTCGCGATTTTGATGTGAAGACAGGGAACTGGACTCTGTACGAGGAGCGGTTGCAGATGTACTTCAAGGTCAATAAGGTCGAGAAGGACATGTGGCTGCCTATGCTGATCACGGGCGTGGGTGATGAGACGTACGAATTGCTGAGCACGCTGTGCAGTCCAAGGAAACCGGGGGATATCACGTACGAAGAGGCCGTTACAATTTTGAAAAATCACCTACAACCGAAGCCGGCGGTCATGGCGGAACGGTATCGGTTTAGGCAAAGAAGACAGAAAGACGACGAAAGTGTAACACAATATCTGACCGAGTTAAAGAAACTCTCCAAAACTTGTGAGTTTGGTGCAAATTTGGAGTAGAATTTGCGTGACCAGTACGTATGCGGAGTGAAGAGTGACGTCATCAGACAAAGGTTGTTTGCGGAAGACAATTTGACGTACTCGGGAGCAGTCAGATTGGCAGTTGGCCTGGAGTCGGCCGAGCGGGATGCGGCAGTCGTGGAACACAAAACGACGGCGGAGGCATCGGCAACCGTGAACACCTTGCGGGCAAAGCATGGGCGCGGTCAGTTTGCGGACCATGCAGCGGACCAACGAACGAACCACGGGCGTGCGGCGCGGGACACCGAGAAGGGCGCCGGGGGCTGCACGGCGTGCGGCTGGCGCGGACACAACAAGGAGGAGTGCCGCTATAAGCATTTTGTTTGTAGCAAATGCAAACAAAGCGGACATTTGAGGCGTGTTTGTCCACGGACGGAGGCGAACAGTGGCAGAGGGAAGAGGCGCGTAGTGAACCACGTGGATGCCACCACGAGCGACCATCCGAGGGCAGGAGCGGGAGACTCCAGTTCGGACGAGCTTGAGGAAGAACTTCATCAGCTATGTTTGAGCGGCTACAACCCGGTGAGTTTATCATTACTGATTGATGATAAAACAGTAAAAATGGAGCTAGACACAGGCTCGGCAATTTCATGTATCAGTAAGAAAACATATGATAAACTTTTTAACAATAGAGTAATTAAACCATTTAATTTGATGTTAAAATTTTATGATGGTAGCAATATAAGACCACTAGGGGTTATAAGACCAAAAGTTCAATACAAGGATAAAATTAAATATCTAGAACTGTTTGTGATAGACGGGGGTACAACTTCCTTATTGGGCAGGCAATGGTTAATAGAATTGGGTATTAAAATACCCCCTTTTCAACAAGAGATTAACCATAGTGTACACAAAATGTCTGATACTGTCGATTGTTTGCTAAACAGGTATAAAGATTTGTTCAGCGAAGGACTGGGGCGGTACACAGGCAGCAAGGCAACGCTCCGGTTGCGAGAGGGTGCGAGGCCGGTGTTTTGCCGCGCACGGCCGCTGCCTTACGCTCTGAGGGGTCAGGTCGACGCGGAGCTGGACGCCATGTTGCGCGCGGGCATCATCGAGCCCGTCGAGTGCTCGGACTGGGCGACGCCTTTGGTACCGGTACGTAAAGCGGACGGAGGACTCCGTATCTGTGCTGATTACAAAATAACTTTAAATCCTGTCTTACTGGTCGATAGGTATCCGTTACCCAAGATAGATGATTTATTAGTGAGCTTAAACGGTGCTACACACTTCTCAAAAATTGATTTGACCCTTGCTTATAACCAGATCGAATTGGATAATACTAAAGATTTAACGGTAATAAACACACATCGAGGTCTTTTTAAGTACAATAGACTTGTGTTTGGGTTGTCTTCTAGTCCCGGAATTTTCCAGCGAATTATGTCGAATTTACTTAGTGATATTCCGGGGGTAGAAGTATTTTTAGATGATATCATCATTGGAACAGTGGGAACACAGGATAATCACTTAGAAACGTTAGAAAAGGTGTTCCAGCGGTTACAGAGTCACGGTATGAAGCTAAAATGGAGTAAATGTTTATTTATGGTTAATGAAGTCAAATACTTAGGTTATGTCATATCAAAAGAGGGAGTTAAAGTAGATTCAGATAAAATAAAAGCAATAATAAAAATTCCCAGGCCAAGAGATATTTCAGAGTTGCGTTCCTTTTTAGGTTTAGTTAATTTTTATGCTAAATTTGTTAAGAATATGAGTACTATTTTGTCTCCACTGTATGAACTTTTAAAAAAAGAGGTCAATTGGAGATGGAGTGCGGAGTGCGAAAGGGCGTTTGCAAAAGTTAAAAGAATATTAGTAGGCGCAGAGGTATTAGCTCATTACGATCCAAACAAGCCGTTAGTGTTGACATGCGACGCGAGCGCACGGGGCTTAGGCGGTGTACTCACACAGCCGGGCGCCGACGGCCGCGACCGCCCGGTAGTGTATGTGTCACGCGCGTTGAATAACGCCGAGAAACATTATTCACAAATAGATCGGGAGGCGTTAGCTATCGTATTTTGTTTACAAAAATTACATCAGTATGTTTATGGTCGACGTTTTGTCTTGCGAACCGATCACAAACCGTTAGTAAGTATATTTGGACCAAAACACGGTGTACCAGCGATGGCCGCGAGTAGATTACAACGCTGGGCAATTATTCTATCTGCATATATGTACGATATTGAATATGTAAACACTAAACAAAACGGTGCGGACGGGCTGTCGAGACTGCCGGTTCCGTGCATTAGCGATGAGTCACTGCGGGTTCCCGAGCAAACGTATTTACATTTTGCACAGAATGCATTGTTATTGGATTATAATACAATTAAGCAACAAACCATGGTAGATCCAATATTAGGTAGGGTTTTAAATTATATTCGTGATATGTGGCCAACCGATAATGATATTCGAGAACTACAGCCGTATTTTAACCGTCGTAAAGAACTGTACGAGGAGCTAGGCTGCGTGATGTGGGGGCACAGGGTAGTGATTCCTGCAAGTGGTCGAGCCAGGGTACTACAGGAATTACATGAACCTCATATGGGCATAGTTAAGACGAAGGCGTCAGCTAGGAGTTATGTTTGGTGGCCGGGCATAGACGAGGCGATTGAGGCTACGTGCAGGGAGTGCGCGGTGTGCGCGGGGGAGGCGGACGCGCCGCAGCGACACGCGGTCTCGCCGTGGCCTTGGCCTTCTAGACCGTGGGCGAGGGTGCATCTTGATTTTCTAGGGCCTATTTTCGGAAAAATGTATTTAATTATGGTTGACGCTAGAACTAAATGGCTAGAAGTATTTCCTGTGCCTAGTACGGCGGCTAGTTCTACGATTGAAAAGCTTACCGAAGTTTTTTCTAGATGGGGTTTACCGAGACAAATAGTCTCAGATAACGGACCACCGTTCACGAGTAAGGAAATGGCAGACTTTTTGGCTAGCCAGGGGGTTGATCACGTTTTTTCTGCTCCGTACCACCCAGCATCGAATGGGGCTGCAGAAAATGCAGTGCGTACGGTTAAAAGAATTATTAAAAAAGCTTTAAAACAAAAAGGAAACATTAATTTATTTTTAAACACCTTCCTTTTACATTACCGTAATACGGAGCACTGTTCAACGGGGGAAAGTCCAGCCACATTGATGCTAGGTAGGAATTTACGTACCAAATTAGATGCATTAAAACCAAATATAGAAAATAAAGTTAGGAAGGCTCAGGAACGACAACGGAAGGTAGGAACGGACGTGAAACGTTCTTTAGAGATAGGAGAGGAAGTGTGGATGAGACAATATAGGGGAAATGAAAAATGGAGTCCGGGGCAAGTAGTAGATAAAATGGGTACTACAGATTACAAAATTATGGACGGTTCGGGCAAAGAAAACCATAGGCACATCGACCAGTTAAGACAGCGATCGCGAAGCTCATTGATTTGTCCGAATAGCACATCAGAACGGAGTTCTCTTGATGCGGAACGTCCCGACAATACCGACGTGACGAATCCAGCGTCAGGCCCCGGAGAGACTCGGAGCCCTCGGAGCGTGAGGGAGTTCAGTCCGGTTCGAACCGCGACTACGGTTGAGTTGCCGTCTTCATCTACTAATGGATCAGTTCCTCTCAGTAATGTACCTAGTCTTGAGGAGCGGGGGATAGTTTCCCAATCCGAGGATGCTGTTCCAGAGGTAGTCCGCCCCCGTCCTGTACGGGCGTGTCGCTTAAAAAGACCGCTCCAATATTGAGATAACTAAATATTTAGTTCTTACGTACGTTGTAAGCAGTTGTAAGATAAGAAATAGTTAATGTTAAGGTTTATAATATAAGAAATAGTTAATGTTAAGGTTTATAATATAAGAAATAGTTAATGTTAAGGTTTATATTATAAGAAATAGTTAATGTTAAGGTTTATATTTTGTTATTTTTAGTTATTATAATTTAGGATATGCATTATTTAAGGTGGAGGATTGTAATATATTTGAGTTACCCTCATACGAAGATTAGTAAGTAAGATCACGTATAAATAAGCCTACGTCATTGTAACCGCTAGTTCGCAATATATGCTTGCTACAAGTGGACGTTTCTTTTATTTATTACTCCCGACACTTCAGTATGAACCTCTGATAATGGGATTGGAGAACAGTAACATTAACATCACGTCAGAATTGGTCAAAACTAAGTTGTTAAATGAGATATCTCGTGATGTTCGTGATTCCGAACCTAAATCAGCTTTAAGAACTAGCACTCGTCTTAGTAAACCTAATAAGAAACCTATCATATGTTATGATTGTAAGGAGCCAGGGCACAAGCGCCCTAATTGCCCGCATAAGAAGGGGAAGTCTCGAAACAAGAAACAAACCGATTCCACACTGTTATGTGCTCTTAGTGAGACTGGACATCAAGTGGATAAATGGATTATTGATTCTGGTGCAACAAAACATATGACATCAAGATCAGAGTGGATGTCTTCCATTAAACCGTTCAGTTCTGGTAAAGTGACAATTGCAAACGGCGATGAGATCATGTGTACCGGGATTGGAAATGTTTCTATTAGTACCGAGCGTAAGGCTATAGATAAAATTAGCGAGGTTGCCATTGTACCCGAACTTAAAGCAAATCTACTATCCATTAGTAAAATTGTAGATAAAGGTTTTACTGTAGTTTTCAACAATACAGATTGTAATATTTATGATTCAGATAATTTTTCTTGTATTACAGGTGAATCTATACTACACGGTTCAAAAAGTGGTGGACTGTACACTTTGGATTGTACTGTTAATATCCCCCAAAAGTTAAATTGCAACGTGTCACTCGGTGACGGTGACGCAGTTAATGCATTAACGCAATATCGGCTATGGCATAGAAGATTAGGCCATCTTTGCCGTTTTGCTATGCAGTCGCTTAAAGGTCAGGGTATAATTAGCTTTAAACAAGTAGATAAGCAACCCTGCGTATCATGTATCGAAGCAAAGCAGTCGAGGAAATCGTTTAAAGCTACTTTCACTACAAGAGCGACAGAGCCACTACAGCTTATTTATTCAGACCTATGTGGTCCTATGTCAGAAGTCTCTTTTCAAGGAAATAAATACATACTTTTATTTATCGATGATTTCTCTCGTAGAATTTTTGCATATTTTGTTTCTTCGAAGGCAGATGTAAAAAGCAAGTTTATAGCTTTTCAAGTCTTAGTCGAAAAACAAACAAATGCTTCTATAAAAACACTTAGGACCGATAACGGGACAGAATTCGTTAATAAAGAATTCACAAATTATTTAATTTCTCAGGGTATACAGCACCAAACGACTGCGCCCTACAGCCCCCAACAGGCAGGAGTAGTTGAGCGTGCTAATAGATCTATAATAGAGAAGGCTCGCTCAATGCTGGCGGATAGTGCACTTTCGAAGATGTACTGGCAGGATGCTTGTGAGGTAGCTGTGTATTTAAAAAATAGATGTCCTCATCGTGCTCTCAAGTTTAAAACACCAAACGAGATTTGGTATGGTGTTAAACCCGATTTAAGCCATCTACGAGTTTTTGGATGTAGAGCAATGGTCCAAATTCCTTCTTGCAATAGAAAGAAGTTGGATTTTAAATCAGAAGAACAAATTTTTGTTGGATATTGTGAAGATCCGAATACTTATTATTTTCGTAATGCTCGCTTTCCTAGAAGACTTATTAAATCTCGAGACGTATCTTTCTTCGAGAACTGTTTTTCAAATCTGAAAAATATTCCTGACAATGAGCTTTCTATTGACCCTCCTGCTCCTTTAGTTCTATCTGCTGATAAACTAAATCAAGAGGCAGATACAGATGAAGTAGCAGAAGTCGAACATTTTGAAGATGCTGTTTGTCGAGATCCGGTGACTCCACAAAAGGTTCCCCGGGTTGAACAGGTTGAACAGTGTTCAGTTGAAGATGAATGTGAGCAAGTTGTACTTGAGCGAAGATACCCTACACGATCTAGAAAATTGCCAGATTTCCTGACCTATCAAGCTTGTAGCTCATCAATAGAGCCTGACGAACCTCGCACTTACACGGAAGCAATAAATGCTGTAGATGCTGATAAGTGGAAGGAGGCGATGGCAGATGAGTACAATTCCTTACAAAAGCTTGGCACATGGAAATTGGTTCCTCGATCAACTAAAAAGGCAATTCCGTGTAAATGGGTTTTTAAGATAAAAAGAGATGCTCAAGGTAACATAGCGAAATATAAGGCACGACTCGTAGCGAAAGGTTTTAAACAAGTGGCTGAAGTAGACTACTACGAGACGTTTTCTCCAGTAGTCCGGATGTCGTCATTGAGAACGCTCTTTACCTTAGCAATTGAGATGGGACTTAACATGCGACATATGGACGTCGATACCGCTTTTCTCAACGGAGAACTTGAGGAAGAAGTATACATGGAACAACCTCAAGGTTTCTCTATGAATAGTGAGAAAAACGTATGTTTACTGCAAAAGTCCCTATACGGACTTAAGCAAGCGGCGAGGGCTTGGAACATAAAATTGGACCAAACCTTGTCATCTATAGGTTTTTCTAAAACCCCATCTGAGCCCTGTGTATATAAAAAGTTTTTTGGTACGGAACTTTTTATAGTGGCCATCTATGTCGATGACATTATTCTTTTTTATAAGAATAAAATGACTTTTGACATTGTCAAAAATGACTTGGAAAAATCATTTAAATTGAAGGATTTAGGCAATTTAAATTATTATCTGGGAATAAATATATTGCATTCAAATGATTGCATTAAAATTAGCCAACAGACTTATATCAAGTCCTTATTGGTTAAATATAACATGCAAGATTGCAAACCTGTGAGTACACCTTTAAGTAATACAAAGCTTACAGATCCCAGTGAAAAAATAGTGAACAGTGTTCGTATCCGTATCAGGAACTGATTGGATCGTTGATGTTCTTGGCAGTTAATACTCGTCTTGATATCGCTTTTGCTTGTAGCTATTTAAGCCAATTCAACTCTAAGTACACTAAGGTACATTGGCTAGCAGCTAAAAGGGTTCTACAATATTTGAAAGGAACCATCAATTACTGTATAACTTACAGGAAAACTGGGATGTCTCTACACGGGTTCACTGACGCAGATTGGGCCAACTGCGCTAAAACACGCAGATCCTATACAGGATTTTATATAAAGTTGGCTGACGGTCCAGTGTCTTGGCAGTGTAAAAAACAGCCTACGGTAGCACTATCGTCGGCAGAGGCTGAATACATGTCGATGGCAATGGCTACTAAGGATGCCTGTTATTTAGACCGTTTTCTAAGTGAAGTTACTGGTGAGTTGCGATCACATTCTGTTACTTTCTTTTCAGATAGTCAATCAGCAATTAAACTCGCTTCTAATCCAGTCCACCACTCGAGAACCAAGCATATAGATACACGCTATCATTTTATTCGCCAGAAAGTTCTTGATAAGGTGGTTGAATTCCAGTACACCCCAACCGAAAACAACTGGGCAGATGTATTAACAAAGCCACTAGGCCGCATGAAACACAATAGTTGCGTGGCCAACCTGTTTTGTATAAAGTAGCCTTAAGTTTGTTTATTTATTTTGTAATCTTATGTACCTATTTAATGTCTACATTTCGATTATGGGGGGCGTGTTGGAATACTGGCAGTAGGTAAGCCTATCACTAGTTTAAAATATTTTGTATGTGTTCTACAACTGACGTGTGAAGTCACTACAATAAAAAAATTTCCTGTGAACTCTCAAATACAACGTGGTATTTTTATTTAAAACACAACACTGCATTTCAACAATTCAACAATATTAATGAAACTTACTTATACATAAATATTAATGATACACATATACAAATAATTTTTTTTATTTTATTTTAAAGAAGGCTTACAGACTAACAAACCAATGACATAAAGAATGTAATATAAAACAAAATTGCTAATAACAAACCTCCACATATAGTAATGAAAAAAAAAAAGTCGATAAAAAGAAACTACATACAAGTTAATATAATTAAAGTAGTTGATAATTAATTTAACTATCCTTGAAAAAAGACTGTGCTAATAGCCGTCTCAAGGTCGCCACACTGGTACAAAATAAGTCGACATTAAGGTCCCCAGGAAGCTTATTGAAACTAAGTGCACTTCTTATTGAAAAAACATTCCGCCTATAATTAGTCATTGCGATAGGTACACTTAATATTGGCCGCTGTCGTAATCCCATCAGGTTTGTGCGTAATGACAGATTAGCAACGAGTGCAGGACAGTCAATGTGACCATTTGCTATACCCAAAAGTAGACTCATCTCCCCAATATAACGTCTCATCTCCAGAGGAAGGAAGTGGTACCGTTTGCAGCGGTGCTCATAGTCAACTGAGTATTGCTGAGCCCTATAATCCAGATAACGTAGGAATTTTCTTTGGACGCCTTCAATACGGGACTTATAAGTCTTATACTGCGGGTTCCAAACCTGAGACGCGTATTCTAAATGGCTGCGCACGAAAGAACAATACAAGATCTTAACCGGTTTGAGAGATCTGAAACAGGCCGTGGTGCGTAGTATAAATCCCAGAGCTTTGGAAGCCTTTGCAACTATGCTATTTACATGTTGATCAAACAGAAGCTTGCTGTCTATAATTACCCCCAAATCTCTTATGCTATTTAATCTGCCAATGAGCTGACCGTTCAGCGTGTAATTATAGTTTATCAAAGAAGTACAACGTGAGAATGTTAGGCGGAAGCATTTAGAGACATTTAATTGGAGTTTGTTACGGGTACAATATGTTTCAAACCTATGAAGGTCATCTTGCAATTGACTTGCATCAGACATGTCTCGCACAACTTTATGAATCTTCATGTCATCAGCATAAAGTAAAATATACGAATGACGAAAGCATTGTTTGATATCTGCAATGAACAATATAAACAACAGAGGACCCAAAATGGACCCTTGAGGTACGCCTGAAGGGACAGAACTCCAACCAGAGGTGTAACCCTGAAGCACAACAGCCTGTGTTCTGTTCTCTATATAGGAGGAGAACCACCGGTACAAGTCACCGTGTATTCCGGCGAGAAACAGCTTTTTTAGCAGCATACAATGATCAATACGGTCGAAACACTTCATGCCGCCCGTAATGAACTCTTGTGACAGAAGTAAGTTAGACGTGGTCGAGCGGTTCCTAACAAAACCGTGCTGTTCCTCACCAAGAATTGATTTGAAGGCCGCGTGTCTACGCGGTATCGGTATAAACTATGCGTTCAAAAATTTTAGAAAAAAGGCAAACTTTTGATATGGGCCGATAGTTTTCAATATTAGCCTTATCGCCCTTTTTAAAGACGGGAGTGACGAAAGCAGACTTCCAAATCTTCGGCACTTTACCCTCGGAAAGAGAACGCTTGAATAGAATATAAATGGGTTCAACAAGACTATCAGCACAAGCAACTATGAACACAGGGGGTATAAGGTCAGGTCCACCTGATTTACTGAGGTCTAAAGATTTCAGCAGCGTCAGTATACGTGAGCGGTTTATGTCAACTGTGCTGACAGACAATTCAGTATTACTACATTGCTCATTAGAAGAACGCTCATCATCAGCCGATGATTCAGGTTCTGAAAAGGTGGACTGGAAATAGGTAGCAAAGAGGTTGCTAATATCCTGGCCTGTATTCACAGAGGTTTCACGGTAGAACATCTCATTAGGAAACGAGCCAACCCTCTGCTTACTTTTAACGAACGTCCAGAAAGACTTAGGATTTTTTACAATAGAAGCCTCAATATTTGCAATATAATTGGCATAACAAGTTTTTTCCAGCTCAAAAACTCTTGTACGCAGTAATGAAAACGAGTGATAATCAGACAAGTTACTGTATCGTTTATATTTAATGTGAAACTTATGTTTTTCTTTAATAATTTTAATTAGTGCTGAAGTATACCAAGGAGGATAAGAGGACTGTTTTAAAATAGACTAATAAATACTTCAACATATAACAAATGAAAAAAAAAAAAAATATATATATATATAAAAACGAGAAACCTATTAATAATCACTATGACTAGACTCCTGTCTCTAGATGAGAGCTATTTATTCTGACTTAAATAGTGGTCACGAACTCTTCTTTTGAAAGTAAATTTGCTTTCAGCCTTTTTAATGCCAAAGGGTAGCGCCTATGCACGTAGATAAAAAAAATACATTCAATCATTAATTTGAAACGAGAGGTAAATGTGTATGCTTAAATGAAATTTGTGTGACATAAAACTGCGAAGATAATCAAGTTTCCGCTGCGCTGACGTTTTGCTATTTGATGAAAATCATATAAAACGGCTTAGTGCAGAGTTGATTTTTTTTACGCACGTTACTTTGAATTTGTGTGTAATGATTGTGAAAACAGAATTTGAAAAAATCATACCGTTCAGAAGATATACGTACGTAAAAGTAAAATAAGGTTATTAGGTCCAAGTACATAAAATAGGAACAATAGAGCATAACTTATAACATTTATTTGTATCTTGTATGGGTCTACAATATCCTGCCAAGTATCATGTATGTGTTCTTAGTAATTAATGAGCAGTCGCATAATTTACTACGACTGGACCACTATATTGTATGACAACCGATTTTAGGACTTTTTAATGGAAATGCAACGTAAAATATACGGCGATAGTTAGTGTATTAATGCAACTATTCACATGTAAAATTACAGCTCATTATACTAAATAATTAAAGAGATTTAATAAAAATACCAGAACAACCGCAATTCATGGATAAACCGACCAAGTTTGAATGACTACAAAAAAGCGGCCGTGCAGTATATAGAGCTAACGTTCTAAAATTTCCAGTGTCGAACCATTATTGGATTGGTACAGGTGAGCACACAATTCTTGAATAAGTACCTAACAAATAATGTTCGTGATCAAAATAGTAGCTCACTTGTTTGTTTCTCAAACTTACGAAATTATTACAATAAGAATTACTTCTGTATTAGCAAATGCATTTATTTGTCAGAATATTACAAAAAGTTGTTACAGTAGGTAATTATTATGTCCTTAATATTCTGCTGCTTCCATCGTATAAATATTTTATGTTAATAAAATTTGATTAAATGAAATACTAATAATAATTAGAAAAAAATATTAAAACACCACTAGTTATTAGATAGATAAGGGAATAATATAAAGAAGGTTTTTCTATCTCACGACGGTGGGTTGGTCTTAGTCGAGTGTGTAGTGCACATGCACATTGTTTCTGTGTGCGTAAGCTCGGGAGCGCTCAGCAGAGAGTTTATACTAGAGGTAACGTATTTAAGTTATCTCTTTGACGTCCAGGATAGGTAGCGTTTGCCTATGTTTTTATGTCTCTTTTTTTTAATATAATTTTTCTATAAGCAAGAACGAAAGAATTAACAGTTTCTTTTTCGTCGTCAATACGTTCCCTCTAGTATAATACAAAATCTCTGGCGCTCAGTATCGCTTACGCACACAGAAACAATGTGCATCTGCACACATGACTAAGACGATCCCGCAGTCACGCAGTGCGTCGGTCGTGACTCGTGAGATAGAACAATTGTTTCAGTTTCCCGAAAAGTTAGGTACCAGTAAAAATCCTAAGATTTACTTATTCTTATGGGCTTTTACAGTGGGCCATATATTTGTTATTTATATTTAATAAAAAACTAATTCTTTACTTTAAAGTTATTATTACCTACTTTGTTAATAATATTGTTTTAATTTTCATTTTAATTAGTCATTAACCAATAAATACTTTTATGAGTACAATGTTAATACTTACAGTTGTTTTATTTTCTGCTAAACGATTGTGTACGCACCTGTACGAAACTATTACACACAATAACGATACTATACTGGAAATTTTAGAATGTTAGCTCTATATACTGCACGGCCGCTTTTTTGTAGACATTCAAACTTGGTCGGTTTATCCATGAATTGCGGTTGTTCTGGTATTTTTATTATATCTTCGAAACTTTACATGTGAATAGTTGCATTAATACACTAACTATCGCCGTATGTTGTTTGTGTTGCATTTCCATTAAAAAGTCCTAAAATCGGTTGTCATACAATATAGTGGTCCAGTCGTAGTAAATTATGCGACTGCTTATTATTTACTAAGAACACATACATGATACATGGCAGGACTTTGTAGACCCTTACAAGATACAAATAAACGTTATAAGTTAGGCTCTATTGTTCCTATTTTAAGTACTTGGACCTAATAACCTTATTTTACTTTTACGTGTATATCTTCTGAACGGTATGATTTTTTCAAATTCTGTTTTCACAATCATTACACACAAATTCAAAGTAACGTGCGTAAAAAAAAACAACTCTGCATTAAGCCGTTTTATATGATTTTCATCAAATAGCCAAACGTCAGCGCAGCGGAAACTTGATTATCTTCGCAGTTTTATGTCACACAAATTTCATTTAAGCATACACATTTACCTCTCGTTTCGAACTAATTATTGAATGTATTTTTTTTTATCTACGTGCATAGGATAAAAAGGTGCCGCTGGGATGACGTAGTTCCAGCGGAAATAGTTTTTGTTGAATAGCTCCCCAATGGTTGGATACACAAATTTGTACTTACTATACACAATTACACGACGTCACACACTAATTATCTGCTTATCTGAAATTAATAAATTCGACGTTTTTTCGCTGCGACTACGTACACTCAGTAACAACTTTCAAAAATAAACTAAGTATACTTCTATTAAATAAATGTTACTATTCCGTGTCGGATTATCTAGCTGATAAATTTTAATTGTGATGTATAATATCAATGTTTCTATATTTGATGATAAATTGCATCAATGTTTGCATGCCAAAATGGTAGAATGTACAAGGATTCTTAATATTATTGTAACCACCTTATTGTAAATACCTACATTCTAAGCAAATAAATAATATTCTATTCTATTCTGCGCACTGATTGAGTTATTTGTATGCTCTCAAGATTATGACTGAAATCTTCTTCTCTAATCTTATGGCCGTCTCGTTTTCATACAAAATTGTGAAGCTTTCTTTCATAATACCTATAAATTTATGAAGTTATTGATACATCCAAACACGATTTAATAGTCGCCATTTTTTTGGCATAATGCCAAATGCACATTCCATTTATCTCCGTGCTCTAGTTATGCGATACTTAAATACCCTTTATTGTACACTCAAAATGTGACAACGTTAAGGTCTATTTATATATTTTTGCAACCCAAATGCCTCATCGGCTACGAATACAATATGGGATAGGTGGCAAAGTAGATCCGGGCAGTATTTTTTAGGGTTCCGTACCCAAAGGGTAAAAACGGGACCCTATTACTAAGACTCTGCGGTCCGTCTGTCTGTCACCAGGCTGTATCTCATGAACCGTGATAGCTATAGCTAGACAGTTGAAATTTTCACAGATGATGTATTTCTATTGCCGCTATAACAACAAATACTAAAAACAGAGTAAAATTAATATTTAAGTGGGGTCCCATAAAAAAATCGTGATTTTCTTGCCGTTTTTTGCGATTATGGTCCGGAACCCTTCGTGCGCGAGTCCGACTCGCACTTGGCCGGTTTTTCATTAGTGTCGGTATGCTAGTATTATAATTATCTGTGGTGTCGGGTAATTTGATAGAACCGCTTTGAAGAGCATTCCAAAGAGTAGTATTAGGTCGTTACATATGAAATTTGCGTTTTGTAAGGGAGGAACATAAAGTTGTTTTTTTTTAAATATAATATATTATTTATTTAATCAAAGTATGTACCATTGCTATCTATGCACTTTTGGCATCTCATAGGTAGTTAATTTATCCCTTTACTAAAAAAACCATTCGGACGGGAATCAATAAAATCTTTGAAGGCGCTTTGGGCTGCCTCATCGGAGTTAAATTTTTTCCCTTGCAAGAAGTTATTTCAAATTTCGAAAAAAAATGGTAATCTGTTGGAGCAAGGTCCGGGGAGCACGGTGGATGTCTTAGACATTCCAATTGAAGCTCCTCTAATTTGGTCAACCGTCTGTTGTGCAGTGTGTGGTCTAGCGTTGTCCTGAAGCAGCATTGGCCTAGAGCGATTGACCAGCCTCGGCTGTTTAGCAGCTAACTTTTCCATCATGGTTTGCAGTTGCTGACAATTGACATCTGCCGTAATCGTCTGGCCAGATTTTTTTTTTGAGTCTATTTTCGCTGTCCACTTTTTATCACAGGTAATGATTCGACTTAAGGTTACATTAGCCAACGGCACGAACTATTAGGGAACGGAGTTAAAATATTTGCTATCTCATCCGACATCACGCACGAAAGAGATAGAAGCTGTGAAGAGCAGTAAGAAGCTAGATCGTGTATATACACACTCATAACGCTGTGTGACGCATACATGCGTAATTTCATTGAAGAGCGCCGACAGCGGTGTGTGTGCAAAGATTACTATAATATACTTGTGTGTGGTTGCGGTGTGATCGCCGCCGCCGGTGGCGCGTATGCAATTCATTGACACATAAACATAAAATAGGTCTTAGAACTTTGGATTATTACTGAGTGTAACGTAATTAGAAGGCACTCAATTAACTTGTTGTTATGCATCTATACTTACCCGCGACTTTGCCAACTTGACAATAAGATCTCTTGCGATAATGTGAATTTACATAGATATTGTTATTATCGACAAGTACCTAATGTTATTGATTTGACTTTTTAATTACTTTTGGCGGCGGCGATGACAGAGCAGCGCGAGCCGCTTGCGCGCTTATTGAACCTAATGCCCTTAGTTATAAGAATGAAAAGTGTTCGAGCGTCAAATCGGTAGTTACGTTGGCAAAGCGGGCACCAGGGCTTCGCGGACTGTAGGTATTGTACCAGCGCGTGCGGAAAGATAGGCTGTATGCGCACGGGTGTAGGTCATGTCTTTATGTTTTTGTATTTTATTGCAGGTTGTTCAAATATTACAATGTGTGTTAAATAGGTATTTACTTACCTTAGCTAGTTAGCTATAACCTAAAGGCGCCTCCCCGTAAGTAGGTATTTCATACCAGCCAGAGTCAGGATAACTGTTTTTTTGACAGCGCCACTTTGATGTGAGAATTGTTTTCTAGGTACTTACGTTCATCAAATAAAAAATAATGTTATTAAATTATGTAAATTGTTTATTGATTGTTTGTTTACAATAACAGTTTGAAATATTCTCTTTGTTATCACAATACAATATAATAGCTTCGGGTTGCTGAGCCGAGCTTGTGAGTGTCGGCGCGCATAGTAGGTAAGTATACAAATAAAAAAGAATCATCAAAATCGGTTCACATTAAAAAAGTATTGAGGTAAGACACATAAAAAAAATACAGTCAAATTGAGAACCTCCTCCTTTTTGAAGTCGGTTAGAAAATAGCTTCCTTTTGTGTTTGTCCGCCGCTGAAGCCGAGCCGATATAACAGGGGGGTGACCATAAGCTCTTAGAGTAAGGTTATTTTGAGATCGCGTTAGTGACAGATATATACAAGTCATATACATCTGTCCCTTACACACACTCAAAATAACCTTACTCTAAGAGCTTATGGTCACCCCCCAGATAGATAGGTACCTACTGTTTTAAATGTTTTTGTGTATCATTCATTTATTTATTCGCGATTTCGCGAGTTACCAAACTTTACTTCTCTATAATACCCCGGTCCAATTTTTATTTATTCGCGATTTCGCGAGTTACCAAACTTTACTTCTCTATAATACCCCGGTCCAATTTAATGTTTTCAAAACTAATCTTTTGGGTGCTCCCAGCGTAGCTTTACATCGTTGTCAATGTAGTGAAGGAGTCGACCGCCTCGGACACCATGACCTATCCTGCAGTAGGAGCGCTGGTCGGATAACACGGCACGCCAGCATTAATGACATCATACATCGGGCTCTTATTTATTTTTTTATCTATTATAGGCTCGCGCTTGACCACTATCTCACCTGATGGTAAGCGAAGATGTGGTCCACGATGGAGCACCCTTGCCTAGTAGTAACCTATTCACTCTTGACTTAAAAACCCCTAGATTGTAGCTATCGGGAAACACAGACTCCGGCAGGGAATTCCACTCCTTAGCTGTACGCATAATAAAAGTATTCTCAAAACGTTTAGTGCGTATGGGTGGGATGTCCACCATGTACCGATGGCGCATCGCCGTACGTCTGGTAGTCCGATGATGAAACGGGCTGGGCGGAATTAGATCATGCAATTCCATCGCACACTCCTCGAAATGTAATCGATAAAAAACCGACAAGCTGGTAACTCGGCGACGATGTTCATGGCTCTGGAGCTTTGACTTAACCAGTGCCTCATCGCTGATGAGCCTCTTGGCCCGCTTTTCAATCGACTCTAGTGCATCAAGCTGATATTTGGCAGATCCGTCCCAGAGATGAGACCAGTAGGTACTCCATGCATGATCGAACTTGCGCTTGATACAAACTGAGCAGCTGTTCTGGCGTGAAGTACCTTCTCACCTTTGCAAGGATCCCCAGCTTTTTGGCAGCCAGTTGAGCTTTTGCCTCAATGTATGGGCCAAAATTGAGCGTCGATGTCAACGTAACGCCAAGAAGCTCAAGATGGTCAGTTATTGGCACGGTTACATCTCGGCAAGTTGGAGCCGGGTGAAATTGGCACTTTTTAGCGGAAAAAAAACACGCCTGAGCTTTAGCAGCATTAAACCTGACCAGATTGGCGTCGCCCCATTCGGAGACTGCCTGCAAGGACAGGTTCAAGCGCTCTACCATGGCCTCCCGGAGAGACTGGATCTGAGGCCCGGTAGCACGAGCGTTGGACACGAATCTCTCAGCAACTGTGCTGTCGTCTGCATACCCAAAGGTGCCGAGTTTTAGCAAATCGTTAATGTGCAGCAAGAACAAAGTTGCTGAGAGCACCGACCCCTGAGGGACCCCGGCATTAATATCCAAGCGGTCCGACGAGCAGCCATCGATAACCACTCGAATGGACCGATCTCTCAGGAAGTCCGCAATCCAATCACACAGACCACCGAGCAAACCGAATGAAGGAAGCTTACCAATAAGGCTTTCGTGCCAGACCCTATCAAAAGCCTTTGAGATGTCTAGGGAGACGGCAAGCGCTTCCCCGTGTCTCTCAATGGCCTCACTCCAGATGTGAATGGCATACGCTAGAAGATCCCCAGTAGACCGATTACGGCGGAAGCCGTATTGACGGTCACTTAGGATATCGTTTGCTTCTAGGTATGCCAGGAGCTTAATATTAAGTACACGTTCCATACTCTTACAGAGTATGGAGGTAACAGATATGGGTCTGTAGTTGGCCGGGTCAGCTCGACTTCCCTTCTTGGGCACGGGCTGTACGTTAGCCTGCTTCCAAGCATTCGGCACTTTCCCAGCCTCATACGAAAGGCGGAATAGGCGTGTCAAGATCGGAGACAGTTCAGGCGCACAGGTTCTAAGAACAATTGCTGGTATTCCGTCAGGGCCGCTAGCCTTGTTCAAGTCGAGGTTGCGCAGCACCCTACGGACGTCCTTCTGATGGATACGAATGTCCGACATACTCGTCTCGCATCCATAAGAAGGAGGGGGCCGCGCGTCACCAGGATTTAGACGTGAAGATTCCGCAAAAAGAGAGGCAAATAAATTTGCCTTCTCCTCAGCGGAGTGGGCCAGCGACCCGTCGGGTTTCAGCAGTGGTGGTAGTGAGGGACGGCAGAAGTTCGACTCGACCGACTTAGCCGGAGACCAAAACGCTTTACTACCTGCTGGGTAAGAAGCAAGTTTGGTCCCTATACGGCCAATGTGGTCGAACCGAGCCCTTCGCAACACCATCTTGCAGGACTTGGCAGCCCTGTTGAAGGCTTTCCTCTTCCGACCCACGTCACCCGCCTTACGTGATCGAGCTTCGACCCAAGCTAGGTACGCCCCATGCTTAAGCGCGTCGGCGCGCTTACATTCGGCGCCAAACCATGGCCGGTCTTCGCTAGACAATGATACGTCAGAGAACGGAATGTAGTACTCCATTCCCTGACGCAACACATCCGTTACAGCGTCCGCGCACGACGATGGATCAGTCGAAGAAAAGCAAGTAGGCTGCCAAGGATAGCATGCGAAGAAAGATCGCATACCATCCCAATCTGCTGACTTGTACCGCCAAACCCGCCGGGTGCCTCTTGGGCTGGGATCGGGCGGGGAATAGACGGACACAGACTTCACCAGACAGCGGTCAGAACTACCCAAAGGTGAAGCTATCGACACAGAGTATCTGTCTGGATCTGTTGTCAGCAGAAGGTCCAAGCAATTCGCCGTGTGTGAATCAACGTCCGGTACCCTCGTTGCCCCCTGGACCAGCTGGGTGAGGTTTAGCGCTAGCGAAAGCTTACGCATCTCCCGTCCAGCATGGTCAGTGCACTGATATGGGAAGAGCCACTCCTGGTGGTGGGCATTAAAGTCCCCCAGTAACACTAATTGGGCGGAAGGATACCGCTGCTGTGCCGCGTCAGCAGCCTCACTGAGGTACTCTGTGAGCCTGGTTGTCTCCTGATCTCCGCTGTGCGAACGGTAGACACAAGCGTAAATAATTTTATCCAATCCTGTGTCCACTAAAGCCCACAGCGTTGAGAATCTGGTGTCCTCAAGGTTACGGAGACGCCGATAGCAAGTATCGTCACGGGCGTACATACACACACCCGCGCGCGGTTTAAAATTGTGCTCCAGGGTAAACCCTGGGTAAGACAAGTACAACACGTCTGACGGACTCGCTATCTGCGTCTCCGTAAGGAAAAACAGCGCTGGTTTCTCAGTCTCCAGGTGGAAGTGGACTGCAGAGAGATTTGAGTGCAGACCTCGAATGTTGGTGAGGTGCACTTTGTGGGGGAGGGGGTGCAGCCGCTGTTTAACGCCAGTATTCTTTTTCTTTTGCATAATCTTATAATAGTGAAAGGAGTAGAGGAGAAGGAAGTGAGATGAGGTTCTACGCTGCTAACCTTCAGACACGCACTGAAAAGACGACATCAATGGGGAACTAGTCTGGAGACTGCGGGGACGCCCGAGCCCCCCCGGAATGTCCATCGGGCCCTCCCCATCTGGTCGCCAACCAGCACGCTCTTGTCACCGCCGGGGTGCCAGCTGTTTTAGAAACCAATTGCTTGGCGCGCGACGATGGGAAGAAACCAGTCGGTATGACCATAATGCCTTGGAAGGTGGGAAAACCTTTGGTGTGCAACATGTGTCGACACCCTTGCGCTATGCAGCAGAGTCATTAAAAATTGGACCTCTCGGATTCGTGCCACCATACGAAGCCGCGGCGGACATTTGAACGATGTCATATTCCATCCATAATAGCATAAATGGGCCTTTTAAATAAAAAATAAATTTCGTTAATGTCTCACACACATCTTGTTTTATTCAATTTTAACATCGACCCGTCCTTGTTGAAAGACCCTTTATTTACTACTGCCGTGAATTTTTTCACATAGCCAAGAGCAACCATTTCGCTGGCAGGGGGGGGGACACTTGACTCTAACATAAATTTGCAATATAAAGCTTAATTTTACGCAAACGGATCTCTGAATCGAAAAATGGTTTTAGCAAATCCATAATATTTTTGAATTGCCTATCCAACGATGCCCAATACCATGGACAGAAGAGAAAAAAAAAACACATCCCCACTTTACGTCTATAGGAACCCTAAAAAAAATATTTTTCATGATTTTATTGTACCACTTTGTCGGAAATATTAATATGTATCTCCATGCCAAATTATAGCTTTCTAGTACTTAGATTCTCTGAGCTAAGCTGCGGACGGACAGACGGACAGAGCGAAACTATAAGGGTTCCTTGTTGACTTCGGAACCCTAAAAAGGACATGGAGAAAGCTTGTAGATTTTTTATGGACAATAAAACGAGATCATCCGCCATATGCTTATAAGAGACAAGCAAAACGAACAAAATTCTCTACATTGTAATTTTAGCTTCTTTTTAACCGACTTACCAAAAAGGAGGAGGTTCTATGTTCGACATCATGTAGGGTTCTTTTTTTATGTATGTTCACGCATATCTCCGTCATTTTTGGACCGATTTTGAAAATACATTTTTTGTTTGAAAGAGTATGTTTCGAAATTGGTCCCATATTGATTTGGTGAAGATCTGATGAAGAACTTCTGCAAATCTCTCGGGATTGCTGCAATCACACGTTTGTTTATTGTTTATACCATTTCATAACATAACATCATGCCAGTACGCTCTTAAGTGGTACGCAGATCTCTCATTTCACCGGTTATGTTCAAGTTTCATGATATTCGGGTAATCTATTCTGGCGTTATAGGTACCTTACTAAACAACTTGCCTATTAGGTTAGGTTAGGTACAACTAAAAAGTTAATAAT
Source organism: Anorthoa munda (assembly GCA_945859665.1). Taxonomy (NCBI): domain Eukaryota; kingdom Metazoa; phylum Arthropoda; class Insecta; order Lepidoptera; family Noctuidae; genus Anorthoa; species Anorthoa munda. The sequence continues at coordinate 2,199,990 of OX243919.1, read as the reverse complement.
AAAATGCTTTTTTACAAAAAAATACTACCGACTTCCAAATAAAAAACTACAAAGTGAAAAATAACTTTATTTTTGGAAGTCGGTGTCCATAACGCAAAAAAATGGTACCTACGAAAGACGCCGACTTCCAAAAATAAAGTTATTTTTCACTTTGTAGTTTTTTTATTTGGAAATCGGTAGTATATTTTTGTAAAAAGGCATTTTATTAAATACAAATTTCCAAAAGAAAATTGGTGCATCATTTTTTTTAAAACACCAATCATAAGTAAAAATCAATCCCCAAGGCCGGGTTTCTCACTGCTTAATTATCGCAGAATTAATATGACAAATTGTCAAGCACGCGTTATCTCCTGTGATTGGTTGAATTAATTTTCAACGGCCAATCACAGCAGATAACCGGCGGTTATTCGTCGATTACGATAACAGCTCGATAATCAAGTATGGAGAAACCGGATGCAAATCATGCAGATATGACAAAAATCCACTTGCGAACAAAGACAATTTTTTTAGTGTTTGTGAAAATCTATAACTTTATAAGCACTGTGTAATAAAATGAAATAAAGTAAAGAAATATTGTTTTACAAGTTCAAAGCAATTTATTTTTTTAAGTAAGAAGACAAATGATAAAATGGTGTAATTTGCTTTATCTGCTAATTGTCTTCAATTATCGTACAGTACCCAAGTATCGTACCCAAGATACAAATTATTTTGCATCAATAACAATAATAATAGGAAACATTACTGCCTCTCCCGCTAGGTGTATCACTGAATCAAGGAGGATATATAAAAAAAAACCTTTTTTACTTATTTAAGAAGACATTTATTTTCAAAGGTATAATTAATATACACACCCTCTTACAAATAAACGCGGTATAAAGTTATACCAAGTATAAACCTATGAAAATGTATGGTTATACCTTTGTTATACCTGGTATAACTTTATACCGCGTTTATTTGTAAGAGGGACAGTGTATAATAGTACATTATGGTACAAGTGTGAAAAGTTGGTGATTACCGCTGAGGCGACATTGAGACGAGGACGGTAATCATCAATACAAACGTGTATCATACGACGTTTTTTAACACACTTGTGAATAAAATAATAGTAAAAAAACATTTTCAACAGTGAAAATGAGTTGTGAAAAAAATTTTCGCAATGGCGGGAAAAAAATAACAGTTTTCCTTTGCGCGCGCATCTAACAATGGCGATCGGCCATAGACTATAAGAATGAGGTTTCTTTTTTTTTGGCTTTTCGCGGTTAGCGTTTTAGCCACGTACAAAATGAGGAATTTCAAGTTTTCTTTATTACAGAGAAAACAAAGTTATATTTGAGTGAAAGTTTTATTCATTAAACACGTACAAGTTCAAATTATCTATTTATATACGAAGTTGCATGAAATGAACAAGCAATAGGTACATTCATTAAATTGTACTATTGAGCACGATCTTTTTTGTATCGAAACTTTTTTAAGAACAAAGCAACTCAACCAATTAAATTAAAAAAAAAAAAAACTAACTCACTTGTGAATAATAGCAATGAAAAAGTCAGTTTGATTACAGGTGTCATTATGTGCCTAATTGCGGTGAAATTAGAGCCACTTTATGAGTGTGTTGAAAAATACTTAATCAACTATAATATAACTACACACATATACACTTAAATCGACCAATCACATAGACGGAAAGCCACATTGCGTCATTCATCTCGCATGTGATTGGTCGATTTTTCATACTCTTTGCCCTTTGCTCTTTCCGAATTCATTATGCAATAAGACTGCTGTATCGTCTGTGGATCAACCATCTTATAGATTAGACTAAAGTACACACACCTTACATGGGGAACTGTGTTAAATTCTATAACAAAATACCTTGTGAGATATTAAAACTAAATGAAAGAAAATTTAAAACAATAATTAAAAGCACACTTTGTAAATAAGCATATTACAAATTAGATGATTATATTCAAGATAAGAATGCTTGGAAACATGCTGACCCTACTCCATAGGGCAATCTTTAGTGTAGGTAAAATCAAACTGATTAATTTGTATACGGTATATTCATAATTGTTATAGTAACGCTTTATTTTTATTTATTTTCATCTCTTTTTGTTTAAAAAAATTGATTCGCACACTGTTCCGTTGTTGTTGAATTAGGTAATTCACCGTGTGACGAGGTCCTTCCTTCCATACTCTTCCGATCACTTATTACTTGCAACCTTTTTATAGCAGGTCACGTTATCATTTACTTTTCACATTATCATTCGATTTTCAATTCAATTCAGAACGCCACATTCTCCTCCCCCCATGCACTCTCATTCCGCCCAGTGGTCACTTCATGTTTAGAGCCCGCCGAGGCTAGTTACTGTCTGTAACGATAACCATCGTCTTATAATCTTGTTATAATCTTCTAAAAACGCTGTGTTTCAATACTGTACTGTGTGTATTCTTCTAATAATTTTGTGCGATAAATAAATATTCTGCAGTCTGTTTTCACTGTTGTCTGCTTTCACTACAACCAACTAATAACGTGTTCCGGTGAGGTTCCCTCAAATTGAGCAAGCTGGCAAGAGGGCAGAGTGCCTACCGGTACAACCTATGTTTGCAATATTGGTAAGTATGTGAGAACCATGTCCCTGTTTATCAAGTGAAGGAATTTACCTGTTAGTGCTTGTAATACTTTATTCCTATATTTAGTATAGTAGTGCTGGATGCATCGTTCTCACGTATATGAATTTATTAATTAATGTACTTATGTAAATATTGTAAAAAGCCTATTTTTTTAAAAGAGTAAGTATGGAGTTTCTTGTGCATTCTTCTCCATAAGAAGCTATTTTTCCGTATGCTCGGTAGAATCAATTTTTATTACTTGTAAATTTTTAATGTTTAATGGTTAAAAGTGCCGCATAAATAAAAAGTTGAAATAAATACATTTGACTTTGTGGATCTTTTTTTCCGGCAAGGACAAAGACTATGCTTGTGCAGAGTTTAGTTTTCCTTTTAATCGACTATGGTCACGTGTGCTATTTTGATTTGAGTGCGGTTCTGCTGGATAAGCTCGATATACTCCTCAATAACTGCATTCGGTTCATATTTAATTTGAGGAAATGTGACCATGTGTCGAGCTCTGAGGTTTGAGCTCTAGTGGCATTTCACCAGAGAAGATGCTTGCGCTACTTGGGCATAAGAGATGTTTTTAGTTGTAGTTTTCATTTTTCTTTGACTTCATTTGTACTGGCTGGGGCCTTCAACTTTTCCAGTAGGTGGATTAAATTTTATTGAGGGATAATATTATTGCTTTTTGATTTTATGGATCGAATTTGCTGAATTTCTTGGCACCGATACATCCCCTGTACCTAATTAGCCGGATTTGGAGCTCAACAGTGAACGCATTTTGGCTTCTCTTCTTTTGATGTTCTGCAATCCTTAGTGAGATGTTTGTCTGATACTTTATGCACCTCGGCTCTCGGAGCGGTACTTTTGCGTATGGCGTTCGCCTGGCATCTTTTGCACACAGTTTTGTGGATTTAAGCGGTTGTACATTGCCACATTGCATCCCAATACAACTTAATTTAGTGATACCAAATTCCTTAAGTATATCGATGACACGAACAATTAATTCGTCAATATGATATGTAATGGCTTTAGGAATCAGTTCGGAACCATTATCAATTTCTAGAAATTCTACAAAATTGCTCACGCTCTCTCTTACACTCATCGGCGGGCTCTAGCCGGCCTGCTTGAGCGCTTGAACTGCTATATTTTTTGTTAATAGAGAAAAAAATTAACGTAAATAGAGAATATAGTAGTGTTCTTTCCCAGCGCATAAAATAATAAGCCTTTGATACAACTTTTACATGTTTTTATGATGGAATTAATAAGCAAGGATTGTTTGAAATACGTTGAAATTAGTTTTTAAGTGTCAATGATTTTTTTTTTATTGGAGCCTATTATTACAATTCATGTTAGTGTTTTACACAGCGCTCGGTTGTAAAATTACGTTCAATATTGATAAAATATTTTTATGTTTGCGCTTGCGCTACACTTGCGTTTGACTAGATTTACACATGATCAAAAAAGTGAAAACTGAATATAACCTCGTATTAACAGGTCAGACCCGCAGTTCCCCCACTCAGCCGTTCTAGATATTTACAAAACCTACAACTTGTGTCCGCGCCGTTTTCGTTTAAATAGAATTCACACTCGTGTGTCACCCTCAGAAAACGACTTAATCTAGAACTATCGAGTTTCCTGACTATATCGATGATACAAACAATTAATTCGTCAATATGAAATGTAAAGGCTCTGCGACACAGTCTAGTAATAATAACGATTTCTAGAAATTGTTCTAAATTGCTGCCGTTTATACATTTCTCAAAAACTGACATAAACAAATACATGAAGTTATAAAGCCTATCACGTATAGCTACGAGAGGCGCCCAACTATATCCTATTCTGCCTAAAGGTCCTTTGCCTTGCTCTATTAACAAACTACATACTAGTTCTTTTTTATTTTCAATAATACTCAACAGCGTTTTTTCAAAATTCATTTTAAAATATAAAATACTTCGTACATTGACTAAGTTATATTCAAAAAACATCACGTTAATTATGAATTTTATACAGCGAATTTGATTTTCGCTTTCATTTGCATTTTTTAATAAATCACAAACATATTCCACTGCAAAGTATTCAGCGAATGTCATGTGTATAAAAATTGGGATTTCGTTTGCTACACTACATATCAGACCAGTTTTCTCTCCTCCCTTTTCTATACATTTTATCGTCTCCTTGATTTCTCGCAAGTCTTTTTCAGTAAACAATATGTCAATAACCCAATTGAAAATAACAAAAGCTGCCAATTTCTTATGCTTTGATATACAATCTTCAAGTTCTTTGTCGTAAGCAATCATAATATCTGGATTATAAATGTCCATTTTGTTTTTATCTTCAAACCGTATTTTTTTTAATTTCGCTTCTATGTATTGTTCGTAGAAAGTAAATATGTTAACGTCTTGATTCCAATTGTAATTAGTATATTTTCTAACGTCTTTTATACGGGTTATGAAATAATGTGCCATCAGAAATAAATGTAAAGGATTGTTATTACTATTACCATCATTATAAGTTAAAAGTTGTATATACCACTGTAGTTTCAGCAGATAGTCGTCATAGCAAATATCGAATTGCCAAAAAGTATCTGTCCATGAGCATTTAATCTTTTCTTGCAAAAAGTAGCATGCGTAGACGTAAATTTCAAATAGATGGAAATGAAATTCTTGAGAGTGGTGGATTAAAACTGATCCATACATAAACTTCAGAAAGCCACGTACATTTTCCAGTTGCGCTCTATCAAATATCTTCAGATTTAAATTGGCCTCCCAAATTTTATTTAAATATTCTCTCTTTGTATTACGAGAAAAATGTTCTATTTTATAAGGAATACCGAAAGCTCGTTGTAAAATAGTTTCAATTTCAGTATACGACCTGCTTGTAATCCATATTTTATGCTTTTTAGGATGTTTATTGATAACTTCTATACATTTTATGGCCTCATTTAAATAATGCGGACTGATTTCGTCTAAACCATCAATTAGGAATATCATCTTGCCAACATAAAAAAAATGTAGAAACAACTTTAATTCGAACTCAATCGACTGATGGCCTGCACAATCTTTGAGATACACAGAACCATTTTGTTCCTCCAACGAAATTGCCACATCATTTTCTTTGCCAAGTTTCATGCGGAGTATAACTTGACATAAAAACTTTAAAGTCTCTACTAAGTCGATGGTTGTTTTATGTTCCTTCCACTTGCTTAGTTCTCTCGAGTATTCTAATAAGTTTACTCTTACAATCCATACTTCTGGGTGGTATTTTTTGGTTTTAAGCGACAAGTGAGTAAGTAGAGTCGATTTGCCCATCCCGGGCACTGCTGTTACAAGTACAACGTCATCTTCTATGTCGAGAAGCGTTTTTGGTGAGAGACTAGGGCCGTTGGTTTTATGAACCTTTCTCTCAACATACAAGTGCTTTTTTTCATCATAATCTCTTGAAACTAGCAGTTTACCGAGTTGAATTGTGTCCATACTGATTACTTTGTTTAGAATGTCCCCTTTCACAAATGCTGCTGATTTAGAATCGACTAGCAAAGCTAATCTTACTTCTTCGCCTTGAAACATCACTCTAGTAGTCTCCAAGATGCTCTTCTGTGACTCTTCACTCATGTCAATCAGACTATTTTCATCATGTACAAGACTATCTACTCTTGGGAAATAATTCTGTAATGTTTCAGCTGACACGGCACTGGTAATAATAATTGTTTTTTTGGTTAGAATAATTTTTGCGATGTTTCCTAATGTTTTGATTTTGTTTCTGGAATTATGTATTTTATCGCATACAAAAACAAAAAAATTATCTCCTTTTGTATTCTTCAATTCTGTGCCTAACACGTTACGATCTTTCGTTGGTAGATTTACAATACATTCTAGATCTAACACAACGTGGTCCTTATTCGTATTCTTGAAATACTGGAGTAGTTTAACAACAGTGATTACGCTGCTCTCGGTAATGATGACAGTAATCAAGTGATCCTGCAGGTTCCAGGAACTCACCACGTCTTCAGTAAATGTGTAATTAAACAAACGTTTTATTTTGCTCATACATATTAAGTTTATTGAGCTCAACAATGGGTTTTTTATAATATGATTTACTGTATTCTCAAATATATCGCTGTCTTTTGTAAGATACGGTGCCTGTACTGTCTGCATCCACCATTTCTGTATTTCGTCGTGATATTTGAGAAAAATTGCATCTGTTTTAGCTTGAAAGTAGTTCGGGTAATCAAGCTGGTACTCTTCTATTTTGTCTTTTAATATTACCTCTACGCGGTTCTCATCGGCTTGTTTGCTATAGAATAGCAGTTTGCTCAAGAAATCTCTCGCTAGAATCTTTTCATACTCACTGCAGTCGAATAAAAGTTTTGGAAACTTGTTTACATTGAAACAAAATCTAATTTCATGCAAATTGTCAATTTCGTCAGTCAATTTTTTATAAAGCACTTGAGCATGATCTCCTAGTAATTCCCAGTGATCTGTAATCTTCATCAGTTTGGTGTTATCGTCAAGCACAAATAAATTTCCGATGGCTCCAGCTATACCTCCATTGTGCTGCAAGAATCCACTGTCTAAAGAGTTATCTATAGTGACTATGTTACTTCCTTTAGACTTAGAAATCAAGTCTTTTACTTTTGACGTTAAATATTTTATTCTTCGCGCTTTCTTTGTATCACTGCCACTTAACGTCAGGTCTTTGTTACCAAACGCAGCTGGGACTTTCAGACCCTTTGATAATATTTCTCTTGCTGCCAAATCAGAAGCTTCATTGACAGTCGATCGAGAAACGTCAACTTGATGTAATTGTGAATAGAAGTCTTTAGTATATGTTTTTACAATTTCTAGCTGGCCATTGTTAAATGTTAGAACGGTTCCTATCAGTTTGCTTAGTTTCGTAACGTCAGTGGGCTCGGCTAAGAATTCAGATAGTAGATTCTTGACATCAATGGACTCTATCTTTCGTTTTTCATGAATTTCTTTATAAAGCGTATCTTTGAATAGTTTGAGGTATTGATCTTTGGTATCGAAAAACTCTTGTCGAAAGGTAGCCATTCGGTGTCCATCTTGATCAATTTCTGAAATGTCGACAACTTTTAGCGCCAGAACGACATGATAGGTTAGTATCAGCTCATCAGATAGCATCAATTGAAAATTTCTTTCGCCACTTATAAAACTGGCTAGCTGTTTGGCCAGTGAGATTATTTGATTTTCTATAAATATTTCGCACAGGAACTTTACATCCGCATTACGTTTATAGGGTTGCTTGGCTGTACCTTCGGTACCAATAAGATCGTTCAGTTTTGAGGCAAAATCACTTACAACCGGGTCATTACCAAATGTATCTTTGCCGGACGTGTATATAATGAAGAAACTTTCTGTTTCTAGAAAATTGCCTTGAAATAGGTCGTTTTTATAATCCATTTCAAATCTTTCTCTAATTTTCAAATAACTGCGAAAATATTTCATCCAATCGATATCGAGAGTCTGTTTGCTGTCGTCTTTATGTTTGGCCTGTATGGACACAATCAGAGGTTTCAGAAATCCCTTCACTTTGACCTTGAAGCAAATATCATCGAATGCCCCTATCTCAGCGATATTGGTAGCTAGCTGAAACTCTTCAATACTGTCGTCATACTTCGCTCTGTAGAATATCAAGCTGAGCAGCTTGGTCTCGTACAGCTGCCCGCGAATCCCCGACGTTCCTTTAGTTTTTTTGTACGTTGCAAGATTCATATTGACTATAAACTACTTTACTGAACACTGTCTTCAAGATTTGATATCAACACGGAGGAAGGCGGCACTCGCAAACATGCAGCAGCAGCAGCTTCACACTTCTAAATGTCCGGCTGATGACCTATACCTGCAGACAAACAGACATCTTCATATAACTATGTGACAAGAGACCAAACTCTAATTGATCTGCTACCAACGAGTCCTAAGTTACTTTGGTCACATCACCCGGAGACAACCAGACAACCTAGAAAAACTGATTGTAGTGGAAAAAATTTTCAGATCAAATCAGGGCGATTACAGTTCTTATAGTGGACTACTTTCCTGAGAAGAGACGAAGATAGAATTACTTGGAAGTAGCTCGTCAGTGACTCAGTAAATGAAAACAACGAATAGGAAGAGAAAACATAAGAAAATTCTTACATTAAAACTGTTGTGTAAATGTTACTGTAAAAGGCCGAACCAATGTAAAACTTGCGATTTATCAGTAAAACCTAAGATTTACTAAGTCTTAATTGTAAAAGTCTGACCCCGAGTTTCTCAGCGAGGTTGAATGAATTTTCAACAGCCAATCACAGCAGATAACGCGTGCTTGACAATTTGACACATTAATTCTGTGATAATTTTGAGCTGAGAAACTCGGGGTGAAATGATCTACTTATTTATTTATTAACAAGGCACACCAACGACTCAATTACACATAAATATTACAAAATTTGTCTTAACCCTGCGAGTGTCACTGGCTACATTAAAATTGGAAAATAGAAAAATGGCGGATTTTGGGCGCCATATTGTGGGAGACAAAAATTTTTTTTCTTCCTAACCCATCGTGTGGGGTATCAAAATAAAGGGTTTTAAGAGATGATGTCAAAAATATATAACACTTATATGTTTAAATATACCTAAATCTTAAATAAAATAACTAAAAAGTAGTAAATAAAAAAAGTTAATTAAAAAAAGTTGCTTGAAAATCGATCTAAAAAGACGTAAACAAGAAGAAAATCTTGCTGCACAGCAAGATTTTCTTCTTGTTTACGTCGGAGTATACATATTCGCGAGCTGGCTGTTCAAAACCAGAAGATGTATCCTCCGACTACACAGCAAGATTTTCTTCTTGTTTCAATTCAATCAGTCCTTAGTTGTTCTCATCATTTCGTATCATAGTGTGTCATTGATATTCAAATTTTTCAACATTTACCAGTCTAGAGATAAATTCTAAGATTGACCATGTGATTGCTGGTAAAAGCCCGGATAAGCGATTATTATTTTAGATAATTTCGCATTATTTCCATTAAGACTTTATAAATCTCGGAAACTGCGCTATCGTTCGCTTACCTACTCACTTAGGCCGAGTTTCTCACTTCTAAATTATCGCAGAATTAATGTGACAAATTGTTAAGCACGCATTATCTGCTGAGATTGGCTGTTTAAATTCATTCGAGAAACTCGGACTTATTATTCAACCAAATTAACTTGCATGGCGTCATATTGTAACAGGATAATGTGTCCTGACATGAATCAGCGATCACAATGCGCTGTTCTGAAGACAACAATATCAACTTGATACATTATAATTAAACGTATGCGTCATAGGTCGCAAACCGGACAAGATAAAAGATATCTGTTACGTCGAAAATGTTACTAAATAAGTACTTTATACAAGCTTTTAATTAACTTGCAATGTATGTATGTATGTTTGTAAGTGTGTTCAGGTCAAATCTTGCATCTTAATTTTATAGCAGTTATCCTCCACCGATTAAGAAGAAATTTTGCATACACGTTTAGTTTGGATGACAATGCATAGTTAGATAAGTGACGTCATTCTAAATCCAATATGGCGGAGGGCCCAAGATGGTGGACTAGTTATTTTTTGTGCACTGCCATGATATGGGTATCAAATGAAAGGGTTTGCTGAGAAGAATACGAAGAAAGCTTGCTTTAAAGAAAATATATTTTAATGAATAAATTATTATGTAACTATAGTGAATGTCCACATTGGGAAAAGGTCTTAACTGGGGCGATGCAGAGCCTGTACTAGTGCCGAAGGAAATCAATTTGATTTTTTTTTATTAGTTCTACTATAATAATCTATATATATAAAATGCTTTGTCCTGAATGACTGACTGACGGATCAACGCACAGCTCAAACCGCTGAACGTAGAGACCTGAAACTTGAAAGGTGTATTCTTTGTATGATGTAGGCATCCGATAAGAAACGATTTTCCCAAATTCTACCCTTAAGGGGGTTAAAAAGGAGGGCAAAGTTTGTATGAAAAATCTAATTCCTTCGTCTAATATTTTTGAAACTTGGCACAAATAGTAATCTAAGTACATGATAAAGATTGACATTATTACTTTTTTGAAACTACCCTCTCAAGTCGATTTAGGGGATGTTGAAATTTGTATGGAAGAATCTTATTTCATGGGTAACTAAACTTGAAACATTACACAAATAATAAAATAAATAAATAATAAAGGTTGTCATTATTAGTTTTTCAAAACTACCCCCAAAAGTCGATTTAGGGGGTGTTAAAGTTTTTTTGAAAAACTTATTATAAGGTTAATAAACTTGAAACTTGGCATAAATACCCAACTAAGTAAGCAACAAAAGGTTCCAATTATTAGTTTTTCATAAATACCCCCAAAAGTCGATTCTTTTTTTTGAAGAATCTTACTTCTTAGGTTAATAAACTTGAAACTTGACACAAATATAAACTTAAGTAAACAATAAAAGTTATCATTATAAGTTTTTCGAACCTACCCCCAAAATCCGATTTAGGGGGTGTTAAAGTTTTTTTGATGAATCTTATTTATATCTATATAAAAGCAATTCGGTCACTCATTCAGCTATCACGAAATATCGAAAACTGCTTGACGTATAAAGATGAAATTTGACAGGGAGGTAGTTTATAGTTAGTAGACGTCCGCTAAGAACGGATTTTACGACAGGGCCGGCTTTAGGGGTCTAAGGGCTATCGCAAGTTAGTATGAGAGTTATTCAATTTTTGAGCTACTAACTTAAAATATGGGCAGGGATGTAGTTTATAGATAGTAGACGACCATTAAGAACGGATTTTGCGACAGGGCCGGATTTAGGGGGTCTAAGGGCTCTCGCAAGTTAGTATGAAAGTCCTTCATTTTTTGACCTACTAACTTAAAATTTGGCAGGGATGTAGTTTATAGATAGTAGACGTCCACTAAGAACGGATTTTGCGACAGGGCCGGATTTAGGGGGTCTAAGGGCTATCGCAAGTTAGTATGAAAAACCTTAATTTTTTGAGCTACTAACTTAAAATATGGGCAGGGATGTAGTTTATGGATATTAGACGTCCACTAAGAACGGATTTTGCGACAGGGCCAGATTTATGGGGTGTCTCGCAAGTTTATATGAAAGTCCTTAATTTTTTGAGTTACTAACTTTAGATTTTAGTTAGTAAACGTCTGCTAAGAACGGATTTTTCGACAGGGCCGGACTTCGGTCTTCTATATATACAAATTTTTTTGTCCTGAATGACTGACTGACGGATCAACGCACAGCCCAAACCGCTGAACGTAGAGACCTGAAACTTGAAAGGTGTATTCTTTGTATGATGTAGGCATCCGATAAGAAAGGATTTTCCGAAATTCTACCACTAAGGGGGTTAAAAAAGGTGGCAAAGTTTGTATGAAAAATATAATTCCTTCGGCTAATATTTTTGAAACTTGGTGCAAATAGTAATCTAAGTACATGATAAAGAATGACATTATTAGTTTTTTGAAACTACCCCCTCAAGTCGATTTAGGGGGTGTTGAAATTTGTATGGCAGAATCTTATTTCATGGGTAACTAAACTTGAAACATTACACAAATCTAAACATATAAAAGAAAAAAGTGACTGTAGACTGACTGACTCACTCACTGACCATCAACGCACAGGCCAAACGGCTGAAGCTTCAATCATGAAACTTGGCAGGTAGGTTCCTTTGGTAGTGTAGATGAGCACTAAGAAAGGATTTTCGAAATTCCACCCCTAAGGGCGTGAAATAGGGGATGAAAGTTTGTATGAAAAACCGTCATATTTAAAATCAGGATCTTCATATTTTGGGTTTAGGTTGAAGATTAAAAAATAATTTACACGTATCTCAGCGATTTTGAAGATTTCACCCCCATGAGGGTGAAATCGTCTAGAGACTTGTAATTTTGCAAATAGATACTTTATACCTTGCAGGCATCCACTAAGAAAATTTTTTGTGAATTCCATCCCTAAGGGCGTGAAATAGGGGATGAAAGTTTGTATGAAAATCCGTCAGTTTTAAAGTCAGGATCTTCATATTTTGGGTTTAGGCTGAAGATTAAAAAATAATTTACACGTATCTCAGCGATTTTGAAGATTTCACCCCCATGAGGGTGAAATCGTCTAGAGACTTCAAATTTTGCAAATAGATACTTATACCTTGCAGGCATCCACTAAGAAAGAATTTTTGTGAATTCTACCCCTAAGGGGGTGAAATAGGGGATGAAAGTTTGTATGAAAGTCGGCCAGTTTTGAAGTTAGGATCTTCGAATATTGGGTTTGGGCTGAAGATTAAAATCTAACGCAAATTAAGGTATTTTGGGAATTCCATCCTTGGGGGGACCGATCATGGGGGATGAAATGTTGTGTACTAAAGTGTGTTTTTTAAAGTCTTTCTTTTTCAAAGGAAAAATTATTAAAAATACACTCAAGTCTTTAAAGTCTGTTGGTAACTATAAAATGGCTCAACACATAAATATAGGAATTAAATAGGGACGGGAAAATCTGCTTCGCCATGACAATTAATAAGGCTCAAGGTCAAGGACAAACTCTGAAGTATGCTGGTGTAGATTTGAGGACAAATTGCTTTTTCCATGGACAGTTCTATGTAGCGTGTTCACGTGTTATCTCATCAAATAGTCAGGTGATAATGGCGTCAACATCCAAAATGGTTTAAAATGTTGTTTATAAGGAAATACTTTAATTTAATTACTTACTTATGCTTATGATTACTTATTATTAGTCATGGATAAACACAAAAATAGTGTAGGCATACGGAACGGGATAGAGCGTATTGATGATAGAGTAGGTAAGTATAAGTCTGTCCTAAGAAACACTTTCGCATTACATTATTTTTTACTTTTCCCTACATACTGTTAAAATATGATAAGGAGAAGCATGTAGTCTACGCGTGCGAAGCCGCGGGCAAAAGCTAGTCCTACTATATAAGTTTGGATGTTTGTTGGTTATTCAATTACACCAAAACGGCTGAACAAATCTGTATGAAATTTGGCACAGAGATAGAATATAGGCTGTAATAGCGCATAGGCTACTTTTTATCCCGGTGGTATATTCCCGTGGGATAGTTTCCGATACCGGAAAAAGCTAGTAAATCAATAAAAATGAAACAGCTCGTCCCTTAAAGGAAAGCATAATGTTTTCCGGGAATTACATACAAAATAAAAAAAAAACAACATCACTACAAGTAGTTCAATGATACAATTTAACGTACCTTTTCATTTATCAGAAATTCTTCAATTTCAGTTACAATTGATAATTTTTTGTACAAAATTATATTACAATACGGGATAATATGTAAAAAACGAAACCAACAAGGTCACGTATCAGTAATTGATAACATGAAACGATCTTTGGAGAATATTCTAAACTGAATCAAAATTCTTGTATTGCTGAATATAGTAAAATCCTTGAGTCGTCTTTGTACATAACACCAACATTATACACTTAGTTCGCAATAAACGTTTTGACTTTGACTTTTTGTATTGAAAGTAATGATCATCATTTGGATCAATTGAGCACTTGAGGTTTAATTTGGAGGTATCTAGACTTAGATTTTGGATCTTGCCTATTGCATTCGACCGAGCATAAATCTGAGAAATGCCGGACGGAAAATCCTATTACTCTGCCCGTACCGAACTGGAGGCAAACCTGACATGCAGTAGAGCTTGTGACCACTACAACCACAAGCCAGTCAAAAGAGGCAAAGAAACAAATAATTATTTAAACAAAGGAGTAGCTTCTACACTTACTTGATTTCTTGCTTTCTGCGACCTCGTATAACAACAAGATGTGTAGAGAATGCTCGCCGCTGTATTCCCACCGTATAATGAATACGCTATGTTACCATTTATTAAATATTCGGTGTGATTTTCCTCTTTCTGATAACACAATTGAGTCGGTTTAGTCCCATCTCGGCAACTTCCCATTTCGGAACCTTGTCAAAAATCATGTAAGGTTCACCAAATAAATAGAAAAACAGTAATTATGTAGTGATTAAAAACAAATGTTTTTCTAAAGATGTACCTATCTTGTGTTTACACTTAAAATTAAGTTTAATTTTTAAATAATAGTGGACACAGCAAAATATATTTCATGGTACTTTCACTTTCACAAGAATATCCCTTGAGTCGCTATCGCTTTAATTGGTTCCTATTATCTCTGCCTTGGCAGTAAGTTGGCAAGTCATAAAATATAATACAAAAATCAACGGTTCCTACGAATAATCGTTTTAAAATCACCGCAAGTCATAAAAAATATCTTTCACTACACTTACACTAATAATATTAAACTTATTTTTAAACAGTAGTTTGTAAAAAATATAATATATAAGTGAAAATAATAATATTTAATAAAAAATGCCGAAACGGGAAGGTGCCGTGGTAGGAATAAATCGTTGAGTCACAGAAATGGACAGTCACTGTAATAAGAATGTAATATGCGATTCAAATGAAAATAGGAACGTCAATGACGTCAAACTGTCACTTGAAAATAAAGCTAAAAGTTAATTCATGTATTAATAACTTCGTAATTTGATATGCATACTTTCATAGAAAATTTAATTAAGAATCTAGTATTTCAACTATGGTCTGGCTCTGACCACACTCACTCTACAGAAGTAAAACAAACATATATTGAAATTCAAAAATCTGGGGATGGAAACACCGTATGCACTACTACGTAAAAGAAAAGATATTGATAGGTTATTTTTGACTTTGTTTATATTCTGATTCATTCCTGGTAAAGAATAGTCCCTTTAATACGATGCATTGTGGATTTGATACTGTTTTGCAGCTGTGAGTCCGGTGACTCAGGCACACTGTGTTAGCGGTCTAACACAGTGTGCAATTACCGCAAAACCACAAAGTTTGTTGTTTTCCTTCATAATGTTGTAATTTGACACGATCTTCTGGTAAACAAGATATTGTTATTTTGACAACAAGCCTGTTCGAAAAATGTTCTTAGTTAAATAATCCATTATGCAAAAATCACACGTCAACTTTTGGATATTTTGTAAACATTGCCGTTTTTGGCGGCTAAAGATGACATCGTGTGGTTCTTTCACATCTTGGAATTTACATATCACGTTATATAATTACTCTTTTTCCTTAATAATATAAGTCATCATCCGGAATTAAACCGACTAAAATTTTAAACAATATTGGTAAAAAAGTAGAACAAATCCTACAAATATTTTAAATATGAAGGTTTTAAAATAGAATGTTATATAAAATCGTGTATTCGACATAGACACAACAGCATCAATAACAAAGAAAAAGAGAGTAATAGTGAAAATCTTTTTACCAAAAAATTTAAAACGCAAATTCACTTTGTAGTGTTTTTTTTGGAAGTCTGTTTAACTTTTTTAACCGACTTCCAAAAAAGGAGGAGGTTCTATGTATTTTTTTATGTTCACCGATATCTCCGTCAATTGTGGAACGATTTTGAAAATTCTTTTTTTGTTTGATAGAGTATGTTTCGAAATTGGTTCCTTCGGTTAATTTGGTGAAGATCTGATGAAGAACTTCAGCGATATACAATAGAACTCTTCACTAAATTACGGCAAATCTTTCGGGACTGCAATCGCATGTCTGTTTATTGTTTATACCATTTCATAACATAAAATCACGCCAGTACGCTCTAAAGGGCTACGCAGATGTCACCAGTTATGTTCAAGTTTAATGATATTCGGGTAATCTTTTCTGGCATTATTGCCTATTAGGTAGGTACAACTAAAAAGTGAAAATAAAAAAACTATTTTACAAAAAAATACTACCGACTTCCAAACTACAAAGTCGGTGTCCATAACGCAAGAAATGGTACCTACGAAAGACACCGACTTCCAAAAATAAATTTATTTTTCACTTTGTAGTTTGAAAGTCGGTGGTATTTTTTTGTAAAAAAGTTTTTTTTTTAAATTTTTTGATTTTCTCTTTTTAGTTTTGGTATCTTTTATAGGTTTTTATTTCCTTTTTATGGTGTAATTTATTGTGTTTACCATGGAAATCATTTATAACCAAAGTGCATCTCATGAAAGTTCTAATTAGCCCAAACACGACCAGGATACATTGTTTTATTTCGGAGTTCCAGGCACTGCACCTCCAAAATATTCAGGCATCATCATCAGATCAGCTCGATGGTACCGTTTTCATTAGTAGGTGTTATTTATTTATAAGTATATGCTTCATCATAGTCGGTTAACTATTCGAGATATCTTATACCCGTGACATACTTATCACTAAGGAGTTCCAGTGGCCATCTTTGGTCTTCTTCATCAGTTCCACTTCACAAACTGATAAGTTCTGAGTGCAAATGATTGCATTGTTGATAGAATACCTAAATTGCATAATGTATGCCTATAATATTTGAGGATTTCCCTCGATTTCCATGAGATCCCGTCATCAGATTCTGACTGAGTGACAATGGACCACCTCGAGGGTATACCCTTTCAAACACAAATATAATTTCAAAACACGTCCACAATTAGCGGAGAAATCGCGCAATAACATACAAAAAAATACATAATAGACAAATTGAGAAAACCCTCCTTTTTCAAAAAGTAAAAAAGTACAATCTCAGCTTGCGCTGAACGTGCACAATGCACATACCTCTTGTGTTTATTTGTGTTTCCTTTCAGAAAATTTGTTAGGAAAAATAAAAAGACAAAACAGACTGATGTAAGTACAAAAATTAGTGTTATTTACAAAATGCATATCATTTATCATTAGTACGAAGCTTGTCTGCATGAGGTTTTGTAAGCTTGTGTGTTCGATAGCGGTGGCGGGACAACTGGCGTGATGACTTGAAAGTCTGAGGGCAGTGCTCACACTGGAACAGGAAGAGCTTGGTTAGAGCGTCTACAGACTAGTCCTTAGTTAATAAGGGCGCCGGCTGGAGGGGTGAAAGCGGGTGCACTTGTACTCCCCTAAGCTTCAGTAAAATATACAAAAACATTAAAAAATACGAGTTTCTTAAGCTTCAGTAAAATATACAAAAACATTAAAAAATACGAGTTTCTGTACTAACATTTCCGAGCTCCCTTGTGCACTTGTACTCCCCTAAGCTTCAGTAAAATATACAAAAACATTAAAAAATACGAGTTTCTGTACTAACATTTCCGAGCTCCCTTGTGCACTTGTACTCCCCTAAGCTTCAGTAAAATATACAAAAACATTAAAAAATACGAGTTTATGTACTAACATTTCCGAGCTCCCTTGTGCACTTGTACTCCCCTAAGCTTCAGTAAAATATACAAAAACATTAAAAAATACGAGTTTCTGTACTAACATTTCCGAGCTCCCTTGTGCACTTGTACTCCCCTAAGCTTCAGTAAAATATACAAAAACATTAAAAAATACGAGTTTCTGTACTAACATTTCCGAGCTCCCTTGTGCACTTGTACTCCCCTAAGCTTCAGTAAAATATACAAAAACATTAAAAAATACGAGTTTCTGTACTAACATTTCCGAGCTCCCTTGTGCACTTGTACTCCCCTAAGCTTCAGTAAAATATACAAAAACATTAAAAAATATGAGTTTCTTAAGCTTCAGTAAAATATACAAAAACATTAAAAAATACGAGTTTCTGTACTAACATTTCCGAGCTCCCTTGTGCACTTGTACTCCCCTAAGCTTCAGTAAAATATACAAAAACATTAAAAAATACGAGTTTCTGTACTAACATTTCCGAGCTCCCTTGTGCACTTGTACTCCCCTAAGCTTCAGTAAAATATACAAAAACATTAAAAAATACGAGTTTCTTAAGCTTCAGTAAAATATACAAAAACATTAAAAATACGAGTTTCTGTACTAACATTTCCGAGCTCCCTTGTGCACTTGTACTCCCCTAAGCTTCAGTAAAATATACAAAAACATTAAAAAATACGAGTTTCTGTACTAACATTTCCGAGCTCCCTTGTGCACTTGTACTCCCCTAAGCTTCAGTAAAATATACAAAAACATTAAAAAATACGAGTTTCTTAAGCTTCAGTAAAATATACAAAAACATTAAAAAATACGAGTTTCTGTACTAACATTTCCGAGCTCCCTTGTGCACTTGTACTCCCCTAAGCTTCAGTAAAATATACAAAAACATTAAAAAATACGAGTTTCTGTACTAACATTTCCGAGCTCCCTTGTGCACTTGTACTCCCCTAAGCTTCAGTAAAATATACAAAAACATTAAAAAATAGAGTTTCTTAAGCTTCAGTAAAATATACAAAAACATAAAAAAATACGAGTTTCTGTACTAACATTTCCTAGCTCCCTTCGATCACTCTTGAATTCTACTTCTATATTTTATAAACTTTTTTGCATTATAACAACAAATAGTTCTCGGTACAAAATAATGAGCAAAAGAAAACCCATCCTATTCGAGGCAGGGTGCTGAAGATGCACCGCGCAGAAAACAGCCCCTGAGGAAACACCTATGTGGTACCAAAGCTGTCGACAAGCTTACAGATTAAGCAAGCTGATGTGGCAATCGGCTAGCCATATTAGCCGCATTAGGTTGGACGCCCTCAGGCTAAGTGGCGCAATAATATTCACAAAGTGGTAGCAGCAGACCAGCAGTGGATGAGAGTTGCCGAAAATAGAAACAAATGGCCTATGTCCAGCAGTGAACTGCTGTAGACTGATGTTGTTGATCAAGTTTATACACTAATACTCAGCCATAGGCATTTATCACACGTGGCAACACACATGCAGCTGAGTACCAGTATTATACTTGCAGTGACTGCATATCTGATCTCCACGACCCAGTAATTGGATAACACGATACCGCTTGGCAAGTCTGGTGTCAGAGTCTTTGGCTTCTGACTACCCGTAACGACTGTGAAAGGTCTACAAATGATGCCGGCACCAGCGGTGTGACATGCTTGCCGAGGCATGGCGGAGTATCGCTATGTAATGGATGGTCACCCATCCACGAACCGACCACGGCAAGCGTTGGTTAACCTTGAACATCGACACGTGTGGCTGTTATAATTTAGCCACGAGCTCCTACTGTGCACAGTTTGATATTATTGCTAAGGGCAGACTTCAGACTAGAATCTAGACAAAATACTTTTCAGACACTACTGAACAGAACGTGAGGTGCGGGATTGGAAACTCGCAGCAAGAAGGTTTCGCGTTCGAGTCAAAAGCCTTAGATCGCAGTGGCGCTTGACATTACGTGAACATTCCACAGGTAAAGTCAATGCTATACATTTTGACGTTAGCGTCTGGTGATAATCCCACAGAAAAGTTTTTGTCTATGCCTGCAGAGCGGCCAAGTGACACTGTCGCTACGACAATGGAAATTCGTGGCAAGAAAGTTAGAATCGCCGTGCAATCGGTGCAATGCGCGTTACTTACGCATCGCAGTAAAACAAATAAGTAAGAAACAGACGAAACAGAGAAGAGCCATCACGTGACATTTTGGTCTATTCGTGTAGAAATAAAGGAATTTCAGCACTAACGTTTTGAAATAAGATCGAAAATCATTTGTTCACGAAAAAATCCTTTGCCACGCCATGCCGTGCCATGCCATCAGTAAGCGCCGGTCCTAAGTAGTTATCGGTCGTGGTGAACAAGTGGTTAAGAACTTGCCTCTCGCGCTTGAGGTCGTGGGTTCATATCCGGGCAAGTACCAATGTGTCTTTTTAAATTCATATGGTGTAAGTTTAATTTGGACATCGGTGACAACAGTGCAGGAAAACATCGTGAGGAAACCCGGGCTTATAGTTAGTTTATTATAAGTTTGTTCTTCATTGGTGTACTTAATTGCTGCAAGTCGTTCCAGTGTGCGGATTAACGAATAAATAAATGAAACCAGTTTCGGCGCCTTTCTCACCGGGTCGGTGCGTTTTCGTTTCTGTACAGATTTTTTACCGAGACCCACTTGTTGATCGGCTCAGTTTTTATTTTTTTATTTTATTTCGGGATAAAAGACAGGAGTACAATTAAATGTGATACATACTATCTAATTAAACAAAATACTTATTATACTACTAGCAACAATATCCACTTATTACTACTAATTTGATAATTATTAATGCTACGTGCTAAAAAAAAAGAGAATACATGAGCAACGTTTCTAACAACGAAATTTATGAACACAAATAGAGAAGAAAAGAAAAATACACCACTTAATAATTTATAATTAGAGAAGAGAATCGACTAGAGATTTCCTAAATTGTTGTGCTGTTAGATTAAAAATATCATTGTTTTCAAATCTAGTGTTGTGAATCCACAAGTTGGCGCAGAGGAGCGCGAAAGCCAGCATTTGAATTACAGACGTGCCTGATATTAATAAAAAGTAGGCGGTATGAACGCGCTTGTCTACGCACTACTGTCCTCGGAACGATGTAACAAATTTTATTTACTAAGTCTGAACAATCATATTTGTTATTCACAATACCATGTAGAAACATTGTTCCGAGAAGCAGTCTTCTGGATTCTAGGGTTAACAGTTTGTAATTCTTATGTAACATATCATGCGAACCGTGGCTGTGATAGCATCTGTAATGCAGAGCTCTTAGGAATTTACGTTGAACAGTCTCAATCGAGTCAATATACTTTGAGTATTAGGGATTCCATATCATAGTAGCAAACTCCAGACAAGGTCTAACAAGCGATATATATATAAGTATCTATAGGTTGATGGACGCTTGAAATCCTTGCTGTTGCGCATAACAAACCCGTACATTTGAAGGGCTTTGCTGATTACATTGTCTACATGGATATTAAAATGAAGTTTAGAGTCGAGCACCACACCGAGGTCACGCAATGAATACACTCTTTTTAATTGTTTATTAAGCAAGTGATAGTTATAAGTATGCTGCTTTATGTTTTTGGTGAATGTAATCGAATTACATTTGGATAAGCTCAAAGAGAGTTTATTCAAGGTGCAATAGCTAGACAGTCGATCTAAGTCACTTTGAAGCTCCAAACAGTCATCAATATTTTTTATAGTTTTGTACACTTTCAAGTCATCCGCGTGTAGTAAAAAGTTCGAATGCTTAAAACAAGCGCGGATATCATTTATAAACAACGTAAACAACAATGGGCCCAAAATTGAGCCCTGAGGAACCCCGGATGTGACGGAAATTAGCTCCGATTGAAATCCGTTAATAACAACCTTTTGAGTACGGTTTGTTATGTAAGAGGTGAACCATCTCAATAAATTGCCGCGAATACCATTGAAGGCAATTTTACGCAAAAGTAATTCGTGATCCACCTTGTCGAACGCTTTTTGAAAGTCTGTATATACTGCATCAGTTTGCAAACGATTATCCATGTTTTCAAAAACATAGCCTACAAAAATAAGTAGATTTGTATAAGTAGATCTTTGTTGGACGTATCCGTGCTGATCTTTAATTATAGCCTTGTGTAAAGTAGGATAAATTTCGTTATAAACCAGTCTCTCAAAAAGCTTCGACAAGGTAGACAGAATCGAGATCGGACGGTAGTTCTCTACGTCATCCTTTGATCCCTTTTTAAAGACAGGGGTTAAGTGAGCTATTTTGGTGCGGTATTGTTTCATTTTCTTTGCTATGGTGTTTGTCATTGGCAATCGCGAGGGACAGATGTATACAAGTCAGATACATCTGTCTCTTACTCATACTGGATATAACCTTGCTCTAAGAGGTCATGGTAGTCCCCCAGAAGTCAGAAGTGCACCCGGACGCGTGGTTACCTGTACCGCCGCAGTAGTGCGATGGCTTTCAATATGCTGCACCAGGCAGCGTCGGCTGTGGTACGAGACTGCACACTCGTCGCAGATAAACGGACGCTCGAATGTGTGCGCGCGGCGCTCGTGCAGCTGAAAGAGAAGGAGATAGTTTTAGAGAGAGGAGGGAGAAAAATAATAGTAGACATAGGAATTTATTTATAAAAAATCTCTGAGATTTGATTCTTGATTTTGATATAAAGGCTCCGGTATGGAAATTTTATAAGTAGTGAAATTAATTTTATAGCGTGATGTTAGGGTAAGTGTGTTAAGGTCAAATCTTGCAACTTAATTTTAAAGCAGTTATCCTCCACCGATTAAGATGAAATTTGGCATACTCGTTTAGTTTGGATGAAATTCGTGGTTATTATTATTATTTATTAAAGTACAAGTTAGCTAAGTGACGTCATTCTAAATCTAATATGGCGGACTAGTTATTTTTGTGCACTGCCATGATATGGGTTTCAAATGAAAGGGTTTGCTGAGAAGAATACAAAAAGGATAGTTTAAAAAAAGATTTTTTAATGAATAATTTTGTTTTATGTAACTATGTTTTCCGTCAATTGTGAACTGATATTGTAAATATTATTTTTGGTTGAAAGAGTAATCGTTTCTATATACATCTGGTGAAAATCTGATGAAGAGTTTCAGAGATATACAACAGAACACTTCAATAAAAGTCGGAAAATCTCTGTATATCTCTAGTAACTTTAGGCATTATAATTGTCTTACAATAGAACTTGTCAACTAGGTACATCAAAAAAACGTAAAAATTAAACCGGCCAAGTGCGAGTCGGACTCGCGCACGAAGGGTTCCGTACCATTACGGCAAAAAACGGCAAAAAAAAACGTTTGTTGTATGAGAGCCCCACTTAAATATATCATCTGTGAAAATGTCAACTGTATAGCTACCAAGGTTCATGAAATACAGCCTGGTGGCAGACAGACACTGGAGTCTTATTATTAGGGTCTCGTTTTTACCCTTTCGGTACGCAACCCTAAAAACTACCTATTTTACAAAAAAAAGTACAATCGACTACCAACAAAAAATACTACCAAGTGACGAATAACTTGAATTTCGACAGTCGGTGCAAAAATTGAAGAAACAAAACAGGAACACTGACTGCCAAAATTGAAGTAATTTTTTTTCTTTTTGTGTTTGTTAGTGGAAATCGTTTGTTGTATTTCTTTGTAAAAAGTATTTAATATTTTTTTTGAACATTGGCCTTTTGGCCTTACTATTTTCATATTTAATTTTAGTGGTGTGAGTCTTTTTCCTGCGGCATAAAGTATGTCTAAGTAGCAGCCCGGAGCCTGGCTTTGTGCTCAGTTGTTGGCAACACGCTCGCCCCCTGTTACAAGCGACTTACATATAACTGGCGAAGTGTGGGTGTGTACTATAGGAAGAACTCTACCCAACTCAACAGCGTGATATTGTGCTATGGACATCTGCGTTAAAACGGTTAAATATCAACATATCTGTCTCTTTCTCTCACCTTGAGCTGAGCGTTATCAAGAGCGAGATAGCTGCAGTGTTGGCAAGGCAGCTCCCTCTTCATACCGTGGTAGGATCTGCAGTGACGTTTCAGCTGTGTGCTAGAAATGAAACTTTTGCCGCAAAACTGAAATCAATTAAACAACTTACTAGCATCTTATTGGCTTTGTTCTTCAGACAGGCTGTACTCATAGATAATCGGCATGCTTGTGTGATCCAGCAGTCCAATTGCGTAAGTGAATTCGGCAAGGCAAAGGGTTTGACTACATAAAAGAGTACGACCAATCACATGCGAGATCAAATACGCTATGTGGATTTCCTAGACTGGTGGCTGCAGATGTAAGAACCAAATAGACCGGACATACCTACTGTATAAAGATACTGATTAGAATCTGTCAGTATGCGTATCAAAACGTAAAAATGTAGTAACTAGTAACGCCATCTATATCATGTAATGTGTAACATTCTTTTGAATAAAGTTTAGTCTGTTGCGAACAGTTCACGTGTTTCAATAGGTTATGGGCTTCTCCCGATTTATCAGTAATTTAAAGTGAGAAAAATAGATAAATTGTACACGTTGTTACGCGGAAACATGGCTACGAACTATATTGCCAGTGTGCCGAAATTAAAAGGCAGGGAGAATTATGATGAGTGGTGTTTTGCGGCTGAAAATCTGTTGGTTCTAGAAGGGATGGATAAGTACATCAAACCAACGGCAGATCTCGAAGTAAAACCAGTAGATGACGCAAAAACTAAGGCAAAGTTAATATTAACGATTGATCCAGGATTGTACGTGCATATTAAGAACACCAAGAGCTCAGCAGAATTATGGAATAAGTTAAAGACCATGTTTGATGACTCTGGTTTCTCAAGAAAAATAACCTTGCTTCGACATTTGATATCCATAAGATTAGAAAATAGTGACTCGATGTCCACCTATGTCACACAAATGGTCGAAACTGCTCAACGGTTAAATGGCACGGGATTTACAATAACAGATGAATGGCTGGGATCGTTATTACTAGCAGGTTTGTCCGAACGATTTTCTCCTATGATTATGGCAATTGAACACTCGGGTATTTCGATAACTGCAGATGTCATAAAGTCAAAATTACTCGACATGGAGGTAACCAGTGATTATGAAGGCGGTGGCACAGCATTCGCAGCGAGAAATAAATATTCCTTTGGCAACACTAAGCCAAAGAAAAATGGCGGCCCGTCAGTCTCAATGACGAACAAAAAAATGGTGACGGAAAATATGCCAACAAAAACAATTACATGTTATAAGTGCAAAGAGGATGGACATTATCGAAATCAGTGCCCATTATTAAAAAGAAATGCAAGTAAATGCGTATTTAATGTTGTAGCCGTTGGGCATAGGGTTCGGGCCT
Source organism: Anorthoa munda (assembly GCA_945859665.1). Lineage (NCBI taxonomy): Eukaryota > Metazoa > Arthropoda > Insecta > Lepidoptera > Noctuidae > Anorthoa > Anorthoa munda. The sequence continues at coordinate 2,174,763 of OX243919.1, read as the reverse complement.
CTGAGTAAAAGTCCTTGCTGAATTTTCACTATTTTAATCACCAATACAAAATAATTACACATACGGGAACAAAACAAGATAAACATGAACTAATTAATCAAAGAGTTTACAATTAGAGGTCTAAGATGGCCGGCGCTTTACGAGCGCGGCCTGAAACACGTCGCGTGCACGTTTCGAGGGTAGACTCAGACTTAGACTGTCCTTTTTCTGGTACCGCCAGAAACGCTTGCTCAACGCGGTTCGCGGGAATAATTGTTGCGCGTGATTGGTCGCCCACGTCAGTAGTGTCAACCTTTCTGCCGTGGGCGCGATCATCCGATTGGATGTGCCTATCAGTGGGGCCAACAGTATCATTCACTCTATCGTCTTGGGGTTGCCACGTTACATACTCCCCCTCTAGATCACGATTACGACCTCGATCGTGGTCTAGCCTAACATTACTGTCATTCGGAATGGGTTGTAAGCAAGGTCGGCCTCGCTTTTTCTTAGGCTCCAGTGGCTGAGCGCACTCATCTATTCGACCTCGAAAAGGGGTGAGCTGATTAGCGTGGAATTTGCCCAATACCTCACCAGGATTTCCATCAGATGCAATTAGGTACGTTGTTGGACTCATGTGACAACGTCCACGTGTAGTAGATTGCAGCAGTTCATCAATGCGAGGCATTGGATAGGCGTCCGACTTCGTGATTGAATTTAACTTTCGATAGTCGACGCAGAAACGATAACTGCCGTCACGTTTAGGTACTAGCAGGGCTGGAGCAGCCCACGCAGATTCGCAATCTTCAATAATATCTTCAGCCAACATCTTGGTCAGCTCTTGCTGCATAATCTCCTTCTTTGCAGGTGTCAGGCGATATGGAGGCGTCGCTATCGGAGAATTATTCCCCGTGTCTATATGATGTTCCCCATATGGAGTCGGCTCCCCAATTGTATTAAAAATCTCCTGAAAATCCGTGAGTAATTGGGCAAGCTCCTCACGCTCCTGATCCTCTAAACCTGCACCTTCGTCATCGCGTAAAACATTCATCGCGGCGTAAGAATGACGAGGTGAAAAAGTTTCCGAAATCAATTTATACTTTTGATCTACACTATCCGAAAAATGCCACAGGCGCTGCTTGAAATTGATAACGAGACCGGCACTGTTAATAAAATCTATACCTAAAAGTGATTCATTATCTTGCGCTTCGGGAAAAATAATAAACTCGGTGGGCACAATTTTATGAAGAAGTGTCACCTGTACCTCTGCAACGAGCACCTCCATCAGGCGCGTGCAGCCATCCGCCAGGCGGATGTTTCTAGTGCACTGTTGTAAAGGATGGCCTTTTTCCTTCAACACACGAAAAAGTGTGTGACCGGCAATACAGCCTCTAGACCCAGTATCCAGTACCGCGGTACCATTTTTCCCCAAAATACCTATTTGCATCAAAGGTCTATTATTATTAGGCTCCCCCTTGATTGGGCCTCCCTTGGTTCGACCCTGTGCGGACGCGAGGTGTTTCTTACAATTTTGTAGTTCGTTATTTCTATTTACATTTACCGAGCTTAAACCTAAACATTTATGAGCACTACCATTAGGAATATGTGAACATAAACAATCACTCTGAACATTATCTAAACATTGAACAATTATATCCTTATTCATGTAACATGATATGTCAACATTATCGTTATCATCTGACTGAATTACATGTCCATGTTGCGAACTGGTTTTAGTTGAACATATAGAAAACTTATTGTCTCTAATATAATTATTATTAGCACACACATTTTTGATGACATTAGAATGCTCGTTAGTATGTTGTAGTTCAGTAACACAATCATAGTAAGGTTTTAAGTGACTCCCAGCGTTGCAATACGCTGGGTTACCTTTGGTACCGGCAGGAACGATGCGAGGCGGACTCGGCGACTTTCGACCGCGCGGGACGTTATTCGTACGCTCGCGAACGGTCGCTAGGCAACGAGCGGCAACGGCGGCGGCGCTCACGGCGCGGTCGCAGGTACTCTGCGGGGCCGGCGCGGGTGGCGCTGGCGGGACGCTAGCGGCTGTCGATCTCGGCTCGTCCGACGCACATTCATTTTGCATGATAACGCGATGGCGGGAACCGCGCACTTTTGAATTTACGTTATCACTGGTTGTCGTAACCGAATAGAAAGCATTTTGAGAATTAGATTGACACTTTTCGCACTTTGATTTTATAACGTTAGGGGTACCGCACCCATAACATTGAATAGGTTTATTTTTGTTTACGTTGTCATCACTTCTCCCGGAATCACTTTTATTGCTGTTTATTAACTTTTTACACTGCGATTTTTCGTGTCCCCATTTCTTACAGTAACTGCACGATAGCCTTTTGTTGCTAGTGGTCTTCTTATCACTTGGTGCCGAAGTTGAAGTAGCACCGGTCGCGGCAGATTGTTGACTGGCGCTCGGAAGCGTCAGTGTCGATGTCTTGCCCCATGTGCTGTCTTCTAACGATTCCTCGATCGCTCTGGCACGGTGCAGTAGCTGGTCGAAAGATGTTATGGAGTTACGATCGAGCCGCTTTTTTATTCTACGATCGAGAAGCCCGTATATCATATCTAGTTGTACTTTTTCACGTAGATCTTCTTGTGGCAATCTCGATAAAAGCGCTCGCGTCTTCGCTATAAATAAATCTGTCGAGTCTGCATTTTGTCGCAACGAAAACAACTCCAAATATATTCGAAAAGGCGGACGATGCTCTCCGAACGCACTTTTAAGTTTTTGAATAGCATCCGACCAAGACGTGGTGCTGGTTTTTATCCCCTGCCACCATAATGCTGCTGAGTCTACTAGCAACATAGAGAGTCCTTTGACAGCGTTATCATCCGATATCTGTAGGCAGTTTTTGTACACTTCTATTGCGTCGATAAACCCGTCAACATCAGCAGACGATCCGTTGAATCGAGCTGTGCATTTTGAGAAGTTCGCGGCGGGCGTTGTCATGGACACTTCAGGCGCTGGTGTCGAAGTCCTCACATCCTGGATGAGCCTCGCGAACATCTCTGCCTGACTCTGCTGTAGTGAGTGCATCAGGGTTGCAAATTGACCCTGGTCCATGGTGATCGATGTGGACATCTCTGTTGCCTCTTCCAGTTCTACTCCCTGATTCTTGGATTTCTTATTTCTGGTTTTGGAACCACGTGGCGAAAATTTTCATTCACCGGAAACGCCAGTCGTAGCGCTTCAGGTTCCAAAACTCCCGCTTGTAGGTAGGTAGGTGTAATCGAAGGCTTCCTCCTGGAGTACTTACTCCAATTGCGGCGCTATGCTTCGTAAAACAAATCCGCAAGCACGTGTCGTCAGAGGCCCCTACTGTTGGGACGCCAAATGTAGCCGTTGGGCATAGGGTTCGGGCCTCTGAGTAAAAGTCCTTGCTGAATTTTCACTATTTTAATCACCAATACAAAATAATTACACATACGGGAACAAAACAAGATAAACATGAACTAATTAATCAAAGAGTTTACAATTAGAGGTCTAAGATGGCCGGCGCTTTACGAGCGCGGCCTGAAACACGTCGCGTGCACGTTTCGAGGGTAGACTCAGACTTAGACTGTCCTTTTTCTGGTACCGCCAGAAACGCTTGCTCAACGCGGTTCGCGGGAATAATTGTTGCGCGTGATTGGTCGCCCACGTCAGTAGTGTCAACCTTTCTGCCGTGGGCGCGATCATCCGATTGGATGTGCCTATCAGTGGGGCCAACAGTATCATTCACTCTATCGTCTTGGGGTTGCCACGTTACAATGTTGTTTTCCTTAATGGAAAGTTTAACAAGAACGAATGGTACGTGGACTCCGGTGCAAGTGCACACATGACTGCGAATAAAGCTTGGGTAAAGAACATGAATATAACGCCGTGTTTACCAGAAATTGTTGTCGCAAATGAATCAAAAGTGCCAGTTGTTTGTTCCGGAGACGTAGACATTGTTTCGGATTTAGAATGTCACATAACAGTCAAAAATGTGCTATGTGTGCCCAGTTTAACAACCAACTTATTATCGGTGAGTGAGCTTATTAAAAATGGAAATAATGTAATATTTGAAGAGAAGCACTGTTATATTCGCAACAAAAACAAAGAATTGGTTGCGACTGCAGATTTGTCAGACGGTGTTTATAAGTTGAGATTACAATCACAAAGTTGTTTGTTGGCTGCTCCAGCAGTTAGTGGAAAGTTATGGCACAGAAGATTAGCACATATAAACAGTCAAGACATGCATAAAATGAGAAATGGTATTGTGGAAGGTTTGTCATATGATAGCAATTTTGATATAACCAAGTCTCAATGTATCACATGCTGTGAGGCAAAACAAATGAGATTACCTTTTTCACATGTGGGTGAGCGAAGTACAGAAACGCTACACAGAATTCACAGTGATATTTGTGGGCCCATGGAAACAAGAACTTTAAATGGTGCACAATATTTCCTGTTATTTGTTGATGATTATAGTCGCATGACTTTCATATATTTTCTGAAGCGGAAGAGTGAAGCTTTCAACAGGTTTAAGGAATTCAAATCAGTTGTTGAAAACCAACAAAGTAAGAAAATAAAGATATTCAGAACAGATAATGGACTAGAATTCTGTAATAAGGATTTTGATAGTTACCTAAAACACTCAGGTATAATACATCAAAGATCAAATTATTATACCCCAGAACAAAATGGACTTTGTGAAAGGGCTAACCGAACGGTGGTCGAGAAAGCTAAATGTTTATTATATGATGCAAAGTTAGACAAGAAATTTTGGGCAGAGGCAGCCAATACAGCTGTATATTTGAAAAACAGATCTATTGCATCGGGATTGGACAAAACACCATATGAATTGTGGTATGGATCAAAACCAGATTTGAGTCACCTACGTTTGTTTGGGAGCAAAGTCATGGTGCATGTCCCTAAACAGAAGCGTTTAAAATGGGATAAAAAATCCACACAGCACATTTTAATTGGATATGGTGAGGATGTAAAAGGTTATCGCGTGTATAATCCAGCCAAGAACACTGTTGTCATAAGCAGAGATGTCATAGTGATGGAGGATGAGATAGAGGTCAAGGAAACCAAAGAGGAGTCAGCCATCTGGATTCCTAATGAAGAGACGCCAGTAGATAGTCTGGTAGAAGAGAGTAGTGATTCAGTGGGGGAATTGTCTCAGAAAGTTACAGAAACTGAGAATCCATTTGATTACTCTTCAGATTCTTCAGAGTATGTTGATGGCAATGAAACATTAACTGAAAATCCAGCACTAGATGTCCCAGAACATACAGTTCAGTCAACATCAACACCTGAGCAAGTGACAGAGGAGTATAGCAAGCGTCACAGAAAGAAACCAGAGAGGTATGGTTTTAGCAACATATGTGTTTCCAGTACTGTTCCAGCATCTGAAGAGATTGTGTTCTCAGAGGCTCTTGAGGGGCCAGAGAGGGTGCAGTGGGAGCAGGCAATGGCTGATGAGCTACAGTCATTTGAGGACAATGAGGCGTGGGAGCTTGTGGACACTCCAGGTGATGTGACAATAGTGAAGTGCAGGTGGGTGCTCAGTAAAAAATATGATATTGACAATAATGTGCGTTTTCGAGCTCGGCTTGTCGCAAAAGGTTTTTCGCAGAAACCTGGTGTTGACTATACAGATACTTTTTCACCAGTAGTGCGACATTCAACCTTAAGATTATTGTTTGCACTTAGTGTTAAAACAAAAATGAGTATTACTCATTTAGATGTAACCACTGCTTTCTTGAATGGATTTTTGAAAGAAAATATATATATGTCATTACCTGAAGGTTTTGTAAACAAAAGTGGGGGAAAAGTATTAAAATTAAAAAAGGCAATTTATGGGTTAAAACAGTCTTCCCTAGCATGGTATGAAAGAGTTAAGGAGGTTTTAAGTAAATTAGATTTTAAAAACAGTCAATATGAACCATGTTTGTTTACAAAAATGAATGGTAAAAATAAAATTGTAGTAGCACTGTATGTAGACGATTTTCTAATTTTTTCAAACAGTGACACTGAAAGTAATAAATTAAAAAATGTTTTAGGTTCAGAATTTAAGTTAAAAGACCTAGGACCTGTAAGACAATATCTAGGCATGAGAATAAATTTAGATAAAAATAAAAATGTAATTACTGTAGATCAACAACAATATATTGAACAGTTAGTTTCTAGATTTCAGATGTCTGATTGTAAAACACAAAGTACTCCAATTGAGCCTAAATTGAATTTAGATAAGTCAACTGATAAATATTTACCTGATGTTCCGTATCAAAAACTAATTGGAAGTTTAATGTACTTAGCTGTATTAACAAGACCAGATATTGCTTACTCTGTGAGCTATCTCAGCCAATTCAATACCTGTTATAGTCATATACATTGGAACTATGCAAAACGTGTATTGAGATATTTGCAATGTACTAAGGATTATTGTTTAAGGTATAGTAATAATCATAGTGATCTACAAGGGTTTGTGGACAGTGATTGGGCAAGTGACGCCTTAGATAGGAAATCCTATACTGGCTTTTGCTTTATGCTATCAGGATCAGCTATTTCTTGGCAAAGTAGAAAACAGAAAACTGTCTCATTGTCAAGTACAGAGGCGGAATACACTGCTCTGTCTGAAGCTTCTAGAGAGGCTGTCTATTTAAGAAATTTAATGCATGAAATTACCAATTCACACTGCGTAATTCCTTTGTTTTGTGATAACCAGAGTGCATTGAAGTTAGCTTTAAGTAATCAATGCCATAATAGATCAAAACATATTGATGTCCGTTGCCATTACATTCGAGATGTTGTGAAGTACAAATTTGTTAAAATTATATATATACCTAGTGAGGAAATGCCCGCTGACATACTGACTAAAGGTCTATGTAACTTGAAGCATTACAAGTTTATGAACTTGCTTGGCGTTGTTTCTATGTATTGATTTGTTTATCTTGTTTATTTTGATAAGTGGGGGTGTCAGTATGCGTATCAAAACGTAAAAATGTAGTAACTAGTAACGCCATCTATATCATGTAATGTGTAACATTCTTTTGAATAAAGTTTAGTCTGTTGCGAACAGTTCACGTGTTTCAATAGAATCTAATAAAAGTGATTGGCGTTCTGTAGATTCATCCTAACCCAATGGGAAAAAAGTATGATGAACTGGATACCTGTCCGGCACTATCCTACTGTTTCTAATGGTATACTTACTTCACACACAAAATTGAATCCCAAATGCAATTTCGCATGGCTGATAAAACATTTCCAGTTGCTGACAGATTTTTTACATATTTTACATTTCACTGGCCCTTGAGGATCGAATTTGCCATCAACCATATCCATATACTGCTGCCTTTTTTCCTTTCTCGATATTTTTTTGACAGTTCCGTCTGGCGGCCATTTTGTTTCGCCGCCTACTTGGTCTAATCTGTGAAACTCTATTTCTACTTTCAGCTCGGGAAATCCGTCGTAATTTTCATAATCCTCATTGGTTTCATTGCTTGTGGTAGGGTTTTCAACTATTTGGGTTATTAAATCATCAGTGTTTACTACAAGTTCGTTAAAATCTTTAGTGTTTTCGAAGTGTCTTTGGTAGCCAAGTTCTGTTAATTTCTGTTCACTCTCCTGGCTCTTATTTCGGAGATGTAAAGCTGAATCTACGACTTCTTTGCATTTGCCACAAATGTTTTGAGGTAAACCATCATTGTGCTCGATCTAGACAAGTAATAATAATTATGTTGAGGACAATAATCGAGCCTGTATAACCTTAGAAGGCTTACCTTCCGCGATACTCCTTTAAAGTTAACTATAATAACTATCCGTCGAGACAACGAGTACAATAGTCCAGTAGAAATCGACATTAAAATTGCAAAGCTTGTTGTAGATCTGGATTTTTAGTATGTTGTATGGGCCAGTTAGGGTAGTGTTAATCCAAATTCGCAACTTCGAAAAACGTGTGCTCGCTTCGAAATTAGGGGACTTTTTTAAGTTTTTGCTCTAAACGACATTTAGCAATGCATTTTTGGACGGGCAAATTTGCAACAATTTAAGTTAAACTGTGGCTCTATAAACCCTAAAGGGACCAAGCTACGCAAGCAACTTTGCCAACAATTAGAAACTTAGAGTAAATGCATCTTTGAAAAACTCGCCTGCTTAAAAAGCGAACTAAAAAGACGTAAACAAGAAGAAAATCATGTTGTGCAGTCGGAGGATACATATTCGCGAGTCGGCTGACTAATACGAGATGTATCCTCCGACTGTACAACATGATTTTCTTCTTTTTTACGTCTTTTTAGTTCGCTTTTTAAGCAGGCGGGTTTTTTGATTTTTAGAATTATTTTTTTTTATTTATAACTTTTTAGTTAACATATTTTTTCGAATTAGGTACATTTGAATATATAAGTGTTATATATTTTTGAAATCTTCTCTAAAAACCCTTCATTTTGATACCCCACTCGATGGGTATGGAAGAAAAAATATTTTGCAACCCCCACAATATGGCGCCCAAAATCCGCCATGTTCCTTTTTTTTTAAAGGGAACACTTGGGCAGTCAAGACCTATCTAACGATGTCTTAATTATAAAAATCTGCCAAGTAGTTTTAATGATATGAGGTAATAAAGAATATTACATACATACAAACATACAAGATACGCGCGAAAAACATAACCCTTTCCTTGCAGCCGGGTAAAAATAGGGAAAATTACTATACGTGACCTTTTGGTATTAAAGGACCACATTTTGGAGACAGGTATGTCTGCTTGTCTGACGCTCTACGCCCTACACATTTTTCTTGCACGTTGTACCATAGTAAAAATAAATTCTCAGTCTGTCTTCTTTGCAAAGACATTCAAACTAAGATTATTTGAGTGATAATGAGTTTTTGGTAACCTTTGCTTAACGTATCGTCTAATGATGTGAAATAAGATAAATATTGTAAAGAGCTGGGGCTCAGGGATAAATTAATCGGGGTATTCCTCGAATCGCAACAAATGAAGCGCACCAAAAGTATTCCTTGAAACGCACCAACGATGAAACATAGAGAAGAGCATGAAGGATTCGTAATAAATGATATCGATAGACGTTTTAAAATTGAAACGTACCAATTGTATTTTCATTAAAACTACCAGGAAAGCAGAAATGAACTGGAACTAGGTGCAAAAATTAATTCTAAGCTCAACAATGGTAAAAATACAGGTTTTGAAATTGAATCATTTGTTGTTTTTAAAAGTACCAGGGTGACAGAAAAGAACAGAAAATAGGCGCCTAATCGATCTCACTAAGTTATGCACCAACCATTAAACAGAAATATAAAGTATTCGTTATTATTCACTTTATCGATAGAAGTCCTAAAATTCATTAAACTTTACACTGACATTAGACTAGGGCATGCATTTCGAAATTTCGAAATTTCATAGTTTCGAAATTTCGGACCATATTTGCATGTTTATTAATTTCGAAATTGACAGCCTTAATTTCGAAATTTCGAAACTGGATTTTTTTATTTACTATTGGAGGGAAACCTTCGCTTGAACTTTTGGGAAAAAAAAAACCAGGTAGTGTGGTATTTTTACCTCATTAAAACTAAACCGGTGATCCCATCAGCACTTCTTAAAATACCACATCCTTGGGGAGCCTATAAAGGAGTCTCCCTTGAACCTCGCTGTGGATGGCAGCACGTGATCACTGTGTCACTGTCTTTCCTGAGGTCACACGGTGGACGGACAGAGACCCCACTCTGAGCGCCCGAAACCCCGGAGTTCCACCTGCCTTAAATGTTAAAGGCGGGGTTTCGGCGTGTCTACATCGAGGTGGTTGCCTCCACGATACCTTCTTCCATGAATGGGGTTTGCCTTCTCACGATTCCACTCGGTAGCTATTTCACTCTAGTTTTCTGTCTCCGCCAGCATTTTCCTCACTAATATTGGCAGAGACAGGGCTCGCCCGATCCTGGCGACTAAGACCCTCCGCACAAAGGCCTAAGATGGCACTCCTCGAGCATGTGCCGTGCAGAAGCCAAGTTGCCTCTACAATGATGGCAATTTACCGTGACCTATCACCCAATCCTATTCCGAAGCAACCGTGCCCGATCAGTACCTGAATATGCCTGTAGGAGATGCACTCCACTCTTTTCAGCCATACGTGCTATTCAAATGACCATTTGCCGCTACAGGCTGTTGATTTTAGTCCTGCAGCGTCGGACATCTGACAGTCTATTTCTGCCTCCGAGATTGGGCAGCAGTCTATGCAAAGCACCCAATGCGAGACAAAAGGATCTCGAAATGTTATAAAAAAAAGTTCAAAGCCCCGACATACATGGTTAAACCAAGATAGTGGACTTGGGCATCTCCTATTGTCACTAACGAGCTGGATGGCTCTCTCCTCTTCGGCAGCGCCTCAATTTTATGAGGCGCTAACTGTAACTATCTTTAACCCCAGCTCGCTAATCAACGCTGACCAAACGCCTCTTGCCACTCCGAGCTCGGAAAGCTGGTTGCTATCGTCAAAGTATTTGTAAAAGAAAAAAATCACTTTGTTTGAATATAAATTGCACTTAGGCACCTCTCCAGACTACAAATTCTGCGTTTTGAGTTTAGTTCAAGTATTTTTTGATTTTCCATTATAGTTGGATCCACAGTTTCGAAATTTCGAAATTTCGAAACTGAGAACTCCAATTTCGTAAGCTAATTTCGAAATTGGAAATGTACGAAACTGCACGCCCTACATTAGACACGATGACTTTCAACTTTTTGAGAATTCTTAAGAGTTCTTCTCTTCTTGAGAGTTCCAATTCATTTCTGTTTTTCTGGTAGTTTTAATAAAAAAACAACTAGGACAGTTGAATTTTAAAATGTCTATCGATATCATTTATTACGAATCCTTCATGCTCTTCTCTATGTTTCATCGTTGGTGCGTTTCGAGGAATACTTTTGGTGCGCTTCATTTGTTGCGATTCGAGGAATACCCCAATTATTCAAACAGCACTCTCTAATTGATTTAATACCTACATCATAAATAAAACTAACGGGTAAGGTGATTCTATCTCGAGATCCAAGGTCACTTACGTCACGCGTACGTCTGTAAAGAAACAATAGATGCAACAAAACTAATCCTGGGCACCGAAAAAGAAACAGCGATATAAATTTCAGTTTTAATTGAAGTTTGCTCTCAAGGGTTTACTAATATTGGCCTGATCATCATCATCAGTCTGCGCCAGACTACTGCTGGGCATAGGTCTCACCAATCGTGGACAATTATTTATCTCAATCTTCGGTTACTAAAATAAAAACCGGCCAAGTGCGTGTCGGAATTCGCACATTCAGAATTCCGTACCAAACCGCAAAAATAAGTTGGTTGTAATAGGAAAAATTTGGGAATTTCATAGAAAATATCTGATTCAACAATATATCCGTATTTTTTAGTAAAATATACGTACCTAATAATAAACATTATTACCAAATTTTGAAGTTCATAGGTTATTGGGCAGTTAAAAAAGTTAAAAGATTTGTTAGATAGTATTTTTGCACGTTTTTACAGCATTGTACCAAAATGTGTTACAAAAAAAATAAAAATATCGAGTGGATGCGAGTGAATTTAAAACCGCGCCATCTATTGGAATCAATTTAAATGCTCCATTCAAATAATCTTTTAAATGTGAATTAAGAGCCCAATATCCCTTAATTTTGTGCTTAGGAGAGTTAATTTTAAACAAAAACATAAATTTTTAGGGTTCCGTACCCAAGGGTAAAAACGGGACCCTATTACTAAGACTCCGCGATCCGTTTGTCTGTCCGTCTGTCTGTCCGTCTGTCACCAGGCTGTATCTCATGAACCGTGATAGCTAGACAGTTGAAATTTTCACAGAAGACGTATTTCTGTTGCCACTATAACAAAAAATAATAAAAAACCGAATAAAATAAATATTTAAGTGGGGGTCTCATACAACAAACGTGATTTTTTTGCCGTTTTTTTGCGATAATGGTACGGAACCCTTCGTTTGCGAGTCCGACTTGCACTTGGCCGGTTTTTTATGTTTGTTTCTATAAAAACTTAATATTCCACAAAATTTCATTATAAATCGAACCTTGTCATGCCTAATGTTATTTATTACCAAATTTTCTTTCTTCACGTTGGGTGCCCGTGGCTGTACCTAAAACCTGTGTGACAGACGAGATGACGGACGACGGCTCCGTTTCCGTCCGACCCTTCGGGTACGAATTTCCGGAACCAAGCGAAGTAGGTATACCTTATTGTTTTTCATTTGCACAGTATGCTACGAACAATAAAATTTAGGTCAATGAACTTTAAAACTTACATTTAATCCCGTTATTATAAACAAACCATGGGTAGAATGGTCAATTTCTTCTACATTTGTAAATAAAGGTATAACATTCTCTTTAGATAAACATAATCTACAAAGTTCGTCACACATTTTGAGAAGTGATTACATGTTTGATGTTTTGGTTAATTTCGTCAGTCGAGTATAGCGAGTTTTTGACAGCTGTGGGTGACCAGACCTAAATTAAAATTACCCTACCATTTTTCGGGATTACCAAGACATATTATTTAGTTTTATGAGTTAAAAAATTATATACTTTCCGTCCAGCGTGTTATTTTACATTATTTGACAGCTGCATGCGTAGGTTTCCTAATTAATAACAGGCAGCCTTAAACAATAAAGTCAAATACTTCATCGACATAAAATACTTACGATTTTTTTATGATGAAACGTTGGATCCTTCTCCATATAAATTGGAACCATTTGTTTGAGGAGAAAGGAGTTGTGTTGTTCCTAGTGGCATGTCCTTGTTTCGTTGCTTGTAGAATTAAAACATTGAGCAAAAATAAAATAGCAATAGACAGTTAGATATTGTTTATTACCTACCTGGCCTACCTGCCTGATTGATGTTGCATAATAAATATATTGTTATTGATATAAATAAATACCACCTTAAAGCGCACTAAGGATGAAATAAGCCCCCCCGGTGGGTTCCCGCATTGTCGAGGCGGGGGGCTCAGTAACCGTGGCTTGGTCACCCACGGTGAAGCGAAGAGGAACCAGAGGAGGGGCCGCTCATCAGAGCTTTTGCCGATTAAGCCGACGACGTAGCGGCCAACTAGTAGGTTGCGGTGCCGCTTGGTAACAGGCAACATCGCTGAGGCGGGCTGCGATATCTTATGGAGATTCCCAGGTCCCATACGATGTCGCGGCTGAGGGTTGGAGGCCGCGGTGGGAGAGGAGTGTCGGTATTGCGGTGCGCCGCTCTCCCTACCTTCCGCGGCCCGGACGGAGTTGCCACCGTCTGATGGCGGACGCGGTGGGGCCGCAGGGGAAGAGGAGTGTTGGTATTGCGTTAGCCGCTCTCCCTATCCCCTGCCACCGAACAATAGTAGGTGGCGGGGCCATTGACCTTGACCCGTCACAGGGGGACCAAGGGTGCTATACACGGGGTCGTCTGGCGCCCATGTGCTGATTGGTCCCTTGGGTGGTCACGGCGTATAGTGTGTTCTGGTGCGCCGGTGATGGGGGGTACTCCCACGAGGAGGGTCCGGTGACGGACAGCCGCGACGGGTTCGCGGTGAGGCGGTGCTAACGCGTACCCGTGTTCCCGCCATAAGCGGCACAGGAGGACACCGTGGAGTTTTAGTGGATTAGAGTCCCACATAACTGCACTATCTCACCGTGGTAGTGCAGTATGGATGAGCATTCCTACAAGAAAAAGAAAAAAAGGATGAAATAAGCCGATTTTATTTGACTTCAAACTATACAAAATATTAAGCGAAAATAAAATTAAATCGATTAAAACTTCTTTATTGTCGACTGTTATATTAAAAAATCGAATCGGTAGCGCATTAGTGCGTCACTATCATTCATAGTTATAGTTTTAACCGACCTTCTGAATCTTCGATCTTTCAATATTTTAATTATAGTTGTTTTATAACTAAATAAAAGTACTTATCAAATTTAAAAAAAGACTTATAGTTTGGTTACATTAAAAAGTTATCAAGAAAACTGCAATTTTTTAATTTCCTCACACTTGTTTCCTTGTTTGTGAAGTACATTCAACACACAAAAATTTTAATTTAATTTTACATAGTATTTTGGTTCTAAATCAAAAAAGAAAATCGAATCTCTATTTTCTAGCGATTTTCTAGCAATTCGGTGCTGGATCGATTTAAAACTGATATGTAAGGTCCTAAAAATCGATTAGTCAATTAATAGATTTCAGATCGACATCCCTAAATTACCCTACTATGATTAGTTTTCTGTTTTTGTTTTGAACAGCATTGCCAGAATGTAACTTTTGTCACATTTTAAGTTACTATTGTCCTTCCCAGGTAACCACCATGTAACACGACTCAAAATGTAACCATAACGTTACTCTTAGGATCTAGTAAAAACTATTGAAATAGTTTTCCAGCAGCAAACTAAAAAAAAAGATGAGACGGAACGCATCCAAGACAATTTTAATTCGTCGTGTTGTCGCAATCGCAACTGATTTTGTGACACACAAATTAACGTATTGTATATTCACTCACTCACGTGTATTTCTAAATCTTCCATAACGCTTATTCCAGCGAGCGAGGCCGTCGTTTTCCACATAAAATAAGGAAATGTAACATTTCTCTCGAAAATGTAACTTTTTGAGATGTCTCATGTGATATTTGACAATCTGCCACCAAAGAGTATGTAACACTACTTAGATAAAGTAGGTATAGATTAAGCCTTAAAATGACCTTGATTGATAGAGCGAGATGGCTAATTGGCAGCTCCATGTAAATGATAAGGACAAAAGATTATTTTTTGTCTTTGTCACCGTGGCCGGTTTCTGTCGTTTGTCAAACTCTAATACAATGGCAGGTTTGACAAACAAACTCGGTATTGTTTGATTTTCTATGATTTCGTGGTATTATGTGTTAATTGAGACAAGGAATTTGGGTTATTTATAGATAATAAGTGTCAGTGCGATGGTGGGTTGTAGTGTTCTTGTTCTTGTTGTAACACCAGAACTAACTATTGCTGTCTCATGTGCGGACACGCCAGTGCTTAATCTATACCTACTTTATCTAAGGTAACACTAAGTTTTCTGCCACTGGCCACACTAGTTTTGAGCTGTCACTGTCAATTGTATAGTAAAATAATTAAAAATAAACAAGCTGGGCGGAGAGTAAATCAATGTGATTAATTAAAACACAGACTACTTAGAGATACTAAAATAAAACGAAGAAAGTAATGGTATTTATTTGAATTATTGCCGAATTTAAAATCAAGCGCACACAGAGCAATAATTTTGGAAAATAACAACATGCAACAGCTATAAATATCCCTAAGAAGGTGTACATTTTCTTTCTTCTAAAAACGTAAGTAACCCTGAAGTAACCTCTATCCCGAAATGTTATGTAGCAGTGGTGACGTGGCGTAGTGAGTTGAAACTGTACTTATGTTTTTTCTCTTTTTACTTTTGTTACAGGTAAATTTCATGGTAATAAGGTGTTATTACAATGAAATTTTTTTATAGCCAGAGTGCATCTCATAACGCTTTCAATAAGCCCGAAAACTACTAGGATATATTTATAATACATATATTTATAAGTATTTGCTTCTCATAGGCGGTTAGCTTTTCGAGATATCTTATGCCCGTGACATACTTATTTATTTATTTATTTAGTCTGTTGTGCGTGCAGGCCTCCTCTCTGTGAGAGAGAATGCGCCGTAACCCACCACGTAAGCCCAGTGCGGGTTGGTGGATGTCACATGTCTTCGAATTTCTGGTTCTAACACATGCTGGTTACCTTACGATGTTTTCCTTTACCGTTTCGAGAGCAGTAGTGATGAAATAATTTACAAAAAGTAAAGCACCTGCCTGGGTTTGAATCAACAACCTATAACTTGTAAGTTGCCACCACTCTACCATGATATACTAATTATTAAGGAGTTCCCATGGCCACCTGTGGTCTTCTTCATCAGTTCCACTTTACCAATGATACTTCCTGAATGCAAATGCTTGCCACGTTGATGAAAATACCATCTCTAAATGTATGTCTATAATATTTGAGGAGTTCCCTCGAGAGAGTATAACCACAATTGACGGAGAAGTCGATCAAGATACATAAATAAACATACATTCAAACATGAAACCTTCTTTTCTAAAAAGTGGAAGTTGGTTATCTGATAGTTTTATTTTTGTGGAGTTTTGTAGAAATTTTGATTTTGTTTTAATTTTGAAGATTTTTAAAACTGCAGTAATTTATATGTAAACTTTTTAGATAATGGTATTAAAAAGCCAACAAAAAACAACTAATCAATGTATTGTAACTGAGAACATCTTTAATTTTTCATTTATAATGAACCTAACTATATAATAGCTCAACTGTGATAACGGAATGAGGAAAACACTGAACACTGAATATTATAATGAATAGTGTTCCATTTATGTAATGTAATATTATGGTTGTAACATTACAGTGGCAAGGCGAAGCTCTAGCTGAGCGGAACCTCTTCACAACCAGTTGTTATACGAGATCACAGAAAGCTAGAAATCATCAAGTAAGTGTAGAAGCTACTCCTTTGTTTAAATAATTATTTGTTTCTTTTGACTGCCTCGTAGGCCTAGTGCTCACAAGCTCTACTGCTGAGCATGATAGGTTCGATTCCCGGTACGGGCAGAGTTAGCACAGTTAGCACAGCAGCACTATAAATTGTATTATCAAACTGTTTTGTAGTGATGTTTTTGATTTTGAAACTAATTCCATACATAATGGTTTCCCTTGTGACTTGGCCTTGTTACTCAAATCAGAACAAAAAACTCTGACCTGTTGAGCTATTTATGTACCAATCCCTATTTATAATAGTATATTGTGTATGGCGTGAACCACACCAACCTTCACGGTTAATTCTCCACTACCCTTGGATGATGGGTAGAGAATGCCTCAGGAATGAAGCCGCCTATGTGCATGTATGTTGCATGGAGTTTTAATAAATAAATAGGTAAACCATCAGCAAGAAAAATCCTTTAAGTTTTTGGCAATGGTTTCTTTAGTTATAAAAAATAAATATGTAGTATCTTTTTCGACGTTTACAGATGTCTTGCACGGTTTGCGACCTATGACGCATACGTTTAATTATAATGTATCAAGTTAATATTGTTGTCTTTAGGCCAGCGCATTGTGGTCCCTGATACATGTCAGGACGTATTATTCTGTTGCAATATTACGCCATCCAAGTTTATGTGATCAAATAAGTGAGTACGCGTACCGATAGCGCACACATTTAGGTGCATGTGTACTTTGCATTATACATACGGATTACGGCCTTCGCAGACGAAGATTCTGCCGACACTATCGGTAGCCATGCAGCTCCAGATCATAATGCTACCTGCCTATGTATCAGTGGGCACCACACAATCTGGATATTATTCCTCACCTACGCACCGCTGCATGAAAGTCATTGTGCAGTTCCGAATATCTTTGAATGAAAACAGAAAAAAACACGTTTCAGTACGAGGACAACGCTCAGTAGCGGCCCTAGGGCGGTGCCTCGTTGGTCTGGTGCTCGCAAGCGCTACTGCTGGTCTTGGGTTCGTTTTCCTATCTGGAATTTTTCAGTAGCAGCTCGGAGTAAGGTCTTGTGGCTGGTTGATGGCAACTGGCTCGGCTCCTGTTGCGACTTAAACGTAACTGGTGAAATGTGGTACTATATGTACTTGTCCAGTTATCGAGTGGTGGCTTAGCGAGAGAGATGTAGACTGTATTGCAGGAAATGAATGGTCAAGCAATGCTTAAACTACAATTTAATGTTAGAAGTCTCTATTTTCTCTTCCTATTCGTTGTTTTTATTGACAGAGTCACTGACGAGCTGCTTCCAGGCCACTCTATCTTCGGCTCTTCTCAGGACAGTAGTCACCGTGAGTCCTGTAATCGCCTTGATCAGATCTGACCATTTTCCCGCTACAACCAGTTTTATCAGCTTGTCTGGTTGTCTCCGGCAAGGCCGTCTTTAACTATGCTGGGGCCCTTGGGCACACAAGAATTTGGGGCCCTTTTGGAAAGTAAAGAAAGCGAATTATACTAAAAATTTTCTACAATGATCTTCTATATATTATGGGTAATCAAATATATAATATAATAATTATGTCATTAATGATATTAGTATGCTACTGGGTGTTTGGTTACGAATACGATAGTGGTTTCTTTCGGGATTTCTGTTTAGCAAAATCTTCTATTATATCCTAAAAGTAAATTTTTTGAAGGATGTCACTTTCTATGCTCATAATTGACAAATTACTTAGTCGTTCTTGTAAAATTGTTGTTCGCAATTCATTTTGTATTCTCTTATGCTGCGAAAATGAACGCTCTCCACTACAATTGGTAACCCTAACCAAAGGAATATTCTTGTAACAACTTCAACGTTTGAAGTTCCTTCTCATTTATAGGTAGGTTAAGTAAGGTTGAGATATTCAAATCCGATGATTGCTTTGCTATGTTTTTTAAATATTGGAAAACATTCTATTTTGAGTTCATATGCATTAATATCTTTACAATGCATGTCCTCGAAAAGAGCGTTTTCCAAGCAGTCAAACTGTGCGGAAAGTGTCACTTTTTTTAACTAGTGCTTTTTACTTTTCTGTATTTTTTTAATTTTTAACTCCAACGTCAGCCCGACGCATAGAGTTTTTATTATTTGAGAAAAGTTAAAAAAAATAGTTTAGTACAGATTATCATTCATATAAAAGGTAAAATAAAACTAATAGTTCATTTGATCAATAAATTATTAATTTTAAATATTCATTAAATATGTTTGGCAGAACGAATATTTTACTCGTGCCTTTTTGCGTTACGACGTGACAGCTATTTGCACGTATGCGCAGTAGATATGCCCGAGGAACTTTTAGTTAATCTGTGGATATGCTGAGCGCGGTTGAATAAGCCCGCCATTTTATTAATTTTTGCTTGGTTCAGATATATTTTTTTATTTCCTCGCATAATGCATAGTAAAATGTTGTATGATACACATACGTAAGATGATTTCCGACTCGTGTCGCTTTATCCACTCACTCGCTTCGCTCGCCACTCATCGGAAATCACCTACCTTCCGCACTTGTAGCATAAATAACTATTATGATAAAATTCTGCAAATCCATTACATTTTTCCAAAATTTTGGCTAAAATTTTAAGACAAAGTACAAGTTTAGTACAAAAGTACAAGTGTAAGTTTTATTTTCGACCCCAGGGTGCTCACTGTTACTGAAATGTTTTGAGAATAAATCTGAGAGAAATTGTCGGTTGTCGGTCCTTCGGGGCCCCCTGAGGATGGGGGCCCTGGGCACGGGCCCCGTGTGCCCGTATGGTAAAGACGGTACTGGTCTCCGGGCGATATGAACAAAGTAACATAGGACTCTTTAGTAGCAGATCGACGAGAATTTGGTTGCTAGTCACATAGTAATATGAAGATGTCTGATTGTTTGCAGGTTCAGGTCGTCAGTCAGACATTTAGAAGTTTGAAGCTGCCGAGTGCTCCCGTATCTGCGAGTGCCGCCTGCCTCCGTGTTGATATCCAACCTTGAAGACATTGTTAAGTAAAGTAGTTTATAGTCAATATGAGTGCTGCAACGTACAAAAAAAGTGAAGGAACGTCGGGGATTCGCGGGCAGCTGTACGAGACCAAGCTGCTCAGCTTGATATTCTACAGAGCGAAGCATGACGACAGTATCGAAGAGTTTCAGCTAGCTTCCAATATCGCTGAGATAGGGGCTTTCGATGATATTTGCTTCAAGGTCAAAGTGAAGGGATTTTCGAAACCTCTGATTGTGTTTATACAGGCCAAACATAAAGACGACAGCGAACAGACTCTCGATATCAATATGATGAAGTATTTTTGCAGTTATTTGAAAATTAGAGAGAGATTTGAATCGGATTATAAGGACGACTTAGTTCAAAGTGAATTTCAAGAAACAGAAAGTTTCTTCGTTATATACACGTCCGGCAAAGATACATTTGGTAATGAACCGGTTGAAAGTGATTTTGCCTCAAAACTGAACGAGCTTATTGGTACCGAGGGCACAGCCAAGCAACCCTATAAACGTAATGCGGATATAAAGTTCCTGTGCGAAATATTTATGAAAGACCAAACTATCTCACTAGCCAAACAGCTAGCCACTTTTATAAGTGGTGAAAGAAATTTTCAAATGATGCTATCTGATGAGCTGATACTAACCTATCATGTCGTTCTGGCGCTAAAAGTTGTCGACATTTCAGCAATTGAACAAGGTGGACACCGAATCGCTACCTTTCGACAAGACTTCTTCGATACCAGAGATATCGATCTTAAACTATTCAAAGATACACTTTACAAAGAGATTCTTCAGAGACGAAAGATAAAAACCTCTGATGTAAATAATCTACTGTCTGAATACTTAGCCGAGCCCACTGACGTTACAAAATTAAGCAAACTGATAGGGACCGTTCTAACATATAACAATGGCCAGCTAGAATTTATAAAAAAATCTACTAAAGACTTCAATTTAGAATTAAATCAAGTGGACGTTTCTCAAGTGACTGTCAATATAGCTTTAGATCTGGCTGCAAGAGAAATATTATCAAAGGGTCTGAAAGTCCCGGCTGGGTTTGGTAACAAAGACCTGACATTAAGTGGCAGCGATGCAAAAAAATCGCGAAGAATTCAATATTTAAGCTCAAAAGTCATTACTTTGTTGGCCAAGTCTAAAGGAAGTAACATAGTCACTATAGATAACTCTTTAGACAGTGGATTCTTGCAGCATAATGGAGGTATAGCTGGAGCCATCGGAAATTTATTTGTGCTTGACGATAACACCAAACTGATGAAGATTACAGATCACTGGGAATTACTAGGAGATCATGCTCAAGTGCTGTATAAAAAATTGACTGACGAAATTGACAATTTGCATGAAATTAGATTTTGTTTCAGTGTAAACAAGTTCCCAAAACTTTTTTTCGACTGCAGTGAGTATGAAGAGACTCTAGCGAGAGATTTCTTGAGCAGACTGCTATTCTATAGCAAACAAGCCGACGAGAACCGCGTGGAGGAAACATTAAAAGAAAAAATAAAAGAGTACCACCTTGATCACTCGAACTACTTTCAAGCTAAAACGGATGCAATGTTTCTTAAATATCACGACGAAATACAGAAATGGTGGATGCAGCCAGGGCGGGCACCGTATCTTACAAAAGACAGCGATATATTTGAGAATGCAGTAAATGATATTATAGAAAACCCATTGTTGAACTCAATGAACATAATATGTATAAGCAAAATAAAACATTTGATTGATTACACATTTACTAAAGACGTGGTGAGTTCCTGGAACTTGCAGGATCACTCGAGTACTGTCATCATTACCGAGAGCAGCGTACTCACTGTTGTTAAACTACTCCAGTATTTCAAGAATACAAATAAGAACCACGTTGTGTTAGAACTAGAATATATTGCAAATCTACCAACGAAAGATCGTAACGTATTAGGCACAGAGTTGAAGAATACAAATGGAGAAAAAAATATTGTTTTTGTATGCGATAATATACAACATTCCAGAAACGAAATCAAAACATTAGAAAACATCGCGAAAATTATTCTAACAAAAAAAACAATTATTATAACCAGCTCCGTGTCAGTTGAAACATTGCAGAATTATTTCCCAAGAGCAGATAGTCCTGTGCATGATGAAAATAGTCTGATTGACATGAGTGAAGAGTCACAGAAGAGCATCTTGGAAACTACTAGAGTGATGTTTCAAGGCGTAGAAGTAAGATTAGGTTTGATAGTCGATGATAAATCAACAGCATTTGTGAAAGGGGACATTCTAAGCAAAGTAATCAGTAAGGACACAATTCAACTCGGTAAACTAATTGTCTCAACAGATTATGATGAAAAAAAGGAATTTTATGTTGACAGAATGGTTCATAAGACCAACGAACCTACTCTCTCACCAAAAACTCTTTACGATATAGAAGATGACGTTGTAGTTGTAACAGCAGAGCCCGGGATGGGCAAGTCAACTCTACTTACTCATTTATCGCTTAAAACTAAAAAAGACCGCCCAGAAGTATGGATTGTAAGAGTGAACTTATTAGAATACTCGAGAGAACTAAGCAAGTGGAAGGAAGATAAAACAACCATCGACATAGTAGAGACTTTAAAGTTTATGTGTCAAGTTATACTCCGCATGAAACTTGGCAAACAAAATGATGTGGATATTTCGTTGGAGGAACAAAATGGTTCTGTGCATCTCAAGGATTGTACAGGCGATCAGTCGAGTGAGTTCGAGTTGAAGTTGTTTCTACACTTTTTTAATGATGGCAAGATGGTATTCCTATTTGATGGTTTCGACGAAATCAGTCCGCATTACATAAATGAGGCTTTAAAATGTATAGAAGTTATCAATAACCATCCTAAAAAGCATAAAATATGGGTCACAAGCAGGTCGTATACTGAAATTGAAACTATTTTACAAAAAGCTTTTGGTGATGCTTATAAAATTAAACACTTTTCTCGTGAGATAAAGAACGAATATTTAAATAAAATTTGGAAGTCCAATTTGAATCTGAAGGAACTTGATAGGACGCAAATGGTAAATGTACATGGCTTCGTGAAGTCTTTGTTTTCAGACCACGTGTACGTCGAATCATGTCAGTTACCTCTTAGTGAAATGTACCTCAGCGCAAGCAGGTTTTTGATAGAAAGGATTAAATGCTCATGCAATACTTTTTGGACATTCGATCGAAGTCTTGATGAATATTTCGGCACCGACTATCTACCTTACCTACAGAAACTAAATGAATTTAGTTCACTTGATTATAACGGCGAATATAAAAATTACAACAATCCTTTACTTTTATTTTTGATGGCAGATTTTTGCATAAACCGTATAAAAGACGTTGGAAACTTTAGTAACAATTGGAAACAAGACCTTAACACATTTACTTTTTACGAACAATACTTAGAAACGAAATTAAAAAAGATACGGTTTGAAGATAAAAACAAAATGGACATTTATAATCCTGATATAATGATTGCTTACGACAAAGAACTTGCAGATTGTAAAGCAAAGCATAAAAAATTGGCCGCTTATGCTATTTTCAATCAACGCATTGACGAATTGTTTATTGAGAAAGACTTGCGAGATATCAAGGAGACGATAAAATGTATAGAAAAGGGAGGAGATAAAACTGGTCTGATAGGTAGTGTAGCTAACGAAATACCAGTTTTTATACACATGACATTCGCTGAATACTTTGCAGTGGAATATGTTTGCGATTTATTAAAAAATACAAATTAAATCGGCAATCAAATTGTCTGGATTAAATTCATATTTGATGCGATTTTTTCTGGAATTAAATTTGTGAATGTTCGAAGTATTTTTCATATTAAAATAAAAATTGACAAATCGCTGATGGACATTATTGAAAATAATAAAGAAGTAATATTTAGTTGGTTAATAGAGCAAGGCCAATTCATTTGTGAGAAAGACCTCAAATTCAATTGGGCGCCATTCGTAGCTTTACTTGAGCTGAACAAAATCTTAATTTCTTTGTTTGTGTCAATTTTTAAGGAATATATAAACGGCAGCAATTTAGAACAATTTCTAAAAATCTTTGTTTTTGCAAAGTCTTGCGTACACCATGCCTGTCATAATAATGAATTATATTTTTGTGTCCTCGAAAAAGTCAGAAAACTCGATTATTTTAGATTAACTAAATTTATGATGAAAACACACAAGTGTGAGTTTATTTCATACGGAAACAGCGCGGCTTTAGTTTGTGGTATTTGTAGAACTCTACTATGGCAAGTCGGCTTAACAGCTGCAGGTCTGACGTTACAAGACGGATTCGAACGCACCCAACAATGTTGGCGCTAAGGGCAACCTTTTTTAGCTCTTATAGTATTATAAATGATATATAAGAGCTCCGATAATAACATTCGATTCTACTATGGTGTTAAGGATAAATAATTAAACCTTCAAGAGGAATAACAGTTACAAAGAAAAATTGTATTACTTAAGGCGGTAGCATAGAGTTGGTAGGAACCATTATATAGCTCACTCTTGTAACTATTATAAGCGTAAAAAACTGTAAGCAATTATAAGGTGTCTACTAACACTTACTAACGACTCATGTCTTTAAACAGAGTTAGTTAGATGCTTCGTAACACCTTTAGGCTTAGTGTAATAGCTTTAAGAAGCGTAAAACACTATAAGTAATTGTAAGGTGTCTGCTAACACTTACTAACAGCTGAGGTCCTTAAAGAGAGTTAGAAAATACTTTGTACCACTTAACGAGTTCAATCGAACCCGAAGAGTTAGCAAGAAAGCTATTAGTATCATAATAGTGTTAATTATAAATCTTATAGAGCCGGATGCTGCAAGAATCGGAAACCACCTTTAAACCATTAATGTTTGTATAATGGGGTTACTCGGTCAACCTTAGGTAATACAGTGGTTTTAAAAATACTTCTATACGGCCATAAACAATATGTGCAAACATTGTTACTCTTAATTATCACTTTAAGTTGAGTTATAGAATTTTATATCACCTAAAAGCAATCTTAATATAACCTAACCTCAAAAATTATGTTTTGTTACAATATAAGTTTACGCTGTGCAACGGGTTTATTCGGTAATATTTTTGTTTCTACCATGCAACCATGGAAAAGTAAAAAAGAACCGGTGGAGTTAGGAGAAAAGCTTCCAAAGAATTCATGAATAAAATTGGATCATCGCAAAACTACCACAATGAAATTTCATTAATTGAAGAAAAAAACGATGACATTGTGACAAGAGAAGAATTACTTGTAGTGGAGAAACAGTGTTTCGTAAATCAAATTCCTGCAATAGATTATGATGTAATTCCACGGAACCGTCCTCATATCAATATAAGATACAATTACAATCTCGGTGAAATTGGTACCGATATGTATCAAGCGCTACAAACGCTAGCAACAAATATACAACAGGGTTCCGTACAATAGGCATATTATCGTCGAAAGAAATTATATTATATTCTGAAGATGTAAAATGCAAATTAGTTTGTATTAACAACAGTGGTTTTCTGCACTTCTTATCTCTTTTACATACAGTGTAAAAATAAAACATATTATTCTTTAAAAAAATGTGGTTTTATTGAAAATATATTTAGTATTAGTAGTATTACAAAGGAAATAACATAATCAGTCAAAGTTTGAGCATAATTCTTCAACATTTCTAATTGTACTGAGCCCTTTTTGCATGATCATTTGTACCATATTCGGTTAAAAGCCCTTAAATCGAACTTGTTATGGTGAACAAGCGAGATGAGATTATTTACAGCAAGGCCGAAATATGTTGGCGAGTCTTGTGTGTGACTGGAACTGGGCGCGGTGTCGAGTAGGTAGGCACCTTCACTAAGATATGGGAATAGTTACTGAAACAACAGATTTGTTTATTAATAATGTAAAAATACATACAAGTTAAGCTTCTAAAAGTTAGTTTACAAAAAACAAAAAAAACAGTTTTGTATTATAGTAAAAGACAACTTTTAATTCAAAATATATTAGCTTAGGTTACGTTCGTACTGGCTTTTGTTTTCATAATTATTATAAATAATAGAATATTGAATTCATTGATTTATTCAGTCAAGTACGTGGTATGTAAAGGTTTTTTTCAAACAATAAGAGAACCCTGAAAATGTTCAGCTTACAGGTTCACAATAGAACCATTATGCAAACTGAACCTATAAAATGTTTGTCTTTTCACTTTCAGAACCATATTGTAGAACTGCAAGTGGCATATAAGTCCTAACAATCGTTCTTTAAGCACTATGTTAGGGATAAAAGAGTTATCAGCATCCGTAAGTAATTTAGAATTGTCGCCATTAAATAAATAGTTAACCTATAAAAATTTTAAAAGAAAAATCTTTTTCTAGTCATTATTGTCCCACTTATTTATTATATTATTGTTAGTTTTCCATTAAAATATCTATTGACAGTACCAGGAACTATTATTATATTTTTTCTACATATTATCATCAAATGCAGTTTATTTCTAAGGCGCTTCAAAATTGAGATGAAAACATACACATACTGTTACAGAAAACTTACCATGGCAGTGAGTTTTAATAATTATAACACCATTGCAATAATCTAAAATACATTAATTGACTTACCTCATAAACATAAAGTCACTTTCAAACACTAAAGTATCACTGTATCGAGGATGAATAATGTGAAATATTTTAACACTATTGACGGTAACAAATCACAAAAATTATGAAAAAAGATACATATGTTGGCGCTTTGAGTGATGCTTATTGCTATTAAAAACCTACAATATATTCTTAAGGTATATATTGTGTCGAGGAAGCACTAATATGTTACTAAAAAAGTTATTAGGGTGGATTTCATAACTATATTAATACTTTAGCTTGCAGTTGTAACCTTTGTATAGCTTATAATACACTTAATGTGGTAAGCACTGCTTCAATAGCACTATTTTAGCTCTTTATTGTCACTCATTTATCACTACTATATAACTATTAAGTCACTTTAAGCTCTAAAATCGTGGGCCCAAATCAGGGTTATAAGAAAGTTAAAACGCGCTATATCACCAAATGTTAGAGCCTTTATAGGACTTTAGGTTCTTTAAATTCTCTTATATAGCTCATGTAGCACTTATTCTTATCACCTAAATGTTAGTTGGGCATTGTTATTGTCTAAAGATATAGCATTGAGCGCAGCGCTGTGCAAGCGACGAATCTACAGTGGTATTCGCTAAGCCACGAATAGCGACACTAGCGCTCTAAGCTGTGACGGTCGTGAGTTAGAACTACTCAATGTCGAGCAAGTTGACACTAGTTGACAGTTCTTCATACATTTTGGTCTTATTTTGGTATTCCGTAAAGGTGGCACTTCACATCGCTATTCGTGTTTGCGTATTTGTCTTATTCGCCCAAATAGGACGATGTGAAGTAGCTATATTCGTTTATATTTGCCTATTCTCATGAACAAGATGAATACGCCAAATACCCGAACTCCTGCTGTCGGTTTTTTGCAACATATCAAAGGATTGCGAATATGGCGAATATGTTCGTTTACCGGCCACACTTCGCTCGCTCAGTAGTACTTAGTAGGCCTACGATTTTTGTGTTTTTTTAACACCCATCAGCGTCTTCTTCTCCATGGTCTTTTAACCACTTTATTTTTACGTAAGCATAACATGTACTGGTAATTAGCACAATGGAAATAATAAGCCGCTGCTGCAGTTAACACGTCCATCGTAAACTATAGCAAAAATATTCGTAAATGTTCGGCATCTTTGCTGTTCATGAACGACGTGTAGTCGAAGTATTCGTGTTACAGTTACAGTACCGCGAACATCGAATAGCGATGTGAAGTGCCACCATAAGAAAACAAAGTCGAAGACTCGCAGCCTAGCTTACAGCCTCGTTTTATCTGTCAAATCCAAAAGCCACTATTTTCGCGCGTAACTTCTTGGATTTTAACCTTATTAATTTTGTAAATGTGCAAGTTTAGATGGATAGATGTGTGTGTGTGTATGTACGTTTGTTACTCAATCACGCCAGAACGGATCTGGATGAAATGCACATTAGCATACAGATAGATTAGTCTGGAATAGCACATAGGCTACTTTTCATCCCGATATAATGTACCCTTGGAATAAAAAATATTTTTTCACGTGGGCGAAGCCGCTGGCGGAAGCTAGTAATAAAATTTTGTGTTAAATTATGTTATATCAATTAATTTAATAAAAAATGTCAGCTCGGTTAACTAAAGCTACATTTATTAGAGGAAGCTAAGAAAATTAATGATTTTAACAAAGTTCGACAGGCGAGAGAATTAGCAACGTTGAAAACAATATTCCGGGATAGATACTGTAGAGTATTGTTTCGATTACATCCAACGCTGTTGGTAGTGACTGTGTCAGCCGTAAGATGATCATCCCCATTCTTGATAACAATCTTCCTGTCATTCTTTACATCCTCAACTTTTCTATTTCCAGTGGTGTCTTCCCACAAGCCCAAATTATTCCTTTACCCAAAAAATCACATCCTGCATTATTCTCCGATTATCGTCCCATTTCCATTCTTCCTTTCCTATCCAAAGTTCTTGAAAAGCTTGTTCATCGGCTCAACACATTCCTTTCCAAACACAATCTTTTAAATCCTTACCAATCTGGTTTTCGACGTGGCCACAGCACTACCTCAGCACTTGTGCACATCACGGACGATATTAGGTCAGGCATGGATATGGGGAAGTTAACGGTACTTGCTCTGCTCGACTTTAGCAATGCCTTCAATACGGTTGACTTCGACATTTTGCTTGGCGTGCTACGCTCTTTTAACATATCTCCTCAGGTAATTGACTGGTTTCATAGTTACCTGTTTGGCCGTCGGCAGCGTATTTGCACTGATGAATCTTTCTCCTCTTGGTGTCATACCTCTACCGCTGTGCCGCAGGGTGGCGTTTTATCTCCTCTTCTCTTCGCACTCTTTATTAATGCTATCACTCAACGACTTTCTTCTTTCTACCACCTATATGCTGATGATCTCCAAATGTATACCCAAGCCCCTCTCGGAGAGTTATCCAATGCCATTGAGACAATTAATACAGACCTGGCTCGAATAGGTGACTGGAGCACTGAGTTCGGGTTGAAGATCAATCAACAACGAAGACTCAAGTAACGGTTGTTGGTAGTTCCCGGACTGTCTCTAGGATCTATTGGTCGATAATCATATTGTGAAGAACTTGGGGATTTATAACGACAGCAACCTTTCCTGGACCAAACAACTGCAGGAAGTCAGTCGAAAACTGTTTGCGTCTGCGGGTTCCCTGAGACGTCTTCGTAATTTTCTTCGCGTCACCACTAAAATTGCGATTGCACAATCTCTTCTTCTGCCTATTCTAGACTATGCTGATGCCAGCTATCTTGATCTCACCCAAGACCAATTGGACAAGCTTGAGCGACTTCAAAATCTCTGTATCAGGTTCATATTTGGCTTGCGCAAGTATGATCACGTTTCCGAATTTCGTACTAAGCTCAAATGGCTTCCTATTCGCCTTCGCCGGAATGCCCATATACTTTCTTTGCTTTATAATGTGCTTTTTAATCCTTTTACTCCTTTTTATCTCAAAGAACGCTTTCAGTTCCTCTGTGACACCCATTCTAGGTCCTTGAGATCATCGGAAAATCTAAAATTATGTATTCGTATGCATTCCACTTCCTTCTTTGACAAATCTTTCACGATCCAAGCAGCTCGGTTGTGGAATGTATTACCTATTGAAGTGAGACGTGCTCAAACACTGCCAACGTTCAAGAAAATGGTGAAGGAGCATTACCTTTCACTATAATTTTTATTCTTTTCCTTTCTCTGTTATATATTTGATATGTATTAGTATATTATGTAATATTGTATGTATGTATTGTATTTTATTAAGTCGAATTAATATTATTTTTATATTTTGTACACTGACAGCCCTAAATTCTTCTCCTATCTTTCAGTCCATCCAAAGGTTGTCTGTAAGAGATTGCCTAGTGCGATAAGACCGCCCATTGTACACTTGTATATTTGAACATTTCTCTTGTATATTTTTTTGTGGTGTACAATAAATTATATAATAAATAAATAAATACTGTATCCATAGTAACGGGCTTTCTCAGGATTTAATAACATATTGCAAAACGACTTAGCTCTTAGCATACAGGCGTTTTATATGTTTCATATAAATGTTAATTTAGGTATATATTATGCATCTAGCCGTTGCCCCAACTACTTCTGCATACGTAGCATTAGTACTTCGAATAGCCAATTTTTAGGGTTCCGTACCCAAAGGGTAAAAACGGGACCCTATTACTGAGACTTCGCTGTCCGTCTGTCTGTCTGTCTGTCTGTCTGTCTGTCTGTCTGTCTGTCACCAGGCTGTACCTCATGAACCGTGATAGTTAGACAGTTGAAATTTTCACAGATGATGTATTCCTGTTGCCGCTATAACAACAAATACTAAAAACAGTATAAAATTAATATTTAAAGGGGGCTCCCATACAACAAACGTGATATTTTTGCCATTTTTTGCTCGATATTAATAACGGCAACAGGTAAACGCTTGAAATATTCACAGAATATTTGGTTGTATATTCTCTTCAAAAAATAATAATTATTAAATTAAAATAAAATAAATTAAGGGGGGCTCCCATACAACAAACGTAATTTTTATGCAGTGTTTTGCGATAATGGTACGGAACCCTTCGTGTGCGAGTCCGACTCGCACTTGTTTAATTTTTTATATCAGGCAATAATATTGTAGGTATGTGGACCGCCTTACTTCGTCGCGAAGTCGCTTGGCAGCTTTTAAAGTTAAACTTATTAATAAATTACCAATTTTGGCAATTCATTCTAAACCTAATCATCTATATGATGATTTTTTTAATATATACTGTAGACAATTTAATTCCACTTTTATTCCCAAGACTATCTCGATTAATAGTAATGCTTCATTCGGTGATTGGGCTACCATTGGTATTCATAAAAGTAGAACACGGCTTTATGAGCTGTACAGTGAAAGGACTTATGTAAACACTGCTGAATTTAATTTATATGTTAGAAATTATTCAAAATTATTTAAAAAAAATTGTTGTTTGGCCAAGTCGCGTTATTTGAGTTCGAAGATTAAAAGTAGTAGTAATGTTATTAAAACGACTTGGAATATTATTAATAGTGAAACGGGAAGATCTGGTAACCGGAATATTGACTACAGCCTATCTATTAATGACAACATCATAAAATCAGACTCACAAGTCGCAGTGGCTTTTGAAAATTTCTTTTCAGATATTCCCATTTCAACTACTAAATCCCTAAACTCATCTTCACCTTCTGTTGCTGAGTCTATACTAAAAGAAAATGTTAATGTTTGTGATTCGGAATTTCTTTTTGAACATATTACTTGTAGAGACATAATTAAAACCTTTCACACTTTAAATGTTAAAAAGACTGCAGATCTGTGGGGACATTCTGTAGAAGTTGCTAAGTCCATTATTGACATTGTCGCACCTAGTTTAGCTATTATCTTTAATAATTGTATCGACAGTGGGGAGTTTCCTGACCTAATGAAAAATAGTAAAATAATACCTTTGTTTAAATCAGGTAGTACTTCAGACCCTACAAATTATAGACCTATTTCAGTACTACCTACGTTTAGTAAAATATTTGAGAAATTAATTTTAGAGCAATTGCAAAGATTTTTTAATAGACATAAATTATTACATAGCAAACAGTTCGGTTTTACAAGGGGTCGTTCAACTACTGATCATGCTTGATGAGCTTTTAGGACATATTTATAATGCATGGGAAGATAAGTGCGATGCCTTGGGAATATTTTGTGATTTGTCCAAGGCATTTGATTGTGTTCTTCATGAAACGCTAATCAGGAAACTCCGCCACTACGGAATCCGGAACAGCGCTCTGGCTCTTCTTACTTCATACTTGAGTAATAGGATTCAGAGCGTTGACGTTAATGGAAAAAGATCTCCCGGATCTAGGAGTAACAATGGGAGTCTCGCAGGGTTCAATTCTTGGCCCTTTCTTGTTTCTTATTTATATTAATGACTTGCCTTACCTCATAAAGGATAACCATGATATAGTGTTGTTTGCGGATGATACTTCACTTTTGTTCAAACTTAAACGTCAGCAGCTGGTTACTGACGATGTAAATAGCGCGATCTCAAAAGTAGTTCACTGGTTCAATGTTAACAATTTACTTTTAAATGGAAAAAAAACCAAATGCATTAAGTTTACCCTACCTCACGTTAGGCAGGTGAAAACTGATGTGATGTTAAAGGGCGAAGAATTGAATCCTGAAAATAGCACAGTATTCTTAGGCCTAACTTTGGATGCTAAGCTTCAGTGGGGCCCACATATAGATAAATTGTCAAAGAAGCTAAGCTCCGCAGCATATGCTGTTAGAAAGATTCGTAATTTAACTGACATAGAGACAGCCCGTTTAGTATACTTTAGCTATTTTCATTTTTCGAAAACATCATGTACGTGAGAAAAAATTTACATCTTTTTAGTAAAAACGGCGACAGACATAATTACGTTACTAGAAATAGGGACCAATTAGTTCAACCAGGTTTCAGACTGGCTAAAGTAGCCTCATCTTTCATGGGGTACTGTACAAAATGTTACAATAAAATTCCTCCCCACATTCTTGAACTGAATGAGACGAAGTTTAAAACCTGTATAAAACGCACACTATGTAGGCTGGCATATTATAAGTTGGGGGATTACATCACTGATAAAAATGCTTGGCTCAATGCTAGTCCTGCTCCACAATCCACAACCACTAGGGCGCAATAACAAGTGATATGCAGAACATTATTGTTTTGAGGTATTGTTGGACCTGCTGAAGACTGTATCAATTATTAATTGTATAAACTCAATTTCCTTAGTATTGTATAACTGCACAGCACGTGTGTGAGTACTATGTACCCAACTGTAAATCTACCATTTACTGTACCTATGCGTCGTTCGTTGACTTGTGTGTGCCCTGGCCGTTGAGTGTGTCATGCTCTCTTAAATGTCTCTCTGATGGTGGCGCGTGTGTTGGATCATCCGGTTCCCTTCATGATGGTTGAGCTGGGTGGTGCCAATTCATGCGTCATGTTCGTGAACGGACGCCTTCAGTTGGGATTGGTCATAACTTGACTGCTTCGGATGCTATTTTTTTTCTAGTATCTATTATATAACTGCGCAGTACATGTGTGAGTACTTCTAATACTTTATGTCTGTAGGTGGTATAGTGGGTAGTGCTATTCTGGGTGCATTGTCCTCACATGTATGAATTTAATAATGTATGTTCCTAAATATTGTAAAAAAACATTTTTTTTTAAAAGAGTAAGTATGGAGTTTCTTGTGCATTCTTCTCCATAACAAGCTACTTTCCGAATGCACGGTAGAATCATTTTAATGTAACGTTCAAAAGTGCCGCTTGGTGGCCTAGTTGAAATAAAATATCTTTGTCTTTTGTCTTTTGTCATAGTGTAATGTCGTACGGTATTCTGTTGTGGGGAAATGCCGCCGACATCCAGACTATCTTTGTTTTGCAGAAAAGAGCTGTTCGATCAATTTATAAATTAAGCCCGAGACACTCTCTCAGAGAGAAATTTAAGGAGATTAATGTAATGACTGTGCCTTCTCAGTATTTTTATGAAAATCTTTTATATGCCCATAAAAATATAAAATGGTTTAAAAAATACAGTGATATCCATAACATAAATACTAAGAACAAACACAAATTTGTAGTACCTACAACAAGGCTCAAGAAAATAGGTGGCTCGTTTAGATGTCAATGTGTACGCTTTTATAATAAGCTTCCAAGCGACGTACAAGGTTTAAGTGTTAATAAATTCAAATCATTCATTAAACGTAAGTTGTGCCAGAAAGCGTTTTATAACATTAAAGATTACGTTGAGGACAAAAAGGCTTGGGATTGAGCTGCTCCAATTAATTTAGTTTTTTATTTTGCTACATGAATTTAGTTTTTAATTATTATTTTTTTATTTTATTTTTCTTGCAATGACAAGAATATTTACTTTTTAAAGTATTATATTATTTTATTTTAATTATTGTGAATGTGAAGACTATGTGGATCATTCTTTTTTTTAATTTTAATTTATCTTAGTTAGTTTTTAATCATGGTCTGGCAGTTTGAGTATTTATAGGGCCTACCCGAATGTCCTTTCTTTGGTATTGTTCGTCAATTCGTTGAGCTCCTTAAATTCTAAGTTGAGCTGCACGGTTATTGACAAATGCGTGCACTGACTGGACAGGTCCACTCAATCTGGCTGGTTCTTTTCTCAAAAGACCATTTCAGACATCAGTCTACATGGTCTTCAAATGATCTAACCAAGTTTTTGTCTGGACTTTAAAAGAGACTGTGACCTCTGAGTTTGTTTCGGCCTTTCTTCTCAGAGTAGTCAGACAGGAAACGCCGACCTCATCTAGTTTTAAAAAATATAATCGACATGTGAAAGTGTTTGTACAAACCAACTTACAGAAAATAAATCATTTATCATTTACTAGAGAAATTATTGATTCTCCATACAAACTTTCACAACCTTGAGGAAGATTTCCATGATAAAAAATATCCTATAAAGGACATAGGATAGTTACCTACGGTCTCAAACTGTTTCCATACCAAATTTCATATAAATCGGTTCAGCGGTTTAAGCGTGAAAAGGTAACAGACAGAGTTACTTTCGCATTTATCATATTAGTATGCATTGCATAGGTTAATTAGTAGCTTCTATAATTAAAATTTTATGTCATAAATATATTTGAGGACATTAAATATTATATTGATTAAAAAGAATGATTGAATATACTGTATATAATATAATGTAATGTTATTTTTATGTATAACTTCATAGCTTTATAATTTTTAATTGATTCATCTATTTATTGTTAACAATAGATTTTCAATCGTACCTATTGTTTGTGTGGAATTAATAAAGCCTTTTATTTTTATTTTGTTTTTATTTAAAAATATTAAATAATATTTGTCGCGATGTGAATCATGTTTATTGGTCCGGCTACATCATCATTTTCATCATATCAGCAGAAAGACGTCCACTGCTGGACATAGGCCCCCACCAAGCGTCGCCGGACATTGACCGGTCCCGTATGTCTCACATCCAGCGGCACCCCGCAAACTTCACAACCTGCCTTCCGGCTACATGCTGAATCTTAATTGGCCAAATTCTTGTTGGCACAAGCAATCATGTGCATTAAGACTGCAAAACGGGTTAATATGTTAATTATGGAAAATAATTAGACATAATATTGTTGTGTTCGTGACAATCATAGACTACTCTTATGTACAGTCGAGGGTCAAAATTGCAGTCAGACCACAATGTTTATAGTCACTTGTACGGTTCTGTGCATATAAGTGTGTGCGTGATGTTTCAACACAAACGATAGAAATCATACAGTCTAACAACGAGGTGATTGGGCGATGTGCATCTGGACCGAGAGCCCATTTTTTTAATCCTTGCGAAACGAAATAAGACTTAAAGGGAAATTAGTTAAAAATAGTAAAAACATAAAGCAATGGGCCAAGAATTTCTTAAACGTGAATTAAAACAGTTATGCTTAAATTACTTGGGCCCTCAATCCAGACGCGTGAATAAACTGGCATAGCCTACATCTCAGAAAATACTATCTCTGGGTAAATCATTTTTATTTAGGAATTTAGTTAAGAATTTCTTAAATATTTTAAGAAATTCCCAAATCTGTAGAATATGACATTACAGATTTTTGGCGGTTTAGCTTGGGCCCTCAGTCCTTTAATGTCTCTACTGAGGAATCTGCAAAACATGAATTTATCTGAAGATATATATTAATAGGACTGTAATATATTTTGCTTAGATACCTCTGTAAATTAGTTAAAAAGAAATAATGACACAAAAGTGAATTGTTATAAAGTAAATGAGAATCGAATTTTACTATAACGTCTGGACTGAGAGCCCAGTATTTTCGGCTTTATTGACTAGGTTCAACCTCATAGATTAAGTCAAATTAAAATATATTTTTTTACTATTTTTTAATTAAAATGTTACATATCGTCCGTTCTTCTAAATGCAATACTTTAAGAGAAAATACATTTTTAATTTTTCATAGGAGAAAGTTTTGTAGGGTACATATGATTTTGTTACTTTTTTTGACTGATCAGTATGTATCCTCATACAAGCTATTTTTAAGCGTCTAAAGTAAATATTTACTGCTTGTACTGTCGGAAGCGACTGTTTTTTTGATGCATTATTTTGAAGGGAAGACAGGTCAATTGTCAGGAAAAGTCATTATTACATGGGTCCTTTTCGGGCGAGGATAAAACAAATCTTTCTTGGTAATGTACTTTTACAAAGTAACTAATTGCACAATGTAATGGAGAATAACGTAAACGACATTTCACTAGGCACGTATTTTTATCTAAACTTACAATCGGGAACTATAACGACTGTATTTCTCTTCAAGTTTTATCATGTTTACTACTGATCAAACTCACAATCTTTCTTTCTCGATCTCCTTGTGATCTTCTCTTGTTCGCGCCATAAACTAGTGTTATGTCAAGTTAACATCTGTCAGTCATTCGAAACCAAATCTCTCTTCAGAAGGAAATCTTTAACATTGCTGACAAATTTAATAGTGCAGTAAATATTATTATTATCAGTGTTTCTGTTTTGTGATATCGAAGTAAGTCGGTAGGTACCCAGATCGCTTTAATATTGCTTATTTAATTTGAAGAATAATATGCATTTTTCCTGTGTTAATTCATCGTCATCGAGAATTTCTGATTATTGTGTTTTAATTAAGGCATATTTTATTATATCTTGAACACTTTATTGCATTAACACATACTTGGGAACTGGTATGTAAATAAAAAAATATAAATAATAAAATATAATAATAATAAAATATAATAATAATATATAATATAATATATATAATATATAATAATATATATAATAAAATATTTTAAAATATTAGGTGTTATTGAATTTGTCCCCCCGTTGAAACCGGCTGATCTTGGTCACTACAAGGGGCATGGTTTCGTAAACGGCCGCATGGTCTGTTATGATGATTTAATGCTTAGATTTTACAATAGTAGAGAAGAACAACCTATTTATTTACACATTGTGACATATGGTTTGGCTGATCCTAATTTTGAAGAAAAAAGATAAAAAATATTAAAAATACATGACTGCGCTGCTAA
Organism: Anorthoa munda; assembly: GCA_945859665.1. NCBI lineage: Eukaryota > Metazoa > Arthropoda > Insecta > Lepidoptera > Noctuidae > Anorthoa > Anorthoa munda. Next base: position 2,137,985 of record OX243919.1, on the reverse strand, counting down.
AATCACGAACTACAGTTGGGAGACTGTTCTATGGAACACTATTTAACGTCTAAGAGGTCATCCGACTGCAATTCGTGTTTTTGGTAGCGCAGTCGTGTTTTTTTATATTTTTATTATTATTTATTTTTCTTTAATACATTTTAGTGACGAGTTTAATTTTAAAACAACATGTAGATAGGTAGGTACTCATCTGGACTTTAAATTTCATATCCATGTTGTTATAATCGACGACAAAATCTGATTTCATCTTCGAAAATAGGGGCATATAGTTAGCCGCTATTTTTGCATAAAAATTATAGCACTAAAAAATAACATTATTATTTAGCGTTCATAACTAAAAATCAGCATACAAACTTCGCTCACTCGCTTCTTTGAACAAATTTATTGATAATTTAAACTGTTTATTAGAAAATTTGTTACAAAAAGTTTGTAAGTAGGTAAATTTTATTTTACAACTAGTTGACCCGGCAAACTTTGTTTTGCCATAAAAACACCAAACATTCATCTACCCTACCTACCCTACCCTAACAACCCTACACTACCTACCCTACCTACTCTACCTACCCTACCTACCCTACCCTACCCTACCCACTTAGGGGTATGAAAAATAGATGTTAGCCTATTCTCAGACCTACTCAATATGCTCACAAAGTTTCATGAGAATCGGTCAAGCCGTTTCGGAGGAGTACGGGAACGAAAACTGTGACACGAGAATTTTATATATTAGATATCAGACTATTTTTAGGTTACATTTATGTGAAGTAAATAGTTTTCTTATATTTATACCGATCGTAACCGTTTATTTGAATTGTTGTTACAAATAGTTTGTAATTAAATTGATGTTACGATATCAAAGTATTTTTAGATTATATAATATAAGTGAAGTAAATAGTTTTCATAAATTTATACCAATTGTGTTTTATTCATCGAAATGATTTTGATTGCGACGTCTCTGGTGCTACATATCCTGTCTTTAGAAACAATGACATACGATTTTCCGTCCCAAAAAGTAACAAAATCATATGTACCCTACAAAACTTTCTCCTATGAAAAATTAAAAATGTATTTTCTCTTAAAGTATTGCATTTAGAAGAACGGACGATATGTAACATTTTAATTAAAAAATAGTAAAAAAAATTATTTTAATTTGACTTAATCTATGTGGTTGAACCTAGTCAATAAAGCCGAAAATATTGGGCTCTCAGTCCAGACGTTATAGTAAAATTCGATTCTCATTTACTTTATAACAATTCACTTTTGTGTCATTATTTCTTTTTAACTAATTTACAGAGGTATCTAAGCAAAATATATTACAGTCCTATTAATATATATCTTCAGATAAATTCATGTTTTGCAGATTCCTCAGTAGAGACATTAAAGGATTGAGGGCCCAAGCTAAACCGCCAAAAATCTGTAATGTCATATTCTACAGATTTGGGAATTTCTTAAAATACTTAAGAAATTCTTAACTAAATGCCTAAATAAAAATGATTTACCCAGAGATAGTATTTTCTGAGATGTAGGCTATGCCAGTTTATTCACGCGTCTGGATTGAGGGCCCAAGTAATTTAAGCATAACTGTTTTAATTCACGTTTAAGAAATTCTTGGCCCATTGCTTTATGTTTTTACTATTTTTAACTAATTTCCCTTTAAGTCTTATTTCATTTCGCAAGGATTTAAAAAATGGGCCCTCGGTCCAGATGCACATGATTGGGCGTGGTCAACGCCACACAAATATAAAAATATATACTTACTCGTTTCACATAACTACAAAGAGTGTCATTCTGAACTTCGACAGTTAATTATTTCGACACAGTCTCAATTTCGAAAAACACTAGTTCGACTACTCATTGCTTCGACAGAACATATATTCGACAAGCATTAGTTCGACAGATTATACTTCGACAACACACATCTTCGAAAAACACTACTTCGACAGAATCCTTCTTCGATCTACACTTGTTCGGCGGATCTCTATTTCGACGGAACATATCTTCGACATAATACTGTTTTGAAATGTGACAATAATATTTTAATTTCTCTTTATATGAAGCTATCATAAAGTTGTAGTGACCAATCAAAAAGAAAGAAAAAAAACCGATGAGGTTTTATTTGTGGCGTAGGCGACTGGGTACGGTTGAAACAATTTTGCTTTGAATGCCCGTAGCAAGACAATCAATCAATCTATGCTAATATCAAGAAAGTAATTTGAAAAAGAAAACAATAGAATAATACTTCCTTTTTGTCGAAAAAATATAATAGGGCCACCTGGCAATGTACACAGCGCAAAGTGCAACGCGTCACTTTAATTCATGTCCAGACTCGCCGGCCGCGCCTTTTTCTCCTTGTACCGCGCACCACACCGCTAATAGTTTACGAGTTATTAGCGTTGCTTCAACCGTACCCTGTTTCAGTTTTCTACCTTAGAGTGATAGAGAGAGTTTACAAAAGGCAGAAGAGAAGTAGTCCAGTGTACAATTTTAGAATAATATAAAATAAATACACATACTTACATAAGAACAATATATATATGTATATACATATATTAATATTATGTCATTCCGAAAGTAAATGTTCCTTGATTTTCCTCTTCAAGTATTCAGAGAAGGGCTGTCGCATAGGGAATGTGGTAGAGAGTTCCAGAGACGCACTGCAGTAACAGAGAAGGAGCCATCATAGTGGCAGGAAGTGTGACGTGGGGTACGAAGGAGAAGAGAAGTGGAAGTGCGACAGGGTTCACCCCTCGGGACAAAGTACTCAAAGCGTTCACGAATGTACGGAGGAGAATTAGGATTGTGTAGGATAGCATAGAGAAGAGATAGGATGTGGGTATCTCGACGACACCGGATCGGCAGCCACTTCAATTTAGTTCGAAACTCCGACACGTGATCTTATTCTCATCCGATATTATCATATATCTCCGATATTGTCACATTTCAAAACAGTATTATGTCGAAGATATGTTCCGTCGAAATAGAGATCTGTCGAACAAGTGCATGTCGAAGAAGGGTTCTGTCGAAGTAGTGTTTTTCGAAGATGTGTGTTGTCGAAGTATAATCTGTCGAACTAATGCTTGTCGAATATATGTTCTGTCGAAGCAATGAGTAGTCGAACTAGTGTTTTTCGAAATTGAGACTGTGTCGAAATAATTAACTGTCGAAGTTCAGAATGACACTCAACTACAAAAGTCCGTGTCGAGCCGGTTCAAAACCGAGTCTTAAATTCGTCTTAGTAGTGATCGTAACTCGTGGCAGACTTGGGAGAGAGTGCAACTCTAAAGCACGATCGTAGTAGACGCGACTTCAAATCTCGGCTGCACAAAGTTTATTTTTTATTTTTGGTAACCTTTACTCATGGTAACAAATATTTACTAGTAAGTTACACGAAAGGAATGCATCTTAGAAAAGCTATAAAATAAAAACAAAATTATTTTATGCATCCTTTGTTAATATTGTTTATACCCAACCATTAAAAAAGAAAACATCTTGTAATAATATTTAATAAATATTATTACAACTAATTTAAATAGTAGGCAGTTAAAAAAGGGTAGATAAGTTTGAATTTTTGAATAATAATTTAAAAATAATATGACAACTATTATAATTGAGGCTACAGCTTAATTATTTCGTTTTCTCTAGGAAAAGAGGATTGAAGCTTAACCTCAACAATACAATCGTAATATTTACTATTGCCAGGGCATCCCCTGTTTCAAAACCAACCAACCATTGATTTAAATAATATGATACAATAATGTTTACATAGATTACCGTTAATAATTAAAACAATAAATTTAATAGTAATAAATAATAATATTGTAACACAATTCAAACTTTTTTTACATAGTAAATTGGTTCTTAGAACGGTTTAAATATCTTTATACACAAAAAGACATATTGTCACTAACGTTACAACACTATGCAAACATTTAAGAAGTATTATCCCAGTGAGGGTAAAAGAAAAACAAATGGTTCGTTGTCATCTAGTTAAGAAACGAATTCAACACATTCCCGAGATAAGGCTGTGGTCCAAGTTAAAAGATTTCAAACACTGATTTAAAATACTAAATTAAGTCACTTATTTCCTTCGGCATGGAGTGCGCGACGAACAGAGCGCAATTTCATCTCGAATTCACTAGCAAAACGCCTCGTTGGTATAAAACCATTGTTTTCATATTCATTCACCATAAAACTTCATTGAGACTGACTTATAAGCGGTGGTCTGCCACTTCATGCACGACTTTGAGACTTCCTTCTTCCTCAAACTTCGTTATCCAATGAATAACAGTTCTCCACCAAAAAAAATAAATAAACACTCTTTAAACATTTCAAAAAAGTAATGTATTTGCTTACTTGACACAAAAATATCATGCACCATATGTAAAAAAAATCATCACATTATTTTTATAACTTACACATAATCCAGTTTCATCCGAAATTTGTGATTGTATTTAGCCTATTCTTATCGTTGTTAATTTGTTAGTTGTATAACTGTTTTATACAACTAACAACGTTATATTAGTAAATATAAGTTTAGCTCGAATAAACCATTGGAGCGGGGGGTGTTTATTTTGTGTAAGCGCAGAAAGTATTTTCGACTTTTGTAATCTGAAGTTCGATTGCCAAGCAAATTTCCCAACCCATAGATGGCGGTATTCTCAGTGGTTGCAATTATAAACTTAATTGCGTTTGCCGTAAGTTTGACATTCGTGTCATAGGTCGATATTTACTACTACTGAACCAAGGCTACATCAGTGCAGTATAACACATTGCATTTTAGTTACATTATCGATACGCAATTACTGAATTCGAAAAAATATAGCTTGATATTATTATTTTTAAAAACAAATCCATTTAAAATTATTTACTGATTTAATTATTATACTCATTGAGGCAGCACTTTATAATATTATGGTATAGAAATATTAAATAACTTATTTTCTTTTGTAAATATCCATCTATAAACTCAATATCCGACCCGACTACATCACTATATGAGTAGCGAAATACTGAATACATACAATATTTTTTCAATTCCGGAAGAGAAAGAAACAAGGAGCGTGCGTGCGAGTATCCAGGAACGAACCATACCATGTATATAATAGTAGTCTATGCATACCATTCCCTGTGGCTCTAACACGTGATCGTATCGGCTTCTTTCGCAATTGACGTCATACAGATTAATTTTTGCAGCAAAGCCTCTCAAACCGTTTCAATGTTCATGTAACAACAAAAGGACGAGGAGTCCGCATTATTGTGCAAATACGGAACCCTATTACTGCACATGGCCCGACACGCACTTGGTCGGTATTTTATTTTTTATAAAAAGCTTCTATGTATAACATTGATGGTAGTTAAATATTCTCAAAATGCCCCAATAGATTACCAAGATAATGGGGGAGGCACTAATACCACGTGGGCAGAGCCGTGGGTTGCAGCTAGTATAAAATAATACTGACACGTTTTCCTGTTAGAATCGCAGCCCGTGCACACAACTCAATGTATTCTTGAGTCGAAAACAGGTACCTACCAAAACAGGTTTGATTAATTTAACGTGTTTTTGTTCATTTTCCTTATTCTGGTTTATTAAGAAGTTTGATTCATTTTATATAACACTTGAAACCGAACAAGACCAGTGAAGTTGTTTTTTTAAACAATTCCTTTAAATTATTTGTGGATTCATTATTAAGAAACTTTTTCCGTTGTCTCCACCAAAGTTTACTTTGTGACATTTTCTTTCCAAAGTAAATAATAAAGTGTAATTTATTTAAATACTATTTTCTACGAGTTAGTATACTTCGTTAGTGGACTATCTTTGAGGTAAGTTTATCTAAGTTTTATATTATATTATGTTACCTTGCTTTCATAATTGTATATGTCCGGCAATCAGTAATCAATTTTTCAAGCACTTCCTGGCATTCGAATATCTGAAAATTTTCGTACTTATGTAACTTTGGAAACATTGAAGTGGTATGATACTATGGAGCTGATCTTATAAAAGAACCGGCCGGTGGACATGTCCCCTACTCAACCAGACAAAATAGCACCATCGTGTTTAGGCTCATTGGATGTGTATTGAAAAATAATATTACATTTCAAAAACCGGCCAAGTGTGAGTCGGACTCGCGCAAGAACGGTTCCGTACTTGTTAAATTGCGGTTTACGATTTATAACGTATTAAAAAAAAAACTACTTACTAGATCTCGTTAAAACCAATTTTCGGTGTAAGTTAACATGGAAAATCATATATTTTTTTAGTTTTACCATTCTTTTATTTTAAAAGTTACAGGGGGGGGGGGACATTTTACCACTTTGGAAGTGTCTCTCGCGCAAACTATACACTTTATCATTTTTGAAGACCTATCCATAGATACCCCACACGAATGGGTTTGATGAAAAAAAATATTGAGTTTCAGTTCTAATTAAGAGGCACCACCAAAAACATTTTTTTTTCTATTAATGTGTGAAAATCTTAATTCGGTTCACAGAATACATCTACTTACCAAGTTTCAACAGCATAGTTCTTATAGTTTCGGGAAAAAGTGCCTGTGACATACGGATGGACAGACAGACAGACATGACGAATCCATAAGGGTTCTGCTTTATTACGAAGTTCCAGTGTCTACCTACAAGCTTCATCATCAGATCAGTTTGGTGGTACCATTTTCATCAGTACCCTACCTTATATTTATAAGTACTTGCTTCTCTTAGGCGGTTAACTATTTGAGATATCTTATGCCCGTGACATACTTATGATAGATGGAGCCCCTTTTCCGAACTTAGACTCCCTTTGGTCTGTTGTGCGTTTGTCTCTGCGAGAGAGAAATGGGCCGTAATCCACCACGCGAGCCCAGTGCGGGTTGGTGTATGTCATATGCCTTCGAATTTCTGGTTTTAAGACATGCCGGTTTCCTCACACTGTTTTCATTTACCGTTTTGAGGGCAGTGGTGATGAAATAATTTACACAAAGTACCACCTGCCTGGGTTCGAACCAACGACCTATAACAAGTAAGTCGCTGCGATTACCACTGGGCCACCACTGCTCTCTCGTGACATACTTATTATTAAGGAGTTCCCGTGGCCACCTGTGGTCTTCTTCATCAGTTCCACTTTACCAGATGATACTTCCTGAGTGCAAATGTTGATGAAAATACCATCGCTATATGTATGCCTAAAATATTAGCGGAGTTCCCTCTATTTCCATGGGACCACTTTGAGAGTATGAGAGAGAGAGAGAGAGAGAGAGTAAAAACCACAATTCATGGTGAAGTTGATCATGATACTTAAATAAATACAGCCCAACATAAAATTTTGTTTTCGTTTTAATTTTACTGACTTTCAAAACTGCAGTGATTTGTGTAAACATTTTAGTTAATGATATTTAAAACCCAACAAATCAATGTATTATAACTGGGAACTTATTGAATTTTGTGGTGTACAATAAAGTATATTATAAAATTAACCTAACTATATAATGGCTCAACAGTGATAACAGAATGAGGAAAATCACACTGAAAATTATAATAAATGGTACAATAATGTTACAGTGGGAGGCGATGCTACAGCTGTGTGGAACCTCTTCACAACCAGTTGGTAAATGAGATCATAGAGAACAATCATCAAGTAAGTGTAGAAGCTACTCCTTTGTTTAAATAATTATTTGTTTCTTTGCCTGTTTTGACTGGATCGTAGGTGTAGTGTTCACAAGCTCTTCTGCTGAGCATGATAGATTCAGTCCCTGGTACGGGCAGAGTTATTGGGATTTTCTGTAAATTTAATTATTAAACTGTTTTGTAGGGTGAAGTTTTTGATTTTGAAACTAATTCCCAGAATACATAAAGTTTTTCCATGTGACTTGGCCTTGTTACACAAATCAGAACAAATAACTCTGACCTGTTGAGCTATACTCGTATATGTACCTATTTATAATAGTATATCGTGTATTGTGTGAACCACACCAATCTTATCACAAGCCCTCACCGTTATCTCTCCACTACCCTTAAGTGACGGGTAGAGAATGCATCAGGCATTATGCTGCCTATGTGCCTGTATGTTGCATGGAGTTTTAATAAATAAATAAACCATCAGTAAGAAATATCCTTTAAGCTTTTGGCAGTGGTTTCGCCCGCGTGGATATCGGGCACTATCCCACGGGAATATACTACCGGGCTAAAAAGTAGTCTATGCGCTATTCCAGACTATAATCTATCTCTGCGCCAAATTTCATCCAGATTCCTTCAGCCACACTGTTGTTATTGAGTAACAAACATCCATCCAAACTTAATTATAATAGGACTTAAGTAAAACTTCAAATTATTTTCTTACGGCAATAGTACAGGCTCTGCATCGCCTCAGTCTTATAATACTTTTTCCCTATAAGTGCATAATTTGAATATATACTTTAGTGATAAAAAAATAAAAAATATATGTAGTAACTTTTTCGATGTTTACAGATGTCTTGCCCGGTTTGCGACCTATGACGCATCCGTTTAATTATAATGTATCAAGTTAATGTTTAATTATAATGTATCTGTTGCAATATTACGCCATCCAAGTTTATGTGATCAAATTTGTAAGTACGCGTACCGATAGCGCAGTTTCTAATACATTTAGGTGTATGTGTACTTTGCATTATACATACGCAGGTTATACGCAGGCTTTCGCAGATGAAAGATTCTGCCGACACTATCGGTAGCCATGCAGCTCCAGATCATAATGCTACCTGCCTATGTATCATTGGGCACCACACAATCTGGATGTTATTTCTCACCTACGCACCGCCGCATGAAGGTCATTGCGCAGTTCCGAATATCTTTAAATGAAAACCGAAAAAAAATACATTTCAGTACGAGGACAACGCTCAGTAGCGGCCCTAGGGCGGTGCCTCGTTGGTCTAGTGCTCGCAAGCGCTACTGCTGGTCTTGGGTTCGTTTTCCTATCTGGAATTTCTCTGTTACGGCTCGGAGTTAGTTCTTTTGGCCGGTTGATGGCAACAGGCTCGGCCCCTGTTGCGACTTAAACATAACTGGTGAAATGTGAGTGTACTATATGTACTTGTCGGGTTATCGAGTGGTGGATTAGCGAGAGAGATGTAGACTGTACTGCAGGAAATGTATGTCAAGCAATGTTTACACTACAGTTTAATGTTAGAATTCTCTAGTGTTTTCTCTTCCTATTCGTTGTTTTTATTGACGGAATCACTGCTGAGCAGCTTCCAGACCACTCTTTCTTCGGCTCTTCACAGGACAGTAGTCACAATGAATCCTGTAATCGTCTTGATCTGATCTGACCATTTTTCCCGCTACAACCAGATTTTCGGCTTGTCTGATTGTCTCCGGGCGATATGACCAAAGTAACATAGGACTCGTTAGTAGCAGATCGAGTAGAATTTGGTTGCTAGTCACATAGTAATATGAAGATGTCTGATTGTATGGAATAAAATGCGTGTAAACTTTAAAATACTTGTAATCTTTATTTTAGTCACAGAACACAGCCACTCGTAACAATCTTATTAACAGGAAGAAGAACCAGACTTGCCACACTATAAAAATATAGCAAATTACTTCTAGTGTTGCAAGTCTATATAAAATTTATACATCTATAATGGTCTATGTTTAGATTGTTCTAAACATAATTGGGGCCGGCATTAACTTATTGTACAGGTAATTGACAGAGCCGTTTAATTGACCTTCTGTAAACCTTATTTTTCATCATTACATCAGCAGCTCTTACTCTACCATCTGTACCTGGGTATGTTTTTACAATACGAGCCATTTTATATTGTAATGGAACAGCATTAAAATCTTTTACAATTACTAAGTCACCCTCTTTGAGGTTCGGTTCTGGATATTTCCACTTGGGACGGCTTTGAAGTTGTGTTAAGTAATCATTAGACCATAATTTCCAAAATTGTTGTTTAAGTTTAGTGCAGAGATTCCAAAAGTTTAACCGATTAACTGAGACCTCTGTTAAATCTACTTCAGGATAACTAACCAAAGCCGTTCCAATGAGAAAATGAGCAGGAGTCAAATATTCATTATCATTTGAGTTAGCAGAGAGTAGAGGCCTAGAGTTTAATATTCCCTCGATTTGAACAATAACTGTATAAAGCTCTTCAAAAGTTAAACATAAGTTGCCCACAACCCGCTTCAGATGGTGTTTTACACTTTTTACACCTGCTTCCCACAATCCTCCAAACTCAGGTGAATAACTGGGTATAAACCTAAATTTTATAAAATGTTGGGTGCAAAACCCATCCACAGCATCCCTGTGATTTTTGGAAGATTGCAGGTCATACAATTTTTTCATTTCATTAGACGCTCCTTTAAATGTTTTAGCGTTGTCACAATATATATTTGTGGGCATGCCACGCCTCGAAATGAAGCGCTTGAGACATGCTAAAAAGGCTTCAGTTGTTAAGTCTGATACGAGCTCTACATGAATAGCTTTTATAGCAAAGCAGACGAAAAGCGCGATGTAACATTTCTTAACAATAGGCTTTCTAACCCTAGCTACCTTCATGTCGAAGGGTCCACAGAAGTCAACGCCGACATGCTGAAATGGCCTGGACGCTGTTATTCTTTCTTGTGGAAGGGAGCCCATCAACTGTTTAGCAGCCTCAGCTTTTGTTCGAAAGCATTTGACGCATTTGCGCACCACTTTCTTGACCTCCCGGATACCATTAACAATGGAGTACCTTTGTGAAAGAGAACTCAACACTAATCTGGGCCCTGCGTGTAAAAGTCGCAAATGTTCACTTTCTATTAGGAGTTTTGTTAAATGAGAGTTTTTCGGAAGAATAGTGGGATGTTTCTTATCGAACGACATTTCCCTAGCATTATCGAGCCTACCTCCTACTCTCAGAATACCTATTTTGTCGAGGAAAGGAGAGAGACTTCCTATTCCTGTCTTTATAACTTTTCCAGCAGTAAGTAACTTCACCTCTTTGGCAAAATATTGCTTTTGAGTACAACGTATAATAACTGACATAGAGTATCGAAGCTCTTGCGGTGTTAAGTAACACTCTGTATTTTTATTTTAATTTTTTGAACAATTGTTATAGAATCTATAAATATGTCCTACTACTTTTTGTAATTTATATAAGCTTGAATATTTTGCAATCAAATTGAGTGCAAATGATGGCTCTACCTGTGTCACATTACACAGTATCTCTTGCTCATCATTTTGTTCTATGTTTGTGAGTATATCAGGCAATTTAAAATTTTCAGAACATACATGTGTATAGTGTTTATTTCAAATTCAAATTCAAATTAAATTTATTGCATCCATAATGTACATACAGGTGGTAAATATAAGTTACAGAAACAATCATGGACCCTGTCGGGCACAGCAACATTCTAGATACAGTCAGTGTCTAGGAGAGAGGAATAGCGCTCAATATTTCCTTATCTATTAACATTTTAGTTATCTATTCCCTATCTATCTGTTTTTATTTGGTTTAATGCACTAATACGTATCCCTTTTATTTTATGTCGAATTAAATATTATTCTTAAATATTAATTATTTGTTTTAATTTTTATATTACAATAAGCATATTTGATTTAGATAGTTTATATTTAATAAAATTAATACATAATAAAATTTAAAATGTCCATATTATATTTTGAGTCAATTATTTAATAATGTCATTTCACTTATCGAGTTAACAGTAGTCATTATTTTTAATGGAATTTATCCGTCAGATATTCGTCAATTGTGTAATAGCTTTTACTAATTAAGAATTGTTTTAATTTATTAATAAAAATATTGGTTTTATTTATTTGTTTTATGTATTCCGGTAATTTGTTATATATTTTTATCGACATAGCATACGGACTAGAAGAGTGTAATTTGAGGCGGGAGGAGGGTAGATCAAGTCTGTTTTTGTGGCGCAACGAATAATTATTTTGCATGTCTTCCCGTGTGTTGTAAGACTCTGGGTATTTGCGGACTAGTTTACACAATTCTAAAATATAAATATTAACTAAGGTGAGGATTTTATGTTTCTGGAAGCAAGGCTTGCAACTATCTGTTTGTTCTATGTTAGTTATTATTCGTATCAGTTTTTTTTGTAGTATAAATAGGGAGGGAGCGTCCGTGCTATTTCCCCATAATATTACGCCATAGCTTAACCAAGAGTGGGCATATGCGTAGTATGTAACTAGTGCGGTTTGTAGATTGGTAGTTTTTTTTATTTCTCGTAGGGCATAAGAAAACTTTGAAATTTTCGATTTAACTTTCTGTATGTGGGTTTTCCAGTTTATGTGTGTGTCTATTGTCAAACCTAGAAGAGTGAAATCGTTAACTACTTCTATTTTTTGTTGGTTGTATGTGAAGTTTAAATCAATTTGGTTTTTTTGCCGGGGGTAAAAAGTAATTAATTTGGTCTTTGTAAAGTTGATTTCAAGGTTGTGCTCGTTCATCCAGTTTATTATTATATTAAGAATAGTGGTAAGTTTTTCGTTCAAATTAGCATTTGTTTGGCATGAGGTGAGGATAGAAATATCATCTGCAAACAGAACACATGGCCCGTCTATGGTTTTGGGAAGGTCATTTATGTATATTAGGAATAATAGGCAGCCTACTACACTTCCCTGGGGAATTGAACCGTATATTGATCTGACATCTGACCTAATGAGCTGTACTTCTTTTATTTCTTTATTATAGTACTCCACCTCAACAAATTGCTCTCTGCCTTGTAAATATGATGCAAACCATTCATGAGCTTTTCCGCGTACGCCTATTCCGTACAGCTTATTCAATAATATTTTAAATTGCACCTTATCATAGGCTTTTGACATGTCGAGTAGTATTCCTATTGCGTATTGTTTATTATTTAGAATATTTAAAGCTTCTTGAATGTATTTATAAACTGCTAACGTTGTGGATCTATTTTTACGAAATCCGTTTTGACAATCGTCAAAAATCTTATATTTTTCACAAAACGAATATACACGATCGCACATTGCTCTTTCAAAGACTTTAGATGCTGTGGGCAGAAGGGCGATAGGTCTATAATTATTCGGGTCTGTTTTGGCATCTTTTTTATGAATCGGCTTTATTAAAGATGTTTTTAGTTGATTTGGGAAAATGCCTTCTTCAAACGATTGATTAACTAATTGATAAAATGGGATGGTAAGTTCGTCAGCGCACTGTCTGAAAAGAGTTGGTGGGAGTTCGTCTATGCCGTGACTGTTTTTATTTTTTAAGTTTTTTAGGATCCGGTTTACTTCGCATCCGTCGACTGGGCTAAGAAACATGGTATTTTTTGTGGGGTTAATCACAGATGTTTCTCTCGAATCGCAGCCGGGTGCTCGGGTGGTATTTTCCCCAATGGATGCAAAGAAATTGTTGAATATGTTTGCAACTTGTTTTGGTTCACTCACTAAGTTTGTTGTTTGTAATGTTATATTTTGCTTATACCTTTTTATATTTTTAAGTGTTCGTTCTTTTACAATATCCCACATGGTTTTAACTTTATTTGCTGATTTACTCATTTTATTTATGTAGTATAGTTTTTTTGCCGTTGTTACAGTTTTTTTCAGGATTTTTTCATATGTTTTGTAGTATTTTGTAAGTACTGGATTATTTATTTTTAATGTTAAAATTTTCAATAGTCTTTTATTTTTACAGGATTGTTTTATACCAACGGTTAGCCAATAATTGTTATGTTTTGTTTTCAATTTAAGTCGACGTGTAGGGATACATTCATTTAAGATATCTGTCAGTGTATTATGGAAAGACTGATAGTTTACTAAGTAGGTTGGCCCGTGCCACCACAAAGTACTTTGTTGCAACTTGTGCGGCAAAACTCCTCTCGACAATAAATCAGCCGGGTTGTCACTAGTCTTAACAAATCCCCATTGCTTCTGATCGGTCAACTCTACAATTTGTTTGACTCTATTATTGGCATAAACATTGGATTTTACATTGCCTGCTTTGATCCAGGCTAACACTATTTGGGAGTCGCTGTACAAAAATGTCTCTACTTGAGAAAACCTACCCATCAGGACTCTACCAACTCTTTGTGCCAGCTGTGCCAAGAGAAGAGCACCATTGAGCTCTAGTTGGGGAATTGTAAGGCTTTTCGCTAATGGAGCAACACGTGACTTGGAGCAGAGTAATTCTGTTTGCACTGAACCATCATTTTTTATAATTCTGACATAAAGACAACAGCCAAAGGCCTTAAATGATGCATCGGAATACCCTACTAATTCTACATTAAAAATATCCTTAGTATTGACACATCTGTTCACTGTGATTTTACCCATAAGTTTTAACTTATTTAAGAAATTGTTCCAGTATAGAAACTGTTCATCTGGAACTATAGCATCCCATCCAATTTGCAAAGACCATAGCTCTTGCATAAATATTTTGGCTACCACTATAATTGGGCCTACTAAACCGAGAGGGTCAAACATCTTCCCTATAAAACTCAATATTTTTCTTTTTGAATTTAAGTTATGCCCTTCATCAATATTGGGGCTTGAAAAACTGAATGTGTCTGAAGTGATGTCATACATTAAACCTAAAGTTTTGACCAGGTTATCTCCACTCATATCTACATTTTCAAACTGCCTTTGCTCATTTGGAATATCTTTTATGACTTCCGGGTTGTTTGAGCACCATTTATGCAAGAAAAAACTACCTAACTTGAGAAGCTCTACCAATTGAGTTTTCAGTTCACGAAGCTGCTCTACATTGTCTGAGCCGCACAAAATGTCATCGACATAAGTATTTTTGATCATTGTTTGAGCAGCCAGTGGGTAATTATGTTTGTACCGGTAAGCTAGTTCAAGTAGGCATCGAGTGGTCAAGAAAGTAGAGGCCTTTAAACCATATGTTACAGTCTGAAGCTGTAAACAGCTGATAGGCTTTCTGGGATCATCCCTCCAAAGAATGTTTTGAAGGCAAGTTTGGGGACCATTTATGAAAACATTGCGAAATGCCTTTTGAATATCACAAATTAGTGTGAAAATGTAGGTCCTGAACAAAATTAAAATATCAAAAAGTTCACTCTGTACCACAGGGCCATTCAGCATGACGTCGTTGAGGGACACCTGACTGCGCGACTTCATACTCCCGTCAAACACTACACGGAGTCGGGTCGTCTTACTTGCCTCATTGATAACAGCATGATGTGCTAGAAAGTAGACAGGATCTTTATCAACATCATAATTCGCAAAATCCACCTTTTTAGCATGTCCCAGCTCTACATACTGATCTATAAACAATTTATACTGTTGTAATAAAAAAGGATTTGATTTGAATCGTTTTTCTAACATTAGAAATCGTTGGTAGGCAACTGAAAAAGAGTCACCGAGCTGCAGTTCTTCCATCGGAGTGATGAGAGGCATGTCAACATAAAAACGACTGTCTTTAAGACTCATTGATTTCTGAAAAATTTCTTCAGCCTTTTGAAACTCATCACAACACTTCCCTGCAGGCTCTGGTAACTTTTCAGTCAACCAAAACTTTTCCATAATATTTTCTAACTTTTTCTCATCATGGATAGCAAAATTAGAAACAATATCAAAGGTTACATTACTTACTTCACTATTTATAGACACTTTTTCAGGAACATTGCCACCAACTACATACCCAAATAGGGTGTTTTGCAAAACCAGTCCATTTTGGATTTTTATACAACCATCTAGTAAAACACTAAAATAAATATCTGCACCCAGTAACACTGAAATTTCAGCTGGGATATTGAAATCATCATCTGCTAGTTTTACATTTTTAGGTAAATTCCAGCCAACTATATTTATAAATTGTTGGGGCAACCTTGAGGTTATTTTGTCAACTATGTGACATTTTATGTTTAATTTTACATTATTGTGGCATGGAAGCACACTTATGTTTACTAGTTTGTCAATTTGAGTTGGTTTATTACCTATACCTATAATATTATGGTGCTGATTTATAGCAATCAGCCCAAGTTTGTTTACAAGACTTGTTGTAACAAAGGATGCCTGGCTGCCAGTGTCAAGCAGTGCTCTGACAGAAATCTTTTCATCATTTTGATTTAGCAAGGTAACTTTTACAGTCGGAAGCAAAACATTATTGGATACACGATTTGATACTAATGAAACTGCAGGCTCTATAGGGCTGGCCGGTTCTTCATGTAGCAATGTGTTATGTCCTTGTTTACATATTTTACATTTAAAAGTAAACTTACATTTTCCGCTGTGTGTCTTTAGACATGTAGTGCATAAATCATTATCCCGCACAAATGTTTGGCGGTCCGCTAATGCTGCCGTTTTGAATGCCGGACAGCTGAAAAGAGGATGGTCATTTTTATTACAGCACTTACACAACTTTTTGACTTGCGAGGCAACATTGGCCACCTTTGATTGTGATGATTTATAAAATCTATTAGTACTTTCATAGCAAGTACCTTTAGGGGTTGAACTATCTTCTAGTGCTATAGCGCGCTTTTCAAGAAAGTTCAAAAAGTCTACCATCGAAGGCATCTTTTCTAAGTCCCTATCAAATTGATAAGCTCTGTTAGTGATTTGATCTAACTTTCTAGTTAGAATGGAAATCAGTAACATGTCCCATGTATCGATGGGCTGTTCAAGGTTCTTCAATGCATGCAATTGTTGCTGAACTTCGGACACAAAAGACCTTATAGAGGCTGCAGTGCCTTTTTGCATTGTAGGCAAATCTAACAAAATACCAATGTGATTGCCTATTAACCGCGATTTGTTGTCAAAACGCTTTTCCAATAATTCTAATGCCTCCCTATATGATTGATTCACAAGTGGCAAATTGACAATGACTGCCAATGCATCATCTGTTACATACTTTCTTAAATAGAATAACTTCTGGACATCTGACAATGACCTGTTATTATCGATAACAGCTACAAACAAATCATAAAATGGTTTAAATTTTGTAAAATCTTTCCCATCATAGGGAGTTATCTCGATGTTTGGTAGTTTACAGGTTGAAACATTATGACATTCTGTGACAGATTTTTTGCCTATTAGCTTCAGAGAAGCATTTATTTTAGCAAGCACAGAATAATATTTTTCTTCTACTTGACCAACCTGTTCGGAGTCACTTTCGTCAATACTTAGGATATCCAATTGCGCCGCCTCATAATTCTTGAGTGCACAGATTAATTTTTCTCTGCGCGCCTCCAATATGTCTGCAGTTGCAGACGCAAAACTTATCGGGTCGGCCACAAACGCTTCGATGCGTGTTATTGTAGCTTTACACTGTCCACGAAATATGCGATGTTTACGCAATGTTTCCTTCAATTCCGCCATGGTAATACGGTATGTAAACGACGAAACGACTTATAACTACGATAGAACACTCCGCGCACTACCTTTTTGCACAAAATATTTGTTTGTTTATAAAAAAGCCGGTTTGACGATTTCACGTTCGGGTTGACACTGACAGCTAAATGTTTGACTGACACTGACAGGACGACTTGAAGTTAGCAACTCGTTCGCAGGAAATTGTTCAACGTTGTACCAACCTCACAGACCAACCTTCAATTTTAGATTTGAAAAGTGGGTATCGGAAAAAGAAAAAATGGCGAATTTTTCGTCCACAAAATCGCAATCGCACGACTTTTTGATGATGATACGGTGCTGTTTCCTGATGTTGCTTCTTATTTTTGTTCTATTATAGAATAGAACGAAGTTGCGGGCCTCGTACAACCGGCACAATAGCCCGGCAATGTCGACTGCTTATAGGAAGCCGACCACGACGAATCACAGATTTCACGGTATAGCTCGCGAAAACTGCTCGGCACTGATTTTAAAACTCCTCGAAGGACCACCGCACGCATGTATGGAATAAAATGCGTGTAAACTTTAAAATACTTGTAATCTTTATTTTAGTCACAGAACACAGCCACTCGTAACAATCTTATTAACAGGAAGAAGAACCAGACTTGCCACACTATAAAAATATAGCAAATTACTTCTAGTGTTGCAAGTCTATATAAAATTTATACATCTATAATGGTCTATGTTTAGATTGTTCTAAACACTGATTGTTTGCAGGTTCAGATCGTCAGCCAGACATTTAGAAGTTTGAAGCTACCGAGTGCTCCCATATCTGCGAGTGCCGCCTGCCTACGTGTTGATATCCAACCTTGAAGACAGTGTTAAGTAAAGTAGTTTATAGCAATATGACTGCTGCAACATACAAAAAAAGTGAAGGAACGTCGGGGATTCGCGGGCAGCTGTACGAGACCAAGCTGCTCAGCTTGATATTCTACAGAGCGAAGCGTGACGACAGTATCGAAGAGTTTCAGCTAGCTTCCAATATCGCTGAGATAGGGGCTTTCGATGATATTTGCTTCAAGGTCAAAGTGAAGGGATTTCCGAAACCTGTGATTGTGTTTATACAGGCCAAACATAAAGACGACAGCGAACAGACTCTCGATATCAATATGATGAAGTATTTTTGCAGTTATTTGAAAATTAGAGAGAGATTTGAATCGGATTATAAAGACGACCTGTTTCAAGGTAAATTTCAAGAAACAGAAAGTTTCTTCGTTATATACACGTCCGGAAAAGATACATTTGACAATGACCCGGTTGAAATTGATTTTGCCTCAAAACTGAACGATCTTATTGGTACCGAGGGCACAGCCAAGCAACCTTATAAACGTAATACGGATATAAAGTTCTTGTGCGAAATATTTATGGAAGACCAAATTATCTCACTAGCCAAACAGTTAGCCGCTTTTATAAGTGGTGAAAGAAATTTTAAAATGATGCTATCTGATGAGCTGATACTAACCTATCATGTCGTTCTGGCGCTAAAAGTT
The DNA here is from genome assembly GCA_945859665.1 of Anorthoa munda. Lineage (NCBI taxonomy): Eukaryota > Metazoa > Arthropoda > Insecta > Lepidoptera > Noctuidae > Anorthoa > Anorthoa munda. Next base: position 2,119,190 of record OX243919.1, on the reverse strand, counting down.
GTCGACATTTCAGCAATTGAACTAGATGGACACCGAATCGCTACCTTTCGACAAGACTTCTTCGATACCAAAGATCGATATCTCAAACTATTCAAAGATACACTTTACAAAGAGGTTCTTGAAAGACGAAAGATAGGAACCTCTGCTGTAAAGGATCTATTGTCTGAATTCTTAGCCGAGCCGACTGACATTACAAAATTAAGCAAACTGATAGGGACCGTTCTTACATTTAACAATGGCCAGCTAGAAATTGTAAAAACATATACTAAAGACTTCTATTCACAATTACATCAAGTGGACGTTTCTCGATCGACTGTCAATGAAGCTTTTGATCTGGCAGCAAGAGAAATATTATCAAAGGGTCTGAAAGTCCCGGCTGCGTTTGGTAACAAAGACCTGACGTTAAGTGGCAGTGATACAAAGAAAGCGCGAAGAATAAAATATTTAACTTCAAAAGTAAAAGACTTGTTGTCCATATCTAAGGCAAGTAACATAGTCACTTTAGATAACTCTGTAGACAATGGATTCTTGCAGCTTAATGGAGGTATAGCTGGAGCCATCGGAAATTTATTTGTGCTTGACGATAACACCAAACTGATGAAGATTACAGATAACTGGGCAATACTTGGAGATCATGCTCAAATGCTATATAAAAAATTAACTGACGAAATTGCTAATTTGCATGAAATTCGTTTTAGTTTCAGTGTAAACAAGTTCCCAAAACTTTTTTTAGACTTCAGTGAGTATGAAGAGACTCTAGTGAGAGATTTCTTGAGCAGACTGTTATTCTATAGCAAACAAGCCGATGAGAACTGCGTGGAGGAAATATTGAAAGGTAAAATAGAAGATTACCAGCTTGAGCACCCAAACTACTTCCAAGCTAAAACTGATGCAATGTTTCTTAAATATCACGATGAAATACAGAAATGGTGGATGCAGCCAGGACGGGCACCCTATCTCACAAAAGACAGCGATATATTTGAGAACGCAGTAAATCATATCATAAAAGACCCATTGTTGAGCTCTATAAATATAATATGTATGAGCAAAATAAAACATTTGATTGATTACACATTTACTGAAGACGTGGTGAGCTCCTTGAACTTGCAGGATCACTCGAGTACTGTCATCATTACAGAGAACAGCAAACTGACTGTTGTTAAAGTGTTGCAGCATTTCAAGAATAAGGACCACGTTGTGTTAGATCTAGAATATATTGTAAATCTACCAACGAAAGCTCGTAACGTATTAAATACAGAGTTGAAGCATACAAATGGAGAAAAAGTTGTTGTTTTTGTATGTGATAAATTACATAATTCCAGAAACGAAATCATCACATTAGAAAACATCGCGAAAATTATTCTGTCCAAAAAATCAATTATTATTACCAATTCCTTGTCAGTTGAAACATTGCACAATTATTTCCCAAGAGCAGATAGTCCTGTACATGATGAAAATAGTCTGATTGACATGAGTGACGAGTCACAGAAGAGCATCTTGGAGACTACTAGAGTGATGTTTCAAGGCGTAGAAGTAAGATTAGGTTTGATAATCGATGATAAATCAAAAGCGTATGTGAAAGGAGATATTCTAACCAAAATAATCAGTAAGGACACCATTCAACTCGGTAAACTAATTGTCTCAAGAGATTATGATGAAAAAAAGCACTTGTATATTGACAGAAAGGTGCATAAGGCCAATGGACCTACTCTCTCACCAAAAACTCTTTATGATATAGAAGAGGATGTTGTACTTGTAACAGAAGAGCCCGGGATGGGCAAGTCAACTTTACTTACTCATTTATCGCTTATAACCAAAAAATACCGCCCAGAAGTATGGATTGTAAGGGTTAACTTGTTAGAATACTCGAGAGAACTCAGCAAGTGGAAGGAAGATGAAACAGCCGTTGACTTATTATATACTTTAGAGTTTATGTGTCAAGTTATACTACGCATGAAACTTGGCAATAAATATGATGTGACAGTTTCGTTGGAGGAACAAAATGGTTGTGTGTATCTCAAAAATTGTACAGGCGATCAGTCGAGTGAATTCGAGTTGAAGTTGTTTCTACACTTTTTTAATGTTGGCAAGATGGTATTCATATTTGATGGTGTCGACGAAATCAGTCCGGATTACTTAAATGAGGCTATGAAATGTATAGAAGTAATCAATAACCATACTAAAAAGCATAAAATATGGGTCACAAGCAGGCCTTATACTGACATTGAAACTATATTGCAACGAGCCTTCGGTGTACCTTATAAAATAGAACACTTCTCTTATGAGACAAAGGAAGAATATCTAAATAAAATTTGGGAGTCCAATTTGAATCTGAAGGAACTTGATACAACGCAACTGGAAAATGTACATGGCTTCCTGAAGTTTATTTCTGAATCAGAAATCCACGAGTGGCAAGCTTCACATGAAATTTACATCAACGCAGGCTACTTTTTGCTAAATAGGATTAAATGTTTAGGCAATACTTGTATATTTGATCCAAGTTATGATGATACTTTCTACGACAACCTTCTACAGAAACTTCGGGGACAAACAGATATATTTGGCATCCAAGCTAGTACACATAAAAATCCTTTAAATTTATATTTGATGGCACTTTTTTTTATAAGCCGTATAAAAGACGTTAGAAAAAATAGTAACAATTGGAATCAAGAAGTTGACCCATTCACTATTTACGAAGATTTCTTGGAAACGAAACTGAAACAAATACGGTTTAAAGATAAAGACGGAATGGACATTTATAATCCTAGTATTAAGCTTGTTTACGACAAAGAACGTGCAGATTGTATAGCAAAACATAAAAAGTTGGCAGTTTATGCTATTCTCAATCGGTACATTGACAAACTGTTTATTGAGAAAGACTTGCGAGAAATCAAGGAGACGATAAAATGTATTGAAAAAGGAGAAGAGAAAACTGGTCTAATATGTAGTGTAGCAAACGGAATCCCGATTTTTATACACATGACATTCGGTGAATACTTTGCAGTGGAATATGTTTGTGATTTATTAAAAAATGCTAATGAAAGCGAAAATCCAATACTCTGGATTAAATTCGTATTTGAAGTGATGTTATCTGACAGGCAATTTCAAAATGTTCAAAGAATTTTTGATTATAAAATCAAAATTGACAAAACGCTGATGAGTGTTATTGAAAATAATAAAGAAGTAATATGTAGTTTGTTAATAGAGAAGGGCAAAAGGCTTATGGCCCGAAGAGGATATAATTGGGCGCCAGTCGTAGCTGTATCTAGGCGTTTTCGTAACTTAATTTCTTTGTATACGTTGATTTTTGAGAAATGTATAAACGACAGCAATTTAGATAAATTTATGGAAATCGTTATTTTTTATCAGATGCATGTCTTTTATGCAGCTGAGTCTGGCGAATTAGTTATGTGTCTCATCAATATAGTCAGTAAACTCGATAGTTCTAGATTAACTACGGTAAAACGTTTTCTGTGGGCATCTCACGAATGTTACTTCTATTCAAACAGCACACGTTGTAACATTTGTGAATATGTAGATTGTCTGATCCACAGCGCATACTGCGTTTCGATGGAGCGGCCACCGCGTGTTGTTTATATATTCAATTTTAAAAGCTGATTCCCAAAACCATAAATTTGTCAAAGTTATAGTTAAGGGCTAAAAGTTTTAAGGGTTTGAACGTGGCCGTGCCATTGAAACGCGGCGAACCAGACGGCCACGGTTATCTTTAAAACTAAGCGTTGCAGAGACCTGAAATTTAGGTTCATAACAGAATGAATTAGTGAAAAATTTGTAAAAAGATAGAAAAAGAATCCTATGTTTATAATTTAGGAGCTGTATCACTAAAACTCCATGGTCGCGCCATTGAAACGGTGAAAAATACGTTATTGCCGATATCTCGCTGAAAAAGCATCGCAGAGGTCTGAAGTTTTTTGTAAAACCTAGATTTTAGCGTACAAGATTGTGGCACGGTACGAACATGTACGAAATCCGAATTGCCACCAAATACTTTTAAGTATCTCTGGTATTTTCACATACTGTACCTACTTGCTTAATTTTACAAGTATATCAAAGGTTAGGTTAGGTAGGTACCTAATTATTAATATTTCTGACCCTAATCATTCTTTTAGACACTCCAAAAATACATTATTTAAAAAAACTCATCATTGTGCACCTACTACCGACAGTTACAGAATAATTATGTAATGATCCTCCTTCGGCAGTCGGGTAAAAATAGCTTACCTTTTAACATCTTTCGGAACTGTAAAAAAAAAAGATAATATCGATTCCTTGTTCTTTCCTTTAGTTAGATACCCGTAATAATATAATAATATAAGCCTTTATTCAGACACTATTTTATACAATAATTAAAACTTATCTTAACGACTCTAGCGAGTCGGTGACACCGACAACTCGGTCTGTTTGCCCAACTTTGGCAAAGGCCTCCTCCATTTCTTTCCACTCTGTTCTGTTTAGCGCTTTCCTAGTCCATATTTTCCCTGCTATGATCTTTATTTCGTCTTCCCACCTTCGAAACTGTCCACCTCGTTTTCTTTTCCTATTTCTTGGGTACCAAAATACTAATTGTTTGTTCCACTTTTCTATGCCTCTTATAAAATGGCCAGTCCATTTCCACTTTAGTTTTCTTATTCTGGTTATTACGTCTTCAATTTTCGTGCGTTTTCGTATGGTTTTGTTGCATATTCTATCGGACTTCCTTATATTTAGCATGCTTCTCTCCATTGCAGTCTGACAGGTTTTCAGTTTCCTGTTTTGTGCTTTGGTGAGTGCCCAAGTTTGGCAGCCATATGTTAAAACAGGGAGTATGCAGGTGTTATACAACTTTGTTTTGACAGCTATCTTAGTTTCTTTGTTCTTCATTACTTCTTTAAACCCCCAGTAACATTTCCATGCTTTCCCGATTCTTGTATCTATTTCCTTGGACATTATATTGGTTGTAGATATTTGTTGGCCTAGGTAGGTGTACTCTTTAACATACTCAATTGGCCCGCCGTTTATAATGATAGGGTGTTCTGTCGCATTTGTCATGGCTTTAGTTTTAGAGGTGTTCATCGTTAGGCCTACCTTGTGGCTTTCTCTTTCCAGGTCTATCAGCATGCTTTGTAGATGCTCCTTTGTTGTGGCGAATAATATAATGTCGTCTGCGAATCGTAAGTGTGATAGTTGTGCCCCGTTTACGTTTAGTCCATACTGGTCCCATTTTAATTTTCGAAAGATTTCTTCCAATACCGCTGTGAAGAGCTTAGGTGATAGCGGGTCTCCCTGACGTACACCTCTATTTATTTGTATTTCTGTCCCCTCTTTTTCTAGTTTTATTCTAGCTGTACTATTAGTGTAGATATTTTTTAAGATTCTAATGTACTTGTGTTCGATCCCTTGTTTCTTCAGACAATGCCAGATATTTTCATGCTCTATTGAGTCGAATGCCTTGTTGTAATCGATGAAGCAACAGTAGAATGGCACATTAAATTCTTTATTTTTCTCGAAGATTTGTCTCACAGTAAGTATATGATCTAATGTTGAGTAGCCTGCCCTGAAGCCAGCCTGTTCTTTGGGTTGGTTTTCATCAAGAGTTTTAGTTATTCGCCATAGAATTACCTTTGCAAAGATTTTGTAAATGTTGGACATTAGACTAATCGGTCTATAATTGTTAATTTCGTCCCTATCACCCTTTTTGTGGAGTAAGATGATCGTTGATGTGGTCCATTGTGTTGGAATTATTTCAGTGTATAGTATATTGTTGAAAACGTATTTTAGTAGTGGTGCAATGTCGTTTTTGCAGTCTGAAAGCAGTTCGTTGGTGATCTCGTCGGGACCGGGAGCTTTATCCTTTTCCTGCGTTTCTATTGCCTTTTCTATTTCTACAACTAGTATAGGTGGTACATTATCGTTATTGTTTAAGTCAGTATTGTTTATTTGGTTCTTGCTGGAATAAAGATTTCTGTAGAAGTTTGTAGCAATTGATAGTATATCAGATCTTTTAGTCTTTGCCTTGCAAGATAGGTCTTTCATATTAGGTATCCAGTTTGTTTTGTTAGATAAAAACTTAAGGGCCTTTTTTATACCTCCAGTCTTGTTAATGTGTTTTTCAAAGGTCTCGAGTCTAATATGTTCTCTATCTTTTCTCATTTGGCTTTTAATTTCTTTGCTTATTTGTGCAATTTGGTCCCGGATAGCTTTTGTTTTATTTGCAATATTAATTAATTTGAGCCTTTTTTCTAGGAGAACGTTTGCTTTTTCTGATATATCACTTTTTTCTTGTGCTTTCCCTATATTGTTGGTTTCCAATCTTGCTGTTAGGATGTCGTGTATTGTTTTGTATTTCTGTTGAGTGTTTAAGTGTTGCAGCGATGACTCCGTCACAGAGTTGAGATTTCCTTTGATGCTGCTTATTCTTGCTTTGTTGTACGTTATTGATGTTTTAACTTTGAACGGCCGGCTTAACTTTAGACAGGATGATGTGTTCAGAGTCGCTCTAATCATTCTATGGTTACTGTTGAAATTTAGATTAGCGATGGTGCCACAATCATCAAATGATTTCGGTCTATTCGTTAGAAAGTAATCTATCTCATTTTTGTACCGTCCATCTGGCGATACCCATGTCCATCTTCTAGAAGCTCTTTTTTTGAATAGGCTGTTCATTATTTTCATGTTGTTTTCAAAAGCCATTTCCATCAGTTTTTGTCCGTTCCTTGTTCTTTTCCCACTACTGTAAGGACCCAGTACAACATCTTCTCCATTCCGCGGCTTTCCAACTCGTGCATTAAAATCGCCCATCACAATACAGTTTTTGTGTGCGTGTTCTTTCAAGGCGGTGTTAAGGGATGAGTAAAATATGTCGATTTCTAAAGTACTGGATTGCTCGGTTGGTGAGTATATTTGTACTATAGACCATATTTCTTTGCCTGGGGGAATTTCAATATTCAATATAGCGATTCTATCTGATATACCTATTATTTCAACAATAAAGTTCTTGAGATTTTTCTTGATTAAGAATCCTACTCCATGCCTTCCTGGAGTTTCGCCTTTATGATACAATATGACTTCACGGTATTCCTCAATAGCTTCACCATTCCTTCTTACTTCGCTCAAGCCGATGATGTCCCACTTAATATCTTCTATAGAGTGTAAAAAATCTTGTAGGCTCTCTTCAGTCCTTAAAGAAAGTGTGTTGTATGTAGCTATGTGTATGTGTTTGGTATTTTGTTGTTTCTTGTTCACAAAAGCTTTCATTTGCGGTAAGCAGGTAATATTTGGAGGGTAGTGGTCGCTTTTCCCCACGGTGACCAGCCGTCTTGGGGTGAATGTTTTAAATGTTTCTTTGTATAAGTTATTTTTGGTAGTTGGGTTGGGTTTCCTGTTGTCGGTGTCTATTGAACGTTTTTTGATGTTGAGGTTAGTGGCCGTGACGCAGTTCTACCCCGTGCCACGTAGTCTAGCATACTTGCGTTAATCTTTTTTGGGGCCGGAGTAGGTGGCTGATTTGGAGATTTGTTTGCAGAGTTGATGCAGTCTCTTTTCCTTTTGTCTCTTTTGTCTTCTTTCGGTTCTTTAATGACTATTTTATCCTTGACAAAATAACAAATTTTGCCCTTTGCCCGTTCCTCCTTTAGTGTGGGTAGAAGCTGTTTCCTCTTCTCCAAGGTTTCTTTGCTGAGGTCCTGCTTGATGTAAATTTCAGAGACCAGTTTCTTTTTGTTCATGAGCACTTCATTTCTTCTCCAGTTTGTAGTAAAAGTTACAAGAATGGGGCGCGGTTTGTTGTCTTTCTTTTCTCCTAGCCGATAAGCGTTATTAATTTCATTTGAGACAATGTGAATATTCATGTCTTTGCCAAGTAGTTTTATAATAGCTTCGATTGGGGACTCGCTGCGTTGTTCTTCTTGAACACCGAAGAAAATTACGTTATTCTTCCTTTTGTTATCTTCCATTGATTTGATTTTGTCATGTAAGATCTTTACTTCACTCTTCAGGCTTTTATTTTCTTCTACAAGAGCAGTTAATTTTTCGTTGATGTTTTCTGAAACATTTTTAGTTACTGCTTCGGTTATCTCCCTTGTTTGCGCTGCCATTTCCTCCTTCATTATTCGCCAAAAATGTTCCATGTCTTTTTCCATTTTTTTTGGGTTAACTATTTTAGGGTTGGCAACACTAGTTAGGAGTTGGCAACACTAGTCTTGGGCTAGCAACACTTAGTTTAGATCTGGCGGCACCAGTTCGGCGTTAGCAACACCAACGGTGACGGAATCTGTAGTCTATGGTCACCGTTTTGTTTGCTAGGTTGGTATCTGGAACTGTCACCGTGAAAAATAACGTCCCTTCTAACCTGTCCAGTTCAGTTCATACGAAGAATCTGTTTTAATTCTTGCGCTTCGGTCTTCCTGTTTATATACACCACGTTGTATTCGTCACTACTTTCAACGATGATATTAGTTTTAAGTTGTTTGTGTCGTTATTTACAATTGTTTAGAAATATTTTGGAGCGAGTAACAACAATAGACGTTTACTGGTTGACACCGGAAACACAACTGTATCTTTTATAGAACTCATTATAAGATCGTTTAGAAGTCATCGTTCTTTGCAAAAATCAAAGAACAAATAATATAACTCGACTAGCGTGCGAGCCTCTGCGATGCTTTTTCAGCGAGATATCGGCGATAACGTGTTTTTCACCGTTTCAATGGCGCGGCTATAGGGTTTTGCTCTTACAGGTCCTGAAATATAAACCTAGGATCTTTAAGTGTATTTTTACATGTTTTGACAAATTCAAATCTAGGTTTTACAAAAAACTTCAGACCTCTGCGATACTTTTTCAGCGTGATTTCGGCGATAACGTATATATCAACGTTTCAATGGCGCGGCCATAGGGTTTTGATCTTACAGCTCCTGAAATATAAACCTAGGATTTTTTTGTGCACATGTTTTGACAAATTCAAATCTAGGTTTTACAAAAAAACTTCAGACCTCTGCGATGCTTTTTCAGCGAGATATCGGCGATAACGTGCTTTTCACCGTCTCAATGGCGCGGCCATGGAGTTTTAGTGTTACAGCTCCTGAAATATAAACCTAGGATTATATTTGTGTATTTTTACATGTTTTGACAAATTCAAATCTAGGTTTTACAAAAAACTTCAGACCTCTGCAATGCTTTTTCAGCGAGATATCGACGATAACGTGCTTTTCACCGTTTCAATGGCGCGATCATGGAGTTTTAGTGTTACAGCTCCTAAAATATAAACCTAGGATTATTTTTGTGTATTTTTACATGTTTTGACAAATTCAAATATAGGTTTTACAAAAAACTTCAGACCTCTGCGATGCTTTTTCAGCGAGATATCGGCGATAACGTGTTTTTCACCGTTTCAATGGCGCGGCCATGGAGTTTTAGTGTTACAGCTCCTAAAATATAAACCTAGGATTTTTTTCTATATTTTTACAAATTCATTATGTTATGTACCTAAATTTCAGGTCTCTGCAACGCTTAGTTTTAAAGATCTCCGTGTCGTGTGTAATATATTATCAGGAATTAAAATGCAAAAATGCGGCAAAATATTATGTCTGCGCATATAATTATGGCGCCAACATCAAAGAACATTTGAGACACCAACTTCGAGCCGTAGCCATGTCGGAAATCTAAATATATAAAAGAAGAAAGTGACTAGCAAAAGTACACTCATCTTTCATGGGGTACTGTGTTAAATTCTATAACAAAATACCTTGTGATATATTAAAACTAAATGAAAGTAAATTTAAAACTTTAGTTAAAAGCACACTTTGTAAACAAGCATATTACAAATTAGATGATTATATTCAAGATAAGAATGCTTGGCAACATGTTGGTCCCGCTCCGTAGGGCAATCTTTGGTGTGGACATAATCAAATTTGCTAATTTGTATTCCTATTCGTAGTTATTGTATTCTTATGTTATTTTTTATATTTTTCCAGAATTTGACTCACACACGGTTCCGTTGTTGTTGAATTAGGTATTTTACCTATGTTTGGAATATTTGTAGGTATGTGAGAACCATGTTCCTATTTATCAAATTAATGAATTTACCTGTTAGTGCTTTTATTACTTTATACCTGTACGTAGTATAGTGTGTAGTGCTATTTTTGGGTGCATCGTCCTCACATATATGAATTTATTAATGTATGTACATAAATAAACATTGTAAAACATTTTAAAAAGAGTAAGTATGGAGTTTCTTGTGCGTTCTTCTCCATAACAAGGTACTTTCCGAATGCACGGTAGAGTCAATTTTTATTAAAAGCACACTTTGTAAACAAGCATATTACAAATTAGATGATTATATTCAAGATAAGAATGCTTGGCAACATGTTGGTCCCGCTCCGTAGGGCAATCTTTGGTGTGGACATAATCAAATTTGCTAATTTGTATTCCTATTCGTAGTTATTGTATTCTTATGTTATTTTTTATATTTTTCCAGAATTTGACTCACACACGGTTCCGTTGTTGTTGAATTAGGTATTTTACCTATGTTTGGAATATTTGTAGGTATGTGAGAACCATGTTCCTATTTATCAAATTAATGAATTTACCTGTTAGTGCTTTTATTACTTTATACCTGTACGTAGTATAGTGTGTAGTGCTATTTTTGGGTGCATCGTCCTCACATATATGAATTTATTAATGTATGTACATAAATAAACATTGTAAAACATTTTAAAAAGAGTAAGTATGGAGTTTCTTGTGCGTTCTTCTCCATAACAAGGTACTTTCCGAATGCACGGTAGAGTCAATTTTTATTACTTGTACATTTTTAATTTAGATTTAATGTTTGACGTTCAGAAGTGCCGCTTATTGGCCTAGTTGAAATAAATATATTTGACTTTGACTTTTGACTTTGACTGACTCACTCACTCACTTACCATCAACGCACAGGCCAAACCGCTGAAGCTTCAATCATGAAACTTGGCACGTAGGTTCCTTTGGTAGTGTAGGTGAGCACTAAGAAAGGATTTTTGGAAATTCCACCCCTAAGGGCGTGAAATAGGGGATGAAATGTACTACCTACCCTACCCTACCTACCCTACCCTACCTACCCTACCCTACCTACCCTACCTACCCTACCTACCCTACCTACCCTACCTACCCTACCTACCCTACCTACCCTACCTACCCTACCTACCCTACCTACCCTACCTACCCTACCTACCCTACCTACCCTACCTACCCTACCTACCCTACCTACCCTACCTACCCTACCTACCCTACCTACCCTACCTACCCTACCTACCCTACCTACCCTACCTACCCTACCTACCCTACCTACCCTACCTACCCTACCTACCCTACCTACCCTACCTACCCTACCTACCCTACCTACCCTACCTACCCTACCTACCCTACCTACCCTACCTACCCTACCTACCCTACCTACCCTACCTACCCTACCTACCCTACCTACCCTACCTACCCTACCTACCCTACCTACCCTACCTACCCTACCTACCCTACCTACCCTACCTACCCTACCTACCCTACCTACCCTACCTACCCTACCTACCCTACCTACCCTACCTACCCTACCCTACCTACCCTACCCTACCTACCCTACCCTACCTACTCTACCCTACCCTACCTACCCTGCCCTACCTACCCTACCAGTGTAGGTAAGATACCATTTATTTTTTTCTTTATTTTTTTTTTCATAATATCCTTCACCTAACAATAACAAACACAACAAAAAAAGAATGAGCGAAATTGGATCAAAATTGAAATAAGCATAAAATGAAATGCCATCATGGATTATTTTGTATGAATCATATTGAAACAATCCAAACCACCCATTGGTTTTTCACACGCCATACCCGCAGATTCGATTGTTGTAAAATGGTCGTAATAAGGTCTACATCTCTTTCGGGTATCTCAGAACTTGTGTTTTGGCTTTCTTTGTGCATAGAGCCAACCCTCCGCTGCAGCGTCATCGGGTTGATTATCAGTGCTGGGCTTGCTAATCATCTCTTTTATAATTTGTTCCCGAAATTCTAAAATACTTAAATTTTTTTCCTTTGCCACAGACGATCTCAATGATCAGCTTGCGGTACCACTTTAGGGTTTTCTAAGGCTGGTATAGTACATCGCCGTCTGATCAGAAATATCTACCCCCTTTTTCGCATTATTATAATCCAAAACAAGAGAGAGAAAGCATAATTCCTGTCCGTGTCTACCGGTGGCGCACCCCGTCCGTGCGAGACTTTTGGTTCATGGGGCGGTGATGTACCACCGGTGGCCAAATGAAGATTTGCGCCGTAGGATACCAAGTACCTACTCATGAGGTGCCAGTCTGAACGTGTTAATAAGGCTCAAGGACAAACTCTGACGTATGCTGGTGTAGATTTGAGGGAGAATTGCTTTTGCCATGGACAGTTCTATGTAGCGTGTTCACGTGATAGCTCACCAAATAGTCTGGTGATATTGGCGTGGACATGCAAAATGGATTAAAATGTTTATAAGGAAATACTTTAATTTAATTACATATTTATGCGTATGATTACTTATTATTAGTCATGGATAAACACAGAAATAGTGAAGGGATAGGGACGGGACAAGGATAGAGCGTATTGATGATAAAGTAGGTAAGTATAAGTCTGTCCTAAGAAACACTTTCGCATTACATTATTTTTTACTTTTTCTCTACATAATGTTAAAATATGATAAGGAGAAGCATGTAGTCTACGCGTGCGAAGCCGCGGGCAACAGCTAGTCACAAATATATAGTCCTGTCTTATTAAGCATTATTTTCTACAAACACACGGCGGTGTTGTATTGATAAGATAAGTATGTATTTCGTAACGGGAGAACGAAAACCGAAACTTGACGCAACACAACATACAAATAAATCAAATGAAAAGGCGACTACTGTCACATGACTGTCACTGTCAAATGAAATGACTGACAGTTATAGGCATGTTACCAAATTGGTAATATAATCGATTTCTAAAAACATGATTCATTTGTTATCTTGGTTTGCATTTATCTAGTAAATCAAACCAATTTCAAAATCAATTAGTTCTTAACATTATAGAGGTGAATCGGTTCGGTACAGGAGATCCTTGGATCATCGATTCAGTGTTTCAGGTAGATTATAAAAAAAACGATTCTTTGATTAATCGATGTCAGATCATGTCAACATGCCTCAACCCTAACATAAATGGCGGAATGTGTTTGAGCTATGAAACGGAAGTTAAGTACTTATTAATTCAAGAAAATGAACCCCAATAGGGACTCTTTAGAAAAGAAGTCAAAATACTTGAAATATTTTTGTTTAATTTATTGTCCAGAAATTATTGTGATACAATATTTTTTTTGAAAGTACTGTCCATGGGTATTCTCCTTTTTACATAATCTTGGAATAGTTTTATTAAAAAATGCCGTGGCCGCGCCATCGCAACGCACACCAAAAGTTATGGGCGTTTTACTGTTTGAATCGGGGTGTTTACGCAAGATATCGTGTCATAATTACGTGTTCAATAGATTGCCGATCGAAGCGTATCTACTATTTAATAGATCGTTGACTGGTCTGGTCGTTCGGCTGTTATTTCTACAGTATACCGTGCGATCATTTAATATTTTAATTGAACTATTTTTATTTATTTATGTCATATCTACATGCAAGCAGCAAAATTATAACTTTTCCTAAATTATTTGAAAAAATATTATAAAGTTTCCATGTTATTGTGTTAAAAGTTAATTATATTATAATAAATTATTATTGTTATAAGCTCTGAAAGGCGAAAGTAGCCTCATAAAGTGCCTTCTGTGTATAATGTGTAAATGTGTCTTATGTAAGTGCATTTTTGTTAAAGCTTATGTAAAATAAAGATCTTTGAAAATTAATGACTATGTAACAGATAAATTATGTAGCAGGAAATAAAAATGTGTCGGGGGTTTTTGTAATTTTACTTGTGTTTAATGTATGTAGAAAGTTCTTACTTTTATTTTGTTAAATACTGATAGTTATGTTGTGATTCACTTCAATCTTCACTTATTTATCGCGAAATTATAGTCACTGAAACCTTTTGTTCTTTTTTTTAGTTTTTTCGAACGCGGAGCGACTCAAAAACTAAACTGCTCGCGGTACAGGGCGCGTGCGAAACTGATAATAAACTAATATTGTCATACATAACTTAAGGGCTTATTACACTACACGGTATTCAGGGCCCTAAACTCTAATTTAGGGTAGTGTAATAACTGATAGGGCGTTAGGGTTCTCAAAATATTGACCTTATTGCTTCGGAATGGTGTAGTGACCCGGTATTCAGATCCCTGAATACCGTGTAGTGTAATAAGCCCTTTAGTGACATGCCTCAGAAATTTAAAAACGCGCCATCTATTGGAATCAATTTTAAATTATCCGTTTAAATAATATTTGATATAATTATGAATTAAGAGCCCAATATGCCGTAATTATGCGATTTGGAGAGTTTATTAAACAAGAACCTTCAATTTTTATGATCAATTCTGGAAAATATTAATTTTACACATAATCCAATAAAATATATCGATGCATATCGCGCCATCTAGTGATATTTATTTGAATCAGCGCTGGGACCCCGTGACCGTAGTGAGGACCCTAAATCCGATCCCAAAATTGTTTTTGATTTTGGTAATTTTCTCTTTGTTTATACTACTTAAAATCAATAAACCCCCTTGTTTCCATCGGAAACACAACACATTTTAAATGTGTGAATGCCCCGTAAAACCATCTATCTATTGGACCTATAATCATATGTATATAACTATACGCACTGAAAATATTTTTCAGTGGGAACGCAACGCGGTAAGGAAGGGAATTTCATTGATTTTACAACTTACAAGTTAATGTTCTCATAAACTATCCAAGCGATTTCCACCTTACAAAGACGGCCTGGTAGCTATTTCAGCAGGCTATCGAAACGTCATAATTTAACAAGTACATCTATAACCCTCAGGCACGTACCGGGCCCAAAATTGCCAATATGTTAAAAAATTATGTAATCTCGCAACTAAGGTTGATTTTCTCTTAAACTATACAAGCGACATTCTACCAAGCCGTCTCACAAAAACGGCTTGGTAGAAATTGTAGCAGGCTGTCGAATGGTTGTATTTCAGAAAGTACATCTATAAAATCAACAAAATTGGCTCATACAAACGTATTGTCTCAACTAAATGGACTTTATTTACAACAAATAAATGACTTTAATCTAGTTACAGGTCTTGGCCTAGGTTGCCTGGATGTGCTAAAACAACAATAATATGCCTATAGCCCACTTAATTTGAGAAAATACGTCAGTACTAACAGCTTTAGGGTGAAATGCTATGAGCTAATCAAGCACGTAAAATAAATACTATAATCATGTTTCTATGCAAAATTGACTAAGAAAAAAGTGTTCAAGAATGGCGCGTCGGTAGAACGTCCTCCGCACTACGTGCGGCCGCGTTTCCAGATGGGTGTCACGGGCATTGAATCTATGTTATCTCAAACTATTTACATTATAACATTTTTGGTGACGCTAAATACGTTAGGTGCAATCGGAGGATTAAAAAAAAAAACAAAAATGAATTTACTTAATTTATTTTAAAATAAAAGAATTACATTAATTATCGCTAAAATTAGTCTAAGTGCCTATTCGAAGTATGAATATGGAATGGAATTTTACAGAGTTACAATGATTGGCTAAACTAGGTCCATGCGTCACAAAGTGCTACCTCAGCTCGCCGTTTCCGTCGTCCGTTAAAGAACAATGGCGAAATTTTAGCTGACTTAAATTTGAGCGTCTGAAAGTGAGTTATATACGAAAGACATTATATTAATTGTCTATATTTTTTAAAGTATAATTAGGCCTGGTCCAAAATAGATAAAAAAAAACATAATAAATAAAAAGTTATTTGATTTTTTTGTTAATTTCTTTAGCATAGTGTTGCCATTATATATTTTATCTGCTAAGTGACAAGTAACCATATTAAGTAATAATATCATTATTGTATTTATTGCAGTAATAATATCATTATTGTATTTATTGCAGTAAATGAATTAATAATACAGTTTATATCTAAGTGTAGATGTTCCTTGCAGGTAGGTAAGAATATTGTAGTGTAGTAGAAATAAATGAATTACTTTCAATTAATGATTGGCAAAAAGACTAATACCCAAGTCTAAAAAAAATATAGCTTGGTTGTTGTTGTTGACGACAACCTTTTGATACACGTCAAAGTCACTTAGTTTAAATAAATATACTCTTTCCAAAGAGTATACTACACATTTCATGCTAAAATAACTAGGTAAAGGAAATACTAATGCGATATTCCCCTTTTACTGCCACGAAATTGAATGATATTGCCTATTAAACACATTATTAAAAGTTACCCAGACATAACCTACAAAAGTTTATGACTGAATATCTATTATTCACTACATTCTCGAACAAAAATTCTTGCACAAACCAATTCAGAACATCACCCTGAGTTAAACCAGATATTTTTCATTTATAGACTTTCGAATTTAATCTCAGCTAAAACAATGTATGGGCACCTGCCATTGTTCTTTGCAGCGTATGGTTCCATAACAAAAGTGTTGAGTGCTGAGTTGGCGATTCCCCTTATGCAGCTGCGTGTAACATCTCCACCCGCAGATCAGCAACTATTTGAGAACTTCGAGAGAAAATGTTGCTGGAACTTGTCTTCTGGGCGCGCGATCCTCTCCTCCTTTGTCAGGTTCCTCGTCAGTATGTCCCTTGCTGTTGGGCGTTTCGGAGCGTTTGCAAAACCATTTGTTGCGATAGTCCAGTATGGCTGTGATAAGTGCGCCTGCACCTAATAATGCGATGTAGAAGGGTATGGACGTATAGTATATGACATCTGATTGCAGCTGGTTGAGTTGTATCGGCTGGCTCGTCATGACTTGCTTCTGTATGCTGTGTAGTCCTCCTAAGTCGATTGAACTATGATGAACTTGGTTGATGCAGCGCCCGGTGTCTCCGTTTCGTAGGGAATGTTCATTAATTTCAAAGGTTGTCCTTGTAGTAATACAAGGTCGTTGTCGTTGATTATAGTTAATTCCTTTGTACGGAGATAACAGTTGATAGGTATAGTAGCGAGGTAGCTTCCCTGTAGCGAATTGAAGTCTTCTCTCCCACAGACTGATTGCACTTTCATTGGTTTTGGAAACGATAGAAAGAAAAGAAAGAAAAAGAAAGAAAACATTTTTATTTGTGACCCGCACAGGAGACACGAGATAAGAAAAACACAAACAATAATAAAAAAAAACGGACGTAATGCTGGTCATCTAGCTTTTCCATCGCTTCTTTTTCCAGAAATACTGTACTGAATTGGCAGGAACTCTTGAGGGCTTGATTAGTGATAAGTTCTTGTATGCAGTCTTTTTTTGTTCGTATTTGATGGGTTCCTTTTCACAGAGATACCAGTCACTAAACTTCGAGCATTCTGCTTCTATGTACACGAAGGAGTCCCCATTAGTTGCTATAAGGGGATAGGTAGACATAAGGGCTTGACGGTTTTTGTTGGGTACTATAGATAACTAATATAAATTATAAACGACTTTGGAAATTATAGCAATAAAAATCTGAAAATTATAACTATCTGTTTTTTATTGAAATATGATCCGGGCTGGATAATGTCATAATATTCTCTGAGTTCCAGACTTAATTAATATCTCGTACTTACTGTATATTTTTTCTAACCTATTTACTCGATCTAAGTGTATCTACATCTATCATAGAAAAAATAGTAGGTACTTGATGTGTGTATAAACGCTAACATATTTTCTATTCTTACTAATTCTAATTAAGTTTCTACATTTTCACTTATAATAGATATGAGCTGATCAAACTTTGCATAGGCTATTAAGTTACCTGTTGTATGAGTGTTATTTAACAATAACTCTAAGGTGCTATTGATTATACTTTGATATTCGACTAATTGTATTAAAACACTATTATGATTAGACATACAATCTTTGCTGAGACTGATTTGATTGTTAAATTCACTAACTAATTTATTGTTATTGGTCTGTAGAAATTTGATGACATTTTCGTATTTTATGGCATCTGTGTAATCTAGATTTCCAGTTATACTCTTAATTACCGAACCAAGGTTGTCTACTAGACCGCTCTTTACACGACCGGGCTCTAAAGATTTTAGTTGATTAGATACTTTGCCAATTTTGTTAGTAAGATAACTAATTTGGAATTCAAATAGCATATAAGTGTCATTACTAAGCTGACTTTTGTATTCTGATATCTGGTATTGTAATAGATTTAGAATTTTTTTGCTACGGGTATTGTAGTGTTGTTATTTGATCTTCAATGTTCCTTAGATTCACGTACTGAAGAAATGTATGATGATGAGTGGTCATTCTCGTTGATCCAAGTTTATACGGTAATAAGCCGGATCCATTGGCCAAGCTTTCAAGTTTTATCTCCGATGACTGGGTCTCGCGAAGTACCAGCAATAGTAGAATCCTGCAACAAGTTAGGTACCTTAGGGCCTCTTTTTAACCTATTTTTGGCTACGGGCCCACGTTTCTTGGACGTATAAACGTGTATGGGTAAATCGGCCAAATGGTATCTTGAGTATACCGCGGTGCAGTTTTCTGACAGCTTACAGAAGGGATCTTAATCAATACCTGTTGGTGCAGAACGTATTCTATTTCGGATTCGCGGTTCTTGTTTCTATTTTTTATCAACGCAGTACGATTTGATAAGGAAGTTTCGTTAATAATGTTATAAACTTCTTTCATTTGCGCCTTATGATTATGAACGTACTGTTGTAATGATTGAAACAGTAAAATCTATGTCGAGAATATCGCGTGGGTCAAAGTGTCCAGTTAATAAATCGAATGGTTTGCATCTAGTGAAGCTTTGTATAAGGTTTACGATCTTGATTTGTGTTTTAACTTTTTTTTTTTTTTTTTTTACTATTTATAGGCCTGTGTTTGACCACAATCTCACCGTGGTCAGTGATGATGTGGCCGATGGTGGTAAGCACACAAAGCCTAGAAGGGAACTGGCTCTCAAGTGCTGCTGTCGGAACACACCGGAAGGTGCTTGGCGACAGATTTTCAACTTGAGGGTGGTTGCCAGCCAGGCGGGTACTACAAAGTACCCTACCACCGTGCAATATTCTTATATGTTCAAGGAGAGTTGAATGGAAGCGTTCAATATTACCGTTATCGTTAGGCGAATGCGGTAAAACCCTATGGTGGTTTATCTTGTGAAGGCGTGTGAATTCTAGGAACAGTTGATTAGTGAACTCTGTTCCGTTGTCAGTCACTAAAGTTAAGGGAACCCCGTGGTGGGTACAATATTGTAATAATGATTGAAGTACACTAATGCCCGTGCCATCCCGGAGATGGTATGCTTGTCGGTATTTTGTAAAAACGTCTATAAATGTAACATACTTTTCATTGTGAACCGTGAATAAATCTATATGGACTATTTCGAATGGTTTTGTTGCCGGGGGTTCAATATTAAACTGGGGTCTAATAGGTCTCCGGCCATATTTAGCTTGCCCGCAAATAATGCATTCGTTGATGAATTCGGTTATTTGGTCTTTCATTTTGGGCCAGTAATATTTTTTTGAAAGGGCTACATAACATTCAGTAATTCCTCGGTGATTAGTTTTGCCGTCATGGTAGTGTTGAATTATCTCTTGCTGACGTAGATAATCTTTAACGTTTTCTAGTTCTATCTTACCTAGCACTAAGTTCATAGACGAACTCTTAAATTTGACCTGTATGACTGGTATGATGGAATAAATGGCAAGCGGTGGGTTTATTAGGATACCGGTCTTTACTTTCGGGTTTACATACTCTTTGAGGGCATTGACTACATCTTCTTCTAACTTAGATGATGATATCTGGACTGCTACGCGCGTGTGTGTTTTGAATGGCTTAGTAACTACTTGTTTGCGTTTGACATCTTCTACTAAGGGGTTCGTCTGTGATTGGGACTTCTAGTATGGGATTTTCATGACTAGTGTGTACGGTAGCAGTGGATGCGTTTGCTGGCATCGGGCTTTCTGATGGGTTAGGAATTAAAGAACATAATTCATCAATTAAAGTGTTAGTATGTTCGTTGTGAATCTCAACCCGAGATAAAGCATCGGCATTCGTATTAAATTTACCTTTCTTATAGATAACGGTGAAATCGTATTCACTAAGTTTCAACCTCCATCTAGTCAATCGTGAATTAGGTTCTTTAAGGTTCATCATCCACTGAAGAGGTTTATGGTTTGTTAGTACTTTAAATTTGCGACCAAACAAGTACGGTCTGAAATACTTGGTGGCCCAAACTATGGCAAGAAGTTCTTTTTCTATGGTGCTGTAGTTAAGCTTACTATCATTCAGGGTCCGGGATGCAAAACACACAGGTTTGTCGGCACCTACGGGTCCTTGAGATAGAATGGCACTAGCAACGTTCGAAGCATCTGTCGTTAGTATGAATTCCTTATTGAAATCGGGATACTGCAGTATAGGGTCATTTGTTAAGAAGCTGTTTATATATTCGGGGTTTCATACAACTTTCCTGCCTTTTTTTAAACACGCTGTGAGAGGTTTCGTGATTTATGCAAAATCTGGGATAAATTTACGATAATAACCGACAAGGCCTAAAAATTGCTTTATTTCTTTTGGGGTCTTTGGAATGGGGTAATTTTCTATTGCATGAATTTTATCCGGATTAGGTTTTATTCCTTCGCTACTTATCATGTGTCCGAGATAGCCAGTTTCATGCTTTAAGCATTCGGATTTTATCCATTTGGATCTTAAAGTTCGATTCCCGAAGTCTATTGAAAACTTTCTCGCGATTGGTCATATGCTCTAGTAGTGACGTGAAAAAAACGATAATGTCATCAAGATACACTAGGCATATGTCATTCTGGAGACCTCTGAGGACATTGTCCATAACCCTTTGGAATGTTGATGGTGAATACTTAAGTCCCATGGGCATTCGTAGAAACTCAAAATGTCCATGTTCGACATTAAAAGCTGTTTTCTGAATATCCTGAGGGTCCATCTCGACTTGGTAGAAACCACTAGCCAGATCTAGAGTGGTGAAGTATTGGCACCTAGTTTGTCAAGAACATCGCTAATGTTCGGGATAGGGTATTTGTCATTAATAGTTTTTTCATTGAGCTTCCTAAAGTCAACTACTAAACGCCAGTTTTGCTTGCCCGAGGCGTCCATTTTCTTGGGCACCACCCAAATGGGCAAACTCCATGCTGAATCAGAAGGCTTTATTATTCCTTGATCTAACATTTTTGAAATCTGTTCCCTAACCTCCTGACGATGAATGAAACGCTTCGCCTTCTATGTAAAACACGTCAGCATATTTTGAGCAAAGAGTTACAAGGTTGAGTTTCACTTCCTCATTTAAATGATCTGTTCGTTATCGCGATGTCACTTCTTGAACTTGCGTGGTGCAATATTCGGTGCGCGTGCACTCGATATTAAATAAACTTGGGTGCACTGGTCGATCAAGTGATACTATAATATCATTCGGGCTCGTATTTTCTATCTCTAAGTAACCGCGATTATTGTCGACAATAGTAAGGCACTCGCGTACTATACAGTTGCATATAGTCTGTTCACTAACTAATGCTACACCGTTTGGAGTGTCGATCGGTATTCTCACTCATTTCGAAGATTAAGCAGATAATATATCTTCATACAAGTTAACATTGCAGGAGTTATACATACGTAGGATTTGATGATGTGCGCGTCATTAACCTCTGATCTTTTAAATCTATCTTGGACTTCCATTTAGTTAGCAAATCTAAACCAATTAAACCGTCAAAGTATTCATGGAAACGATATAAAAATAACTTGATAAACTCTGGATCGTTAAATTCCGTGAAGCAAGGTAAACTTATAGAATAATTATTTCTACTAACCGCTTGTACATTGGTAACTTCAAACAGGTCGTAATTTAAAGGAAAATTTGGAAAATATGTTTCTACAGCTTCTGGACTTATAAAAGACTGGTTCGCATCGGTGGCAATTAGTAAATTTAAAGGTGGTTCTGATATTAGTATATACGGCAACTGACGTTGAGTTTCGAGATTTAATTCTATGTTGGCACCTGCCTGAGGTTCAGTTGAACCTGTAATATTTCCTTGAACATTAACATCGTTCGAAATGGGATCATGGTTGCACTCTAATGTAGGGAACGGGCTATAATCATAATAAGTGTCATCGTAATTAAAACATTCCGGCTCGTAATAGAACTCCGTCGGGTAATATGAGTCGTCGTATGACGTGCACTAATTCATGAGCATTTCACGATTTTTTAAATAATTAGTTGGTGGTGGATTACCTGAATTCTGCCAATTATGGCCAGATAGCATGGGTCTAGGTGTAAAATGCTGTACACCACTCATAGGTTTAGGACCTTGATTTTGATTTTGGGCCGGAATTTTTCTGGGTGGCAAACGGAACATGTTACTTTGAGGGTTATATGTTTGAGGCAGTGCACGGAATATTTGCTGTGTTCGATTAGGCATGCGATGTTGGGGCTGCTGATTAATAAAATTGGGGTTGAAGCTAAATGGTTGTGGTGGTGGTAGTTGATTGGGTCTAATTCCTATGGGCCCAATCCCATCCAGTTGGGAATTGGTACCGCGAAATTGTTATTACGTAGAGGAACTGGGTTGGTATTTGCGTGGGGTGTTACAGGGTTTGAATTCTTTTGTGTAGTGGGTTTTGAAAATTCACTACGTTCCTGTAAATACATAACGTTAAGTTTTTCCTGTACATATTCAAGGGCCTTTTCGATAGTATCGGGACGCATGCTTCTTAATCCTAATGGTTCCTTTAAACCTTTTACAAAAGCCTGCATAGTAACTTTTTACCCGACTGCCGAAGGAGGGTAATGTGTTTATCAGTTTATGTATGTATGTATGTATGTATGTATGTATGTATGTTTGTTCCTATGTGGCTTTCTAGAGACCAAACGCGTTGGCCGATTTTGATGATTCTTACGTCAATCGATTCGTCTTAATCCTGCGAGTGTCACTGGCTACATTAAAATTGGAAAAAACAAAAATGGCGGCTTTGGGGCGCCATTTTGTGGGGAAAAAAAAATTTTTTTTCTTCCTTTCCCATCGTGTGGGGTATCAAAATAAAGGATTTTAGGAGGCAATTTCAAAAATATATAACACTTATATGTTTAAATGTACCTCATTCTAAAAAAAAATAACTAAAAAGTTGTAAATAAAAAAAGTTAATTAAAAAAATAAAAAAACCCGACTGCTTGAAAAGCAAACTAAAAAGACGTAAACAAGAAGAAAATCATGCTGTGCAGTCGGAGGATACATCTGGTTTTGGTCCGCCAGCTCGCGAATATGTATCCTCCGACTGCACAGCATGATTTTCTTCTTGTTTACGTCT
Source organism: Anorthoa munda (assembly GCA_945859665.1). Lineage (NCBI taxonomy): Eukaryota > Metazoa > Arthropoda > Insecta > Lepidoptera > Noctuidae > Anorthoa > Anorthoa munda. The sequence continues at coordinate 2,095,761 of OX243919.1, read as the reverse complement.
TTTTAGTTTGCTTTTCAAGCAGTCGAGTTTTTTAATTTTTTTAATTAACTTTTTTTTTTATACAGTGTACGCTTCGCTTCAACTGTGGTAGAAATTGACTCGTGTAATGTTACATACGTCATCATTGTACTGAACAAAGTTTGGCATTCTTCGTGCGTAGCTAATGAAAGGTCTCTATACAATGCTGTTTCATCCCGCTGATCTGAAAAGTTATTGATTAAGGCTGTTCTGATCCCTAGCCAATTATCAGGTATGCCGTTGGAATTGATGGTACAAGCGGCAGAGCCTGTTATTTTATTTAAGATGCCATTTAATAGGCATGAGTTGTTTAACTCGCTGCCTGGGGTATTACTTACATACTTAGCTACTATTTGGTCGCATATTCTGACAAACCTAGTCAACACATTTGGGTTCCCATCGAACTCCGGGACCATACGAAGGGTCTTGAAAATTTTATCCGGGTCGTAGGCCGTATTTATGCTATTTATACTACTAATTTCACTATCACTATTTAAATCTCTACTATTATCTATAGCACTCCAGCGAGCCGTACGAGATGCGGGCTCCTGGGAATTTGAACTTCTCGGGTAAAAATTTTGGAAGTTGGGTGTACTAGGACTAAGAAGGAAGCAACACAGGAAAAATTCAAGTGTACTCACAATTTTTTCATCTCTGGTTCTCTCGTGAATCGAAGTCTGGATTCTCCTTTCGGAACTGCAGCTGCACCGTAGATTCGGATATTCGGCACCGGGGCTCGATAGCCACCCAGGCGATTCGCGTACGCGGATTTCGATATTAGAGATCCCTAAAGCTTGCGAACCGGCCTGCGAATATCCTACCGACTGCGCCAATTACGTTAGCTGCAATCGGAGGATTTAAAACAAAACAAATTAATTTATTTAAGAATAAAAGAATTACATTAATTATCGCTAAAATTAGTCTAAGTGCCTTCGAAGTATGAATATGGAATGGAATTTTTCAGAGTAACATTGGCTAAACTAGGTCCGTGCGTCACAAAGTGCTACCTCAGCTCGCCGTTTCCGTCGTTCGTTAAATTTGCAGCGTATGGTTGTATAATAAAAGTGTTGAGTGCTGTTTTGGCGATCTTCATAAGGGGGCTTATGTAGTTGCGTGTAACAACCATTAACTAAAAAGTTTACACATAAATTACTGCAGTATTAAAAATCTGTAAAATTAAAACAAAAACAAAAGAAGAATGCCCATTTTGGATGGCCAAAAATGGTTGTATCGATGAATTTGGTTGTATATTGTAGAAAAAACACGTTATATTCATAATTAGAAAAAATATTTTATTTGTTTTTCGGGGTTCACGAGATATAATGATGTTTCTGTTCTTAAAATGAACCCTTATTACAATGGAATACGGTGCAATCCAATAAGGTACATACAAATGTCCAAGTCTTCTCTCATACAAATGTCCAAACCTGATCTGTTGTTGTCTGTACATATAAAGTAAAGGACATGAATGGAAAAAAAACACAAAATATAAATCCTATTTTTGGATAATATTGAAATCGCAGACACGACACCTCATAAGGGGCCTGTGTATGTGCAATCTCCTTTCTAGAAAACTCCACAAACTATAACTATCGGATAACCAGCTTCCACTTTTTAGAAAAGAAGGAGGTTTTATGAACGAATGTATGTTGTTGTTGTATGTGTGTTGAAATAAAGAATTTTTGTATTTTTGTCTTTGTTTATTTATGTATCTTGATCGACCTCTCCGTCAGTTGTGGTTTTACGTTTGAAAGGGTATTATACTCTCAAAGTGGTCCCATGGAAATCGAAGGAACTCCTCAAATATTATAGGCATACATATAGAGATGGTATTTTCATCAACATGGCAAGTATTTGCACTCAGGAAGTATCATTTGGTAATGTGGATTTGTTGTTTGCTGAAGCGTGCTACTTAATTCCTTTATTCCTTATTTGTTTTACTGCGATGCGTGATTGCATGGCGATTATAACCTTCTTGCCACGAATTTCCATTGTCGTAGTGACCACAGAGAAAATAAAATATAGTAGTGACAGTGTCACTTGGCTGCTCTGCAGGGCTAGACAAAAACTTTTCTGTAGCATTAGCGCCAGACGCTAACGTCAAAATGTCTTTGACATTACCTGTGGATGGGTCATGTCGCTGTCATGTCATGTCATTGTCACACGCGTCACAGCGATCAAAGTGTTTTGACTCAAACGCGAAAGCGATGCGTATTACACGGTGCTTAAGACCTTCTTGCCGCGAATTTTCAGTGTCGCCGCTCACGATCAGTTCCATAGCGTGTGCGGCAAGTATTTTGTATTGACTCCACTCCGAAGTCTTAGCAATAATAACATACTGTCCACTGCAGAAGGAGCTCGTGGCTATATTATAACAGCCGCACGTGTCGATATTCAATGTTAAGCAACGCTTGCCGCGGTTGGTTCGTGGATGGGTGACCTTCAATTACATACCGATACTCCTCCGTGCCTCGGCAAGCACGTTACACCGCTGGTCCCGGCATCATTTGTAGATCTTTCACATACGTTACGGGTGGTCAGAGGCCAAAGACTCTGACACCAGACTTGCCTCGCGGTATCGTGTTATCTAGTTACTGGCTTTTAGAGGTCAGATATGCAGTCGCTGCATGTATAATACTGGTACTCAGCTACATGTGGTTGGACTGGATGCCGATCCCAACGTAGCTGGGACAGGGCTGGTTGATTGAACTGACTCACTGCAGGGCTGTTCCTCGCCACGTGTGATAAACCGCATAAGGTTGGGTATTAGTGTTATTGCAATCCTTTTCTCAGTTCCTATTCCTACAATGAACTTCATCATCAGTCTACAGCAGTTCACTGCTGGACATAGGCCATTTATTTCGATTTTCAACAACTCTCATCCACTGCTGCTACCAGCCTGCGAAGATTATCGCGCCACCTAACCTGAGGGCGTCCTATCTTACATTTACCAGTTCGCAGTCTCCCCTAAAGAACACGTCCACCCTAACGGTGATCGGTTCTACGGCCAATATGACCAGCCAATTGCCACATAAGCTTGCTTAATCTGTAAGCTTGTCGACAGCTTTGGTTTTGTGGGTTATGCATCTTCAGCACCCTGTCTCTAATAGGATGGGTTTTCTTTTGACCATTATTTTATATTAAGAACTATGTATTTTATACTACATTATTTTATATATGCAAAAATGGTTTAAAAATTAAGAAAGAGAATTCAAGAGCGAGCGAAGCGTATTTTAGTACAGGACCTCGTATTTTTAATGTTTTTGTATATTTTACTGAAATTTAAGGGAGTGCAACTGCACCCGCTTGCACCCTCTCCCAGCGTTCATATTAAACAAGGACTAGTCTGTAGACGCTCTAACCAAGCTCTTCTAGTTCCAATGTGAGCACTGCCCTCAGACGTTCAAGTCGTTGCGCCAGTTGTCCCGCCATCGCTATCGAACACACAAGCTTAAAATACCTCACGCAGACAAGCTTCGTACCTACTAAGTATAATTGATGTTCATTATGTACATAACAATATTTTTATTTACATCAGTCTTAGTCTTTTTCTAACTGATTACTCTGAAATGAAACACCGAAAGAAACTCAGGGGTCAGTCCGAGGTATGTGCGTCGTGCACCCCCAGCACAAGCTGTTATCTATACTAATATTATAAAGAGGAAAGATTTTTTTGTTTGTTTGTTTGTACCGAATAGGCTCCGAAACTACTGGACCGATTTAAAAAAATCTTTCACCAATAGAAAGCTACGTTATTCCTGAGTAACATAGGCTATTTTTTAATCCCGGAAACGGTTCCTGTGGGGTAGCCCACGGGAGCGAAGCCGCGGGGAACAGCTAGTTTTAGTATATTTTTACTTTGTGTTTGTTGCTGATGTGTCTGTGTCGAATACATGGTTTTCTATTCTATTCTAAATAAGTATTCATTTCGGTCGACGACTTATATTATTAGGGATAGGTAGTTATTATTTAGCATGATATAATTATGATGTAAATTCCAAGATGTGAAGGAACCGCTTGATATCGACTTGAGCCAAAAAAAGTTAATCCAAATAATCAAAAACCCGACTGCTTAAGAAGCGAACTAAAAAGAAGAAAGAAGAAGAAGAATATTCGCAAACTGGCTGGCCAAAACCAGATGTACCTATTCGCCAACTGCACATCATTATTTTTTTCTTGTTTACCTCCTTTTAGTTCGCTTCTTAAGCAGCCGGGTTTTTTGATAATTAACTTTTTTATTTATTACTTTTTAATTCACATATCGAATTAGGTACATATAAACATATAAGTGTTATATATTTTTGAAATCACCTCTTAAAACACTTTATTTTGAAACACAAAGAGCAAGAAAAAAAAATGGGCATCCACAATATGGCGCCCGAAATCCGCCATTTTTCTATTTTCCAAATTTAATGTAGCCAGTGACACCCGCAGGGTTAAGACGAATCGATTGACATAAGAATCATCAAAATCAGCCAACGAGTTTGATCTTTAGAACGCGAAATAGGAACATAGACTGATAATAAACACATTACCCTCCTTCGGCAGTCGGGTAAAAAGGACAATGTTTACAAGATATTCGATTTTGATATTTTGCCTTTTGATTTTTGCATATTAGATTATTTAACTGAGAACGTTCTTTGAATAATCATACGCCTGTTTATCTTGTTTACCAGAAAATCGTGTCAATTACGAAATTATGAAGGAAAACAACAATCTTTGTGGTTTTGCGGTAATCACACACTGTGAAGACGGTGACTCACAGCGGCAAAACAGTATCAAATCCACAATGCATCGTACTAAAGTGACTATTCTTTACCAGGAATAAATCTGAATATAAACAAAGTACTTAGCCTATCACAAAACAACAAAAGAAAACAACCTATCAACATGTTTTTTCGTAAACCAGACGGTGTTTCCATACCCAGATTTTCGAATCCCAATTTTTTTTTATTATCTTTTAAGTTAGTGTGGCTAATCGAAATACTAGAATATTAATTTAAATTTTGAATGTAATGTATTACATATTATGGAATTATTGTTATTTGAATTAGCTTTTTATGAAAACCAGAGACGTTGTATTAGATAGACGGAACATAATATAAGACGCAATTTCAATATCGGTATTCGCTTTAGCACTAACAGATAACGTCATAAGCAAAAAGATATACTTTTGTCTATGCCATCTTTTGTATCAGTGTGGCCGAGTATGCTATAGATATCCACTTCTATGAGATATATCAGTACTATGTCTGTGCCACTATCATATCAATGTCGATATTATCGAGTTTAGTTTGGCACGATCTACAAATTTGCAAAAAAAATGTGTATGAATCGTCCCTGACTGTGGCTATATATATTTTACCTACGTTTTTAGGGCATCTGTATAATTAATTAAAAAGTGGACGTTTACTTGTACAAAGAATAAACTTATCAGTCATTATACAAGACACTGCCACTCTTTTGTAACTTATCTGTGCACTAGCTTTTGCCCGCGGCTTCGCACGCGTAGACTACATGCTTCTCCTTACTATATTTTAACAATATGTAGAGAAAAAGTAAAAAAATATGTAATGCGAAAGTGTTTCTTAGGACAGATTTATACTTACCTACTTTATCATCATTACGTTCTATCCTTGTCCCGTCCCTATCCCTTCACTATTTCTGTGTTTATCTATGATTAATAAAAAGTAATTATAAACATAAGTTAAATTAATTAAAGTATTTACTTATAAACAACATTTTTAACCATTTTGGATGTCGGCGCCAATATCACCAGACTATTTGATGAGCTAACACGTGAACACGCTACATAGAACTGTCCATGGCAAAAGCAATTCTCCCTCAAATCAACACCAGCATACTTCAGAGTTTGTCCTTGAGCCTTATTAATTGTCATGGCGAAGCAGATTTTCCCGTTATATTTAATTCCTATATTTATGCGTTGAGCCATTTTATAGTTACCAATAGACTTTAAAGTCTTGAAAGTATTTTAATAATTTTTCCTTTGTAAAAGAAGGACTTTTGTACACAACATTTTATCCCCCATGATCGGCCCCCCCAAGGACGGAATTCCCAAAAGACCTTAATTTGCGTTAGATTTTAATCTTCAGCCCAAACCCAAAATATGAAGATCCTGACTTTAAAACTGACGGATTTTCATACAAACTTTCATTCCCTATTTTACGCCCTTAGGGATGGAATTTCCAAAAATCCTTTCTTAGTGCTCACCTACACTACCAAAGGAACCTACGTGCCAAGTTTCATGATTGAAGCTTCAGCCGTTTGGGCTGTGCGTTGATGGTCAGTGAGTGAGTCAGTCAGTCACTTTCTTCTTTTATATGTTTAGATTATAGGCGTTGTATATAATGTTTTGCGCAAAAACTAGGTACCTACATCATGAGATCAAAGTGATGGTTAATACTTTGATCAGACATAATAGAAACTAATTAGAGCGATAGCGTTTCAAGAGATTCCCTGTCTAAAAAATTTTTTAACTTTGTCCACTATTCACTATTATTTTAAATTTTAAATTAAACTTTTTTTTTAAATTAAACATAATTTATATACAGTAACTTCAGAAAACTAATTGTTTTATATAATAAACTAGTTTCTGCCCGCGGCTTCGCCCGCATATAAAGTGTTCATTCCAAGGGAATACAAACTATCCTATGTCCTCAAACTACCTCCATGCCAAATTTCATTTAAATCGGTTCAGTAGATCCAGAGATTATCCCCTATAACCTCACAAACTTTACCTCTTTATAATATTAGTATAGAAAAATATAGATAATCAAATTAATTTAGTCACTGCATACTGTGTTTCTATGTTTATAAGTGAACCTTACATTATTTATGGGACCAAACTGACTCAACTGTGTTATCAGAAAGAGGAAAATAACACTGAAAATTATTAAATAGTACGATAGAATATTAATTGATCGTTTAGTGGGAATACAGCGGCGAGCATCCTCTACTCAACTTGTTCTTGTTGTTGTTGTGTACGAGATCGCAGAAAGCAAGATATCATCAAGTAAGTGTAGAAGCTACTCTTTTGTTTAAATCATTATTTGTTTCTTTGCCTCTTTTGACTTATATTTATAAATGTGCGTTAGTGTCATCAATTTAGTTTCTTTATTTCTTTCTTCAGTAGGTGTTAGATAGTTGTAATGGAATAATAGTTTAATTATTTTATTTTGACATGTTTAGATTTGGTTTAAGTTTGTTTTGGCCACCTCAATTAAATAGTCTAGATGAGGTTTACTCATAGCGTTATCTAAATATGTAAAAGCGAAAGGTCACTCACTCCCTCATTGCATAAAATAGAAATCCGCTTTACGTATAAGATGAAACTTGGCAGAAAAGCTTCTCAAGTGACGTAAGTGAGCACTAAAATATTTTTTGGAAATTCCACCCATAAGGGGGTAAAAAGGGGTTAAAATTTGTATGAAAAATCTAATTCCGTTGGCTAATATTTTTGAAACTTGGCACAAATAGTAATCTAAGTAAATGATAAAGGTTGAAATTATTAGTTTTTTGAAACTAACCCCAAAAGACGATTTAAGGGGTGTAAAAGCTTTTTTGAAAAATCTTATTTCTTGGATTAATAAACTTGACATAAATGCCAACCTAAGTAAACAATAAAGGTTGTCATTATTAGTTTTTAAAAAACACTCCCAAAACACGATTTCGCGGTGTTAAAGTTTGCTAACAATCGTACTGCACAGTGTTTCGTTTTTGATGTAAGGGTCTAGGGGAGCAATAAGAAGGAAATTTTGTAAATTCCAAAAACCTATAATACACAGATATTTGTTTTTATGAAAAAACGAATTCCTTCAGGATAAAGTAAATAACCAAAATTATATAATTAGATTTTTAAAACTAGCTTTCAGATAAGGTTTAGGGGTGTTAAAGCTTTTTCGAGGAATCTTACTGCGAAATCTGACTAACATAAACAAAAAATATAATGGAGAAGACAAGAGTGAATAACATATTTGGGTTGTTAAAAACTCGAGCCTCATCAGGACAAAAAGGGATTTTTAATTTTTTAGGGGAATAACCTAAAATGATGTATGTACTTTAAGTCAAATAACGAATCTTCCCAAATCAATTAACCTTAGATTCTACGATACCCCGATTTAATTAATTTAACAATAGCTTATTTTTGGTCACCTTCACAAACTGCACAGTCATAAGAAAGTTATCTGTAGGATAAAATACAAAATCACGCGAACGAAGTCGCGGGCGAAGGCTAGTATATAAATAAACCTAACAGATTTCGGCAAGCAGCGAACGATACCTCGAAATGCACCCATAATAGAAGATAGTTTAGATCTTAGTTTATCTAGGCGCGGCTGCCACGTCCGATTTTTATCTAGATGGAGACCAAGATACTTCTATATTGTATCGTATTTGTTTAAGAGTTCGTTATTTATTTACAGAGTTGATTGGTTATCTATATTTTTGTTCCTAGTGCTGAAAATAATGTAGTTAGTTTATCATGTTATAACAGTCAGCAAATTGTCTTGGAACCATCTAGAAATAATATAAAAATCTTGCTGTGCTTGTTTATAGATGTGATCGATATTGTTGCCAAACAAAAATAAGCTGTTGTCTTCAGCATAATATAGTATTAAGTCACCTGAAAGTTTTATTTTATTTATGCCGTTTACATCTATACTAATATTATAAAGAGGTAAAGCTTGTGAGGTTGTAGGGTGTAATCTCTGGATCTACTGAACCGATTTATATGAAATTTGTCATGGAGATAGAGAGACCCTGGAAAGGACATAGGATAGTGTGTATTCCCATGGGATGATAAAAAACTGTTTTACGCGGGTGAAGCTAGTATATAATAAAAACTAAAGGACCAAAAATGGAGCCTTGTGGCACGCCGTAGGTTAAAGTTTCGCAGTTACTTTGCATATCACCAAATATATATATGATGATGAGTTTTTATTAATAATGATAATAGATTTGTGTTTAGATGAGTCGAGTAGGAGGTATAGAGTATTAAAGAAATGGTTTTAGTCAGATAGATTTTGAGATATTTAATATTGGTTGTTGTGTTGTTTCGAGAGGTAGCATAATAAAATATGATGATTAGTTTTTATTGATACTGATGTTAGATTGATGTTCAGATGAATCGAGTGGGAGATATTATAGGATAGTTGAAATGTTGTTGTCTTTATGTTATTAGAATATTGTTCAAGTAAGTGGGAACTTATATTAATGTTAAAGAGTGTACGTTTATGATGTTATTTAAAGGCAGTTTGGTGTTTGTGAAATTATGTTGAAGTTTATAATATACAGGCTGCTAATAGATATGTCGAAATTTATAAAATACAGGTTGCTAATTGAAATATGTTGAAACTTTTGGACATGGAAGGTGTTCGTATAGATACGAGTATAACTGCCAGTTTCCCAGCCCTCAATTATCGGGCTGTTAACGTAATCGAAGATTAATCGCCTGTTAATTCTACTCTCAGTTTCTCAACATCCAAGTGTGACAAGTGGTTGACAATTTGTCACATTTGAGTAAAATTTCGAATTAACCGCATGTTACAGCAGTTTTGGGTTTCTGAGCACCTTTTTCAAATTTAATCTCTTGTCAACGAGCCTAATTTATAATTGTTGGAAATTGGTTGATTATTCGCGGATTAAAATTAATATTATGCTTTTAAAGGCATATAAAACAAATGTAGGCTTACATTTGTTTTAAATTTATATTACGATAAAAAGATAAAAGGGGTCGGCGAAAACTATGGTATGGGTTGAATTATAAAACAAATGTTAATTTATATCAATAAATTAATTACAAAGATTTAAAAAAATATTAGGATATTACAAACTTTTAAATTAATTACATTATAAAAACTTGCACAATTATCAAAAATTGTTATTTTGTATTGATGTAAATAAATTAAAAAAAAACAAACTGTTACTGACCTGGGAATCGAATCTTCCTCACGCTAGTGCGCGTGAGGAAGGTTCGATCCCCAGGTCAGTGTTGACTGTATCCTGTCCTTAGTACTTACTATGGTCAGCTTCTGGATAGGTTTGTGTTTAACTTGACTTGTTACCAAGGTCAGTCTTGGGATGGGTGACCACTTTTTTTTGGATCGCTTGTTTATGGATAGGTGACTCCGCCAGGGTAAGCAACACTAACCAAGGTCAGTCTTTGGATGGGTGACCACTTTTTTTTGGATCGCTTGTTTATGGATAGGTGACTCCGCCAGGGTAAGCAACACTAACCAAGGTCAGTCTTGGGATGGGTGACCACTTTTTTTTGGATCGCTTGTTTATGGATAGGTGACTCCGCCAGGGTAAGCAACACTAACCAAGGTCAGTCTTTGGATGGGTGACCACTTTTTTTTGGATCGCTTGTTTATGGATAGGTGACTCCGCCAGGGTAAGCAACACTAACCAAGGTCAGTCTTTGGATGGGTGACCACTTTTTTTTGGATCGCTTGTTTATGGATAGGTGACTCCGCCAGGGTAAGCAACACTAACCAAGGTCAGTCTTTGGATGGCTGACCACTTTTTTTTGGATCGCTTGTTTATGGATAGGTGACTCCGCCAGGGTAAGCACCACTAACCAAGGTCAGTCTGGATGGGTGACCATCATCACAAAAATTTTGATCACCCATCCTAAAGTCACCCCGCTAGGTTAAACAACATGTAACAAGGTCACCCATCCACGAACCCAAAAAAAGTGGTCACCCATCCAAACAGTGACCTTGGTAAGTGTTGCTTACCCTGGCAGGGTCACCCATCCAAAAACAAGCGAATCAAAAAATAGTTGTCACCCATCCCAAGACTGACCTTGGTAAGTGTTGCTTACCCTGGCGGGGTCAGCCATCTAAAACAAACGAACCAAAAAAAAAGCGGTCACCCATCCAAAGAATAACCTTGGTAAGTGTTGCTTAACCTGTGTGGAGTCACCTATCCAAAAACAAGTAAACCAAAAAAAAAAGCGGTCACCCATCTAAAGAATAACCTTGGTAAGTGTTGCTTAACCTGTGTGGAGTCACCTATCCAAAAACAAGTAAACCAAAAAAAAAGTGGTTACCCATCCAAAAATCGACCTTGGTAAGGTTTGCTTAACTTGGCGGCTACACCTACCCAGCCTATCAAGATAAAATACTATTTAAAGTTACTGATTATGTTATAGTAGCGAATGAAGTGAATGAATACCAGCTAGGGTAGCCAACCGAAATAAATTAATGTCGATTATTTAATGTAACAAGCGATTACGTAATTTCTCGATGATGAAGTGTTGAGAAACTCACTGACAACTGACGGCTGGTTAATTTGTGACAAATTGTCAGCTGATTTGAGATGTGACGTCGACCTCAGAAACTGGCCCTAATAATAAGCCAATCATGTTTTTTCATCCAATCAAGTTTTCACCTGCGAAGCTAATGGTTGATTCTATAAAAGTATTTTGTGAGATCACCATGCAGTCTCTTGTTACATGAATATAATGTCTGCCCCAGCCCACCCTGTTTTCCTTTAATATTCTCAATTGTGAAACGTAAAATACTCAAACGCTTCCTAAATTTTTTGACAATATTCAACCATTACATTATTACCTCAATGTGTTCAACACGTTTTTGCTGCTTTACTTAAACCGGCCGTCTATTAATTTTATATTGTAAAATCCATCGGACAAATCAAGCACCGAGAAGTACCTTTTTAGGGTTCCAAAGTCAACAAGGAACCCTTATAGTTTCGCTCTGTCCGTCTGTCCGTCCGCAGCTTAGCTCTGAGAATCTAAGTACTAGAAAGCTATAATTTGGCATGTATATACATATTAATAATTCTGACAAAGTGGTAACATAAAATCATGAAAAAAAATTTTTTTTCGGGTTCCTCCCATAGACGTAAAGTGGGGATGTATTTTTTTTTGTCATATATCCCATAGTGTGGGGTATCGTTGGATAGGCCATTCAAAAATATTATGGGTTTGTTAAAACCATTTTTCGATTCAGAGATTCGTTTGCATAAAATTAAGCTTTAAGTTGCAAATTTATGTTAGAGTCAAGTGTGTGTCACCCCTGCCAACGAAATGGTTGCTCTTGGCTATGTGAAAAAAATCACGGCTGTAGTAAATATAACGAAATTAAAAGGAAAATTATCATGAATAAAAAGGCTTTACAAGTTTACGAGTAATAGTCGACCAACTTATAAAATGTACTTGGAACAGTAAAAATATTGTACAAATGCCATTGAAAAATTACTTAAATAACGTTGTTAGCTGTGTAAAACAGATAGTAAATATATGCTTATGAACCATGTAAAAATATACAAAAATAAAATCATAACATCCTTAATAATAATGATTGTCATATTAGATTCGATTTCCAAGCAAATTACTTATTTTCTTTTGTCGATATCCTTCTATATATATATACTTGAGTAGAGTAAAGCTTTCCAGAATGAAATAGTGAATACCGCAGATTAGAGGATTCACCTCTAATCTGCTGTATTAGAGGAGATTAGAGGTGAATACATACGATTTTTTTCTAATTCCGAAAGAGAAATAAACAAGGAGCGTGCACGCAGTATCCAGGAACGAACTATACCATTCCCCGTGGCTCTAACGCGCGCTCGTATTGGCTCCTTTCGCATTTCGCACCCGCGGTGGTACTCAAATAGATTATAATTTTCTAACTTCAGTTGCGAAGTTGGATTTTATAACGCCTTTTTCAGTTACCAGTAAGTCCTTATTTAGTTTAAGTCAAGAGTGAATAGGCGAGCGTGCTTCACCGTAGACCACAGCATCGCTTACCATCAAGCGAGATAGTGGTCAAACGCGAGACATATGTAACAACAACAAAACCCTGTTTTTAGTCCGCATTATTAAGCAACTTCGGAACCCTATTACTGCGCGTGGCCCGAAACGCACTTGGCCGGTTTTTTATTACATAGTTTTGGATCGATTTCATCCAGAGTTGAAATCAAGTGATATTCCCTTACGAATACTGTATTAAGATCCTTTGGGTCAAGGCAAATTCTAAGTGAACCATTATTATAACAAGGTTGCTTACAAAACTTTTAGGATATTTGACTTTGTGCTCCACCAGGGCCTCCAGCTCATCCGCAAGACACGTCATCAGTGCGTGGGGCACTCGCCGAGGGGGACCACTGGCACCACTTCTGGTTGAACGCGCAACTCTGTTGTCTCTCTACGGGCCGATTTCACCGACTATATTAAACGCAATTAGTTCAACTAAACTCGGTTAACGCAAATACAGGGTTCTGATTGGTTGAGACCGCTGAGAAACTATCAATCAGAACGCTGTATTTGCGTAAACTGAGTTTAGTTGAACTAATCGCGATTAGTATCATTGGTGAACTCGGCCCTAAGTTCCCCAACTCCAAGGAACAGTTTATAATTCATATTAATAATTAGATCTTTACATGAGCAACCAGCTCTGTTTTGTTCACGCATATCTCCGTCAATTTTAGATCGTATTTGTAAATTCTTTTTTTGTTTCAAAAAGTATGTTTCAAAATTGGTCCGATTTTAGTTTGGTGAAGATCTGATGAAGAACTTCGAAGATATATAACAGAACTCTTCAATAAATTACGGCAAATCTCTCGGGATTGCTGCAATCGCATGTCTGTTTATTGTTTATAACATTTCATAACATAACATTACGCCAGTACGCTCTTAAGGGGTACGCAGATCTTTCATTTCACCGGTTATGTTCAAGTTTAATGATATCCGGGTAATCTGTTCTGGCGTTATCTACCTTACTAAACAACTTGTAGATTATGTAGGTACAATTAAAAAGTGAAAAATAAAAAGCTTTTTTACAAAAAATACTACCGACTTCCGGTAAAATTACAGATGTTATAAATAAAAAAAATGTTGGTCCATACTATGTCCCGCCAGAAGGCATACAAAATATTGGGCTTATAGAGGTAATCGAATGACACATTAAAAACAAAAATAAAAAAATGTGTTTAGCTCCAGTATCTGATGAGTGACAAGGCTTGTCTGATGAGCTCCTCGCCTGCACTGCACGCCCGTTCAGCGCCTTGGGAAGTTTAGTAGAGCGGCACATATCAACTACTCCATCCAGGCCCAGTTCTGCTACTTCCAGAAGCCTCCACTGCACCCACCAATCCTTAACTCCCATCACAATCCAAGCTATTGTGGCCAACAATTTTGTATGTCATCCAGCGGAGCGAGCATGGGCGTACCCAAGACATTTGTGACAAGACATGATAAATTATGTCATGTCTTACAATTTGTCTTAAATGCTAGCCGGGTCAAACATGTGACTTATTTTAAATGCGCGACATGCCTTTCTTGTTGCTTGCCGGCGAGCAGGGCCTACTGTGATACGGCTTGAGTCACACATTTCATCGCAATTTGGACGATAAAGCCATTTTGTCTTAATTATTAGTACCGGCGGCGTGAGAAAATTTCCTGACGTTTATTTGGGACTCATCGGGTCTTAGTTGCTAATACGGGCGCACCCATTTTGTCACAAATTTCACATTTTGACAGATGATTATGAAAAATTTATCACTTTCGTTCGGAGGTGGTGATAAAATTTTATAGTTGAAAAATAAAATATTTTCTAATTACTGCACCAAATGGCAATAAATTTATTTTGTGTGTGTGGTGATCAATGCTTATTAATTAATTGAAATGTTACAGGATTATTAATTAATTCTATTTTATTTCTTTTTTATTATTATTTTATTATATGCCATATTCTTCTTACTTTCTACATTTTAAATTATTTCTTAAATAAAACCCCCAAAAAACAATTAAAATAAAAAAAATAGGGGCTCAGCGGTATCGGGAACTGGGTCCAAGCTATTATATTTTTTAAGTAATTATTAAAATTTTCAAAATAATTATATCTTTCTAACAAACACTTAATATGTTATCAAACAAACAAAGAAAAATAAAGTGTGCGTAAGTCTATGGTCGTGGGTCAAATATTATTTTGTTCCCAACAAAATTAAAAAGTATTTTATCTGTATGAACGGCACACTTTTATAAGTATTATTTTATTTGGTCGTCTATTCAGATTGTGTCGCACTATGAAGTCAGCTACAAGAAAGGCATGTCGCGTCTTGAAACTATGTCACATGGTTGTCCCGTGCTAGTATTTAAGACAAATTGTAAGACATGACATATTTTTTCATAACTTGTCATGACCCAAAATATTTTCTGTTAAGAATTTGTAGTTCAAGTCGAAAACCAACAAATTAAAAAAAAAAAAAATATCAATCCATGTTGGGATGCTGCTAGCGTATCAAAGGGGGGGCTAAATTTTGGTTATTTTTTGCCTTACCGTTTTCGAGATATAGAGCGTTTTATGTAAAATAAAATAAAATTCGGAGGCCCATAATTCGGAAATAGTGCGTCGTAGGACTATGCTTCTCTGAACCTAAATGGTTTTTATGGCCAAGGTTAAACCGAAACTGCCATAAAATTGGCAAATTTCCGAAAAAGAAAACAAATAAATGTCAAGAAGTTATGCCACAAGTCAAGAAAATATCTCACGCCGCCGTGCTAGCATTTATGACAAAATGGCTTTATCGCCCAAACTGTGATAAAAAGTGTGACTTAGGCCATGTCACAGTAGGCCGTGCTCGCCGGGCTGGTAGGGCATGAGGCATCTTGCGACAAGTTTTCTATGGTTGTAATTTAGTCGTAGGCAAAAAACTATTAAAGTAAACGCAGTGGAATTTGGTTTTAAAATAATATATATTGCGTGCGATATCAAAAGTACGTACAGTAACAAGCCTAGCAACCACAACATAGATCATATTAAATCTAGAAGGTAAGACTTCATAAAGTATCACTGGAAGTGCATTCCTAACATTTCCTCTTCTTTTTCAAACCGAAGTTTTCGCAAAGCTTTATCAGTCTTGGTTTGAATAATGGCTTTGTAAATATATCAGCCAATTGGGTTGATGAATTAAAAAAATAATACGATTTTTTTAATGTATTTTGAAACTTTACATATCATAAATTATATTGTCGTTGCAGAAATCTCTTAAATATTTTTTAAGCAATTGTAAATCGATAATGTTTTTTAAAAGAACCACCTGTCTACAACCGGGCCATGATTGGTCGCCATGTTGGTGACGTCATAACGTTCAAGGAATGTCACGATAATACAGTGTCAACTGCACGTGAATTGACTATAATATCCGAAAATTTGTGCAAAAATATTATTAAACAACAAATTTTATTTAGTCATGTGTGATAAAGGATTCATAAAGGCTAATGTCGATAATATACCCGCCTGATGGACGATTTGGAAGTTTTGAGCATAAATAAAGTAGTCGTAATGAATATTACGCGTTAGTGGACCGGTGTTAGTTATTGTTGTTTACCAGGTACATTTAGAAACATAATTGTCATAACTTAATCGTTTTTACATAATTATGGGTAGCAGATTGTTGATGCGTGTGTGGTGGCTTGGGTCAGGGTTGTCGATGTAAATGGAGACACGATGCGTGGCTTGAAAAATACAATTTAATTTTTATTATTACAAGGTAGATCCCGACAATGCGTGGTTTCGAGAGGTTTATGTATGGAAGAATGATGAAAGAAATAATGAGAGCTGAAGAACTGATGTGCGGTGCTAATATAGTGGCGGTGTCCGCCTTCCCGCGGCCCCCGCACCCTGCGTCGGTTGCGCTGCTGTTTTCGCGTCTAGTAAAGGTCACGGCCGCTAGATGGCGTTGTGGGCAGTCGAGATGGTCGTCAACATGCTCCCGGCCTTGGAAGCCTCTGGTTCCAATGGAATTTGCTCTTCATCCGGGGGTAGAAGTTGACATATTTTTGGGTATGTCCGTCGGATGTTACCCGCCTCTGTTCTGATGGTGGCTACGCGTGAGGTGCCATCTTTGCCGGCGAACGTGTCCAGTACCCGTCCGAGCCGCCATCTCAGAGGGGGCAAGTTGTCGTCCTTGACCACGACGAGGGCGCCAGGGACTAGCGTGTCTTGGCCGAGCTGCCACTTTGTCCTCTTCTGGAGCTCGGAGATGTATTCCGCTGACCAGCGACGCCAGAAGTGCTGCCTCAGCTGTTCTATGCGGTCGTAGCGCGGCAGGCGTTGGATAGCCTTCGCGGTGAGGTCCTGGCTAGCGGGTGCAGTGAGCGGCCGGCCAATCAGAAAGTGAGCTGGAGTCAAAGAAAGTAGGTCGTTTGGGTCGGTGGACATTTGGGACATTGGTCGGGAGTTGAGGACAGCCTCAATTTGTGTCAACACCGTACTCAACTCTTCGTACGTCAAATGTGCGTTGCCCATAATACGGCATAAATGAGATTTGCAAGACTTGACTCCTGCCTCCCACAATCCACCGAAATGAGGTGAATAAGGTGGGATAAATTTAAATTCTATGGAATTATCAGACGTGAAGTTAATTATGTCAGATTTAGAATGTTTAAAAAATTTGTAAATTCCTTTTGTGCTCCTACAAATGTCTTACCATTGTCGGAATAAATCTGTAATGGTTTGCCGCGACGAGAGATGAACCGTTTCAGTGCCAGTAGGTATGCCTCACTAGTTAGACTTGTGACTAATTCTAAATGTATTGCGCGCGTAGCGAAGCAGACGAAGAGACAGATGTAACATTTTATTAGTTTAGCCCCCCTTCCAGCACGATTCAACATGAACAATGGCCCAGCATAATCCACACCACTGCGAATAAATGGATACCCTGGCTCCAATCGTTCAGTAGGCAGGTTACCCATTTGAATTTTTAATGGTTTAGGTCTTGTGCGCTTGCACCTCATACAGGCGTGCACCACTTGTTTGGCCAAGTTACGCCCTCCAAGGGGCCACCAGGTGTTTCGAATGGTGGCCAATAATAACTGAGCCCCTGCATGTAATAATACCTTGTGCTGATGCTCAAATATGAGGCGAGTGAATTTATGTTTACCACACAACAACAAAGGATGTTGTTTATCATACGAGAACGTGTCAGAGTATTCTATTCTGCCACCTACTCTGATCAACCTATGATCGTCAAAGAATATGTTCAGACTAGAAATACTGCGAGGACATTGTAACTGACCATTATTGTTTAGTTGAGCGACAATGTCTGGAAAAGATTGTTGTTGTGCGATGCGAGTTAAAATTCTAAACGAAATATCTAATTCCTCTACGGAAAGACAGCCTGTGAGACGCTGTGTTTTTATTTCCATGCGACTATTATTTATGAAACGCATAATGTACGCCACTACTCGTCGCAGACGATTAAAACTTGAATATCGTTCGAATATGGAATCATCTGAATTTACTTGAACGAGTAATGAAGTCTTAAGTGATTTTAATTCAGGTAGTTCGTAGTGACCAACACTACAAGAGCTAATGTTATGTTCCCATTGCGTGCTAGGAACGTGTAAGAAAGGCGGGCCTCGCCACCACATCTCACATGATTTGAGTGTATCTAAATGCACGCCGCGCGATAAGAGGTCAGCAGGATTTTTTTTACCCGCGACATGAAGCCACGGTTTTTCACCCGTGAGTTCATTTATTTGTACTACACGATTCTGCACAAATGTTTTCAATAGATTGGGTGACATCTTGAGCCATCCCAAAACTATCGTGGAGTCTGACCAAAAGTAAACGTTATTAAATGTTAATCTTAGCGCGTGGGTAATTTTTGTAAACAACTTAGCAGCTACTACCGCGCCGCATAATTCTAAGCGCGGTATGCTAACCGGTTTGACCGGCGCGACTAGAGATGGGTCGTCGACGTAATTTTCGTCAACGAAACTAGACCGTCCATTTCCGTTGATCGACGAGTCGATCAACTAGTTGAATTTATGGACTAGTTCATAACGTAAACTTTGTTAAGTTGACGTTCACGGCGACGACGCGACGCGCGGCGTCTACGGACGGACGGCTTGACAACAACTTTCAACTAGCCGATTGAACCTAAACAAGTACAAACCGGTTTACCTCGCATCGTTAGATCGGTCAATCGCTTTGTTCTTTTGCACAAGTGAAACTATTGGCGTCCTTTTTTTCTTAACACAATGCATTTTTACTCCAAAATGCCATTCTGCCTATAGAAATATCAACTCTTTAAATCTAGAGTTAGAGTTCAAATTAATTTGCTCGATGTTCTTCCGTTGTTGTTATATTTTCGGACGTATGAACATGTACTACCCAACTAAGTTCTCGCGTCGATCGTCGCGACCGTCGCGTTACAAGTCGACATGAACATAGTCGAGTCTCAGTTTAGCCGTCTACGAATTCAACTAGTTCGTTGATTATCGGTGAACCATCGAATCGTTCATTGTACGTCGACGGTCGAATTAACTAGTTCGTTCATTCAACGCCCATCGCTAGGCGCGACTTTACTTTTCGCACACAATAGATGGATCTGTGCGTCTGTTACGTCTGTATAGCTACGTATGTATGCGCACGCGCCGTAAGCGTCTTGCGAAGCGTCGCAAAAAATGTGTAATTCGGTGATGCGTGTATTATCTCCGAGTACGTAGCGTGGAATACGTATGTCTTGTAAATAGTGTAATTTATCAATGAAGTTTCGCCAATCTGCAAGTATAGGGTTAGGCACTACGTCATCCCAGCCTACTTTAGACAGCCACATCTTTTGTAATGGAATTTTGGCTATAATTATAGTTGGCGTAAGTAAACCTAAAGGGTCATAGATCTGTGCGACAACCGATAGAATATGACGTTTAGTAGCGCGTGTGACGTCATGTTCACATTTAGTGGTAAAATGCAATTCATCGGATGCGTAAAACCATCCCATACCCAATGTCTTGGTATGGTAGTTTTCATCCAATGATAATTCCTTAGATTCTAACGGTAACTCTGACTTTGAAACTGATGAATTAAATATCCATTTTCGAAGTGGAAAACAACCCGAATCTAGTACTTTAGAAACGCCTTTACATATTTCTAATAACCGTTGTTGATCCTGATGTCCAGTTATTAAATCGTCGACATAAAAGTCGTCATTAATTACTTGCGCGATGACGTCATCTGCACATTCTAACGCGAGTTGTTTTAAACACCTAATACTGAGATACGGCGCCGACGCCGTCCCGTAAGTCACGGTGTTAAGTTGGTATACACCGAGCGGGTCGGAAATGTTTTCCCGCCACAGTATTAGTTGTAAATGCCTCTGGTCAGGCTGAATTAATATTTGCCGATACATTTTTTCCACGTCGGCAGTCGCGACATATTTAAATTGCCGAAACCGAAGTAATATTGAAAACAAATCATTTTGTAACGTAGGCCCAATGTGTTGTATGTCGTCCAATGATTTGCCTGATGTGGACTTAGCGCTAGCATCGAAAACTACTCTAAGTTTCGTAGTGGAACTATGTTCCCTGTAAACACCGTGATGCGGCAGAAAGTAACATGGCGAAGAATATTCTGAGATGCGACTCATGTGACCCAGACCTAAGTATTCACTCATAAAGTCGTTATACATTTTTCTATAGCTAGGCGCGCTCCTAATAAGTTTGCGTTCGAGTGCAAGAAACCTGTTTTTTGCCATAGTAAATGTGTCGTTTAGAGTATCAGCTGATTGACTTAGCGGTATGCGCACGGAAAAACGACCCTTAACGTCGCGTACTGTCGACTCCCTAAATAAATTTTCGCATGTACTTTCATCTTTAGTTAAATTATTATGCAATGAGGGTATTTCTTCCAGTTCCCAAAATCGTCTGAGTTCTGAATCTAATGTTTGCGTGAAATTACAATGAGTTAAGGTACCGCGTGATACTTTTTTGTGGACGGTTCCCGATATGATCCAACCTAGTTGCGTGTTTTGTAAATAGGGACCGTTCGGCAACCGTATCAGACCTTCACTAAGCAGATCCCAGAACCTATCTGCCCCTAACAATAAATTAATTTCTTCAGGCTTAAAGAAGTCCGGATCGGCAAGTTGAACATGGTGTGGTATATCTATGTTATAATTACCTCCTAGGGAGGGTAGTTGTGCGGTAATGCGCGGCAAAACTAAACAATTAAAACTTGTGTTGTACGAATTAGTCTTTGACCGCAATTGAATATGACAAGATTGCGTGGAGTTGGAGATAGTGTTACCTACCCCCATCACCTGAACAGTGGACTGTATCAATGGAATATTAAGCTGCTTACATAACGACTGAGATATGAAACAGTGTTGGCTCCCGTTATCTAGGAGAGCCCGCGTTGTGTGATATTTATTCTGTGCGTCCGCTATTTCCACTAATGCGGTTGATAATAATACAGGATTTTGAAACCAATGTGTATTAAAATTATTATCATCCTTGTACAATGTGTGAGATTTGTGGGTAGAAGTTAGCGGCGCATGTATGTGTGTAGTACTCGAGTCACGTTCAGACTGTGCCACTATTTGCGTGATTTGAGCAACAGCTGATGATGTACGAGCGTCTACGACAGCATCGTTGTGAATTAATGTGTTGTGTTTTTTGTTGCAAAGCCTGCACGGCCCATACCAACATTCACTCAATGCGTGGCCTGTTCGTAAACAATTTCGACATAACTTTTTCTCTTCAATTAGGTTTAACCTATCTTGAAGAGATAAACTAAGGAAATCGTCACAGGAAAATAACGGGTGATTGGAACCGCACTGATCGCATTTAAAACGCTGTGAACTATTACTGGATGTTTTCCTTTTGTTATCTTTGTGTGTTATAACGTGGCTGTGTGATTTTGCAACTAACGGTTTCCTTGTGTTGGAAGTGTCTGCCGTTTGTTTTTTGTTAGGCTTACCCACCGCTTCTAAGAAATCAGCACGATCTTGAAGGAACGTCATCATATAAGACAGCTTTAATTTTCTGTCTTTCGAAATCGTGCCTTTGTAACGTTCCCATTCGTATTCCGATGAGGAATCTAGCTTTGGGACAATTATGAGGGTAATTTGAGTGTCCCAGTGTTCGGTGGGTTCCCCTAATGTTTTTAATGCCCGTATATTTCTAAGGATTAAATCGATTAGATTTCGAATAGACACAGCTGAATCCCTAATTAGCGGTTGCGCGAACAGAATAGCATTCACGTGATTTTGTTGTAACAAACGATCATTATTATACCTATTTTGTAATAAACTCCACGCCACTAAATAATTATTTGCAGTAAATTCCAGCGCCCTGACCACTTGTAGTGCATCGCCTGTGAGTACCGACCGCAAGTAATTAAACTTCTAAATATTTCCTAAACTTTCGCAATTGTGTATCATGGATAAGTACGTATCTCTAAACTCGAGCCATTGGTCAAATGTACCGTCGAATTCGGGCAACGTAATTGTGGGTAGTTTCATACCGCTGGGAACGCGATTTTAACTCGGCTCGTTTTGTGTCGGAGTACCACTATTATCATTTGATTTTAAGATGCATTTACACTTGCCTATAATAGAATAATACCGGTTCTCGAATTCTTCCCTATCCAGTAGCTCTTCGTCTAGCTGCGTTTCGGGCAAGAATAATTCCAACTCATCTTGGATTTTTGTGTATTGTTCGAATAATAGTTTGTAGGCACTGAAACGTTCCTCTAACTCGGCTTTTTGTACGTCCGCTATCTCGAGGTCTGAACAAATAAATGATTGCACGTATTTTGAAAACAAAGTGACTTTACGTTTAATAGACCCGCGTTTTTTGACTAAATCACTGACAATATCATCACCCTTTTTTGACATAATGACGGTTTGCAAGAGGAAGAAGTCAAGTGAGTATGTAGGTTATTACGGTTTTACGACGTAGTATAAGACACTAGAATTTATAGTTAGGTATTAGCACAAATTGAAGCTTAGGGATTTAGGAAGGAATAAAAAAGGATCGATTGACCTGACCGTTGCTGCGTTGCTCCTCCAGGACTCCAGAAGGTGCCGCTGTGTGACGCTGCCGCCGCTGCTACTTCTCAGTTGTTCAGCTCGAAGGACCAAATGTTGATGCGTGTGTGGTGGCTTGGGTCAGGGTTGTCGATGTAAATGGAGACACGATGCGTGGCTTGAAAAAATACAATTTAATTTTTATTATTACAAGGTAGATCCCGACAATGCGTGGTTTCGAGAGGTTTATGTATGGAAGAATGATGAAAGAAATAATGGGAGCTGAAGAACTGATGTGCGGTGCTAATATAGTGGCGGTGTCCGCCTTCCCGCGGCCCCCGCACCCTGCGTCGGTTGCGCTGCTGTTGTCGCGTCTAGTACAGGTCACGGCCGCTAGATGGCGTTGTGGGCAGTCGAGATGGTCGTCAACACAGATATTCTACTAATGGTAGGTAGGTAGGAGGTATTAATGAACTAATGTGAAAATATTAACTTGGTAGATTTGCCTTGCACTAATTCGTCAGTAAATATCTCTTAGACGCGTCGACCGATTTTCATAATTCAAACAGAAATATTAGTTTTACGCCTATATCTGTCATTTAAGAATAAAATAATGAATATATCTCCATAAACAAAAAATCATGTTTTCAAGTTACGTAATTATACAACAATGTCAACTTTGCTCAAAAGTTCCCTTAAAAAATTACTTTTCACAGTCTTTAATGATCAAAGTAAGAAATTAATACGGATCTAACACTAAATTAAAACAAGATAACAACATAATTAACACATTATAATTGGAATCTAGTTAGACATAGAACATTTTTCAAATTTAGTACAGATTGCTATATAATGAGGATCTTTTTGTAGTGTTCGTACATAATGATTCGAAACAAGCACGATAACTTTTAAGGTTCGATATTTATGATCAATATATTCAATATTCATATATTCATATTGACGATAATAACAAGATTGAATCGGTTAAAAGTCAAAACACTGTTAAAGCTATGTGCCACAATGAGTAGAAATGAACGTTGTGACGTCATACGGGCTCGGGTTTGTTCGGAAAACTGTCGGGGTGTTTTCGGTACTGGATTCAAAAAAATATTTTCAATTGGATTTTACTTTGTAATTACAATGAAAAAAAAAAAAAAAATAGTTTGGTATGAAAACTTATATTTGATCTTTCCATTTCTTACAAAAAAAAATAGTTCAACAAACCAATTGTTCTTGCGTAGGCACTTGCTCAATTTGGATATATCCTTCAGACACACATTGCCTTACATAAAAATGTCTTAGCCTGATGTGCTTTTTCTTACGATGGTATTCGTAAGGCGGATTATGAGCTAGTTTTATTGCTGACTCATTGTCAATGCGCAGTACTAGTTTTTTAAATATATCACTTAAATTGTTAAACAATCTCTTTAGCCAAATCATTTCACGGCACGCCTCACTGGCAGCAAATATTTTTGCTTCTATGGACGACAGCGCAACTGAGGTATGCTTCACACTTCTGCAGGAGATTTCTGATCAAGCAAACATGCATATCAACCTGCTAGTAGAACAACCACTCAAGTTGTCACCTCCATTATCCGCATCACTGTAATACATGATTCGTTTCTCATTCTGTTTAAACTCTAGACCAGTCTCGATTGTTCCTTTGCGGTAACGAAAGATTCTCTTTACTTGTAACACGTTCGTTTTAGTAGAGTTATCTAAGGTTCCAACTGTATAGGTGATATCTAGCCTTGTACCCACCATAAAATAAGCCAACGCTCCCACAGCTTGTCTATAGGGAAATTTTGTCTTACAAATCTCTTCCGCCAAATTTTTCAACTATTGGGGTACCTACGGCTTTACAGTCACCCATTCCATACTTCGCCAAAACCTTTTTAGTATAGGCGGCTTGATGAACTCTTATAGTTCCATCATTGTGTCGCTCTAACTTTATGGCTATACTTAATAATACTCGGATTGTGCTTAGTTTCGCAACAGGGCTAAATGTTTCGTGGTAGTCTATTCCCTTTTCTTGTGAATTGCCAACTGCAACTAGTCTCGCTTTAAACTTGCTAATCGAGCCATCAGGGTTCTTCTTTACCTTAAATACCCATTTGCAGTTATCGTTTTTCTGTTAACTGGTAACTGTGTCAGATTCCATGTCTCATTCTCTTTTAGGGAATTATCTCATTGTTCATAGCCTCAACCCACTTACTTTTTTAGTACTTTGCTTAGCTTCTCGATATGAAGATGGTTCTGTATCAGCAATGACTTGATGTGTGAATTGTTCAAAATTAAATCTATCTGGAGGTCTAATTTGACTCAGATCGCGAAGTACACGACTGTTACCTTCAACAATTTGAGTGTCTTCTTGTCGTTCTACTGCATTAGTATCACCTGTTTCATTATCCAAATTCACTGAATGCAAGTGATCATCACTTTGATTAAGTACTTCTACGTTTAGTTGATTATCTATGGAAGAAGTAGGTAGCTAATAGGTATTCTTTTTGATTTCAGGTTCCTCACTTACAGGTATATCTCGGTCTAACAGAGGTACTTCTTCAAAAGTTACATCTCTGGAACGCAATAATATAAGTTCCTTGTATCATAAACTCGATACCCATCATCACCGTCATATCCTTTAAGAATTCCTTTGTGTGCGTTTTTATCTAGCTTCTTTCTCTTTTGTTTTGGGACATACACGTAGCATACACAACCAATGATTCTGAGATGATTTATTTTTGCTCTTTTACTGTACTATAACTCATACGGTGGCTTTTCGACATTTGGAGTGGGTCCCGTACGATTTAATAAGTTCACTGAAGCTTGAACTACTTCAGCCTATAAACCTTTAGGTATCTCATCATGAGCGTGTATAAGTGTTCTTGCCATCTCAATAATTGTGCGATTATCTCTTTTAAGCGCAACCGTTTTGTTCAGGAGTGTAGGGCATTGTCAGCCTTTGTTTAATCCCGTGTTGCCTTAGCGTACTTCATACTTGTTCATTGTCTAATTTGCCTTCATTGTTGCTTAGCAACTCTTGAATGACGTGTCCAGATGTCTCAGCTTCTGCTAGAAAATCTTTCAAGCGAGCTTGAATTTCTAACTTTTGTCGTAAGAAGTATACGTAACGAAAACGGGTGGAATCATCTTTGAATAGAACAAAATATCTATACTTTGAGACTGAATATACAAAAGGTCCACACACATCAGTATTAGCTCTCCAACTCTTGTAGTTCTTTCTCAGGTCCCAAACGTCCTTCTGTGGGCTTTTCCATAAACGCAACCTTCGCAAACTTCTTTGTTATATTTAGATTTGAATTACATACCAAATTCTCTGTGTATAACTTGTTTGACATGTCTTTTGTTTTGATGTCCCAAACGTTTATGGTAGAATAGAAGTTGGTTAATAACTTTCAGTTGGTTAATCTCAACTTTAGGTGTAATAACTTGTATTTTAAGTTTGTACTAACCTCCATATTTGTCCCGAGTACCGAGTAACGTTGTCTTACCGTCAACCTTATATAAACATGACAAAGTATTTGATTCAAAAGAGCTATTATCACAAAGATCTATATGTGTGATCTATGCGGCTAGCACTGAGAATAAGTTTCTTTGTATGCAGGGAACATACCAAACATTTGTGAGCGTAATTGTTTAGTTTTGTCCATTAATGTCATCTTTTACTTGTTTTGAGCCCTTTCCGATAGCTTAAATATTTTCACCATTTGCTGTCATTACTCTGTGAGATTCCCTAAAGTACTCGAAAGATACATACTAATCTCCTCTATTGGTTACGTGACTTGTTGCTCCATTATCTACGTATCATGAATCTTTATCATTACTCTCACCAAGAGATAAAGCTGAACTCGTCAATGTAGCAGCTTTTAATGTGGATTCCTTTGGAGGTTTTGGGGGTCTACCATCCGTAATCCATTTCTTGCATTGCATTACTCGATGTCTCCTTGCTCCGCAATAGTTGCACTTGAACTTCTTCTTATAATCTTGTTTTCTGTTACGTACTGTCAGTACCTCCGTGCTGGGTTCACCTTCTGCTTCAGATTTATTCTTATCTTCCAAAGCTCCCCCGTGAGCGCACAACTGGGTGGTCAAGTTCTCGATTAAACGATCTTTCAATGTAATCAGTAGCCATCTTGATTTAAAACTGAAATTCTCTTCTAGTAGGGAATCCAATATCTTGCATATCAAAAGAATGTCTGGTAATTGATTGCAAACTGTTGACAAAGCTTGATTCAGATCATTCCAAATATTCTTTATTGCAGACATGTGCGAACCCATGTCATGAGTTCACAGATCGGTCCTGTGATCCTCGTTCGTAAAGACGGTTTAATTCGTCCCACATTTCACTCACAGTTGTAAAACGCATTACTTTGTTTAGCCTTTCCTTGGTCATATTAGTGGTCAGTAGTGATAGTGCAGTGCTTTCTATTTTATTAAAGTTGTCACACTCTACCTTGTACTCTGTAAGAGCTTCCGCTTTAGCTCCTTCACCTAGATGTGTCGGCTATACTACAGTACCCTGCACCGCTTCTAAGGTGCCTATGTTACTCCGCAGTAGCAACAACACTTTATACTTCCAGGTCAGCCAGTTGCTTCCATCGAATAGTCCAATTTCGAGTTTCATTTTTGAAGACATTATGATTCATTCTTTTGAACTTTTATCCTTTAGGAAACAAAAATAAAAAATGTAAGCTCTCGTTTTTGCACGCTTTGCTACCATACTAAAGTAAACACAGTGGAATTTGATTTTTACATAATATATAATGCGTGCTATATCAAAAGTGCATACAATAACAAGTATCGCCCAGCAACCACAACATAGACCATATTACATCTACAAGGAAAAACTTCCTAACAAAAACACGCGGCCTTAATGTGTGTGATGCGTAATCCAAGTTAATCTTGCAAAATAATTGTTGTTCTTCACCGGCTGCGCCATTAATATTTATTTAAAACTAGGTTGAGATTTCAGTGATTTTATTTTTAGTAATTGTACCTAATATTAATTTATTACGAACTCGCAACTGCCTCAGGTGTCTGTCAGAGCAAGCGAACTGATATAACTAAGTTGAGGTTAAGATGACATTGACATATGATGACACTGAGAGGTGCGTTTCGATTCTAATACACCATGAGTTCTATAATCGCACTGATCTGATCTGACCATTTTGCCCATTACAACCAGCTTTGCCAGGTTGTCTGGTTGTCTCCGGGCGATGTGACTAAAGTAACTTAGGACTTGTTGGTAGCAGATCGAAGAGATTTTGATTTCTATTCACATAGTAATATGAAGATGTCGGTTTGTTTGCAGGTACATGTCGTCAACCGGACATTTAGAAATTTGAAGCTGCTGAGTGCTGCCGTATTTGTCAGTGCCGCGTGCCTCCGGGTTGATATCCAACCTTGAAGACAGTGTTAAGTAAAATAGTTTATAGTCAATATGAGTGCTACAACGTACAAAAAAAGTAAAGGAACGTCGGGGATTCGCGGGCAGCTGTACGAGACTAAGCTGCTCAGCTTAATATTCTTCAGAGCGAAGCATGACGACAGTATCGAAGAGTTTCAGCTTGCTTCCAATATGGCTGAGATAGGGGCATTCGACGATATTTGCTTGAAGGTCAAAGTGAAGGGATTTCTGAAACCTCTGATTGTGTTTATACAGGCCAAACATAAAGATGACAGCGAACAGACCCTCGATATCAATATGGTGAAATATTTTCGTAGTTATTTGAAAATTAGAGAGAGATATGAATTGGATTATAAGAACGACCTATTTCAAGGCAAATTTCAAGAAACAGAAAGTTTCTTCGTTATATACACGTCCGGCAAAAATACATTTGGTAATTATCCGGTTGAAAGTGATTTTGCCTCAAAACTAAACGATCTTATTAGTACCAAAGGAACAGCCAAGCAACCCTATAAACGTAATGCGGATGTAAAGTTCCTGTGCGAAATGCTTATGGAAGACCAAATAATCTCACTGGCAAAACAGCTAGCCACTTTTATAAGTGGTGAAAGAAATTTTCAAATGATGCTATCTGATGAGCTGATACTAACCTATCATGTCGTTCTGGCGCTAAAAGTTGTCAACATTTCAGCAATTGGGCAAGATGGGCACCGAATCGCTACTTTCCGACAAGGCTTCTTCGATACCAAAGATCGATACCTCAAACTACTCAAAGATACACTTTACAAAGAGATTCTTGAAAGACGAAAGATAGAAACCTATGATGTAAAGAATCTACTGTATGATTTCTTAGCCGAGCCTACTAACGTTAAAAAACTTAGCAAACTGATAGGAACCATTCTAACATATAGCAATGGTCAGCTAGAATTTGTAAAAACAAACACTAAAGACTTCAATTCACAATTGAATCAAGTAGACGTGTCTCGATCGACTGTCAATAAAGCTTTAGATCTGGCTGCAAGAGAAATATTATCAAAGGGTCTTAAAGTCCCGGCTGCGTTTGGTAACAAAGACCTGATGTTAAGTGGCAATGATCTAAAAAAAGAGCGAAGAATAAAGTATATAACATCAATAGTCATCGACTTGTTAGCCAAGTCTAAAAAAAGTAACATAGTCACTATAGATAACTATTTAGACAGTGGATTCTTGCAGCTTAATGGAGGTATAGCTGGAGCCATTGGAAATTTATTTATGTTTGACGAAAACACCAAACTGATGAAGATTACAGATAATTCGAAATTACTAGGAGATCATGCTCAAATGCTATATAAAAAATTAACTGACGAAATTGTCAATTTGCAAGAAATCCGATTTCGTTTCAAAGGAAATAAGTTCCCAAAACTTTTATTCGACTGCAGTGAGTATGAAGAGACTCTAGTGAGAGATTTCTTGAGCAAACTGCTATTCTATAACAAACAAGCAGATGAGAACGGCGTAGAAGAAATATTAAAAGACAAAATAGAAGAGTACCAGCTTGATCACCCAAACTACTTCCAAGCTAAAACTGATGCAATGTTTCTTAAATATCACGATAAAATACAGAAATGGTGGATGCAGTCAGTACAGGCACCGTATCTTACAAAAGAAAGCGATATATTTGAGAACGCAATCAATTATATTATAAAAGAACCATTGTTAAGCTCAATAAATATAACATGTATGAGCAAAATGAAAAACATAATTAATTACACATTTACTGAAAACATGGTGAGCTCCTGGAACTTACAGGATCACTCCAGTACTGTCATTATTACTGACAACAGTGAACTGACTGTTGTTAAAGTATTGCAGTATTTTAAGAATACGAATAAGGACCATGTAGTGTTAGATCTAGAATATATTGAAAACTTACCAACGAAAGATCGAAAGGTATTGGGCATCGAGTTAAAGAATACAAATGGAGAAAAGCTTATTGTTTTCATATGCGATAAAATACAACATACCAGAAACGAAATCGTTTTCAAAACATTGGACAACATCGCAAAAAATATTCTTACCAAAAAATCTATTATTGTTACCAATTACTTATCCGTCAAAACATTGCAGAAATATTTCTTAAGAGCAGATAGTCCTATACATGATGAAAATAGTCTAATTGACATGAGTGAAGAGTCACAGAAGAGTATTTTAGAGACTACTAGAGTGTTATTTCAAGGCGTAGAAGTAAGATTAGATTTGATTATCGATGATAAATCAAAATCATATGTGAAAGGAGACATTCTAAACAAAATAATCAGTAAGGACACAATTCAAGTCGGTCAACTAATTGATTCAAGAGATTATGATGAAAAAAAGCACTTGTATGTTGACAGAATGGTCCGTAAGACCAACGAACCTACTTTGGCACCAAAAACTCTTTACGATATAGAAGATGACGTTGTACTTGTAACAGCAGTGCCCGGGATGGGAAAGTCAACTCTTGTCACTCATTTATCGCTTAAAACCAAAAAATACATCCCGGAAGTTTGGATTGTAAGGGTAAACTTGTTAGAATACTCGAGAGAACTCAGCAAGTGGAAGGAAGATAAAACAACCATCAACTTAGTAGAGACTTTAAAGTTTATGTGTCATGTTATACTCTGCATGAAACTTGGCAAAGAAAATGATGTGGCAATTTTGTTACTGGAACAAAATGGTTCTGTGTATCTCAAAGATTGTACAGGCAATCAGTCGACTGAGTTCGATTTGAAGTTATTTCTACATTTTTTTAATGATGGCAAAATTATATTCCTATTTGATGGCTTCGACGAGATCAGTCCGCATTACATAAATGAGGCTATAAAATGTATACAAGTTATAAATAACCATCCTAAAAAGCATAAAATATGGGTCACAAGCAGGTCGTTTACTGAAATTGAAACTATTTTACAACGAGCTTTCGGTGTACCTTATGAACTAGAACACTTATCTCATGAGACAAAAAAACAATATTTAAAAAAAATTTGGAATTCCAATTTCAATCCGAAGGAACTTGATAGAACGCTACTGGAAAATGTACATAGCTTCCTGAAGTTTATGTCCAGCTCAAAACCAAGTCTTTCTAGGTTCGAAAGGCAAGCATTTAAATTATCTTTACATGAAATTTACGTCAACGCATGCTCCTTTTTGGTAAAAATGATTAAATGCTCATGCAATACTTGTTTGATATTCACTCCAATTTATGGAGGTTCATACTCTAGCGACCGTCTACAAGAAACATTGAATTCTGATGATAACAATCCCTTACATATATTTTTGCGGGCACATTTTTTCATAACCCGCATAAAAAACGTTAGAAATAATGTTAACAATTGGAACCTAGACGTTGACACATTCAATTTTTATGAACAGTACTTGGAAACGAAACTGAAAACAATACGGTTTGCAGGTAAAAACAAAATGGACATTTATAATCCAGATATTATGATTGCTTACGACAAAGAACTTGCAGAGTGTATAGCAATGCATAAAAAATTGGCGGCTTATACTATTTTCAATGCGGACATTGACAAATTGTTTGTTGAGAAAGACTTGCAAGAAATCAAGGCAACCATAAAATGTATTGAAAAGGGAGGAGAGAAAACTGGTTTGATATGTAGTGTAGCAAACGAAATCCCAATTTTTATACACATGACATTCGCTGAATACTTTGCAGTGGAATATGTCTGTGATTTATTAAAAAAAAATGCAAATGAACGCAAAAATCAATGTCTCTGTTTTAAATTCATATTGTTTAATATGTTTAACTTTGCTAATGTTCGAAATATTTTATATTGTAAAATAAAAATTGACAAAACGCTGATGAATATTATTGAAAATAATAAAGAAGTAATATGTAGTTTGTTAATGGAGCAGGG
This sequence comes from Anorthoa munda, assembly GCA_945859665.1. NCBI lineage: Eukaryota > Metazoa > Arthropoda > Insecta > Lepidoptera > Noctuidae > Anorthoa > Anorthoa munda. Next base: position 2,063,619 of record OX243919.1, on the reverse strand, counting down.
CAAAGTACATTTAGAGAGAGACAACGAATTCGGTTGGGCGCCACTCCTAGCTTTACATGATAGCATTCATAACTCCACTTCTTTGTTTACGTCGACTTTTGAGAAATATATAAACGGCAGCAATTTTGAACAATTTCTTGTTAATAAACTGTTTCGCGAGGGCCATTATTATCCTACTAACGAATTAATTGTTTGTGTCATCGATATAGTCAGGAAACTCGATAGTTCTAGACTCACTCGTTTTTTTCTGGAAACACACGAGTGTGAGTTCTATTTAACCGTAAACGGTGAGGACAGATTTTGTGCGATTTGTAGAAATCTACAACGACTGAATGAACAGCCGTTGTAGAACAACATCACAACTGATGGAACAGTAAGACGAGGTGTTTTGATCATTTATTTAAACTAGTCAAATGCAAGGGTACCGCAAAATAAAAAAAATCATTAATTAAGCCTTGGTAAATGTTGCTTAGCCTATGTGGGGTCACCTATCCAAAAACAAGCAAACCATCAAAAACGTGTTTACCCATCCAAAAACCGTCCTTGGTAAGGTTTGCTTAACTTGGTGGCTTCATCAACCGAGCCCCTCAAGTAAAAATACTATTTATAGTTACTGATTACGTTATAGTAATTAGTGAATGAAGAGAATGAATACCAGCTAGGGTAGCCAACTGAAATAAATTGATGCCGATTATTCAATGTAACAAGCGATTATCTATTTTTGATTTTATACTGATTTTATTTTATTTGATTGTAATTTTAGTTTATTTTAAGTTTTAGTATATTTATTTTATTTCAATCAAATTTTATTGAAATTTTGACCTTTTTGTATGACATTATTTTATTGTGAATTTATTTTATTTTATTATGAGTAATTTTATTTTATTGTGACTAATTTTGAATTTGTTTTGATTTAAATTTAATGTAGTTACTTATTTAAATCTTAGTTTGAGAATTCTTTTAATCATATCAAATCAAATTATTTATTTTTGCAGAAAACATTGTTACAATAGTGTTATGAAATGTACATGTTTCAAGTGATTCAACCGTAAGGTATGCAAAATGTGTACAATCATGGTTTATTAAAATCAAGATAAACATTGAAACAGGTAAAGTAGATAAAAATATTTTAAGATATTAAATTAATGTAATGTTCTCCTTAAAATTATATTAATATAGATTATTCAATAATAGTCTATTTAATTCATTAAATAATAATAATAATCAAATTATTCCAATGTCATTCCTAGTATTAATATATTTATTTTGTCACTTCTATTGCAAACAAGCGTCAACAATGAAGGCCGGTTACTGAAGATGACGTCAAATCTCAAATCCGCTGACAATTTGTCACAAATTAAGCAGCCCTCAGTTGTCAGTGGGTTTCTCAAAATTGCATCATCGAAAAATTACGTAATCGCTTGTTACATTGAATAATCGGCATCAATTTATTTCGGTTGGCTACCCTAGCTGGTATTCATTCGCTTCATTCACTACTATAACGTATTCAGTAACTTTAAATAGTATTTTATCTTGAGCGGCTCCTGGGCGCTTTCAAACATCCTTCATATTGCGCACAGCGAATGAATGGAACTCACTACCTGCGTCTGTGTTTCCGAACGCATTCAACCCGAATCTCTTCAGAGTAAACAGGTTTCTTGTGGGTAAGCTCTCTCCATCGTCGACTCTGTCTCTGTCACCTATGACCTAGACTAAAGTCAAGAGCAAAACAACCACAAGTAAAAAAAATACACAAACCTATCTAGAAACCGACCTTGGTAAGTACTAAGTACAGGGTACAGGAAACATTAATGCTGTTCGATTCCCAGATCAGTAAATGTTTGTTTTTTTATTTACCTACATTCAAAATAAATATTTATGATAATTGTGTCAAGTTTTTATAATGTAACTAGATGACCCGGCAAACTTTGTTTTGCCATAAAAACACCAAACATTGATCTACCCTACCTACCCTGCCTACCCTAACTACCTACCCTACCCTACCCTACCCTACCCTACCCTACCCTACCCTACCCTACCCTACCTACCCTACCTACCCTACCTACCCTACCTACCCTACCTACCCTACCTACCCTACCTACCCTACCCTAACTACCTACCCTACCCTACCCTACCTAACCTACCTACCCTACCTACCCTACCTAACCTACCTACCCTACCTACCCTACCCTATCCTACCCTACCCTACCTACCCTACCTACCCTACCTACCCTACCCTACCTACCCTACCCTACCTACCCTACCCTACCTACCCTACCCTACCTACCCTACCCTACCTACCCTACCCTACCTACCCTACCCTACCTACCCTACCCTACCTACCCTACCCTACCTACCCTACCCTACCTACCCTACCCTACCTACCCTACCCTACCTACCCTACCCTACCTACCCTACCCTACCTACCCTACCCTACCTACCCTACCCTACCTACCCTACCCTACCTACCCTACCCTACCTACCCTACCTACCCTACCCTACCTACCCTACCCTACCTACCCTACCCTACCTACCCTACCTACCCTACCCTACCCTACCCTACCCTATATCTCAAGTTGGACCAGACTACTCACGGTGTGCCAATTTAATTTAAAATCGGTTATGTAGTTTAGGAATCCATCGCGGACAAACATCGTGACAGGAGATTTATATATATTAGATTAATTTAAGAAGTTTGTAATAACCTAAATTTTTTAATCTTGGTAATTAAATAATTGATCTAAATTTACAATTTTTTATAGCTGAACCCATACCATATATGTATATGTTTTCCTTCCGTAAACATGCACAACATATACATGTAGCATGGAGTGGGGTTGTGTGGAGGCACCACGCAAGCCCAATCTATGCGAACACCTCACATACATGCATTACACACACACATCACACTCTTCACTTTTTTTTTATTCGTACTCAGTTAAGTGTTGTTTTCGTTTTAAATTATTATTTTGATTTAATTATTATTCTGATTGTATATATTATTTGGCTTTCAATTATTATTTTGATTTAATTAATATTCTGATTTTAGTTATTATCTTAATTATAAGTCTAATTTTAAATTATATTTTTTTAAATTAATTCTATAATGTTCTGATTTTAATTATTATCTTGATTTTAATTATTAGTTTGATTTTAATTGTAAGATTTAGTGAATTCTGACATTTCTAATTCATAATTGTGATTAATTTATTTTTCTTTATACTGTTGGAGACCTTGTAGGTGATGTTCTTCAGAAAGGCCAGGTGCGCAGTACTCATAACCGGCGTGTGTGTATGACTAGATGTATGAATGTGAGTGAAGCAAAAGAAGTGTGTAAGGATCGTAGCAGGTGGCGTTCTGTAGTTTCTGCCTACCCCCATGGGAAAAAGGCGTGAGTTTATGTATGTATGTATGTTGGAGCGTTGTTGTCTCCCCCTGGTTGGATGGGCGATAATGGCTGCGACACAGTTTCACCCCGAGTTTCTCAGCTCTAAATTATTGCAGAATTAATGTGACAAATTGTCAAGTATGCGTTATTTGCTGTGATTGGGCTTAAACTCGGGGCTAAACTAATGCAGCCATTTCCATTTACATAAATTATGTAAAATATGTTTTGTTGAAATAAAGAATATATTATATTATACCATAGTTTTCACCGACCCCTATTATATTTTTATCGTAATAGAAGCCTTTAAAATCACAATATTAATGATGATATGAATGATCGACCATTTTCCAACTTTTATAAATTAGTGTCTTTGACAAGAGATTAACATTGAAAAACCGGCCAAGTGCGAGTCGGACTCGCGCACTAAGGGTTCCGTACCATTATCGCAAAAAACGGCAAGAAAATAATGTTGAAAATTTCAACTATCTAGCTATCACGGTTCATGAGATACAGCCTGGTGACAGACAGACAGACAGACAGACGGATCGCGACGTCTTAATAATAGGGTCCCGTTTTTACCCTTTGGGTACGGAACCCTAAAAAGGTTCTCAGAAACCAAAAAATGCTGTACATGTTACATGGTTAATTCGTGATTTTTGTCAAGTGTGACAAATTGTTAAATGCTTGTCGATTAAATTTACAGCCCGATAATCGAGTGCTGGGGGACCGGGTGTTAGACTGACTTCCTGTAACACAGGTTTTTACCAAGCTCAGAAGTCAGGGCTTCAATAATTTTGGTGTAAACATAATATTTGTCACAAAAAAAATATTTGCAAATATTTGACAGATTAAAAAAAAAATAGCAACAAAGCTGCTACTACTAAACCAAAAAAAAAAAAAATAGGTACAATACAGCTAAAGTTCTCGGCAAACTTCTTGGCCGCCCTGAAGTTGACTTTCCGATACGCAAGACACGGCTCTGTACTATTCTTATATGAGATTTAATACTGTGCAGCCATTGTAGCCAACTTCAGGGCGGCCAAGAAGTTTAGAGATAACAATAATGCCGTGGAATAGAAATGGGTTACAAAAGCTGTAAAATATTGTTAGCAAATTAAAACGAAGAACTTTACTTTATATGGTATATATATTTAAATTTTGGTTAAATTTAGACATCAAGCGCATACAGTGCAACAATTTAGAAAATAACAACATGCTTTAAAATATCTATAGTGAGGTATGCATTTTGGTTCTTTTAGAAAAGTAAGTAACCTATACCTTAGAATGTTCATGGAGCACATTGAGATAATATGTACTACGTACTACATTATTACCACAATGATGGAGAACCAGTTTTTTTAGAATAGGGAACATTACGCCAAGCTGGTCGAGCAGATAATGCCACTTAAATAAGAAAAGGCAGATTTTTTTATTTTATTTTTGTTGGTTTTTCTACAAGTTTATCTGTATCATCATCATTCATCATTTCAGCCGAAAGACGTCCACTGCTGGACATAGGCCTCCCCCAGGCGTAGCCACATTGACCGATCCCGCGCGTCTCGCATCCAGCGCCTTCCCGCAACCTTAACCAGGTCATCGGTCCACCTAGTGGGAGGCCGTCCAACATATCGTCTTCCGGTTCGCGGTCGCCATTCCAGAACTTTTCGGCCCCAACCGCCATCCGTTCTGCGAGCAATGTGCCCTGCCCACTGCCACTTAAGTTTGGCAATTCTTCGGGCTATGTCGGTAACTTTGGTTCTCCTGCGGATATCCTCATTTCTGATGTGATCCCGCAAGGAAATTCCGAGCATAGCCCTCTCCATTGCCCTTTGGGTGACTTTAAGCTTTCTGATAAGGCCCATTGTGAGCGACCACGTCTCGGTCCCATAGGTGATCACTGGCAACACACAGTTTATCTGTATACAGAAATGTAATTTTTATATGACGATACAAGTTATATATGTAAATATAAGTTATATATGACAATACCAAAAGATTGAAAACGTGCACATGAGTACGAGTACTTCAAACACAGGATAATCACAAAAACAGTGAGTTAACTATAGACGGGATAGACGCTGTTTTCTTCATAGTTGCCACTGTGGTGAAGTTATCATCAGCCTCGGTCACCACGGCCTGTCATGCAGCCGAAGTGCGGGCCGCATATGAGTTGAAACTCTTGGTATGTGGGGTCCAAGTTTTATTTAAAAGAAAAAACGCTATGTGGACACTTCACGTGCACCAAGGGCTGGCTGTTACCTTTGTCAGAGGATAAGCATTGCCATACAGCAATGTTGCCAGTCTTTTGTGCACAATACAAGTGGACAACGCTGGGGAGGTGTTTTTATCTAAATTGTAGCAGGTTGTAATATGTAAGTAGTAAATATGTTACTGTGTAAGTTTATATGTATGTAGTTATAGTTCATTAAGTATTTTATACACTGTGTATATTTTAATCTTTCTAAATAAATGTCTCCCTAATTCAATTAAATAGCTGTTTTTATTTCCTCCTTGATTCAGTGAGCGGGACGGGCGAGTGTAAGTGAGTAAGGCCGAGTTTCTCACCTTTAAATTATTGCAGAATTAATGTGACAAATTGTCAAGCACGCGTTATCTGCTGTGATTGGCTGTTGAAAATTCATTAAACCAATCCCAGCAAATAATGCGTGCTTGACAATTTGTCACATTAATTCTGCGATAATTAAGAGGTGAGAAACTCGGGGTAAGCGGGAGAAATTGGCAGTAAGGTTCCATGTTATCATTGTAATTTAATTCTTGGAGATAACAGCTAATATTCTTTACCGATAATTGAAGACCATCAGCAGTTAAAACAAATAAATTTACACCATTTTATCATTTATCTTTTTACCAAGCGGTGCTTTTAAAGTAATAGTTTTTTACTTAATCTGACTAATATTATAAACGTAAGAGTTTGGATAGATGTGATGAATATAATGTGAGTGAGTGTACCAGAAACCATTACTAACTCAAAATCTGACCTAGTTGGAAAATGTCCTAGCTGGAAAATTACGTTCATGGAATCTGACCTACTTGGTATTTGACGTCCATTACCGCTTTCTTGTAGATGTATGTTTGTTACTCAATCACGCTAGAACGGCTGAACGGATCTGGATGAAATTTTCACGCATGCGAAGCCACTGGCAGAAACTAGTAATTAATAAATATGGAATGGGCTTCTTCTTCTTGAGTAAGCGCTATACAGGATAAATAGCGCTGTCCCTTTTACACAGTTGAATCATAGTAGTTTTGATATGTCATGGTATGGCCCCTGGAGTATTAAATAAAAAATAGCTTGTACGGAACAAGATATTTTTTTAATTAATACCGCTGTTTGATTCCATGTTATGTTAGGATGAATGAAGTTGCACTAGTTAAAAATAAAAAAAATAAATAAAAGGTTTTTATTGTTTCTCATACAATTGTTCTACAGCACAAAATTGAGGCAGCCCCGATAAGTTATAAGGATACTTGTAATGGGGTTACCTCGCAACTTCCCGTGGGTTGCTATCTACAATGTTGAGATATAATTAAACAAAAACAAAATTATTATTATTGAAGCATGTTCAAGTATGTGTAGTGTTAGTGTGTGAGTATGTATGTGTGGAGGGATGGATGAGCGGGGTGTGTGGGAGTGAGTAAATATGTGTGTGTTAATAAATGATTAACTGATGTAAGTTATGATTGGAAACTGGTTCTTCTTTAGCATACTCTGGTAAATAAAAGTTCAATTTCATCGTACGTTTGTAATTTTAACCATTCCGTTAGGGTATTTTTACATTCGTGACACAACATGGGGTAAATATTCAATTTGAGATTTAATTTATTATAAATATAAGTTGATTGAGTAGTATACTGACGTCTGGCGAAAATCGTACGGACCCGAGGAGAGTGGGCCACAATGTCTTTACGTCTTTTATCAAGTTTTAATGGATCAAATGAGAGGGTCTTATGCAGATGTATGGTTATGTTCAATATGTATAATTTCCTAACTGTGAGCAGATTACTAATCTTGTAGAGGTTGTCTGTTGAATATCGAAAGGGTTTAAAATACATCACTTTGATGAGAGACCTTTGGGCCCTTTCTAGGTCTAGAAATTTGGTTTTGGTGGCCCCTCCCCAGATCGGTATACAGTATGTGATGACCGATTGTGCCAGAGCAGTGTAGATTTTATTAAGTAACAACGGTGGCATCACATGTCGCAACGTTTTAAAAATCCATATAAGTTTTCTGACCCTAGCCATGGTATTTTCGATATGGGTATGCCAGGACAATCTTTGGTCTACTGTTATACCAAGATATTTGGTGAATCTGACTTGCTGTATGCTTTGACAATTACAGGGATAGTGGGGGTCTGCACACTCATGGATCACGATCCCGAATCCAGCACCTGGCTGTGTCCTCTGATTAGGTGTAAAGCAGATGAAGTTCGTTTTAGATACGTTAAGGGTTAAAAGATTAGCATTTAACCACCCTGCTAGTATCGCTAATCCTCGTTCAGCAGTAGCACGCACAGTGGACCAAGAGTCACCGGCGAAAACTACTGCTGTGTCATCTGCATAGAAAAATACTCGTCCGCCACTATTCCCGATATTACACAACTCATTTATATAAATCAGGAACAGCGTCGGGGAGAGCACACTTCCCTGAGGTACCCCAAAACATACAATTTTCTCATCACTAATTAAGTTACCAACCCTAACCTGCTGTTTTCGGTTAGATAGGTAGCTACCAAAAAGAGAGAGAGCCGTACCCCTTATGCCGATTGCTTCAAGTCTGTGCAGAAGGATGGGGACAGAAACGGTGTCAAATGCCTTTTTTAGGTCTAAAAAGACTGTAAGGCATTTCATACCTTTGTCTACACAATTTACAATATCACCAGTTAATGCTTTAACAGCGTCTTGTGTAAGTAAAACTATGTAATTAAGGTTCCTATTGTGACACGAGGAGACAAGTGACTGATGAATGTGTGCTTGCAGCAATATTTCTATCAAGCGTTTCTACTAATGCTTTCGACATACTCAGCCAGTTAATTTACCACTTGTTGTACTCCGGGCTGGAGTCTAGCACATTGTCGCACCTCATGCTAATACACCATTGCGGCGGCACATCGCCAAACGAACGGGATTAAGGAATCTGAATGAAATCTTTAACATGTTTAGAACTCGTATGGTATAACATACACAGATATTGTATCAGTAGTTGAATAGCCTTCCTGACCCCCAACCTCAGCTGAGACTGGGCATTGACGTAGGACAAGTGTGTCTGACGCCGCTTGAACTTCGCCTGATCTCTCTACGGCCATAACAATTCAATTCAATTTACTTCTTCAGTAAAAATTAACATTGTGTTCGAAATAATCAGCATGAAACATAGTAGGTATTGGATGTACAAATAAGAATACAAGAATTCAATTTAAATTAGAAAACACTTGTTTAATTTAGACTACCAAGTAAAACTAATTAAATTAATATAATGTAAAATACCATGCAAGCTAAGCCATTGTGGTCTTCTACACATCCCTATACACAGTAGTCAATAGTCATAAGACAAGTTAGTCAAGATATAACACCTTGACTAACTTGCCTATGCAGGAATGTGAGTTATTGCAGGGCTGAATAATCAAAATAGGCTTTCTTTTAAATATTTTTGCCAAATCTACTGAAGATGTTGCAGCGGATAAAAGATAAGTTAATCTTGATCATATTTCTGAAAACTTATTTGTAGCCGAAACACAATTGATACAATTGAACGGCAAAGTAACCTCATACTGTAAGCAATTACAAAATAAATCTAAATATTACAACGTCAATTGATGTAAATACAGACATTTAAAGAGTTTATAAGTACTCAATTTGACTAGTACGGTAGTTTAGTTATATGTACTGATAGAATATAATATACTTACTTTAATATAATAACTTCACTGATAATTTGTTTAAATATTAGAATATGATTTAATGTATTTAAATTACCTCGAAAACAACTACAGCCATTTTAATAACACTATTTTAAACAATTTATAGTTAGTAAACGTCAATCAATTGACTTGAAATTGGCGCGCCAGCACTGACTTTTTGGTCACGGTTTTTCAGCGGATAAAACGAATGGCATATGTTAAGTAAAATGGGGATTTTCGTTGGTTCTTAAGCAGAAAGTTGTAATCTAAGTGTTCACGTACGTGTAACTGATTAAATTAAAGTATTTGAAACAAGTTTATAGAGCTTTTCTTTCAATACAAAAAAAAAAAAAACCAGTAATACTGACCAACGTACATTGGCACAATTAACAACAATAACGTATCATAACAGGACGCAAAACTTCATTGTCGTATATTTTGAAGTAGTATTTTGAATTATTTAAAAATAATGAATGACATTATTTTTAAGTTATTCATGTATCAATAAATTACATCGTGCTTCTTTTTCCATCCAATGCATTTCGACAGTGACCGTTTTACGGCGTTACTAGGTGCTTTTTGCCGCAAAGTGCAAACAAATATTCGATATATGGCACTACCACTGTCACCGATTATAAACGACTCGTGTCGTATAGTTTACTTACTAAGACCATTACTAAAACCATTGTTACGGGTTCATCATGCATGAATAAAACTAGGTAATTTGATCAACCTTGACATATATTTATATTACCACTTATACTTATACTATAGACTTAATCTAAACCTAATCTAATTTGGACGCCAGGAGAGTTATTATTTCCGGTGAACTCTGCCAACACCTTTGCCTGCTAGCTGTTACTCAGGGTCCTTATTCTTACGAATAAGCTCTATCAATCACTATCCAACTTATAGGGCGTTGCGTGAGGCTATAACAATGATACAAAATACTGTAAAGTACCTAATCGTGATGATAAATTCATATACAAGCCCATTACCCATTAAAACTAAAACTTACCCCTATTTGGATAACACTTATATATGCACAATCACTGTGACTTCATTTACTTATTTATATATTTCTACTATGTCGGTAGATAATGGCTCACAATGACCTTATGGCTAATGAACACAGGTCTGTCTTCTACAAGAGAAATGTCGCAAATGGCCTAAACCACATGAGAATAATTTATAATATTTTCGAAATCGAGAAAACCCAAAAAGAACTCGCGTGGCCCAGAATCGAACTCAAGACTCCCCGGTTGAAACAACGGGGCTCACCATTCTGCTACGGTGCTACTTGTAGGAACCGACGAAAATAAAGACCAAATGATTCACGCGAGTTTGCCTATTACCGAACTTAAAATTAATGAACATGACACCATAAATAAATCCTCTTTGAAAATACAACTAATGTTATATCAATTTAAATTAAAAAATATTTAAAATATTGGTGAGGTCGAATAAGATTTACCTTCTTCGTTCATGTAAAAACAATAGAAGGAAATAACACAGAAAATGGAATGGTCGTAACCACCGCGCTGGCAGTGTCTCGAAATTACAGAACTAATAAAATTCTCCGTATCCATTTGTTTCTTTCTAACATACGGCACCTAGAACTGACCAAAATGTGTCAAATTCGTGAGAAATAGACTATCAGCCAAAAGACGTCAACATGTGGACTTATAGCTCACCAAGAATCACCGCATCGATCAGTCCTGTATTTCTAGCAATTAACAATCCCAATTGCAATAACGAGCTACAATAACCTTTTAATATTGTTTGTTAACCTTATTGTTACGCTAATTATTAATTGATCTTATCATTTTGCCAAATTGGCACTGATAATTTTTATTTATTAGCAATAATTCTGCCCTATCTGCCCATCTTAATAATCTGCTGTTATCTCTTCACCCTGAAGAGTAAACTCATCGACATGTGTATTCTGCTCATCCGAACCTATGGTTCTCAGACATGGTCACTCAAAGAATTGCACTTTGGGATTGCCAGAGAGTTACGCAGCATTCTGGATGTAAAAAGAACAGACCGGATACGGAATACCACGCTGTGTGCCCAAACGGGTATCATAGACGTGGGTAAAAAGGCTCAAATGGTCAACGTAAGTTGCATGCAAGTTGACCACTGGGCAAGCCTCCACAATGGTTCCTGAAGATGGAACGCGTCATTGAGGTCAGCCCAGAAATAGGTGGGGAGATGATTTGGACGCGTACCATGAGGGCTGGTTCGAGACGGTGCGGGAAAATAATGTCTGGAATTCATTGGATGTACTCTTTGCCCAGCAGTCCCACTGTTCCAGCAATGGCTCCAAAAAACTACAATACACAATGTATTTGTCTGTTAAAAGAAAAAAAGTGAAAAAAAGCAATTGATTGCACATTACCGGTTCAAGGCTGTTTCAAATTGTAGATTATTATGGTTTTCACAAAAGTCTAACTTTTGTGCCTTAGAAACATAGTATGATAATCTTTGCTGTTACTCTTTGACTGTGTACTCATTTTACAATTTACTAGTGATGATTGATTTTTTTATTTGCTGTGTGTGATTGTTTCCTAATTGTTTGACTACCTTGTTGGTCTGGTAATTGCTGGTGCACCTGTTAGACATGGGGTCTAAGGTTCAATCTCTGGACAACATGTAGTGGTATCCTATCGCTTGAAGCTTGAACTTGGTTGGTGAGTTAAGGGTGCGCTATACACCTCTGCTTGCAGACATCGATGGGTGAGTGCAGACATGTTATTTTGTGTTATAAAATTGCCTTAATGTAAATATAGGTATTCAAATGTGTCATAACATAATATAATGGTTAGTGCTTTAGTGACAGTATCTCATAAATCTTGTAATTTCTTCATATTGGTAGTGTGCCTATATGTGGTTATGTCGTTCATTAATTTTTATTGCCGTTTAGATGGCGCAGTGGCTGAGTCACTGGATGCCGCGCTCTATGTCGCGGGTTCCGTTCTCAATAAAATGATTGTTCTGGGTCTGAGTGTTCGTGAGTGTTGAATTGATATTTGAGGGTAAAGAGAATCAATATTGTGATAGTGCGAGTGAGAGTACTTGTTATAGTAGAAGTTGATGGATTGTCATTATGAGTTGTAGAGAGGTGCTTCACCACTGATTGCAGTTCAGTCGTAGAGCTGCATTCCAGTTGCTGTCCAGGCAAATGGTGTACGGCTGCTTATGTGGTGGCATCTGGGTGGGAGCCTGGTGCCTCCGGTGCTTTGTGTGACCTGTTGTTTGGAGTATGTGACATAGTATGCTGTGTTAAGCATCTGGAAGGTATCTGGCACCCTTGGTGCTTCGAGACCGACCTGACGTTTGTTGCGAGCCGGATACGTTAGGTAGGTTGGTGGGTGGTCGAAGGGGCCCAGCACGCCCGGTCCACGCCACGCGTTGTACAGGTGGATGGTCGAAGGGGCCCAGTACGCCTGGTCCATGCCACGCTGAGTGTAGGTGGGTGGTCGAAGGGGCCCAGCACGCCCGGTCCACGCCATGCGTTGTCCAGGTGGATGGTCGAAGGGGGCCAGTACGTATGGTCCATGCCACGCTGAGAGTAGGTGGGTGGTCGAAGGGGCCCAGCACGCCCGGTCCACGCCTTGCGTTGTCCACGTGGATGGTCGAAGGGGCCCAGTACGCCTGGTCCATGCCACGCTGAGAGTAGGTAGGTGGTCAAAGGAGCCCAGCACGCCCGGTCCACGCCATGCGTTGTCCAGGTGGATGGTCGAAGAGGCCCAGTACGCCTGGTCCATGCCACGCTGAGAGTAGGTGGGTGGTCGAAGGAGCCCAGCACGCCCGGTCCACGCCATGCGTTGTCCAGGTGGATGGTCGAAGGGGCCCAGTACGCCTGGTCCATGCCACGCTGAGTGTAGGTGGGTGGTCGAAGGGGCCCAGAACGCCCGGTCCAAGCCATGCGTTGTCCAGGTGGATGGTCGAAGGGGCCCAGTACTAATCTTGATGTTTGTCACGTGTAAATCTTGAATGTTATATTCCTTTTTCTTGATATTGTTGTTGATATGTTTTCTTCCTAGTTTCATCTTGAAATAATGTTATTTGATGTTTGTCCACTTTGTCCATCTACTTTCTTGAACTAAAAAATAAGTTTTAACCCCACTCGTGAAGAGTAAAGGGTACGTTTTTGACCTCTGACAGAAACATTGAACCATATGGCGGGCTCCAAAGAGCCCTGGGATATGACAGGGATAAAGGATGGGACAGGATACCGCGGACAATTTCGCGTAGAGCGGCCACCGCCCACGCTCAATTTTTCACTTACAGTATTACATTACAAATTAATTATAAAAATAAAATACAATCGGTCGCAAGATAAATAAACGATACGACTAGCGGCGCAGCAGCGCGGGCTCCGGGCCGGCGGAGCGCCCGAAAACATCACACTGAGCGGCGGTCGCAACCCGAGGAAGCCGCCGAGTCACGCCCGCGCTACTTGTCACTAGCTTAGAGTCCGTATGGCCAGCGGCGTCCTACACCGTCACATCGAGGAGCAGCTTGAGAGACAGCGCGCAGTCGAGCTCCGGGTGGCAGCGGCCCTCGCGCTGCCAGTGCGTGGGAGTTGGCGGCAGCGCGCACGCGGCCGGGGCTGCTCCCCACTTGCTGGCCGCGTACCGATCGCCTCCACGTTTTAAGTCGCGGCGGTCGCGGTGCAGCGCTGAGCGGCGCCTACAGCGGGCCTGTGTACTACCCACACTACCAATACTGCCGACAATGCCAATACTGCCGACACTGCCAATACTGCCGACACTGCCAATACTGCCGACACTGCCAATACTGCCGACACAGCCAATACTGCCCACAGACATGACGGACAATGGAGGACTGGGCCGGTTCATGACGGAGGTCCCCAGGTCTTCTTTGTCGGGTTGCGTTTGCACGGACACTTTTTGTATTTTTAATATATATGTCAACAGGCACTGCGTTGTTTCAGTCGGGGGTGCTCCGTTACGTTGCTCACGTCCTCAAAGTCGCCAGACTTCGATCTTTCACAAGATGGTCGACGTCGCCGCTGTCGATCTGCTTGGATGGCACGTCGAAACACTTAACTGCTCACTTTCACGACTTAATACATCAGCACACACACAAAATATGGATGCCACCTCTCCACTATTCACACCTTCACCTCTTGCTTTCGACTACTTGACGTCGGTGGCGCTCGTCTTATTTATATGGTAATAGTGGCTGCACGCCGAGTGCTACGCGGTGGGGATACAAACCGCCCCACTAATGATAATGACGATACTTTTTTTTTCAGCTATTGTCGCGGTCGCGTAAAAAGAATTTTATTGTTACAATAATTTAAAAAGTAAAAAGAGGATCGACCGAAATTATGCATTTTAGACTTAGATACGTTCACCGTACAACTCACAACTGAACTGATCTGCCACGACCCGGAAGCGACTTTGATTGCCAATTAGCCAGCAAGTTAGTGACTTGTCAGCGTTGTTAAAATCTCACAATCACACAGATAATTTGACACTGCAGTGACAAATCACCAGACAAAATTTACTCACATGAGTATGAGACACATAAGACTTTAATATCACTGGCGATCAAAGTTACTGCCTATAAAATATGAACCATTTTTTCAGGGGCGGCTTTACCTATAGTGCAGGGTGTGCGAAGCACACGGGCGCAGCGCCCTAGGGGGCGCCGAGCGGCACTCGCGCGCCCTCCGGCCGTGGCACTTTCAATGACCCACGTAAAAAGAGCTCCGGTTTGCTTACATTTTGTATGGCATCTGGAGCTCTTCTTATATATATTGATGCGATTACAGCAAAGAAAGGCGCGTCACGAGCGGCGTTTAAAATAGTAACTTTTATTTCAACATGAAACAAACCTAAAAACATATAATTACAGATTATATTGGTTTAGTTTGGTAGTGAGTCAGCGCATCGCTACCTACCAAAGGCGCGTGAAAACGAATTAAAACAGGTGCCGACCTGTTTTAATTCGTTTGAAAACACTCCGACAACTACGTACGATTTCCACTAAACGGGCGGCGCCGGGGCGCGCCGGAGCGCATTTCACACTGTGCTAAAGGAAATTGAGGCTTCTATAAAATAGTTAAGTTTCATGTTTGCATGGTATTTACACTGCTTGGAACTCGGTTAGAACCGCGCGTATGCCGCGTCAGCCAGTCGGCTGCGCTCGGACGCCTCGGTAGCCGATCGGCTACTCTCGTACGTGGACGGCGGCGTTCTGCTGTCGTCGTGTCTGGTCGGCTCCGGTCGGCTACAACCGCGCGTGTTACTGTTTTGTCGCCGGCCAGTATAATGAATCATTCAAGTTAAGCTTTGAACTGTAGACTGACGTGATGTATTTATTTGTTTATTGCTTTCGTGCAAAATGAATATGGGTACAGATGAAAAGCATAACTACCTGTTTATTTGAAAAAAAACTGTCTGCGACGCGAAAGCATCACTAGTCGCTGAGAGCATGCTAGCGGATACGCGAGCACGCGCGCGCTTGCGCCCGGTTTCTAGCAGATTGTAGGCGTCGGGCGGACGCGGTCGGTCTTTGGAAATCGTACATTATATTGCGAATCCTGAATTCGGCTGTATATAATAAAAATAAAGTTCAAATTGCCATCGACGAACGTCACGCGCGCGGCATTTCTCACAAGCGTGTGTACGCGTGGCGCGTACCACACTTTGTGTTCTACCGCTACACGTAATTTTGCGAAGTAAGCCTTGACGCAATGGATTAAGTATTATATTTGAGTAAACATGTAAATAAGAAGTAAATCGTCTTTTGATTAAAATATACCTATTATGTAAGATTTGTTATTAGCTGCCACAAATGTTGCGACTTTCACCGGGGTCAGAGCTTTTAAATAACCACAAAGTTGTATTTTGTTATTCTTGTCACTTCTTCCTACCTTAAAATACATCGAAACCCGTTTTTACCCGTGCACCTACAGTGGGCTTCGCATTAAGTTTCCCAAATCTGTCAAATGTTCCCAATTGATATTGAACTCTGTACGTATGACATGAGGTTGTAATTAGGGTTCTATCAGAGAGCTGTCACACGGTCAAGCGTTCAAGAGGTCAGTTTTGCGTTCGAGCGTGCAGTTGCTCACGAACGTCGCGCTGTTGGACGGTCTACGCGGTACCTATTGTCACCATGTTTTCTGACGATAGTTCTTCTCTTGTGGTAATGTGTTGTTATTTGTAGGTACAATTCCATTTTGACCGCGCGCTTACTAGAGGGCGCTAGGGTAATGATTGCACACTGGCGCTACATCGGCTAGAGACGCCTCTGCATTTTTTATAAGGGGCGCCAGGGCTAATGGGGAGAAGACCAGGAAGTTTAGGATTTTTACCTCACTAAAATCATCCCATGAGGTGATCAGCACGTAGAACCCTCGTGACCTCTTAAAAGACCACCCCGAAGCTACTATTGAACACCTAACTATCTATACCTATACCTAATGTCAGACATACATAGCATAGACTTAAGTTCATAGGTTATTCAGTAATTTCTTATTTGGCTTAAATGTCCATAGAAATGGTCTAGTTCAGTATTTTAAACGTGATGTTTTAGTTGGAAGTCTTCCATGTTATTTAAATAAATAAATGTCATTAACTAACTGCATAGTTGAAGCTGGTATTATATCCAACTCATGGTATTTTAGGCCTTTTCGAGCCAATCTTCTTAATACTGAGATATGATTTCTTAGTCCGCCCGTTCGACTTAGCTAAGTAAAGAAACCTAATCGATCATCATCATAGGAGCTAGCAGCGAGACAATATACAACTTTTTTGGCGTGAATCCGCAACCTATCTCTAATATGTCACCTGTAAGTAAAAAGAAAAGAAAACAACCATTTATTAAACTAATTATGATAATGTCTGCTAACTATTTAAGCTGAAATAACTCGTTAAGAACCTGTATAATATACTACTAAAAACTGATTAATTACTAGTACTTAATCATTAATTGCAGTAATCGTTCGAGTGTGAGTAATTCCTATCTTTGCTATCTCTAATCCATAGCCATTAGTAAAGTACATATAAAAGTACCAACTCTAATGGAGAACCAATGCAAAGAGGTGCTTTAATCGATGACACAATTGTGAAATTGATAGTGTAATGGAATCAGGCCGGAACCAGGATTTATTTCTGGGGTGCCAGAAAATTACCACACTTAGGTAAGAGTGGTAACTTGAAGTGTGGGAATTTCTTATCTATCACAGTCTATACAAAGGAAAGATGTATGCACAAAGAAATGAATGTTATCATCAATATGCTCTCAGTCTCTCTTTGTTTTATGATTGGAAGAACAATGGCATTCTAAAGGGTTCCTTTTCTATTTTTTCTTTTGATTCCCTTTAGTTATTACTACCATTCACTTGCTCAGGTAGGCAAGTGCTAAACCCTTTAGAAAGCCATTGTTCTTCCAATCATAAAGCAAGGAGCTGAGACTCTGAGCGACCAATACTATAGCATATTGATGATAACATTCATTTCTTTGTGCATACAACTTTCCTTTGTGTTCACTGTGATAGATAAGAAATTCCCACACTTCAAGTTACCACACTTTAAGTGTGGTGATTTTCTGGCACCCCAGAAATAAATCCTGGCTCCGGCCTGATTCCATTACACTATCAATTCCACAATTGTGTCATCGATTAAAGCACCTCTTTGCATTGGTTCTCCATTAGAGTTGGTACTTTTATATGTACTTTACTAATGGCTATGGATTAGAGATACCAAAGATAGGAATTACCCACACTCGAACGATTACTGCAATTAATGATTAAGTACTAGAAAGAAAGAATAGAAAGAATAGAATAGAAAACATTTATTCGACACAGACACAACACAACAACAATAATCACAAAGTAACAGAGAAGAATAGTAAAAAGGTACAAACAGGGTTGCAGAATCATTGTGCCGGGCGTGCCCACACCGAAAGGGTTACCAACTCAGCATTTGCTGGGTGTCAGACACCCAGCGCTGATTTTCAGTTGGCACCCCGCTAGTGACACACGGACGTGGGTAAATAAAATAGATAATTAAAATAATAATGTCATAAAATAGATAATATAAAGTAATAGAATAAATATTTAATGTAATATAATATAAAGTGCTACAATTTGATGGTTAAAAATGTCCACAGATTACTGATATGAAATTGTCTCAAAAAACCCCAAATAGCAGTGTGGCACAGACACAACCGGCCCATCACGTCCAGCCAATCTCTTCCCGACTCATTACACAGAAATAGGCACAATAGTTGAGGGATTAAACTAAATTTTAAATTGATGTGGAAATGATTGATATTAAATAATAAATATTGGAGTAAATTACATTAAAATAAGATAAGATAAGAATTAGATAAACGATTTGTCAATATTAATGTCATTAAATTTTATTTGTGAAGTCAGAATGAATGCCTTAAGTTTAGTCTTAAAAGTTATTATATTCCTTATGTCCCTTATCGGTGGTGGAATGTTATTCCAACATTTGGAGGCTGCGTACCTAAAACTTCCCCGGAAGGCTACTGTACGGTGGTGCGGGGTAGCCAGTTGTTGAGCACAACGCCTAGCCTTGCGCTGCCGGTGACAGTTTATCCACGCAAGCTTCGAGTACAGATATGGTGGACATTTATACTTGATGACACCGAAAAGTAGACAGGCCAAGTGCAATTTCCGACGGGATTTCATTTTTAAAATGTTATGCTTGTTAAGAAAAGGTGTAATGTGGCTTCTTGGTGGTACGTTAAAACAAAATCGCGCGCAAGCATTCTGAACCCTTTGAATCAATCTTACGGTACGTGCCAAAAGTCGAGGTCCCACAACGGTATCAGCATAATTTAACTTAGACAGAACCAGACTTTCAACTAACTGTATACGCAGATCCTCACTTAAATACGGGCGCATTTTATATAATACTTTTAGGCGGTAGAAGCAGTTTTTTACACAGCTTGCAGTATGAGCCTCAAAACGTAACTCCTGGTCCATGATCAAACCCAGATTTCTCGCCTCATAGACACGATCAATACTTTGGCCCATTACGATCACTTTAGCAAGACCACTGTTTACAGTATTGAGTTGACTCCTTGCACCAAAAAGCATAAATTTAGTTTTTACCGGGTTTTTACTAGTAATTAATTAGTTTTTAGTAGTATATTATACAGGTTCTTAATGAGTTATTTCAGCTTAAATAGTTAGCAGACATTATCATAATTAGTTTAATAAATGGTTGGTTTCTTTTCTTTATAATTACAGGTGACATAGTAGAGATAGGTTACGGATTCACGCAAAAAAATTTGTATATTGTCTCGCTGCTAGCTCCTATGATGATGATCGATTAGGTTATTGACATAGCTCAGTCAAAATATTAAGAAGATTGGCATGAAAAGGCACAAAATTACATGAGTTGAGCTTTAACTATGCAGTTAGTTAATGACATTTATTTATTTAAATAACATGGAAGACTTACAACTAAGACTTCACGTTTAAAATACTGAACTAGACCATTTCTATGGACATTTCAGCCAAATAAGAAATTACTGAATAACCTATGAACTCTATGCTATGTATGTCTGACATTAGGTATAGGTATAGATAGTAAGGTATTCAATAGTAGCTTCGGGGTGGTCTTTTAAGAGGTCACGGGGGTTCTACGTGCTGATGGTGATCATGGGATGGTTTTAGTGAGGTAAAAATCCCAAACTTCCTGATCTTCTCCCCATCAGTCCTAGCGCCCCTTGTACAAAAAATGGTTCATACTTTATAGGCATTAACTTTAATCACCAGTGATATTAAAGTCTTACGTGTCTCATACTCATGTGAGTAAATTTTGTCTGGTGATTTGTCACTGCAATGTCAAATTATCTGTGTGATTGTGAGATTTTAACAACGCTGACAAGTCACTAACTCGCTGGCAGACCAGTTCAGTTGTGAGTTGTACGGTGAACGTATCTAAGTCTAAAATGCATAATTTCGTCCGATCCTCTTTTTACTTTTGAAATCATTGTAACAATAAAATTCTATTTACTAATCGCCGCAACAATAGCTGAAAAAAAAGTATCGTCATTAGTGGGGCGCTTTGTATCCCCACCGCGCAGCACTCGGCGCGCAGCCGCCATTACCATATAAATACGACGAGTGCCACCGACGTCACGTAGTCGAAAGCAAGAGGTGAAGGTGTGAATAGTGGAGAGGTGGCATCCATATTTTATTCCGATAATAATCGATCAACATCATAGAAGCCAGCAGTGCGACCGCTGACGTATTAAGTCGTGAAAGTGAGCAGTTAAGTGTTTCGACGTGTTATCAAAGCAGATCGACAGCGGCGACGGCGACCATCTTGCGAAACATCGAAGTCTGAGGACTTTGAGGACGTGAGCAACGTAACGGAGCACCCCCGACTGAAACAACGCAGTGCCTGTTGACATATTATAAATACAAAAAGTGTCCGTGCAAACACAACCATCAGCAACCCGACGAAGAAGATCTGGGCACCTCCGTCATGAACCGGCCTAGTCCTCCGTTGTCCGTCATGTCTGTGAGCAGTATTGGCAGTGTCGGCAGTATTGGTAGTGTGGGCAGTCCACAGGCCCGCTGTCGGCACCGCTCAGCGCTGCGCCGCGACCGCCGCTACTCAAAACGCGGCGGCGATCGGTACGCGGCCAGCAAGTGGGGTGCAGCCCCGGCCGCGTGCGCGCTGCCGCCACCTCCCACGCACTGGCAGCGCGAGGGCTGCTGCCACCCGCAGCTCGACTGCGCGCTGTCTCTCAAGCTGCTCCTCAATGTGACGGTGTAGAACGCCGCTGGCTTTACGGACTCTAACCTAGTGATAAGTGGCGCGGGCGCGACTCGGCGGCTTCGTCGGGTTGCGACCGCCACTCAGTGAAGTTACGTTGTTGGGCGCTCCGCCGGCCCGGAGCCCGCGCTGCTGCGCCGCTAGACATCATCTTATCATCGCCGCTTGTCATATCGTTTATTTATCTTGAGAGCGATTGTATTTTATTTGAGCGCGCCGGGTGTGTCTCCGGCGGGAGGACCTGCCGTCCAAAGCTTTAATCGTACGTGTGTGAGGCCAGCCCGGCGCACCCTAGATGCAGATTTAAAAAAATTAACAATACGGTAAATGTGAAAGCCGACTGTTGAAGTTTGGGAGTCTATTATTTGTACAGTAGTTTGTACAGTATAGTACATTGATCTCAGCTGCGGACACTGCGGCCTGAACGTCTAGGACATTTCTGTGATATACAAAAGAAAATAAAAACGAGTATATTTGGAATTTTACAAGTTTTTTTAATTAATTTGTAATGTAATACTGTAAGTGAAAAATTTTGCGTGGGTGGTGACCGTTCTACGCGAAATTGTCCGCAGTATCCTGTCCCATCCCTTAACCCTGTCCTATCCCAGGGCTCTTTGGAGCCCGCCATATGGTTCAATGTTTCTGTCAGAGGTCAAAAACGTAACCTTCACTCTTCACGAGTGGGGTTAAAACTTATTTTTTAGCTCAAGAAAGTTGGTGGACAAAGTGAAAAACTCAAGTAACATTATTTCAAGATGAATTTAGGAAGAAAACATATCAAGAAAAAGGAATATAACAATCAAGATTTACACGTGACCAACATCAAGATTTGGAATACCTATGGACTGAAATCAACAATAATATCTATAAAAGGAGTTATAAAAACAGCGAAATGCTAATTTGCCTAAAAAATGAATGGCCATTCTTCCAAAACCCACAAAGTCCCAAACAGCTGTTTCAATAGGCTGTATGATTTGTTACCTTTGTTTACATGTATTTGGTCAATATTTAGAAAAAGTTAAACTGTTGTTTTGTTCATGTATGGCGTGCGATTGGGACTACTTATCTATATGCCACCTCGAAAATATAAAGTGTGAATGTTAGTCATTTTAGGGACTTAAATACATGTACGCAGCTAAAAACACCACATAAGTGTATTTTATGGGAAATAAAACATTCTATGCGATTTTAAGTAAATTCTTTTTGGTTTGTTTTTTAACTTATACTAATTGATTAACTGATATCGAATTGAGCAACTGTAATGATAGCTGTATTTAAATAAATAAATAATAATAATAATTGGCGATCATTCCTATTCTTAATCGACTTTGTACTAAAATGCGATTTCTAGAACAATCTGGATAAAAGTCTTGACGTGAATGACTCGCTTTATTTGCTGCGTACCAATCTGCTAGCAACTTCGAAAAAAAAATACTTACGAGCGGCGATGAAAACAAGGTGGTTAAGGCTATAACCGAACCATGTTTGGAAGCACGCTCATAAAAAGACTTAGTTATTGAAAATGCAGTGAGCAGTGGTGGCCCAGTGGTATCGGCCGTGACTTACAAGTTGTAGGTAGTGGGTTCGAGCCCAGGCAGGCGCTTTACTTTGTGTAAATTATTTCATCACTACTGCTCTCAAAACGGTGAAGGAAAACATCGTGAGGAAACCGGCATGTCCTAGAACCAAAAATTCGAAGACATGTGACATCCACCAACCCGCACTGGGCCCGCGTGGTGGATAACGGCCCATTCCCTCTCACAGAGAGGAGGCCTGTGTCCCAGCAGTGGGAACATTAATAGGCTGATGATGATGATGATGATTGAAAATGGCCGCTGTGTACTTGTGATTGTGTTAATTTTCAAAGCATTTAGGCATGCCTACGTAGGTATATTCTGTTTGTTAAAAACTATCAGTTGAGATAAAAATCATTCGGTTATGAAAAGAGTGACGGTGAGGAAAGAAAATTGATTAAAATTAATTTAATTATAATTAGCTATGTAAACTTTTCGATAGGCAAGTTATCATAGGCACGTTTGTTATTAAATTATATTTGATAATAAATATGTCTCATGAAATTATCTGATGGGTGAAGGTCGATCTTCCACGTCTCCTCTACAATTATTACAAGTCAGGAATACACAGATGTCATATTATTCATTTAAATTCATATCGGTCAGAAATTCACTAATTTATCATTATCATCATTTCAGCCAAAACACGTCCACTGCTGGATATAGGCCACCACCAGGCGTCGCTACATTGACCAATCCCGCGCGTCTCGCATCCAGCGCATCCGGTTCGCGGACGCAATTCCAGATTCATTTTGAAAAGAAATTATGTCTCATTTTTATTACATCGGGTATTTTGTTAATAATGATCGGACCCCATATCTAACCAAATACGACAACGTCATATCCTACAGATTTCGCGAATGTCATAAACAAGAAGTTCAAAAACAAATTACTAAGATGCTGAACGATGGCATTATTAAACCTTTCACATGGAAGGTTTAATAATGCCATTGTTCAGCATCTTAGTAATTTGGGACACCATGGGGATGTCCCAAATTACTAAGATGCTGAACGATTTGGGTCGTTCCAAGAAATAGGATGCCTCAGGACAACAAAAATGGAGAGTTGTCATAGACTACATAAAACTAAACGACATCACTATTGGAGACTCTTATCCCCAACATCTATGAAATACTAGACCAACTAGAAAATCTAAATACTTTTCAACTCTAGATCTACCTTCTGGATTCCATCAGATTGAAATGTGACACGAAGACGCAGCTAAAACTACATTCAGCGTACCGCAGGGACATTTGGAATTTAAAAGAAAGCCCTTTGGTTTGAAAAACGCTCCGTTAACATTCCAGAGACTCATGAACTCTGTCCTATCTGGGCTACAAGGAATCCGATGCTTTGTATATCTTGATGATATCGTAAATAATTCTATTGGTGAAATAATTTTAAAATCGTTTTTTTTATTTTTTATTTATCGATAGGCTATCTCGCCTGATGTTAAGCGATGATATGGTCGACGGTGAAGCACGCTTGCCTAGAAGTAACCTATTCACTCTTGACCTAAAGACCCCAAGGTTGTAGCTATCAGGAAACAAAGACAATTCAGGGAATTCCACTCGTTAGCTGTGCGTACAATGAAAGTATTCGCAAAACGCTTTGTACGTATGGATGGCATGTCCACCATGTACCGATGGCGCATTGCCGTAATTTACTCTTATGACCTAGACTCCTACATCAGAAACCTACAGAGACACCGTCAAGAGACTATAATCTTAAATTACAACCCGATAAATGCGAGTTCCTTCGAAAGGAAGTTTCCTATCTTGGTCACCAAATCACTGATGATGGCTTAAAACCCGATCCTGAAAAATCAAAGCCGTATCGAATTTACCAAAACCAAAATGCGCAAAAGATATAAAATCATTTCTAGGTCTCATGTCCTACTATCGCAAATTCATACCTGCTTTTCTAAACTCGCTTAACTACTGAGTTCCCTCCTGAAAAAGGAAACAACTATCGTATGGCAAAATGAGCATCAACTCGCTTTCTAAGCCCTTAAAAGTAAACTCATATCCCCACCTCTATCAGCATATCCAGACTTTTCTAAACAATTACGCGATAAGTGCCATATTGTCTCAAGGAGAGAATGGTTAAGAAAGGCCTATAGCTTACGCGTCCCGTACTCTTAACAAAAGTGAAAGCAATTAAACACCTCTGAAAAAGAATTACTAGCAATCATCTTTAGTTATAAAACATTTAGACCATAATTACTTGTATTGTCGGGAATTCTAAATTGTTACCGAACATCTTCCATTAAAATGGCATTTCAATCATAAGGATCCTTCTAGCAAATTACGAAGATTAAAATTAGAGGAATATGCGGCATTATCTACAAAAAGGGAAAACTCAACTCTGCCGCAGATGCACTATCTAGATATCCAATATGTGTATCAATCTTTGTAAATGCAATAAAACCCGTATATTTAGAAGCTATCCCTGTCCTGCTAATATCAAATCCTACAGAGGTTAATAGATCTACTTCCCCAAAACCAGGACACTCACGTCCTAATCCTTTAGATTCACAGTGAGTCCTTTTAATCCTGAAAATGAAAACAGTGTTAGTACCAATCCAGATACCCTAAATCCCGCGAACTATAATGTTGAAAACTTACCACTTTCTGAAACCTCCGAAAACTCGCCAGTAAACTTACAAGGTCCAGACGTGCTTGAAAACTCATACTCCGATTTCTTAAAAGCTACGAACGAAAAAGAATCATACTTATAATACATGAATATACAAACTCTTTACTATGTTCAAATTCCAAAGTTATCACTGTACGTCGGTACAGTGATAACTTTGGAATTTGAACATAGATCTTGATGAATCAAATCCTCACATAGAAGAAATCCTTGCTAACTACGGCGCAACCTCTGACTTAATGAGTAAAGATAGAACTCTATATTCCTTTCTAAACCTGAACTTGAAAGATAAGTTCTACTACTTCCTCTTCACTAAAGTGCATCACTTTGATGAACTCCCAAATACAGATCTATTCAAAACACTGTAAAACCTACGAAATGATTTATTAGTAGGAACCGATGAAATTCCATTTCAAAGACCCCTTCGTCAAACTTTCATACGCTAAAGTATACAATATTCTAGCATATGTATTTCATAATACAAATATCATAATGAATATAAAAATACCATTATCTTTCCAGTTCCAAGCGAAATTCTTAAAATCCTAAAACAGAATCATGACTTACCCATAGCCGGTCACGTAGGACAATTGCGTATGTACAATCGCATCAGAGAACGATATTATTGAAAAAACATGAAAACCGACATAGAAAACTATGTAAAGAAATGCTCCCAATGTCATTAGAATTAAGCCTAATGCTACCCGGGTAGGGTAGGGTAGGTAGGGTAGGTAGGGTAGGTAGGGTAGGTAGGGTAGGTAGGGTAGGTAGGATAGGTAGGGTAGGTAGGGTAGGTAGGGCAGGGTACGTAGGATAGGGTAGGGTAGAGTAGGGTAGGGTAGGTAGAGTAGGGTAGGTAGGGTATGATAGGGTAGGGTAGGGTAGCGTAGGGTAGATAGGGTAGGGTAGGTAGGATAGGTAGGATCGGGTAGGGTAGGGTAGAGTAGGGTAGGTAGGTATATAGGGTAGGGTAGGGTAACTAGGTTGGTACCTACTAACCTAGTTACCCTACCCTACCCTATATAATAACCGTATACCGTAAGTTGGATGGTAGGGTAGGTATGTAGGCAGGGTAGGGAAGTTAGGTAGGCAAGGTAAAGGGTAGTTAGGGAGGCAGTTGACGGGAGTGAAGCCGCGGGTGACAGCCAGTGTAAAAATAAATGTTCAAATAACTGTGATCATCATTTTGGCTTGTAACTGGTTTTCATGACAGATTTTTTACTAGTCTTCGTTAAAATCTAAATACCAAAGCTCAATATTTACAAAGCCGACTCCGCATACAAGGTTTGACGAGAAATCCGATATTGACTTTCATGGAAGCCGGATGATGTACACACATCGATATATCAAGATTTACCAGTTTAAACTAAGCCTGCATTGTATAGGCGGACTGTGCAATGAGAGGTCAGCTTGATCTGGAAATGTGTAGCTTGATAAGTCGTTACAAGTGCCGTGATACTTCAACATTCAAAACAAAAGAGAACGTACAGCCGTACGTCAGTGAAAATACTTGCAAATTGAGCTGGCCTAGCGTAGTTCGAAATTTCAATAGAACAAGGGGCCCCAATTATAATGGTATTTAAATCTGTTTTGTTTAAAAATGGCACTCTTTTTATTCAAAACAATCGAGACCCAATGCAGATTACTTCTACATCAACATAGCCTTTTGAACGCGTTAGTGTCGACATTGTAGGGCCCCTTCCTGATGCTGGCGAATTCAAATTCAAATAAATATGTATTTTAACCCTTCAGGACGACTTGACAAAATTCTTGTTTGCTTACCACAATACTTCAGCTGAAGAATGTTGTGAATACCTTGGCTACTTTATCTCCCTGTTCGGTATCCCTAAAACCATATTGACTGACCAAGGTACTAATTTCACAGCTGATTTGTTTAAAAAATCCTGCGAATTCCTTAAAATAAAACAATTATGGTCAACACCCTATCATCCTCTAACACAAGAAACTTTAGAAAGGAATCATTCCACTTTAAAGGAATATCTAAAATCTTATGTTAATAATGATCAAACTTGCTTCAAATCAAAATCAAATGTTTTTTATTTCACATAGGCCTACATGGGCACTTATAAAACGTCGACAAAAGGTGCACGGTTCGGGTTAGTCGTTTCCTGTGGAGAAGAACCGGCAAGAAACTCCACGGTTACACTTTTAAAAAAAAATGGTTTGTTTTTACAATATTTCCATGTTACAGTATTAGTGCTTAGATATGGGGGGACAACGTAGGCCCGACAATAAGTCGTAAGAACTAAAAAAAAAATTGTATAAACGAGAGAGTTAACAAATGTTAACAAGCGTCTAGAAATCTAGAAGGCCTACAATGTTCACACATTCACAAAACAAAGCTTAAAACACTAATGTCCATACAACCACTTAATTTACACCGAATGAACTACTGTTCGGTCATAAACCTTATGTACCAGATTCAATTTATAAATAAGACCCTACTACTAGCACCTATCACGAATACATTAAAATCTTAAATCACCGTTTACAACTGTCCCATAATAGACCCATAGAAAATATAAATAAATACAAAGAGACATCAAAGGAGTAATATGACAAACGGTCCCGACCTGTTATTTATAAAGTTGGTGATTTAGTTTATCTAAAAAACCACTTAAGATTGCGAAAATCATCGTCACTTGTGTGGAAAGGTCCCTATAAAGTAGTTAAAATCCACGGTAACCACACACTTTCTCTTATAATTAATTGAAAACATGTCAAACATCATTATGATCACGTAAAATTAGCTACTGATAGTTCCACTAGGTTATAAGTTATTCTATCCCTTTTATTTTAATATTATTTTGACTTAATATTTTAATAATTAAATATCCCTCAATACTGCAATAGAAAACCTCTCTTCCCACACTGATAATATCACATCCGATATGAATGGTCTCATACTACTATTAAAAATGCTTAATATATATTATCAGAACGTGCGAGGTCTGCGCTCGAAAACAAATGCGGTATATCGCAATATTTGTATGAATTCATACGATGTTATTATATTCACGGAGACATGGTTGGTTGACGATATTAGTAATAGTGAGTTAATGGACGGACGATATCTTGTGTGGAGGCGGGACCGTGATTATTGTCGAACGGCACAGACTCGTGGTGGTGGAGTGTTGATCGCGGCTAAGAATGATCTGACCGTTGTGGAAAGATGTGAATGGCAGACCTCTGCCGAGGACATATGGGTGTCCATCGTTCTGAAGAGGTCTAAACCAGCTATTAGCTATAATATTAACATTAAATTTGCGGCTTGTATTTGTGCAAGGAAAATGCTGGTAATTCTTACATAGCTCAATTGCAAAACTTCCACCTTAAACTTAGCCAGTTAGTGACCGCCTACCCGCTTGATACATTTATCGTAACTGGGGATTTTAACTTCGGTGGCGATGTGGAATGGCGACATTCTGACGACGGCCCTGGATTATGCCCTGAGAAAGTGTCTGTTCGATATATTCTGGATTTCTTTGACACAATTAATGCGTGTAACTTGACCCAGTTTAATAGTGAGCGTAATATCAACGGTAGGTTATTGGATCTCGTTTTTTCAAATGGTGCAGTGAAGGTTAATGAGTGTAGTGATCCTTTGGCGGTGCCTGTTGATTTGCACCATAAACCGGTTATTATTAACGCTGATTTCGCTGAAGTCCATAAATGCATTGAGACACCTAGTGTAAAATATATATTTCATCAAGGCGATTACCCTGCAATCACGTCTGCATTGAATTTTATAGACTGGAAAACATTGTTGCAGGCTGGATCTTTAGACCAAGCTCTTTGCCTTTTCTATGAAAAACTATACGAGCTAAGAGACCTATACATACCCGTTAAACCACAAAAAAAAATACACACCCCCCTTGGTATACCAGTGCTTTAATTAAAGTGTTGAAAGAAAAACACAAATACCATAATAAATATAAAAAATACGGCAATTTAACCGATTATAATTATTTTTCTTTGTTGCGTAATCGTGTTAAGCAACTTGAAGCAGTTTGTTTTGATGATTATATGAAAAAAATGGAATCAGCAATAACTAAAAACCCCAAGTGTTTCTGGTCTTATATTAAAAATAAAAGTAGTTGTAACACTTTACCTAACGTAATGCATTACATGGACCAGTCCGCAGGCGCCGGCGAGGGTATCGCTGAGCTGTTTTCCTCTTACTTTCATTCCACTTTCCAGGATCCTGACTCAGATCCAGACTCTGATGACATAGATACTGGCACAGCTACTTATTCTTATAGTTCAGTGAACCTGAGTACCGTTAGCGTGTGTCCTGACATGGTACTCAAGTTACTTAAAGGCCTGGACCCTACAAAATCTGGAGGGCCTGACTTGATACCCCCTATTTTCATAATTAATTGTGCTAAGAGTCTTGTCGCGCCCATCTGTTTGTTGTTTGAACGGTCGTTGAGAGAGGGTATCGTCCCGAGGATATGGAAATCGGCATTCATCACACCTATCTTTAAAAAGGGGGATAAGTCGCAAATAGATAATTACCGTCCAATATCTAAACTATGTCTTTTTTCTAAAGTTTTGGAACGAGTGGTACATACAGAAGTCTATTCAGCTTTGCAACGGCACTTTGGCGACGAATAACATGGGTTCCTCAGACAACGATCAACTGCTTCGAACCTGGTACTGTCCAACGAACTAATAACCAGTGGGATGGAAGAACGATGTCAGGTCGATGTTATTTACACGGACTACAGCAAGTGTTTCGACCGAATAGATCACCGCGTGCTTATTCAGAAGTTATCATCTGCAGGAATACACGGTGATTTATTTCGATGGTTTAAGTCATATATAGATAACCGAACACAGGCCGTGGTCTTACGTGGATACACGTCCGGATGGAAAACTGTCCCATCAGGAGTGCCCCAAGGCTCAATATTGGGGCCGTTGTTGTTCACTATATTCATCTCGGACATAAAAAACTGCTTTTTAAATTCACATATTTTGCTATACGCAGATGACATGAAGGTCCTCAAGTCTGTACGTACAGTATCTGATACTGAGTTACTTCAGTTGGACCTTGACAGATTCGTATCATACTGCAAAACCAATAAATTACAATTAAACGTATCTAAATGTTTTCATGTAGTATTTACTCGTCTGAGAACTACCATTGGTTCGGGTTATACACTAGACGGTACGTACATAAGTAAGGCAAGTAACATCAGAGATCTCGGTGTAGTCCACGACAGCAAATTACTTTTTGATGATCATATAGAAACCATTGTCAGGAAAGCGCTCAAGGCTCTGGGTTTTATTATTAGAGCTTGTTCAAGCTTTCGGTCTCTAAAACCTGTAAAAGTCCTCTACTGTTCCCTCGTGCGCAGCCACCTCGAGTACGTTTCTCAAGTTTGGAACCCTCAATACGAGATCTACAAATCTCGTATTGAAGCCGTTCAGAGAAAATTCTTGCGATTCTTAGACTTTAAGGCGAAGCAATTCTCAGTAGACTACGAACACCGTTGTAAGCGATACCATTTTTACCGTTGCACGTGAGACGTAACATTAATGACATATGTTTTTTGGCAAACATAGCAAACGGCTCGGTGGATTGTCCCGAACTACTCAGCAAAATACTTCTTCGTACTAATCAATGCAGCCTACGAACACGGCCTCTGCATGAGGCACCGTGCGCATCTACAAACTACAGGCGTAACGCTTTTTGTATACGTAGCGTTGTAGCTTTCAATAGGTTGCCAACACACTTGGAAATCGATCTCTTCTGCACCGGCGCACACAAAATTAGAAAAGTCCTGAGCAAAGAATATTTTAACGGCAGTCGGAAGTGAGTGCAAAATAGTTTTTGTTAATTTAATGAAAAAAAATCATATTTATATTATTTAAATGTTGCACGAATCTTGTTATTTCTATCTTTCCTTTTTAATCTTTGTCTACCTATTGTTATTATTTTATTCTGTGTATCGCTACTATTTGTAACGCGATGTATATGTCGCAGGGATATGATGAAAACAGGGAATTGATCAAATCTCTAAGCAAAATTGGTTCAGTGAAATGACAAAAATAACTTTTCTGTAGTAATTTAAAGGTTTATTTTGTACGTTGAATTAGTATTTGTGTGGCAGAGCCGACGGAGCCCCGCTGCGCGGGGCTCCTATTTCTGTATGCAGGGTCTAAAGTAACCTAACACGAAGGAGATGACGGGAGCTGAGTTCGCTCGCTTTGCTCGCTCACTTCAGCTCCCGTCATCCCCTTCGAACCTAACCTGTCCGTGTCGGAGTGCCCTAAGCTCCCGAGCTCGCTACGCTCGCTCTTAGAGAGATTTGATCAATTCCCTGTTTTCATCATATCCCTGCGATATATACATGTGGAAGCTTGTAATTAGCCATTTTCCTTACCTACGATTTTTTTTATTGTTACATTAGTCTGTAAGCTTTCCTTAAAAATAAATAAATAAATAAAATAAAATAAAATACTTAGAGCCACTCTACAAAACACTTTAAATCAAATATCTTAGTCTCTCCTACAATAAAAAAAAATAAAAATGGAAATCGGTAAATAATAATAGATGGTTGTGTTTACCCATTTAGAACTAAGATTTGTATGTGAAAACAAAATATCCGAATATATATAATACCCTAGGCACAAACATGACTTACTTGACTTAATGTCCTACGTCCCCTGGATGGGGCAAAGGGCGTCCACAGTAGTACATTACACAGATACATTCCTCTATGAGAAAACATAAATGAAATACATCTCTTATTTATAAGAATAATAGTAAAATATATATGCCTAATAATTTATCATTTGACACAACTTAGTGAATACTTCTTTACCTAAACCTTTTGTGAATATATCTGCTATCTGTTTACATGTTGGTACATATCTTAGCTCTACAATTTTTGACTCTACCTTATCTTCTTACAAAATGATATTTTAAATCAATATGTTTCAATCTTTGATGTTTTTCAGGATTTTTGGCAACGTGAATGGCTGACTGGTTATCAATGTAAATAATAAACGTATTGCACTCTATACCAATTTCCATTAAAAAGTTTTTAATCCAACAGCCCTCAGCTACCCCTTTTCCTAAAGCAACATACTCTGACTCTGTTGATGACAGTGAAGTGAACTGTTGCTTTGAGCTGCACCAGGACACTGTACATCCATATACTTTCATAATAAAGCCAGAAGTAGATTTTCTGTCCAATTTATCTCCACCCCAATCTGCATCTGTGTATCCTATCAGTGTCTCTCCTTCTCCATTTTTATAAATCAGCTTGTAATCCAGAGTGCCTTTTATGTATCTGAGAACTCTCTTCAATGCCTTCCATAAGTTTTCATCAGCATACACTTGATATCGGCTAAGGTAACTAATTGCAAGCATATATCTGGCCTTGTGCCTAGCATAGCGTACATAAGGCTTCCAACCAATTGTCTGCATCTCTTCACCATATTACCGTCTGCAGCTGGTTCTGAAGACAGCAATAAACCAGTTTCTACTGGTGTTGCTGATGGATTACAGTCGTTCATTCCATATTTATTTAGTAATCCCTCTAAGTACTGCCTCTGGTCAAGTTCTAGTTGTTCGTCTTTAACTGTGATGTTGATCCCCAAGTATCTCATCTTGTTGCTGCCCTGGTCTGTCATTTGGAAGTTTCTCTGTAAGGCTTCTTTCAATTTATCAATATCTTCTTGCTTTTCAGATATTATTATTAGGTCATCAACATCATCATCATCTGCCTGCCCTTATCCCATGTTACTTGGGGTCGGCGCAACACGTTTGCTTCTTCCATACCGTTCTATCCCCCGTCATGTTATTACTGACTCCCTTTTCTTTCATATCACTCCTCACACAGTCCATCCATCTTTTCTTTGGCCTTCCTCTCCCTCTCCATCCATCCACATTTATATTCATAACTCTTTTAGTAATATGCGTTTCATCCCTCCTCATCCCATGACCATACCAGGACAAACGGTTTCCTTTCAACTTTTCTGCCACTGGCGCCACTTTCAAACTGCCTCTAATATACTCATTTCTCACTTTATCCAATCTCGTCACGCCGCACATCCATCTCAACATTCTCATCTCTGCTACATGCAATCTCCTTTCATCCATCTTTTTCACAGCCCAACATTCCGATCCATACAGTATGACAGGTCTAATCACGGACTTGTAGATTTTCCCCTTTAACTTGAGGGGCATCCGTGGGTCGCAAGTTGTTCCAGTGACCTGTCGCCATTTCATCCATCCTGAGTTGATCCGGTGCGTTACGTCTCGGTCTACCTCGCCATTTCCTTGGACAAGCGACCCTAGGTACCGAAAGTCGGAGCAGATTGGTATGGGTGTTCCAGCGAGAGCTATGGGCACGGAACTGGAGAGACCGCCGAAATCGCAAAACAAGTATTCAGTTTTGCTTCTGCTCAATTTCAGGCCAACACTCTCCAGTCTGTGCCACCACACCTCCAATCTGCTCTGGACCTCTAGGCCACTCTCGGCAACCAGCACAATATCATCGGCAAACAGCATACACCAGGGTGCCTCTTCCTGTATGTCCGACGTAAGAGCGTCCATTATCAACAAGAAGAGATAGGGACTGAGAGCCGACCCTTGGTGCAAGCCGACTGCCACACTGAAGCTGCCAGTATTGCCCACTGTAGACCTAACTTGTGTACTGCATCGACTGTACATCGCTCGAATCAACTCTACATACTTTCCAGGCACTCCTTTCTTCTTAAGGGCCCACCACAAAACCTCACGAGGAACCCGGTCGTATGCCTTTTCGAGGTCAACGAACACCATGTGCAAGTTTTTATGTGCACTTCTATATTTCTCACACAACTGGCGGATTGCGAAAATGGCATCCGCTGTACCCCGACCAGGCATAAAACCGAATTGGTTCTGCGATATTTCACTCTCTTCTCTCAGCCGCCTTTCAATAACTTTCTCCCAAGCTTTCATACTATG
Source organism: Anorthoa munda (assembly GCA_945859665.1). Lineage (NCBI taxonomy): Eukaryota > Metazoa > Arthropoda > Insecta > Lepidoptera > Noctuidae > Anorthoa > Anorthoa munda. The sequence goes on along the minus strand of OX243919.1, from coordinate 2,029,294 downwards.
TGACATTAGCTTTATCCCTCTATAGTTGTTGCACTCCAGCACATCGCCTTTGTTTTTAAAGATGGGCACCAGAGAACTATTGCACCATTCATCAGGTATGGCCTCTTCCCGCAGCAACTTATTGAAGAATAAAGCTAACCACGTCCATCCATCTACGCGCAATAACTTCCACACTTCAACTGGTATTCCGTCCGGACCAACTGCCTTACCATTCTTCATTCCATTTACTGCTATTCTTACTTCATCCATACTAACCATTCTCACTAACCCCTCATTCACAGGTTTACTTTCTAACACACCACTCCAGTCATTTTCCTCATTCATCAGTTTTTCAAAGTAGTCCTTCCATCTATCCTTATTTTTTGCATCATCAGAAAGAATCATTCCAACCTCATCTTTTATACATCGTATCTGACAAACATCTCTCGCCTTCTTCTCCCTAGCCCTAGCAAGCCGGTACAGGTCTTTTTGACCTGCTGGACTATCCAGCGTGTCGTATATTTTATCGAGAGCTTTTGCTCTCGCTATAGCCACGGTTTTCTTGGCTTTTATCTTCACGGCATCATACTCTCTCTTTCTTTCAGCTTTCAAATTAGGTCATCAACATATAGGAGTAAATAGAATCTTTTCTTCTGTTTATAGTACATGCAGAAGTCCGCCTTGCTTCTGATGAACCCTTCCTCTTTCATGAAATTATTAAATTTATTATTCCAATTCCTTGGTGATTTCTTCAATCCATAGAGTGACTTCTGTAGTTTCAGTAATTTTCCTTCATATTTTTCAACTCCTTTTGGTAATCTCCAATATACATCTTCTTCTATATCGCCATATAGAAAGGCGCTCTTTACATCCATCTGTGATAAGTTTAAGTTATGTCTGCTAGCTATTGCCAGAAGAATCCTTAGTGTTGGTAATTTTGCAACTGGTGTGTATATTTCAGAGTGATCAAAATTATCTTCTTGCTGGAACCCTCGAGCAACTAGTCTAGCTTTGTAAATGTCGTCATTCTTCTCCCCTTTCTTTACCTTGAACACCCATTTTGTGTCTAATATTTTCTTTTCTTTTGGTGGTTCTACTTCTATCCATGTGTTATTAACTTCTAGTGCTGTCAATTCTCTTTCTATGGCTTCTATCCACTTATATGAGTCATCTGCTTTCATAGCCTTTTCATACGTCAGCTGTTCTTCAGCACATGCATTAAATCCAGTGTAGTAATCTTCAAACTTTTTGGGCAGCTTCACCACTCTAGTTCGTGTCCTCTGTAGATCTCTATTTTCTTCGTCCAATTCCTCACATGACTCATAATCCTCTTCTATTCTTTGTTCTTTTGATTTCTTTCCATGTGAAGGAGTTTCCCTTCCTAATTGTTTGCATTCCAGAGATTCAGTCTCCGCTTCTGTATTTTCTTGTAAATCAGTCTCTGTCCTGGTCTGTTCTTCTTGCCTCTGAAATTTCCTCTCTGTCTCTCCTCTATTATGTATTATCATATCTGGTATTTCTCCTTCTTCTGATGTTCTGTGTATATTTTTGTCGTCTTTGTTTTCTTCATAATCAAAGTAAACCACTCTACTCTTTTCTGTTTTTCCTTGGATGAATATTACATCTCTGTAAGTATTTATATCCTTGGTTTTCTCAACCCAAATTCTGTATCCTTTAGTGTTGATGCCATATCCAACGAAAATTCCTTTCTTACTCTTGGCATCCCACTTCTGTCTTCTCTCTTTTGGGATGTGAATGTAAACTTCTTCACCAAATGTTCGCATGCTCTGAATGTTGAAACTTTTATTGTATAGCAACTCATATGGTGTCTTTCCTGGAACTTTTGATTTTCCTGTTCTATTTATAGTGAAAACTGCTGTACTCACCGCCTCTGCCCATAGGTCCTTCTGTAATTTCTTAGCCTGTAGCATGGTCCTGGCTGCTTCTACTATTGTCCGCATTTCACGTTCCGCACGGCCATTCTGTTGAGGTGTGTAGGCAACAGTTGTTTGGTGAGCCCCTTCTGTTTTAATAGATTGCTTACATCACTATTAACAAATTCTCCCCCGTTATCTGATCTCATTGTGAGAATTTTATACCCGCTTTCATTTTTAAAAGTTGCAATAAAATTTTGAATACAGCCTTTTGTCTCCCATTTATTTTTAAGAAAATAAACAAACCTAAAACCACTATAATCATCTTTAAAAAGTAAAAAGTATTTAGAGCCCCCCATTGATATAATTTCCATAGGACCACACAAGTCCATATGAATCATTTCACCTGGCACCCCAGCCCTATAGTCACTATTTTGAAATGGCAATCTACTCTGTTTACCCTCAATGCATGCTGTACATTGATCCGTCAGCCCTTCATGTTTAACATTATTTTTATTTAAAATCTCCTTTACATAAGCAATATTCTGGTGTGCAAATCGTTCATGCCATTCAGTTAAAGTGGTCATTGCTACTGTTTCACATTTAATTTTAAATTTCATGTAGTACAGATTCCCTACCCTGTTTGCAGTACATATAACCTCATTATTTTTAGTAAATTTACAACCCTGTTTAGTTGAGGTCATAGTATAACCTTTATCAATTGCACAGATAACGGAAAATAGATTTACAGTCAAGTCTGGCACATGTAATACAGAGTAAAGATCACAATTATGTACTCTTTTCCATTAAATCCGCTCAACATTATTGTACCTATCCCCTCAACTCTAAGCTTCTTCCCATCTCCATTTATAACAAATCGTTCTTCTATTAACTCTTTATAGTCTGAAAATAGCCCTCTGTCAAAACACATGTGTTCACTTGCCCCTGTATCTAAAATCCAACTTTTATTTTTACTCACATGAGAGTTAATAATAAATGCATTGTGGTTACCTTTGTTCTGTGTTTTCCTTACTTTGCAGTCCTTGTAAACATGGCCTAACTTTCCACAGTTATTACATTTCCGTGACCTACAGTCTCTTTTAAAGTGCCCTATTTTACCACACAAGAAACACTTTAATTTGCTTTTCTCACTGTTACTGCTTTCATTATTCTTCTTCACCATAAGCGCTGATGATGGAGAACCTTTCTCCTTCCCCAGACGCTCCTCTTCTACTAGCAATCTGGCTGTCAGTTTCTTGATTGTTTGATTTTCATCTGGTACAGATTCCCAGGCCGATATCAGGCAAGCTCATCACTATTTTTGTTAAACCATTTTTTCAGAAAGCGACTCGCCTGTACTTTTTAATTGGTTGACCAGTTCTTCTGTTTTGGCTATAAATGTTGCCATTGGCGCCTCATATTGAAGGTTGTAAAACTTTTGTTGCACCAAATGAACTCCGACTTTTGACTTGGCTTCGAAGATAGTGTTTAGTTTTTCCCACATTTCATAGGCAGATGAACATGCCACTAGATATGTCAAGATATTTTCTTCTACTCTGGTTACTATCACTTGCTGTGCTTTCCTGTCCGCTGTTCTTTCTTCTGCAGATCCGGCTCCTTTAATAGTACGTCGTACCATCCTTTAGATTTTAATACTATGGTGGTCTGGAAACGCCATAGCGACCTGTTGTTGTTGTTGTTGTTCAGAACTAAAGCCCCATCTTTTCTATCCATCTTGCCACCGGTTCTACCTTCTGTAATCTTCTGTAGTAGTTTCTTCTGTATAAAAACTTCTGTAGCACGGGGCAAACAACGCGTGCCTATATTTTCTTCTATCGATGCAATCCGCTGTATTTCTGTCCGCTGTCGACTATCTCATGTCTGGGCCCATAACCTGTTAAGGTTTGTGGGGATCCACAGAAACTTCAACGAAATCTTGATATTAATGGTTTTAATAAAGACACCATGACACAATCAGGAGACGTCATCATCAACACTCGAAAAGAAAAAGGAGCGAAAATCTATAAAGACATTGACAGCTGTCTTTAAACGTCAGAGTGACATTTTCGAAATCAATCAAACGTAATAACACTGATACAGTTTTCATTGCTGGTTTACACATTTACAATAGTATTCACCCATTTAGAACTAAAATTTGTATGTGAAAGCAAAATAGCCGAATATACTACCCTAGGCACAAACATACTAACATTAAATCCTAACTGTAACGATTATTGTTTTTACATAAGACGAATAAGTAAGCAATATTCATTCTAAATTATATCCATTCGGATTTTAACCATGTTGCAAAATGTCCAATTTTAATAAGCTTAATTATAATAAGAGCGTACGTAGCTAAGATTTCTATATTTAAAACTGTCAACTAGAATTAACGACGAGATTGTTATCATCCTAGAAATAACCAGTAACTTTAATAATAATGAAGCACCTAATGTAGGTACCACCATCACGGTCTATTGTTTTATACTTTTTTTACATTTGTATGTAATGATTATATTTTATTATTGTAGTAATTGTAATAAAAAATGCATGACTCTTTTCAATAAATTCAAACCCGTTCAAATGATAAATAAGTCTGAAAGTAACGATTTGACGCGACAAATGTTTAAAACATTTGTCGCGTCCGAGAACAGATTAGAACTATTTGTTTTTGTAAAGTTCGCTTTTAAGTAGCGTAAGTTTCCTCTTAAACGGGGAGTTATTATAACCGTGATTTACGAGGATAAGGTTTTCAAACCACTTGTCCATTTCTCGAATTTTATGTGTCAGCCAACCGCCGGCGCCGCACCCTGTCGCGGGATCCAAGCACAAAAAGTCAATCTTTAACCGTCATCACACAGAGCCACACATTTCTAAATCCTTATATTCCTTCCTTATAATCCTATTTCAAAATTTATATTTTTGTACTATTTCCAAATAAATTGTTTAGCTGTCCAAATTCGCTTTTTTTAACTCCTCCACAAAGGCACGCTCTAACTGTAGCTTTGAAATGGTGAAAGATTTTTTAAATATGTGTAGTGGTTCCAGGATTACCTATACGTCTGAACAAATTCACAAAATTCGAGATCTCTCTTGATAAAGATTAAGATATGATGTTTACAATCCAATTTCTTTTCACTATTGTTTCATTTTATCTTTTACTATCTTTTTACCAAATAAGAACACCCATCCTCTTGATTTTTCTTTGTTTATTGTTAACTACGGAACTGCTTATCTGTAATGATTGTTTTCTAACTAAAAACCATTTTTAGTCCACGAGGGCTCTTACGCCTTTGATTCACCTACTTCTTTACTACGACCAGTATAAAATGATTTCCGATTTACAATATCAGAAAATAAAACGAATTACGATAAGAGTTATAACTACTAACTTTGCCGAGTCATTATTATACCATCTATCCAAAACTAGAAATCTGGCTGTTGTTACCACCCTTACGTATATTGTACACGTCGCCAATATAATATCTATTTTCGGAAAAAATAATTATTGAAAACCTGGTTCATTTTAATAAACGAAAAAATACCACATGTGTTTGTTAGAATTGCCTTCAGCCAGCTGGCTTGCTTACTTGGCCTTTCTCGAAACAGTCGGTATACTTAAGCATATCGGTAGGTAACAATAGATAAATATTATCTTAGTCTATTGTGTAAAGGCTTACAGTACCAATTTCAGTTTTACAATCTAGTTGGCAGAAACAATAAAACCCAAACTCTTTTGTTCAAGGCCTAAACATTTGCAGTACTTAATGTTTTATTTCATTATTACGATTTTAATATTTGCCAGGTACTCAAAATAGATCCGAAACTCTTTTGTGTAGGTATCTAAGCGATTTAGAACTGTTTACAATCCCATTTTTTTACTAATATTTCGATTTATCTTTTACAATCCCCGCCCCTATACTTTTGATAATTACTTTATTTATTGTTTACTACGGAATTGCTTATCAATAATGATTGTTTTCTTACTAAAACCTTTTCTATTTAATTCAGATAATTTCGTGATGAACACACACGCGATGATACAGTTTACTCTTACCTGTGAATATTTTTATTCTGTTGTTATAATTTGGCTACGGTTCACAATTATAATTCCTTGAGATTAGTGACTATCTTTTTTATAATGTGGAGTCATGATTTACCTTGTTGTGTATTTGGCTTGTGACGCTGAGCTCTGGAAATTCTTTCTGAACGAACTATTGTGTCAAACTTTGTAAAGTTTTGTGTTTTATGACTGTGCTTTTAGTGAGTGAAACTTTATAAAGTATTATTCTGGACATTGGAGTCAATTTAAATTGTAACCCTTATAAGTAATATTAGCTGTTGCACGCTTCGTCCTTGTGAAAGTTAAAACTAATCCAATGAGAACCTACTTCCTGGACAAAAAGCTATCTATCTGGTAATCCGGGTTATAAACTATCTGTGTGCCAAATCCGTTCAGTAGTTCTTGCGCAAAAGAGTAACAAACATCCATACTCATAAAATTTTACAATATAAAATACTTAGTAGAATTATTAATAATCTTAATGATTAATATGAATAATTAATACATTGACATCATTTATTACACAATATAATGATGTCAATGATTTTGCATTTGTAATTAGCTGGGATTTAATATAAATGGATAAAGATACCTGGCATTTTTTGTAATTGTCTATTAGTCAAAGTCAAAAATGACTGTTGACCGTTGTCAATCAGGTATCGTTTAACCACTACAGAAGAAATAAAAAAGTATTAACAAATACTCGGCAGAACATGCAAATTTTTATTAGTGTAACTATTGAGTACAGAAATTCTCAGGATTTTACTAAATTTTTGTCAATTAAATCAATTAGGTAAAAATGTACATCATCGTATATCATTTTAACTAATAACCAATTTAATGAACAACTGTTGAATCCACCCATTAACACTATAAGTGGGTATTTATTTGCATAATCAGTTAGGTTATTATGAACAGAATTATGTGCCTTTTGTGATAAGATTTTGTTTAAGTATTATTTGAAAGCCTGTAAGTCTTGTTTTCTCTAAAATGCTTTAGTATTTTGCTATGCCATGCCTAGAAAACTTTAATCAAAACATGTTGAACCAACTCCAAATTAATTGGGTTAAGAAAATCGCGATGATCAACTGCCCTCAAGCGCGTATCAATACGACAGGAAAAGCAGCTTGTTTGCTCTAAATAGGTACCTACTTCTAAGCAGCTGACTTCATTGTTTTTGTAGAAATCATCTCTGATCAGCATGGATAACGTGCAGATAGCATTCGGAACGATGTAATAAGCGTCATGCCGTCACTTAATTTTTCTACTAAAATCACTGTACTGTCACGGGCCCTCGCGTAAGGCTCTCTTAGTTCTTTGACCGTGTTTGACAAAAGGAGGTACTGGTTTTTTATGTTTTTGTGTAGCATTCATTTATTTAATCGCAATTTCGCGAGTTATCAAATGTTAATTTCTATATAATGCCCCGGTCTAATTGTGCTTGTATATTTTGACTATACAATGGGGCTAATTAAAGTCCAATTACATGTTAAATGGTTTATTATAGCGTATCGTGCGTACAGTAAGAAAGCAGACGGTAGAATGAGATGACACATCAAGTAATTAAAGAAAAAATAATTACAAACGCCTACTAGAAACGTAGGGCGTAGATCTATCGACGTGTGAATTTAGTATTCAAAAAACGTGAGGCGCTGCGCCGTAACATATTCCCGGCCGTTGAAAACTGGGTTTTCAACCCTTCAGTTCTGCAGCAGTTGGCAGCGGGCAGAGACGGGTAAACGGGCGTCGCACGCAGCCTCGTGAAGTCTTGATTTCTGCGACTCTTGTAACTCCATCAGGTCCAGGAAATAGCTGAAGAACTCGTCCCAGACGCCAGTTTAGTGGAGGAGTGCTATCATCAGCTAGGAGCACCATATCACCTATGTTGAGCTGAGCATTGCCTTTACGCCATTTCGTCCTTTGCTGAAGCTCTGACAAGTACTCCTTCTGCCACCTTTGCCAGAAGTGACGCCTTATTTCTTCAAGGCGCTTATATCTATTTCTTGGGATCGCTTCATTGTTCTCCAGGGCTGGTGAGGGTAGCGCAGTTAACGGTCGACCAATGATGAAGTGCCCTGGGGATAAGGAGAGTAGGTCGTTAGGACAGGATGATAAGGGACACAAGGGACGGCTATTGAGTATAGCCTCCACTTGCGCAAACAAAGTCGTAATTTCCTCAAATGTTAAATGACTATTGCCAATGACTCGTTTGATGTGATGCTTAGCCGACTTGACGCCGGCTTCCCAGATGCCGCCGAAGTGAGGAGCGTAAGTTGGTATGAATTTAAAATTAATACCCTGTTGACCAGCAAAATCAGATATAGATTCACTACTTTGTTTTAGAAAGCTACCTATCTCATTTGCGGCGGCGACAAAATTACGGCCATTGTCACTAAATATTTCAATTGGTTTTCCTCTCCGCGCAATAAAACGCCTGAGAGTCATTACAAATGCATCTTTAGTTAAATCACTAACTGCCTCTAGATGAATACATTTGTAACGTAGGCACACAAAAATACACATATAACATTTTATAACGCGACTGCCGCGTCCTTTGCGATTTAAAATATAAAAGGGGCCAGCGAAGTCTAAACCGACGGACAAAAATGGGAAATCCGGGTTCACACGCTGGGATGGTAAGTCACCCATTTTTGGGCATAACGTTTTACCACTTACTCGTCGGCATCGCACACAGTTGCTGACTGTGCGCCTAGCAAGATGCCTGCCATTTACAGGCCAGACTGTTTGCCTAATTGTTGCTAGCAACAAATTCGGACCTGCATGTAGGTTCGCAAAATGCTCATTTGCAAAGTATAGCTTTGTTAATCTATGAGAGGCGTGTAAGAGTATTGGATGTCTTATTTCAAAGCTACATGTGGACGCATCTATGCGGCCACCGACACGAATCAGGTTATTTTTATCTATAAACGGAGACAATGATAAAATTTTACTCCTAGCCGGTATTTGTTTACCTTTGTAAGCAATTCGTATTCGATAGGAAATGACTCACGCTGGGCAACAAAACAAAGTGAATGAAATGACTCCAATAACTCTTCTGGTGAAAATATGCCTACCCGTTTATTATAGGGGTGTTTCATATTAAATAAAAACCTTCGAACATATGCAAAGACTCTCTGAAGTTTTTGATATGATGAAAAATTATCAAAATTTATAAAATAATCCTGATCACTAATTGTTGACGTGTGTGCTTTCATCTCAGGTAATTCCTCTAACTTTGAATTATTTAACACGGGCCAATTGCTTTCATTTTTATGCAAAAAGCTAGGGCCGGACCACCACAAGTCCATAGACATTAAGTTTTTTGCATCCACTCCCCTAGAAATTAAATCTGCTGGGTTCATGGTAGTAGGAACGTAGCGCCAAGAACATGCTTTAGTTAACTCAAGTATCTCACAGACACGATTAGCTACAAACATTTTTAGTTTTGTAGGATCGCTATTTATCCAACTTAGAACTACACTGGAATCACTCCAGTGTACGATGTTTCCCGGCTTGTACCGGAGAGCATCTGTAACAGATTTACAAAGCTTAGCGGATAATAATGCAGCGCATAATTCGAGACGCGGTATTGTGGTGGGTTTTAAAGGTGACACCTTTGACTTGGCACATAACAGCTTGATAGTAATTTCACCATCACTATTTATTGATTTTAAATAAATACATGCACCATATGCACTTTGAGATGCATCACTAAACGAGTGTAATTCTATTAATTTAGGATTGTTACATAGAACTAATCTAGGAATTTTAAATTGATTTAACCAATTTAAATTATCAGTAAATTTTAACCAATCGTCAGACAAATTCTTTGTAACTGGTTCGTCCCAATCTAATTTTTGTTGCCACATTTTTTGCAATAAAATTTTAGGTTGAATTATTACGGGACTTAGAATACCTAACGGGTCAAATATTTTAAATGAATTAGACATAACAAATCGCTTTGTGATGACTGCATCCTGGTCAAGTATAAAGTTTTTAATGGGAAAATATAACGTGTCACTGGAGGGAATCCATCCAAGACCAAGAGTATTTGAAGACTCACTGATTGTTAAATTGTCTTCATGATTTATATTCAAATGTTCAAAAATTGATGGATTGTTACTTTTATATTTCCTTAAGTTAAAAAAACCATTTTTTAAAGCTTTAGAAACCTCTTTTTGTATAAAACGTAGTTCCTGCTCATCATTCGCACCCGTGATGAGATCGTCGACGTAAAAATCCCTTTGGATTATATTTTTTATACATTCGTCATTTTGTTCCTCACCGAGCTGCCAAAGGCAACGTGTGCTAAGAAAGCTGGCACTTGCGGTACCATAAGTGAGTGTATTTAGCTCATAAGTTTGGATGGGTTGCGACTCGTCTTCTCGCCATAGAATACGCTGCAAACTACGATCTTCTTTGTGCACTAGTACCTGGCGGTACATTTTTTCAATGTCCCCAGTTAACAGAAACTTGTATTGTCTGGCACGTATTAATATAGCAAAAAGAGAATCTTGAAGGGTCGGACCTACCATTAGGATGTCATTTAATGCATAACCTGACGTAGAAACTGCGGACCCATCAAAAACGACACGCAATTTAGTTGATTCACTTTCTTGTTTCAGTACTGCATGGTGACATAGATAATAAATTATGCTTCGCTCGTCTTTGACTAACGTACAATGCCCTAATTCAGCGTATTCGCTAATAAATTTCGAATATTCGATTTTTAACAATGGCTTTTTCCTAAACCGCTTTTCTAAATAACACAATCGTTTTTTAGCAATTTTATAAGTGTCACCCAGGCAGTCCGGAGTGTCCTTAAGAGGCAGTTTTACACAGAACCTACCAGTTATTTCTCTACGTGTGTGAGTGATAAAGTGGGATTCGCAAGCCCTTTCACCTTCACTCATTAAACGTTTCGTGGAAACCTCTTCTAATTCCCAGAATTTGGCAATTGATCTTTCAATATCAATCTGCTTTGATACGACATCTACAGTTGCCTGATTGCAATGAGTAGTTTCATTGGCAACGGTTGAATATATAGGACCAGAGATTATCCAGCCTAAATGCGTATTTCTTAAATTTGCATTTTGTGGGCCAAGAGAACGCTGCTCATTGCCCAATATGTCCCAAAACAAATCAGCGCCTATTAGGACATCTACGGTTGCTGGCTGATTAAATGTAGGATCAGCTAACGCAATATCTTTTGGTAAATTTAATGTATTAATATTAACCGGGTATTTCGGTATTAAACCGGTTAATTCTTTTAAAACAAGACATGAGCAATTTGCACTGTACTTATTATTAAGCGAGCTGATTTTAATATTGCAACTTTCGGCAATATGAGAAGAAACCGTATTACCAATTCCTATGACCTTTAGCGAGTCAATTGGGAACGATTTTAATGAAATATTATCCTTTAATGCTTTAGAAATGAAGGAGGATTGGCTACCACAGTCTAGCAGCGCTCGAACCTTCGCCTTTTGTTGGGTCAATGGATTCAAGACTTCTATTATAGCCGTTGACAAAAGAATTTGGCTTAAGTTTCGTTTTGAAAAACTAGCAATAGTTTCGCAACTATTATCACACGGCTCATCTACCACTACTAGATTATTACTATTAGATAGCGCAGCAGGGCGATGTAACAACGTGTGGTGCCTTTTATTGCACTCGCGGCACGGTCCCATGCGACATGCACCCATGTGGTGTCCCTGCCTAAGGCAGTTGAAACACAACTTGTATTTATTGACATCCTTCAACCTATCTTCTATCCCCTTTGCTTTGAAAGAGGGACAATCAAAAATCCTATGATTTTCGTTACAAATAACGCATAAAAAAACATTGGAATTGTTAGATTTGTTAACTTTACAGTTACAAGCAGCAAACGATTTTGTATGATTATTTGAACTGTGTTTATGATTATTTGAACTGTATTTATGATTATTTGTGTCAGAACTATTACGTGAACCAGCTATTTGACTTTTAGGCAGATTGCTATCGTATTTATTACGGTTTAATGCCTCCAGCACATCCGCACGGTCTATAGTGAATTTATAGAACTGCTCTAATGTTGGCGCATCACCATCTAAATTGTTTCTGTATTCCTCCCACTTAGTTAAAGTATGATCATCCAACTTTGCAGATAACATAAAAATTACGAGAACGTCCCATTTGTCCGTGGGCATTCCCAGGCTGGCCAGAGCACGCAAATTTTTTGTGACATGATCTACCAAGAATCTTAATGACTTCTCTGATTCACGTGAAATCTGCTTTATGTTAAACAGTGAATGTAAATGGTAATTAATTAAAATTCGTTTGTTGTTATAACGACTGCAAAGCAAGTTCCACGCCTCAGAGTAATTTGCGGAAGAAACCTCAAGATTTGAAATAATTCTCGCAGCATCGCCTTCTAGATAAGACATAAGATAATGAAACTTATGGATTGGTGTTATACGTTCATTTTTGTGTATCAAACTCTCAAACGTGTCTCGGAATTCTAACCACCGAAAATAAGCACCGTCAAATTTGGCTATTTGTATTTGGGGAAGCTTTAAACCTGCCGATTGATGATCCGAACAACAAGAACTATCATGAACAGAAGCACGCCTGTGTTCACATTCTGTCTTCGAGAATTTGTCTACTAAAATTTTCGCAGTGGCTATACTGACAATAATATCACGCTCAATATTATCACGTTCATCAATTTCGGCTGATAAATTACTTGGGTTTAAAACCTCGATCTCATTTTGTAGGTCATCAACTCTTACTGACAATGCCTCGAATTTTGCAAGTTTCAAACTTAACTCGGTTAATTGTATGTTACTTAACACTGGTGCACTAGTAGCAATATCTAAATAATTCTTAAATTTTGTTATTTGCCCTTTAGCAGACGCTCTTTTAGTTAATAAATCCTTTAAACGATTTTTATCTACCGATTCGTTAGGCATTGTGAGTAAAACAAAGTATCAACTTCAAAAACAAAACACAAACTAAAGAATACCAATTTATAAATCAAACAAAAGGATGGCTCACGCTCCTCGACTCGACGACATCTGGCGAACAGGAAACCGGTTACGTCCGCACAGCTGATTGCGGCCGGTGAGATAACGCAGTCGGCGAATTATCAACCTGAAATTATCGGCGGTTATGTCTAAGTATGTTTTTTAAACAAAAAGGAATAGCGTTGACCACAGAGGAAACCTCTGCTTTGTATTTTAAAATAATGTTTATTTGCTACTAAATTACGATTCAAAATGATTAGGTAATTTGAACGAAACAACTGAAAATTAGTTATTCTATAGTGCAAATGTAATCTATTTAAGTGTTAGTTATTACTCATTGAGCTCGATTTAAAGAAATAACGCAAAATTTTGAACAAAGAAAATTATTTATTTCAACTTGTAGGTAGGTTGATAAAAAATAAAATGATGATGCAATTTTTCTTAACGATTTTTGATAAAAAATCCTTGATTTGCGCAAATGGATTTAACTCCCAATGGCTTTAGGAATAAGGTAAAGGAATGTGACAAGAATTTGGATGAATATTTTGGAAGATTGGAAATAATTAGGAAGGAAAGGGCACTTATCTGGTTTCGTAGAACATCAATGCGCGATGTGAAACTTTCGCTGAATCACTGCTCGCTCCAGCCCGGACTCGTAGATGATCCTGGCCTGGCTGCACCTTCGTTCTTGAACCCCTTTCTTCAATCTTCAATCACGCCAATGTACACCGCATACTATTCGGCCGGCTCCACTTTGACGAGATTTTCATCCGCGTTTTTCTTGTCTTTTCTTCTTATTCTGGTTTTCTTGCTGTTTAGTTCCCCTCATGGGCCACCATTATGTATATTTTGACTATACAATGGGGCTAATTAAAGTCCAATTACATGTTAAATGGTTTATTATAGCGTATCGTGCGTACAGTAAGAAAGCAGACGGTAGAATGAGATGACACATCAAGTAATTAAAGAAAAAATAATTACAAACGCCTACTAGAAACGTAGGGCGTAGATCTATCGACGTGTGAATTTAGTATTCAAAAAACGTGAGGCGCTGCGCCGTAACAGTGCTCATAACTAATCTTGTGTTAATTGGCTTGTACAAATATTATTTAAACCTATTTGCAAAATAAATACTTAAAATCATTTAATCGGACTCGAATTAAAAGCGTAAATAAAAAATCCTTTGGTCTTTATCACAATTTAACTAGAATCAAAAATATCATTCTACCTGTTAATGGCAGTTAAGGCCCTGTCAATCATATTCGGAAGGATTTTGCAGGAAACAGTGAATCTATTGTTTCATACAATGTATGGTATTACCGTATTTGGTACCTGCCCAGGGTCCAATTAATCTATTTAGCCGCACCAGGTAAAAAACCCTTTAAAGTATTTGTTGCTCGTTAGAACAATGTCACCTTTTGTTTCTCCCTCCACCTGGTAGTACTCGACAGTGTCGGGAACATGGCACTCGCCAGAGCGGAGCAGATCAGTGTGTCGGTGACTGTCGAGCAGTGAACACGCGTTTCGAAATATCGCGCATTCCGTATCTAACTCATATATCTCTGTCGTGTTGTGTACGAATCTTTGCTCCGAGCTTTATAGTCGATGTGACTCCGTCGTGAAGTGCAGTGACACAAGCACAACAAAATTAAATCTTTTAAAGTGAAACCAAGTGACCGTGTTTTGCGTTTTAACGAATTTGGTTACCAGAATTCAGTGAAGTGAAAATTAATTTTATGTGAGATTCATGATGGAATCAGTAGCAGCAGTAGTTATGGCAGACTCTACAATCACGAATGACAATAGTAATTCAAACGGAAATTACGGTTCTCTAATCATAACTGACAATAGTCGTAGAGCTGGTGATGAAGGCAGTGAACTGACAGATGTAGCAGCCATTAAGGTTGCAAGCGAGGCTAGAGTTCGCGAATTAGAAAATGAAGTTGAAAATCTAAAACGGATGCAAACTGAAGTAGCCAAGCTGATGAGTATGGGTAACCTACCAGAACTTACAAAGCCGCTTAGCATATTCAAGAAGAAGATTGAGGTCAGTGACAACAGATCAGTGTTCGTCGGCAACGTCGACTACGGCGCCACCATTGAGGATTTGAAAGAGCATTTCTACGGATGTGGGCCAATCAGAAGGACATCAATATTATGCAATAAATTCAACGGCCACCCAAAGGGATTCGCTTACATAGAATTTGACGACAAATATAGTGTACGGACTGCTATGTCAATGGACGAATCATTATTTAAGGGCCGACAGATAAAAGTTATGCCCAAGCGCACGAACAAGCCGGGGCTGGCAACGACGAACCGGCAGCCTCGCGGGATGCAAGGCCGCAGCCGCTCGTTCCGCGGCAGCTTCTCTCCGTACAACTCCGGCTACAGGCCGGTGCGCAGCAGCAGGGGCTGCAGCCGCGGCAATTATTACTCTCCGTACATAGTGCGTAGAGGACCAGCGGCCGCCGCGCGGTAGCTTTGTGCGAATGTGCACTGTGCAGTATATTTATGTGAGTGTATGGACTCGATTAGAACTGGGAGCGGACTCTAGCTCTATTGCCTTACCGTCGATACGTCGTATTTACGACTGATTTGATTACATTTTTATTTGTAGGTATAAGATTGGAAGTTAATGTTTTAAAAATGTGCTGTTTTGGATTGAGTTAAAAAAATCTTAAGACTTGTTTAGTATATAAGTTTAGTGTTTAAGTAGTTATAAGTCTAGCAAACAGATAATTAAAATATATAGTACGAAGTTGACTTCCATTGCTGACCGCCTGAATTTATGATATGAGTCTATTGTGTAGACTCTTAATTTTGTTATATCTATTGACTTTTGTTTACGCAGCAATGAGACAACATAGACTTAACAATATGTATTGGAAGAAGGTATTTTTTTTTGTATACGGTTATAATTGGAAGTACCAACTGCATTAACAAAAATATGTGACTTACTTTTTCCTACTAGCAACAAAATGAAGTTTTGCTTTTTGTTAATATATTTTCATATTTTCTAGTAACTAAAGTTGGCTTAAATTTAAAGTGATATTACGTGTTTTGATGCAACCGAAACATATTTGTTAAAAATTAAGCAACATTTAATAATTAGAAAATAAACTTTAATAAAATAATACAAATCTAGATTTTTGTAGCTACTAATAAATAGATTCGCAAGTCCCAATGGTTGTTTTCAGTGTGTTCAGGAAACTGAGTTTATACATATAATATTTTCATCTCTTTTCGCTATTACCTAGATTTGTTAGTGTACCAAATTCCTTAGTCTTGTAAGTTACTATACAATGTATAAAGAACCCAATATTCATTAAAATATAATATAATTGAAATCTACTGTCTGGTTTTTATTTCTATTCCTCATACGAGTAACCAACCATAATTTTTAACTAATTTGCCTTGTTCTAACATATAATACAGGCTGGAAAAAATCACAGGGCCCTGAAGGAAAACCACTTTAAATCGTTAAGATAGATTATTTTACATAAAGGAAACATTCCTTTATTTTTTTAAAGAAACAAAACTACATTCACAAAAGTCTCGACAAGCTTACTTAAACCGGGTATCGAATTAGCTTAAAATTCAATTAAATTTCAGGAATGTGAAACTCTGGTAGTTTGGATATTGAATCAATCAAGCCTCAACGTTTGAACGTGTTCCGCCTGAACATCTTTGCTTCGTACAATATAAAACATTTAACCGTTAACCATAAACTAATCAACCGTTTTAATTTTATTTGCTTCGTACAATATAAAACATTTAACCGTTAACCATAAACTAATCAACCGTTTTAATTTTCACTTTGGTTCATACTCTTGAGCTTATAAAAAACCATCAGGTACTTTATAAGAGAAACTTTAGTTTTAAACTGCTCAAACTACATCACTTCAACAGTAATTTTTTGACATTAAATGATGAGTAAAAAAATAGCTATTTACTAATTCAAAATCATTAACATCATTATATTGTATAATAATCAATTAATTAATTATTTATAATTTAAAATGAATTTATCAATCATTAAAATCCAACGATGTATTTATTTATTATTAACGATACTACGATTTATTTTGTGAGTAAGGATTTATTAATCTGTCACGCAAAAAAATACAATAATATCGCTTACACGATGAAATAACACATGCCTAGGCTAACATTTATATTGGGATAACTACTAGGTACTTATTTCTCGCGGGTGGCAACTATTACATGCCTACTATTATAAAAGTTTATAAGTATGTATAAATGGACTTTTGATATTCTTCCACGCAAAAACTAAGGAACAGATTCGGCATGCAGATAGTATTCACACATAGATACATAGATCATCCGATCCAGGTGCAACCCTGATGCTAACCACGATCCTCAGACCTGACGGACCACAGATATAAATCTAACTAGACGCGACTGTATGTACTTCGCGTGCCAAAAAAAGGAGTAAAGTTACGATCAATGATCGTAATCTGACCTTTTCATTTAGCATTATCGGTACCGGAAATCCACGAAATCTAGAAAAATGCCTTTATATTCCATAATGAGACCTTGGGCCAAGCCTGACGATCCTCGGCAGCTCGAAAACCCGAGGATCAAGATTGTAGCTGAGAAGTATGGGAAGAGTACGGCACAGGTCTTGATCAGGTGAGTAACAACTCCATGTTAAATATTGGTCGCACACTTTGGGTCTCATCGGAAGGCTCCAAGCCACTCAACGGGCACTGGAGAGGGCTATGCTCGGAGTTTCCTTGCGTGATCGAATCAGAATTTTAAACATCCCTAAGAGAACCAAGGTTTCCACATAGCCCAAAAATTTCCAAACTTAAGTGGCAATGGGCAAGGCACATTGCTCGCAGAACGGATGATCGATGTAGCTAAAAGTTTTTTGAGTGGCAACCGTGTACCGAAACCTTCTAGGTAAAGCGATGACCTGATCTAGGCTACGGGAATACGGTGGCTTCGAGACGCATAAGACCGATAAATGTGGCGACGCTTGGGGGAGGCCTATGTCCAACAGCGGACGTCTTTCAGCTGTAATGATGACGATGATTATCAAGCTTTTTCCCAACTATGTTGGGGTCGGCTTCCAGTCTAACCGGATGCAGCTGAATACCATATTTTTTTATAAATGGAGCGCCGTATAACTGACCTCCATGTCCCTTTAACTATGTAACACGATATCCCTTGGCAAGGCAGTCGCTCCATGCAAAACACTGGTACTCTCAGCTGAATCCGGTTAGACTGGATGTCGATTCCAACATAGTTGTGAAAAAGGCTCAGCAGATTGATTAATAACGTGTGTTTTCTCGTTCCAGATATGCGATCGACCACGGCATCGTGGTGATGCCGAAGTCTGTGACGAAGTCTCGCATTGTCGACAATTTCAACGTGTTCGACTTTCAACTCAACCTGAAGGATATCAAGTCCATCGCTGGTTTGGAGTGCAACGGACGCGTCTGTATGATGGGCGAGTAAGTATTATTTAGGTACTTACTACTCGGTCAAAATACACTTGGCACTGTCACGTAACTCTGAAGTTCAACTCTCGCTATTGGCGCACGAGGCAACGCGGGGCGCCGCGCGGGTACCAGGGTGTGGGGTCCGGAACAGTCGATGTGTACAGTTACTTTGACCGTGTTGTACTGACGTTTTTACAAGCTTTTATTCACTTTCACATATCCCGGTGCCTGTATTCAAATCTTGAAGTTAAATTTGACTCACTTCCCGGTGTCCGATTGAGATGAAATTTTGTACACAAGTTTGTTTCTCGTGACAATACATTTTAATATAAAAGATTGTATAAAAAAATGTAACTAGGGCTTTGACAAACTTAGAATTAAAATGATGGTAATCAGTGATGTAAATAATAATATCAGCCGGTCACTGTCACTGCAGGGCTCGTGCCTCTTCTCATACAGAGAAGGCACGAGCATTGATCACCACGTGCGCTCAATGCGGGTTGGCGATTTCAAACTTATATTAACTATTAGTCCAGTGTGTTGTATACATCTGTCCCTTACGCAAAATGTAAATAACCTTATGGTAGGGCCCCAGGTGTCCTCACGATGTTTTCCTTCACCGTTGTCAGCGTTGTCTACGATAAACTTAGAAGGTACATTAGAACTTGAAAAAGTCACATAGGTACTTGCCCGGATTTGAACCCGTTCATGCACGAGAGGCGAAGTCTTAGCCACTGAGCCACCATGATATAAAACCAGTGATGCACTGCTTGTTGAAATAATAATTCTACTTTTAGTTATCCAGTTCTTTCAGTAGTAGTCGACTGTCTGGATTTCTATGGTGGGAATAGACTTGCCCCCTGTAGCGTAGGACTTAATATAACTGCCGAAATGTGAGTCTAGGAAATATATTTTTTAATTTTTTTATTAAGATAGGCTCGCGCTTGACCACTATCTCACCTGATGGTAAGCGATGATGTGGTCGACGGTGTAACACGCTTGCCTAGAAGTAATCTATTCACTCTTGACTTAAAGACTCCGAAGTTGTAGCTATCTGGCTCCGGACTCCGCCACTCCGCCACTCCTTAGGTGTACGCATAATGAAAGTATTTCCAAAACGTTTAGTGCGTATGGGTGGGATGTCCACCATGTACCGATGGCGCATCGCCGTACGTCTTGTAGTCCGATGATGAAACGGGCTAGGCGGAATTAGATCATGCAATAAAACCGACAAGCTGGCAACTCGACGACGATGTTCAAGGCTCTGGAGCTTTGACTTGAACAGTGCCTCATTGCGGATGAGCCTCTTGGCCCGTTTTTCGATCGACTCTAGAGCATCAAGCTGGTACTTGGCAGATCCATCCCAGAGATGAGAACAGTACTCCATGCAAGATCGAACTTGCGCTTGATTATGAGGCGTTTTATTATGTAACTAGCACTCCGCCCGCGACTTCGTTCGCATGATTTCGTATTTTTTACTCAACTAAGTAGGTACAGATGACTTTATTATGTGCGGTTAGTGATGGCGACTAAAAATAAACTATTGTTTAAGTTAGGATTTACGAAACTTTAATGACGTGTCCGATAAGTTTTAGCTAAATAAAGGGCTCTTGGGTAAATAACAGTCACACCGGTCATTCGATCAAAACCTCAGTCATGAGGCTTTACAATAAGATCCATTGCGAGTACACCACTCCCCATCTAATACTATGAAGAAGACAGTGCCGTGGAGCTTCCGCACGAGACTTACGATAAATATGGATTAAACTAAGGTCATTTTAAATACCCATGTATCACCCATTCTCATGAAAATCGGAGACTTTACAGAAGGTATTCATTGAATCCGACTCGGAAACACGGACAGGAAAACTGACGTAACCGACATAGCCCCAAGAATGACCAAACTTTGGTTGCATTTAGCAGACCAGATTGTTTGCTGTACAGATGGCCTAAGGGACTGAAAGGTTCTGGAGTGGCGAGGTCGTTACTGGAAGATGCAACATTGCAAGGCCTCGCACAATTTCAACTGATGTCCTGGCGAGAGCCGTGAGTCTGCTAAATCCGAAGACCGGTCGCGATTTTTGAGTCGCATAATTTTGGGTAGGGCTAAAATTACTTTAGTATGAAAACGAATGCTGCGTAAATTACGCGACACTAAAACGTACCCACAACTCATAAAATTACCTACGTTTGTTTGGCCTTACACTTTTTGTTTTTGTTTGTTTGGCCCGAGACAAACGGTCAAGTTCGGTAGTTCCAAATCGAAGTAGAGGTCGTCTTAGTACCGTATGATTCTTCAAAAAACCGTTGACACCCCTAAATCATCTTCTGGGGGTAATATTGAAAAACTAATGATAGCAATTTATTTCTGACCCAGGAATAAGATTTGTGTACAAATAAATGTCTCCATTTTAATCTCTTTAAACGTTGAATTTCCAAAAATCCCTCTTTTGTGCTCCCCCACATCATAAAAAGAAGCTATGTGCAGTAGAATACTTCAAAAACCTTGATCACCACCTTAATAGTATTTTGGGGCTATTTCCGAAAAACTAATAACAACCTACATTATTTATTAAGTTTAGTATTTGTGCCAATATTTCAAGTTTATTAACCCAAGATCTTCAACACTCTCTAAATAATTTGTTAGGGGTAGTTTCAAAAAAGTTATAATGAGATCCTTTATTATTTCCTTTATATTTGTGCCAAGTTTCAAGTTTATTAATCAAAGAAATAAAATTTTCCATACAAACTTTAACATCCCTTAAATCGTATTTTGGGGGTAGTTCCGAAAAACTAATGTTACCTTTATTATTTTTCCCAAGGAATTAGACTTTTCATTCAAACAAATATCTCTCGTTTGCTCCCCTACATGATAAAAAGAAGCCTTGTACAGTAAAATTCTTCAAAAATCTTTCACACCCCCTAAATCGTATTTTAGGAGTAGTGTTCAAAAACTTGCAATGACAACCTATTTGCTGTTAGTATTTATGCTAAGTTTCAAGTATATAAGCCCAAAAAAATGCCACCTTTAACCCCCTTAGGAGTAGAATTGCCGGAAATCAACAAACTCATTGATTTTTTTTTTTAATCAAGAGCGTTAACCTACGATTTCAGATGTTTTACCTTCCAAACCTAAGAAATTTCATATAAAGTTTCAACCCCTATAGGGGTGGAATTTCCAAAAACCAATAATAACATTAATTCTTCTTATCGACCAAGAGCGTAAATCTAAAGTTTTACGTTTCCAACATACAAACTCAAAGCCACTTCAAATTTAAAAATCCAATAAATACATTAATTTTTTTTTCAACCATGAGCATAAATCTAACCCCCTTTGTATCCCCTTAGGGGGGGAATTTCCAAAAATCCTTTCTTAGTGCTCACCTACGTCACTCGAGGAACCTTTCTGCCAAATTTCATGCTTCTAGGCCTAGCGGTTTTGGCTGTGCGTTGATCGATCAGTCAGTCAGTCAGTTTCTTCTTTTATATATATAGATAGATAATAATACTCGTACGCCTCTGTCGACTCCTCCGAGAGAACGGATGTGATGTATTGTGAGCCTGCTATCCTGCATCCTACCATCCCACTAATACATAATTTTGAAAACATGTTTTGTCATTCCAGAGGAACGTACATAACGTTTAATAAATTTACGCAATTAGCGTAAATTTATTAAAAATACGCGCGCACGCTTTCATTTCACAATTCAACAGTATTCATTACAAGTTTTACGTTGACAAGTAGATGGAATTTTAAATATATGAAGCAAGGTAAGAAAGAAGGTATACGAGCAAAGCACACGCGCGCGCGTTCTTTGTATTAACGCAATAAGGTAAATAAATAAAATAAAAAAGCTTTAATTCATTCCATGCAAACAATTACAATGAGTAGATCATAAATCGTTCAATTAAATTCGCAATAATTAATAATATTAATTGAAAATTGTACTAAATAATAATTGAAAATTTGTATTCAATAATAATTGAAAAAATTGTATTGAATAATAAATAAAACATTGATTTAATTAATAATTGGTACGTTGTCCTATACTTATTATATTTAGTACAACTGATTAAATAATTATGATAAAAATAATATTGCTATCCATTGTTTTATGTTTGTATGGACCCCTTACGGGTAAAAGCGTCCTCCAAGGAATTCCACTTTTCTCTGCGTTTTGCAGTCTCTAGCCATTCACGGCCCGCCACTGCCGCTATTTCGTCTGCCCATCTAGCACAACGCCGGCCTCTCATTCTGGTGCCTCGCGGTCCCAACCATTTCATTATTCTCTATGTCCATCGGTCGTCGGTATACCTGGCCACGTGCCCTGCCCATTTCCACTTTCTTTGAAGGCAGAAAGTAAGAGCATCGGTTATTTTTGTTTTCATGCGGATGTCTGCATTTCTCACTTTGTCTTTTATTTTTAAGCCTAAACAACTTCTCTCCATTCTTCTCTGAGTAGTCTGGATTTTGTTTTTAGTTTTTAGA
Source organism: Anorthoa munda (assembly GCA_945859665.1). NCBI lineage: Eukaryota > Metazoa > Arthropoda > Insecta > Lepidoptera > Noctuidae > Anorthoa > Anorthoa munda. Next base: position 2,006,414 of record OX243919.1, on the reverse strand, counting down.
TCGAATGTCCAGGATTGGCAACCGTGCGGCGGGTTCGCGGTGAGTGCTAACGCGTGCCCGTGTTCCCGCCATAAGCGGCACAGGAGGGACACCGTGGAGTTTTAGTGGGTTAGAGTCCCACATAACTGCACTATCTCCCCGTGGTAGTGCAGTATGCATAAGCATTTCTCCACGCCAAAAATAAAAAACGCTTGGCAACCGTAGGTGAGGCATGGTAGAATTGCAGAGTCCATAACTATCTTCTTGGTAGGCAGTGGAAGCTGCGATTTGAATATTTCTTTATGAGACCAGTACTTCTTCCAGGTGATCGCTACTCTTCTATCTATTTCTTCAGCACCCCTTCCTTTGCTAAAAGATATCTGTTTGCCTAGGTAGACGTATTTATCTACAAATTCGAGAGGAACATTATTTATCGAGATGGGTGTCTTGTGGTGGTTAGTCATGGCTTTCGTCTTATCTGGGTTCATTTCTAAACCAACCCTTGCACTAGCATGATATAGGTCGTTTATCATTTTCTCTAGTTTTTGTGCCGATTCCGAGAATAGAATGATGTCGTCGGCGAATGAAAGATGGCTTAGAAAATTCCCGTTTATGCTGATGCCCTGCTATAATGGCAAACTTACCATGGTCTACCATGGTAAGTTTGCGTTGCGTTCCTATTTGTGCATTGAAATCACTCATAGAGATGATATAATTCGTGGAGGTAGAGTTGTGAGCTCTCACCAAGTCTTCGTAGAACTTGTCAATTTCCTCTTCAGATGAGCTTTCAGTGGGCGCATACGCCTGGATTGTAGCAAATGGTGTCTTTTCTAGTTCTATTTCCAGTACACAAACTCTCTCTGATATTTCTGTGAATGTTACAATATTATTCTTAAGTTTCTTCTTGACTAGGAAACCCACACCGTATAAGCCTTTGGTTTGGCCTATGTAGTACATAATATAATCGTCATCTTCGATGATCTTCTCTCCTAATCGGCGGACTTCACACAATCCTAATATATCATGGTTAATATTTTGTAGCGCTGCCTTTAGCTCGATAAGTTTTTTTTTTTTCGCCGACCCCTATTATGTTTTTATCGTAATATAAGCCTTCAAAGTCATAATATTAATTTTAATCCGCGAACAATCGACCATTTTCCAACAATTATAAATTAGGCTCGTTGACAAGAGATTAACATTGGAAAAGGTGCTCGCTCAGAAACCCAAAACTGCTGAGGCCCTAGCACGAGTTTCTGCGTAATTGGATCGACTACGTTAACGTATCGCCTCCGACAATTTTTGTATGCAAAATTAATCAGCGCCATGTGTCCGTATTTGGAACTAACAAATCGGTAGCACAAGTTTTTGACAATTGCCTTCGTATCGAGTTCACGTATTTACGTTGCGTTAACGCTACAAATGTATGGGAATCGGTAGCACGAGTTTTCATTTTGACATGTAGTATCGAATTTTACGCTAGGTGTGACGAAAGCACGTCGACAACTATCTCACTGACATTTTCTCTGTGAGACGTTTCACGTCAAACAATTTTCCGTATTTATTTCGATAATTTTGCAATAATATGCTATTTAATCATGAATAAAAGGGGAAGGCATGCTTTCTTTTGATTATCTTACCTCCTATTTTAATAAAGAGGCTAGGAGAAAATGTTAAACGTGGTATGCAAAATTTACATTTTCTTTGTAAACAAACAGTAATAGTTTCTTATAATAAACCATTTCTGTAAGTTATTGATACTAACCACACATAGAGCGTCGCGGCACGTCCGCACTGCCTTCCTGCCGTAGTGGAGTACGGTCTCAAGCGCGTTATTCGCCGCAACTCTAGGTTTTTCTTGCGGTTCTCCATAATTATCATAACTCATTTGAAGATTCAAGAATCGAAGAAAACGGCGATATTCTTTATATATTATCCATTATAATACTAGTATGCACGTATGCCTATATATTTTGTAACCGGTTTATATCGGTATATAAAGTTAGTTTGAGAATATGGGTTAGAATTTGGGATAAACAACATTGATAGTTGCTTCAAGGCAACTGAAGCCCTTTCATTTATCGGCAGCTAAAATGTTCTTGAGTACCCTATTAACGACAATACAAATCTAAAACTTATTAATACACATGTTCTTCAGCAGGTTTTATGGCAATGGTTGCAGTATTTTAAGTATCGTAAGCCGTTCCTTAAGTCTAGCTAGTCTGTCGATGATAAACAGAGACAGATGTACAACGAAAGAGAGAAAACTAGGACAAAAATGAAATAGAATTCCTTCGCAGCGCGACGGACGGTCTATTATAAAGACCTTCCATCGTAATTGCCACCTGACAGCCAATGTTCCAGGATCCAGAGTAACCTTTATAAGACAAGAAATCGATGCAGAAAGTGGGACTGTGATAGGACTCTCCTTCAAAACTAATCGGATCCTAAGTCATATCGTTCCTTCGTACATGGAAAGCCTGGTTGGCTCAGCCTATTATTATTTAAAATTCCTACTTGTTGTTGATGTTTATTGAATTTATTATATTTCTAACATGTACATAAGTATCCGTGAATCGAATAAGTAACTAACTAAGCTATTAATGTGATAATAAAAACCTAAATAAAGAGAAACTATATGTATTCCTAATCTAAACATATATACATAAACTTACGCTTTTCACCTGCTACATTATATTCACGTTCATACATCTACACGCACGCGGGTTATGACATGCACGCACGCTGGCCTTTCTAAAGAACATCACAACAAGATCTGTTGCGGACGGTACCCGGGTGGTGTAAGTACCCGCGGTCGCCCCGGGACGTGCTTTCCATACGTTCTGAGTCAAGCGACTCTGCTGGTGGCACACGCCACCACGCACCCCTGAATGCGTATGTAGGGTGGTAGGTACGAGGAAGACCCACATACAAGATCCACGTTTTACAAAACGTTAAAAAAAATCTTGAAATATCTTGTTGCACGTGTTTAGGCCATTTTTTACGTTCATATTTACTTAGCTGAAATCTTAAGAGCCAAAACTAAAAAAAAAATATAATCATTTCAAACCCCCTATTGACATACGGCGATAATAATTACACATTTTAAAACAATTAAAAAGTTCGTAGAACAATAACATCGAAAATTCCGGTTTGGTACACTTTCATTACATTGGATAAGCGAATATCTCGTAAACGTGTGGACCGATTTATATTATTCAAACAGATGAAATGGTTCTACATCTAGACCTTTAATTTGACACTAAAATCGTTGAAATATCTCCATAAAACAAAAATCATGTTTTCAAGTTACGTAATTATACGACACTATAAACTCGTAAAAAAATTCTTTAAAACTATCTTCATCAATCATTAAACGTTAACGCTAGGATTCTAATATGACTGCTACTTAAAAGCGAAATAACATAATTAGAACACTTCGTCTTCTTCTTTTCTTGTAAGGATGTGACCACCTCTGGTGTCAGAGTTAGTTATGCCGCCTCTGAGAACCCCTCAGACCTCTGACTTGGCTATTTCAGAATCACATTAACTATATAATAAACTGTAGCGGCACCGACGCCGCCACTTACAAAAACTAACGACATGACGTCACACAAATCCTGCATCGCGCAAGCAAAGTTTTCGGCGCGATTTGAACACATACAACAGTCCGACGATAACCGTTGGGCAGTTGCCCGGACCAGACACAACACCCGTCTGGTCGGAGGATCCTCCCTTTTCTATGGAGGTTTGTGAAACTTTACACCCTGTTCCATCTACCCCCAAAAAACATAAAAGTCTACTGTGCTTTCATTGACTTGGAGAAAGCCTATGACAGTGTGTGGAGGGATGAACTGTGGTCGACGCTATCCGGGTACGGTGTGGACTTGGTACGGGCACTGAAATCTCTATATAGGGATTCCAGTGCTTGTGTTAGGATTAATGGGGCGTATACGGACTGGGTTTCCATCTCAAGGGGTGTTAGACAGGGCTGTGTAGCGTCACCGTGGCTGTTCAACTTGTACATGGATAGTTGTCTAATAGGTTTGAAAGAACATGAGTGCGGATTGGGGATGAATGAGTTGCCTGTCAAATGCCTTCTCTATGCAGATTATCAAGTTCTACTTGCATCGTCAGCAGAACAGTTGCAAGACATGGTGACTGTGATGAATGAAGCATTTAAGTTAAAAGGGAACAAATGTATATGGGGTAATATGGGTATAAATGTGAACAAGACTAAGGTAATGGTGTTTGAAAGAGAAGACGATGTATCGGAGTGTGAAGTGAAAATAAATGATAAGAGTGTGGAGCAAGTGAACGAGTTTGTATATCTGGGAAGTATGTTCACAAGGGATGGAAAGATTGAAAAAGATGTGGAAAGGAGAGTGAATGCAGGGAATAAAGTGAATGGTGCTATACATGCGGTTGTGACCAGCAAATCGATGTCTCCGGAAGCTCGACTCGCCGTTCACAACAGTGTGCTGGTGCCTACACTTATGTATGGAAATGAAGGTTGGGTATGGCAAAAAAGACATGAAAGTAGGATTAATGCAGTAGAAATGCGTTCCTTGCGAAGTATATGTGGTGTAACTTTAAATGATAGATTGAGGAATGAGGTAATAAGACAATGTTGTGGTTTAAAAGAAGATGTAGTGACTCAAATTGAAAAGAGTATGTTAAGATGGTTTGGTCATGTTGAGAGAATGAATGAAAGGCGACTAACGAAAGGTATTTACATGGCAGACGTGAATGGAAACGCCGGGAGGGGACGCCCTAGAAAGATACATAGACCTTATAGGTGATGTTCTTCAGAAAGGCCAGGTGCGCAGTACTTATAACCGGCGTGTGTGTATGACTAGATGTATGAATGTGAGTGAAGCAAAAGAAGTATGTAAGGATCGTAGCAGGTGGCGTTCTGTAGTTTCTGCCTACCCCCATGGGAAAAAGGCGTGAGTTTATGTATGTATGTATATAATAAACTAATACTCGTAATATTTTCTAACTGGAAACTATCTAATTATAAATAATTAACAATTACGATGCTAGAAACTTGGGTATTGCATAAATCCCGTTATTACCTATGTACTGGCTACCTAGTTAGCTTGCAGATAGGGCTTCTAGGGCGTCTCCACCGGGCGTTTTTAATCACTTCTGCCTTGTAAATACCCTGTGTTAGTTTCTTTTCATTCATCTTCTCAAAATGGTCAAACCATCTAAGCATACCTACTATTTACAGTTTTAATTAATTAATACATCTTTGTTTAAACCATAACGTTGTCTTACTTCACATAGGTACTTCCTAATTCTAAACGAAAATCGTAAAATGGTTTTTTTACTATATGTACAAGGTACGAGTATAATATCTCTGTAAGGAAACGCCTGCCGTTCCTACCGCTAGGTGTAGCAGTAAAAAACTTTAGGGGCTGATCATGCAACAGCTGCATTAAGAATAAGTAGTAGAATATGTAGTTGTTGTAGGTGGTAGGAATCTATATTATGCATTGATGAAATAAAATACAGATTTAATTAACATAACTTTGTATTACATAATGTTCTTTCAAATTTGCATCATAATGAATTGGCAGAGCTTCTAAGATTCCAACCATAGCTCATAGCTACTCCGAACGCTTGAAATAGCATGAAGAGCATTTGTACCTAAATGGTTGTGAATAAGTAGTTTTAACGTCGTATTAATAATATTCCCCCGATTCCTTCGTTGGATGTCACTATTGCACAAAGAGACGTATAGCTTGCCGTGGGCTTTGAAGAAAACACGTCTGCAGTCTTGTAGACGGTGGTGCAATCGATCGGAATGGCTTGTCTTCTCTTAGTGGCAATGCTGGCTTATATTGTTGCGGTGGCGACAAAGGCTTTTGGCTAGTACCAGGAATATTTTACTCGTCATCTCCTGTTGGTAAAAGAAGTTGATATAGAACAAAATACAAAGATTCTGAAACTAAATACAACATTGTCGGTCGTCCAGTGATAATGGACTTTTCCATTAGGAATGTCTTAGTAGCAACCCGGAGTCTCACTCTGTGTGCTGTGCACGGCAATAGTCCCGCTTCTTACTACATGAGACCTCATGGAATTAAGTGGATGAAGCGCATTTTGCATAATTGTATGAATCTATAAAATAAACTTACTTTTTTGCTTCTTTAAGAAGTTCACCATGATGATGAACTGAGTGAAGCAAGTTCTTTATGGATTCGTTAATTCTTAAATCACTGAACCGTCGTACATAACAGATTTTCGTATAAAACTGGTAAATTAAAATAATTATTTGAAATGACAACAAACAACAATAGACGTTTACACCTTAGGGTCTGCTCACACCGAGAAGCAATGCGGTAGTACAACCGCGCGGCATTTAAAATAAAATAAAAAGTGATGAAATCCTCCAACCGGTGGATACATTATTGCAATCTATTTATTCATATATTAATTTAATAACATACATGATATTATTATGCGTAAAATGTAAATGATTATGTGGACAATCCTGGTGAGTAATAATGGAGGTATATTTATTATGTCTAGCTATATGGGCATAATTGCTGACTGGCTGTGTTGTATAGAGTCGTTGCTCCAGTATTTCAGCTAGAATATTGAAGCAATGATGGTTGCCTGTGTGTAAGTGTTAAATGTTTGTGTGTATAAATGGTGTTTGTTGTTATTGTGTTACACATATCTATGTAATTTCCCTGTAACCAAATACTTGTAATTGTACTGTATTGATGGAAAAGAGTGTGCATGGAGTTTCTTGCACGTTCTTCTCCAAAAAGACCTACTGACCCTTGCGAATGTGCAACTAGATTCATCTATTGTTTGACTATTCAAAAATGCCTATAAATGTTTTAGTTGAAATAAAGTATTTTGATTTTGATAAGTTTATATTGTTACTGTTATATTTTTGTAATTAGAAGGAAACCTTCAAACGTTAAGTGACACTATTAATATAATATTTATTTAGGTTAAGTTATTCTGTGGGCCCTGTTGCTTTTAATAAATAAATTAGTAATTAAGTATAACAAGGTATTTAACGTTTCGGTGTGGACGTGCAAAATACCTATTTTTACCAATCACTGAGTTCGGAAAGTTCGTCGGCAGAATTTCGCTTCTACACGCGTTTGCATCAGTGTGCTAACGGTTTTATATTTTTGTAATTTGAAGGATACCTTCAAACATTAAGTGACAACTGTCAAACGTCATGTACGGGACCGTTCGAAACCGAATAATTTATCATAAATTAAAACTACACTAAACTGAAATTTTTAATGACTTATTAAAAAAAGAATTAATAAAAATGTTAAATATGTTTTAACATGATTGTGTTTATAACAAATAATTTTTCAGTTTTGGTCTCTAAATTATTTAAGACAAAGTTACCCGTTTTTATCTTTTATTTTCAGAACGCACCATTCACTACAAACCAATCCAAACGCTATTGGATTCTCGGCCTTAATTAACCATCGTTCAATTACTACTTCCGAGTTGTCGCAAGACGTTTTTTTGAACTCGTGCTGCCAAAATAACTTGACGCAGCATCGAGTACGTTTACGTCTGGTGAAAACGTCACGATGACGATACGAATACGTTAGAAACTTGTGCTAGGGGCTCAGAAACTGGCCCTATATACTGCCAGTTTCCCAGCTCTCAATTATCGGGCTGTTAACGTAATCGAGGATTAATCGCCTGTTAATTCTACTTTCAGTTTCTCAACATCTAAGTGTGACAAGTGGTTGACAATTTGTCACATTTGAGTAAAATCTCGAATTAACCACATGTTACAGAGCCCCTAGCACAAGTTTCAAACGTATTCGTATCGTCATCGTGACGTTTTCACCAGACGTTAACGTACTCGATGCTGCGTCAAGTTATTTTGGTAGCACGAGTTCAAAAAAACGTCTTGCGACAACTCGGAAGTAGTAATTGAACGATGGTTAATTAAGGCCGAGAATCCAATAGCGTTTGGATTGGTTTGTAGTGAATGGTGCGTTCTGAAAATAAAAGATAAAAACGGGTAACTTTGTCTTAAATAATTTAGAGACCAAAACTGAAAAATTATTTGTTATAAACACAATCATGTTAAAACATATTTAACATTTTTATTAATTCTTTTTTTAATAAGTCATTAAAAATTTCAGTTTAGTGTAGTTTTAATTTATGATAAATTATTCGGTTTCGAACGGTCCCGTACATGACGTTTGACAGTTGTCACTTAATGTTTGAAGGTATCCTTCAAATTACAAAAATATAAAACCGTTAGCACACTGATGCAAACGCGTGTAGAAGCGAAATTCTGCCGACGAACTTTCCGAACTCAGTGATTGGTAAAAATAGGTATTTTGCACGTCCACACCGAAACGTTAAATACCTTGTTATACTTAATTACTAATTTATTTATTAAAAGCAACAGGGCCCACAGAATAACTTAACCTAAATAAATATTATATTAATAGTGTCACTTAACGTTTGAAGGTTTCCTTCTAATTACAAAAATATAACAGTAACAATATAAACTTATCAAAATCAAAATACTTTATTTCAACTAAAACATTTATAGGCATTTTTGAATAGTCAAACAATAGATGAATCTAGTTGCACATTCGCAAGGGTCAGTAGGTCTTTTTGGAGAAGAACGTGCAAGAAACTCCATGCACACTCTTTTCCATCAATACAGTACAATTACAAGTATTTGGTTACAGGGAAATTACATAGATATGTGTAACACAATAACAACAAACACCATTTATACACACAAACATTTAACACTTACACACAGGCAACCATCATTGCTTCAATATTCTAGCTGAAATACTGGAGCAACGACTCTATACAACACAGCCAGTCAGCAATTATGCCCATATAGCTAGACATAATAAATATACCTCCATTATTACTCACCAGGATTGTCCACATAATCATTTACATTTTACGCATAATAATATCATGTATGTTATTAAATTAATATATGAATAAATAGATTGCAATAATGTATCCACCGGTTGGAGGATTTCATCACTTTTTATTTTATTTTAAATGCCGCGCGGTTGTACTACCGCATTGCTTCTCGGTGTGAGCAGACCCTAAGGTGTAAACGTCTATTGTTGTTTGTTGTCATTTCAAATAATTATTTTAATTTACCAGTTTTATACGAAAATCTGTTATGTACGACGGTTCAGTGATTTAAGAATTAACGAATCCATAAAGAACTTGCTTCACTCAGTTCATCATCATGGTGAACTTCTTAAAGAAGCAAAAAAGTAAGTTTATTTTATAGATTCATACAATTATGCAAAATGCGCTTCATCCACTTAATTCCATGAGGTCTCATGTAGTAAGAAGCGGGACTATTGCCGTGCACAGCACACAGAGTGAGACTCCGGGTTGCTACTAAGACATTCCTAATGGAAAAGTCCATTATCACTGGACGACCGACAATGTTGTATTTAGTTTCAGAATCTTTGTATTTTGTTCTATATCAACTTCTTTTACCAACAGGAGATGACGAGTAAAATATTCCTGGTACTAGCCAAAAGCCTTTGTCGCCACCGCAACAATATAAGCCAGCATTGCCACTAAGAGAAGACAAGCCATTCCGATCGATTGCACCACCGTCTACAAGACTGCAGACGTGTTTTCTTCAAAGCCCACGGCAAGCTATACGTCTCTTTGTGCAATAGTGACATCCAACGAAGGAATCGGGGGAATATTATTAATACGACGTTAAAACTACTTATTCACAACCATTTAGGTACAAATGCTCTTCATGCTATTTCAAGCGTTCGGAGTAGCTATGAGCTATGGTTGGAATCTTAGAAGCTCTGCCAATTCATTATGATGCAAATTTGAAAGAACATTATGTAATACAAAGTTATGTTAATTAAATCTGTATTTTATTTCATCAATGCATAATATAGATTCCTACCACCTACAACAACTACATATTCTACTACTTATTCTTAATGCAGCTGTTGCATGATCAGCCCCTAAAGTTTTTTACTGCTACACCTAGCGGTAGGAACGGCAGGCGTTTCCTTACAGAGATATTATACTCGTACCTTGTACATATAGTAAAAAAACCATTTTACGATTTTCGTTTAGAATTAGGAAGTACCTATGTGAAGTAAGACAACGTTATGGTTTAAACAAAGATGTATTAATTAATTAAAACTGTAAATATTAGGTATGCTTAGATGGTTTGACCATTTTGAGAAGATGAATGAAAAGAAACTAACACAGGGTATTTACAAGGCAGAAGTGATTAAAAACGCCCGGTGGAGACGCCCTAGAAGCCCTATCTGCAAGCTAACTAGGTAGCCAGTACATAGGTAATAACGGGATTTATGCAATACCCAAGTTTCTAGCATCGTAATTGTTAATTATTTATAATTAGATAGTTTCCAGTTAGAAAATATTACGAGTATTAGTTTATTATATACATACATACATAAACTCACGCCTTTTTCCCATGGGGGTAGGCAGAAACTACAGAACGCCACCTGCTACGATCCTTACATACTTCTATTGCTTCACTCACATTCATACATCTAGTCATACACACACGCCGGTTATAAGTACTGCGCACCTGGCCTTTCTGAAGAACATCAACTATAAGGTCTATGTATCTTTCTAGGGCGTCCCCTCCCGGCGTTTCCATTCACGTCTGCCATGTAAATACCTTTCGTTAGTCGCCTTTCATTCATTCTCTCAACATGACCAAACCATCTTAACATACTCTTTTCAATTTGAGTCACTACATCTTCTTTTAAACCACAACATTGTCTTATTACCTCATTGCTCAATCTATCATTTAAAGTTACACCACACATACTTCGCAAGGAACGCATTTCTACTGCATTAATCCTACTTTCATGTCTTTTTTGCCATACCCAACCTTCACTTCCATACATAAGTGTAGGCACCAGTACGCTGTTGTGAACGGCGAGTCAAGCTTCCGGAGACATCGATTTGCTGGTCACAACCGCATGTATAGCACCATTCACTTTATTCCCTGCATTCACTCTCCTTTCCACATCCTTTTCAATCTTTCCATCCCTTGTGAACATACTTCCCAGATATACAAACTCGTTTACTTGCTCCACACTCTTATCATTTATTTTCACTTCACACTCCGATACATCGTCTTCTATTTCAAACACCATTACCTTAGTCTTGTTCACATTTATACACACCCCTTTTAACTTAAATGCTTCATTCATCACAGTCTGTGTCTTTCAACTGTTCTGCTGACGATGCAAGTAGAACTTGATCATCTGCATAGAGAAGGCATTTGACAGGCAACTCATTCATCCCCAATCCGCACTCATGTTCTTTCAAACCTATTAGACAACTATCCATGTACAAGTTGAACAGCCACGGTGACGCTACACAGCCCTGTCTAACACCCCTAGAGATGGAAACCCAGTCCGTATACGCCCCATTAATCCTAACACAAGCACTGGAATCCCTATATAGAGATTTCAGTGCCCGTACCAAGTCCACACCGTACCCGGATAGCGTCGACCACAGTTCATCCCTCCACACACTGTCATAGGCCTTCTCCAAGTCAATGAAAGCACAGTAGACTTTTATGTTTATTATATAGTTAATGTGATTCTGAAATAGCCAAGTCAGAGGTCTGAGGGGTTCCCAGAGGCGGCATAACTAACTCTGACACCAGAGGTGGTCACATCCTTACAAGAAAAGAAGAAGACGAAGTGTTCTAATTATGTTATTTCGCTTTTAAGTAGCAGTCATATTAGAATCCTAGCGTTAACGTTTAATGATTGATGAAGATAGTTTTAAAGAAATTTTTTACGAGTTTATAGTGTCGTATAATTACGTAACTTGAAAACATGATTTTTGTTTTATGGAGATATTTCAACGATTTTAGTGTCAAATAAAAGGTCTAGATGTAGAACCATTTCATCTGTTTGAATAATATAAATCGGTCCACACGTTTACGAGATATTCGCTTATCCAATGTAATGAAAGTGTACCAAACCGGAATTTTCGATGTTATTGTTCTACGAACTTTTTAATTGTTTTAAAATGTGTAATTATTATCGCCGTACGTCAATAAGGGGTTTGAAATGATTATATTTTTTTTTAGTTATGGCTCTTAAGATTTCAGCTAAGTTAATATGAACGTAAAAAATGGCCTAAACACGTGCAACAAGATATTTCAAGAATTTTTTTTTTGTCAAAACGTGGATCTTGTATGTGGGTCTTCCTCGTACCTACCACCCTACATACGCATTCAGTGGTGCGTGGTGGCGTGTGCCACCAGCAGAGTCGCTTGACTCAGAACGTATGGAAAGCACGTCAAACAACAGTGCAATACTGTCCCAGGGCGACCGCGGGTACTTACACCACCCGGGTACCGTCCGCAACAGATCTAGTTGTGATGTTCTTTAGAAAGGCCAGCGTGCGTGCATGTCATAATCATAACCCGCGTGCGTGTAGATGTATGAACGTGAATATAATGTAGCAGGTGAAAAGCGTAAGTTTATGTATATATGTTTAGATTAGGAATACATATAGTTTCTCTTTATTTAGGTTTTTATTATCACATTAATAGCTTAGTTAGTTACTTATTCGATTCACGAATAATTATTGAATTTATTATATTTCTAACATGTACATGTTAGAAATATAATAAATTCAATAAACATCAACAACAAGTAGGAATTTTAAATAATAATAGGCTGAGCCAACAAGGCTTTCCATGTACGAAGGAACGATATGACTTAGGATCCGAATAGTTTTGAAGGAGAGTCCTATCACAGTCCCACTCTCTGCATCGATTTCTCGTCTTATAAAGGTTACTCTGGATTCTGGAACATTGGCTGTCAGGTGGCAATTACGATGGAAGGTCTTTATAATGGACCGTTCGTCGCGCTGCGAAGGGATTCTATTTCATTTTTGTCCTAGTTTTCTCTCTTTCGTTGTACATCTGTGTCTATTTATCATCGACAGACTAGCTAGACTTGTAAAACGGCTCACGGTTTTTGCTACTTAAAATACTGCAACCATTGCCATAAGACGTGCTAAAGAACATATATATTTATAAGTTTTAGATTTGTATTGTTGTTAATAGGGTACTCGAGAACATTTTAGCTGCCGATAAATGAAAGGGCTTCAGTTGCCTTGAAGCAACTATCAATGTTGTTTATCCCAAATTCTAACCCATATTCTCAAACTAACTTTATATACCGGTATAAACCGGTTACAAAATATATAGGCATACGTGCATACTAATATTATAATGTATAATATATAAAGCATATCGCCGTTTTCTTCGATACTTGAATCTTCAAATGAGTCATGATAATTATGGAGAACCGCAAGAAAAACGTAGAGTTGCGGCGAATAACGCGCTTGAGACCGTACTCCACTACGGCAGGAAGGCAGTGCGGACGTGCCGCGACGCTCTATGTGTGATTAGTATCAATAACTTACAGAAATGGTTTATTATAAGAAACTATTACTGTTTGTTTACAAAGAAAATGTAAATTTTGCATACCACGTTTAACATTTTCTCCTAGCCTCTTTATTAAAATAGGAGGTAAGATAATCAATAGAAAGCATGCCTTCCCCTTTTATTCATGATTAAATAGCATATTATTGCAAAAATATCCAAATAAATACGGAAAATTGTTTGACGTGAAACGTCTCACCGAGAAAATGTCAGTGAGATAGTTGTCGACGTGCTTTCGTCACACCTAGCGTAAAATTCGATACTACATGTCAAAATGAAAACTCGTGCTACCGATTCCCATACATTTGGAGCGTTAACGCAACGTAAATACGTGAACTCGATACGAAGGCAATTGTCAAAAACTTGTGCTACCGATTTGTTAGTTCCAAATACGGACACATGGCGCTGATTAATTTTGCATACAAAAATTGTCGGAGGCGATACGTTAACGTAGTCGATCCAATTACGCAGAAACTCGTGCTAGGGCCTCAGCAAGAAAAACGTAGAGTTGCGGCGAATAACGCGCTAGAGACCGTACTCCACCACGGCAGGAAGGCAGCTCGGGCGTGCCGCGCCGCTCTGTGTGTGGTTAGTATCAATAACTTACAGAAATGGTTTATTATAAGAAACTATTACTGTTTGTTTACAAAGAAAATGTAAATTTTGCATACCACGTTTAACATTTTCTCCTAGCCTCTTTATTAAAATAGGAGGTAAGATAATCAATAGAAAGCATGCCTTCCCCTTTTATTCATGATTAAATAGCATATTATTGCAAAAATACCCAAATAAATATGGAAAATTGTTTGACGTGAAATGTCTCACCGAGAAAATGTCAGTGAGATAGTTTTCGACGTGCTTTCGTCACACCTAGCGTAAAATTCGATACTACATGTCAAAATGAAAACTTGTGCTACCGATTCCCATACATTTACAGCGTTAACGCAACGTAAATACGTGAACTCGATACGAAGGCAATTGTCAAAAACTTGTGCTACCAATTTTTTAGTTCCAAATACGGACACATGGCGCTGATTAATTTTGCATACAAAAATTGTCGGAGGCGATACGTTAACGTAGTCGATCCAATTACGCAGAAACTCGTGCTAGGGCCTCTGAAGTCTACGTCACATCTCAAATCAGCTGACAATTTTTCACAAATTAACCAGCCGTCAGTTGTCAGTGAGTTTCTCAACACTTCATCATCGGGAAATTACGTAATCGCTTGTTACATTAAATAATCGACATTAATTTATTTCGGTTGGCTACCCTAGCTGGTATTCATTCACTACTATAACGTAATCAGTAACTTTAAATAGTATTTTATCATGAGAGGCTGGGTTGGTGTAGCCGCCAAGTTAAGCAAACCTTACAAAGGTCGATTTTTGGATGGGTTACCACTTTTTTTTTTGGTTTGCTTGTTTTTGGATAGGTGACCCCACACGGGTTAAGCAACACTTACCAAGGTTATTCTTTGGATGGGTGACCGCTTTTTTTTTGGTTCGTTTGTTTTGGATGGCTGACCCCGCCGGGGTAAGCAACACTTACCAAGGTCAGTCTTGGGATGGGTGACCACTTTTTGTTGGTTCGCTTGTTTTTGGATGGGTGACCCTGCCAGAGTAAGCAACACTTACCAAGATCAGTCTTGGGATGGGTGACCACTTTTTTTTGATTCGCTTGTTTTTGGATGGGTGACCCTGCCAGGGTAAGCAACACTTACCAAGGTCACTGTTTGGATGGGTGACCACTTTTTTTGGGTTCGATTGTTTTTGGATGGGTGAACTTGTTAGATGTTGTTTAACCTAACGGGGTGACTTTAGGATGGGTGATCAAAATTTTTGTGGCGATGGTCACCCATCCAAAGACTGACCTTGGTTAGTGTTGCTTACCCTGGTGGAGTCACCTATCCATAAACAAGCGATTCAAAAAAAAGTGGTCACCCATCCAAAGACTGACCTTGTTTAGTGTTGCTTACCCTGGCGGAGTCACCTATCCATAAACAAGCGAATCAAAAAAAAGTGGTCACCCATCCCAAGACTGACCTTGATCCTGATATCCTGAGATTTTGGTCCACTAGGGTGTGATTTTACCGGGGATTCAGACAGGTTCCTCTTATGCGACTGGTTGCGAGGGCTATGCTTGTTGCCGCTTAACACTATAAGTTTGTCGTATTTAATGAAAGCTGAGTTGCCTGCCTCTTTTTTTTCTGCAGTTGAGCTTGTAGTTCCTTGCGCTTGTTTAGGACATGTATTGGGTAGTCCTCTTTTATGTAGTACGGAGTGTTTTGTAGACAAGACTTGTTTTTCTGAATCTTTATCTCAAAACCCATCGTATTAAATGATATTACGACAGGTCTGATATGTTCGCCCTTCTTCCCCAATCTTCTGAACCTTCAATGTTGTTTCTGTCACATGGAAGTTTAAAGTTAGTGCTTACTATGTTGATTATTATGTCTTCTAGTTCTTAATAGGATTTTTCACACTCTTCTACTCCAAACATGACAAGATTTTTGCGTCTAATATGTCTTTCTAAGTTGTTTATTTTTGTGTTTTGTTCCTCCACTTTTTGCTCTAACATTTCGTTTTTCAATTCTAGACTAATAATTTTTTCATTAATGCTGTTGATTATTGTGTTTTTTATATCTTCCTTCATTTCTAGCATGTCTTGTTTTTATTGTTTCATAATATTAACATTTGTTTTAATTCTTCCATTGTATATTGAACTAAAGATGAGACACCATGACACCACACCAATCTCTTTGAAAATAGCTCTTTATGTTCGAAAATGTCATTAAAAAAAAACGCAGACACGAACAAAGGTCCTCGACCAAAAGTGCACACTACAAATGCCCACACTTAGTATGTGCCTCGGAGTTCGCGACCAAAAGGTCGGAAGTGCGCGGCAGACAGTGTCGCTTACGCGTTCGTTTTAGGGGCGCTGTATTCCATGTGCGGTTGGGTAATTTAACAAAAAGTTTGTTTATTATTTTATGAATTAGTCCTTTTTGTATTAAATGTGTAAAATACTTCCACTCACATGTAGCGCATAATGTCCAATCACCACTATATCACCAACACTGAGCCGAAACGTTTTAAGAACTATATAAATATGATTTATTTTTGAGGAGCGTTTTATCTGCACAGTACACTTTCGGCTGCTCGTCTACCCTCCGTCTACCTGCCGCAATAAGGTAAGTATGTCCAAATCAAGTTAAGGTCTACCCATGTACCAAGTGTTATCAAAATCTGTTCAGCCATTTAGACTTGAAAACGTAACAGACAGACTTCTGCATTTATAATATTACGTACTAGCTGTGCCCGCGGCTTCGCTCACGTAAACAGGAACGTGGTCCAATGGCTGTTGATTTCGTTAGTGTAAACTAAGAATCAGACAACGAAAAAATTTAACAATAAATGCAAAAAAACGCTCAGACTAAAAAAATAAGTGTGTAGGTAAACAAAGGTTGCAAACGCGACTGCTGAAAGATGGATGGATGATTTTTGGAATTTCCCGTTAGGATTTTCGGATGTTGCCCCAGGCCAGGATTTTAGATCCCCGGGTACCCCATTGGCAATAGGCTTGTATTAAGTATGAAAGTGAAAGTCTATGGGGCTTATTTATTATAAAAACTTTTTAACCATATGGTTAGTTTAAGCACGGATTAACAGATTCTTATTTCAAATTGGTATCAAATTCTTAGTTCAAAATTATCGCAAGGATGAGCATTTTGAAGGCTTTGCCACACTGGATGCGTTCTGGGTCCTGCGGTCCGGTCATCTCGAACATAGGGTGCGGGAAGTGTTCACAAATCCTTCAAAATCCAAAAAAAAACGAATACGGCTGAATTTATTACGAAGATATTTGGCACAGGGGTAGACCATGACCTGGATTAGGATATAGGATATTTTTTAACCCGGTAATACGTTCTCCTGGTTAATTCCCGGCTTTCTAGCGGATGAAATCGGTAACTAAGTAATACCTAATATACCTAGCTAACCTGTTTGTTTTTCTGTTACAGCACGGATCATCAGGACTACCCATTCCACTACGAATATTGGAGAAGCACATTCCATATTAATTAGGAAAACTATTTATAAGCACCGTGTGATAAAAAGAAATAAAAGTAAAGAAATATTGCTTTACAAGTTCACTGCAAGCTGATTTGTTTTGTTAAGTAAGAAGATTAATGATAAAATGGTGCTGTGTTGCTTAAACTGTTGGTGTTCAAATGAATGTTAGCTGTTAACTCCAAAACACAAAATATTTTGCATCAATTACAAAAATATTAAAGAACCTTACTGCCAATTTGTGCCGCTGGTGTCTCACCGAATCTAGGAAGAAATGAAATAACATTGTTGTTCTATTTAAGAAGACATTTATTTATAAATATAAAAATATACTTAATTAACTATAACTACATACTTATACACTTAAATTAAAAACTACGAACTAACTAACTTGACTGGCATGCTTCAGAAATTCAAAACAGCGCCATCTATTGGAATGCATTTTAAATGATCCGTTCAAATAATTGGAATATGAATTAAGAGCCAAATATGCCATTATTTTGCGATTAGGAGAGTTTATTAAACAATAACATACAAATTATATGATCAATTCTAGAAAGTTTTAATTTTACACAGAATTCAATAACATATCGATGCATATCGTGCCATCTTGTGAAATTTATTTGAATCAGCGCTGGGACCCCGTGACCGTAGTGAAGACCCCAAAACCGATCTCAAAATTGTTTTTTATTTTTGGTGATTTTCTCTTTGTTAAACTACTTAAAATCAATAAACCCCCTTGTTTCCATCGGAAACACAACACAGTTTATATGTGCGGATGCCCTTATATATTATTATATTCGCACTGAAAACATTTTTCAGTGGGAATGCGGCAAGGAAGGGAATTTCATTGATTTTACAACTTACAAGTTAATGTTCTCACTATCCAAGCGATTTCCACCTTACAAATACGGCCTGGTAGCTATTTCAGCAGGCTATCGAAACATAATAATTTAACAAGTACCTACATCTATAACCCTCAGGCACGTACCGGGCCCGAAAGTGCCAATATGATAAAAAAATGTGTGATCTCGTAACCTTACAAGCTGAATTTCTCTAAACTATCCAAGAGATCTTCACCTTACAAAGACGGCTTGGTAGTAATTCTAGCAGGCTCCCGGAAGGTTGTACTTCAGAAAGTACATCTATAACTTTCAGGCACCTAGCGTATCTAAAAGTGCCAACCCGATAAAATGTTAGAAGAAAATCAACAAAACTGGCTCGTACAAACGTATTGTCTCAACTAAATGGAGTTTATTTACAAGAAATAAATGACTTTAATCTAGATACAGGGACTAGGTCTCGGTCTAGGTTGCCTGGATGTGCTAAAACAACAATATATGCCTATATATTGTTGTTTTGGGCTATAGCCCACTTAATTTGAGACAGTCCTTACAATTTTAGGGTGAAATCCTATTAGCTTTCACTATTTACTTTTATTATTTACTAATTCTAGATCAAGTAAGTAAAATAAATACTATAAAACACTAAAATCATGTTTTTATGCAATCTAGACTAAAAAAAAAGTGTTCAAGAATGGCGCGTCGGTAGAACGCCCTCTGCACTACATGCGCCTGCGATTCCAGATGGGTCTCGCGGACATTGAATCTGTGTTAACTCAAACTATTTACATTATAACATTTTTGGTGACGCTTCATCGCGAACATGTCTAGTACTTGTTTTTTCCTTTTCAGTAATTATGTTTAGCAGTCGGGTTTTTAGTTTTTATATAAAGGGTCTTTCAACAAGGACGGGTCGATGTTAAAATTGAATAAAACAAGATGTGTGTGAGATATTAACGAAATTTATTTTTTATTTAAAAGGCCCATTTATGCCATTATGGATGGAATATGACATCGTTCAAATGTCCACCGCGGCTTCGTATGGTGGCACGAATCCGAGAGGTCCAATTTTTAATGACTCTGCTGCATAGATCGAGCGAGCGCTACAGATAAACAATTTCTTTTGGCTTGAATTGAACAATATGGACGTGAACGACATGTGGTTCCAGCAAGATGGCGCTACTTGCCACACAGCGAACGACACAATCGACATTCTGCATGAACGGTTTGAGGGTAGAGTTTGTAGCATGATGGTCTATGAATGTCTATGATTGAATGTCTACAATCTAATATATGGTCTATGGCTCGAGCTCATACCCGATCTTAGGAAATGGACGTGTGTCCCAATAAAATAATTATTAAAAATCAAGACATCTTTATTTCAAGAACCTCACTCCACTCCGCCAGAACCCAGGCAAGCCCAAAGGCAACATGGTGTCAGAATTGGTCACAGAAGGTAATAAGAAGTGATAATAATGACAGAAAAAATGTTCATTGCGAACATGAGGCCGCTAACGATAGAAAATGGCGACAATGCTGCCGAGAAATGGAGGCAATGGAAACAACGTTTCGAAATCTTCGTGGATGCGAATGAAATCAACAAATTTCCGACCGCAAAACAGACAGCAATTTTATTAAATGCAATTGGAGATGAAGGGCTTGAAATATTCAATAGTTTCAATATTGACAGAACACAGACAAAAATTGAAGAAATCTTGAAAAAATTTGATGATAAATTCAGTCCTCACACAAACGTAACAGTCGAGAGATACAATTTTTTCACTAGAATGCAAAAACAGGACGAGACTTTGGAGGAATACCTCACAGTTCTCACTAACTTATCTACCGCATGTGAATTTGCAACACTAAAAGATTCTCTAATTAAAGACATGCTGGTCATTGGTATGAAAAATACACACATAAAGGAACGACTCCTTCAAGAAGAAAACTTGACAGTTGAAAATGCTATGAAAATTGCAAAAAGTCTAGAACTCTCTCAAGAAAGGTCAACAAAACTTATGTGTAAAACCGAAAACAAAGAATCAGTACAAGCTATCAGGACAAATAACAGAAGCCGTTCACAAACTAGTTACGACAGAAATAATTATTACAACAGGAACAAATCATCATCAAGCAGACATAACTTCAACCAAAGATTGAAATCACCAGCCAATAAAATATGCAGGAGATGTGGTCAAGTACACAAATACAAATGTCCAGCTGAAGGCAAGATATGCAGTAATTGTAAGAAGAAAAACCACTTTGCTAAATTCTGTTTTTTCAAAAATTCAGGAAATAACAATAATTCTGGTAACAATGGTAAAAATAATCATAGAGTAAGTACAATTCAGTCATTATCAAATCCACAGGATAATCATTTTGTAATAGGTTCCATTAATAAAAATCATAACAATGCGGAAGACTGGCAAATTGATGTCTATTTCCATAACTTCAAAGTCAAATGTCAAATAGATACAGGAGCTGATACAAATGTCATATCAAAGCATATTCTTAATAGAATTAGGTCTAGTACGCAGGATCATATTAATGTGTTTAGAACAAATAATAAAATATATACTTTTTCAGGAGAACTAGTGCCAAATTTAGGTACTTGTATTATTGATTGCAAATTTGAAAATGGATCTTCAGCAAGACTTTACTTCACCGTTGTAGAATGTGAGTGCATACCAATAATTGGGTGGAAAACATGTGAAAAACTTGGTATTGTAAAAAGAATATTCAAAATTGAAGGTAGTTACAGGTCAGTGCAAAACATTGTGTCAAAGTACGCACATACATTTGAAGGTTTAGGTTGTCTACCCTACAAAGCTCATTTAGATATTGATCTCAGTGTTCAACCAAAAGTTTGTCCAGTTCGTAGAATACCATATTCTTTAGAAAATCGTCTTAAGGATGAATTAAAAAGTATGGAACAACAAAAAGTCATTGAAAAGATTGAAAAGCCAACAAAATGGGTCAATTCCATAGTCTTAGTTGAAAAACCTAATGGCAAGTTGAGAATTTGTCTTGATCCTAGAAACTTAAATGAAGCTATTAAGCGACCTCATTATCCTTATCCTACATTTGATGACCTTAGATCCAAAGTAGCCGGAGCTTCTATTTTTTCAAAATTAGATGCTAGTTCTGGATATTGGACTATTTGTTTAGATTCAGAAAGTAGTGATTTATGTACTTTTAATACACCTTATGGTAGGTATAAATTTCTTAGATTACCATATGGAATTAATTCCAGTGGAGAAATCTTCCATAGAACTATGAATCAATTATTTGGAGACTTACCAGGAATAATAATTTTTGTCGATGACATCCTTGTCTATGGGTCAAATGAAAAAGAACACAATGAAAGGTTAGAATTACTATTCAAACGTGTTTCTGAAGTAAATTTAAAATTCAATAAGTCTAAATGCCAATTTGGTATGGCTGAAATACGCTATGTTGGTCATATTTTCAATAAAAATGGTGTGTCACCCGACCAAACTAAAGTTGAAGCAATTTCTAAGATGTCAAGTCCAACAAATGTTAAAGAACTCCAAAGATTCCTAGGAATGATTAATTATTTAGGTTCCTACATCCAAAACCTTGCAGAAGAAACTACTATTTTGAGAGATTTGTTAAAAAAGCAAAATATTTGGCAATGGTTAGATCAACATGAACAGCAATTTAAAAGATTAAAGTCATTAATATGTCAATCACCTGTTCTTATTCATTATGACATGAAAAAACCTATAAGAATGTCTGTCGATTCTTCAAAAAATGCAGTAGGTGCTGTAACACTACATGGTAAAAATCCTATAGCATATGCTTCAAAATCACTAAATAAAAGTCAAATAAACTATGCTCAAATAGAAAAAGAACTTTATGCTATTGTGTTTGGTTGCAAAAAATTCCATCAATATATATATGGTATACCTATTCAAGTAGAAACAGATCACCAACCATTAGTCACTTTATTTAAAAAACCAATGTCAGAAGTCCCTACAAGATTACAACGTATGATGATAACTTTGCAAGCATATCACCTAATTGTCTCTTATACTAAAGGCACAGAAATGTATATTTCAGATACTTTGTCACGTGCTCCAATCAAGGACACTAACCAAAATCAGGAATTAGTCAGCCTAGATGATTTAGACAATGAAGTTGAAATTCATATTAACTTATTAACTTCTAACTTAGCTATCACAAAACAAAAACTTGAAATAATTTTACATCACACAAATCAAGATTTAGTATCACAAAAATTAAAAGAATATTATAAAATGGGATGGCCTAAATGTAAAGAACAATGTGACAATTTAGTATCACCATATTGGAACATCAAGGAAGAAATTCATGTAATTAATGATATAATTTTCAAAAACAACTTAGTCATTATACCTATTTCAATGAGATCTGAAATTTTAAATATTTTACATGAAGGTCATTTAGGTATAGAAAAAACAAAATGTTTGGCTAGAGGAGTAGTCTATTGGCCTAATATTAACCAGGATATAGAAAATAAAGTAAGACAATGTGAAACTTGTGCTATTTATTCTTCAAATAAAACAAAAGAGTCAATGTTATCACATGAACAACCAATATTTCCGTGGCAAAAGCTAGCTACAGATTTATTTGAATATAAAGGCAAAAAATATTTAATTGTTGTGGATTTTTATTCCAACTACATAGAAATAGCAAATTTGAATAAAGACAGTAAAACTTTAAATGTCATAACACACTTGAAATCTATATTTGCTAGACATGGTATCCCATTACAACTTTTAAGTGATGGAGGTCCCCCTTATAACTCATTAGAATTTAAGAACTTTCTATTTGAATGGAATATTGAACATATTGTATCAAGTCCACACTTGTCACGTTCAAATGGTCTCGCAGAAGTTTCTGTAAAAATCATAAAAAACATATTAAGAAAATGTGATGAATCAGGGTCCGATCCATACTTAGGATTACTTCATTATAGAAATAGCCCCAGAGGAAATATCTCTTCACCTGCACAGTTACTAATGTCAAGAAATTTAAGAACTCAATTACCTAATAAAGTAAGTGATTTAAGACCTAAGATTGTAAAATTCTCAGAGCACAATGTAAAGAAACAAAATTACTTAAATAAAACAAAAGCTTATTACAACAGAAATTGTAAACAATATCCTACATTTTATAATAACCAACAAATATACTTTAAGAAAAATCCAAGAGATATCATATGGACTAGAGGTACTATTGTGTCTAAAACTAAATTTCCTAGATCATTTATTGTAAAAGATTGTCATGGTACAACTTACAGAAGAAATACTCAACATATTCGTTTAGATCATAAGTCAAATAATAATAATTCAAACTATATGTTACAGTCACATAACAAGGAAGTCAAATTCAATGAAACAGGTCAAACTATGGATCATAAAATTCCAAGTTCATGTAAAACAAAGTTGAAATCAAAATCATTTTCTCAAAAAGAAGAGGAGGATAATAATTGTATATTTATCTTCACTCACGAGTCAAGTCCTATGTCAAATTATACAAGCAAAGAAAATAATGATTCTGATTCCTTCTTATCGGTTGAGTCAAATCATTCTATTGTTTCAGAGGAGATAATAACCTCTCCAGTATTTGTAAACATTGAAGAAATAATGTCACCTGAAAGTGTTCATGAGTTTAATGAATATGAAAGTCAAGATTTATTAAAAACTAATGAAGAATGTAATTTACAAAGTCCGATTAACATAGAAAACTTAATCAGTAGTCCTAAGAATGTTATCATACCTCATAACTCTGTAATGTCCAAAAATAACGATGCCCATCAATCTGAAAAGGAAATGCCACAAGCTGAATATAGCTCGAGAGGTAGATTGTTAAAAAAGAAACATAAATTAGATTTATAAGATTATAAAATTGTATGCGTAGTATTAATTATTATTAAATAGTATTACTCAATTTTGATAACCTAGCTTTGTTTATCAAAGTTTTAAGGTTATATTGTTATAATTCAAATCTGTCAATGTCAAATAAATTTGTTTATGTCTTTTTAGAAATGTCAATGTCACTTTAAAGAAAAAAGGGCATGTAGCATGATGGTCTATGAATGTCTATGATTGAATGTCTACAATCTAATATATGGTCTATGGCTCGAGCTCATACCCGATCTTAGGAAATGGACGTGTGTCCCAATAAAATAATTATTAAAAATCAAGACATCTTTATTTCAAGAACCTCACTCCACTCCGCCAGAACCCAGGCAAGCCCAAAGGCAACAGAGTTGACTCTTGAGTTCTCTTTTTCTTGTGGGGTTTGCTGAAGTCGCAGGTCTATGCCAATAAACCACATTCGACCGTTGCCCTGAAAGCCAACATAACGCAGGCCATCGCTCGGATTCAGCCGGATCATTAAAAATTGGGCCTCTCGGATTCGTGCCACCATACGAAGCCGCGGCGGACATTTGAACGATGTCATATTCCATCCATAATGGCATAAATGGGCCTTTTAAATAAAAAATAAATTTCGTTAATATCTCACACACATCTTGTTTTATTCAATTTTAACAGCGACCCGTCCTTGTTGAAACACCCTTTATTTGCGTTTTTAATTACTGTCCTAATTGTGTAAATCTCTATAAAACTGAAGTTTGCTGTCACAGAACCCAATTATGGGTTAAGCTCGCCTTTGTACATACGTTGTCCATCTGTATTTGTATACTTATGTTTGTTTTGTAATAGAGTGTATGAACTTTTTAATTAGCTTTTTAGTTCTTACACAGACTAGATTGACACATGATAAAAAAAGTGAAAACTGAGTAGGACCTACGACTTCACTGAGTAAAACATCCATTCAAGTATTACTTTGAGTAGTTTATTTTTGATGACATAGGCGATGTGGGGATCTAAATGGTGATTACGTCAGCAATATTTGTTTATTTACTTTCTCGGATTCTCTGCAAAATTTTGTCGATTTTGATTTGAACACATATATTATGGCAACCTAACTTGTCGATATTTATCTGGGCTCTAGTATTAATAATGAAGGCAGCTGCGTCCCGGAAATAAAGCTACGGATAGCCAAGGCTAAAGATGCTATGACGCGCCTCCAGAACATCTAGAAAAATCGCGGTGTAAGTTTCAAAACCAAAGCCCGTTTGGTCAGAGCACTGGTTAGCCCGATTTACCTCTATGGAATTGAGACGTGGACAATCCGAGCAAGAGAATCACAGAGGATAGACGCATTGCCGTGCCGGAGGCGGATGCTCCGAATTTCATGGACAGCCAAACGCACAAATGTGTCTGTCCTTTCACAACTCAATATCAAGACCCGAATGTCTACAGTGTGCTTACAGTGTATTTACCTACTTTGGCCACATAATAAAAGCATATCACATAAAACATACATATTAAAGCTAGCATTGTTGGCAATACCGAAGGACACGAGGCCAGTCGCCAACACGATGGTCTGACCAAGTGAAAGAAACTACATCCTCAAGCAAATTCCAGCAGGTGGTGATGGCAACTGTGGACCGGAGTCGATGGAGGCAGATTGTCCGCTTAAAGGGGTCCAGTGACCACGATCCTCAGTAATGAGGGACCGACTGAAGAAGAAGAAGACTTGTCGATGCTTGAAAGCAAAACACACATTCCAGGATTCCATAAAACACATTCTGAATACACCTCTCGCTCACACGAGTGCGGGAAATAGCGCGTGCTCTATTAATTTGTCAACTTAGCTAACGCCACTTATTGGTTCGGTTCGGTATCATTGTATTTGACGTGTTGTTAGTTAACGTTTGCTTTACCATTGATCTACTCCCGCCAATGTCGAATACTTTAAAATGTCGTCTTATATTAGACAAATCCTAGTTACACCATTTTATTTTTAATTTTAAAATATCTCATACATATACAAATGTTAGTAACTGAAGTGTGTCGTAGTTATAAGTTACAAGCAAAGTCTGACAAGGAACTTGATGTTATTGTGTCTTAGAGAATTAAATAAGAATTGCAAGTAGCGACTAGGAATAAATCAAGTCTACTAAGCTTTTTTGTCAAGGTTAGTTTAGTCTTTCGACAGGGGAACCAGACAAATTGGATCATGGATCACATCTAAGTATTCTAGATGTGCAGGTTTCCTCGCGATGTTTTCCCTCACTGCCGAGGTAGTGGTATAAATCTGCACTTAGATTTCGAAAATCCGGAGGTGCGTGCCTGGGATTAAAACTTCAAGTCACCTACGTATGTGAAGCGCGCGGTCTTATCCACTACTCCTTATGGGCTGCCATCGCCGTAGTAGCGAACCACTATAGGTTAACTCCTCTATAATCTATCAGTTCCGTATTTCTAGACTTTTTTAACTGCTGCTCTTAAATCAATAAGGAAACCAGAACAGATAAAATACTAATGAAATGTTTACGTAAGCATGAGATGAGGTAAGAGCTTTGTTTACTTTTGCTGACGAGGGGAAGGGGGCGGTCAAAAATTACAAAGAGTGGCCCACTCGTGTGTGCAGTGTGCGCTAGGTTTTCTTTATGGCGGTTATATTCTGTCTGGAGTATGCCTACTCGCGTGGACAGGTTTCTACGTGTCGCGGGCATAGACAAGGATGACGTAAATTCATTCAGATCGCCGGCAACCGCGATCCCCGCCGATTGAGTATTTTTTCAAAGTCGCGGCGCGTCAGTACGCGTTCCGCCCCACCCGAGCCGTGCACGGGGTCCCGTTAAAACGGTTATATTTTCGAGTGTATGGTGAATTTAGTGCTGTGGGTATTAAAATATCATGGAATGTTAAGTGATGAAGTGTTTTCACTAGCGTGATTGTGTATGTGTCGTGAATTCCAGCAGAAATACGTATTTCAACGAACAAAGTCCTCCATTGTTTTCGACATGCCGACCGTTTTGCCGAAAGTCCTTTTTTTCGACATCTAATTTTACCTAATTCTTATCAAACTGTCGTTACTTACAATAGTAAGTTAATTAGCAACGCCTCTAAAGCCGCTAATTGAAGTGCTAACGCCGGTTCTGTGAATTTAATCTAAAACAAAAACAATAACAAACAAAAGCGCTATATACCGACGATATTTTTTTTTGTTTTCCTTGTTTTCTGGATTGTTTTTTAGGTAAAATACCTTTGTTTTGGGTGTTTTCCAATATTAATTATAATAATAAAGCGGATTGTGAAACAGAAATTCAAAAAATTACCTTTGTTTTTTTGGCGCTCTTTTTCAAGTGTTTAGATTGTGACCAATTGTTCGTAAACTAAATTCTAACACCTAAGCCTATGTCTGCGATAAGACTATGTACCAAACTATGCAAGCAAACTGGCTTACAGAATGCCCGAAAAACCGAAGTGTAAACATAGCCAATTTTTTTTGTCGGCGGCGGGGTCATCTACCTGAGGCGTAATTTTGTAAAGCTTGTGTTTTGAAAAAAATATCTAGGTTGGTGTGATCTAATGACTGATTTATGTAAAATAGGGTGTAAATAAGTAAAAAACATGAATGAATGGATGTTTTAATCACGTGGGGTGACGTAGCGTGACGTCAGCCGGCCGATATGTCAACGTAAAGACGAATCGTGAGTTTTCGGCCTCCACCGCTGAGGTAATGACAATACGTGAACGTCGTCCTAAACATCCCTGGCCCGCTGTTCCGCTGATCAGCCTTTGTACATATTCACAAATCTGACAAGGTATCGTTGTTAGAATTTGGCCGTTGTCTGTATAGACCACATTTGAGTGAGATTCCCTCAGAAAACGAATTAATCTAGAAGTATCGAGTTTCCTGAATATATCGATGATACACACTCCTAATTCGCTAGTGGTAATTATACACGCTGAGACAAAACTGGAATTATAATTAACGATTTCTATAAATTGTTCAAAATTGCTGCTGTTTATACATTTCTCAAAAGTCGATATATACAAAGAAATTAAGTTACGAAGACGCTCAAATTTAGCTATGATTGGCGGCCAACGAAATTCTCTTCGTTCTATAAGCCCTTCGCACCGCTCAATTAACGACCTACATATTACTTCTTTATTATTTTCAATAACACTCATCAGCGTTTTGTCAATTTTGATTTTATAATCAAAAATTCTTTGAACATTTTCAAATTGACGTCCAGATAACATCACTTCAAATACGAATTTAATCAAGGTAATTAAATTTTCGCTTTCATTTACATTTTTTAATAAATCACAAATATATTCCACTGCAAAGTATTCAGTGAATGTCATGTGTATAAAAATCGGTATTTCGTTAGCTACACTACATATCAGACCAGTTTTCTCTCCTCCCTTTTCTATACATTTTATCGTCTCCTTGATATCTCGCAAGTCTTTCTCAATAAACAGTTTTTCACTGTACATTGACAAACATTTTATATTGAAAATAGCATAAGCTGCCAATTTTTTATGCTTTGCTATACAATCTGCACGTTCTTTCTCGTAAGCAATCATAATATCAGGATTATAAATGTCCATTCTGTTTTTATCTTCAAACCGTATGTTTTTCAGTTTCGTTTCCAAGAATTTTTCGTAAAAAGTGAATGGGTCAACTTCTTTATTCCAATTGTTACTATTTTTTCTAACGTCTTTTATACGGTTTATAAAAAAAAGTGCCATCAAAAATAAATTTAAAGGATTTTTATGTGTACTAGCTTGGATTCCAAATATTTCTTTTTGTTCCCGAAGTTTCTGTTGAAGGTTATCGTAGAAAGTATCATCGTAACTTGGGTAGAATAAACAAGTATTGCCTAAATATTTAATCTTATTTAGCAAAAAGTAGCTGGCGTTGACGTAAATTTCATGTAAAGCTTGCCCCTCGAGGATTTCTGATCTAGAAATAAACTTCAGGAAGCCATGAACATTTTCCAGTTGCGTTGTATCAAGTTCCTTCAGATTCAAATTGGACTCCCAAATTTTATTTAAATATTCTTTCTTTATCTCACGAGAAAAGTGTTTAATTTTATAAGCATCACCAAAAGATTGTTTTAAAATAGTTTTAATTTCAGTATACGACCTGCTTGTGATCCATATTTTATGCTTTTTAGGATGGTTATTGATAACTTCTATACATTTTATTGCCTCCATTATGTAATGCGGACTGATTTCGTCGACGGCATCAAATAGGAATACCATCTTGCCAACATTAAAAAAGTGTAGAAACAACTTCAACTCGAATTCACTCGACTGATCGCCTGTACAATCTTTGAGATACACAGAACCATTTTGTTCCTCAAACGAAATAGCCATATCAATTTCTTTGCCAAGTTTCATGCGGAGTATAACTTGACACATAAACTTTAAAGTTTCTAATAAGTCAATGGTAGTTTCATCTTCCTTCCAATTGCTGAGTTCTCTGGAGTATTCTAATAAGTTTATCCTTACAATCCATACTTCTGGGATATCTTTTTTAGTTTCAAGCGATAAATGAGTAAGTAGAGTTGACTTGCCCATCCCGGGCTCTGCTGTTACAAGTACAACGTCATCTTCTAAATCGTAAAAAGTTTTTGGTGAGAGTGTAGGTTCGTCAGTCTTATAAACCATTCTGTCAACATAAAATTCCTTTTTTTTATCATAATCTGTTGAGACAATTAGTTTACCGAGTTGAATTGTTTCCTTACTAATTGCTTTGTTTAGAATGTCACCTTTCACAATTGCTGTTGATTTATCATCGACTATCGAACCTAATCTTACTTCTACGCCTTGAAACATCACTCTAGTAGTCTCCAAGATGCTCTTCTGTGACTCTTCACTCATGTCAATCAGACTATTTTCATCATGCACAGGACTATCTGCTCTTGGGAAATAATTCCGTAATGTTTCAACTGACACGGAACTGGTAATAATAATAGTTTTTTTTGTTAGAATAATTTTCGCGATATTTTCTAATGTTTTGATTTCGTTTCTGGAATTTTGTATTTTATCGCATACAAAAACAATAATTTTTTCTCCATTTGTATTCTTCAACTCTGTGCCTAATACGTTACGATCTTTCGTTGGTAGATTTATAATATATTCTAGATCAAACACAAAGTGGTTCTTATTCGTATTCTTGAAATACTGGAGTAGTTTAACAACAGTGAGTACGCTGCTCTCAGTAATGATGACAGTACTCGAGTGATCCTGCAAGTTCCAGGAACTCACAACGTCTTCAACAAATGTGTAATCAATCAAATGTTTTATTTTGCTCATACATATTATGTTTATTGAGTTTAACAATGGGTTTTCTATAATATCATTTACTGCATTCTCAAATATTTCGCTGTCTTTTGTAATATACGGTGCCCGTCCTGGCTGCATCCACCATTTCTGTATTGCATCGTGAAATTTAAGAAACATTGCATCAGTTTTAGCTTGGAAGTAGTTTGGGTGCTCAAGCTGGTAATCTTCTATTTTACCTTTCAATATTTCCTCCACGCAGTTCTCATCGGCTTGTTTGCTATAGAATAACAGTCTGCTCAAGAAATCTCTCGCTAGAGTCTCTTCATACTTACTGCAGTCTAAAAAAAGTTTTGGGAACTTGTTTACACTGAAACTAAAACGAATTTCATGCAAATTAGCAATTTCGTCAGTTAATTTTTTATATAGCATTTGAGCATGATCTCCAAGTATTGCCCAGTTATCTGTAATCTTCATCAGTTTGGTGTTATCGTCAAGCACAAATAAATTTCCGATGGCTCCAGCTATACCTCCATTAAGCTGCAAGAATCCATTGTCTACAGAGTTATCTAAAGTGACTATGTTACTTGCCTTAGATATGGACAACAAGTCTTTTACTTTTGAAGTTAAATATTTTATTCTTCGCGCTTTCTTTGTATCACTGCCACTTAACGTCAGGTCTTTGTTACCAAACGCAGCCGGGACTTTCAGACCCTTTGATAATATTTCTCTTGCTGCCAGATCAAAAGCTTCATTGACAGTCGATCGAGAAACGTCCACTTGATGTAATTGTGAATAGAAGTCTTTAGTATATGTTTTTACAATTTCTAGCTGGCCATTGTTATATGTTAGAACGGTCCCTATCAGTTTACTTAATTTTGTAATGTCAGTCGGCTCGGCTAAGAATTCAGACAGTAGATCCTTTACAGCAGAGGTTCCTATCTTTCGTCTTTCAAGAACCTCTTTGTAAAGTGTATCTTTGAATAGTTTGAGATATCGATCTTTGGTATCGAAGAAGTCTTGTCGAAAGGTAGCGATTCGGTGTCCATCTAGTTCAATTGCTGAAATGTCGACAACTTTTAGCGCCAGAACGACATGATAGGTTAGTATCAGCTCATCAGATAGCATCATTTGAAAATTTCTTTCACCACTTATAAAAGCGGCTAACTGTTTGGCTAGTGAGATAATTTGGTCTTCCATAAATATTTCGCACAAGAACTTTATATCCGTATTACGTTTATAAGGTTGCTTGGCTGTGCCCTCGGTACCAATAAGATCGTTCAGTTTTGAGGCAAAATCAATTTCAACCGGGTCATTGTCAAATGTATCTTTTCCGGACGTGTATATAACGAAGAAACTTTCTGTTTCTTGAAATTTACCTTGAAACAGGTCGTCTTTATAATCCGATTCAAATCTCTCTCTAATTTTCAAATAACTGCAAAAATACTTCATCATATTGATATCGAGAGTCTGTTCGCTGTCGTCTTTATGTTTGGCCTGTATAAACACAATCACAGGTTTCGGAAATCCCTTCACTTTGACCTTGAAGCAAATATCATCGAAAACCCCTATCTCAGCGATATTGGAAGCTAGCTGAAACTCTTCGATACTGTCGTCACGCTTCGCTCTGTAGAATATCAAGCTGAGCAGCTTGGTCTCGTACAGCTGCCCGCGAATCCCCGACGTTCCTTCACTTTTTTTGTATGTTGCAGCAGTCATATTGCTATAAACTACTTTACTTAACACTGTCTTCAAGGTTGGATATCAACACGTAGGCAGGCGGCACTCGCAGATATGGGAGCACTCGGTAGCTTCAAACTTCTAAATGTCTGGCTGACGATCTGAACCTGCAAACAATCAGACATCTTCATATTACTATGTGACTAGCAACCAAATTCTACTCGATCTGCTACTAACGAGTCCTATGTTACTTTGGTCATATCGCCCGGAGACAATCAGACAAGCCGAAAATCTGGTTGTAGCGGGAAAAATGGTCAGATCAGATCAAGACGATTACAGGATTCATTGTGACTACTGTCCTGTGAAGAGCCGAAGAAAGAGTGGTCTGGAAGCTGCTCAGCAGTAATTCCGTCAATAAAAACAACGAATAGGAAGAGAAAACACTAGAGAATTCTAACATTAAACTGTAGTGTAAACATTGCTTGACATACATTTCCTGCAGTACAGTCT
Organism: Anorthoa munda; assembly: GCA_945859665.1. Classification (NCBI taxonomy): domain Eukaryota; kingdom Metazoa; phylum Arthropoda; class Insecta; order Lepidoptera; family Noctuidae; genus Anorthoa; species Anorthoa munda. The sequence continues at coordinate 1,973,689 of OX243919.1, read as the reverse complement.
ACATCTCTCTCGCTAATCCACCACTCGATAACCCGACAAGTACATATAGTACACTCACATTTCACCAGTTATGTTTAAGTCGCAACAGGGGTCGAGCCTGTTGCCATCAACCGGCCAAAAGAACTAACTCCGAGCCGTAACAGAGAAATTCCAGATAGGAAAACGAACCCAAGACCAGCAGTAGCGCTTGCGAGCACTAGACCAACGAGGCACCGCCCTAGGGCCGCTACTGAGCGTTGTCCTCGTACTGAAACGTATTTTTTTTCTGTTTTCATTTAAAGATATTCGGAACTGCGCAATGACCTTCATGCGGCGGTGCGTAGGTGAGAAATAACATCCAGATTGTGTGGTGCCCAATGATACATAGGCAGGTAGCATTATGATCTGGAGCTGCATGGCTACCGATAGTGTCGGCATAATCTTTCATCTGCGAAAGCCTGCGTATAACCTGCGTATGTATAATGCAAACTACACATACACCTAAATGTATTAGAAACTGCGCTATCGGTACGCGTACTTACATATTTGATCACATAAACTTGGATGGCGTAATATTGCAACAGATACATTATAATTAAACATTAACTTGATACATTATAATTAAACGGATGCGTCATAGGTCGCAAACCGGGCAAGACATCTGTAAACATCGAAAAAGTTACTACATATATTTTTTATTTTTTTATCACTAAAGTATATATTCAAATTATGCACTTATAGGGAAAAAGTATTATAAGACTGAGGCGATGCAGAGCCTGTACTATTGCCGTAAGAAAATAATTTGAAGTTTTACTTAAGTCCTATTATAATTAAGTTTGGATGGATGTTTGTTACTCAATAACAACAGTGTGGCTGAAGGAATCTGGATGAAATTCGGCGCAGAGATAGATTATAGTCTGAAATAGCCCATAGACTACCTACTTTTTAGCCCGGTAGTATATTCCCGTGGGATAGTGCCCGATATCCACGCGGGCGAAACCACTGCCAAAAACTTAAAGGATTTTTCTTACTGATGGTTTATTTATTTATTAAAACTCCATGCAACATACAGGCACATAGGCAGCATAATGCCTGAGGCATTCTCTACCCGTCACCCTAGGGTAGTGGAGAGATAACGGTGAGGGCTTGTGATAAGATTGGTGTGGTTCACACAATACACGATATACTATTATAAATAGGTACATATACGAGTATAGCTCAACAGGTCAGAGTTATTTGTTCTGATTTGTGTAACAAGGCCAAGTCACATGGAAAAACTTTATGTATTCTGGGAATTAGTTTCAAAATCAAAAACTTCACCCTACAAAACAGTTTAATAATTAAATTTACAGAAAATCCCAATAACTCTGCCCGTACCAGGGACTGAATCTATCATGCTCAGCAGAAGAGCTTGTGAACACTACACCTACGATCCAGTCAAAACAGGCAAAGAAACAAATAATTATTTAAACAAAGGAGTAGCTTCTACACTTACTTGATGATTGTTCTCTATGATCTCATTTACCAACTGGTTGTGAAGAGGTTCCACACAGCTGTAGCATCGCCTCCCACTGTAACATTATTGTACCATTTATTATAATTTTCAGTGTGATTTTCCTCATTCTGTTATCACTGTTGAGCCATTATATAGTTAGGTTAATTTTATAATATACTTTATTGTACACCACAAAATTCAATAAGTTCCCAGTTATAATACATTGATTAGTTGGGTTTTAAATATCATTAACTAAAATGTTTACACAAATCACTGCAGTTTTGAAAGTCAGTAAAATTAAAACGAAAACAAAATTTTATATTGGGCTGTATTTATTTAAGTATCATGATCAACTTCACCATGAATTGTGGTTTTTACTCTCTCTCTCTCTCTCTCATACTCTCAAAGTGGTCCCATGGAAATAGAGGGAACTCCGCTAATATTTTAGGCATACATATAGTGATGGTATTTTCATCAACATTTGCACTCAGGAAGTATCATCTGGTAAAGTGGAACTGATGAAGAAGACCACAGGTGGCCACGGGAACTCCTTAATAATAAGTATGTCACGAGAGAGCAGTGGTGGCCCAGTGGTAAGCGCAGCGACTTACTTGTTATAGGTCGTTGGTTCGAACCCAGGCAGGTGCTTTACTTTGTGTAAATTATTTCATCACCACTGCCCTCAAAACGGTAAATGAAAACAGTGTGAGGAAACCGGCATTTCTTTAAACCAGAAATTCGAAGGCATATGACATACACCAACCCACACTGGGCCCGCGTGGTGGTTTACGGCCCATTTCTCTCTCGCAGAGAGGAGGCCTGCACGCACAACAGATCAAAGGGAGTCTAAGTTCGGAAAAGGGGCTCCATCTATCATAAGTATGTCACGGGCATAAGATATCTCAAATAGTTAACCGCCTAAGAGAAGCAAGTACTTAAAAATATAAGGTAGGTACTGATGAAAATGGTACCACCAAACTGATCTGATGATGAAGCTGGTAGGTAGGCACTGGAACTCCGTAATAAAGCAATATATCGTAATAGTTTTTGGGCTTATTGGAATTGTCATGAGATGTACTCTGGCTATAAATTAATTTCTTATTAATAATAACTAATATAATCGAAAATAGGATCGATTTTTGATAAATCAATTCTTAATATGTAATTTTTGTGAATAGATTTTTAAAATTTCCATTCGAATCGATTCCAGAATCGGTATTTTTGAAAAGAATCGGTCATCCCTAATTAATCATATATAACTAATATTATAAAGAGGAAAGATTTTTTTGTTTGTTTGTTTGTTTGTTTGTTTGTTTGTTTGTACCGAATAGGCTCCGAAACTACTGGACCGATTTAAAAAATTCTTTCACCAATAGAAAGCTACGTTATTCCTGAGTAACATAGGCTATTTTTTAATCCCGAAAACGGGTCCTGTGGGGTGGCCCACGGGAGCGAAGCTCACTCACTTACCATCAACGCACAGGCCAAACGGCTGAAGCTTCAATCATGAAACTTGGCACTTAGGTTCTTTTGGTAGTGTAGGTGAGCACTAAGAAAGGATTTTTGGAAATTCCACCCCTAAGGGCGTGAAATAGGGGATGAAAGTTTGTATGAAAATCCGTCAGTTTTAAAGTCAGGATCTTCATATTTTGGGTTTAGGCTGAAGATTAAAAAATGACTTACACGTGTCTCAGCGTTTTTGAAAATTCCACCCCCATGAGGGTGAAAAGGGGGATGAAGTTATGGGAATAATTAAATCGTCTAAAGACTTGAAATTTTGTACACAGATACTTTATACTGTGCAGGCATCCACTAAGAAAGGATTTTTGTGAATTCCACCCCTAAGGGGGTGAAATAGGGGATGAAAGTTTGTATGAAAGTCGGTCAGTTTTGAATTTAGGAACTTCGAATTTTACCTACCCTACCCTACCTACCCTACCCTACCTACCCTACCTACCCTACCTACCCTACCTACCCTACCCTACCTACCCTACCCTACCTACCCTACCCTACCTACCCTACCCTACCTACCCTACCCTACCTACCCTACCCTACCTACCCTACCCTACCTACCCTTGCCCTTTCTATCCTAGCCTACCCTACCTACCCTACCCTACCCTACCGTACCTACCCTACCCTACCTACCCTACCTACCCTACCCTACTCTACCTACCCTACCCTACCCTACCTACCCTACCCTACCCTACCTACCCTACCCTACCTACCCTACCCTACCTACCCTACCCTACCTACCCTACCCTACCTACCCTACCTACCCTACCCTACCCTACCCTACCCTACCCTACCTACCCTACCCTACCTACCCTACCCTACCTATCCTACCCTACCTACGCTACTCTACCTACATACCTACCCTACCAGTGTAGGTAAGGTACCAATTTTTTTTCTCTTTATTTTTTTTTCATAAGATCCTTCTAACAATAACAATCACAACAAAAAAAGAATGAGCGAAATTGGATCAAAATTGAAATAAGCATAAAATGAAATGCTATCATGGATGGTATTAAATGAAAATTATTTTGTATGAATCATATTGAAACAATCCAAACCATCCATTGGTTTTTCACCGAAGATTCGATTGTTGTAAAATGGTCGTAATAAGGTCTACATCTCTTTCGGGTATCTCTGAACTTGTGCTTTGGCTTTCTTTGTGCATGGAGCCCACGTCATCGTATTGATTATCAGTGCTGGGCTTGCTAATCATCTCTTTTATAATTTGTTCCCGAAATTCTAAAATACTTTCTTTTTTTGTTCCTTTCCAAATTTTTGGTGAATAACCCAAGCATTTACTAACATTGCGCCACAGACAATCTCAATGATCAGCTTGCGGTACCACTTTAGGGTTTTCTAAGGCTGGTATAGTACGACGCCGTCTGATCAGAAATATCTACCCCCTTTTTCGCATTATTATAATCCAAAACAAGAGAGAGAAAGCATAATTCCTGTCCGTGTCTACCGGTGACGCACCCCGTCCGGGCAAGACTTTTGGTTCATGGGGCGGTGATGTACCACCGGTGGCCAAATAAAGATTTGCGCCGTAGGATACCAAGTACCTACTCATGAGGTGCCAGTCTGAACGTGTTCATAAGGCTCAAGGACAAACTCTGACGTATGCTGGTGTAGATTTGAGGGAGAATTGCTTTTGCCATGGACAGTTCTATGTAGCGTGTTCACGTGTTAGCTCATCAAATAGTCTGGTGATATTGGCGTGGACATGCAAAATGGTTTAAAATGTTGTTTATAAGGAAATACTTTAATTTAATTACTTACTTATGCGTATGATTACTTATTATTAGTCATGGATAAACACAGAAATAGTGAAGGGATAGGGACGGGACAAAGATAGAGCGTATTGATGATAAAGTAGGTAAGTATAAGTCTGTCCTAAGAAACACTTTCGCATTACATTATTTTTTACTTTTTCTCCACATAATGTTAAAATATGATAAGGAGAAGCATGTAGTCTACGCGTGCGAAGCCGCGGGCAACAGCTAGTCATATATATGCTTCATCTTTTCTGCTAATCAGCTCTATTTATGAATGATAAAATAGTCATGAAATAATGCGCTACCTACAGAGTACCGATTCGATTATCTGTATAATAGGCAGATACAGTGTATCTGCCTATTATACAGTGTATCTGCCTATTAGGGTAAGACGTCAAATAGCGAGGCTATTATCTTTTACTTTAAACTCAGACATAAATAGTATGTCGAAGTCATGTATTGTAGTTGATATTAGTAGTAATACTAATTTACAGGTAGTCAATAACTTTAATAACGTTAGCAATTCTGCTATTAATATTTATAATTTAAACTAGTTTGTAGGACAAGGGAGGGTACCAATAACGAAATAGTTAGGAGTACATCCACCAACAAGAAGGTACCTTCTTGCTCTCACTTAGTTAATACAAAAAAAGGGGCTAAGCAGAATTCCTTGAAATTATTCCATCAAAATATTCAAGGTTTTTCTGCAAAGCAATTGGAAATAGAACTATTTTAGAAAAGACAATGTTTGAAATTATTTGTTTTACTGAGCATTGGCTGAAAGATTATGCAATGCTTATTAATTATGAAAACTATACTGTGGGCAGTTGTTTTAACAGGAATATTATGTTGCGTGGAGGTTCACTTATATTGGTTAAAAATGGTATTAAATCAAAACCTCGTAAAGATATTGTAGATCTATCAGTTGAACATAGTGTTGAACTGTCCTGTGTTAAGCTTGATAAGCATGTTATAGTGTGCGTTTACAGACCCCCAAATTATAGAAACTACTGTTTATTTGAGTCAGTGATGGAAGATGTACAACCGACGCTGGTGTCACCTTATTAAAACACATCTTTGATGCGTGGGAGGAAGGGCAAGATGCCATAGGTATCTTCTGCGACCTGACGAAGGCGTTTGATTGCGTTAATCATGAAACATTGCTTTTGAAACTTGAGCATTACGGGCTAGGCCAATCAGCATTAAGTTTAGTAAAATCCTATTTGAATGATAGACAGCAATTAGTTCAAATAAACGGTGTCAATTCGTCGGGGTTGAACGTGAAAATGGGGGTACCCCAGGGCTCAATTTTAGGTCCTTTCTTATTTTTAGTCTACATTAACGATTTACCCCATCTATTGGAAAACCAATTAAACATGGTGTTATTTGCTGATGATACTTCTTTGATTTTTAAGATAAATAGACGTACGTGTAACGATGCCGACGTAAATAATGCCTTGCGTCAAGTTCAAAATTGGTTTAATGCTAATAATTTAGTTTTAAATGCTAAAAAAACTAAGTGTGTAAAATTTGCCTTGCCAAATGTCAAAAGTTATGATTGTGACATTATATTAAACAATGAGAAGCTAGAATTCGTAGATAAAGCGGTTTTCTTGGGGATCACGTTGGACCCGAGGTTGCAATGGGGTTCTCATTTGATATCCCTTGCGGGGCGGCTAAGTTCGGCAGCTTATGTTGTTAGAAAAATACGTCAGTTTACTGATGTAGATACCGCGAGGGTTGTATATTTTAGTTACTTTCATAGTATCATGTCTTACGGTATCTTACTATGGGGAAGGGGGCTGCAGACATTGAGTCAATTTTCATTCTGCAAAAACGAGCCATCAGAGCGATATACAATCTTCGCCGGCGAGATTCTCTAAGGGAACTGTTTAAAGACATTAACATCATGACGGTAGCTTGTCAATACATTTACGAAAACATCATGTACGTTAGAAAGAATATACATATTTTTAGTAAAAACAGCGATAGACATAATTATGTTACTAGAAATAGGGACCAATTAATTCAACCAGGTTTCAGGCTGGCTAAAGTAGCGTCATCTTTTATGAGGTATTGTATAAAATGCTACAATAAAATACCTCCCCACATTCTAGAACTGAATGAGTCGAAATTCAAAAATTGTATAAAACGCACACTATGCAGGCAGGCATATTATAGGCTGGGGGATTACATCGCTGATAAAAATGCTTGGCTCAACGCTAGTCCTGCTCCACAGCCACTAGGGCACAAAAACAAGTGATAAGCAGAAAAGTTCTGAAGTATTGTTGGACCTACTGAAGACTGTATGAATATATTTGTGTTGTATAAACTCAATTTATTTTAGTATTATATAACTGCACAGCACATATGTGAGTTCTATGTACCAACTGTAAATCTACCATTTACTGTACCTATATGTCGTTTGTTGACTTGTGTGCCCTGGCAGCTAATAGTGTGTCATGCTCTCTGTAATGTCTCTCTGATGGTGGCACGTGTGTTGGATCATTCGGTTCCCTTCATGATGGTTGATCTGAGTGGTGCCGATCTATGTGTCATGTTCGTGAACGGGCGCCGTCAGTTGGGATTGGTCATAACTTAGCTGCCTCGGCCAGTTTTTAATTGCCTATGTAATAATGTTTTTATTTTTAATTTTTAATTGTTTGTTTTGCTCTAGACGCTTTTACTTGCACGTCTTTTTACATCGTTCTCACATATATTTATTATTTTCTATCAAGAAATGATGTAACCAAATACTTGTAAAACACTTTTTATTTTAAAAGAGTAAGTGTGGAGTTTCTTGTCCATTCTTCTCCACAACAAGCTACATTTCCGAATGTACGGTAGAATCAATTATTGTTACTTTTAATATATATTTTTTTGACGTTCAAAAGTGCCGCCTAATAGCTTAATTGAATAAAGAAATTTTGATTTTGATTTCTTAGGGCCAGTTTCTGAAGTCGACGTCACATCTCAAATCAGCTGACAATTTGTCACAAATTAAACAGCCGTCAGTTGTCAGTGAGTTTCTCAACACTTCATCATCGAAAAATTACGTAATCGCTTGTTACATTAAATAATCGACATTAATTTATTTCGGTTGGCTACCCTAGCTGGTATTCATTCACTACTATAACGTAATCAGTAACTTTAAATAGTATTTTATCTTGAGAGGCCGGGTTAAGCAAACCTTACCAAGGTCGATTTTTCGATGGGTAACCACTTTTTTTTTTGGTTTGCTTGTTTTTGGATAGGTGACCCCACACAGGTTAAGCAACACTTACCAAGGTTATTCTTTGGATGGGTGACCGCTTTTTTTTGGATCGTTTGTTTTGGATGGCTGACACCGCCAGGGTAAGCAACACTTACCTAGGTCAGTCTTGGGATGGGTGACCACTTTTTTTTGCTTCGCTTGTTTTTGGATGGGTGACCCTCCAGGGTAAGCAACACTTACCAAGGTCACTATTTGGATGGGTGACCACTTTTTTTGGGTTCCCTTGTTTTTGGATGGGTGACCTTGTTAGATGTTGTTTAACCTAGTGGGGTGATAAAGTCAAAGGATGGGTGATCAACATTTTTGTGGTGATGGTCACCCATCCAAAGACTGACCTTGGTTAGTGTTGCTTACCCTGGCGGAGTCACCTATCCATAAACAAGCGATCCAAAAAAAAGTGGTCACCCATCCAAAGACTGACCTTGGTTAGTGTTGCTTACCCTGGTGGAGTCACCTATCCATAAACAAGCGATCCAAAAAAAAGTGGTCACCCATCCCAAGACTGACCTTGGTAAGTGTTGCTTACCCTGGCGCGGTCACCACCCCAGCCGCTTCAAGTTAAACACAATCCTATCCAGAAGCTGACCATAGTAAGTACTAAATACAGGGTACAGTCAACACTGCCCTGGGGATCGAACCTTCCTCACGCGCACTAGCGTGAGGAAGGTTCGATTCCCAGGTCAGTAACAGTTAGTTTTTTTTAAATTATTTATTTCAATACAAAATAACAATTTTTGATAATTGTGTCAAGTATTTATAATGTAATTAATTTAAAAGTTTGTAATATACTATTTTTTTTTTAAATCTTGGTAATTAATTAATTGATATAAATTAACATTTGTTTTATAATTCAACCCATACCATAGTTTTCGCCGACCCCTATTATATTTTTATCGTAACATAAATTTAAAACAAATGTGCCTTTAAAAGCATAATATTAATTTTAATCCGCGAATAATCGACCAATTTCCAACAATTATAAATTAGGCTCGTTGACAAGAGATTAACTTTGAAAAAGGTGCTCAGAAACCCAAAACTGCTGTAACATGCGGTTAATTCGAGATTTTACTCAAATGTGACAAATTGTCAACCACTTGTCACACTTGGATGTTGAGAAACTGAAAGTAGAATTAACAGGCGATTAATCCTCGATTACGTTAACAGCCCGATAATTGAGAGCTGAGAAACTGGCAGTTAATATCGTCGTTGCGATTTTAAGACCTCTCATGTGGCACTTTTGTCAAAATCAAGTTTTTACGCCTATCGAGTTTACATTTTGAAGTTCTATCGAATGCAAAAGCTCTCATGTGTATCATCATTTCAGCAGAAAGACGTCCACTGCTGGACATAGGCCTCCCCCAGGCGTCGCCACATTGACCGATCCCGTGCGTCTCGCATCCAGCGCCTTCCCGCAACCTGTGTATGATGACGTTTAAATCGTAATTTACTTAAACCTGAAACGCGTGCAGCTGTCAAAGAACAATGGCGAAATATTAGCTGACTTCAATTTGAGCGTCTGAAAGTGAGTTATATACGAAAGACATTCTATTAATTGTCTGCGTTTTTTAAAGTATATTTGGGCTGGTTCCAAATGGATAAAAAAAACCATAAATAAAAAGATAATTGATTTTTTTTATTTCTTTAGCTTAGTGTTGCCATTATATATTTTATCTGCTAAGAGATAAGTAGTGATTATATTAAGTAATAATATCATTATTGTATTTATTGCAGTAAATGAGTTAACAATACAGTTTATGTCTAAGTGTAGATGTTCCTTGCAGGTAGGTAAGAATATTGTAGTGTAGTAGAATTATATGAATTACATTCAATTAATGATTCGCAAAAAGACTAGTACCCCAATGAAAATATTGCTTGGTTGTTGATCACGTCAACGTCAAAGTCGCTTATTTTAAATAAATAAAGGTAAGCTAGGTAAAGGAAATACTAATGTGATATTCCCCTTTTACTTCCACGAAATTGAATAATATTACCTTTTAAATACATTATTAAAAGTTACCCAGATATAACCTACAAAAGTTTATGACTGAATATCTATTATTATCTATATTCTCGAACAAAAATTCGTACACAAACTAATTCAGAACATCACCTTGAGTTAAACCAGATATTTTTCATTTAATGACGTAGGAATTTAATCTCAGCTAAAACAATGTATGGGCACCTGTCATTGTTCGAAGAATGTCAGGCTAGACAGAAAGTACTTAATATTTTAACTCATACAACTAAATAATATTTCTTGGCAACCCCGAAAAATATTAGAGTAGTTTTAATTCACGTCTGGTCACCCACAGCTGTCAAAAACTTGCTTTAGCTTTAATCGACTGGCGAATTTAAAATTATTTAATCCAAGTTTTAACTTCTCAAAATGTGATTTTAGATACTTTTCTTTATTGGCTTGGGTCATATCTACTTACAATAATTTAGTTCGTTAAATTTTCGACACTGGCCAGCTTATGGCTCCAGTATCACTCTTAAAGTTTTGTTGAAAAACATCTCTAATGTTATTGGCTTGTCTTCCACTGCGTACTGATTGAGCTATTTGCATACTTTCATGATTATGACTGAAATCTTCTTCTCTAATCTTATGGCCGTCTCGTTTTCATACAAAATTGTGAAGCTTGCTTTCATAATATCAATTGATGAAGTTATTGATTGAACACGATTTAATATTCGCCATTTTTTTGTCAAAATGCCAAATACACATTCCACTTATCTTCGAGCTCTAGGTACTATGGCACTTGATCCTGTTATTGTCGGTTGCCTATTGTTAGAAGAAGAAAATGATAAAAAAAATGGGTTCATGACATTAACTTAAAAAGAGAACAGTTTGGAGTGTATCACAAATTATTTCCTTACTTGAGATAATTTAAATTAAGATCCGGTGCCCCACTACAGACTACAGGGTTCCGTACCCAAAGGGTAAAAATGGGACTCTATTACTAAGTTTCCACGGTCCCTCTGTCTGTCTGTCTGTCCAGCTGTCACCAGGCTGTATCTCATGAACCGTGATAGCTAGACAGTTGAAATTTTCACAGAAGATGTATATCTGATGCCGATAGCAACAAAAAATACTAAAAACAGAATACAATAAATATTTAAGTGGGGCTCCCATACAACTAACGTGTTTTTTTTCCGTTTTTGCGATAATGGTACGGAACCCTTCGTGCGCGAGTCTGACTCGCACTTTCGTCCGGTTTTATTCCTATTACAACCAACTTGTTTTTGCAGTTTGGTACGGAACCCTGTGCGAAGTCCGACACGCACTTGGCCGGTTTTTAACCGACTTACCAAAAAGGAGGAGGTTCTACTATGTTCGACTTTGTTTGTTTTTTCTTTTTTTTTTGTAAGAGTATTTTCCGAAATTGGTCCCATTTTAATTTTGGTGAAGATCTGATGAAGAACTTCGGAGATATACAACAGAACTCTTCAATAAATAACGGCAAATCTCTCGGGATTGCTGTAATTGCATGTCTGTTTATTGTGTATACCATTTCATAACATAACATCACGCCAGTAAGCTCTAAAGGGGTACGCAGATGTGTACACTCTCATTTCACCGCTTTTGTTCAGTTTCATGATATTCAGGTAATCCATTCTGGCATTATAGGTACCTTACTAAACTACTTGCCTATTAGGTAGGTACAACTAAAAAGTGATAAACAAAATAACTTTTTTACAAAAAATACTATAACCGACTTCTAAATAAGAAAACTACAAAACGAAAAATAACTTTATTTTTGGAAGTCGGTGTCCATAACGCAAAAAATTGGTAGGTACTTACCAAAGCCACTGACTTTCAAAAATAAAGTTATTTTTCACTTTGTAGTTTACTTATTTGAAAGTCGGTAGTATTTTTTGTAAAACAGATTTTTCTCCAACTAAAATCTGGTTTATCTTCTCCTTCCATAACTCTCCTACAGACAGCACTTCGACCTCACTTCAAGTCATCACGGTGCACGGTGATACGTCTAAAGAATAGCACTGCAGATGTGTTACATATTCGCATAAAAACAAATGAGTAATTCGGTGGTGGTATTCTTATTAATACGATAGTACCTACGTTGTATCATCCGTTTCTGTGATAAAGCAGACACAAGAGACACAAACACTTTTGCATTACTATACATTTAGGGTAAGTTCCGTCGTGGGATTTGACTTGAAGTGTTTATATTTGAACGGATTAGAGATAGTTGTTCCGGGCCTGGCTCTTCGTGAATGTGGTTTTATACCTGTGTTTGTAAACGCACCCACGAAACAGGAGAAAATTTTTGTCTGGGGCAACGTTTTAATAAAAAATGAAACTTTGCCTAGAGCCGAATGTGAAATTAAATTAGCAAGTGGAAACTCAGTCGTGTTCATTGGCTAGCGTTATATAAAAAACATCATAAAACAAGATAATCTAAACTTCAAGGTCACGATTTTTTTCATTTTGCATCCTCAATATTACCGGTCCAACGACGTAGTAGATTATTGACTGACGCAACGTCTAGCTACAACCTCGAAACCTGTCTTAAAGGTCGGAGGTTGAACATAGGTACCTATCATATGCATCTTCAAAATTATATTTTCGTCCATACTAATATTTTAAATACGGAAGTAACTTAGCTTTAACCTTTTCACCTTAAACCGCTGAAACCAATTAGTTGAAATTTGGTATGAAACTACAATAATGATTGCGCAATAACCCTATTCGAAGTACTAATGCTTTGCAGACGAAGTCGAGGGCAAAAGCTAGTAGGTAATATATAACTCGCACTACAACCGCGGCTTCACCCCCTTGGTGAATCCCACGGGAGAATAAAACACTTGTGTGGACAGACGATTCCCGTCAGGGACGAAGTTTCTCACGCATTTCTTAATTCCTACATCCTGACCATACATTTTCTGCAATACAGTAATCCTCCACTCAATGATCGCACCAGTACTATACAGATTACACCTTTATTTACAGAAGGGTTAGCCAGAGGGGTACCTATAGTAAACTGATATATCGCTAGATGTCTAGGTCACATGTAATAGGAGGTGAGTCTATTGCTACTGGGAAATTCTAGTTGAAAAAACCCAACTTCACTTTGTCCGATCCGGGTATCGAACCCAGGAGTTCATGTTCAGCAGTACCGCTTGTAACCACTACACCAACAAAACAAGGCAGAATCGAATGAGTATTGAGTAGTTTCGAAGATTATTTCTTACATCTAAACATGCAAACTTTACATCTTCACAAAACTAGTGTAAATTGGCGAAAGAGGGTTTATTGCTTGATTCCGAAAAAAAGGAATATAAAATGAGGCAAAATCAAACCAGCAGGGTTTAATCAACAGAATTTTATAAATTTCCTAGGAATTGTATACAATTCCTGGTTTTCACAAATTCAACCCTGCTGGTTTGTTTTTTTTTCCATTTTTTATTCCTTCTTTTAGTCTCATTGAATATTTTAGGTTGGATAGCTTTTGAATTGCTGGCACGTCGAGCCAATAGACATTCGATGGATAGGACTATCGTTGCAGTAAACCCAAATATACTAGAGAGCTAGTCTATACCTAACTATGGCCTCCACGAACCAGTTTAGTGACCGCCTTGTGGAGCTATCAAGCTTTTTAGGGTTCCGAAGCCATATGGCAAAAAACAGAACCCTTATGGATTCGTCATGACTTATCTGTCTGTCCGTCCGTATGTCACAGGCATTTTTTACCGAAACTATAAGAACTATGCTGTTGAAACTTGGTAAGTAGATGTATTCTGTGAACCGAATTAAGATTTTCACACAATAATAGAAAAAAAATTAAAAAATTGGGGGTGCCCCATACTTAGAACTGAAACTCAATATTTTTTATCATCAAACCCATTCGTGTGGGGTATCTATGGATAGGTCTTTAAAAATGATAAAGTGTATAGTTTGCGCGAGAGACACTTCAAAAGTGGAAAAATGTGTCCCCCCCTGTAACTTCTAAAATAAAAGAATGGTAAAACTAAAAAAATATATGATTTACCTTGTAAACTTCCACCGAAAATTGGTTTTAACGAGATCTAGTAAGTAGTTTGTTTTTTTAATACGTTATAAATCGTAAACCGCAATTTAACAAGTACGGAACCCTTCTTGCGCGAGTCCGACTCACACTTGGCCGGTTTTTGAAATGTAATATTATTTGTCAATACACATCCAATGAGCCTAAATACGATGGTGCTATTTTGTCTGGTTGAGTAGTGGACATGTCCACCTGCCGGTTCTATTATAAGATCAGCTCCATAGTACCATTCTACTTCAATGTTTCCAAAGTTACATAAGTACGAAAAGTTTCAGATATTCGGATGCCAGGAAGTGCTTCAAAAATTGTTTACTGATTGCCGGACATATATAATTATGAAAGCAAGGTAACATAATATAATATAAAACTTAGCTAAACTTACCTCAAAGATAGTCCACAAACGACGTATACTAACTCGTACAAAATTGTATTTAAATAAATTACACTTTATTATTTACTTTGGAAAGAAAATGTCACAAAGTAAACTTTGGTGGAGACAACGGAAAAAGTTTCTTAATAATGAATCCACAAATAATTTAAAGGAATTGTTTAAAAAAACAACTTCACTGGTCTTGTTCGGTTTCAAGTGTAATATAAAATGAATCAAACTTCTTAATAAACCAGAATAAGGAAAATGAACAAAAACACGTTAAATTAATCGAAACCTGTTTTGGTAGGTACCTGTTTTCGACTCAAGAATACATTGAGTTGTGTGCACGGGCTGCGATTCTACCAGGAAAACGTGTCAGTATTATTTTATACTAGCTGCAACCCAAGGCTCTGCCCACGTGGTATTCGTGCCTCCCCCATTATCTTGCTAATCTATTGGGGCATTTTGAGAATATTTAACTACCATCAATGCTTTACATAGAAGCTTTTTATAAAAAATAAAATACCGACCAAGTGCGTGTCGGGCCACGTGCAGTAATAGGGTTCCGTATTTGCACAATAATGCGGACTCCTCGTCCTTTTGTTGTTACATGAACATTGAAACGGTTTGAGAGACTTTGCTGCAAAAATTAATCTGTATGACGTCAATTGCGAAAGAAGCCGATACGATCACGCGTTAGAGCCACAGGGAATGGTATGCATATACTACTATTATATACATGGTATGGTTCGTTCCTGGATCCTCGCACGCACGCTCCTTGTTTCTTTCTCTTCCGGAATTGAAAAAAAATTGAATGTATTCAGTATTTCGCTACTCATTTAGTAATGTAGTCGGGTCGGATATTGAGTTTATAGATGGATATTTACAAAAGAAAATAAGTTATTTAATATTTCTATACCATAATATTGTAAAGTGCTGCCTCAATGAGTATAATAATTAAATCAGTAAATAATTTTAAATGGATTTGTTTTTTAAAATAATAATATCAAGCTATATTTTTTCGAATTCAGTAATTGCGTATCGATAATGTAACTAAAATGCAATGTGTTATACTGCACTGATGTAGCCTTGGTTCAGAAGTAGTAAATATCGACCTATGACACGAATGTCAAACTTACGGCAAACGCAATTAAGTTTATAATTGCAACCACTGAGAATACCGCCATCTATGGGTTGGGAAATTTGCTTGGCAATCGAACTTCAGATTACAAAAGTCGAAAATACTTTCTGCGCTTACAAAAATAGACACCCCCCGCTCCAATGGTTTATTCGAGCTAAACTTATATTTACTAATATAACGTTGTTAGTTGTATAAAACAGTTATACAACTAACAAATTAACAACGATAAGAATAGGCTAAATACAATCACAAATTTCGGATGAAACTGGATTATGTGTAAGTCATAAAAATAATGTGATGTTTTTTTTAAATATGGTGCATGATATTTTTGTGTCAAGTAAGCAAATACATTACTTTTTTGAAATGTTACAAGAGTGTTTTTTTATTTTTAGAGGAGAACTGCTATTCATTGGATAACGAAGTTTGAGGAAGAAGGAAGTCTCAAAGTCGTGCATGAAGTGGCAGACCACCGCTTATAAGTCAGTCTCAATGAAGTTTTATGGTGAATGAATATGAAAACAATGGTTTTATACCAACTAGGCGTTTTGCTAGTGAATTCGAGATGTCACTGCGCTCTGTTCGTCGCGCACTCCATGCCGAAGGAAATAAGTGACTTTATTTAGTATTTTAAATCAATGTTTGAAATCTTTTAACTTAGACCACAGCCTTATCTCGGGAATGTGTTGAATTCGTTTCTTAACTAGCTGACAACGAACCATTTGATTTTCTTTTACTCTCACTGGGATAATACTTCTTAAATGTTTGCATAGTGTTGTAATGTTAGTGACAATATGTCTTTATGTGTATAAAGATATTTAAACCGATCTAAGAACCAATTTATTATGTAAAAAAAGTTTTAATTGTGTTACAATATTATTATTTATTACTATTAAATTTATTGTTTTAATTATTAACGGTAATCTATGTAAACATCATTGTATCATATTATTTAAATCAATGGTTGGTTGGTTTTGAAACAGGGGATGCCCTGGCAGTAAATATTACGATTGTATTGTTGAGGTTAAGCTTCAATCCTCTTTTCCTAGAGAAAACGAAATAATTAAGCTGTAGCCTCAATTATAATAGTTGTCATATTATTTTTAAATTATTATTCAAAAATTCAAACTTATCTATTTTTTTTATCTGCCTACTATTTAAATTAGTTGTAATAATATTTAATAAATATTATTACAACATGTTTTCTTTTTTAATGGTTGGGTATAAACAATATTAACAAAGGATGCATAAAATAATTTTGTTTTTATTTTATAGCTTTTCTAAGATGCATTCCTTTCGTGTAACTTACTAGTAAATATTTGTTATAGGTAACCAAAAATAAAAAATAAACTTTGTGCAGCCGAGATTTGAAGTCGCGTCTACTACGATCGTGCTTTAGAGTTGCACTCTCTCCCAAGTCTGCCACGAATTACGATCACTACTAAGACGAATTTAAGACTCGGTTTTGAACCGGCTCGACACGGACTTTTGTAGTTATGTCAAACGAGTAAGTATAGGTATATTTTTATATTTGTGTGGCGTTGACCACGCCCAATCACCTCGTTGTTAGACTATATGATTTCTATCGTTTGCGTTGAAACACCACGCACACACTTATATGCACAGAACCGTACAAGTGACTATAAACATTGTGGCCTGACTGCAATTTTGACCCTCGACTGTACATAAGAGTAGTCTATGATTGTCACGAACACAACAATATTATGTCTAATTATTTGCCATAATTAACATATTAACCCGTTTTGCAGTCTTAATGCACATGTTTGCTTGTACCTTGTACAAGAATTTGGCCAATTAAGATTCAGCATGTAGCCGGAAGGCAGGTTGTGAAGTTTGCGTGGTGCCGCTGGATGTCAGACATACGGGACCCGTCAATGTGGCGACGCTTGGTCCAGCAGTGGACGTCTTTCCGCTGATATGATAAAAATTATGATGTAGCCGGACCAATAAACATGATTCATATCGCGACAAATATTATTTAATATTTATTAATAAAAACAAAATAAAAATAAAAGGCTTTATTAATTCCACACAGACAATAGGTACGATTGAAATTTAACAAATAAAGTAAGATTATTATTAGGCAATTTATCAAAAAACATTAACTATTGTTAACAATAAATAGATGAATCAATTAAAAATTATAAAGCTATGAAGTTATACAAAAAAATAACATTACATTATATTATATAAATTATATTCAGTCAATCTTTTTAATCAATATAATATTTAATGTCCTCAAATATATTTATGACATAAAATTTTAATTATAGAAGCCACTAATTAACCTATGCAATCCATACTAATATGATAAATGCGAAAGTAATTCTTTCTGTTACCTTTTCACGCTTAAACCGCTGAAAATCCAAGAACTTACGCGCGAAAATAGTGGCTTTTGGATTTGACAGATAAAAATGAGGCTGTAAGCCAGGTTGCGAGTCTTCGACTTTGTTTTTAGGGTTCCGTACCCAAAGGGTAAAAACGGGACCCTATTATTAAGATTTCGCGATGCGTCTGTCTGTCTGTCCGTCTGTCACCAGGCTGTATCTCATGAACCGTGATAGCAAGACAGTTGAAATTTTCACAGATGATGTATTTTCCGCTATAACAACAAATACTAAAAACAGTATAAAATTAATATTTAAGGGGGGCTCCCATACAACAAATGTGATATTTTTGCCGTTTTTTGCTCGATATTAATAACGGCAACAGGCAGACGCTTGAAATATTCACAGAATGTTTAGTTGTATATTTACTTCAAAAAATAATTATTATTAAAATAAAATAAATTAAGGGGGGTCTCCCATACAACAAACGTGATTTTTTTTGCAGTGTTTTGCGAAAATGGTACAGAACTCTTCGTGTGCGAGTCCGACTCGCACTTGGCCGGTTTTTTCTTTTGGTGGCACTTCACATCGTTATTCGATGTTCGCGGATTTTTTCGTCTTTGTTTGCTATATTCGTGTTGAATGCCGTATAACACGAATACTTCCAACTACACATCGTTCATGAACAGCAAATATGCCGAAAATTTACGAATATTTTTGCCATAGTTTACGATGGACGTGTTAACTGCAGCAGCGGCTTATTATTTCCATTGTGCTAATTACCAGTACATGTTATTCTTACGTAAAAATAAAGTCGTTAAAAGAACATGGATAAGGAGACGCTGATGGGTGTTAAAAATTCACAAAAATCGTAGGCCTACGCCATATTCGCAATCCTTTGATATGTTGCAAAAAACCGACAGCCGGGCGGATACGGGTGTTCGGGTATTTGGCGTATTCGTCTTGTTCATGAGAATAGGCAAATATAGACGAATAAAGCTACTTCACATCGTCCTATTTGGGCAAATAAGACAAATACGCGAACACGAATAGCGATGTGAAGTGCCACCTTTACGGACAAAATAAGACCAAAATGTATGAAGAACTGTCAACTAGTGTCAACTTGCTCGACATTCGAGTAGTTCGAACTCACGGCCGTCACAGCTTAGAGCGCTAATGTCGCTATTCGTGGCTTAACGAATACCACTGTAGATTCGTCGCTGGCACAGCGCTGCGCTCAAGGCATTCGTATTGTTAAAGTATTTCTGTATAATCTGTTTAATTTAAATTTCGCGCCTTCCAATTATAGACTAGACTGTATAATCTGTGCTCTCTTTCTACTCTGTGGAACATTGTAACGATAACGTGCATAAAATCTTAATTATATTAAAATACAAGAATATTAGTATCCAAGTCCTTTTATTCCAATAGGTTATGGGCCCAGGAACCCTGTTAGTAGCATAAAGTGAAAATAGTTCGTAAAAAGTTCTATTATAGTCAAGCCGGCAATTTTCCTAACCTAAGTGCCACGCGGTCTGCAAAAATGACTTCCAACAATCCACTGGCATTAATTGAAAAATTAACGGGCCGAGACAACTACTCGTCGTGGAGATTCGCCGTGAAAACGTATCTCCAACACGAGGAATTGTGGGACTGTGTTGAGGGTGATGGCGCCGTAGATCCCAAGCGTTTTTTTTTTTTATATTTGATAGGCTTGCGCTTGACCACTATCTCACCTGATGGTAAGCGATGATGTGGTCGACGATGAAGCACGCCTGCCTAGAAGAAACCTATTCACTCTTGACTTGAAGACTCCCAGGTTGTAGCTATCTGGAAACACAGACTCCGGCAGGGAATTCCACTCCTTTGCTGTACGCATAATAAAAGTATTCCCAAAACGTTTGGTGCGTATGGGTGGGATGTCCACCATGTACCGATGACGCATCGCCGTATGTCTTGTAGTCCGATGATGGAACGGGCTATAAGGAATTAGTTCATGCAATTCCAACGCACACTCCCCGAAATGTAACCGATAAAAAACCGAGAGGCTGGCAACTCGGCGCCGATGTTCGAGGTTCTGGAGCCTAGATTCGACCAGTACTTCATTGCCGATAAGCCTCATGGCCCGTCTTTCGATCGACTCAAGTGCATCCAGCTGGTACTTGGCAGATCCGTCCCAGATATGAGAGCAGTACTCCATGCATGATCGAACTTGCGCTTGATACAAGTTGAGCAACTGTTCTGGCGTGAAGTACCGTCTCACCTTCGCGAGGATCCCCAATTTTTTGGCAGACAGCTGAGCTTTTGCCTCAATGAATGGACCAAAATTGAGTGTCGATGTCAACGTAATGCCAAGAACCTCAAGATGGTCAGTAATCGGCACGCTCACACCACGGAAAGAAGGAGCCGGGTGGAATTGGCTCCTTTTAGCGGAAAAAAGACACGCCTGGGTCTTAGCAGCATTGAACCGGACCAGATTGACATCGCCCCATTCGGAGACTGCCTTCAAGGACAGATTCAAGCGCCCAACCATGGCCTCCCGGAGAGACCGGATCTGAGGTCCAGTAGCGCGCACGTCGGATACGTACCTCTCAGCAATAGTGCTGTCGTCCGCGTACCCAAAGGTGCCGGGTTTTAGCAGATCATTGATGTGCAGCAAGAATAATGTTGCTGAGAGTACCGACCCCTGAGGGACCCCGGCATTAATACCCAGTTGGTCAGACGAGCGGCCATCAATAACCGCTCGAATGGACCGGTCCCTCAGGAAGTCTGCAATCCAATCGCACAGACCACTGGGCAGACCGAATGAAGGAAGCTTACCAATGAGGCTGAAAGCCAGACCCTATCAAAAGCCTTCGAGATGTCGAGGGAAACGGCAAGCGCTTCCCCGTGCCTCTCGATGGCCTCACTCCAGATGTGAATGGCATACGCTAGAAGATCCCCAGTAGACCGGTTTTGGCGGAAGCCATATTGGCGGTCACTGAGGATGTCGTTAGCTTCTAGGTATGCCAGGAGCTTGGAGTTGAGCACTCGTTCCATACTCTTGCAGAGGATGGACGTTATTGATATAGGTCTGTAGTTGGCCGGGTCAGCCCGACTGCCATTCTTGGGCACAGGCTGAACGTTAGCTTGCTTCCAAGCATTCGGCACTTTTCCCGTCTCATACGAAAGGCGAAACAGGCGTGTCTGGGATAATCTGGCCAAAACTTTTGATAATTCAGGGCTGACACGCCGACTACTAAGGGAATTGTGCACGACATCTCTCACCGGTTGCCAAAATGTAGAGGAATACGTCAGTAAAATTATGACAACGGCGCATAAATTGAGAAACATTGGGTTTAAAGTAGATGACGAGTGTAGTGTGAGTGAGTGGGTGTTAGGCACCTTACTACTCTCCGGTCTACCTGAGTCTTATCAACTCATGATAATTGCAATTGAAAGTTCCGGAATGAAAATAAGTTCAGATTTAGTTAAATCCAAAATTCTGCAAGATGTCAAAATGAATGAAATTCAAAACTCAGCATTTGCAATTAATCACAGTTTCAAAAAGAAAGGCAATAAGAAAACATTTCAAAAAGGGCCCCGGTGCTACAGTTGTAACAAATATGGCCACATAAGTACAGAGTGCAAATCAAAGAATAAAGGCCAGACGGAAAGCTCAAGTTATGCTGCAGCATTTATCGCCTCCGAAAACAGTAATGATTCATGGTACATTGATTCCGGAGCCTCTGTACACATGACTAGGCATGGTCACTTATTGTCACAAAAGTCAGAGCCATTGACCAGAACAATCAAGGTTGCCAATGATAAATCCCTGTCTGTGAAATTTTCTGGGCAGTTAACTCTAGATGTTCTTAATGCAATAAGACAATGCAATAAAGTACTGCTACAGAACGTGCTGTATGTGCCCGAGCTGGCAACAAATTTAATATCAGTCAGTAAAATAATAAGAAATGGTGGCCAAGTCAAATTTAACAGCAAAGGATGTTTTATTCGGAATAAAAATAACACTATAGTGGAAACAGCCGTTCTGATCAACAATATGTACCGATTAAACTTGTACAATGAACATGCATACATATCCGACGTTGATGAGGAAGATGCATATATATGGCACCAGAGAATGGGTCATCTGACTTAGATAAAATGAATGAAAATACAGAAGGAATGAAAATATTGAAGAAAAAGGACAATTTAACATACATAACATGCCTAGAAGCTAAACAGACAAGATTACCCTTCAAAAATAAAGGAACAAGAGCTACTAAACTACTTGAACTAGTGCTTTCCGATATGTGTGGTCCGATGGAGACAGAATCTCTGAGTGGTGCTAAGTATTTTCTCACCAAAAAAGGTTTTTGTTTATTTCTTGCATAAGAAATCCGAAGTGATAGATAAATTGAAAGAATTTGTGAAATGTGTGGAAAACCAACTAGAATGCAAAATCAAGTGCCTCCGCACAGATAATGGCCTTGAATTTATAAACAAGAATGTATCTGATCTGTTAAAAGGTAATGGAACCATACATCAGACATCAGTACCCTATACACCACAAAAGCCAAATGCATGTTGTTCAATGCAAAGTTACAGAAACAATATTGGGCAGAGGCTGTACATACAGCAGCATATCTTGTTACATTGTACTATGGTACATTTACCAAAAGAAAAGACAAAGAAATGGGATCCAAAGGCAACAAAAGCCATTTTCATTGGTTACTGCGATGATACCAAAGGCCACAGGTTCATTATTCCTACTACTGGAAGGATTGTCAAAAGCAGAGATGCAGTTTTCTTGGAGTCAACTGTTATTAGAAATTATGTTCCCGTCGACTTGACAGAGTAAAAAGATGAGTCGATGAGTGATGATTCCTTTGTGAAAATTCAAATGAGATGTCAACCTCCACAAACACTGCCACAAGTTCTGATGAATTTGAATCTGATGACTCACCTAACAGTAGTTTATATGTTCCTGATAGAAAATTGCAAGATCTGTCAACTTCAAAAATTACATTAAGGCCATAGGCATTAGGTAACAAAAATTTATCTTCAAAAACTGATGAATCCGAAAGTTACTTATGTTATGGTGAAGGAAATATGGACGTACCTATTACCTACAGTGACGCAATTAGTTCAGCTGAATCTGAAAAGTGGAAAATGTCAATAAAACAAGAGTTACAATCTCATTATGAAAACCAAACATGGACATTGGTTTAGAAACCTAAAGACGCCAAAATGATTGGGTGTAAGTGGGTGTTTAAAATAAAAGAAGAACCAACGGGTCCACGGTACAAGTCTCGTCTGTGTGCAAAGGGATATGCACAAACTAAAGGTATCGATTATGAAGAAACTTTCTCACCAACAGTCAGCTGATCCGCATGTGAAGCTCCAAAAAGGTGATACAGTGCCTGTGAAAAACTTACCATACAGAGAAGCAGTCGGCTCACTCATTTATCTAGCAACTGTAACTAGACCTGACATAATGTTTGCCGTTAGTTTGGTAAGTCAGTTTTTGCATTGTTACAATGAGTCTCACTGGAATGCAGTCAAGAAAATATTGAAGTACTTAAAGGGTACAATAGAATATGGTCTATGTCACCAATCTAAGCCTCAAATTACTGAGTTAATTAACAGTGATGCAGGTTATGCCAATGATGTTACATCAAGACGTTCTATGACAGGATATGTATTCATTAAAAATGGAGCCGCTATCACATGGTCTAGTCAGCGCCAACAAAGTGTAGCGCTCTCAACAACAGAGGCTGAATTTATGGCTGCCTGTGCAGCAGCCAAAGAAGTGATGTGGTTGAGACAATTACTCAGTGATGTGGGTGACTATAACCAGGGTTCTGTGTGCTTAAACATTGATAATCAAAGTGCGATAAATGTAATAAAAAACAGTGAATTTCATAAGCGCTATAAGCATATAGACATTAAGTATAATTTGTGAAAGAAAAATACTGTGAAAACATTATTTCTTCAAATTATGTAAGCACAGAGAGCCAACTAGCTGACATTTTTACTAAAGGCCTGCCTAGAGATAAATTTAAACTAATGAGATGTAAAATTGGCATGTGTCTAAAAGCTTAATTGTATTTCCAATAATTCAAAGGAAGGCTCTAATTTGAAGGGAGTGTTAAAGTATTTCTGTATAATCTGTACAATTTAAATTTCGCGCCTTCCAATTATAGACTAGACTGTATAATCTGTGCTCTCTCTCTACTCTGTGGAACATTGTAACGATCAGAGAGTTTGTATAGTAACCTAGAGGTAACATATTTAAGACGCAATTTCAACATCGGTATTCACTTTCGCACTAACAGATAACGTCATAAGCAAAAAGAGATAGATATACTTTTGTCCATGCCATCTTTTCTGCAAGTGTGACCGAGGATGCTATAAATACTTATTTATAGACATATATCAGAACTAGTTCTGTGACACTGTCATATCGATATTATCGAGTTTAGTTTAGGAGGATTTTCTACAAATTTGGTCAAATATCTGTAAGAATCGTCCCTGACTGCGGCTAATGTTATTTACTTTTTTTTAGGGAATCTTTATAATTATTTACACATTCGAGTACACATTCACTTTTATATAATAATGTTTATACATACCTTGTGCAAAAACGAGGTACATCATGAGATCAAAGTGACAGTTTTTGGTACACTCGTACGACTATAATGTACAAACAGGTACTGATCAATATACTGAAATATAATAAGCTAGTTCTTGTGCAAGACTGAAAATAAAGTTTACAGACGAGTATGTATAAGTATAAAAGTAACAAAATAAATAATAATAAAATGGTTCACAAATAATTATTTAATTTGAAAAATTAAAATGCGAAAATAAACATGATTCTCTTTATCCATAGATGGGTCGAGGGATAGCGATAGCGATGCAATAAAATGCAGTGAACACAAGCGAGAATATGATGAAGGTGTCCAGTTAGCATGTTTTATATTCTTTATCCCATTATTTCTTAAATAAGTACTCTTAGGAAACCTGTGCACAATCAATATTAGATTAATAATAACAAATAGCAAATAAACTTTAAGAAATACATTAAAGTAAGTAAAATAAAAATACAGTATCGATAAATCTTTCTTGTGACTTTTGTCACATCTCTAACATCAGAACGTAAGTACGTAAACTGTCATAGCTCTATTAGCGAACGCATAAAAGTTAATTATTTCACTACATATAATGGTTTAAATGATACTATACGTGCTCGACGTATTTAGAACTAAGATTCCTTTATTCCGGACAGCCTATGAAATGTATTCCCTGCACAATAATTTCAGTATGCTAGTCGATAACTCACCTGTGGAAAGATATCCTTTGATTATTTTGTGTTAATACACTCATTCTACTCTTGCAACTGATAGCCACACACGACATGGGTCATGCAGATAATTAAACAACAAAATTCTTCCTGATATAAACGAAACAACGGTGTGAAAACAGCGAAACACTTTAATTAGAGCTGCTAACCGATGGGTTACAACAGTGACTAAAAAGTTATCTCTTTGACGTTCAGGATGGTTGCGTTTGTCTATGTTTGTCTCTTTTTTTTTCATAGAGTTTTTCTATAAGCAAGAACGAGAGAATTGACAGTTTCTTTTTCGTCGTAAATACGTTATCTCTAGTTACTATACAAACTCTCTGGTAACGATAACGTGCATAAAATCTTAATTATATTAAATTACAAGAATATTAGTATCCAAGTCCTTTTATTCCAATACGTATCCGTCTGGTAACGTCATACCTGCAGTTAGTAGAGTTTCACAAATATGACAAAATAATGTCGCGCTGTTATCGTATGAAATAAACTCACACCTGTGTATTTTCTTTTGCATAAAATTAGTTAATCTAAAATAATCGAGATTCCTGACTTTATCGAGGACACACAAAGCTAATTCGTTATTATCATGGTCATTGTGTACTCTAGGCTTTACAAAAACACCATAGATTTTTAGAAATTGTTCACAATTGTTTGTGTCCTTTAAAAAAGACAAAAACAAAGAATAGAAGATTTTGAGGCCCTCACCTAAAGCTACGAATGGCGCCCAATTGATCTTGAGGTCTTTCTCACAAATAAATTGGCCTTGCTCTATTAACCAACTAAATATTAATTCTTTATTATTTTCAATAATGTCCATCAGCGATTTGTCAATTGTTACTTTTTTATGTAAAATACTGCGAACATTCGCAAAGTTAATTCCAGAAAAAATCACATCAAATATGAATTTAATCCAGACCATTTGATTTTCGATTTCATTTGTATTTTTTAATAAATCACAAACATATTCCACTGCAAAGTATTCAGCGAATGTCAGGTGTATAAAAATTGGTATTTCGTTTGCTACACCACATATCAGACCGGTTTTCTCTCGTCCCTTTTCTATACATTTTATTGTCTCCTTGATATCTCGCAAGTCTTTCTCAGTAAACAATTCGTCAATGCGTTGATTGAAAATAGCATAAGCGGCCAGTTTTTTATACTTTGCTTTACAATCTGCAAGTTCTTTGTCGTAAGCAATCATAATATCAGGATTATAAATGTCCATTTTGTTTTTATCTTCAAACCGTATCTTTTTTAATTTCGTTTCTAAGTATTGTTCGTAAAAATTAAATGTGTTAACGTCTTGTTTCCAATTGTTACTAAAGTTTCCAACGTCTTTTATACGGTTTATACAAAAATCTGCCATCAAAAATAAATGTAAAGGATTGTTGTAATTTCTATATTCGCCGTTATAATCACGTGAACTAAATTCATTAATTTCCTGTAGGTAACGTAGAAGGTGGGTGTCGGAATTTTCATCAAGACTTCGATCGAATGTCCAAAAAGTATTGCATGAGCATTTAATCCTTTCTATCAAAAAGCTGCTTGCGCTGAGGTACATTTCACTAAGAGGAAACTGAAACGCATCGCCGTAGAATTTTTCTAATTGTATAAACTTCAGGAAGTCACGTACATTTACCATTTGCGTCCTATCAAGTTCCTTCAGATTCAAATTGGACTTCCAAATTTTATTTAAATATTCGTTCTTTATCTCACGAGAAAAGAGATTTATTTTATAAGCATCACCAAAAGCTCTTTGTAAAATAGTTTCAATTTCAGTATACGACCTGCTTGTGACCCATATTTTATGCTTTTTAGGATGGTTATTGATAACTTCTATACATTTTAAAGCCTCATTTATGTAATGCGGACTGATTTCGTCGACGGCATCAAATAGAAATACCATCGTGCCTTCATTAAAAAAATGTAGAAACAACTTTAATTCGAACTCACTCAACTGATCCCCTGTACAATCCTTGAGGTGCACAGAAACATTTTGTTCCTCCAACGAAATATTCACATCACTTTGTTTGCCAAGTTTCATGCGGAGTATAACTTGACACATAAACTTTAAAGTCTCTACTAAGTCGATGGTTGTTTTATCTTCCTTCCACTTGCTAAGTTCTCTCGAGTATTCTAACAAGTTAACCCTTACAATCCATACTTCTGGGCGGTCTTTTTTGGTTATAAGCGATAAATGAGTAAGTAGAGTTGATTTGCCCATCCCGGGCTCTTCTGTTACAAGTACAACATCATCTTCTATATCATAAAGAGTTTTTGGTAAGAGAGTGGGTCCATTGGCCTTATGCACCTTTCTGTCAATATACAAGTGCTTTTTTTCATCATAATCTCCTGAGACAATTAGTTTACCGAGTTGAATGGTGTCCTTACTAATTATTTTGGTTAGAATATCTCCTTTCACATATGCTTTTGATTTATCATCGATTATCAAATCTAATCTTACTTCTACGCCTTGAAACATCACTCTAGTAGTCTCCAAGATGCTCTTCTGTGACTCTTCACTCATGTCATTCAGACTATTTTCATCATGTACAGGGCTATCTGCTCTTGGGAAATAATTCTGTAATGTTTCAACTGACAAAGAATTGGTAATAATAATAAATCTTTTGGTTAGAATAATTTTCGCGATGTTTTCTAATGTTTTGATATCTTTTGTGGAATGTTGTATTTTATCGCATACAAAAATAATAAGTTTTTCTCTATGTATATTCTTCAACTCTGTGCGTAATACATTACGATCTTTCGTTAGTAGATTTACTATATATTCTAGATCTAACAGAACGTGGTCCTTATTCTTGAAATGATGCAACACTTTAACAACAGTCAGCTCGCTGTTCTCTGTAATGATGACAGTATTCGAGTGATCCTGCAAGTTCCAGGAGCTCACCGCGTCATCTGTAAATGTGTAATCAATCAAATGTTTTATTTTGCTCATACATATTATGTTTATTGAGCTCAACAATGGGTTTTTTATAATATGATTTACTGCATTCTCAAATATATCGCTGTCTTTTGTAAGATACGGTGCCCGTCCTGGCTGCATCCACCATTTCTGTATTCCGTCGTGATATTTAAGAAACATTGCATCAGTTTTAGCTTGGAAGTAGTTTGGGTGATCAAGATGGTACTCTTCTATATTGTCTTTTAACATTTCCTCCACGCGGTTCTCATTGGCTTGTTTGCTATAGAATAGCAGTCTGCTCAAGAAATCTCTCGCTAGAGTCTCTTCATACTCACTGCAGTCGAAAAAAAGTTTTGGGAACTTGTTTACACTGAAACTAAAACGAATTTCATGCAAATTGGCAATTTCGTCAGTTAATTTTTTATATAGCATTTGAGCATGATCTCCAAGTATTGCCCAGTTATCTGTAATCTTCATCAGTTTGGTGTTATCGTCAAGCACAAATAAATTTCCGATGGCTCCAGCTATACCTCCATTAAGCTGCAAGAATCCATTGTCTAAAGAGTTATCTACAGTGACTATGTTACTTGCTTTAGGCATGGACATCAAATCTTTTACTTTTGAAGTTAAATATTTTATTCTTCGCGCTTTCTTTGTATCACTGCCACTTAACGTCAGGTCTTTGTTACCAAACGCAGCCGGGACTTTCAGACCCTTTGATAATATTTCTCTTGCAGCCAGATCAAAAGCTTCATTGACAGTCGATCGAGAAACGTCCACTTGATGTAATTGTGAATTGAAGTCTTTAGTATATGTTTTTACAAATTCTAGCTGGCCATTGTTATATGTTAGAACGGTCCCTATCAGTTTGCTTAGTTTTGTAACGTCAGTGGGCTCGGCTAAGTATTCAGACAGTAGATTATTTACATCAGACGTTTTTATCTTTCGTCTTTCAAGAATCTCTTTGTAAAGTGTATCTTTGAAAAGTTTGGGATATCGATCTTTGGTATCGAAGAAGTCTTCTCGAAAGGTAGCGATTCGGTGTCCATCTTGTTCAATTGCTGAAATGTCGACAACTTCTAGCGCCAGAACGACATGATAGATTAGTATCAACTCATCAGATAGCATCATTTGAAATTTTCTTTCACCACTTATAAAAGCGGCTAACTGTTTGGCTAGTGAGATAATTTGGTCTTCCATAAATATTTTGCACAGGAACTTTATATCCGTATTACGTTTATAAGGTTGCTTGGCTGTGCCCTCGGTACCAATAAGCTCGTTCAGTTTTGAGGCAAAATCAATTTCAACCGGGTCATTGTCAAATGTATCTTTTCCGGACGTGTATATAACGAAGAAACTTTCTGTTTCTTGAAATTTACCTTGAAACAGGTCGCCTTTATAATCCGATTCAAATGTCTCTCTAATTTTCAAATAACTGCGAAAATATTTCATCATATTGATATCGAGAGTCTGTTCGCTGTCGTCTTTATGTTTGGCCTGTATGGACACAATCACAGGTTTCGGCAATCCCTTCACTTTGACCTTGAAGCAAATATCATCGAATGCCCCTATCTCAGCGATATTGGAAGCTAGCTGAAACTCTTCGATACTGTCGTCATGCTTCGCTCTGTAGAATATCAAGCTGAGCAGCTTGGTCTCGTACAGCTGCCCGCGAATCCCCGACGTTCCTTCACTTTTTTTGTACGTTGCAACACTCATATTGACTATAAACTACTTTACTTAACAATGTCTTCAAGGTTGGATATCAACACGGAGGCAGGCGGCACTCGCAGATACGGGAGCACTCGGCAGCTTCAAACTTCTAAATGTCTGGCTGACGACCTGAACCTGCAAACAATCAGACATCTTCATTTACAATGTGACTAGCAACCAAATTTTCGTCGATCTGCTACTAACGAGTCCCATGTTACTTTGGCCATATCGCCCGGAGACAACCAGACAAGCTGATAAAACTGGTTGTAGCGAGAAAAATGGTCAGATCTGATCAGGACTGTAATCGACAGGACTCACGGTGAATACTGCCCTGAGAAGAGCCGAGGACAGAGTGGCCTGGAAGCAGCTCGGCAGTGACTCCGTCAATAAAAACAACGAATAGGAAGAGAAAACACTAGAGAATTCTAACATTAAAGTGTAGTGTAAACATTGCTTGACATACATTTCCTGCAGTACAGTCTACATCTCTCTCGCTAATCCACCACTCGATAACCGGACAAGTACATATAGTACCACATTTCACCAGTTATGTTTAAGTCGCAACAGGGGCCGAGCCTGTTGCCATCAACCGGCCACAAGACCTGACTCCGAGCTGCTACTGAGAAATTCCAGATAGGAAAACGAACCCAAGACCAGCAGTAGTGCTTGCGAGCACTAGACCAACGAGGCACCGCCCTAGGGCCGCTACTGAGCGTTGTCCTCGTCCTGTTTTTTTCTGTTTTCATTCAAAGATATTCGGAACTGCGCAATGACCTTCATGCGGCGGTGCGTAGGTGAGAAAAAACATCCAGATTGTGTAGTGCCCACTGATACACAGGCAGGTAGCATTATGATCTGGAGCTGCATGGCTACCGATAGTGTCGGCAGAATCTTTCAAGCTGCGAAGGCCGTAATCCGTATGTATAATGCAAAGTACACATGCACCTAAATGTATTAGAAACTGCGCTATCGGTACGCGTACTTACATATTTGATCATATAAATTTGGATGGCGTCATATTGCAACAGAATAATAAATACGTCCTGACATGTATCAGGGACCACAATGCGCTGGCCTAAAGACAACAATATTAACTTGATACATTACTAGCTGTTGGCCGCGGCTTCGCGGCTATACTAATAATCTATACTAATACTAATCTATACTAATATTATAAAGAGGAAAGATTTATTTGTTTGTTTGTTTGTACCGAATAGGCTTCGAAACTAATGGACCGATTTAAAAAATTCTTTCACCAATATAAAACTACATTATTCCTGAGTGACATAGGCTACTTTTTAATCCCGAAAACGGGTACTGTGGGGTGGTCCACGGGAGCGAAGCCGCGGGGAACAGCTAGTAATATTATAAAGAGGAAAGATTTTTTTGTTTGTTTGTTTGTACCGAATAGGCTCCGAAACTACTGGACCGATTTGAAAAATTCTTTCACCAATAGAAAGCTACATTATTCATGAGTGTCTTTATAAATAATTAAGGCTGATAAATCATAACATCGCTAATTAAGAAAAACAATCACATTAAAAATTACGTAATGAGGTAGTCATAAATATTTTCATAAACTGGAATCAACATAGTTATGGGTACCTATTACATATCTAGAAATTTAGATGTATTTTAACACCATCGCTTAAACAATGTAAGACGAAGAAATGATTATACTACTAAACTCCGTAAACGACTTCTTTTTAATGCCTTGAACTGTCCAACTGCGATGCGGTTCTATAGAATAGAATAGAATATACTTTATTGTACACCAAAAAAAGAAGTTACACATCTCTTTTACAACAAAACTTATTTATACGGGTACAAAGGCGGCCTTATCGCTGAAAGCTCAATAATCTCTGTGTATGATAGAGATTTAGGCGAATTGAAATACCTTACAAGGATATATATTATACCTAATTAAGGACTGTAATTTGAATCGGTCAATTTGCGTACTGGACAATTTGCGAATTGGAAATTTTGAGCACACTGGACATTATGCGAATTTGACATAATGCGCCCAAACGGCCTGTCTCAGATATACTATCGTACAGTGTCTATGGCGCCTAACTACTGTATTTATTTATATTTATTTATTTATATACACTTTATTGTACACCTTAATAAACAAGAAAAAAAGAAACTTAAAACTATAATATACAATGGGCGGCCTTATCGCATTCCGCGATCTCTTCCAGGCAACCTGGAATGGACAGAAATACCTGGACATGACATGGGGTTGTCAGTGGTGCGACAATAGCAACAATAAACATAAAATAGATACTCACTAGAAACAAAAATACATACATATGTTAAATAATAGATACATAAATACATGCATACTTAATATATAAGCACATTATGTCAAAAACCAATAGCACAATCACAGCGATAGGTAATGTTCTTTGATGAGTTTTTTAAATACAGGCAACGACTGAGCACGTTTTATTGAGTCAGGCAATGCATTCCACAGACGAGCAGCCTGGACAGTAAAAGATTTATCCATGAAAGTTGTGGAATGCATTGGCATTTTAAGTCGCAAGTTATCTGATGACCTTAGAGATTTCGTGTGAGAATCGCAGATAAACTGAAAACGATCCTTGAGGTAAAGAGGGGTGTAAGGAGTAAAGAGCACTTTAAACAAAAGAGAAAGAATATGAGCATTCCGGCGAAGGCGAATTGGCAACCACTTGAGCTTTACACGAAATTCGGAAACATGGTCATATTTGCGCAAACCAAATATGAACCTTATACAAAAATTTTGAAGCCGCTCAAGTTTATCGAGTTGTTCTTGAGTAAGGTCAAGATAGCTGGCATCAGCATAATCAAGGATGGGAAGAAGAAGAGATTGTGCAAGCGCAATCTTAGTGGCAGTTGGAAGAAAATTACGCAGTCTCCTCAAAGTTGCAGCAGATGAAAACAACTTGCGGCTAACTTCTTGCAGTTGAGCAGTCCAAGAGAAGCTCTTGTCGATGAGTATCCCCAAGTTTTTAACTTTCTCACTGAAGGGAATTACTGAATTGTCAAAAAGAACTTGGGGAAGACACGTCCAGTCAATCCTAGAAACCAATCTAGAACTGCCCACTACAATTACCTGCGTCTTTACAGGGTTGACCATAAGCCCATACCTCCTGCTCCAATCGCAAATGCGAGCCAGATCAGTATTGATGGTAGCTATAGCCTCAGACAGCTTTCCGAGAGGAGCTCGCGAGTATAATTGCAGATCGTCTGCATAAAGATGGTAGGAAGAAATTAGTTCATTGGAGATTGAGTTTATAAAAACTGCGAAAAGTAATGGGGATAAAACGCCACCCTGTGGTACCCCGGCAGAAGTACTACACCAGGACGACAACTTCTCTCCGATGTTAATACGTTGCCGGCGCCCGGACAGGTAACTACGAAACCAGTCAACCACCGATGGAGATATATTAAGAGAGCATAGAATGCCAAGCAAAACATCGAAATCAACAGTATTAAAAGCATTACTGAAATCCAGCAATGCCAAGACCGTGAGATTACTGCTTTCCATGGCTCACCGAATATCATCCGTAATGTTGAGAAGAGCTGTGGAGGTGCTGTGACCAGGACGGAAGCCGGACTGGAAGGGATTGAGGAGATTATTTTTGGTCAGGAAAGTGCTCATTTGATTATGGATTAACCGTTCTAGGACTTTGGACAGGAATGGTAAGACAGATATTGGACGGTATTCAGAAAAGGATGTGGGATTGGACTTTTTTGGTAAAGGAATTATCTGTGCATCTTTCCATGATAATGGAAAGACACCGCTAGACGCAGAACAGTTAAGGATGTGGCAAATGACAGGAAGGATAACGTCCAGCACCGGGAGTAACATTTTACGGCTGATACAGTCACTTCCTATTGCATTGGAAGTAATTGATAGTATGGTCTTCTTAACATCACATGCGGTGAATTGACTAAAAACAAATGGAGCATAACTGGGAGTCGGAAGAGATGAAAGATGATCCAATGTATTCAATTTTACTGTCCTATCGAAATTGGACGAAGCTGAGAAATGATTATTCAATGCATCGATATCTAAATCTTTAGGGATAGACTCTTGTCGCGTTTTACCGACCCCCAATGATCTTAGAAAATTCCAAACTTTGGATGAGTCTCCGTTTTGGACAGAGTTATGAATGTGTTGGCGATTAGCATTCCTACACACCTTGTTGCAGAGGTTGCGGATAGAGGCATATTTGTCCCTATTCGCATCAGTAGGTCGTCGCTTATATTTGGCCTTCGCCGCAACTTTTTTGTGCATTAACTTTTTGATCTCATCTGTCAGCCACGGCGCCGGCAAATGCCTAACTTTAACAGCTCGTACAGGAGCATGAACATTATAAAGCTCGATGAGTTTAGTGGTAAAGATATTAACCTGCTCATCGACCGACGTGGAGGCAATCAGATGAGACCAATCAATATTGCTGGCATCCTCGCAAAGGCCGTCAACGTTCATACCACCAAAATTGCGTTGCATGAGAACTTTGGCTTTAGCCTTAGGTGGACGAATTTTATAAGAAAGAAAAATCAGGTCATGATGAGAAAAGGCGTCGGCTCCGCATTGGCCATGCTTAGCCACGCGATCAGGAGAGGAGACAAAAATCAAGTCAAGAAGCGAAGGAGTACAATTTGGCAAATTGTGAGTAGAACATAGCGGCAGAATGGAAAGATTGCTAGAAGTTGCAACATTAGTCAGAGAAGAAGAGCGATGATCTTTTTTCAGGAGACAAGTGTTAAAATCACCCATGATTATGCTATGACTGTAAGAAGGGACCAGAAGTTCTAAGAGATTTTCAAAAGATGCGAAGAAATTGATGCGTAAGGAGGGACAATAATAGACGCCAAGAAGTAATTTTGAGTGGTGTAGTTCAACCTCAAGAAAGAATTGTGTTCACCAGCATTTGATGGCGGTGGCTGCGCTGACACATGGACTACAGAGAAGGGAATGTGTGCACGGAGGTATATGGCAACACCACCACCACCACCAACCGTCCTGTCGTTTCTTATGAGTACGAAACCAGGAAGAGAGTAGCAAGTTGAAGGGAGGCAAGGTTTAAGCCATGACTCGGATACAAGAATAGCATGAATATTTTTACAGTCAAAACTTGCCAACATATCGTGGAAATGGGCCGGAATACTCTGAGCGTTAATATGAATCACGTTAAAATTCCTTGGAACATCAGAGAACTGCGCCTCAAGACTGTCTGCAAGAGAAGGAATGCTCACAAAACTGTCATCACTGCCTGCCGAAAAATAACTATTGTTATCGCTGCTGTCAGCCTTCTGATCTATAGACATAAATATTTCCTATAACAATATTAATACAATATATGAAACCCTATCTTATAACTTACAACCAATAACAAGTTCACCTGCTAGTTGCGTTAATACGTTATAAAGATTAAACAAAAAACTAGATGAGTGACCGGGTAACACTAGTACAACCAAAATAACTTGTGACGAGAAAAAAATAAAACTAATAATAACTAATATTTGCGCCGTTACCTAAAAACGGAACGCACCCAAATAAAAACAAACAATTGACGTTAAACTGACAGTATTAGAGTGACGTACTGACAGTGACTTATGACATTTGTGTCTGACGTAAAATTGTAAACATTACATAAAAAATAATGTGAAGGTGAAAAACAAAACAAGAAAATAATATTGGCTATTACCCGGCCCTTCAGTAACATATTACTAAGAAGAAATCACTTCTTCACAGCAGCAGCACGCTTTAATCTTGCGGTCTTCATAGCAGCCGCGTTCGGAACAGAGCCCGGCACTGGCACTTTGGGATCGCTCTGCTTCGGCTCACAGGGAATCGGCGCAATCTTATCCAGTTCAGCAAAAGATTCTACCCGATGCCGCGTATCATTGGCACCAAGGACATATACGCATCCAGCCTTGGTCCAGCTCTTAGAAACGCCAAATCTTTCCCTTGCAGCTAGGAATATGTCATGCCGCCCCTTTGTCAAAAATTCGGACAAGGTGATGCCCGAACCTCTTAATTTGGCTTTAGCGAACCAAACTTTGTCCCGAACAGCGAGGCTGCCAACCTTGAACAGTATAGGCCGGGTTTTGCTTGCCACTGCTCGTCCCATCCTGTGGCACCGGCTGATGTCCGCCACGGTGAATTCAGACATCTGGAGCTTGCTACGTACCACCTCAGTTAACACCTTGGCGGTATCTTCCTTCTGCTCCTCGCTCACCCCGTGCAAAAGCAAGATCTTCCCCCGGCCTCGCATCTCTATTTGGTCAACACTTCGGGCTAGAAGCTCCACCTGACTCTGAAGGCTGTTGAGAGCTTGCGAGATGAAAGTCCGGAAGACAGCAAACTCTGCTGCTAGGCTGGAACTTGTGACAGGTGATGGAGGGGCCTTCTGCAGTTCAGCCTCAAAGACGGACATGCGTGTGTGAAATAAGTCCTTGAGATCACTCAAAGTGCTTGCCAGTGAATCCATAGTAATGATTTGATATTAAAAGTGTTTTGAAGAGAAGATATTGTGAGGAGATAACGCTACACCAGCAGGTACCGACTATGAACTTTCAAAATATGACATTAAATGACTGTAAATATTATTATATTAAATTATTATAAATTTTAATTAAGAGCGTTTGTTTTTTAATGCAACTGGTACAACTACCCACAAGAAAAATCTGAAAACTGTATCTATAGTTTTCAATTAGTGTTTTTTTTTTGTCATCTCATTACTTCTGATATTGCCTTTAAATCAAACAAATTTGATCTCTTTATAATGTTAGTTTAGATTAGAAGGAAACGTGTGGCGCCGATCACAAGTAACATGGGACAAGGTCAGGAAGATACTGAAAATTTGTTTAGATTAACCTAAGCTGTATTTTGTGGCAATTAAGTGCCATCCCAACTACTATAGCTCTTCTACTCCATTCCCTTTAGTTCTCTTAAGGTACACTTCCAAGCGACACTGGAAATTCGTGGCAAGAAGGTCTAAAGTGCCGTGTAACACGCATCGCCTACACCGCAGTAACAGTGGTTAGACTGGGAACGAGTAAGCGATGCGTATTTCACGGCGCTTAGTACCTTCTCTCCGCGAATTTCCAGAGTCGCTGACCCGATTTGCACAGAAGACCGTTAATTACGTTTCATGGCTAAGAACTTCACAGCTAGGCACCCTATCTCAGAAATAGTACTATTTCCTTATTACTTTTTTACAGATGCATGAAGAATCCTTAGTACCGCTCGGCGCGTGCGCCGCCTGTGCCAGCACAGCCCTCGCAGCCCAAGAATTCCGCCTCTTTGTGAAAAACTCAGAAAAACTATGGCGGAAAGCTATCTTCAACCTCGCTAGCATACCAAACTCAGGAAACGCGCCCGCCTAATCAGTCTTTGCATTCGTAAAGACATCAGACCTCTCGGTACAAACAATCAAAGACTACAACACTAACGATCCCAAAGCGATCCTTAATCCTTAAACCTAGAGGAGCGCGTATTGGACCGTGAATTTTAAACATATACGTGGTATATATTTTTGTTATCACCTCTTAAAACCCTATATTTTCATACCCCACTCGATGGGATCCGAAGAAAAAAAATTGGCACCCCTACAATATGGCGCCCAAAATCCGCCATGTTTCTTTTTTTTAACGACACTTATCTAAGAACACTTGATCGGCCGAGACCTATCTAACGAAGTCATAATTATAAAATTCCGTCAAGTGTTTTGGAAGATACGAGGTAATAAAGAATATTACTTACATACATATGTATGTATGTACAAGATACGCGCGAAAAACATAACCCTTTCCTTGCAGCCGGGTAAAAATAAATGGGCACCATATATGTCAAAAATATCTGCCTAGAAATACATAAAAACCAGTAGACGCCTGCAGTCGGCGCGGAGTCACACCATTCAAACAGAATAAGAATTATTAACTTAGCAGAAAAAAATAATAAGAATAGACTAAAAGTCATCCATATGGCTAGATCAATCGAAATCTTACTTTGATGTAAACATTGGCTACCTATATTATTTAAGCAAAAATCAAGGTGCCCAATCTGGAGCGTTTTCTGGGCCCTTATGCGCCTTCTCTAAATGTTTCTTCAACTCATGCCTCCTAACAAAGTTCGCAGGGCACTTCGGACAAGGCAACCTAAATCCTTTGTTATGTCTCCGCTTGGCATGGTCCGACCTACGAGACGCAGAAATAAACTTTTCCCCACAATCTTCACATTCATAAGGCCTCTCACCTGTATGCCTTCGTATATGGTAAACGGCGTCCATTTTGGAAACTAGTTTCGCGCCACAAATGTCACATTCGAAATTTCGAACGCGTGTAT
The DNA here is from genome assembly GCA_945859665.1 of Anorthoa munda. Classification (NCBI taxonomy): domain Eukaryota; kingdom Metazoa; phylum Arthropoda; class Insecta; order Lepidoptera; family Noctuidae; genus Anorthoa; species Anorthoa munda. The sequence goes on along the minus strand of OX243919.1, from coordinate 1,935,423 downwards.
GTACAACGTTGTGTTCAGCCAGTCTTGCGTGAGTGTAAAACCTTTTGCCGCACCACTAGCACTGATGAGGTCGTACGTCCATGTGAATCCAGAGAAAATGGTTTTTGAGTTGAGGTCTAGAGTTATACGTTTTGCCACAGTGAGCACAAGAGAAGGTAGCAGGATCGCGGATGATTGATCGTCGGTTTCTAGGGACATCTTGCGCATTAGGCTTAGCATCAGGTTCGAATTGAGACCTATGTTCTCTATAGCACCCTCGATTGGTGAACTGAACGCAGCATGCGCGACAAGTCCTAACTGCATGCATTTGTGAATGAGATTCGAAGGACGCAGTTCTAGGGAACGTCCTGCCACAGTCTGTACACGTCAACGCTCCAGCTTTGTGCGCCTTTTGCACGTGTTTCTTCAATAGTGTTGTATTTGGGCATAAGATCGGGCACTTTTTACATAGGAAGTAAATCTTATTATGTACAGAAGACAGATGTTCTTTCTTGCATTTCTTTCCCTCTAACGAAGACCACTTTTTCTCTCTCTTTATGTCCACTATTTCGTAAATGCATATTTAAGTAGTAAGGGCTAAGGAAGGTCTTTCCACAATCCGGACAGTGAAATCGGTCCAGTAGTTTCAGAGCCTATTCGGTAGGGTAGGTAGGGTAGGGTAGGGTAGGGTAGGGTAGGTAGGGTAGGTAGGGTAGGTAGGGTAGGTAGGGTAGGTAGGGTAGGTAGGGTAGGTAGGGTAGGTAGGGTAGGTAGGGTAGGTAGGGTAGGTAGGGTAGGTAGGGTAGGTAGGGTAGGTAGGGTAGGTAGGGTAGGTAGGGTAGGTAGGGTAGGTAGGGTAGGTAGGGTAGGTAGGGTAGGTAGGGTAGGTAGGGTAGGTAGGGTAGGTAGGGTAGGTAGGGTAGGTAGGGTAGGTAGGGTAGGTAGGGTAGGTAGGGTAGGTAGGGTAGGTAGGGTAGGTAGGGTAGGTAGGGTAGGTAGGGTAGGTAGGGTAGGTAGGGTAGGTAGGGTAGGTAGGGTAGGTAGGGTAGGTAGGGTAGGTAGGGTAGGTAGGGTAGGTAGGGTAGGTAGGGTAGGTAGGGTAGGTAGGGTAGGTAGGGTAGGTAGGGTAGGTAGGGTAGGTAGGGTAGGTAGGGTAGGTAGGGTAGGTAGGGTAGGTAGGGTAGGTAGGGTAGGTAGGGTAGGTAGGGTAGGTAGGGTAGGTAGGGTAGGTAGGGTAGGTAGGGTAGGTAGGGTAGGTAGGGTAGGTAGGGTAGGTAGGGTAGGTAGGGTAGGTAGGGTAGGTAGGGTAGGTAGGGTAGGTAGGGTAGGTAGGGTAGGTAGGGTAGGTAGGGTAGGTAGGGTAGGTAGGGTAGGTAGGGTAGGTAGGGTAGGTAGGGTAGGTAGGGTAGGTAGGGTAGGTAGGGTAGGTAGGGTAGGTAGGGTAGGTAGGGTAGGTAGGGTAGGTAGGGTAGGTAGGGTAGGTAGGGTAGGTAGGGTAGGTAGGGTAGGTAGGGTAGGTAGGGTAGGTAGGGTAGGTAGGGTAGGTAGGGTAGGTAGGGTAGGTAGGGTAGGTAGGGTAGGTAGGGTAGGTAGGGTAGGTAGGGTAGGTAGGGTAGGTAGGGTAGGTAGGGTAGGTAGGGTAGGTAGGGTAGGTAGGGTAGGTAGGGTAGGTAGGGTAGGTAGGGTAGGTAGGGTAGGTAGGGTAGGTAGGGTAGGTAGGGTAGGTAGGGTAGGTAGGGTAGGTAGGGTAGGTAGGGTAGGTAGGGTAGGTAGGGTAGGTAGGGTAGGTAGGGTAGGTAGGGTAGGTAGGGTAGGTAGGGTAGGTAGGGTAGGTAGGGTAGGTAGGGTAGGTAGGGTAGGTAGGGTAGGTAGGGTAGGTAGGGTAGGTAGGGTAGGTAGGGTAGGTAGGGTAGGTAGGGTAGGTAGGGTAGGTAGGGTAGGTAGGGTAGGTAGGGTAGGTAGGGTAGGTAGGGTAGGTAGGGTAGGTAGGGTAGGTAGGGTAGGTAGGGTAGGTAGGGTAGGTAGGGTAGGTAGGGTAGGTAGGGTAGGTAGGGTAGGTAGGGTAGGTAGGGTAGGTAGGGTAGGTAGGGTAGGTAGGGTAGGTAGGGTAGGTAGGGTAGGTAGGGTAGGTAGGGTAGGTAGGGTAGGTAGGGTAGGTAGGGTAGGTAGGGTAGGTAGGGTAGGTAGGGTAGGTAGGGTAGGTAGGGTAGGTAGGGTAGGTAGGGTAGGTAGGGTAGGTAGGGTAGGTAGGGTAGGTAGGGTAGGTAGGGTAGGTAGGGTAGGTAGGGTAGGTAGGGTAGGTAGGGTAGGTAGGGTAGGTAGGGTAGGTAGGGTAGGTAGGGTAGGTAGGGTAGGTAGGGTAGGTAGGGTAGGTAGGGTAGGTAGGGTAGGTAGGGTAGGTAGGGTAGGTAGGGTAGGTAGGGTAGGTAGGGTAGGTAGGGTAGGTAGGGTAAGGTAGGTAGGGTAGGGTAGGTAAGGTAGGTAGGGTAGGGTAGGTAGGGTAGGTAGGGTAGGTAGGGTAGGTAGGGTAGGTAGGGTAAGGTAGGTAGGGTAGGGTAGGTAAGGTAGGTAGGGTAGGGTAGGTAGGGTAGGTAGGGTAGGTAGGGTAGGTAGGGTAGGTAGGGTAGGTAGGGTAGGTAGGGTAGGTAGGGTAGGTAGGGTAGGTAGGGTAGGTAGGGTAGGTAGGGTAGGTAGGGTAGGTAGGGTAGGTAGGGTAGGTAGGGTAGGTAGGGTAGGTAGGGTAGGTAGGGTAGGTAGGGTAGGTAGGGTAGGTAGGGTAGGTAGGGTAGGTAGGGTAGGTAGGGTAGGTAGGGTAGGTAGGGTAGGTAGGGTAGGTAGGGTAGGTAGGGTAAGGTAGGTAGGGTAGGTAAGGTAGGTAGGGTAGGTAGGGTAGGGTAGGGTAGGGCAGGTAGTTAGGGTAGGTAGGGTAGATGAATGTTTGGTGTTTTTATGGCAAAACAATGTTTGCCGGGTCAGCTAGTATTATATATTACTAGCTGATCCCCGCGGCTTCGATCCAGTGGGCCACCCCACAGGAGCCGTTTTCGGGATAAAAAAAATAGCCTATGTCACTCAGCAATAACGTAGCTTTCTATTGGTAAAAGAATTATTCAAATCGGTCCAGTAGTTTCGGAGCCTATTCGGTACAAACAAACAAATAAACAAACAAAGAAAAAAATATTTCCTCTTTATAAGATATAGATAAATAAACGTATGCGTCATAGGTCGCAAACCGGGCAAGACATCTGTAAACGTCTAAAAAGTTAATAAATTATAATTTTATTTTTATTTTTTATAACTAAAGTAAATATTCAAATTATGCACATCTAGGGAAAAATCATATAAGACTAAGGCGATGCAGAGCCTGTACTATTGTAGAAGGAAAATAATAGGAAGTTTTACATAAGTCCTATTATAATTAAGTTTGGATGGATGTTTGTTACTCATTATCACCAGTTTGGTTGAAGGAATCTGGATGAAATTTGGCGCAGAGATAGATTATAGTCTGGAATAGCACATATATTACTTTTTAACCCGGCAGTATATTCCCGTGGGATAGTTCCTGATATCCACGAAAAACCACTGCCAAAAACTTAAAGGATTTTTCTTACTGATGGTTTATTAATTTATTTTTCAATTCAATTCAATTCAATTCAATCATTTATTTCGGACCATGATCCATAATTTGTTAGTAAACACTTATGACTATGTTAGTAAATTTACATAATATGGAAGGCAATGTCAAACTAATATAAATAAATAAATAACAAATACATTATGAAATAAGCCAAATCAGTTCATATACCTATTTCCCGTTGCACTGGAGCCGCCACTGTGCAAGCGGGTCCAGTACCCCAGGAAAGGGCAGTCCGGTTTATCCGCAATAACCTTTAGGACACCGTTTACGCTCCCCCGCATCCTGTGCATCAGGGATGCTGACCTCTTCCGCATTATTGCCTGAAAACTATCAGTTTTTGCTTCTGCAAACATCCCCGATGCACTACAGAAACGTGGGAGCCCCAACAGTATCCTAAAAGCATTATTATACTGGACCCGGAGAACGTTGTAAGCCCTCTGCGTATGTCTAACCCACAGGCTGCACGTGTAGAAGGTCTGGCAATACGCCTTGAAAAGTGTAATTTTCACTTCCTTCGTACATCGCGCAAACCTGCGGGCCAGCATATTGCATCGGACTGACAACGCCCTCCGTTCCCTCTCGATGTCATCGTCATCGTGCAGATCCTCATTTAAAATGTGACCTAGGTATTTCAATCTTGTCACCCTCTTTAGTGGTACACCATAAAGGCACACCGGAGGAACTACCCTAGGCTTCTTTGTACCCACCCTGAACACCATAACCTCACTCTTCCCCACATTATACAGGAGGCCATGTGACTCGGCGTATCCTTCACACACCTCAAGCAACCGTCTGAGTCCGTCAATTGAAGGGCTCAGCAGCACCATGTCATCGGCGTAACTTATGCTGTTTATCATCTGCCCATCAATGGAGCATCCGACACCAGTACCGCTGAGCTCCTCAATCAACCGATTGACGTATAGGCTGAAGAGCGCCGGGGAGGTCAAACCTCCCTGCCTGACCCCACACTCCAAACCATAAGACCCGGACAATACACCCGACCATCTGACCAGGTTAATTTGATTGTCATACCAGTACTGCAGAAGGTCAACTAGCTCATCAGCAATACCCTGTTCGCGTAACTTTGGCCACAGTATGTCATAATTAACCAGGTCAAATGCCTTGGATAGATCCAAGAAGGCAGCGTACACTGGCGTGCTTCTGTCAGTATAGTACCTGACGGTGTGCTTGAGCGCCAGAATAGCAGTCTCCGTGGAAAGCCCAGCCCTAAAACCAAACTGGGCATCCTGCAGACTGAGCTGTTGAGTTACTCTCCGCTCAAGCACACCGTCCAGAACCTTTGCAGTTATAGTCGCTAGGGATATTGGCCTGTAGTTATGTCTGTCCGAGACATCCCCGGCTCTATTCTTGACTATGGGGACAACCATTGTCCTCATCAGTTCAGTGGGAAGATAGGAGTGCCTGACACAGAAGTTATAGAACATTGACAAGACCCTAGGTAGATGCGGACCAGCACACTGAAAATGTTCTATGCTAAGGCCATCGTGACCCGGTGACTTACCCCTGGTCATAGACTTTATAATTTTGCTGATTTCCTTTGAGGAAATGCTAATTGGTACCTCAGAGACTTGTCTTTTGGGGTCACGATCCCTCGCCTTCGATGGAAGTCGCGAGGCTACCCGAAAGTGCCTCATGAACATGTCCGCCACCTCCCCCGCGCCCGTCTTGCCATCAACGCTCACCGGAACAACAAGTTTCGGGCTCAAACGCTGGGTGGATTTCCAAAACTTCTGGAATCGCTTGCTTTGATGTTCCGCAGCCAAAATGTTCATCCTAACCTGTTCTTCATTCTCCTGACAGAACTTCAAAGCTCGTTTAAATTCCTTACGCGCTTCCCTCATTTCTACGAAAAGCTGTCCAGTTTGAGGTTTTCCACTCCAAACCCAGTTGAGAAAGGCCCTCCTTGCACGCCCGTGAGCGTCCCTGACATACTTGTTCCACCCAACGACTGTACGCCGACCTCCCCTATTTCCCACCAAACCAGAACTGCCTTCTGCCGCTTGCCGAAGAGCTGTGACAATATTGTTATACATGAGGTCAATAACTATTCTATGGTCCTCGTTTTGGCAAAAACTATCACAACAATCACACAATTCATCTGGGAAGTCTATATGTTTGAGATTTTCCATACATAGCCTATAATAACAATCTATTTGGGCTGCATTTCTTTCACCCCATATAGCCCTATCACAGTTATTACGTGGTATTACTGAAGTATCCGATGGCCCAGCCAGGCCCAGGTTAACATGAATGACAAGCGGAAAGTGGTCAGACCAGTACACATCATGATAAATTTCAACCTTCTCAAGCGATTTCCAGCCTGCTTCAGAAACCAGGCAATGGTCAAGCCAACGTCTACTTCCCCAAGCATCACACACAAAAGTATAAGTATGGGAGTCTATGCCTAGCTTAATATAGTCAGCACAACGCCATCTCTGTTCATCACAGAAACTTAACATTTCCCGACTAAATAGACCTCCTGGGTGGGAGTTAAAATCACCGAGCATATAAACACTCTCCACATTCTCGCTCTCAATAACAGCCGCAAGCTCGCTTAAACACTCACAAAACTCGCTTAAGTTATTTATTGAGTCAGTAGGCATGTACACACTAAACAATAACAAAGTGCGACCGGCGCATGTCAATTTTATAGCTGCGACGCGGTCACTCACACAAGGTACAACAGACACAGACGTAAATACAGACTTTCTCCACAAAAGAGCTACACCGCCATACGGTCTTCCCCTCAATACCCCCGATGAAGTATCCACCGCAGATTTGCCAAAATATCCAAAATTTACATCTAGGCTACCCAGTGTGGACACCTCATGAGGCAGCAACCAGGTTTCCTGCAGCGCAATGACATCCATAGACTTACATAGACCCTGTACACACACGATTGACCTCTTCAACGACTTACAGTTGTAGCTTACAAACTTAGTAAGAAAATCATTATTATTATCCATCGTTTGTGTACTAGTCATTAACAATTTTATTTTTATATGTACCGTCACTCGGCTGCAAGTCACCCTGCCGCCGCTCGCTCATGCTTCCATAATTAACAAACCTACGGAAAGATACACCATCGGGCCACAGGCTTTCATTCATAAATACATTCAGCTCCCGCTTAGGTATCAAAAACTTATATGCCGCATATCCCTTATTCTTTTTCATATCTATTTTATGCAATAAAACTTCCACATTTGTTTTGTTTTTAATGTAGGTAACAATATCTGCCATCTTAGTGTCTTTGTTTACATTATATATATAAAAAGGTACATTAATATCCGCTGCCTTAAATGAACAATGAGGCAGCGTATCTGCCGTACCTTTCAACCCAACAAAACGATTTCGCACTCTTTTACGTTGCACTTCAACCCAACCCTCACTAGGAGACTCATTTCTCCAATTACCCTCACGCACTACATTTGAGAATGTTTTACACTTTCGACGGTTCGGAGTTGACGCGCTTGGAGTTTCAACATGCACCAATACGTCACCGTCCGTCACCACAGTGGGCCTCATCGCACCGTCACTCGCTCCTTCGTTCGCAGCTATTGTCGCTGCGCACGCTTCCATCCTCGTCGAAACCGCAGTATGGGCCTCACCGCGCTCGGAACCCTTTTCGCCTTTCTCCGAAAATGTATGCGCTGGCGGCGAAACGACACTATTATTTATGATGGTATCGTTACATGTCTCGCTCACACCTTGCACACACTTTGCGATCGCATCGTTCGTTGACCTCTCCGGAATAACTTGAGTAATTAGACCAATTGGGCCACTGTCGTACTCAAAATTATTTTCTAATAAACATGCAGCTCCTCTCTTACGATTGACATTCATGCTCCTGTAGCAGGTATCACTTGTCACCTTCATGTCCGCAATATCATCCAACGTTACATACTTTTCTTTAATCACAGCCACCTCTTCCTGTAGTTTTAATAGATCTCTCAGAAGTCTAGTAGCGTCAATATGATCAAACGCTACTGGTGGCAGTTTGCCGAGATTTCTGGCTACAAAAATGGGAAGTAACTCCGGATCCACTTCCTTTATCATTGTAATGATATCCTCAATGTCTCTTCGGCTCCTACCCTCCTTTCTTCTATTAATTTTTCGGCGAGATGTATCAACCGACTCGAAAAGTAAATCTTTTGCCAACGTTATATCTTCATCCTTAAATGCAGTAGTACATAACCGTATCATGCTAACCTCATCCATAAAGGCTGCCTGGTTTTGCACAAACGCAAGCAACTCGTTAATCACTACATTACAACTATTACATTTCACTTTATTTCTCAACATTATCGCGTCATAGGGTCACTGACCGCTCGTTCTGACACTAGCTGCGCGTGCGCTCGCTCACACAGCTGAGTGAACACGCTATATTAAACTTCCATGCATCATTTATTTATTTATTTATTTATTTTATTTCGGGATTCAAAACAGAAGTACAATTAAATGTGATACATACTATCTAATTAAACAAAATACTTATTATACTACTAGCAACATTATCCACTTATTACTAATTTGATAATTATTAATGCTACGTGCTAAAAAAAAAAGAGAATACATGAGCAACGTTTCTAACAACGAAATTTATGAACACAAATAGAGAAGAAAAGAAAAATACACCACTTAATAATTTATAAATAGAGAAGAGAATCGACTAGAGATTTCCTAAATTGTTGTGCTGTTAAATTAAAAATATCAGTGTTATCAAATCTAGTGTTGTAGGAATCCACAAGTTGGCGCAGAGGAGCGCGAAAGCCAGCATTTGAATTACAGACTTGCCTGATATTAATAGAAAGTAGGCGGTATGAACGCGCTTGTCTACGCACTACTGTCCTCGGAACGATGTAACAAATTTTATTTACTAAGTCTGTACAATCATATTTGTTATGCACAATACCATGTAGAAACATTGTTCCGAGAAGCAGTCTTCTGGATTCTAGGGTTAACAGTTTGTAATTCTTAAGTAACATATCATGCGAACCGTGGCTGTGATAGCATCTGTAATGCAGAGCTCTTAGGAATTTACGTTGAACAGTCTCAATCGAGTCAATATACTTTGAGTAGTAGGGATTCCATATCATAGTAGCAAACTCCAGACAAGGTCTAACAAGCGATATATATAAGTATCTATAGGTTGATGGACGCTTCATATCATCATCATCATACAGGCACATAGGCAGCTTAATGCCTGAGGCATTCTCTACCCGTCACCCAAAGGTAGTGGAGAGATAATGGCGAGGGCTGGTGAAAAGAGTGGTGTGGTTCACACCATACACAATATACTATTATAAATAGGGATTGGTACATAAATAGCTCAACAGGTCAGAGTTATTTGTTTCGATTTGCATAACAAGGACAAGTCACAAGGGAAACCATTATGTAAAAAACAGTTTATGTTTTCAATTTATAGTGCTGAGAAATTCCAGATGGAAAAACCCAATAACTCTGACCGCACCAGGGATCGAACCTATCATGCTCAGCACTAGACCTATGAGGCAGTCAAAAGAAACAATTATTTAAACAAAGGAGTAGCTTCTACACTTACTTGATGCTTTCTTGCTTTCTGCAATCTCATATAACAACAGGTTGTGAAGAGGTTCCGCTCAGCTGGAGCTTCGCCTTGCCACTGTAATGTTATAACCATAATATTACATTATATAAATGGAACACGATTTATTATAATATTCAGTATGTTTTCCTCATTCTGTTATCACAGTTGAGCTATTATATAGTTAGATTAATTCTAAATGAAAAATTACAGATGTTCCCAGTTATAATAGTTAGTTTAGTTGTTTTTTGTTGGCTTTTTAATACAATTAACTAACAAGTATACACATAAATTACTGCAGTTTTAAAAATCTCTAAAATAAAAGCAAAATTAAGCAATGAAAACGGCACAAAAATATAACTATTGGTTAACCAACTTCCACTTTTTAGAAAAGATGGAGGTTTTATGTTCAAATGTATGTATCTTGATTGACTTCTTCCACAATTGTGGTTTTGCGTTTGAAAGGGTATTATACTCTTAAAGTAGTCTCCATGGAAATAGAAGAAACTCCTCTAATATTTTAGGCATACATATAGTGATGGCATTTTCATCAACATTTGCACTCAGAAAGTATCATCTGGTAAAGTGGAACTGATGAAGAAGACCACAGGTGGCCACGGGAACTCCTTAATAATAAGTATGTCTCGGGCGAGCAATGGTGGCCCAGCGGTAACCGCCACAACATACAAGTTATAGGTTGTTAATTTGAACCCAGGCAGGTGCTTTACTTATGTGTAAATTATTTCATCACTACTGCTCTCAAAACGGTAAAGGAAAACATTGTGAGGAAACCGGCATGTCTTAGAACCAGTAATTCGAAGTCATGTGACATCCACCAAACCGCACTGGGCCCGAGTGGTGGGTAACGGCCCATTCTCTATTACAGAGAGGAGGCCTGCACGCACAACAGACCAAATGGGAGTCTAAGTCTGGAAAAGGGGCTCCATCTATCATAAGTATGTCACAGGCATAAGATATCTCAAATAGTTAACGGCCTATGAGAAGCAAATACTTATAAATATATCGGAGATAGGAGGGCTATCTTCAATAATACCCTCGGTCTGTGGGCATATCGTGGGTATGCAATGCACAAAGCAGGTAACTTATGCCGTTTTAGAGATAGTTCTTGTTCCAATTTTATCAAAGCAGCGGATTCGGCCACCAATCGTTTCGCCTTTTCCCAACTAAAACACACTTGTTCAAGTTCACACACGCCACTTTAGGCTACTTCTCAACTCTTTTTCTCTCAACTCCTTTTTAACTCCCAAAACGCGCGTCCGGGCGTATCTTTTCTAACTTCACGACCCAATATGGCGGGAGAACCCACTCAGAGTGCCTCTATGACACTCCTGCTTTTTATTGGCTAAGAGAATCTCTTCCGGCAAATTACTGCTTGTATTATCCAATCCAAATCGAGTATTTTGACATAAGAAAAATAAAGTGTTGTCAATCGAATAAAATCGAACTGAGAATTGATCAGAAGTTAAATGTTGCCAATTAAACAAACCTGAAGTAATAAGTTTACAAGCGATATACCTTCCTCCGATACGGCCATCTTGACATTCAAACGGTCCCACGTTTGATGTAAAGCGACGAGCAACATCATTACTCAATAAAAAAAAAAACAAAAACCAAGAGATAAAAAAATAAGTAATAGGTTAAGTTCGGCCGCTCCTGACCAAATAAAAAAAATAACGTGGTCGTGACATCTTCCACGTGAAACCTTCAATCAACACCTTATATTACCAGCCTACAACAAAACTCAAGTACATCTTTACTCATGAAAACTGAATTCTCTTAGCTTTCACACTGTTCATTTGTTTTCTCCATGTAAATCTAGGTCTCCACATCATACACCGTACACAACCATCATCGTACTATCGAACCAGCCACCTCACCATTTAGACAACCATATTAACACATTCTAAATGGTTACCGAAGCACCAGAGGTACCAGGTTCCCAACAAACGCCAAGTCGGTCTCGAAGCACTAAGTGTGCCAGAAACCACCCAAACGCCCAACTCAACATACCATGTCACATACACCAAACAACAGGTCACCGAGGCCCCAGAGGGACCAGGCTCCCCCAGACATACAACAGGTCACCGAAGCCCCAGAGGGACTAGGCTCCCCCCAGACAACAGGTCACCGAAGCCCCAGAGGGACCAGGCTCCCCCAGACAACCGTTCCTCTCGAGGCAACAAGACTGCCAGATACCCATGCCACATACACTAAACAACAGGTCACCGAAGCCCCAGAGGGACCAGGCTTCCCCAGACAGATAACAGGACTCCAAAGCCCCAGAGGGACCAGGTTCCCCCCTGACAAATCCAGCAATGTTTCTTGGTCCCACAGCAATCGCTGTAGCTCCTGATGGTCAACCCAGTGACCACCCTGCAACCATAGTCATCCTGACCAGGCCTCGTAACCCACCACGGTTACAGCAGTCATCTTACTGACCACTCACCTCGTAACCCACCTCGGTTACAGCAGTCATCTTTGACCACTCACCTCGTAACCCACCTCGGTTACAGCAGTCATCTTACTGACCACTCACCTCGTAACCCACCTCGGTTACAGCAGTCATCTTACTGACCACTCACCTCGTAACCCACCTCGGTTACAGCAGTCATCTCTGACCACTCACCTCGTAACCCACCTCGGTTACAGCAGTCACCGCAGCGACTACTCATCACCGTACAGTCAGTCCTTTGACCATACACACGACCTCACCATTGCTAGATAGATTTGAATCAGTCTTCAACACAGTACATTCAGTTACTTCAATGGGTACTTGATCTTTCAGCTTTCCTCTAACTCATCATGAACCAAAGCCTTTAATGCAACACATAGCTGCCACCATTCAGAACTCCAATAAACATAAACAGCACCTCTAAACCAAAATCAAATTAGTTATTTCAATCTTCATTCTCAGTACTGAATACAACGGCAATCTCAAATTCAGGATTTCTTTCCCAGCCAAAAGCATATTCAAGAACTCCATTTTATGTTCATGATTTCATACCAAACCCTCAGTGCGATAGGTATAATAACTACCAACATCAAACATTACCAATTTTGTAAACTAAAATTGATAATGAAATCATGCACCGCATGTCACCGAGTTTACATCTGCGTTAACATTATCGTATCCAACTTGCTCAGATAGCTAATAAAACAAAATTACGTTAGGTATGTTCACAATGACCAGCACAGAACATTCAACAAGATAGAACACCACAACCATTACTGACAGTATACTTTAAATTCCACATTTATTATTCAAGGTAGGTACTAGCTTACATGACACCACACAATCACACAATTCACAAATTCACACCTTTCTTTAAAGAGATGTTACAATTATTAAAACTTCTGAATAATGTTCAAGATTACCGAGGCCAAGCATCGTTGAACAACACAGAACAAGGAAACCATTCCTAGTTTCCACCAAAAAAACAAAAGCTCCTGTACCAAGTAAATCAAATAGAACCAAAGTGTCCCATTCATGGTCCACAATCAACAATAACTTAGCAAACACATTCGCTACACAGAATGCAGTTTCAACTTAAATGCCGAAACAACTCTTGACTCCGTCATCTCTCTGACCCACGACACTGAGAAACTGTACTATGTAAATTAAAATGTTGCCAATTGAACATCTATCTCATCTTCAGCCACAACTTCAACAGTTCCTCGAGAGGGCCAATCCCTCGGGCATCCCATAATACCTGAATACGTCTTCTAGACACCATCTTAATGTCTAGTTGCACTTTTCATTTGCCATAGTCAATTTAAATCGTTTTTATTTGTAGGTATCGTTAGAATGACATGTTATCAGTTGGTTAGTATATTGTGATTTATAACAACTAAACATTAACTTTATTCAACCGTTGTAGCAACAAAACTAAACGCCAACTGTCTAGGCTATAGTAACGTTAATCCTCATGATATTTCCAGGTTGTAAGATTGCAAATGAGTCAACCAGCAAACTATTTCACTAAACTTTAACACCGGTTTGAAAATAATCTTGATCACATAACTCTTAACTGAAAGTTATCACAACTCTTTGGAACGAAGCAAAAGTTAAAAGTTTAATCCTCACAGTGACTCATACTTTGTAACGACTTATTAATAATCTAGTCTTTATCCAGTAATTTATAAGTTAAAAATCATATCACAGTTAAAAGTTATTTGTTTATGTTTTGTCTTGTCCGACTTTTTTCGAACTTTTTCGAATGTTGACACTTACATGTCACTGTCTAATAGAGATGAGTAAGGGATGGCGATCTGTTATCAATTAATCGACGAATCGATTTAAAGGCAAAAAATAAACAAACAATTTTTCAATCGATATCCAGTACTGAATCGATCCAGCGTATCGATATTTCGCCCTAGAATATCGGGATTCGATTTTTCTGTTTTGATATGAACCAAAATATTATTTAAAAATAGTCGAATGTATTACACAAAGATATTTGAATTCAACGTTAACAAAATAAATTTCTTTCCCTTTTACCTGATACTTTAATTTAGTTGTAAAAACAATCCACAGAGTACATTTCAATATACTGAAATAGAGACCAATCTCGTTCCGTGGAACGAGTCATTTGCGTTCTTGAAGAAACTAGCGCCATCTGCCCTATATAGTTAGAACTAAACCTTTGATATAGCTGTGTGTGTGCGTGTGCGAGTGTGCGTAGGTGTGTGCGTGTATGTAAGGGTTTAATTTTATTCTATAGAACTGTAATGTTCGTTAACTGTAATGCACATCATAACATAGTAACATACGTAGTATCTCTAAGTCGTCTGTGATCATAACCTGTGATAATAACACAGAAAGATCACAAAATAAACAAAATATCGCAAAATACCGGGCGCAAGCGTCAGATATTAGCAGACATTTGTAAATTGGGGTAACCACTTTATGGTTCATAAAACCACCAAGGGAAATTTACCACCCGAATGAAAATTTGCAAAATGATTGTAAAAGTTATTGCTATATGTGTTTTAATTAATCAAAAAATAATCAAATGTCACACTGTGCGATAAATGTAATTAAAACCAGTAAAAATTATTCATAATTGAAAATATTTTTTGGAAACAATATCACAGAAGTTGGTTAAAAATATACTATTTTAGTAGTAATATGCTACCTACTAGGCAATATTGACAAATTATGATTTTGTTTAGCGCCATCTAGTTTAACAAGTTGGTAAAAAAATCACGATTGTAATCCAACAAAATTAAAAAACACATTATGAGTTATTTTGTACAGTGACTACTTATGCTTCGTGATTTTGTATCATTGTACCCATTGCTGTCCCCAGTTTTTTGTACTAAGATTAAACGCCCTGAAACAATCCCAATCAGCCAAAGATGTGAAAAGATACACTATTATTACGATTTTTCTTTTTACTTTCCATAACTGGATTCACACTTGCATTAAAAATACCAACGCGAATAGTTAGAATGTACGTTATTTTCAAAGAAAAGCATATTCACAAATTTCCTTGAAGATCAAATCAACAACAAACTCAGTGGTAATAATATTTACGGGCAATCTGAAGTGACACCTATTAATAAAGAATGCATGGCTAAAATGCCTAGTATCTTTACTTCTCGATTATCAGTAGTGAGTAAACTAACAACCTATTCATAAATGTGTGTACTCTTGTGACAGCACTAGTGGTCACAAAACCGTATATTGTTCTAACATCATGCAACATAAAATAATGTAATGAAATCTAATTTCTTTCCGTTTTGTTCTCACATTCCAATGCTCCAAGTACATTAGAAAGATGAAATTGCGAAAATCGTTTCATTGTTTATTTTGTTGGTAAATAAAAACGATTAAATACTTGAAACAAAATATTTCAAAGCTTGAGCCCGTCAAAGATTTAAAAGATGGCGTGACATGCACGGACTTCTCATTCTGTCTATGCAAAAATTATTTGTTTGTTTTTAAATTGATCACGAAAAAACAACATGCTCGTATTCAATAAGCTCCCCCAAGCAGTAAATCACGGCATAATGGGGTCCCGAATCCAATTTCGATGATTATTGAGAGAAACATACAGTATCAATACCATTACATAGATGGCGCTGTTTGATTTTTCTACTCTTTTCATGTAACTTACATTAAACATTTCCATTAAACAACATAATGCAATAGTTATAAATTGCAATTAATGCAACAATTAATTATAAAACTTAGGTACTTCCAAATCCAATACATACTTCGGCTGCCACAAATGTATGCCAATGGGGGCTGGTCTGGGTCTGCAAACTCACGCTTTGAATCTTCAGCGACAGGTCCCGTAGGGCTTGGCTTTGTAGATGCAGTCCTACCTTGTCTAGCTCCTTCAGAGACGGCAAGGAGGCGTTGGTTTTGAGGGAGAGCGCTACGGTCGTGTAGATCCTCAAGGCAAGTGCGGTGATTAACCTTCTCGTGGTTGCCGCCCTGTTATTGGTCTAATTCCCTATGAAATAGACGTAACTGAAATCACCGGGCGAAGTATCACAGGGGTGGCGAGGTCATGCCCCTGGGTGTCCACCATTGAACAATCACAATGTTGGATAGCAATGACCTCCTGCGTGTTTGTGCCGTGCGCGGGGACCCGTATGGAGGGATGAAGGGATCCTGGTGGTTGAGTGGAGCAGGTTGCACACAACACGCCACTTTGGCCTGGATTTCCTACGACACGGGAGGTTGTGGGAGTAGCTTACCCACGATCAATCGGCTGATCTCTCCTTCTGAGGGTATAAGCGAGGTGCGTGGGGTCCACTGAGGTCGTTTTCGGACGGCTGAAGTGGTGGTGAAGGTCACGCTGACGGTGTAAGGGAGGGTTGTTCTGTTCAAGCCAGCCCAAACGAGCACCTGATGTCGCACTGTAAGCCAGCCCTGCGCACCTATATCTCAATGGTAGTCCTAACGGCTCACCTTAAGTGGTGGGTCGTTCCCAGTTGCGGGCTCGATGGAGGGTGGGAGCCGGAGAGATGAATTTTTACTAAATGTGGTCATGGATTTCGTAAAAGACTTGAGTACATTAGGGGTGGTGTCGGCGAAAGCCGGCACCACCTCTGCCCCTGGACCTGCGGTTAACTCCGCAGAATCCAGCGCGGGTGCCCCTAAGGCTGCAGTGAAAACTGCTGCCGCCCCTCCGGCTGCGGTGAAAACCGCAGTCAGGAGTGTCAAAAAGTCCCTTGGGCAACCTGCAGCGAAAGCTGCAGGTCCCAGTACGGGTAATAAAAATAAGCGGGGTGCTCCTAGCACCTCGCGTGTACCTGGACCCGCGGCCAAGGCCGCGGCCTCCAGCGGAAACTTCGTGGCTCCTCAAACCACATCCTCCGAAGTCGCTGCCTCCTGTACAATGGAGGCTGCTAGCGTACCCGTTGGCGAGGCTGCCTTGACCTGGCGAGTGCAAACCCGCAAGGGAAAGGGCAAGGGCAAGGGTAAGCGTAGAAATACGCAAACCTCTGCCCCCGCCAAGGAACCGGCGAGTACGACTGAACCAGCTCAGGGCAATAAGCCCATGAACCGGAAGCAGCGACGGCAGGAGCAAAGGAGAGGCAAAGCGAAAGCTTCAATCAGCTTCTCGAAAGGGAAGGAAGCACAACCTGCGCCGGACACAAGCCGAGCTGCAGGGACTGGCGGACCAGCACAAACGGCGACCTCATCGCAACAGACCGCTCGGGACGGTCAGGTCGGTGCCAAGCGAGCTCTCAACGAGACTTTGTCACCTCGTGGAGAGCACAAGCGGCAGCGGCTTGATCGGTCCGGGAGAGTTGGTGGGATGAGCTTCGCCCAGGCTGCCAGTGCCCACCTGTGTGTCGCGGTGACATGCGAGCGCACGGGTGCCATCAGCAAGGAGTTGTCGGCTTTGGTGACCCAGCTGATCCAAAAACGGATCATCGAAGAAGCCCTCTCTCCCACGATGGAGACTCCAGAGCGGCAGATACCGTCCTTCACCGCTAAACCTCAATTTGGCAGCGGTGCACTCAGGCTGTGGTGTTGCGACGACTTCACCCTGGCTTGGCTGAAGAGGACGGTCCCCGGTTTGCCCCTCCCGGATAGCACCTCGCTAGTCGTGAAGGGCCAATCGGAGTTAACCAAAATGGTACGCTGTGGTATAGTCATACCGGACGATAGCGCAGTGTACCAAGACCTGAACATCGCAGCGAGAACGCTGTGGTATCAGAACCCATGGGTGGACATTAAAAAATGGGTAGTGATCCACTCAGACAGGCAGAAGACGTGCTGGTTCGTGGTGCTGGGTGTCCCCGAGGACCACATACCGGTCTTGATGGGCGCCGAGCGCAGGCTGTCTTTCGGCCTGGGCTCGGTGTACATCAAGTTCCAGGGTGCGAACGGGAAGTTTGCGTGCGTCCCTCGTGGTTGGGACCCGATCACGAAGCAGCTCGTCAAGGACAGCAGCACAGGGGAGAGCATCCCCCTGCCTAGCAACCCGGAAGCTTCTGTGGCCGACTCTGCAGCAACTGCAGAAGAGGGCACCACCGAGAAGGACACGTCGGGGGTCCCTCTGGCGAGCGGGGAGCTGGACGACATTACACTGTCGCCAGCCTCTGGCCCGTTGGAGGAGGACCTCATCGTGGGAGATGCTTTCGCGGGACTGCAACTGGAGGAGGAGGAGGAGGGACCCACCCATGATGGCGACCCCTTCGTCCGCCTGTAAAGTTGTGCAGGCAAACCTCCACCACAGCCAGACAGCGACGGCTCAACTACGCAAGTGGCTGGAGGTTCAACAGACTGCCATCGCCTTAATCCAGGAGCCGTGGATTAGGGGTGGCCAAATCAGAGGACTATCCAACCTTGGGGGTAAGCTCCTTGTTACTTCTAATCAGGATCACCCTAGAGCGTGTATCTTTGTTACAGGTAACCTCAAAGCACAGCTTCTAAATGATTTCTGTTGCAGAGATACCTCTGCAGCTAGGCTGTATATGCAGCGCGGTGGCATTGATATGCCGATTGTCTTCGCCTCGGTCTACATGCCTGAGGCGGAGGCACCACCCCCACATGACCTTGTCCGCCTTGTAACCTTCTGCGAGACCAGCGGGGAAGAGGTCATCATTGGGACCGACGCGAACGCACATCACCCCCTGTGGGGAATGGAAACGCCTAATGAAAGAGGTAAGGCATTAGTGGACTACTTGTTTACTACTAACTTGTCTCTACTAAATACAGGTGCAGAACCAACGTTCGTAACTAGACGCAGTCGCACAATTATTGATCTAACTTTGGCGACGGAAGGCGCAGCGGAGATCACTACTGGATGGTCTCCAACGAGGCCTCTTGCTCAGACCACAGATGGATCCGCTTTGACATTCAGCTCTGGGTAGCACCTACGCCCCCCTGGCGTAATCCGCGCAACACGGACAGAGCTGTATACACACGCACCCTAGAGTCGAAACTGCCGCCCTTATGTGAGGCGCGGACTATAGGGAACGAAACGAGGTTAGACATGCAGGTCAATCAACTTACCGAGTGTCTGATAAGCAGCTACCACACCGCTTGCCCTCTGACTACCCCACGCGATACACCGGGCAAACAACCATGGTGGGGAGCGGAGTTAAATCGTAAACGCGGGAAGGTAAGGAAGGCCCTAAACAGGGCCATGAATACAAGCAAGGATGAGGACTGGGACGCTTACTACGAGGCCAAATCCAGCTATAAAAAATGCATCAGATTCAGGCGTACCGCAGGATGGCGCAAATTCTGTGGTAACATCGAATCTTGCCAAGAGGCAAACAGGGTAAGGAAAATAATGGCTCAGGCGCAAACACCTGAGCCTGCCACACTCCGTAAACCTGACAACTCACTCACCACATCACCTGAAGAGGCTAGACGCGTCCTGATAGATACTCACTTCCCAGGCAGCGTTATTGCCCAGGTAACTGACTGGGTAGATACTACCCAGGTACCAACAGATGATGATTGGCTCTACGCATACAGGATGATCACGACGGAGAAACTACAGTGGGCCATCCTAAGCTTTCATCCTTTCAAGGCGCCCGGTCCAGATGGGGTGTTCCCTGCGCTGCTGCAGTGGGGAGGTACGTCTGTTGTAGAGAGACTGGTGCCAATAATGAGGGCGTGCCTGGCGTTTAGATACGTTCCGAAAGGATGGAGGGAAGTGAAGGCGATATTCATCCCCAAGCCAGGCAAAGGGGACTATACTAACGCCAAATCCTTCAGACCCCTAAGCCTGACCTCGTTTCTACTCAAATCGATGGAGAGGCTGTGCGACAGGGAGTTACGAGATGGCGTTCTTAAATCATTACCTCTCCACGGTAACCAACATGCCTACAGCTCGGGTAAGTCAACGGAATCTGCTCTCCATCTGGTGGTGGGCCAGATAGAGGAAGCTATCCATCAAAAGGGTACATGCCTGGGCACTTTCATAGACATCGAAGGGGCCTTCGACAAAACCAACTTCTCCAGTATAGGTGCTGCCCTCTCCAGACACGGAGCTGAACAGGTACTAATTGACTGGATAACTAATATGCTAAGCAAACGTGCGGTTCGGCTGGAGGGCGAACAGCAAATGGCCTTTTTAGCCAGGGGCTGCCCTCAGGGAGGGGTGCTCTCCCCTCTCCTGTGGAATATGGTAATCAACGACCTTATCACCAGACTTAACGAACACCGTTATTACACAATAGGGTATGCAGACGACCTCGCAATTCTAGTACCCGGGAAGGTGACTGGTACCATCTGTAACCTTACTCAGCAAGCGCTACGCATAGTGGAACGATGGTGCAGGGAGTATGATCTTTCAGTTAACCCATCTAAGACTGTACTGGTCATGTTTACTCAGAAAAGAGCACTGGGCCCTTTCCGTCTACCGAAGCTGTTCGACACAGAACTCCAGCTGTCCAATGAAGTAAAATATCTTGGGGTCACTCTCGACAACAAGCTGAACTGGAGCAGTCACTTGGACATCAAACTTAATAAGGCATGCATTACCTTTTGGCAATGCAAGAAAATGATAGGTAAAAAATGGGGCCTGTCCCCCAAAATCATTCTCTGGCTGTACTGCGCGGTGATTCGACCCATGATCTCATATGGAGCCGTGGTTTGGTGGCCCCGCACAAAGGTAAGTACAGCCGTGAACAAACTGCAACGCACGCAAAGACTGGCCTGCATGGCGACGACAGGCTGCATGAGAACTACCCCGACCGCTGCGCTCGAGGCCATGCTGGGACTGCCACCGCTCCAGCTTTTCATTCAGCAGGAGGCTACGACGGCGGCAGGGCGGCTTAAGGCACTAAATCTCTGGGGTAGGAGAAAGACACAACACACGGCTCTGCTCGAGGACCTTAATAAAGAGTTCCCTCTAACAACAGCAATTATGGACCGGATACCTAAGCAATTTGTTTTTGACAAGAAATACAAGATCCAACTCCATGAGGACCACCACTGTGAGGGGTTACGCCCAGACGAGTTGAGGATCTTCACCGATGGTTCCAAGACTGGTACTGGCTCAGGTGCGGGGGTGTTCTCAGAGGACCTCAACATACACATAGCCGCGCCACTTGGGGCACACAACACGGTGTTCCAGGCAGAGTGTGTGGGCATCACTCTGGCTGCATCGGCCATTCTAGACAGGAAGGTAAAAGATTTCCCAATACGCATTCTCTCTGACAGCATGGCCGTCCTGCAGGCGTTGGGCAGCCACACGGTCTGCTCTGGACTGATATACGAGTGTCACCAACGCCTAAACCAGGTTGGGTCAAACAATAAACTAACCATTCAATGGATCAAAGGGCATAGCGATTCCCGAGGCAACGATGCAGCGGATGAGCTAGCCCGTAGAGGCTCCAGTATGGCTGTGGTGGGTCCGGAACCAATCGTGCCAATACCATTTGGCTACCTCCACAGTCTGGTAAGGAAACGAACCAAGGAGCAACACCACAGATTGTGGATTGACCACAATGAGTGCAGGCAGTCCAAAGAAGCACTTCCCGCTTTGGATAGACGTTTCACGCAGAAGGCCCTACGCCTGACGAAACAGCAGTTACGAGCAGTTACAGCTGTAACGACTGGCCACGGGACTTTTAATAAGCACCTCTTTGTCTTAGGGATCACGGACAGTCCACTGTGCAGAGCATGCATGGAGGAAGACGAGACAGCAGCGCACCTGCTTCTAAGCTGCCCAGTAATCGCCGGTTACAGGGCCAAATACCTCGGTGAACCAGGTACCGTACAGGAGGTAGTCAGCAACACGAAGGCGCTGCTGGCCTTCCTCGAGGAGTTGGGATGGATCGAGTGAGGTAGCTAGTGGAAGGTTAAGTCCCACCCGTACGCAAAATACGCGCTTAGTCGTGGAGTTGCGGAAACCAGCCCGTTTTAACCTAACCTAACCTTTTTTTTTTTTTTTTTTTTTTTTTTGTTTCGCTGGGAAAAAATGCATTACGCATACCCGCCCTTCGGGGGATGGGGGGCTATGTGGGACTCCCCGAGCAAGCCCGGTATACCCACTAAAATAACCCAGCGGCACTCCCGCATCGTCTGAGTGGAGGAGGACTGGGAAACCGGCACAGCCTTTACTTCCAGTCCTCCGCCGACGACCGCCCGCCTTTACAGCGGGGCCTTCACGCCCCTCCCTTAGTGGAGGGGCCCGGGAACGACCGCGAGTGCCCGGCCGTTCCCGCCCAACGAGGGTGGTGATTGGTGCAATGCGGACGAAGGTGCCCCCGCACCATTCGTCCGCTAATCACCACCAGGAGGAGGGAGGAGACGATTATACAACCGCCTTCTCCCTCCCCTTCTCCGCCTGCGGAGCGGCGGCGCGAGAGGATCGTCCTCCCGCGCACGCTCCGCCGCCTCCTTTTGCGACATCACGACCTCGCAAAAGGAGGCAACCGCCGCCCAGGCCTCCTCACTCCCCAGCATGGAGTTGACCACGCCGGGGAGCGAGAGGTCCTGCCCGATCTCATTTGTTAGGGCACGGCGCAGCTCAGCCCAGGCTGGGCACACCTCGAGGGTGTGCTGCGCCGTGTCCTCTGCCGCGCCGCAGTCGTGGCACGCCGGGGTTTCCTCCCTCCGGATCCGGTGCAGGTGCGTTCCGAAACAACCATGTCCGGACAACACCTGCACCAAACGGAATGAGAGGAAACCGTGGGGCCGCTCGAGCCAGTCCTGCAAGACTGGACCGAGCGCGTCCAACGTCCGGCGTCCAAAGGCGGCGGCGGCGAGGTCCTCCGTCCAATGGAGGACGATGGCGTCCCTCGCCTCCCACCGCACGGCCTCCCGCTCTTCCGCGGCGGGGCGCTCACCCAGCGCCTTCCGCCGCGCCGTCCACTCGTACACTCTGGCGAGCACCCATGCCTCCAACTCCCAGGGAGGGGTGCCCGCCAGAGCGCACGCCGCCGAGTAGCCCACTGAGCGGTAGGCTCTCGCCACCCGCTGTGCAATGGCCCTTTGAGGCCTGCGGATGGCGGTTGCATTCTCCCTCCTTTGGAGGGAGTCCGCCCAGATGGGTGCCCCGTAGAGCGCCATACTCTTCAAGATGCCGGCATAGAGGCGCCGGCATCTGTCCTTGGGCCCTCCCAGGTTTGGGAGGAGCCATGAGAGGGCGTCCGCGGCTTTCAGCAGGCGCGTCGACAGCCCGCTGAAGTGCGGGCCGAAGCGCCACCTGCTGTCTAGCACGAGGCCCAGATACTTCATCTGGGCCCCGACCTCTATCCGGACGCCCTCCACGACGATGTGGGCGTCTGGAGGGCGGCGCTGCCGAGGCCCGTGGAAGAACACGGCCTCGGTCTTGTTCAGCGCCACCCTCAACCCTAGCCGGCGGATCCTCCCTGCGACCAAGGATCCGCCAGCCGAGGCCAAACAGGCCGCGTCTCCAAAATTCCTCCCCCGGGCAACGAGGAGAGTGTCATCCGCGTAGCAGATGACACTCGTGCCCGGGAGGAGGGCTCCACGCAGGAGCCAGTCGAATCCGATGTTCCACAAGGGAGGCCCTAGCACCGACCCCTGTGGAACACCGGACTCCGCGCCGTAACGCCTGATCCTGGCCGTCTTGTCCACGAGGAGGACCTCACGGTCCTCCAGGTAGCTGGCTAGGATCGCCCGCAGATATTGGGGCACTCCGTGGTACCGGAGTGCCTCCAATATCGTAGAGTGGGGCACGGAGTTGAAGGCGTTGGCTATGTCAAACGACACCGCCAACACTCCGCCCCCCGACTCCACCGCCTCCTGTACTTGGCCCCTGAGTAGGGCCAACGCGTCGACCGTCGAACGCCCCCGTCGAAAACCGAACTGGGCGTCCGACAGGTCTGGCCCTACCTCCCGCAACAGGCTATTTAGCCGGGTGGCGATGATCCCCTCGAACAATTTACCGACCTCATCGAGCAGAACGATGGGTCGGTATGCCGAGGGGGAGTCCACCGGGCGTCCCTCTTTCCGGAGGAGGCATAACTGCCCCTCCTAACCTAACCTTTTTTTTTTTTTTTTTTTTGTTTCGCTGGGAAAAAATGCATTACGCATACCCGCCCATCGGGGGATGGGGGGCTATGTGGGACTCCCCGGGCAAGCCCGGTATACCCACTAAAATAACCCAGCGGCACTCCCGCATCGTCTGAGTGGAGGAGGACTGGGAAACCGGCACAGCCTTTACTTCCAGTCCTCCGCCGACGACCGCCCGCCTTTACAGCGGGGCCTTCACGCCCCTCCCTTAGTGGAGGGGCCCGGGAACGACCGCAAGTGCTCGGCCGTTCCCGCCCGACGAGGGTGGTGATTGGTGCAATGCGGACGAAGGCGCCCCCGCACCATTCGTCCGCTAATCACCACCAGGAGGAGGGAGGAGACGATTATACAACCGCCTTCTCCCACCCCTTCTCCGCCTGCGGAGCGGCGGCGCGAGAGGATCGTCCTCCCGCGCACGCTCCGCCGCCTCCTTTTGCGACATCACGACCTCGCAAAAGGAGGCAACCGCCGCCCAGGCCTCCTCACTCCCCAGCATGGAGTTGACCACGCCGGGGAGCGAGAGGTCCTGCCCGATCTCATTTGTTAGGGCACGGCGCAGCTCAGCCCAGGCTGGGCACACCTCGAGGGTGTGCTGCGCCGTGTCTTCTGCCGCGCCGCAGTCGTGGCACGCCGGGGTTTCCTCCCTCCGGATCCGGTGCAGGTGCGTTCCGAAACAACCATGTCCGGACAACACCTGCACCAAACGGAATGAGAGGAAACCGTGGGGCCGCTCGAGCCAGTCCTGCAAGACTGGACCGAGCGCGTCCAACGTCCGGCGTCCAAAGGCGGCGGTGGCGAGGTCCTCCGTCCAATGGAGGACGATGGCGTCCCTCGCCTCCCGCCGCACGGCCTCCCGCTCTTCCGCGGCGGGGCGCTCACCCAGCGCCTTCCGCCGCGCCGTCCACTCGTACACTCTGGCGAGCACCCATGCCTCCAACTCCCAGGGAGGGGTGCCCGCCAGAGCGCACGCCGCCGAGTAGCCCACTGAGCGGTAGGCTCTCGCCACCCGCTGTGCAATGGCCCTTTGAGGCCTGCGGATGGCGGTTGCATTCTCCCTCCTTTGGAGGGAGTCCGCCCAGATGGGTGCCCCGTAGAGCGCCATACTCTTCAAGATGCCGGCATAGAGGCGCCGGCATCTGTCCTTGGGCCCTCCCAGGTTTGGGAGGAGCCATGAGAGGGCGTCCGCGGCTTTCAGCAGGCGCGTCGACAGCCCGCTGAAGTGCGGGCCGAAGCGCCACCTGCTGTCTAGCACGAGGCCCAGATACTTCATCTGGGCCCCGACCTCTATCCGGACGCCCTCCACGACAATGTGGGCGTCTGGAGGGCGGCGCTGCCGAGGCCCGTGGAAGAACACGGCCTCAGTTTTGTTCAGCGCCACCCTCAATCCTAGCCGGCGGATCCTCCCTGCGACCAAGGATCCGCCAGCCGAGGCCAAACAGGCCGCCTCCCCAAAATTCCTCCCCCGGGCAACGAGGAGAGTGTCATCCGCGTAGCAGATGACACTCGTGCCCGGGAGGAGGGCTCCACGCAGGAGCCAGTCGAATCCGATGTTCCACAAGGGAGGCCCTAGCACCGACCCCTGTGGAACACCGGACTCCGCGCCGTAACGCCTGATCCTGGCCGTCGTGTCCACGAGGAGGACCTCACGGTCCTCCAGGTAGCTGGCCAGGATCGCCCGCAGATATTGGGGCACTCCGTGGTACCGGAGTGCCTCCAATATCGTAGAGTGGGGCACGGAGTTGAAGGCGTTGGCTATGTCAAACGACACCGCCAACACTCCGCCCCCCGACTCCACCGCCTCCTGCACTTGGCCCCTGAGTAGGGCCAACGCGTCGACCGTCGAACGCCCCCGTCGAAAACCAAACTGGGCGTCCGACAGGTCTGGCCCTACCTCCCGCAACAGGCTATTTAGCCGGGTGGCGATGATCCCCTCGAACAATTTACCGACCTCATCGAGCAGAACGATGGGTCGGTATGCCGAGGGGGAGTCCACCGGGCGTCCCTCCTTCCGGAGGAGGCATAACTGCCCCTCCTTCCAGAGTTTCGGGAACCTCCCAGCCGTCAGGCACGCGCTGAAGAGGTCCCGAAACCTCTCCTCCATGAGGGACGCTGCGATGGCCACCACCCGTGCGGGGACGCCATCCGGTCCAGGGGCCGTCTTCTTCGCGCGGAGGCACAGAACCCCCGCGCGAAGTTCTTCCGCCGATACCGGAGGGACCTCCTCCTCCGGCGAAGCCACCACCCCCTGTGGGGGGTTCATCGTTGGTGGGGTGAAGTCGGCCCTGCGCGGAAACAGGGACCGGACCACCCCATCCAGCAACGCCGGCTCCAGGGTCTCCGTTAGTGGGGGACCATAGGGGCGCAGTTGGTTTCGCGCCGCCTTATATGGCCTCCCAAACGGATCCCTGTCGAGGCCCTCCAGCATCTCGGCCCTCGCCGAGTCCTTGGCGGCGCACATCGCCGACTTGAGGACCGTCTTTGCCTCTAGGTAAGAGGCGTAGAGGCGGTCCTCCCCGGCCTGAGATCGGGTAGTGCGCCGCCGACTCCGCGTGTAGGCCCTCCTGGCCTCCACGCACGTGGCCCGCAGCCCCGCCAGCTCCTCCGACCACCAATACACGGCGCGACGGGGAGGCGGACGGCGTGACCGAGGCATGCTGGCGTTGCACACCTCGGTCAGGGACCCTCGGAGCTGGATCGCTGCGGCGTCCACGTCCAGGACAGGCTCGACAGGTGGCGAGAGCCAGTCCTGGAGAAAGGCCGCCTCCTTGGCTGCCTCCCGGTCCAGACGGGTGAGAGCCCACCGCGGGAAGGGAGATTGGCCTGAGCGGGCCGTCCCTCCCCGGGGGCCGGTGGAGATGTCGAACCGCACATATCGGTGGTCCGACAAAGTCTCCACCGTCTCCACCCGCCAGTTCACGACGCGGGCGGCCAGGGCGGGGGTGGCAAACGAGACGTCTACCACCGATCCTCCCCGTTGCCGCACACACGTGTGGACCGCCCCTCTGTTGAGGAGGGACACACCGCACGAGGCCGCCCAAAATTCGGCGGCGCGTCCCCGGACGTTGCAGGAGGCAGCCGGGTTGCCCCAAGCCTCCGACTTGGCGTTGAGGTCGCCTATCACGGCGACCTGGCGTGGTGCCGCCCTCCCGGCGACTGCCGTAAGGATTTCGAGATAATCCTCGAAATCCCTTAGAGGGCGGTTTGGGGAGAAATAGACCCCCACCAGGGCCATATGTCCCCCCCACGCGGCGGCCACGTATCCCGGTCCCCTCTCTAAAAGCGAGAGGGGAGGGGAGTCCGTGGAGGGCCGCGCCACCAACGCCACCAAGCCGTCCCGGTCGCCCAGCCAGGTACTGGGGACCGAGTAAGGCTCGGCGACCACCGCCACGTCCACCAACCACTCGGCCATGATCTGCATCAGCAGATCCTGGGCCGCCCCGCAGTGGTTGGTGTTCGCCTGGAGGATGCGATGTTCGGCTCTATCCATCGGACATCGCACCCCCCTCCTCCTCAGCCAGGCCGGCAGCAGCCGAAAGCCCTAACTCGGGCACAGCGGCGGAAGCAACAGGCTTACTCGGCGCCTGCGCTTTTCCCTTCTTAGGGGGAGGATTGCACATCCTCCCCTTCATAATGTGGCCTGCGGGTCGGCCACTGGCGGCACAAACAGCGCAGTGAGGCGCGGCGGCCTCGCACTCCGCGGACTTGTGGCCCTCCTTGCCGCAGCGGTAGCAGCTCTCTGTCCGGTCCACCGTGGACGGACAGAGGGCCCGGGTGTGCCCGACTCCGAAGCACCTGTAGCACCGCAAGGGCTGTGCCGCAAGTGCCCGGACCGCACCCGAGCTAAAGCCAACGTTAAGCCGTCCTTTGTCAAGGACGGCTTTGGCAGCGGCGACAGGGCACTCCAGGCGAATGGTGCCCATGCCGCCGCGACCGGGCCTGATGCCCCGGCCTTGTACCGCTGCGACATCGCAGCCCCCAATGGCTGCGACCGCCGCCGCCACCTCCTCCTTGGTGACTGTGTCATCCAAGTCGGAGATCTCTAGGGCCGCCGTTTTTACCGGCCTGGCCACCTTGGCCGCGTCCGCGATGACCTCTTGCAGCTTTGCTGCGAAGAGGTCTGCGTTTTTTGCGCCCTCCGCCCCCGGGAACTCGAATAAACGAGCCCCAGCTTGTGTCCGCCGGCAGGAGACCTTGCCGATCCCCAGTTTTGTGGGATCGGCATTAGTACGCGCCCGCAACAATATGGACGCGTACGTCTCCCCCCGCTCCGCAGCCTCCGCGGTGAGCGTCACCACGACGGCTGCGGTCTTGGGAGGAACTAGGTTCCTCCTGGTGCCGGCGGTTCTGGCTGTGGGAGCAGCGCTGGCGGCCTTGGGGGACGACCCTTTCCCCTTTCCCCTCCCTTTGCCGGCCGTCTGCGACTGGCTGGGAGGGGTGGCGGTGGCGGGGATGGCAGGGACGACCGCTGTCGCACCCTTGCCCTTGCCCTTGCCCTTCCCCTTCCCCTTGCCAGTCAACTGTGACTGGCTGGGAGGGGTGGCGGTGGCGGGGACGTTAGGGACGGCCGCTGATGCCCCTTTGCCCTTGCCCTTCCCCTTCCCTTTGCCGACGACCCTGGTCCAACCAGCAGGGTTGGCAGGGGTGACGGCAGGCAGAAGAGGGTCCTCCTCCCTGTGTGAGGTCGGCTCCGGCTCTCCCTTCCGCTTGTCCGCGGCAAGCGGCAGCCGGTAGCTTTTCTCCGGCAGGAGGCGGTCCTCTATGCCTGCCAGGCAGGCTCGGACAAAGTCCCTCTCCTCCATCACAACCTTGCGGAGGATATCCTCCAGGTTGGTGGAGGAGGTGGGGACCTCTGCCACAGGTCTCGACTCAGCCTGGGCTGGCCGGGCCGTAGCCTCAGCCAGCTTTCGGTGCAGCTGGCTGACCTCCGACTGCAGGCGATCGACCCTCGCCTGCAGTTGCCGCGTCTCGTCGGTCACCTTTCTCTGCACCAGCTCCGCAGTGATGCTTCGCATGCTGGCGGCCCTGCATTTAAGGGACTTTTGGAAAGTCCCTTTCAGGTGGGAGGACTTGGAGGCGACCACCATTATCTCCTCCTCGTCCTCCGCCGCCATTTGCTCCAGCTCGGCCAGGGAGTGGTCCGAGTAAAAGACGCGGGACGCGCCGTACCCGGACTTTGCACGAGCAACGCGCGTCCGTTCCTCCCTGGCCGCAACCTGCTCCTCCAACTCCTGCTGGAGCTGTGTCCGCCGAGCCAGGCTCAGCTGGCGTTGGGCGTCAACGAGACCCACGTCGTGGGTGTCCGCCTCCGTCACCGGCTTTTTGGCCTTTGACTTTTTCTTCGGCTCCTTCGCCGAACCCGACCCCGAGGAGCCATCGGACCCTTCCTTGAGGAAGGCCCGCTTCCGCGATCGCGATCGTGATCGAGAATCCTCGATCACCATCGAGACCGCGTCCGACACAACGGACTCGTTGTCGGAGTCCGACTCGTCCGCGTAGAAGGCTCTGCCCTCTTCCGACGCTGAAGCGTCGCGGTGGCCCTGAGAAGGGCCTTTTGGGTGGCCCTGAGAAGGGCCTTTTGGGTGGCCCTGAGAAGGGCCTTTTGGGTGGCCCTGAGAAGGGCCTTTGGGTTGGCCCTGAGAAGGGCCTTTTTTTGTGAAATGCCCGAGGGCATCCCGCGCAGGTTTGGGCATGATATCCGCAAGATCGTAGACGACAAGGCAATAGATTAAAATTCGCTACGAAGGCACAACGCACTTTGGCCGTACCCAGTCTGCCACTCCGTTACGGTGGTCAGAACTGGGCCGTTTCCGGGGAACACGACGAGGACGTATGCGCTGTGGGGGGTTCCCCCTCCTAACCTAACCTAACCTAACCTATGTATGCCAATGCACAGATAGTTGAATGCAGATCAAAGTAACATACCTTTAAGCCTGTACTCCCGGAAAGGTCAGGCAGCAGTGCCAACCATGCACATGTCCAGACTCCTAGGTGCTATCAGAAAATATTAAATTGATTGATCACCGCAGCGGCATGTATAAAACCACTAAATTTCCTCTTTCATAGCCCTGTAGACTGCAGGTTGTATGTTGCCTCTTGAAATGGAACCTGAGCTCCACACTTATCTTGTAGCACTACACGCAGCCGGTCACAACAGGTCTTGTGGTATCCACAGCCATGTTGAAGGGCTCAGACGTCCGTGCTATTTGTTGCATATTGTGTGAATGGCTGAAAAATTCATGTCTATGAGCAAGATTTCCACAAGCATAAAGTTTTATTGAATCAAGTTGTAGCTTAGGATGTTTGCTCTCTTGCACTGTATTTGCACAAGTGGTCTTAATCTCTTGCGAATTCCGCTGACAGTATGAATCTGGCTGAGTTTCATTTAGCATCATAACGAAAATAACAATTTATTTAAATTTTTAGCCACTATAAACCAAGATAAACAATATTGTGGCTAAACTTAAGGCATTAGATTGGTACTTATTATTGTCGGAATACTTAAGTTTATACTTCCCTGAACATCACCACCACAGTTGCGTTTCCCAAGTATCTAGTACGGATTGGGCGTCGATGTCATCATTAACTTCATCATTATCTGCAACCCGACTTCGCATATTGTCTAGGATAGGCCACACTATACGGTTGAACTCGGGCAACATGATATTCCTGTCTCTAGTAGCCGGCAAGTTGCAATACATCTCCATTAGGTAGGTAGGTAGGTACTTCCATGCTAATCGTCTCATTTGGTCCATTATCGCTTTGTGCGTGCATTGTTTTCACTTCCGATATCGGAGATAGGAGGGCTATCTTCAATAATACCCTCGGTCTGTGGGCATATCGTGGGTATGCAATGCACAAAGCAGGTAACTTATGCCGTTTTAGAGATAGTTCTTGTTCCAATTTTATCAAAGCAGCGGATTCGGCCACCAATCGTTTCGCCTTTTCCCAACTAAAACACACTTGTTCAAGTTCACACACGCCACTTTAGGCTACTTCTCAACTCTTTTTCTCTCAACTCCTTTTTAACTCCCAAAACGCGCGTCCGGGCGTATCTTTTCTAACTTCACGACCCAATATGGCGGGAGAACCCACTCAGAGTGCCTCTATGACACTCCTGCTTTTTATTGGCTAAGAGAATCTCTTCCGGCAAATTACTGCTTGTATTATCCAATCCAAATCGAGTATTTTGACATAAGAAAAATAAAGTGTTGTCAATCGAATAAAATCGAACTGAGAATTGATCAGAAGTTAAATGTTGCCAATTAAACAAACCTGAAGTAATAAGTTTACAAGCGATATACCTTCCTCCGATAAATATATATAATTATATATTATAAATTGACTGGTAGAAAATGCCTAAGGCATTAAGTCCGCCTCTGTACATTTGTGTGCATGAAGTATTAAATAAATAAATAAATGGTAGGTAGGCACTGGTACTCCATAATAAAACAATACCTATATCCTAGTAGTTTTTGGGCTTATTGGAATCGTTACGAGATGTACTCTGGCTATAAATTACTTTCATGTTAATGAGGTACCAAAACTAAAAAGAGGAAAAACGTAAGTACAGATTCAACTCACCACTGCACCATAATATTTCGGGATAGAGGTTACTTACGTTTTTAAAACAAAGAAAATGTACACCTTCTCAGAGATATTTATAGCTGTTGCATGTTGTTATTTTTCTAAATTGTTGCTCTGTGTGCGCTTGATGTATAAATTCGGCAGTAATTCAAATAAATACCATTAACTTTCTATTCTTCGTTTTATTTAATCACATTACAATTCATTAAAATACTCTCCGCCCAGCCTGTCTATTTTTAATTATTTTACTTTATTTTACATACATTTGACAGCTCAACTTCAAAACAAAAATAGTCAACTAATCATCGTAGGGATGGCGTCTGACTTCTGAGATTAACAAATCGATTCTTATGACCAAGAAAATCGGTTGTGCATCGTTAAACAGTACGAAATTTTACCCTAGAAAATTGAGATTCAATTTTCTTTTTGGATTATGCACCAAAATATTATTTTAACACAGTTGTTAAACATGGCGTACTTTCAGAGGCTATAATTATGATTCGAAAATTAAATCTTATGCATAGGCATCTTTCTGTTACGCGGTCTGTTGGTCGCGGTCGGTAATGGTTGTTTAATATATTTAATTACCAGTTTTAATTTAATTATTTTCACATCAACATTTGTCTAAAATCGAATAGGCTGTATAGACTGTTTTCGTTGTAAAAAATGTCCAGTTGCAAAAACGTGCCTATAGTTATAAGTCAATTTAACCCCTTACCGCATTCGAAACCATATATGGATGACCAAGTTTACATTTTTTTTACAAGGTACTGGTAAGTCCTATTTTAAAAATCTAACCAATAACAGATCCGGAATTTCATGGTGAAACGGAACGTAATTAATTTATTCATGTCAAATGTCAGCTGTCAAATATTTTTACCCGACTGCCGAAGGAGGGTAATGTGTTTATCAGTCTATGTATGTATGTATGTAAGTATGTATGTATGTATGTATGTGTGTGTGTATGTATGTATGTATGTATGTATGTTTGTTCCTATGTGGCGTTCTAGAGACCAAATGCGTGGGCCGATTTTGATGTTTCTTACGTCAATCAATTCGTCTTAACCCCGCGAGTGTCACTGGCTACATGAAAATTGGTAAATAGGAAAATAGCGGTTCTTGGGCGCCATATTGTGGGGGCCCAATTTTTTTTTTTCTTCCCTATCTACCGTGTGGGGTATCAAAATAAAGGATTTTAAGAGATTTCAAAAATATATAACACTTATATGTTTAAATGTACCTAATTCGAAAAAAAAACATAACTAAAAAGTTATAAATAAAAAAGTTAATTAAAAAAATCAAAAAACCCGACTGCTTGAAAAGCAAACTAAAAAGACGTAAACAAGGAGAAAATCATGCTGTGCAGTCGGAGGATACGTCTGGTTTTGGTCAGCCAGCACGCGAAGATGTATCCTCCGACAGCACAGCATGATTTTCTCCTTGTTTACGTCTTTTTAGTTTGCTTTTCAAGCAGTCGGGTTTTTTGATTTTTTTAATTAACTTTTTATAAGGTTATGTTGAGCGCGTGCGGCGGAACAGGTGCAGTGAAAAAAGTCCTACTTTGTAATTAAAAAAAAAGTACTAAAAAAGTTAATTCAAAAATTCAAAAAACCCGACTGCTTAAAAAGCGAACTAAAAAGATGTAAACAAGAAGAAAATCATGCTGTGCAGTCGGAGGATACATGTTCGCGAGCTGGCTGACCAAAACCAGATGTATCCTCCGACTGCACAGCATGATTTTCTTCTTGTTTACATCTTTTTAGTTCGCTTTTTAAGCAGTCGGGTTTTTTGAATTTTTGAATTAACTTTTTTTATTTATAACTTTTTAGTTAACTTTTTTTGGAATTAGGTACATTTTACCATATAAGTGTTATATATTTTTGAAATCAGCTCTTAAAGCCCTTTATTTTGATACCCCACTCGATAGGTTTGGAAGAAAAAAAAATTTTGGTACCCCACAATATGGCGCCCAAAATCCGCCATTTTTCTTTTTTCCAATTTTAATGTAGCCAGTGACACTCGCAGGGTTAAGACGAATCGATTGACGTAAGAACCATCAAAATCGGCCGACGCGTTTGGTCTCTAGAACGCCACATAGGAACAAACATACATACATACATACATACATACATACATACATACATACATACATATATACATACATACATACATACATACATACATACATACATAGACTGATAAACACATTACCCTCCTTCGGCAGTCGGGTAAAAAGGTGAGTAAACATTTGAAAAAAAATATCACAGTATTCTTTTATCTTTCTTTTATACAATGAATGTTTGATTTTTGCTTTGTTTTGCATATTTTAAAGTAATTGTCTACTTTTTCAAAATTACCATATTTGGCTTCGTATGCATTATGGTTAAAAGTGATACTGTCATATTTGGCTTGGTATGCATTTAAGGCTTCTTTCTCTGTTGTTCTAGAAATGGACCCAGCACGCTTTTATGGCACTGCAAAGCATGTTAACATCATTCCAGGTGATGGTCACGTTAGTGACGATGATATTGATTCGGATTGTGACGATAATTGTAATACTGGCTCCATTCGTTTACCTCTAAAACGACATATTATTATACCGGAGTCAGAATCAGAATTTTCTGAGGAAGATGACGTCCCTTTGACAAATTTCCAGACGATGGAAATGAATCTTCTTTCAGCCTACGTTGGAAGTGAACCCACAACAACAAAGCGGCGTTATGTTCGACAAGATAAAAAATATGTTGACATACCTTCACCCCAAGTTGTGGATGTCTATAACCAGCATATGGGAGGAGTAGATTTACTTGATTCTATGCTGGGTCTCGTCAATGGTACAAGAGGATTTTTTTTCACATGGTGGACATGTCCCTCGCCAATGCTTGGTTGTTATGGCGCCGAATTAATGCTGACTCTTACATGCCACTATACGATTTCAAACTGGCCGTTTCCGAACATATGCGAAAAGCAGGAAAAGCTGTTATGACCAAGAAGCGTGGTCGTCCATCGAGCATTCTTGGAACTCCGACATCCAGCCGGGGTGGCACCCCCTCTCTTATTCCTGAATCTCGGGGCTGGTCTGTGTTAGCAAACTTACGCTTTGAGCTGTCAGCGACAAGCCCTGTGGGATTGGCTTTGTTGATGCAGTCCTACTTTGCCTGGCTCCTTCAGAGCCGGCAAGGTGGCGTGGTCTTGAGGGAGAGCGCAACGGTCGTGTAGATCCTCAAGGCAAGTGCGGTGATTTTCCTTCTCGTGGTTGCCGCCCTGTTATTGGTCTAATTCCCTCTGAAATAGACGTAACTGAAAACACCGGGCGACGCAACGCAGGGGTGGCGAGGTCATGCCCCTGGGTGTCCACCATTGATCAAGATGATTGACAATTGATGGATAGCAATGACCTCCCGCGTGTTTGTGCCGTGCGCGGGGACCCGTACGGAAGGATGATGGGATCCTGGTGGCTGAGCCGATGAGCGTAGGCGGTTTAACGTCTCTGAGGCAACACTCCACTTTGGCCCGGATTTCTTCTCACACGGGAGGCCGTAGCCTAGCCAGCTACGGTCAATCGGCTGCGGGGTCCGGTCAGACGGCCCTCAGGCGAGTTCACTCCCATTGGGGGCTTGCAGACGGCGGCGTTCGCTCGCATCGCTAGTGGTAGCGGTGTGGGTTAGTGCCGTGCAGTCTCGTGAGCAACTAATGGGGGGGGGCTATATCCCTCGACTAATCCCTGGTGCTACCGTAGCATCGCCACTTGAGCACTCCATGGCGGGTGGGGATAGTCGAGGGACGAAATTTTCAATCGGTATTTTTAAATGGATACTTTTAATAAAAAAACCACAAGGCGAAAGGACCGGCGAAAGCTGGGACTGCGCTCCAAAAGGCGGGACCGGTGAAAGTTGGGACTGCACACCAGAAGGCGGGACCGGCGCAAGCCGGGACTGCATCTTCCTCAGCAGGAACGCCCAGAGGCGAGACTGCAGTGGGATCGTCTCGAGGTGGGGCTGCGGCGGGACTGTCATATGACGGTACTGCTGCGGCACTGTCGAGGGTCGGCACTGCTGTGGGACCACCGAAGGGCGGAACTGCAACCCAGCCAACCGGGCATAAAAGTGCTGCCAAAGCTGGCACGACACGGGACCCTTGCGTTAGAGGTCGAACGACCTCGGACCCTGCGGCCCCGGACGCGACCTGCAAAGGCAGCACCTCGTCGTCTCCCGGCGGCCGGCATGAATCAGGCTGGCTTCCGGTTGGACGATCTGGGGCGCAGCGAAAAAAGCGCCAAAAGCTGAGACAGCAGGCGGCTCTAGAGGGGACTCCTACGGAGGGCCCATCAAAGAGACCGCGTGCTGTTCTCAGCGGCGACAGCGGGGACATGGCGGCCAAGAGGATGAAGACCCAAGGGCAATCATCCTCAGCCGGATCCTTTAGGGATGCGGTGGCGGCTGTGAAACTCGCTGTCATCACAGTCAAGTACCCGGAGGAGTACTTGAAGGCGGAGGACTTGGTGCCAATCCAGGAGCTCATAATTGAGAAACTGGAAGTGGCGCCGGATCCTCTGCCTGTTCTCACGGTTGCTCCCGGAGTTGTCGCAGGTGCGGTTCATGTATCCTGCGACAACTCTGAAGCAGCTAACTGGTTTCGGGGTGCCATCCACAATGTGGAACTTGGCCACCTGAAACTCAAGGTCGTCGACGCCAAGGACCTTCCAAAGCCAGTCAAAATGGCATGGAAGAGTAGAAACTTGGCGTTGAAGGACTCAGCCCGGGCCATTCGATTGCTCCAGCGGCTTAATCCTGCCTTGAGGACGGACGACTGGAAGGTCGTGAATACTCTCACTGAGCAGACCGGCATCCGTCGTATCGTCCTCATGGATGGGGTGTCCGCTGGGGTCATCAAGGCCGCGGGCTACTCTCTTCCAGGAGGAATTGAACGTTACTCGTTCAAGCTCCTGGAAGAGGACAAGGGAGAGGCGACCACTGCGGAAGCAGGAGTGGAGCCCTCCGAAGATGGTCCACCGCAGGGTGAGAAGGCCATCGACGAAGTCTCTGCTGACGACGTAGCGCAGGAGGCAGAGATCCAGACCGGGGCGTCAGAGGGGGACCTCGAGGATGACATCCTTGAGGGCCTCGATACCCTGGGGATTCAGTCGCCAACTGCTCTCGAGGAGGGTGCGATGGAGGGGGAGCCTCAAAACTGAGGTACCCCAACAACAACACGAACCCATCAAGACATCCAAGATGGAAGGACTAAGGTGTGTACAAATCAATTTGCATCATTGCAGAGCCGCTACTGCCCTTCTGGCTCGGCAACTGAAGCTTAATACATACGACATTGCCTTGATTCAGGAACCTTATCTGTATAAGGGAACTATAAAAGGCCTAGGTGGGACAGGAGGCATGGTGCTCTATGACTGTCCAACTAATGACGCGAGGACTTGTATCTATATCAGGGGCGGTATAGAGGCAATGCCCTTACGTACTTTCTGTTACAGGGATCTCACAACAGCTCTGATCCAAGTGGGGGCGGGAACAGAGAAAAGGAGAATTATCCTTGCCTCTGCCTACCTCCCATATGAACAAAAGGAACCAGTAACACCTCTAATTAGAAGACTGGTTGACTACGGCAACCAAGGAAATCTCGACCTGATACTTGGCTGCGACGCGAATGCACACCACGTCGTTTGGGGCAGCTCAGATGTCAACAAACGAGGGGAGGATTTGTTGGACTTTGTGGTAAGCTCTTCTTTACAAATCCTTAACGCAGGCAATAAACCTACTTTCAGGACCTCTGCGAGAACTGAAGTGATTGACCTGACACTGGCTTCAAACAGGGCCAGCGCTCATATTGAAAATTGGCATGTATCGGACGAAATCTCTCTGTCTGACCATAATTATATATGCTTTAGGTTTAGGACGGCGGGAGAAGCCGAAACTAGACGAAGGAGAAACCCAAGGCATACAAATTGGGACTCATACAGGAGGGACCTCAGAGTAAATCTAGGGAGCCCTAAAGGTAAGCTTAATTCCATACTGGATATAGAATTTGAAGCGGACAGAATCAAGGCGGGCATCATCGGTGCATGGGAAGATAACTGCCCAGAGAAAAAGGCCTTTTGCAAAAAGGTACCATGGTGGACTCCTGAACTAGTCAAAATACGTCAGGAAACACGACAGGCCTTTAATGATGCAAAAGCCAGGAAGGATTTTTCTGGCTATCATAGCATGCTAACGAGGTATAATACGGCGGTACGCAAGGCCAAAAGAACCAATTGGCGACAGCATTGCACCTCCATCGAAACTCTGCCTAGTGGAATGAGGTTGTGCAAAGCAATGTCCATAACTAAGACAAACCCACTATCATCTGTAAAGGATGAGAATGGGTGTCTCACGGAAACTGGACAGGACACTCTGGGCGTGATGTTTAGGACCCACTTCCCGGAATGTATACTGCGCAATAGCGATGAAGAGGAACCAGTCGCGAGGGACGAGCTAACAAGGCACACGTCCAAAAGTAACTGGCTCACGGCAAAGGAAGTGGTAGATGAAAATAAACTGAAGCTGGCCATAGCGGGCTTCCAGCCTCTCAAATCCCCTGGTCCGGATGGCATCTACCCAATACTATTGCAGGAAGGGGCATCTGTTTTGATACCCCATCTAAGTAAGCTCTACAGAGCCTGCATAGCCTTTGGGTACGTACCCAAGGCATGGAGGGAGGTCAAAGTCACCTTTATACCGAAGGTGGGTAGACCGACTTATGAAGAAGCTAAGGCTTACAGGCCCATCAGTCTATCATCCTTTCTCTTAAAAACTCTGGAGAAACTGGTAGACAGGTATCTAAGAGAGGGACCACTGAAAGTATTCCCTCTACATAAACTACAGTGCGCCTACAGCCCTGGCAAATCTACTGAAACGGCATTGCACTATGTTGCGAGTCGAGCTGAGGTTGCGCTAGAGGGACAAGAGATCTGTGTCGGGGCTTTCCTCGACATAGAGGGAGCCTTTGACAAAACAACATTTGAGTCCATACGCATTGCTGCAAAGGAACATGGCATCAACGATGCCACGTGCAACTGGATCGACCATATGCTGAGAAGCAGAATAGTCAGATCGGAACTGATGGGAGACAGACTTAGTGCAAAAACAACAAGAGGTTGCCCGCAAGGCGGGGTGCTGTCACCATTATTGTGGTGCTTGGTAGTAGACTCGCTACTCACCAAACTCAATACCGGACCATTCTACACAGTAGGCTATGCAGATGACATAGCAATAATGGTCAATGGTAAATTCCCGAACATAGTGTCTGGATTATTACAACAGGCATTGAGGATGACAGAGGAATGGTGTACAAAGAACCACCTCTCTATCAACCCAAGCAAAGCAGTCATTATTCCATTCACGAGGAAGAGACAACTAGAAAACCTAGGAGAGCTCTCCCTCAATGGAATAAAGCTGCCCTGGTCCACCGAAGTTAAATATCTGGGTGTAACGCTTGATAAAGAACTCAGGTGGAAAACTCATGTGGAAAATATAACGACAAAGGCCTTACGAGTGTTCGGCATGTGTCGTTCCACCTACGGTAAAACTTGGGGGCTAAAGCCCAAAGTGATACGATGGCTGTACCGGACAATGATAATACCTATTATCACATACGGAAGCATAGTGTGGTGGCCTAGAACAAAGCTTGCTTCGTGCAAAGCGCCACTCACCAGGTTACAAAGAACAGTGTGTCTCGGCATCACGGGTGCTTTCAGGACAACACCTACGGCAGCGATTGAGAGATACCTCAATATCCCTCCTCTGCATATGATGGTTGAATTCGAGGCAAGGAAGGCATTACATCGTCTTGCTATTGCTGGACTGTGGGATGCCTCCAAGCCAAAGACTAACCATACAAAGTTTGATGAGAATGAAGGCCTGGATCGGGTAACAAGCATGTTATCCGATAAAATTCAACCTATATTTGTGTTTCAAAGGTCTTTTAAGGTCCAAATCCCTACAATAGAGGACTGGAAGAAGGGACTCGATCCACCAGAACAAAACAGTCTGGTGTGGTACACTGATGGATCCAAAATGGAATCAGGTACAGGAGCGGGCATATACGCAAAAGGTTACAAATGTAGCAAAAGCTTAGGGAAGATGGCAACTGTATTCCAAGCGGAAACATTTGCCATAATAACCTGTGCTCAAGAGAATATAGATAGAGGAACCAGAGGTAAATCCATATATATTCTTAGTGACAGTCAGGCTGCAATTAAAGCCATGGCATCCTACAAAGTGGACTCCGGGCTTATTCTGGATGCTATCCAGGCCCTAAACAGGCTTGGGAAGCACAACAGGGTAAGACTGATGTGGGTCCCTGGACACAAAGGAATCCATGGTAACGAAGTGGCTGATGAACTGGCAAGAGAGGGCTCAGCAAATGACTTTGTGGGTCCAGAACCATGTGTAGGCATTTCGACGTGTCTCGTAAAAGCCGCATTTAGGGAGTTTGCAGATCACAGACAACGAACTTATTGGCTGTCTAATACCGGTCTGCAACACTCCAAGAAATTCCTAGGCTCTACGTTCAGAGCCCGGGCATGCATTTGGAACATGAGCAGGGGGCAAATCCGCTACCTGCTAGGGGCCTTTACTGGGCACTTTGGAACCAACGACATGCTCATGAAGATGGGTCTAACCGCGACACCAATGTGCAGGTTGTGTGGGGAACATACGGAACGCATGGAGCACCTTCTGTGCACATGCGATGCACTGGCTGGTAAGCGAATGAGTCTACTAGGGGATGGATATCCAAAACCAGAAGACTATAGGCTCATATCTCCTAGTCTCGTTGTAAAACTCATGAAAACAGTTTTCAACGAGATTGGGGATGAGTAAGTTATCTAGGGGACCACAATAGATCCCAATGGGTCGAAGTGTCCGAGATATTTCTCGGCCCCTCCATAAGATAAGATAAGATATTCCTGAATCTCCAGTTCCCGCAAAAAAGACACGAAAAACGCCAGCTAGACATCAAGACTTGCCTTTGGAGTCCGTGCGTACCGATGGGATTAGCCATTTTCCGATTTGGAAGAAGAATGCCCGACAAATATGCCAAAATTGTTCTAAATTTCGTTCTTTTACATTATGTGAAAAATGCAATGTTTATTTGTGCTATAATGACAAACGCAACTGTTACAAAGAATTTCACGAGGAATAAAATACTTTTCAGCTAAATGCATACGAAGCCATATTTGACTGAAGCTTATATAGCTAGAATGCATACGAAGCCACATATGGCGTTAATTATTAACTTTTGAATTATAAGTTAATAATTTTTTTTGTTGTTTGATCTCACTAATTAAGCTAAAATAAACACATTTTTGCAAAAAAATATTTTTTATTTCATCTCCTTCATAATTCATGCAGTAAGGGGTTAAAAAAGTTTAGTAGCAAGGAGTTTTCATACATAGAATAAAATGGAATAGATTTTATACGAGGAAAAATGAATGATTCCGTACGTTTTAGCATTTAATTCTCAAAAGTCTTTTAAATGGTTGTTTAATATGTTTAATTACCAGTTTCAATTTAATTATTTTCACATCAAAATTTATCAAAAATCTAATAGGCTGTGTAGGCTGTTTACGTTGTAAAAAAAATATGTCCAGTTGCAAAAACGCGCGACTATTTTATTTTTTTGTGAATTAACAAATCTAATTCTTTGATTAGTTTTTACTATTTCCCACAACTGTATTGAAAAATATCGTGTGATACACGGGCGTGTAGGTTTTTGCAAACTCGTGTCATTAAAAACCCTCGCCTTCGGCTCAGGCTTGTTAATGACAGCTCGTTTGCAATAACCTACTTTCCACCCTTGTATCACAATGTACTATTACAATGCATGTCCCCGAAAAGAGCGTTTTCCAAGCAGCCAAACTGTGCGGCAAGTGTCACTTTTTTTTACTAGTGCTTTTTATTTTTCTGTATATTTTTTTAATTTTTATCGCCAACGTCAGCCCGACGCATAGAGCATAGAGCTTTTATTATTGAGAAAAGTTTTACAAATTAGTTAAGTACAGATTATCATTCATATATAAGGTAAAATAAAACTAATACTTCAGTCAAGGCGTTTTTAATTACTCTAGATTTAGATATAAATCCTCAGTGACCGCCAATATGGCTTCCGCCAAAATCGGCGAACTGGGGATCTTCTAGCGTATGCCATTCACATCTGGAGTGAGGCCATCGAGAGACACGGGGAAGCGCTTGCCGTCTCTCTCGACACCTCGAAGGCTTTCGATAGGGTCTGGCACGAGAGCCTTATTGCTAAGCTTCCTTCATTCGGTCTGCCAAGTGGACTGTGCGATTGGATCGCAGACTTCCTGAGGGACCGGTCTATACGAGTGGTTATTGATGGCCGCTCATCTGACCAACTGGATATCAATGCCGGGGTCCCTCAGGGATCGGTACCTACTCTCAGCAACATTGTTCTTGCTGCACATAAATGATCTTCTAAAAAGCAGCACTGTTGCTGTGAGATACTTATCCGACGCGCGCGCTACTGGGCCTCAGATCCGGTCTCTCCGGGAGGCCATGGTTGGGCGCTTGAATCTGTCCTTGAAGGCAGTCTACGAGTGGGCGATGCCAATCTGGTCAATGTTCAATGCTACTAAGACCCAGGCGTGTCTTTTTTCCGCTAAATGGTGCTAATTCCATCCAGCTCTTTCTTTCCGTGGTGTGACCGTGACTATAACGGACTATCTTGAGCTTCTTGGCGTTACGTTGACATCGACCCTCAATTTTGGTCCATTCATTGAGAAAAAAGCTCAACTGGCTGCCAAAAAGTTGGGGATTCTTGCGAAGGTGAGACGGTACTTCACGCCAGAACAGTTGCTCAACTTGTACCAAGCGCAAGTTTGGT
This sequence comes from Anorthoa munda, assembly GCA_945859665.1. Taxonomy (NCBI): domain Eukaryota; kingdom Metazoa; phylum Arthropoda; class Insecta; order Lepidoptera; family Noctuidae; genus Anorthoa; species Anorthoa munda. The sequence continues at coordinate 1,893,255 of OX243919.1, read as the reverse complement.
CATGCATGGAGTACTGCTCTCATCTCTGGGACGGATCTGACAAGTACCAGCTGGATGCACTAGAGTTGATCGAAAAACGGACCAAGAGGCTCATCGGCAATGAGATACTGGTCAAGTCTAGGCTTCAGAGCCTTGAACATCGGCGCCAAGTTGCCAGTCTGTCGGTTTTTTATCGGTTACATTTCGGGGAGTGTGCGATGGAATTGCATGAACTAATTCCTCCAAGCCCATTCCATCATCGGACTACAAGACGTACGGCGATGCGTCATCGGTACATGGTGGACATCCCACCCATACGCACCAAACGTTTTGGGAGTACTTTCATTATGCATACAGCTAAGGAGTGGAATTCCCTGCCAGAGTCTGTATTTCCTGATAGCTATAACCTGGGAGTCTTTAAGTCAAGACTGAATAGGTTTCTTCTAGGTAAGCGTGCTACATCGTCGACCACATCATCACTTACCATCAGATGAGATTGTGGTCAAGCGCGAGCCTAACAATAATAAAAAAAAAAAAACAAAAAAAAAATTGATTTTAAAAATGTATTTAAATATGTTTGGCAAAATGTATATTTTGCTCGTGCCTTTTTGCGTTACGACGTAACAGCTATTTGCCCATGCGCAGTAGCCCGAGCAGAATTAAGGTAACTGACGCTTTAATCTTCGCCATGAGACTTAAATGGCAATGGGCTGGCCATGTAGCCAGGTACACTGACGATAGATGGACAATAAAAATAACAGCATGGGAGGGACCACAGGGAACCAGAAGCAGAGGTAGACCATATTCCAGGTGGCAAGATGAGATAAAGGCAATTGCGGGCAGAAACTGGTTTGAGAAAGCGAAAGACAGGGAAATATGGCACTCTTTGGAGGAGGCTTTTACCCGAGAAGGGTCCATGCATGAAACTTAAATGTATTTTAATTCAATAATTTTTGATATCTAATTTATATCCAATTATAAATGTTTAATTTAATAATCAAATTCAAAATCTAATTTAATAATCAATTCTTATATCTAATTTGATAATCTATTTTTAATATCTATTTAATAATTCATTTGGAATTGTTTAGTTAAGCAATCAATTCCAATATCTGATTTATCAACTGTAATTCAATGATCAATTTAACCCTATGATTCAGGATTTAGTGTTCAATCTTGATTGGATACTTCTAGATTTCATTTCCAAACTGGATTCAAGATTTCTTGATTTCATAACAATATTTGAATGTTTAAATTATTTAAGATTATCACATGAGGATTGTTTTTATTATTATTTGTTATTTTATCAAATCAATTGAATGATTATTTTTAAAGAAATGTAATGCATGTATGGAATGAGTAAAGCTATTTTTATTTTATTTATTTTTATTTTATTTAGTAGCCCGAGGAACTATTAGTTAATCTGTGGATATGCTGAGCGCGCTTGAATAAGCCCGCCATTTTATTAATTTCTTGCTTGGTTCAGATATATTTTTTTTATTTCCTCGCACAATGCATAGTAAAATGTTGTATGATACACGTACGGATGATTTGCGACTCGTGTCGATTTATCCACTCATCGGCAATCACCTACCTTCCGCACTTGTAGCATAAATAACTATTATAATTAGTTGAATGTAAACACAAGCATTTAAAGAAATATACATAGTTAAAAATGTTGAAAGATCGATTATTATTGTGATACATATTTGTATTGAAAATACAAACGCGAAAAGAAATTAAAAAAAAAGTTAATTAAAAACATCAAAAAACCCGACTGAAGAAGCGAACTAAAAAGACGTAAATAAGAAGAAAATCATGCTGTGCAGTCGGATGATACATATTCGCGAGCTGGCTGACCAAAACCAGATGTATCCTCCGACTGCACAGCATGATTTTCTTCTTGTTTACGTCTTTTTAGTTCGTTTCTTAAGCAGTCGGGTTTTTTGATTTTTTTGATTAACTTTTTTTTATTTATAACTTTTTAGTTAGTTACTTTCGAATTTGGTACATATAAATATATAAGTGTTATAATAATATATTTTTGAAATCGCCTCGTAAAACCCTTTATTTTGATACCCCACACGATGGGATAGGATGAAAAAAAAAATTGGGCCCTCACAATATGGCGCCCATAATCCGCCATTTTTCTATCTTACAATTATAATATAGCCTGTGACACTCGCAGGGTTCAGACCATGAAGTTATAGGTAAAGATGGAGGCCACACTTGTAACAAAATGTTGAAATAAATACCTACGTATCTCTATTTCGCTCTCTGTGGGCCGACCTTTCTTTCTAGTATTGCTATTTTCATATTTAAATCTCCTAGAAAAATATTAGAAATAGTCACCACACTAGCCGAACCTTAAGTTAAACACTGTGAAATAATGTACCTATAAATAAATATTTGAACTACGATTAGTTCAATTGAAAAACCCTAAATTGTAGGTCACGTACGCATTGGCAAATCAACGAATTAAAAACCCATTTCTTTAGGATTCGGTAATATGGCAACATTGGCCCTATGTGTCAAAATAAATCTACCAATATGTTTGTTTACTTTGCGGTTCACGGCTTCGTTTGAGATTTTTCGCGCTAATCATTGTTAAAATTCAAAAAATGTAGCAAAATTATGTTGTGAGTGGTGGTACGTAGTGTCCAAAATGTGATATAAGATTTAAATCGTGATTTCAGACATTGAATCATTGTAAACATATGTATTTCTTTGTATTTTTAATTAATTTTCTCTTATATCGATTAACCAGTGTTTTCAAAATAATTGTAAATGATAACTATATCAAGATCAAAGATATCTACATTGAATTTAATTTATTTTGTGCGATTTAATTTGTTTGTTTGTTGTCGAACTGCAGTAGTGTGACCACATTGAGGATATATACGGGAAAAAAATTTTAACGAGCTAAATTGATGAGCCAACTTAGAGAAAATAACATAGAAAACAAATTAATTAATGTCGTATCATAATATTTTACTTCTCTGTTGCAGGAAATGTTTAACCATCCCATCACGGACTTTATTGATTGTAATGATTTGCATGAAACTAAGATCGTTAATTGTCTTTGGCCTCTCACCCACAGATAACTGTGTATTGCTCTCATCAAGTAATAGACAAAAATTGACAAACTTTTATAATTTTTCTTTTTTATATACGAGGCTTTTGGCTTATTTGTACTTTTAGTGAATGCTCCTCTTTATTTTGTATTGTGCGTTTAGTTTGTGCAGAATAAACAATTTTTCTTTCTTTATTCTTTCTTTAAGCAAATAGCTAATACGTTTTTTTAATGCGTATTCGTGCTCACTTAAAGAGTCATAAAGAAAATATTTTGAGTGATTTACGTGGCAAGAGACAGAAACTACACAGATCAATAATATTTTGCCATTTATAATAAGTAGAAAAGTTATAATATATGATTTTAATTCGGAAAGTGTTTTTGTTTCCTTTTTGTTTTTTTTAATACCGTTCCTAATATCATCATCATCATCATCATATCAGCCGAAAGACGTCCACTGCTGGACATAGGCCTCCCCCAAGCGTCGCCACATTGACCGGTCTCGTGCGTCTCGCAACCAGCGGATCCCCGCAACCTTCACCAGATCATCGGTCCACCTTGTGGGAGGCCTTCCAACGCAACGTCTTCCGGTTCGCGGTCGCCACTCCAGAACCTTTCTGCCCCATCGGCCATCCGTTCTGCGAGCAATGTGCCCTGCCCACTGCCACTTGAGTTTGGCAATTCTTCGGGCTATGTCGGTAACCCTGGTTCTTTTATCCTGGTTCCTAATATAGTCCCGTATAATATATATACGTACTAATAAAATTAGCGCAACACCATAACACCCTCCTTACCACTCCTGCTCCTTAACACTGACTAACCCAGAAATCTGAAAGAAAACAGCTGTTTATTTAGTATGTTTTATTATTCAACAAAATTAATGAAACATCTGATTTCTTTTTCGCAATTTCTGGGTTGGTCTCTATGTACCAGTTGTTGTAAAATGATGTCTCTCTCTCGCGCCCGCACAGATCTTAGTCCTTAATTGCCGCGGGGACTAAACCTTTGTCCTGGTCATGATCTATTTCCGCGAAAATTTCTGTCCATGTCGACCCAGCACTTTCAGCGTGATTAGATAAATGACAAACAGCCAAATTTACAAACTCTGAAACATCCAAACTTTCCCACTTAAACAAACAGCTTCTTTCGTAATTTATTATACGAATGCTTAATTATCATGACAATCTTTAGGGGCTCGGTCTTAGTATTAATGAGATTTAGATATATAAGAATTATTGTAAACCACTAAATGGACAGCAATAATTGTAGCGATGTTCTGGGAAAAATAAAATGAAGGTTACCCTACTTAGACAGAGAGGGTCTGCCCACAGAGAGCGAGATAGAGATACATAGGTTTTGCTTCAAGTAGGTATTCGAAGTGTGGTCTCCATCTTTATCTATACCTTCATGGTTCAGACGAATCGATTGACATAAAAATCATCAAAATCGGCCAACGCGTAAGGTCTCTGGAACGCCACATAGGAACAAACATACATACATAGATTGATAAACACATTACCCTCCTTCGGCAGTCGGGTAAAAGGATCGATTTTGATAAATCAATTCTAAGACTTTGATTTTTGTAAATTGATTTTTTAGATTTCCATTCGAATCGATTCCAGAACCGTTATTTTTTAAAAGAATCGTTTATCCCCAAGGAACTGTTTTTTCTGTTCCGTGGTCATCCCTGATTAATCATTTTAAATATATAGTTATAATATGAATGATAGTGATGAAATAATGCGCTACCGAGTACCGATTCGATTTCATAATATCGTCGTTGCGACTACAAGACCTCTCATGTGTCACTTTTGTTAAAATCAAGTTTTTACACCTATCGAGTTTACATTTTGAAGCTCTATCGAATGCAAAACTCTCATGTGTATGATGACGTCTAAGTCGTTATTTAATTAATTATCTGAAACTTATGCTTGCAGCTGTCAAATAATGTCAGGCAGGACAGAAAGTGCATAATATTTTAACTCGTATAACTAAATATTTTTTCTTGGCAGCCCAGAAAAATGTTAGGGTAATTTTAATTTACGTCTCACCCACAGCTGTGAAAAACTTGCTTTATTCGACTGACGAAATTAAAAGTATTTAAACCAAAACAAGTTCTAACTTCTCAAAATGTTATTTTAGATTTATGAGGTAATTTTCTTTATTGGCTTGGGTCATATCTACTTACAATAATTTAACTCGTAAAATTTTCGACAAGTGCGCGAAATTTGTAAGCAGACCTTTGGGAATAAATGTATATTTTCTAAATAAAATTATTTGCATTGTTGAACTAATAACTATCCCTGTATGGTGGCCGTTTTGCAATTTTCCTTCTTCTTATAGTTTTTATTTCCGCCGAAAGATGCGTTAAAATTACTGTTGAAATATGGAACTTTCGACGCTCTCTTCCATTTTTATTTTTTTTGTTTCCATAGGTACATAGGGCTAGATAATGATGAGACAAATTGATATCGATTTTTATTTTGAACGTACATCGTCAAACAGTGGAGTAATCGCCAGACTACGTGTTTATGGAAGAATTATTGACTAGTGTATCGTTAAGGCTCCACTATCACTTAGTTGAAAAACATCTCTAATGTTATTGGCTAGTCTTCCACTGCTATTATGTCGAATGTTGATACTAAAACGCCTATATGTGCTATATATACAGATATGTTCAAAGCGTTCGATTATGTCAACCATAACATACTGCTTTAAAAACTAAACGCCTATGGCATTCGAGGTAATATACAAACCTAATAAAAACATATTTATCCGGTCGCAAACAGATGACAGAAATTAACAAAGTATGCGTCAAGTCTAAATTAGAACAAAAATACGTGTCTTCCAGTAGAGAAATTAAATTCGGTGTACCCTAGGGAAGCGTTCTTGGGCCTCCGTTATTTTTAATTTACATTAACGACCTCCCGCGCCAAATCCACCGTCCCATGGTACTGTTTGCTGACGATAGTACAGTACTCTTAAAATGCGTCAGCAATGAAAATTATGAAAATGACATAAACTACACCATTAAAATTATAATAAATTGGCTAAATACTAACAACTTGCAAATAAACTTACAAAAAACAAACATAATGCATTTTTACCAAAGACTTTGTATCAACGATCTAAATATTAATTATAATAGTCAAAATGTGGACAGAGTAGATGTTACAAAATTTCTAGGAATCTTAATTGACTGTCAACTGACATGGAAGGCACAGGCAGAGGACATCTGTAAAAAGCTTAGCGCATCAGCTTATGCGCTTTATAATCTCAAAAAAAAAGTTAATATCAAAACAGTATTACTAGCATACCATAGTCTTGTTGTTTCTATTTTAAGGTTTGGTATTATATATTGGGGCAATTGTACCGAAAGAGAGAGTATCTTTAAGGCCCAAAAACGCTGCCTACGAGCAATATTTGGTTTAAGAGTTATTGACAGCGGTGTTCCAATTTTTAAAAGTCATAATTTGTAGACATTCCCTTGCCTTTACATTTTAGAAATTGCTCTTTTTGTTAAATGTAATCGACATCTATTTTTAACTTTATCGGAAAGCAGATGCCGAAACGTAACTTTGCGATCTCAATACCAAAACTTGTTACGCACAGGTGGATATAGGACTGCTTTGTTGAGGAAAAGTATTTTTGGTATGGCACCAGTTATTTTTAACCACATTCCTAATTCCATAAAAGAGGAATCAGTAACAGTGTACGTAGTCGCAGCGGAAAAACGTCGAATTTATTAATTTCAAATAAGCGGATAATTAGTGTATGACGTCGTGTAATTGTGTATAGTAAGTAAAAATTTGTGTATTCAACCATTGGGGAGCTATTCAACAAAAACTGTTTCCGCTGGAACTACGTCATCCTAGCGGCACCTTTTTTATCCTATTTATTTATTTATTTATTTAAACTTCATGTACAATAGTGGTACATAGGCGGACTTAATGCCACAAGGCATTCTCTACCAGTCAACCTTTGGGTTAAAAAGGACAACATTGTGAACGGGTACAAAATAATATCGAAAAATAACAACTTGTATACGAAAATGTATAAACTTACTTATATATTTGTTGGAATACTGGCAGTAGGTAAGCCTATCACTAGTTTAAAATATTTTGTATGTGTTCTACAACTGACGTGTGAAGTCACTACAATAAAAATTTTTCCTGTGAACTCTCAAATACAACGTGGTATTTTTATTTAAAACACAACACTGCATTTCAACAATTCAACACGTTATCAGCACGAAGCTCTACAATATTTTGAACTAGTATCCGTGCGTGCAGTGTTTTGTATGTTGAGGAAGTTGTTCACAAGGAGTCGGTTGTGGTATGTAATGCAATTCTTTTCAAAATGCCAAACAACGTTTGTAGCGGTGATGGTATAAGCCGAAATCCATGCACGAATTCAAATATATCTGCATTAGCATCCTTACGATTATGCGGCAGAGAAGGATATTCTGTTTGGAAATTTAAAATGAGAAATTATCTATTACATGAAGACCTATGGGAGACCGTTGATGGATACCCAGAAGGTGATATAACTTCAACTGCAGCCAAAATACGTAATGACCGCAAAGCTTTGTCTAAGATATGTCTAACTTTAGATGGTTCCGCTATTACTCATGTGCGTAGCTCAAATACGGCCAGTGACGCTTGGAATGCATTGAAAATAGCATACGAAGACCGTGGAATGGGACGTAGACTAGCACTAGAAAGGAGGTTGTATAGATTGAACCTTATAGATTTTGAAAACGTAGAATCATATATAAATGCTGTGTTAAGTACAGCTCAAGACCTAGCAGATATCGGAAAACAGATAGAAGATGCCTCAATTGCTGCTATATTGTTAGGAGGTCTTACAGTAAGGTATGTGTAATATATTTGAGTTACCCACATACGAAGATTAGTAAGTAAGATCACGTATAAATAAGCCTACGTCATTGTAACCGCTAGTTCGCAATATATGCTTGCTACAAGTGGACGTTTCTTTTATTTATTACTCCCGACACTTCAGTGGCGACGAGGATCACTATTTGTGCGAATTATCGAAGTCTGTCTGCATTTATTCGAGGGAAATGTCGGTCGGCAAAGTCGGAAAGATTCGCGATTTTGATGTGAAGACAGGGAACTGGACTCTGTACGAGGAGCGGTTGCAGATGTACTTCAAGGTCAATAAGGTCGAGAAGGACATGTGGCTGCCTATGCTGATCACGGGCGTGGGTGATGAGACGTACGAATTGCTGAGCACGCTGTGCAGTCCAAGGAAACCGGGGGATATCACGTACGAAGAGGCCGTTACAATTTTGAAAAATCACCTACAACCGAAGCCGGCGGTCATGGCGGAACGGTATCGGTTTAGGCAAAGAAGACAGAAAGACGACGAAAGTGTAACACAATATCTGACCGAGTTAAAGAAACTCTCCAAAACTTGTGAGTTTGGTGCAAATTTGGAGTAGAATTTGCGTGACCAGTACGTATGCGGAGTGAAGAGTGACGTCATCAGACAAAGGTTGTTTGCGGAAGACAATTTGACGTACTCGGGAGCAGTCAGATTGGCAGTTGGCCTGGAGTCGGCCGAGCGGGATGCGGCAGTCGTGGAACACAAAACGACGGCGGAGGCATCGGCAACCGTGAACACCTTGCGGGCAAAGCATGGGCGCGGTCAGTTTGCGGACCATGCAGCGGACCAACGAACGAACCACGGGCGTGCGGCGCGGGACACCGAGAAGGGCGCCGGGGGCTGCACGGCGTGCGGCTGGCGCGGACACAACAAGGAGGAGTGCCGCTATAAGCATTTTGTTTGTAGCAAATGCAAACAAAGCGGACATTTGAGGCGTGTTTGTCCACGGACGGAGGCGAACAGTGGCAGAGGGAAGAGGCGCGTAGTGAACCACGTGGATGCCACCACGAGCGACCATCCGAGGGCAGGAGCGGGAGACTCCAGTTCGGACGAGCTTGAGGAAGAACTTCATCAGCTATGTTTGAGCGGCTACAACCCGGTGAGTTTATCATTACTGATTGATGATAAAACAGTAAAAATGGAGCTAGACACAGGCTCGGCAATTTCATGTATCAGTAAGAAAACATATGATAAACTTTTTAACAATAGAGTAATTAAACCATTTAATTTGATGTTAAAATTTTATGATGGTAGCAATATAAGACCACTAGGGGTTATAAGACCAAAAGTTCAATACAAGGATAAAATTAAATATCTAGAACTGTTTGTGATAGACGGGGGTACAACTTCCTTATTGGGCAGGCAATGGTTAATAGAATTGGGTATTAAAATACCCCCTTTTCAACAAGAGATTAACCATAGTGTACACAAAATGTCTGATACTGTCGATTGTTTGCTAAACAGGTATAAAGATTTGTTCAGCGAAGGACTGGGGCGGTACACAGGCAGCAAGGCAACGCTCCGGTTGCGAGAGGGTGCGAGGCCGGTGTTTTGCCGCGCACGGCCGCTGCCTTACGCTCTGAGGGGTCAGGTCGACGCGGAGCTGGACGCCATGTTGCGCGCGGGCATCATCGAGCCCGTCGAGTGCTCGAACTGGGCGACGCCTTTGGTACCGGTACGTAAAGCGGACGGAGGACTCCGTATCTGTGCTGATTACAAAATAACTTTAAATCCTGTCTTACTGGTCGATAGGTATCCGTTACCCAAGATAGATGATTTATTAGTGAGCTTAAACGGTGCTACACACTTCTCAAAAATTGATTTGACCCTTGCTTATAACCAGATCGAATTGGATAATACTAAAGATTTAACGGTAATAAACACACATCGAGGTCTTTTTAAGTACAATAGACTTGTGTTTGGGTTGTCTTCTAGTCCCGGAATTTTCCAGCGAATTATGTCGAATTTACTTAGTGATATTCCGGGGGTAGAAGTATTTTTAGATGATATCATCATTGGAACAGTGGGAACACAGGATAATCACTTAGAAACGTTAGAAAAGGTGTTCCAGCGGTTACAGAGTCACGGTATGAAGCTAAAATGGAGTAAATGTTTATTTATGGTTAATGAAGTCAAATACTTAGGTTATGTCATATCAAAAGAGGGAGTTAAAGTAGATTCAGATAAAATAAAAGCAATAATAAAAATTCCCAGGCCAAGAGATATTTCAGAGTTGCGTTCCTTTTTAGGTTTAGTTAATTTTTATGCTAAATTTGTTAAGAATATGAGTACTATTTTGTCTCCACTGTATGAACTTTTAAAAAAAGAGGTCAATTGGAGATGGAGTGCGGAGTGCGAAAGGGCGTTTGCAAAAGTTAAAAGAATATTAGTAGGCGCAGAGGTATTAGCTCATTACGATCCAAACAAGCCGTTAGTGTTGACATGCGACGCGAGCGCACGGGGCTTAGGCGGTGTACTCACACAGCCGGGCGCCGACGGCCGCGACCGCCCGGTAGTGTATGTGTCACGCGCGTTGAATAACGCCGAGAAACATTATTCACAAATAGATCGGGAGGCGTTAGCTATCGTATTTTGTTTACAAAAATTACATCAGTATGTTTATGGTCGACGTTTTGTCTTGCGAACCGATCACAAACCGTTAGTAAGTATATTTGGACCAAAACACGGTGTACCAGCGATGGCCGCGAGTAGATTACAACGCTGGGCAATTATTCTATCTGCATATATGTACGATATTGAATATGTAAACACTAAACAAAACGGTGCGGACGGGCTGTCGAGACTGCCGGTTCCGTGCATTAGCGATGAGTCACTGCGGGTTCCCGAGCAAACGTATTTACATTTTGCACAGAATGCATTGTTATTGGATTATAATACAATTAAGCAACAAACCATGGTAGATCCAATATTAGGTAGGGTTTTAAATTATATTCGTGATATGTGGCCAACCGATAATGATATTCGAGAACTACAGCCGTATTTTAACCGTCGTAAAGAACTGTACGAGGAGCTAGGCTGCGTGATGTGGGGGCACAGGGTAGTGATTCCTGCAAGTGGTCGAGCCAGGGTACTACAGGAATTACATGAACCTCATATGGGCATAGTTAAGACGAAGGCGTCAGCTAGGAGTTATGTTTGGTGGCCGGGCATAGACGAGGCGATTGAGGCTACGTGCAGGGAGTGCGCGGTGTGCGCGGGGGAGGCGGACGCGCCGCAGCGACACGCGGTCTCGCCGTGGCCTTGGCCTTCTAGACCGTGGGCGAGGGTGCATCTTGATTTTCTAGGGCCTATTTTCGGAAAAATGTATTTAATTATGGTTGACGCTAGAACTAAATGGCTAGAAGTATTTCCTGTGCCTAGTACGGCGGCTAGTTCTACGATTGAAAAGCTTACCGAAGTTTTTTCTAGATGGGGTTTACCGAGACAAATAGTCTCAGATAACGGACCACCGTTCACGAGTAAGGAAATGGCAGACTTTTTGGCTAGCCAGGGGGTTGATCACGTTTTTTCTGCTCCGTACCACCCAGCATCGAATGGGGCTGCAGAAAATGCAGTGCGTACGGTTAAAAGAATTATTAAAAAAGCTTTAAAACAAAAAGGAAACATTAATTTATTTTTAAACACCTTCCTTTTACATTACCGTAATACGGAGCACTGTTCAACGGGGGAAAGTCCAGCCACATTGATGCTAGGTAGGAATTTACGTACCAAATTAGATGCATTAAAACCAAATATAGAAAATAAAGTTAGGAAGGCTCAGGAACGACAACGGAAGGTAGGAACGGACGTGAAACGTTCTTTAGAGATAGGAGGGGAAGTGTGGATGAGACAATATAGGGGAAATGAAAAATGGAGTCCGGGGCAAGTAGTAGATAAAATGGGTACTACAGATTACAAAATTATGGACGGTTCGGGCAAAGAAAACCATAGGCACATCGACCAGTTAAGACAGCGATCGCGAAGCTCATTGATTTGTCCGAATAGCACATCAGAACGGAGTTCTCTTGATGCGGAACGTCCCGACAATACCGACGTGACGAATCCAGCGTCAGGCCCCGGAGAGACTCGGAGCCCTCGGAGCGTGAGGGAGTTCAGTCCGGTTCGAACCGCGACTACGGTTGAGTTGCCGTCTTCATCTACTAATGGATCAGTTCCTCTCAGTAATGTACCTAGTCTTGAGGAGCGGGGGATAGTTTCCCAATCCGAGGATGCTGTTCCAGAGGTAGTCCGCCCCCGTCCTGTACGGGCGTGTCGCTTAAAAAGACCGCTCCAATATTGAGATAACTAAATATTTAGTTCTTACGTACGTTGTAAGCAGTTGTAAGATAAGAAATAGTTAATGTTAAGGTTTATAATATAAGAAATAGTTAATGTTAAGGTTTATAATATAAGAAATAGTTAATGTTAAGGTTTATATTATAAGAAATAGTTAATGTTAAGGTTTATATTTTGTTATTTTTAGTTATTATAATTTAGGATATGCATTATTTAAGGTGGAGGATTGTAATATATTTGAGTTACCCTCATACGAAGATTAGTAAGTAAGATCACGTATAAATAAGCCTACGTCATTGTAACCGCTAGTTCGCAATATATGCTTGCTACAAGTGGACGTTTCTTTTATTTATTACTCCCGACACTTCAGTATGAACCTCTGATAATGGGATTGGAGAACAGTAACATTAACATCACGTCAGAATTGGTCAAAACTAAGTTGTTAAATGAGATATCTCGTGATGTTCGTGATTCCGAACCTAAATCAGCTTTAAGAACTAGCACTCGTCTTAGTAAACCTAATAAGAAACCTATCATATGTTATGATTGTAAGGAGCCAGGGCACAAGCGCCCTAATTGCCCGCATAAGAAGGGGAAGTCTCGAAACAAGAAACAAACCGATTCCACACTGTTATGTGCTCTTAGTGAGACTGGACATCAAGTGGATAAATGGATTATTGATTCTGGTGCAACAAAACATAATATGACATCAAGATCAGAGTGGATGTCTTCCATTAAACCGTTCAGTTCTGGTAAAGTGACAATTGCAAACGGCGATGAGATCATGTGTACCGGGATTGGAAATGTTTCTATTAGTACCGAGCGTAAGGCTATAGATAAAATTAGCGAGGTTGCCATTGTACCCGAACTTAAAGCAAATCTACTATCCATTAGTAAAATTGTAGATAAAGGTTTTACTGTAGTTTTCAACAATACAGATTGTAATATTTATGATTCAGATAATTTTTCTTGTATTACAGGTGAATCTATACTACACGGTTCAAAAAGTGGTGGACTGTACACTTTGGATTGTACTGTTAATATCCCCCAAAAGTTAAATTGCAACGTGTCACTCGGTGACGGTGACGCAGTTAATGCATTAACGCAATATCGGCTATGGCATAGAAGATTAGGCCATCTTTGCCGTTTTGCTATGCAGTCGCTTAAAGGTCAGGGTATAATTAGCTTTAAACAAGTAGATAAGCAACCCTGCGTATCATGTATCGAAGCAAAGCAGTCGAGGAAATCGTTTAAAGCTACTTTCACTACAAGAGCGACAGAGCCACTACAGCTTATTTATTCAGACCTATGTGGTCCTATGTCAGAAGTCTCTTTTCAAGGAAATAAATACATACTTTTATTTATCGATGATTTCTCTCGTAGAATTTTTGCATATTTTGTTTCTTCGAAGGCAGATGTAAAAAGCAAGTTTATAGCTTTTCAAGCCTTAGTCGAAAAACAAACAAATGCTTCTATAAAAACACTTAGGACCGATAACGGGACAGAATTCGTTAATAAAGAATTCACAAATTATTTAATTTCTCAGGGTATACAGCACCAAACGACTGCGCCCTACAGCCCCCAACAGGCAGGAGTAGTTGAGCGTGCTAATAGATCTATAATAGAGAAGGCTCGCTCAATGCTGGCGGATAGTGCACTTTCGAAGATGTACTGGCAGGATGCTTGTGAGGTAGCTGTGTATTTAAAAAATAGATGTCCTCATCGTGCTCTCAAGTTTAAAACACCAAACGAGATTTGGTATGGTGTTAAACCCGATTTAAGCCATCTACGAGTTTTTGGATGTAGAGCAATGGTCCAAATTCCTTCTTGCAATAGAAAGAAGTTGGATTTTAAATCAGAAGAACAAATTTTTGTTGGATATTGTGAAGATCCGAATACTTATTATTTTCGTAATGCTCGCTTTCCTAGAAGACTTATTAAATCTCGAGACGTATCTTTCTTCGAGAACTGTTTTTCAAATCTGAAAAATATTCCTGACAATGAGCTTTCTATTGACCCTCCTGCTCCTTTAGTTCTATCTGCTGATAAACTAAATCAAGAGGCAGATACAGATGAAGTAGCAGAAGTCGAACATTTTGAAGATGCTGTTTGTCGAGATCCGGTGACTCCACAAAAGGTTCCCCGGGTTGAACAGGTTGAACAGTGTTCAGTTGAAGATGAATGTGAGCAAGTTGTACTTGAGCGAAGATACCCTACACGATCTAGAAAATTGCCAGATTTCCTGACCTATCAAGCTTGTAGCTCATCAATAGAGCCTGACGAACCTCGCACTTACACGGAAGCAATAAATGCTGTAGATGCTGATAAGTGGAAGGAGGCGATGGCAGATGAGTACAATTCCTTACAAAAGCTTGGCACATGGAAATTGGTTCCTCGATCAACTAAAAAGGCAATTCCGTGTAAATGGGTTTTTAAGATAAAAAGAGATGCTCAAGGTAACATAGCGAAATATAAGGCACGACTCGTAGCGAAAGGTTTTAAACAAGTGGCTGAAGTAGACTACTACGAGACGTTTTCTCCAGTAGTCCGGATGTCGTCATTGAGAACGCTCTTTACCTTAGCAATTGAGATGGGACTTAACATGCGACATATGGACGTCGATACCGCTTTTCTCAACGGAGAACTTGAGGAAGAAGTATACATGGAACAACCTCAAGGTTTCTCTATGAATAGTGAGAAAAACGTATGTTTACTGCAAAAGTCCCTATACGGACTTAAGCAAGCGGCGAGGGCTTGGAACATAAAATTGGACCAAACCTTGTCATCTATAGGTTTTTCTAAAACCCCATCTGAGCCCTGTGTATATAAAAAGTTTTTTGGTACGGAACTTTTTATAGTGGCCATCTATGTCGATGACATTATTCTTTTTTATAAGAATAAAATGACTTTTGACATTGTCAAAAATGACTTGGAAAAATCATTTAAATTGAAGGATTTAGGCAATTTAAATTATTATCTGGGAATAAATATATTGCATTCAAATGATTGCATTAAAATTAGCCAACAGACTTATATCAAGTCCTTATTGGTTAAATATAACATGCAAGATTGCAAACCTGTGAGTACACCTTTAAGTAATACAAAGCTTACAGATCCCAGTGAAAAAATAGTGAACAGTGTTCGTATCCGTATCAGGAACTGATTGGATCGTTGATGTTCTTGGCAGTTAATACTCGTCTTGATATCGCTTTTGCTTGTAGCTATTTAAGCCAATTCAACTCTAAGTACACTAAGGTACATTGGCTAGCAGCTAAAAGGGTTCTACAATATTTGAAAGGAACCATCAATTACTGTATAACTTACAGGAAAACTGGGATGTCTCTACACGGGTTCACTGACGCAGATTGGGCCAACTGCGCTAAAACACGCAGATCCTATACAGGATTTTATATAAAGTTGGCTGACGGTCCAGTGTCTTGGCAGTGTAAAAAACAGCCTACGGTAGCACTATCGTCGGCAGAGGCTGAATACATGTCGATGGCAATGGCTACTAAGGATGCCTGTTATTTAGACCGTTTTCTAAGTGAAGTTACTGGTGAGTTGCGATCACATTCTGTTACTTTCTTTTCAGATAGTCAATCAGCAATTAAACTCGCTTCTAATCCAGTCCACCACTCGAGAACCAAGCATATAGATACACGCTATCATTTTATTCGCCAGAAAGTTCTTGATAAGGTGGTTGAATTCCAGTACACCCCAACCGAAAACAACTGGGCAGATGTATTAACAAAGCCACTAGGCCGCATGAAACACAATAGTTGCGTGGCCAACCTGTTTTGTATAAAGTAGCCTTAAGTTTGTTTATTTATTTTGTAATCTTATGTACCTATTTAATGTCTACATTTCGATTATGGGGGGCGTGTTGGAATACTGGCAGTAGGTAAGCCTATCACTAGTTTAAAATATTTTGTATGTGTTCTACAACTGACGTGTGAAGTCACTACAATAAAAAAATTTCCTGTGAACTCTCAAATACAACGTGGTATTTTTATTTAAAACACAACACTGCATTTCAACAATTCAACAATATTAATGAAACTTACTTATACATAAATATTAATGATACACATATACAAATAATTTTTTTTATTTTATTTTAAAGAAGGCTTACAGACTAACAAACCAATGACATAAAGAATGTAATATAAAACAAAATTGCTAATAACAAACCTCCACATATAGTAATGAAAAAAAAAAAGTCGATAAAAAGAAACTACATACAAGTTAATATAATTAAAGTAGTTGATAATTAATTTAACTATCCTTGAAAAAAGACTGTGCTAATAGCCGTCTCAAGGTCGCCACACTGGTACAAAATAAGTCGACATTAAGGTCCCCAGGAAGCTTATTGAAACTAAGTGCACTTCTTATTGAAAAAACATTCCGCCTATAATTAGTCATTGCGATAGGTACACTTAATATTGGCCGCTGTCGTAATCCCATCAGGTTTGTGCGTAATGACAGATTAGCAACGAGTGCAGGACAGTCAATGTGACCATTTGCTATACCCAAAAGTAGACTCATCTCCCCAATATAACGTCTCATCTCCAGAGGAAGGAAGTGGTACCGTTTGCAGCGGTGCTCATAGTCAACTGAGTATTGCTGAGCCCTATAATCCAGATAACGTAGGAATTTTCTTTGGACGCCTTCAATACGGGACTTATAAGTCTTATACTGCGGGTTCCAAACCTGAGACGCGTATTCTAAATGGCTGCGCACGAAAGAACAATACAAGATCTTAACCGGTTTGAGAGATCTGAAACAGGCCGTGGTGCGTAGTATAAATCCCAGAGCTTTGGAAGCCTTTGCAACTATGCTATTTACATGTTGATCAAACAGAAGCTTGCTGTCTATAATTACCCCCAAATCTCTTATGCTATTTAATCTGCCAATGAGCTGACCGTTCAGCGTGTAATTATAGTTTATCAAAGAAGTACAACGTGAGAATGTTAGGCGGAAGCATTTAGAGACATTTAATTGGAGTTTGTTACGGGTACAATATGTTTCAAACCTATGAAGGTCATCTTGCAATTGACTTGCATCAGACATGTCTCGCACAACTTTATGAATCTTCATGTCATCAGCATAAAGTAAAATATACGAATGACGAAAGCATTGTTTGATATCTGCAATGAACAATATAAACAACAGAGGACCCAAAATGGACCCTTGAGGTACGCCTGAAGGGACAGAACTCCAACCAGAGGTGTAACCCTGAAGCACAACAGCCTGTGTTCTGTTCTCTATATAGGAGGAGAACCACCGGTACAAGTCACCGTGTATTCCGGCGAGAAACAGCTTTTTTAGCAGCATACAATGATCAATACGGTCGAAACACTTCATGCCGCCCGTAATGAACTCTTGTGACAGAAGTAAGTTAGACGTGGTCGAGCGGTTCCTAACAAAACCGTGCTGTTCCTCACCAAGAATTGATTTGAAGGCCGCGTGTCTACGCGGTATCGGTATAAACTATGCGTTCAAAAATTTTAGAAAAAAGGCAAACTTTTGATATGGGCCGATAGTTTTCAATATTAGCCTTATCGCCCTTTTTAAAGACGGGAGTGACGAAAGCAGACTTCCAAATCTTCGGCACTTTACCCTCGGAAAGAGAACGCTTGAATAGAATATAAATGGGTTCAACAAGACTATCAGCACAAGCAACTATGAACACAGGGGGTATAAGGTCAGGTCCACCTGATTTACTGAGGTCTAAAGATTTCAGCAGCGTCAGTATACGTGAGCGGTTTATGTCAACTGTGCTGACAGACAATTCAGTATTACTACATTGCTCATTAGAAGAACGCTCATCATCAGCCGATGATTCAGGTTCTGAAAAGGTGGACTGGAAATAGGTAGCAAAGAGGTTGCTAATATCCTGGCCTGTATTCACAGAGGTTTCACGGTAGAACATCTCATTAGGAAACGAGCCAACCCTCTGCTTACTTTTAACGAACGTCCAGAAAGACTTAGGATTTTTTACAATAGAAGCCTCAATATTTGCAATATAATTGGCATAACAAGTTTTTTCCAGCTCAAAAACTCTTGTACGCAGTAATGAAAACGAGTGATAATCAGACAAGTTACTGTATCGTTTATATTTAATGTGAAACTTATGTTTTTCTTTAATAATTTTAATTAGTGCTGAAGTATACCAAGGAGGATAAGAGGACTGTTTTAAAATAGACTAATAAATACTTCAACATATAACAAATGAAAAAAAAAAAAAATATATATATATATAAAAACGAGAAACCTATTAATAATCACTATGACTAGACTCCTGTCTCTAGATGAGAGCTATTTATTCTGACTTAAATAGTGGTCACGAACTCTTCTTTTGAAAGTAAATTTGCTTTCAGCCTTTTTAATGCCAAAGGGTAGCGCCTATGCACGTAGATAAAAAAAATACATTCAATCATTAATTTGAAACGAGAGGTAAATGTGTATGCTTAAATGAAATTTGTGTGACATAAAACTGCGAAGATAATCAAGTTTCCGCTGCGCTGACGTTTTGCTATTTGATGAAAATCATATAAAACGGCTTAGTGCAGAGTTGATTTTTTTTACGCACGTTACTTTGAATTTGTGTGTAATGATTGTGAAAACAGAATTTGAAAAAATCATACCGTTCAGAAGATATACGTACGTAAAAGTAAAATAAGGTTATTAGGTCCAAGTACATAAAATAGGAACAATAGAGCATAACTTATAACATTTATTTGTATCTTGTATGGGTCTACAATATCCTGCCAAGTATCATGTATGTGTTCTTAGTAATTAATGAGCAGTCGCATAATTTACTACGACTGGACCACTATATTGTATGACAACCGATTTTAGGACTTTTTAATGGAAATGCAACGTAAAATATACGGCGATAGTTAGTGTATTAATGCAACTATTCACATGTAAAATTACAGCTCATTATACTAAATAATTAAAGAGATTTAATAAAAATACCAGAACAACCGCAATTCATGGATAAACCGACCAAGTTTGAATGACTACAAAAAAGCGGCCGTGCAGTATATAGAGCTAACGTTCTAAAATTTCCAGTGTCGAACCATTATTGGATTGGTACAGGTGAGCACACAATTCTTGAATAAGTACCTAACAAATAATGTTCGTGATCAAAATAGTAGCTCACTTGTTTGTTTCTCAAACTTACGAAATTATTACAATAAGAATTACTTCTGTATTAGCAAATGCATTTATTTGTCAGAATATTACAAAAAGTTGTTACAGTAGGTAATTATTATGTCCTTAATATTCTGCTGCTTCCATCGTATAAATATTTTATGTTAATAAAATTTGATTAAATGAAATACTAATAATAATTAGAAAAAAATATTAAAACACCACTAGTTATTAGATAGATAAGGGAATAATATAAAGAAGGTTTTTCTATCTCACGACGGTGGGTTGGTCTTAGTCGAGTGTGTAGTGCACATGCACATTGTTTCTGTGTGCGTAAGCTCGGGAGCGCTCAGCAGAGAGTTTATACTAGAGGTAACGTATTTAAGTTATCTCTTTGACGTCCAGGATAGGTAGCGTTTGCCTATGTTTTTATGTCTCTTTTTTTTAATATAATTTTTCTATAAGCAAGAACGAAAGAATTAACAGTTTCTTTTTCGTCGTCAATACGTTCCCTCTAGTATAATACAAAATCTCTGGCGCTCAGTATCGCTTACGCACACAGAAACAATGTGCATCTGCACACATGACTAAGACGATCCCGCAGTCACGCAGTGCGTCGGTCGTGACTCGTGAGATAGAACAATTGTTTCAGTTTCCCGAAAAGTTAGGTACCAGTAAAAATCCTAAGATTTACTTATTCTTATGGGCTTTTACAGTGGGCCATATATTTGTTATTTATATTTAATAAAAAACTAATTCTTTACTTTAAAGTTATTATTACCTACTTTGTTAATAATATTGTTTTAATTTTCATTTTAATTAGTCATTAACCAATAAATACTTTTATGAGTACAATGTTAATACTTACAGTTGTTTTATTTTCTGCTAAACGATTGTGTACGCACCTGTACGAAACTATTACACACAATAACGATACTATACTGGAAATTTTAGAATGTTAGCTCTATATACTGCACGGCCGCTTTTTTGTAGACATTCAAACTTGGTCGGTTTATCCATGAATTGCGGTTGTTCTGGTATTTTTATTATATCTTCGAAACTTTACATGTGAATAGTTGCATTAATACACTAACTATCGCCGTATGTTGTTTGTGTTGCATTTCCATTAAAAAGTCCTAAAATCGGTTGTCATACAATATAGTGGTCCAGTCGTAGTAAATTATGCGACTGCTTATTATTTACTAAGAACACATACATGATACATGGCAGGACTTTGTAGACCCTTACAAGATACAAATAAACGTTATAAGTTAGGCTCTATTGTTCCTATTTTAAGTACTTGGACCTAATAACCTTATTTTACTTTTACGTGTATATCTTCTGAACGGTATGATTTTTTCAAATTCTGTTTTCACAATCATTACACACAAATTCAAAGTAACGTGCGTAAAAAAAAACAACTCTGCACTAAGCCGTTTTATATGATTTTCATCAAATAGCCAAACGTCAGCGCAGCGGAAACTTGATTATCTTCGCAGTTTTATGTCACACAAATTTCATTTAAGCATACACATTTACCTCTCGTTTCGAACTAATTATTGAATGTATTTTTTTTTATCTACGTGCATAGGATAAAAAGGTGCCGCTGGGATGACGTAGTTCCAGCGGAAATAGTTTTTGTTGAATAGCTCCCCAATGGTTGGATACACAAATTTGTACTTACTATACACAATTACACGACGTCACACACTAATTATCTGCTTATCTGAAATTAATAAATTCGACGTTTTTTCGCTGCGACTACGTACACTCAGTAACAACTTTCAAAAATAAACTAAGTATACTTCTATTAAATAAATGTTACTATTCCGTGTCGGATTATCTAGCTGATAAATTTTAATTGTGATGTATAATATCAATGTTTCTATATTTGATGATAAATTGCATCAATGTTTGCATGCCAAAATGGTAGAATGTACAAGGATTCTTAATATTATTGTAACCACCTTATTGTAAATACCTACATTCTAAGCAAATAAATAATATTCTATTCTATTCTGCGCACTGATTGAGTTATTTGTATGCTCTCAAGATTATGACTGAAATCTTCTTCTCTAATCTTATGGCCGTCTCGTTTTCATACAAAATTGTGAAGCTTTCTTTCATAATACCTATAAATTTATGAAGTTATTGATACATCCAAACACGATTTAATAGTCGCCATTTTTTTGGCATAATGCCAAATGCACATTCCATTTATCTCCGTGCTCTAGTTATGCGATACTTAAATACCCTTTATTGTACACTCAAAATGTGACAACGTTAAGGTCTATTTATATATTTTTGCAACCCAAATGCCTCATCGGCTACGAATACAATATGGGATAGGTGGCAAAGTAGATCCGGGCAGTATTTTTTAGGGTTCCGTACCCAAAGGGTAAAAACGGGACCCTATTACTAAGACTCTGCGGTCCGTCTGTCTGTCACCAGGCTGTATCTCATGAACCGTGATAGCTATAGCTAGACAGTTGAAATTTTCACAGATGATGTATTTCTATTGCCGCTATAACAACAAATACTAAAAACAGAGTAAAATTAATATTTAAGTGGGGTCCCATAAAAAAATCGTGATTTTCTTGCCGTTTTTTGCGATTATGGTCCGGAACCCTTCGTGCGCGAGTCCGACTCGCACTTGGCCGGTTTTTCATTAGTGTCGGTATGCTAGTATTATAATTATCTGTGGTGTCGGGTAATTTGATAGAACCGCTTTGAAGAGCATTCCAAAGAGTAGTATTAGGTCGTTACATATGAAATTTGCGTTTTGTAAGGGAGGAACATAAAGTTGTTTTTTTTTAAATATAATATATTATTTATTTAATCAAAGTATGTACCATTGCTATCTATGCACTTTTGGCATCTCATAGGTAGTTAATTTATCCCTTTACTAAAAAAACCATTCGGACGGGAATCAATAAAATCTTTGAAGGCGCTTTGGGCTGCCCCATCGGAGTTAAATTTTTTCCCTTGCAAGAAGTTATTTCAAATTTCGAAAAAAAATGGTAATCTGTTGGAGCAAGGTCCGGGGAGCACGGTGGATGTCTTAGACATTCCAATTGAAGCTCCTCTAATTTGGTCAACCGTCTGTTGTGCAGTGTGTGGTCTAGCGTTGTCCTGAAGCAGCATTGGCCTAGAGCGATTGACCAGCCTCGGCTGTTTAGCAGCTAACTTTTCCATCATGGTTTGCAGTTGCTGACAATTGACATCTGCCGTAATCGTCTGGCCAGATTTTTTTTTTGAGTCTATTTTCGCTGTCCACTTTTTATCACAGGTAATGATTCGACTTAAGGTTACATTAGTCAACGGCACGAACTATTAGGGAACGGAGTTAAAATATTTGCTATCTCATCCGACATCACGCACGAAAGAGATAGAAGCTGTGAAGAGCAGTAAGAAGCTAGATCGTGTATATACACACTCATAACGCTGTGTGACGCATACATGCGTAATTTCATTGAAGAGCGCCGACAGCGGTGTGTGTGCAAAGATTACTATAATATACTTGTGTGTGGTTGCGGTGTGATCGCCGCCGCCGGTGGCGCGTATGCAATTCATTGACACATAAACATAAAATAGGTCTTAGAACTTTGGATTATTACTGAGTGTAACGTAATTAGAAGGCACTCAATTAACTTGTTGTTATGCATCTATACTTACCCGCGACTTTGCCAACTTGACAATAAGATCTCTTGCGATAATGTGAATTTACATAGATATTGTTATTATCGACAAGTACCTAATGTTATTGATTTGACTTTTTAATTACTTTTGGCGGCGGCGATGACAGAGCAGCGCGAGCCGCTTGCGCGCTTATTGAACCTAATGCCCTTAGTTATAAGAATGAAAAGTGTTCGAGCGTCAAATCGGTAGTTACGTTGGCAAAGCGGGCACCAGGGCTTCGCGGACTGTAGGTATTGTACCAGCGCGTGCGGAAAGATAGGCTGTATGCGCACGGGTGTAGGTCATGTCTTTATGTTTTTGTATTTTATTGCAGGTTGTTCAAATATTACAATGTGTGTTAAATAGGTATTTACTTACCTTAGCTAGTTAGCTATAACCTAAAGGCGCCTCCCCGTAAGTAGGTATTTCATACCAGCCAGAGTCAGGATAACTGTTTTTTTGACAGCGCCACTTTGATGTGAGAATTGTTTTCTAGGTACTTACGTTCATCAAATAAAAAATAATGTTATTAAATTATGTAAATTGTTTATTGATTGTTTGTTTACAATAACAGTTTGAAATATTCTCTTTGTTATCACAATACAATATAATAGCTTCGGGTTGCTGAGCCGAGCTTGTGAGTGTCGGCGCGCATAGTAGGTAAGTATACAAATAAAAAAGAATCATCAAAATCGGTTCACATTAAAAAAGTATTGAGGTAAGACACATAAAAAAAATACAGTCAAATTGAGAACCTCCTCCTTTTTGAAGTCGGTTAGAAAATAGCTTCCTTTTGTGTTTGTCCGCGGCTGAAGCCGAGCCGATATAACAGGGGGGTGACCATAAGCTCTTAGAGTAAGGTTATTTTGAGATCGCGTTAGTGACAGATATATACAAGTCATATACATCTGTCCCTTACACACACTCAAAATAACCTTACTCTAAGAGCTTATGGTCACCCCCCAGATAGATAGGTACCTACTGTTTTAAATGTTTTTGTGTATCATTCATTTATTTATTCGCGATTTCGCGAGTTACCAAACTTTACTTCTCTATAATACCCCGGTCCAATTTTTATTTATTCGCGATTTCGCGAGTTACCAAACTTTACTTCTCTATAATACCCCGGTCCAATTTAATGTTTTCAAAACTAATCTTTTGGGTGCTCCCAGCGTAGCTTTACATCGTTGTCAATGTAGTGAAGGAGTCGACCGCCTCGGACACCATGACCTATCCTGCAGTAGGAGCGCTGGTCGGATAACACGGCACGCCAGCATTAATGACATCATACATCGGGCTCTTATTTATTTTTTTATCTATTATAGGCTCGCGCTTGACCACTATCTCACCTGATGGTAAGCGAAGATGTGGTCCACGATGGAGCACCCTTGCCTAGTAGTAACCTATTCACTCTTGACTTAAAAACCCCTAGATTGTAGCTATCGGGAAACACAGACTCCGGCAGGGAATTCCACTCCTTAGCTGTACGCATAATAAAAGTATTCTCAAAACGTTTAGTGCGTATGGGTGGGATGTCCACCATGTACCGATGGCGCATCGCCGTACGTCTGGTAGTCCGATGATGAAACGGGCTGGGCGGAATTAGATCATGCAATTCCATCGCACACTCCTCGAAATGTAATCGATAAAAAACCGACAAGCTGGTAACTCGGCGACGATGTTCATGGCTCTGGAGCTTTGACTTAACCAGTGCCTCATCGCTGATGAGCCTCTTGGCCCGCTTTTCAATCGACTCTAGTGCATCAAGCTGATATTTGGCAGATCCGTCCCAGAGATGAGACCAGTAGGTACTCCATGCATGATCGAACTTGCGCTTGATACAAACTGAGCAGCTGTTCTGGCGTGAAGTACCTTCTCACCTTTGCAAGGATCCCCAGCTTTTTGGCAGCCAGTTGAGCTTTTGCCTCAATGTATGGGCCAAAATTGAGCGTCGATGTCAACGTAACGCCAAGAAGCTCAAGATGGTCAGTTATTGGCACGGTTAAATCTCGGCAAGTTGGAGCCGGGTGAAATTGGCACTTTTTAGCGGAAAAAAAACACGCCTGAGCTTTAGCAGCATTAAACCTGACCAGATTGGCGTCGCCCCATTCGGAGACTGCCTGCAAGGACAGGTTCAAGCGCTCTACCATGGCCTCCCGGAGAGACTGGATCTGAGGCCCGGTAGCACGAGCGTTGGACACGAATCTCTCAGCAACTGTGCTGTCGTCTGCATACCCAAAGGTGCCGAGTTTTAGCAAATCGTTAATGTGCAGCAAGAACAAAGTTGCTGAGAGCACCGACCCCTGAGGGACCCCGGCATTAATATCCAAGCGGTCCGACGAGCAGCCATCGATAACCACTCGAATGGACCGATCTCTCAGGAAGTCCGCAATCCAATCACACAGACCACCGAGCAAACCGAATGAAGGAAGCTTACCAATAAGGCTTTCGTGCCAGACCCTATCAAAAGCCTTTGAGATGTCTAGGGAGACGGCAAGCGCTTCCCCGTGTCTCTCAATGGCCTCACTCCAGATGTGAATGGCATACGCTAGAAGATCCCCAGTAGACCGATTACGGCGGAAGCCGTATTGACGGTCACTTAGGATATCGTTTGCTTCTAGGTATGCCAGGAGCTTAATATTAAGTACACGTTCCATACTCTTACAGAGTATGGAGGTAACAGATATGGGTCTGTAGTTGGCCGGGTCAGCTCGACTTCCCTTCTTGGGCACGGGCTGTACGTTAGCCTGCTTCCAAGCATTCGGCACTTTCCCAGCCTCATACGAAAGGCGGAATAGGCGTGTCAAGATCGGAGACAGTTCAGGCGCACAGGTTCTAAGAACAATTGCTGGTATTCCGTCAGGGCCGCTAGCCTTGTTCAAGTCGAGGTTGCGCAGCACCCTACGGACGTCCTTCTGATGGATACGAATGTCCGACATACTCGTCTCGCATCCATAAGAAGGAGGGGGCCGCGCGTCACCAGGATTTAGACGTGAAGATTCCGCAAAAAGAGAGGCAAATAAATTTGCCTTCTCCTCAGCGGAGTGGGCCAGCGACCCGTCGGGTTTCAGCAGTGGTGGTAGTGAGGGACGGCAGAAGTTCGACTCGACCGACTTAGCCGGAGACCAAAACGCTTTACTACCTGCTGGGTAAGAAGCAAGTTTGGTCCCTATACGGCCAATGTGGTCGAACCGAGCCCTTCGCAACACCATCTTGCAGGACTTGGCAGCCCTGTTCAAGGCTTTCCTCTTCCGACCCACGTCACCCGCCTTACGTGATCGAGCTTCGACCCAAGCTAGGTACGCCCCATGCTTAAGCGCGTCGGCGCGCTTACATTCGGCGCCAAACCATGGCCGGTCTTCGCTAGACAATGATACGTCAGAGAACGGAATGTAGTACTCCATTCCCTGACGCAACACATCCGTTACAGCGTCCGCGCACGACGATGGATCAGTCGAAGAAAAGCAAGTAGGCTGCCAAGGATAGCATGCGAAGAAAGATCGCATACCATCCCAATCTGCTGACTTGTACCGCCAAACCCGCCGGGTGCCTCTTGGGCTGGGATCGGGCGGGGAATAGACGGACACAGACTTCACCAGACAGCGGTCAGAACTACCCAAAGGTGAAGCTATCGACACAGAGTATCTGTCTGGATCTGTTGTCAGCAGAAGGTCCAAGCAATTCGCCGTGTGTGAATCAACGTCCGGTACCCTCGTTGCCCCCTGGACCAGCTGGGTGAGGTTTAGCGCTAGCGAAAGCTTACGCATCTCCCGTCCAGCATGGTCAGTGCACTGATATGGGAAGAGCCACTCCTGGTGGTGGGCATTAAAGTCCCCCAGTAACACTAATTGGGCGGAAGGATACCGCTGCTGTGCCGCGTCAGCAGCCTCACTGAGGTACTCTGTGAGCCTGGTTGTCTCCTGATCTCCGCTGTGCGAACGGTAGACACAAGCGTAAATAATTTTATCCAATCCTGTGTCCACTAAAGCCCACAGCGTTGAGAATCTGGTGTCCTCAAGGTTACGGAGACGCCGATAGCAAGTATCGTCACGGGCGTACATACACACACCCGCGCGCGGTTTAAAATTGTGCTCCAGGGTAAACCCTGGGTAAGACAAGTACAACACGTCTGACGGACTCGCTATCTGCGTCTCCGTAAGGAAAAACAGCGCTGGTTTCTCAGTCTCCAGGTGGAAGTGGACTGCAGAGAGATTTGAGTGCAGACCTCGAATGTTGGTGAGGTGCACTTTGTGGGGGAGGGGGTGCAGCCGCTGTTTAACGCCAGTATTCTTTTTCTTTTGCATAATCTTATAATAGTGAAAGGAGTAGAGGAGAAGGAAGTGAGATGAGGTTCTACGCTGCTAACCTTCAGACACGCACTGAAAAGACGACATCAATGGGGAACTAGTCTGGAGACTGCGGGGACGCCCGAGCCCCCCCGGAATGTCCATCGGGCCCTCCCCATCTGGTCGCCAACCAGCACGCTCTTGTCACCGCCGGGGTGCCAGCTGTTTTAGAAACCAATTGCTTGGCGCGCGACGATGGGAAGAAACCAGTCGGTATGACCATAATGCCTTGGAAGGTGGGAAAACCTTTGGTGTGCAACATGTGTCGACACCCTTGCGCTATGCAGCAGAGTCATTAAAAATTGGACCTCTCGGATTCGTGCCACCATACGAAGCCGCGGCGGACATTTGAACGATGTCATATTCCATCCATAATAGCATAAATGGGCCTTTTAAATAAAAAATAAATTTCGTTAATGTCTCACACACATCTTGTTTTATTCAATTTTAACATCGACCCGTCCTTGTTGAAAGACCCTTTATTTACTACTGCCGTGAATTTTTTCACATAGCCAAGAGCAACCATTTCGCTGGCAGGGGGGGGGACACTTGACTCTAACATAAATTTGCAATATAAAGCTTAATTTTACGCAAACGGATCTCTGAATCGAAAAATGGTTTTAGCAAATCCATAATATTTTTGAATTGCCTATCCAACGATGCCCAATACCATGGACAGAAGAGAAAAAAAAAACACATCCCCACTTTACGTCTATAGGAACCCTAAAAAAAATATTTTTCATGATTTTATTGTACCACTTTGTCGGAAATATTAATATGTATCTCCATGCCAAATTATAGCTTTCTAGTACTTAGATTCTCTGAGCTAAGCTGCGGACGGACAGACGGACAGAGCGAAACTATAAGGGTTCCTTGTTGACTTCGGAACCCTAAAAAGGACATGGAGAAAGCTTGTAGATTTTTTATGGACAATAAAACGAGATCATCCGCCATATGCTTATAAGAGACAAGCAAAACGAACAAAATTCTCTACATTGTAATTTTAGCTTCTTTTTAACCGACTTACCAAAAAGGAGGAGGTTCTATGTTCGACATCATGTAGGGTTCTTTTTTTATGTGCGTGTGAACTGAGGGACCACGCTTTTATTTTGCAAAATAAATATTGTAGGATTTAGTAGAATACTTAAACCAATTGTAGAACAAATCTAGGAATTTGTAAATAAATATATTAAAAACTACAGCCCTTAAAGTGTGGTCCCTCAGTCCTCACAGACCATTAGCCAGATCTCGGAAATTATCTGAAAATATAATGTGTTGTGACTACAGACTTTTAGTAAAGAATTTGTAAAGATATTTACTAAATAACAGAACACAAAGCTTCAAAGATAAAATATATATAACGACTAAACTGTGGTCCCTCATTCCACACAAGAAAGATAAATATTTTAGTGAATATTATCGAATCAAATAAATAAACTCGTTCTTTTTCTACATAAAGTTTTATTAAGAGACTCGAAACATTTTGTAAAAAAGAAATGGAATAAAAATATCGACGCAATTTTAACATAGCGATTATTAAAACTGGTCCCTCAATCCTCACATCCACTGACATATATGCATGTACTAGCTGCTAGACGAGAATAATATCAGAAAGACCAGTGTACTTAACTTTTAGTAGAAAGTTTCTACTAAATAATAGTTATCTAAAACTGTGTATTTCTTACCTCTTAGCTGAGATAATATTATTTTATAATCCTATGAAAATAGATAGAGTAGTATGACCACACAATGAAACAAAATGTAGACAGTACTATTATACTTCATTTAGTACGCGGGTTCGATTCCCGCACAGAACTAATATTCGTATGACCTACAGATAGTTGTTCCGGCTCTGGGTGTTGTGTATGTAGACTCATTAAGACGACGACTAATGCCAACGACCTTGAGGGAACAAAACGCGCACTCGTTTCGCACCCGCGCGACCCAAGATTTAGTAGTTTTTTGTACTTTCCTTATTATTCTACGAATTAAAAAAAAAAGCTTCAGATCAAAATGTAGATAATTAAATTGTCTTTGAGATGGTGTCGATTTCATTAAAATACGCCCAGCGGTTTTGGTGCGATTGTCGTGTTTTTGTCCGTTTTAGACATAACTTTACTAATTAATTACACTGTGATGGACGAATAAAACTCAAAATGTGCTTAGATCAAATTATTAAGAAAATGGTCTAATGAAACATATATTTTTCCAAAAAATTACGACTACCCGTTTAGACGTGATTCTCATTTTAAAATCAGCTACTCATGGGAATCTGCGCTTATTTGTGGTAAGAAATAAATAAATTATATTATATTATAATAACGTGTAATACATAATATTATTAGCCGATAGGCGAGGTAGTGTCATAGATATTATGTCATGCGAATTGCGGACGGTGGAAGTTTATGGAAGGAGGTGCACAGCGTGTACCCGCTCTCTTTTGCTGCTGGCACGTTGACCAAGAAGAACTTGCTACCTGACAGCTATGGTGTGCTTGACATATAATATTATTGCAAGATAGACTTAGCGTGTTTTACTTTTAATTCTAATTCCAAGGAATAAAAGTGTCGGCTACGAATCCCCATCTGCAAGCTGATTAGGTAAAATAACGAAATTTATGCAATACCTACTCATGCAAGTACGTTAGTACCTATGTAAAATAAATGAAAACTGTAGGTATATAAAGTGTTAGTTTAGTACTTCTAATAAAATTCTAACTAGTAAGTAAGATATTTAAACGGGTACGTATTGCAATGTCTAAAATAAAAAGATCTAACGTAAAATAACCTACGTTCAAAACTCCCTAAAATCTAAATACCTTATGATTGTTTCACTTATATTCAAAATACTGAAAGCTTATAATGTCAAATGGATATGTTACTGAAGTTCATAAAGCTAAAATTTGAAATTCATGTTTACAAAGTTCCTTTAATTGGTTTACCTCACCGTTCATTGACCAAAATGAAAAATACCGATTTAAGTACCTATGTAAAGTTCAAAATACAAATAAAAACACATTTATTATTAATATTTTTTAATAATTAGAATAGGGTGAAAAAAAAAAAACTTGGCTGTAAAAGGGCGTTGTCCGCCCTCCGCCGATGCCCGGCGCGTCTTCTGCGGATCGGATGAGCGGAAATCTCCTTCTCCTTCTCTCCGCAGCCTCCTTCTGCGAGACGACTGTTTCGCAGAAGGATACCACCGCGTCCCAGGACTCTTCGCTGCCGACCATAGACTCTACTACGGCGGCTACTTCTGAGATGAGGGTACGGCGTGGCTCCTCCCAAGCGGCACACTCTGCCAGCGTATGCCGCGCTGGGTCCTCCCGGCAGTCGACGCAGTGGTGTCACTGGGCGTCCGGCTCCGGGTTTATGCGACACGGGCACTTCCCGAAGCAACCATGCCCCATCTAATAAATCCTTCCTCTAAAATCCATACATGTTTTATTACAGTGGTATAATGGCTAGAGGCCGAAAACCAAAAGTTAGCTATGTAGATCAATGGAATATTTTAAGGAAACATGCTAAACAATTGCAAGATCCAAATATAAAATATAATGATCCAATTTTTTAACAGCATTAAAAAATTGGACATTAAATTACCACAACATTAAATTAACAGTTCAATATTGTTTTCGTTTCATTTAATGCTATACTAAATGAAGTATAATAGTACTGTCTACATTTTGTTTCATTGTGTGGTCATACTACTCTATCTATTTTCATAGGATTATAAAATAATATTATCTCAGCTAAGAGGTAAGAAATACACAGTTTTAGATAACTATTATTTAGTAGAAACTTTCTACTAAAAGTTAAGTACACTAGTCTTTCTGATATTATTCTCGTCTAGCAGCTAGTACATGCATATATGTCAGTGGATGTGAGGATTGAGGGACCAGTTTTAATAATCGCTATCTTAAAATTGCGTCGATATTTTTATTCCATTTCTTTTTTACAAAATGTTTCGAGTCTCTTACTAAAACTTTATGTAGAAAAAGAACGAGTTTATTTATTTGATTCGATTATATTCACTAAAATATTTATCTTTCTTGTGTGGAATGAGGGACCACAGTTTAGTCGTTATATATATTTTATCTTTGCAGCTTTGTGTTCTGTTATTGAGTATATATCTTTACAAATTCTTTACTAAAAGTCTGTAGTCACAACACATTATATTTTCAGATAATTTCCGAGATCTGGCTAATGGTCTGTGAGGACTGAGGGACCACACTTTAAGGGCTGTAGTTTTTAATATATTTATTTACAAATTCCTAGATTTGTTCTACAATTGGTTTAAGTATTCTACTAAATCCTACAATATTTATTTTGCGAAATACCAGCGTGGTCCCTCAGTTCACACGCACATCTTTTTTATGTATGTTCACGCATATCTCCGTCATTTTTGGACCGATTTTGAAAATACATTTTTTGTTTGAAAGAGTATGTTTCGAAATTGGTCCCATATTGATTTGGTGAAGATCTGATGAAGAACTTCTGCAAATCTCTCGGGATTGCTGCAATCACACGTTTGTTTATTGTTTATACCATTTCATAACATAACATCATGCCAGTACGCTCTTAAGTGGTACGCAGATCTCTCATTTCACCGGTTATGTTCAAGTTTCATGATATTCGGGTAATCTATTCTGGCGTTATAGGTACCTTACTAAACAACTTGCCTATTAGGTTAGGTTAGGTACAACTAAAAAGTTAATAATAAAATGCTTTTTTACAAAAAAATACTACCGACTTCCAAATAAAAAACTACAAAGTGAAAAATAACTTTATTTTTGGAAGTCGGTGTCCATAACGCAAAAAAATGGTACCTACGAAAGACGCCGACTTCCAAAAATAAAGTTATTTTTCACTTTGTAGTTTTTTTATTTGGAAATCGGTAGTATATTTTTGTAAAAAGGCATTTTATTAAATACAAATTTCCAAAAGAAAATTGGTGCATCATTTTTTTTAAAACACCAATCATAAGTAAAAATCAATCCCCAAGGCCGGGTTTCTCACTGCTTAATTATCGCAGAATTAATATGACAAATTGTCAAGCACGCGTTATCTCCTGTGATTGGTTGAATTAATTTTCAACGGCCAATCACAGCAGATAACCGGCGGTTATTCGTCGATTACGATAACAGCTCGATAATCAAGTATGGAGAAACCGGATGCAAATCATGCAGATATGACAAAAATCCACTTGCGAACAAAGACAATTTTTTTAGTGTTTGTGAAAATCTATAACTTTATAAGCACCGTGTGATAAAATGAAATAAAGTAAAGAAATATTGTTTTACAAGTTCAAAGCAATTTATTTTTTTAAGTAAGAAGACAAATGATAAAATGGTGTAATTTGCTTTATCTGCTAATTGTCTTCAATTATCGTACAGTACCCAAGTATCGTACCCAAGATACAAATTATTTTGCATCAATAACAATAATAATAGGAAACATTACTGCCTCTCCCGCTAGGTGTATCACTGAATCAAGGAGGATATATAAAAAAAAACCTTTTTTACTTATTTAAGAAGACATTTATTTTCAAAGGTATAATTAATATACACACCCTCTTACAAATAAACGCGGTATAAAGTTATACCAAGTATAAACCTATGAAAATGTATGGTTATACCTTTGTTATACCTGGTATAACTTTATACCGCGTTTATTTGTAAGAGGGACAGTGTATAATAGTACATTATGGTACAAGTGTGAAAAGTTGGTGATTACCGCTGAGGCGACATTGAGACGAGGACGGTAATCATCAATACAAACGTGTATCATACGACGTTTTTTAACACACTTGTGAATAAAATAATAGTAAAAAAACATTTTCAACAGTGAAAATGAGTTGTGAAAAAAATTTTCGCAATGGCGGGAAAAAAATAACAGTTTTCCTTTGCGCGCGCATCTAACAATGGCGATCGGCCATAGACTATAAGAATGAGGTTTCTTTTTTTTTGGCTTTTCGCGGTTAGCGTTTTAGCCACGTACAAAATGAGGAATTTCAAGTTTTCTTTATTACAGAGAAAACAAAGTTATATTTGAGTGAAAGTTTTATTCATTAAACACGTACAAGTTCAAATTATCTATTTATATACGAAGTTGCATGAAATGAACAAGCAATAGGTACATTCATTAAATTGTACTATTGAGCACGATCTTTTTTGTATCGAAACTTTTTTAAGAACAAAGCAACTCAACCAATTAAATTAAAAAAAAAAAAAACTAACTCACTTGTGAATAATAGCAATGAAAAAGTCAGTTTGATTACAGGTGTCATTATGTGCCTAATTGCGGTGAAATTAGAGCCACTTTATGAGTGTGTTGAAAAATACTTAATCAACTATAATATAACTACACACATATACACTTAAATCGACCAATCACATAGACGGAAAGCCACATTGCGTCATTCATCTCGCATGTGATTGGTCGATTTTTCATACTCTTTGCCCTTTGCTCTTTCCGAATTCATTATGCAATAAGACTGCTGTATCGTCTGTGGATCAACCATCTTATAGATTAGACTAAAGTACACACACCTTACATGGGGAACTGTGTTAAATTCTATAACAAAATACCTTGTGAGATATTAAAACTAAATGAAAGAAAATTTAAAACAATAATTAAAAGCACACTTTGTAAATAAGCATATTACAAATTAGATGATTATATTCAAGATAAGAATGCTTGGAAACATGCTGACCCTACTCCATAGGGCAATCTTTAGTGTAGGTAAAATCAAACTGATTAATTTGTATACGGTATATTCATAATTGTTATAGTAACGCTTTATTTTTATTTATTTTCATCTCTTTTTGTTTAAAAAAATTGATTCGCACACTGTTCCGTTGTTGTTGAATTAGGTAATTCACCGTGTGACGAGGTCCTTCCTTCCATACTCTTCCGATCACTTATTACTTGCAACCTTTTTATAGCAGGTCACGTTATCATTTACTTTTCACATTATCATTCGATTTTCAATTCAATTCAGAACGCCACATTCTCCTCCCCCCATGCACTCTCATTCCGCCCAGTGGTCACTTCATGTTTAGAGCCCGCCGAGGCTAGTTACTGTCTGTAACGATAACCATCGTCTTATAATCTTGTTATAATCTTCTAAAAACGCTGTGTTTCAATACTGTACTGTGTGTATTCTTCTAATAATTTTGTGCGATAAATAAATATTCTGCAGTCTGTTTTCACTGTTGTCTGCTTTCACTACAACCAACTAATAACGTGTTCCGGTGAGGTTCCCTCAAATTGAGCAAGCTGGCAAGAGGGCAGAGTGCCTACCGGTACAACCTATGTTTGCAATATTGGTAAGTATGTGAGAACCATGTCCCTGTTTATCAAGTGAAGGAATTTACCTGTTAGTGCTTGTAATACTTTATTCCTATATTTAGTATAGTAGTGCTGGATGCATCGTTCTCACGTATATGAATTTATTAATTAATGTACTTATGTAAATATTGTAAAAAGCCTATTTTTTTAAAAGAGTAAGTATGGAGTTTCTTGTGCATTCTTCTCCATAAGAAGCTATTTTTCCGTATGCTCGGTAGAATCAATTTTTATTACTTGTAAATTTTTAATGTTTAATGGTTAAAAGTGCCGCATAAATAAAAAGTTGAAATAAATACATTTGACTTTGTGGATCTTTTTTTCCGGCAAGGACAAAGACTATGCTTGTGCAGAGTTTAGTTTTCCTTTTAATCGACTATGGTCACGTGTGCTATTTTGATTTGAGTGCGGTTCTGCTGGATAAGCTCGATATACTCCTCAATAACTGCATTCGGTTCATATTTAATTTGAGGAAATGTGACCATGTGTCGAGCTCTGAGGTTTGAGCTCTAGTGGCATTTCACCAGAGAAGATGCTTGCGCTACTTGGGCATAAGAGATGTTTTTAGTTGTAGTTTTCATTTTTCTTTGACTTCATTTGTACTGGCTGGGGCCTTCAACTTTTCCAGTAGGTGGATTAAATTTTATTGAGGGATAATATTATTGCTTTTTGATTTTATGGATCGAATTTGCTGAATTTCTTGGCACCGATACATCCCCTGTACCTAATTAGCCGGATTTGGAGCTCAACAGTGAACGCATTTTGGCTTCTCTTCTTTTGATGTTCTGCAATCCTTAGTGAGATGTTTGTCTGATACTTTATGCACCTCGGCTCTCGGAGCGGTACTTTTGCGTATGGCGTTCGCCTGGCATCTTTTGCACTGAGGTACCAGTTTTGTGGATTTAAGCGGTTGTACATTGCCACATTGCATCCCAATACAACTTAATTTAGTGATACCAAATTCCTTAAGTATATCGATGACACGAACAATTAATTCGTCAATATGATATGTAATGGCTTTAGGAATCAGTTCGGAACCATTATCAATTTCTAGAAATTCTACAAAATTGCTCACGCTCTCTCTTACACTCATCGGCGGGCTCTAGCCGGCCTGCTTGAGCGCTTGAACTGCTATATTTTTTGTTAATAGAGAAAAAAATTAACGTAAATAGAGAATATAGTAGTGTTCTTTCCCAGCGCATAAAATAATAAGCCTTTGATACAACTTTTACATGTTTTTATGATGGAATTAATAAGCAAGGATTGTTTGAAATACGTTGAAATTAGTTTTTAAGTGTCAATGATTTTTTTTTTATTGGAGCCTATTATTACAATTCATGTTAGTGTTTTACACAGCGCTCGGTTGTAAAATTACGTTCAATATTGATAAAATATTTTTATGTTTGCGCTTGCGCTACACTTGCGTTTGACTAGATTTACACATGATCAAAAAAGTGAAAACTGAATATAACCTCGTATTAACAGGTCAGACCCGCAGTTCCCCCACTCAGCCGTTCTAGATATTTACAAAACCTACAACTTGTGTCCGCGCCGTTTTCGTTTAAATAGAATTCACACTCGTGTGTCACCCTCAGAAAACGACTTAATCTAGAACTATCGAGTTTCCTGACTATATCGATGATACAAACAATTAATTCGTCAATATGAAATGTAAAGGCTCTGCGACACAGTCTAGTAATAATAACGATTTCTAGAAATTGTTCTAAATTGCTGCCGTTTATACATTTCTCAAAAACTGACATAAACAAATACATGAAGTTATAAAGCCTATCACGAATAGCTACGAGAGGCGCCCAACTATATCCTATTCTGCCTAAAGGTCCTTTGCCTTGCTCTATTAACAAACTACATACTAGTTCTTTTTTATTTTCAATAATACTCAACAGCGTTTTTTCAAAATTCATTTTAAAATATAAAATACTTCGTACATTGACTAAGTTATATTCAAAAAACATCACGTTAATTATGAATTTTATACAGCGAATTTGATTTTCGCTTTCATTTGCATTTTTTAATAAATCACAAACATATTCCACTGCAAAGTATTCAGCGAATGTCATGTGTATAAAAATTGGGATTTCGTTTGCTACACTACATATCAGACCAGTTTTCTCTCCTCCCTTTTCTATACATTTTATCGTCTCCTTGATTTCTCGCAAGTCTTTTTCAGTAAACAATATGTCAATAACCCAATTGAAAATAACAAAAGCTGCCAATTTCTTATGCTTTGATATACAATCTTCAAGTTCTTTGTCGTAAGCAATCATAATATCTGGATTATAAATGTCCATTTTGTTTTTATCTTCAAACCGTATTTTTTTTAATTTCGCTTCTATGTATTGTTCGTAGAAAGTAAATATGTTAACGTCTTGATTCCAATTGTAATTAGTATATTTTCTAACGTCTTTTATACGGGTTATGAAATAATGTGCCATCAGAAATAAATGTAAAGGATTGTTATTACTATTACCATCATTATAAGTTAAAAGTTGTATATACCACTGTAGTTTCAGCAGATAGTCGTCATAGCAAATATCGAATTGCCAAAAAGTATCTGTCCATGAGCATTTAATCTTTTCTTGCAAAAAGTAGCATGCGTAGACGTAAATTTCAAATAGATGGAAATGAAATTCTTGAGAGTGGTGGATTAAAACTGATCCATACATAAACTTCAGAAAGCCACGTACATTTTCCAGTTGCGCTCTATCAAATATCTTCAGATTTAAATTGGCCTCCCAAATTTTATTTAAATATTCTCTCTTTGTATTACGAGAAAAATGTTCTATTTTATAAGGAATACCGAAAGCTCGTTGTAAAATAGTTTCAATTTCAGTATACGACCTGCTTGTAATCCATATTTTATGCTTTTTAGGATGTTTATTGATAACTTCTATACATTTTATGGCCTCATTTAAATAATGCGGACTGATTTCGTCTAAACCATCAATTAGGAATATCATCTTGCCAACATAAAAAAAATGTAGAAACAACTTTAATTCGAACTCAATCGACTGATGGCCTGCACAATCTTTGAGATACACAGAACCATTTTGTTCCTCCAACGAAATTGCCACATCATTTTCTTTGCCAAGTTTCATGCGGAGTATAACTTGACATAAAAACTTTAAAGTCTCTACTAAGTCGATGGTTGTTTTATGTTCCTTCCACTTGCTTAGTTCTCTCGAGTATTCTAATAAGTTTACTCTTACAATCCATACTTCTGGGTGGTATTTTTTGGTTTTAAGCGACAAGTGAGTAAGTAGAGTCGATTTGCCCATCCCGGGCACTGCTGTTACAAGTACAACGTCATCTTCTATGTCGAGAAGCGTTTTTGGTGAGAGACTAGGGCCGTTGGTTTTATGAACCTTTCTCTCAACATACAAGTGCTTTTTTTCATCATAATCTCTTGAAACTAGCAGTTTACCGAGTTGAATTGTGTCCATACTGATTACTTTGTTTAGAATGTCCCCTTTCACAAATGCTGCTGATTTAGAATCGACTAGCAAAGCTAATCTTACTTCTTCGCCTTGAAACATCACTCTAGTAGTCTCCAAGATGCTCTTCTGTGACTCTTCACTCATGTCAATCAGACTATTTTCATCATGTACAAGACTATCTACTCTTGGGAAATAATTCTGTAATGTTTCAGCTGACACGGCACTGGTAATAATAATTGTTTTTTTGGTTAGAATAATTTTTGCGATGTTTCCTAATGTTTTGATTTTGTTTCTGGAATTATGTATTTTATCGCATACAAAAACAAAAAAATTATCTCCTTTTGTATTCTTCAATTCTGTGCCTAACACGTTACGATCTTTCGTTGGTAGATTTACAATACATTCTAGATCTAACACAACGTGGTCCTTATTCGTATTCTTGAAATACTGGAGTAGTTTAACAACAGTGATTACGCTGCTCTCGGTAATGATGACAGTAATCAAGTGATCCTGCAGGTTCCAGGAACTCACCACGTCTTCAGTAAATGTGTAATTAAACAAACGTTTTATTTTGCTCATACATATTAAGTTTATTGAGCTCAACAATGGGTTTTTTATAATATGATTTACTGTATTCTCAAATATATCGCTGTCTTTTGTAAGATACGGTGCCTGTACTGTCTGCATCCACCATTTCTGTATTTCGTCGTGATATTTGAGAAAAATTGCATCTGTTTTAGCTTGAAAGTAGTTCGGGTAATCAAGCTGGTACTCTTCTATTTTGTCTTTTAATATTACCTCTACGCGGTTCTCATCGGCTTGTTTGCTATAGAATAGCAGTTTGCTCAAGAAATCTCTCGCTAGAATCTTTTCATACTCACTGCAGTCGAATAAAAGTTTTGGAAACTTGTTTACATTGAAACAAAATCTAATTTCATGCAAATTGTCAATTTCGTCAGTCAATTTTTTATAAAGCACTTGAGCATGATCTCCTAGTAATTCCCAGTGATCTGTAATCTTCATCAGTTTGGTGTTATCGTCAAGCACAAATAAATTTCCGATGGCTCCAGCTATACCTCCATTGTGCTGCAAGAATCCACTGTCTAAAGAGTTATCTATAGTGACTATGTTACTTCCTTTAGACTTAGAAATCAAGTCTTTTACTTTTGACGTTAAATATTTTATTCTTCGCGCTTTCTTTGTATCACTGCCACTTAACGTCAGGTCTTTGTTACCAAACGCAGCTGGGACTTTCAGACCCTTTGATAATATTTCTCTTGCTGCCAAATCAGAAGCTTCATTGACAGTCGATCGAGAAACGTCAACTTGATGTAATTGTGAATAGAAGTCTTTAGTATATGTTTTTACAATTTCTAGCTGGCCATTGTTAAATGTTAGAACGGTTCCTATCAGTTTGCTTAGTTTCGTAACGTCAGTGGGCTCGGCTAAGAATTCAGATAGTAGATTCTTGACATCAATGGACTCTATCTTTCGTTTTTCATGAATTTCTTTATAAAGCGTATCTTTGAATAGTTTGAGGTATTGATCTTTGGTATCGAAAAACTCTTGTCGAAAGGTAGCCATTCGGTGTCCATCTTGATCAATTTCTGAAATGTCGACAACTTTTAGCGCCAGAACGACATGATAGGTTAGTATCAGCTCATCAGATAGCATCAATTGAAAATTTCTTTCGCCACTTATAAAACTGGCTAGCTGTTTGGCCAGTGAGATTATTTGATTTTCTATAAATATTTCGCACAGGAACTTTACATCCGCATTACGTTTATAGGGTTGCTTGGCTGTACCTTCGGTACCAATAAGATCGTTCAGTTTTGAGGCAAAATCACTTACAACCGGGTCATTACCAAATGTATCTTTGCCGGACGTGTATATAATGAAGAAACTTTCTGTTTCTAGAAAATTGCCTTGAAATAGGTCGTTTTTATAATCCATTTCAAATCTTTCTCTAATTTTCAAATAACTGCGAAAATATTTCATCCAATCGATATCGAGAGTCTGTTTGCTGTCGTCTTTATGTTTGGCCTGTATGGACACAATCAGAGGTTTCAGAAATCCCTTCACTTTGACCTTGAAGCAAATATCATCGAATGCCCCTATCTCAGCGATATTGGTAGCTAGCTGAAACTCTTCAATACTGTCGTCATACTTCGCTCTGTAGAATATCAAGCTGAGCAGCTTGGTCTCGTACAGCTGCCCGCGAATCCCCGACGTTCCTTTAGTTTTTTTGTACGTTGCAAGATTCATATTGACTATAAACTACTTTACTGAACACTGTCTTCAAGATTTGATATCAACACGGAGGAAGGCGGCACTCGCAAACATGCAGCAGCAGCAGCTTCACACTTTTAAATGTCCGGCTGATGACCTATACCTGCAGACAAACAGACATCTTCATATAACTATGTGACAAGAGACCAAACTCTAATTGATCTGCTACCAACGAGTCCTAAGTTACTTTGGTCACATCACCCGGAGACAACCAGACAACCTAGAAAAACTGATTGTAGTGGAAAAAATTTTCAGATCAAATCAGGGCGATTACAGTTCTTATAGTGGACTACTTTCCTGAGAAGAGACGAAGATAGAATTACTTGGAAGTAGCTCGTCAGTGACTCAGTAAATGAAAACAACGAATAGGAAGAGAAAACATAAGAAAATTCTTACATTAAAACTGTTGTGTAAATGTTACTGTAAAAGGCCGAACCAATGTAAAACTTGCGATTTATCAGTAAAACCTAAGATTTACTAAGTCTTAATTGTAAAAGTCTGACCCCGAGTTTCTCAGCGAGGTTGAATGAATTTTCAACAGCCAATCACAGCAGATAACGCGTGCTTGACAATTTGACACATTAATTCTGTGATAATTTTGAGCTGAGAAACTCGGGGTGAAATGATCTACTTATTTATTTATTAACAAGGCACACCAACGACTCAATTACACATAAATATTACAAAATTTGTCTTAACCCTGCGAGTGTCACTGGCTACATTAAAATTGGAAAATAGAAAAATGGCGGATTTTGGGCGCCATATTGTGGGAGACAAAAATTTTTTTTCTTCCTAACCCATCGTGTGGGGTATCAAAATAAAGGGTTTTAAGAGATGATGTCAAAAATATATAACACTTATATGTTTAAATATACCTAAATCTTAAATAAAATAACTAAAAAGTAGTAAATAAAAAAAGTTAATTAAAAAAAGTTGCTTGAAAATCGATCTAAAAAGACGTAAACAAGAAGAAAATCTTGCTGCACAGCAAGATTTTCTTCTTGTTTACGTCGGAGTATAC
Organism: Anorthoa munda; assembly: GCA_945859665.1. Taxonomy (NCBI): domain Eukaryota; kingdom Metazoa; phylum Arthropoda; class Insecta; order Lepidoptera; family Noctuidae; genus Anorthoa; species Anorthoa munda. Next base: position 1,851,700 of record OX243919.1, on the reverse strand, counting down.
ATATTCGCGAGCTGGCTGTTCAAAACCAGAAGATGTATCCTCCGACTACACAGCAAGATTTTCTTCTTGTTTCAATTCAATCAGTCCTTAGTTGTTCTCATCATTTCGTATCATAGTGTGTCATTGATATTCAAATTTTTCAACATTTACCAGTCTAGAGATAAATTCTAAGATTGACCATGTGATTGCTGGTAAAAGCCCGGATAAGCGATTATTATTTTAGATAATTTCGCATTATTTCCATTAAGACTTTATAAATCTCGGAAACTGCGCTATCGTTCGCTTACCTACTCACTTAGGCCGAGTTTCTCACTTCTAAATTATCGCAGAATTAATGTGACAAATTGTTAAGCACGCATTATCTGCTGAGATTGGCTGTTTAAATTCATTCGAGAAACTCGGACTTATTATTCAACCAAATTAACTTGCATGGCGTCATATTGTAACAGGATAATGTGTCCTGACATGAATCAGCGATCACAATGCGCTGTTCTGAAGACAACAATATCAACTTGATACATTATAATTAAACGTATGCGTCATAGGTCGCAAACCGGACAAGATAAAAGATATCTGTTACGTCGAAAATGTTACTAAATAAGTACTTTATACAAGCTTTTAATTAACTTGCAATGTATGTATGTATGTTTGTAAGTGTGTTCAGGTCAAATCTTGCATCTTAATTTTATAGCAGTTATCCTCCACCGATTAAGAAGAAATTTTGCATACACGTTTAGTTTGGATGACAATGCATAGTTAGATAAGTGACGTCATTCTAAATCCAATATGGCGGAGGGCCCAAGATGGTGGACTAGTTATTTTTTGTGCACTGCCATGATATGGGTATCAAATGAAAGGGTTTGCTGAGAAGAATACGAAGAAAGCTTGCTTTAAAGAAAATATATTTTAATGAATAAATTATTATGTAACTATAGTGAATGTCCACATTGGGAAAAGGTCTTAACTGGGGCGATGCAGAGCCTGTACTAGTGCCGAAGGAAATCAATTTGATTTTTTTTTATTAGTTCTACTATAATAATCTATATATATAAAATGCTTTGTCCTGAATGACTGACTGACGGATCAACGCACAGCTCAAACCGCTGAACGTAGAGACCTGAAACTTGAAAGGTGTATTCTTTGTATGATGTAGGCATCCGATAAGAAACGATTTTCCCAAATTCTACCCTTAAGGGGGTTAAAAAGGAGGGCAAAGTTTGTATGAAAAATCTAATTCCTTCGTCTAATATTTTTGAAACTTGGCACAAATAGTAATCTAAGTACATGATAAAGATTGACATTATTACTTTTTTGAAACTACCCTCTCAAGTCGATTTAGGGGATGTTGAAATTTGTATGGAAGAATCTTATTTCATGGGTAACTAAACTTGAAACATTACACAAATAATAAAATAAATAAATAATAAAGGTTGTCATTATTAGTTTTTCAAAACTACCCCCAAAAGTCGATTTAGGGGGTGTTAAAGTTTTTTTGAAAAACTTATTATAAGGTTAATAAACTTGAAACTTGGCATAAATACCCAACTAAGTAAGCAACAAAAGGTTCCAATTATTAGTTTTTCATAAATACCCCCAAAAGTCGATTCTTTTTTTTGAAGAATCTTACTTCTTAGGTTAATAAACTTGAAACTTGACACAAATATAAACTTAAGTAAACAATAAAAGTTATCATTATAAGTTTTTCGAACCTACCCCCAAAATCCGATTTAGGGGGTGTTAAAGTTTTTTTGATGAATCTTATTTATATCTATATAAAAGCAATTCGGTCACTCATTCAGCTATCACGAAATATCGAAAACTGCTTGACGTATAAAGATGAAATTTGACAGGGAGGTAGTTTATAGTTAGTAGACGTCCGCTAAGAACGGATTTTACGACAGGGCCGGCTTTAGGGGTCTAAGGGCTATCGCAAGTTAGTATGAGAGTTATTCAATTTTTGAGCTACTAACTTAAAATATGGGCAGGGATGTAGTTTATAGATAGTAGACGACCATTAAGAACGGATTTTGCGACAGGGCCGGATTTAGGGGGTCTAAGGGCTCTCGCAAGTTAGTATGAAAGTCCTTCATTTTTTGACCTACTAACTTAAAATTTGGCAGGGATGTAGTTTATAGATAGTAGACGTCCACTAAGAACGGATTTTGCGACAGGGCCGGATTTAGGGGGTCTAAGGGCTATCGCAAGTTAGTATGAAAAACCTTAATTTTTTGAGCTACTAACTTAAAATATGGGCAGGGATGTAGTTTATGGATATTAGACGTCCACTAAGAACGGATTTTGCGACAGGGCCAGATTTATGGGGTGTCTCGCAAGTTTATATGAAAGTCCTTAATTTTTTGAGTTACTAACTTTAGATTTTAGTTAGTAAACGTCTGCTAAGAACGGATTTTTCGACAGGGCCGGACTTCGGTCTTCTATATATACAAATTTTTTTGTCCTGAATGACTGACTGACGGATCAACGCACAGCCCAAACCGCTGAACGTAGAGACCTGAAACTTGAAAGGTGTATTCTTTGTATGATGTAGGCATCCGATAAGAAAGGATTTTCCGAAATTCTACCACTAAGGGGGTTAAAAAAGGTGGCAAAGTTTGTATGAAAAATATAATTCCTTCGGCTAATATTTTTGAAACTTGGTGCAAATAGTAATCTAAGTACATGATAAAGAATGACATTATTAGTTTTTTGAAACTACCCCCTCAAGTCGATTTAGGGGGTGTTGAAATTTGTATGGCAGAATCTTATTTCATGGGTAACTAAACTTGAAACATTACACAAATCTAAACATATAAAAGAAAAAAGTGACTGTAGACTGACTGACTCACTCACTGACCATCAACGCACAGGCCAAACGGCTGAAGCTTCAATCATGAAACTTGGCAGGTAGGTTCCTTTGGTAGTGTAGATGAGCACTAAGAAAGGATTTTCGAAATTCCACCCCTAAGGGCGTGAAATAGGGGATGAAAGTTTGTATGAAAAACCGTCATATTTAAAATCAGGATCTTCATATTTTGGGTTTAGGTTGAAGATTAAAAAATAATTTACACGTATCTCAGCGATTTTGAAGATTTCACCCCCATGAGGGTGAAATCGTCTAGAGACTTGTAATTTTGCAAATAGATACTTTATACCTTGCAGGCATCCACTAAGAAAATTTTTTGTGAATTCCATCCCTAAGGGCGTGAAATAGGGGATGAAAGTTTGTATGAAAATCCGTCAGTTTTAAAGTCAGGATCTTCATATTTTGGGTTTAGGCTGAAGATTAAAAAATAATTTACACGTATCTCAGCGATTTTGAAGATTTCACCCCCATGAGGGTGAAATCGTCTAGAGACTTCAAATTTTGCAAATAGATACTTATACCTTGCAGGCATCCACTAAGAAAGATTTTTTGTGAATTCTACCCCTAAGGGGGTGAAATAGGGGATGAAAGTTTGTATGAAAGTCGGCCAGTTTTGAAGTTAGGATCTTCGAATATTGGGTTTGGGCTGAAGATTAAAATCTAACGCAAATTAAGGTATTTTGGGAATTCCATCCTTGGGGGGACCGATCATGGGGGATGAAATGTTGTGTACTAAAGTGTGTTTTTTAAAGTCTTTCTTTTTCAAAGGAAAAATTATTAAAAATACACTCAAGTCTTTAAAGTCTGTTGGTAACTATAAAATGGCTCAACACATAAATATAGGAATTAAATAGGGACGGGAAAATCTGCTTCGCCATGACAATTAATAAGGCTCAAGGTCAAGGACAAACTCTGAAGTATGCTGGTGTAGATTTGAGGACAAATTGCTTTTTCCATGGACAGTTCTATGTAGCGTGTTCACGTGTTATCTCATCAAATAGTCAGGTGATAATGGCGTCAACATCCAAAATGGTTTAAAATGTTGTTTATAAGGAAATACTTTAATTTAATTACTTACTTATGCTTATGATTACTTATTATTAGTCATGGATAAACACAAAAATAGTGTAGGCATACGGAACGGGATAGAGCGTATTGATGATAGAGTAGGTAAGTATAAGTCTGTCCTAAGAAACACTTTCGCATTACATTATTTTTTACTTTTCCCTACATACTGTTAAAATATGATAAGGAGAAGCATGTAGTCTACGCGTGCGAAGCCGCGGGCAAAAGCTAGTCCTACTATATAAGTTTGGATGTTTGTTGGTTATTCAATTACACCAAAACGGCTGAACAAATCTGTATGAAATTTGGCACAGAGATAGAATATAGGCTGTAATAGCGCATAGGCTACTTTTTATCCCGGTGGTATATTCCCGTGGGATAGTTTCCGATACCGGAAAAAGCTAGTAAATCAATAAAAATGAAACAGCTCGTCCCTTAAAGGAAAGCATAATGTTTTCCGGGAATTACATACAAAATAAAAAAAAAACAACATCACTACAAGTAGTTCAATGATACAATTTAACGTACCTTTTCATTTATCAGAAATTCTTCAATTTCAGTTACAATTGATAATTTTTTGTACAAAATTATATTACAATACGGGATAATATGTAAAAAACGAAACCAACAAGGTCACGTATCAGTAATTGATAACATGAAACGATCTTTGGAGAATATTCTAAACTGAATCAAAATTCTTGTATTGCTGAATATAGTAAAATCCTTGAGTCGTCTTTGTACATAACACCAACATTATACACTTAGTTCGCAATAAACGTTTTGACTTTGACTTTTTGTATTGAAAGTAATGATCATCATTTGGATCAATTGAGCACTTGAGGTTTAATTTGGAGGTATCTAGACTTAGATTTTGGATCTTGCCTATTGCATTCGACCGAGCATAAATCTGAGAAATGCCGGACGGAAAATCCTATTACTCTGCCCGTACCGAACTGGAGGCAAACCTGACATGCAGTAGAGCTTGTGACCACTACAACCACAAGCCAGTCAAAAGAGGCAAAGAAACAAATAATTATTTAAACAAAGGAGTAGCTTCTACACTTACTTGATTTCTTGCTTTCTGCGACCTCGTATAACAACAAGATGTGTAGAGAATGCTCGCCGCTGTATTCCCACCGTATAATGAATACGCTATGTTACCATTTATTAAATATTCGGTGTGATTTTCCTCTTTCTGATAACACAATTGAGTCGGTTTAGTCCCATCTCGGCAACTTCCCATTTCGGAACCTTGTCAAAAATCATGTAAGGTTCACCAAATAAATAGAAAAACAGTAATTATGTAGTGATTAAAAACAAATGTTTTTCTAAAGATGTACCTATCTTGTGTTTACACTTAAAATTAAGTTTAATTTTTAAATAATAGTGGACACAGCAAAATATATTTCATGGTACTTTCACTTTCACAAGAATATCCCTTGAGTCGCTATCGCTTTAATTGGTTCCTATTATCTCTGCCTTGGCAGTAAGTTGGCAAGTCATAAAATATAATACAAAAATCAACGGTTCCTACGAATAATCGTTTTAAAATCACCGCAAGTCATAAAAAATATCTTTCACTACACTTACACTAATAATATTAAACTTATTTTTAAACAGTAGTTTGTAAAAAATATAATATATAAGTGAAAATAATAATATTTAATAAAAAATGCCGAAACGGGAAGGTGCCGTGGTAGGAATAAATCGTTGAGTCACAGAAATGGACAGTCACTGTAATAAGAATGTAATATGCGATTCAAATGAAAATAGGAACGTCAATGACGTCAAACTGTCACTTGAAAATAAAGCTAAAAGTTAATTCATGTATTAATAACTTCGTAATTTGATATGCATACTTTCATAGAAAATTTAATTAAGAATCTAGTATTTCAACTATGGTCTGGCTCTGACCACACTCACTCTACAGAAGTAAAACAAACATATATTGAAATTCAAAAATCTGGGGATGGAAACACCGTATGCACTACTACGTAAAAGAAAAGATATTGATAGGTTATTTTTGACTTTGTTTATATTCTGATTCATTCCTGGTAAAGAATAGTCCCTTTAATACGATGCATTGTGGATTTGATACTGTTTTGCAGCTGTGAGTCCGGTGACTCAGGCACACTGTGTTAGCGGTCTAACACAGTGTGCAATTACCGCAAAACCACAAAGTTTGTTGTTTTCCTTCATAATGTTGTAATTTGACACGATCTTCTGGTAAACAAGATATTGTTATTTTGACAACAAGCCTGTTCGAAAAATGTTCTTAGTTAAATAATCCATTATGCAAAAATCACACGTCAACTTTTGGATATTTTGTAAACATTGCCGTTTTTGGCGGCTAAAGATGACATCGTGTGGTTCTTTCACATCTTGGAATTTACATATCACGTTATATAATTACTCTTTTTCCTTAATAATATAAGTCATCATCCGGAATTAAACCGACTAAAATTTTAAACAATATTGGTAAAAAAGTAGAACAAATCCTACAAATATTTTAAATATGAAGGTTTTAAAATAGAATGTTATATAAAATCGTGTATTCGACATAGACACAACAGCATCAATAACAAAGAAAAAGAGAGTAATAGTGAAAATCTTTTTACCAAAAAATTTAAAACGCAAATTCACTTTGTAGTGTTTTTTTTGGAAGTCTGTTTAACTTTTTTAACCGACTTCCAAAAAAGGAGGAGGTTCTATGTATTTTTTTATGTTCACCGATATCTCCGTCAATTGTGGAACGATTTTGAAAATTCTTTTTTTGTTTGATAGAGTATGTTTCGAAATTGGTTCCTTCGGTTAATTTGGTGAAGATCTGATGAAGAACTTCAGCGATATACAATAGAACTCTTCACTAAATTACGGCAAATCTTTCGGGACTGCAATCGCATGTCTGTTTATTGTTTATACCATTTCATAACATAAAATCACGCCAGTACGCTCTAAAGGGCTACGCAGATGTCACCAGTTATGTTCAAGTTTAATGATATTCGGGTAATCTTTTCTGGCATTATTGCCTATTAGGTAGGTACAACTAAAAAGTGAAAATAAAAAAACTATTTTACAAAAAAATACTACCGACTTCCAAACTACAAAGTCGGTGTCCATAACGCAAGAAATGGTACCTACGAAAGACACCGACTTCCAAAAATAAATTTATTTTTCACTTTGTAGTTTGAAAGTCGGTGGTATTTTTTTGTAAAAAAGTTTTTTTTTTAAATTTTTTGATTTTCTCTTTTTAGTTTTGGTATCTTTTATAGGTTTTTATTTCCTTTTTATGGTGTAATTTATTGTGTTTACCATGGAAATCATTTATAACCAAAGTGCATCTCATGAAAGTTCTAATTAGCCCAAACACGACCAGGATACATTGTTTTATTTCGGAGTTCCAGGCACTGCACCTCCAAAATATTCAGGCATCATCATCAGATCAGCTCGATGGTACCGTTTTCATTAGTAGGTGTTATTTATTTATAAGTATATGCTTCATCATAGTCGGTTAACTATTCGAGATATCTTATACCCGTGACATACTTATCACTAAGGAGTTCCAGTGGCCATCTTTGGTCTTCTTCATCAGTTCCACTTCACAAACTGATAAGTTCTGAGTGCAAATGATTGCATTGTTGATAGAATACCTAAATTGCATAATGTATGCCTATAATATTTGAGGATTTCCCTCGATTTCCATGAGATCCCGTCATCAGATTCTGACTGAGTGACAATGGACCACCTCGAGGGTATACCCTTTCAAACACAAATATAATTTCAAAACACGTCCACAATTAGCGGAGAAATCGCGCAATAACATACAAAAAAATACATAATAGACAAATTGAGAAAACCCTCCTTTTTCAAAAAGTAAAAAAGTACAATCTCAGCTTGCGCTGAACGTGCACAATGCACATACCTCTTGTGTTTATTTGTGTTTCCTTTCAGAAAATTTGTTAGGAAAAATAAAAAGACAAAACAGACTGATGTAAGTACAAAAATTAGTGTTATTTACAAAATGCATATCATTTATCATTAGTACGAAGCTTGTCTGCATGAGGTTTTGTAAGCTTGTGTGTTCGATAGCGGTGGCGGGACAACTGGCGTGATGACTTGAAAGTCTGAGGGCAGTGCTCACACTGGAACAGGAAGAGCTTGGTTAGAGCGTCTACAGACTAGTCCTTAGTTAATAAGGGCGCCGGCTGGAGGGGTGAAAGCGGGTGCACTTGTACTCCCCTAAGCTTCAGTAAAATATACAAAAACATTAAAAAATACGAGTTTCTTAAGCTTCAGTAAAATATACAAAAACATTAAAAAATACGAGTTTCTGTACTAACATTTCCGAGCTCCCTTGTGCACTTGTACTCCCCTAAGCTTCAGTAAAATATACAAAAACATTAAAAAATACGAGTTTCTGTACTAACATTTCCGAGCTCCCTTGTGCACTTGTACTCCCCTAAGCTTCAGTAAAATATACAAAAACATTAAAAAATACGAGTTTATGTACTAACATTTCCGAGCTCCCTTGTGCACTTGTACTCCCCTAAGCTTCAGTAAAATATACAAAAACATTAAAAAATACGAGTTTCTGTACTAACATTTCCGAGCTCCCTTGTGCACTTGTACTCCCCTAAGCTTCAGTAAAATATACAAAAACATTAAAAAATACGAGTTTCTGTACTAACATTTCCGAGCTCCCTTGTGCACTTGTACTCCCCTAAGCTTCAGTAAAATATACAAAAACATTAAAAAATACGAGTTTCTGTACTAACATTTCCGAGCTCCCTTGTGCACTTGTACTCCCCTAAGCTTCAGTAAAATATACAAAAACATTAAAAAATATGAGTTTCTTAAGCTTCAGTAAAATATACAAAAACATTAAAAAATACGAGTTTCTGTACTAACATTTCCGAGCTCCCTTGTGCACTTGTACTCCCCTAAGCTTCAGTAAAATATACAAAAACATTAAAAAATACGAGTTTCTGTACTAACATTTCCGAGCTCCCTTGTGCACTTGTACTCCCCTAAGCTTCAGTAAAATATACAAAAACATTAAAAAATACGAGTTTCTTAAGCTTCAGTAAAATATACAAAAACATTAAAAATACGAGTTTCTGTACTAACATTTCCGAGCTCCCTTGTGCACTTGTACTCCCCTAAGCTTCAGTAAAATATACTGTAAGGTCGAAGGTATTTGTGGAGCGAAATGATAGTCACGACTGCTCAAATAATACTCTCCTTTATTTTAGGATACACATGATTATATAAGGTTGGTTACATACACATTGGTACACTGCATACACACTACACCTCCCATGGCGAGGTAAAATAAAATAAAATTACAATTTTGTTTTATTTTTATAATACATTTACAATTACACAAGAACAAGATAATTACTGTTTAGGATAATACAATTTTGTTCTGTTTTTGTGAATGGTGTCTACATTACCATTCTTTATTATTTTAACATTTGGTGACTCATCTGATATAACTCTATATGGTCCCGAATAAACACTATCTAATTTATTACACATATTATTTTTAACTAAAACTAAATCATCAGGATGGTAAGTAACTGGATTTATATTTCTGTCATATCGTTCTTTTTGTTTTAATTTACTTTTGAGTAAGTTGTCTCGTGCATCTTTCTGTGACTTTTGTAATCTAAATTTTAATTCTAATGGATAATAATCAATGTTATATAGTGGATCAACAATCCTATTGGTCAAATTGCTTGGTAACGAGCACTTTTTTCCGAAAACTAACTCGTAAGGGGTATATTTTGTTGCTGAATGTACTGTAGTATTGTAGCAAAATGACCAAAATGGGAGCCATGTACTCCATGTCTCTGGATGGTTGTCGGTTTGAATACGGAGAAATGAATTCAAATGCTTGTGCGTGTTTTCCAAAGCACCTATACTTTGGTGATGATATGCTGTTGAGTTTAGTTGTTTAATATTTAATAGATTACATACCTCCTTGAATGTTGATGACAGGAACTCGGTACCCCGATCCGTCGCTATCTCCTTCGGTACTCCATACCTTAATATAAAATTATGAACTAACGCTTTCGCTACTTCTTCCGTTCTGCGTGTAACTAAGGGATATGCCTCAATGTATTTGGTGAGTTCACACTGCAACGTGAGGATATAACTATAATTATAATTATCCCTTTCCAGAGGACCTACTAAGTCAATATATATTTTTTCAAAGGCACTATGTGCTGTTGTTGTTATTTCCATAGGTTGTTTGGTATTCTGCGGTGAATACTTTTGTTTCTGACATTTGTCGCACCTCTTTATAAACCCTTTTATATCATCTTCTAATCCCGTCCAATAGTAGTATTTTTTTATATTGTTGAACATTCGTCTCGTACCCGCGTGGCCACTGGTAGGTAAGAGATGAAAATCGTTCAAAATTACTCGTTTATCTTCTTTATTCTCTATTCGTTGTACATCTTTTACTATATGTAATTGTGGTCCGGACCACTTTTCCATTATATCTATTTCATTTAATAACTTTTTTATAAAAATGTGATTTTTATTACTTTTTATTAAATAGATTTCCGTAATATTTAAGCTTCTACAAAAATCTTGTAACTCTCTCACAAATTCGGCTCGCGATATTTGCGATGGAGAAGATACATGTTTAATATAGATAGTTTTTTCCTTAGGAATGTACATAAATGTATTACTTTCTTTACATGTTTCACCACTTTTTCTAATTGTTTCTAACTTGCATGCATCAATAAAACGTAATTCCACTGACTCGTTTAAAGTATTAGTATTAGGAGTGCTTACAACGTTTGGTTGATCAGACCGAACTGTAGTTGTGCCACTCGTTCCTATCTTAGAATTATTGTCAATCAGGTTTCTTTTCTGAGCTCTTGTCATAACTGAAACACACGACTCGTGCATTTGTTTTAAGTCATTACATGTTATGGAAATTCGTGACAATGCGTCTGCTGCCGCATTTTCCGTACCCCTGACATGTTCTATCGTAAAATCATATTCTTCTAGTAATAACCTAAATTTAAATAACCTACTTGACGGGTCTTTCATGTTAAATAATGAAATTAAAGGTCTGTGGTCTGTGTATATTTTAAAATGTTTTCCGTACAAATATGGACGAAAATGTTTGATCGCCCACACTATAGCTAACAATTCCTTATCGATTGTTGGATAATTTATTTCCGCTTTGTTTAGTGTTCTACTTGCAAATGATACTGGTCTTCCATTATTGTTAGACAAAATTGCTCCGATTGCATAATTAGAAGCGTCTGTCTGGAGATTAAACTCATTTTGTTCTGTGAAATCCGGATATTGTAAAATTGGTGGAGATATGATTTTTTCTTTTAAACTATCAAATGCCGACTGACACTTTTCATCCCATATAAAAGAAGCATTTTTACAACATAATTTGTTAAGTGGATAAGCTAACTCAGCAAAGTTTGGAATGAATTTTCTATAAAAATTAACAAACGCAACAAACCTCCTCGTCTCGTCTACATTTGTTGGACACGGATATTTTTTTACTACATTTATTTTATCCGGGTCAGGTAATACACCGTTACCTGATACCACATGGCCTAAATATAGTAATTCCTTCTTTAAAAAATTACATTTCTGCGGGTTTAATTTTAAATTTACTTTCCGCAGTCGTTCGAAAACGTCTTGTAGATTCTTGTTATGACTATCTAAGTTTCTACCAAAGACCACTAAATCGTCTAAATATATAAGGCATTTTTCATACGTTAAGCCAGACATAGCCATGGTCATCATTCTGGAAAATGATCCTGGACTCGTTTTTAAACCCATTGGCATACGAGTCATTTGGTATTGTCCTGAACAGAATGCTGTGTACTTTCTGCTTTCCTGTTCTAGTGCAATATTATAGTAACCTTGATACATATCTAAATGTGAAAAATATACCGAACCCGATAGCGAATCAAGTATTTCGGAAATATTTGGAAGTGGAAACCTGTCGTCTTCAATACAATTATTTAATTTTCGGTAATCAATAACTAGTCGCCACTTTTTCTGACCTGTACCATCAGTCTTTTTAGGAACTAGTAATACTGGACTAGACCATTCGCTACGACATGGTTCTATGATCCTTTCTCTTAACATTTTATCAATTTGTTGCTTAATTTCTCCCTTCTGTGAATGTGGTAAACGATATGGCTTTGTAAATTCAGAAGTTACATTTGGTTTTAAACTAATGGTATGTTTATAAATACTTGTTGTAGTTAATCTATCCCCTGGCAAATAAAATATATCCGAGTACTTCGCGCATAATTTTTCTATGGATATTTGCTCTTCCTTATTAAGATGTTTGAGGTTTAGTACCGAAAATAATTGTTTTACTCTACTTGCATCACGTTCTGATTTGTCAAATTGGCAAACATTGTAGTTACTTAATTTTTCTATACATGGATTAATGTCCGTTAAGGTACACAACTTATCCGTTGTATTTAATATCTTAACCGGTATTAGCCCATTAACTGGTGTTGCTATGCAACTGGCCAATAATATTCCGTCACTAATTTCCTTAGAATGTACTACACACTCTTCTGTGAATTCGGTCTTAAAATAATGTATGGATTCACATCTTGGGTAAACTTCCATTGTGTTATTATAACTCAGTAAAGGTAAAACTATTTTAATTGAACTTTGTGTCAACAATGTTAAGTTATTATTACTGAAGTCTAATATGGACTTATGTTTATTAATAAAATCTTGTCCGATGATGCCATTAGCCCTACATGGTAGAGTATCGAAAACATAAAACTTATTACAAATAAGGTGATGATCACCCGATGACAACGTTAAACAAACATATCCCATTGCATGGACTTTGCCACCAATTCCATTTATGACTATGTCCTCTTTTTGGACTGGAATGTTTTGTTCTAGAACATATTTATATTTTATAGCCGAAATTGTAGCACCGGTATCGACTAACCATGAATAAGTTTTGCTATTAGAACTTAAGTTAATATAATAGTTAGTATCAGTTGCGAGAATAACTCTGTTATTCACGAAAAAACTCATTTGCATACTCTTCATTTTCCTGTCCCGTTAGAACATTAACCGCGTGTTTATTTGTATCTTTAGGGGTTTGGCTTATCCCTTGGTTACAGCGATTCCTATAATAACTCCTACCTCTACCACGCCATGGTGATCCTCGGCCTCGCTGTGGTGCACCGCGGCTCTGCTGATGCGCCTGCTGGCCCCCCCGAGGGTAGCCTCGACGAGCACTGGAATCATTGTTACGACCCCTGTTATAATATGTCCTGTTGTAATTATTATTTTGATAACCACTACGATAATTCTGTTGTCTTCCTCTAGGAGAATACATACCTAGGATCTCGCCAGAACTCGAACTCGGTCCCGCTATGGATGTTTCTTCATCCTTCGCACCTTGTATTGCGTCCTTCAACGACTCGTAGTTCCTAGCTGCAATGATAGTTGAAAGACGGCGGTTTCGCAACCCATCGGCAAACCTTTTGATAACTTGCTTTTCATTCAAGGGTTTAATTATTTTGTATGTCTCTAAGTTACCGTCGGCTTGCGATACCGTCAGATCCACGAAAAGTTCCGAAAGTTTGGTTCCGTAGTCCTGAATTGACAGTTCTGTTTGCTTTAATTGATTAATATTATTTTGTATCGCAAACGGTGATTTTTTAGGCAGTAACACTCTACGCATTTCCTTTACCAAATCATCAACATTAGAATAATCTAACTGTAACTGCAATTTAGCGTTCTGAGACAACCTACTCTTCACAACAAACTGTACTAGTTTCTTCTTACACTCATCACTAGCCAATAACGAGCTATAGTATTCTACATTATCAATAAATTGTTTAAGCGAACATTCATTGTCAGTTGGTATCATAGGTAATAAACTAAGAGCTACTTTCAAATCAAATGACTCCATTTTTGTATCCTCGCTACTACTCGTACTTGACGTAGAGGATAAATCTAAAATTTGTTTATACAATGACTCAAAATCAATACAAAATGTATTTATTAATATCTGTTCGTTTTGTCCTACTTTACCTTTCTTTACATCGTCTGATATCTTCTCTATTATATCAGTATATTTGTCATAAATTTCCTTTGAATCACACAACTTTTTCTCTAATACATTTCCTTGCCTTCGTTTAGGGCCAATTTTAATTAAATATGTTTTTATACATTTCAAATTTTTATATAATTGTTCTAAGACATCTGCCATTTCCTACCATCATTAGTTGTTTAATTAATCGCTTCGTTTATTATAGTTACTAGTACAATGTAACATATCATTTACTACGTTTATTATTATTACGATTATGTACTTATCTAATAAAGTTCTGAGTCCATTTTACGATGCCTGTTGTTTTTCCTCGAACTTTCACACACTCAGCACTTTTTTTCCACTTTCACTTCCACTTAAACCCATGATGTGTGAACCGATGTGTGATGGTATCCGCTATCTTTGTTTTCACACCATGTCGCCCTTCGACCGTCCTTTCTCCAGTGATGGTCCGGATTGCCTCGCTCCTGACCTTCTAGATATTGTACTCCTGTACATCTCCTGATTTATCCAGCGTACATGACAACGCCGATACATTTGCAGCAGAAAATACAGCACGCCGAGTCCCAGAACCAGCACCACTATAGTCATCAGTATGGTGATGGTGGAAATATGAAATTTCACCTCTTCCAGCTGCGTGTTATTATTTCCTCCGGCTGCGTTTTGCACTACCACGGTTTCGTCTTTAGTTTGCGTAGTTCCCATTTTTAATGAACTCGTATTTTTCGTAAGCTACGAACCAAATACCACTTGTCACAAACGCGAACGTTATTAACGCTAGTGAATAATTATTATAATTCATCTTAGCTTGGCTCTACTTAGTCCAATTGTTTACACTGTACAACCCTTATATGGCACGGCGGTGTCGGTAAGGCGATCGCGCGGCGATGCCCGCTGGCAGGGTCGCCATGTAAGGTCGAAGGTATTTGTGGAGCGAAATGATAGTCACGACTGCTCAAATAATACTCTCCTTTATTTTAGGATACACATGATTATATAAGGTTGGTTACATACACATTGGTACACTGCATACACACTACAATACAAAAACATTAAAAAATACGAGTTTCTGTACTAACATTTCCGAGCTCCCTTGTGCACTTGTACTCCCCTAAGCTTCAGTAAAATATACAAAAACATTAAAAAATACGAGTTTCTTAAGCTTCAGTAAAATATACAAAAACATTAAAAAATACGAGTTTCTGTACTAACATTTCCGAGCTCCCTTGTGCACTTGTACTCCCCTAAGCTTCAGTAAAATATACAAAAACATTAAAAAATACGAGTTTCTGTACTAACATTTCCGAGCTCCCTTGTGCACTTGTACTCCCCTAAGCTTCAGTAAAATATACAAAAACATTAAAAAATAGAGTTTCTTAAGCTTCAGTAAAATATACAAAAACATAAAAAAATACGAGTTTCTGTACTAACATTTCCTAGCTCCCTTCGATCACTCTTGAATTCTACTTCTATATTTTATAAACTTTTTTGCATTATAACAACAAATAGTTCTCGGTACAAAATAATGAGCAAAAGAAAACCCATCCTATTCGAGGCAGGGTGCTGAAGATGCACCGCGCAGAAAACAGCCCCTGAGGAAACACCTATGTGGTACCAAAGCTGTCGACAAGCTTACAGATTAAGCAAGCTGATGTGGCAATCGGCTAGCCATATTAGCCGCATTAGGTTGGACGCCCTCAGGCTAAGTGGCGCAATAATATTCACAAAGTGGTAGCAGCAGACCAGCAGTGGATGAGAGTTGCCGAAAATAGAAACAAATGGCCTATGTCCAGCAGTGAACTGCTGTAGACTGATGTTGTTGATCAAGTTTATACACTAATACTCAGCCATAGGCATTTATCACACGTGGCAACACACATGCAGCTGAGTACCAGTATTATACTTGCAGTGACTGCATATCTGATCTCCACGACCCAGTAATTGGATAACACGATACCGCTTGGCAAGTCTGGTGTCAGAGTCTTTGGCTTCTGACTACCCGTAACGACTGTGAAAGGTCTACAAATGATGCCGGCACCAGCGGTGTGACATGCTTGCCGAGGCATGGCGGAGTATCGCTATGTAATGGATGGTCACCCATCCACGAACCGACCACGGCAAGCGTTGGTTAACCTTGAACATCGACACGTGTGGCTGTTATAATTTAGCCACGAGCTCCTACTGTGCACAGTTTGATATTATTGCTAAGGGCAGACTTCAGACTAGAATCTAGACAAAATACTTTTCAGACACTACTGAACAGAACGTGAGGTGCGGGATTGGAAACTCGCAGCAAGAAGGTTTCGCGTTCGAGTCAAAAGCCTTAGATCGCAGTGGCGCTTGACATTACGTGAACATTCCACAGGTAAAGTCAATGCTATACATTTTGACGTTAGCGTCTGGTGATAATCCCACAGAAAAGTTTTTGTCTATGCCTGCAGAGCGGCCAAGTGACACTGTCGCTACGACAATGGAAATTCGTGGCAAGAAAGTTAGAATCGCCGTGCAATCGGTGCAATGCGCGTTACTTACGCATCGCAGTAAAACAAATAAGTAAGAAACAGACGAAACAGAGAAGAGCCATCACGTGACATTTTGGTCTATTCGTGTAGAAATAAAGGAATTTCAGCACTAACGTTTTGAAATAAGATCGAAAATCATTTGTTCACGAAAAAATCCTTTGCCACGCCATGCCGTGCCATGCCATCAGTAAGCGCCGGTCCTAAGTAGTTATCGGTCGTGGTGAACAAGTGGTTAAGAACTTGCCTCTCGCGCTTGAGGTCGTGGGTTCATATCCGGGCAAGTACCAATGTGTCTTTTTAAATTCATATGGTGTAAGTTTAATTTGGACATCGGTGACAACAGTGCAGGAAAACATCGTGAGGAAACCCGGGCTTATAGTTAGTTTATTATAAGTTTGTTCTTCATTGGTGTACTTAATTGCTGCAAGTCGTTCCAGTGTGCGGATTAACGAATAAATAAATGAAACCAGTTTCGGCGCCTTTCTCACCGGGTCGGTGCGTTTTCGTTTCTGTACAGATTTTTTACCGAGACCCACTTGTTGATCGGCTCAGTTTTTATTTTTTTATTTTATTTCGGGATAAAAGACAGGAGTACAATTAAATGTGATACATACTATCTAATTAAACAAAATACTTATTATACTACTAGCAACAATATCCACTTATTACTACTAATTTGATAATTATTAATGCTACGTGCTAAAAAAAAAGAGAATACATGAGCAACGTTTCTAACAACGAAATTTATGAACACAAATAGAGAAGAAAAGAAAAATACACCACTTAATAATTTATAATTAGAGAAGAGAATCGACTAGAGATTTCCTAAATTGTTGTGCTGTTAGATTAAAAATATCATTGTTTTCAAATCTAGTGTTGTGAATCCACAAGTTGGCGCAGAGGAGCGCGAAAGCCAGCATTTGAATTACAGACGTGCCTGATATTAATAAAAAGTAGGCGGTATGAACGCGCTTGTCTACGCACTACTGTCCTCGGAACGATGTAACAAATTTTATTTACTAAGTCTGAACAATCATATTTGTTATTCACAATACCATGTAGAAACATTGTTCCGAGAAGCAGTCTTCTGGATTCTAGGGTTAACAGTTTGTAATTCTTATGTAACATATCATGCGAACCGTGGCTGTGATAGCATCTGTAATGCAGAGCTCTTAGGAATTTACGTTGAACAGTCTCAATCGAGTCAATATACTTTGAGTATTAGGGATTCCATATCATAGTAGCAAACTCCAGACAAGGTCTAACAAGCGATATATATATAAGTATCTATAGGTTGATGGACGCTTGAAATCCTTGCTGTTGCGCATAACAAACCCGTACATTTGAAGGGCTTTGCTGATTACATTGTCTACATGGATATTAAAATGAAGTTTAGAGTCGAGCACCACACCGAGGTCACGCAATGAATACACTCTTTTTAATTGTTTATTAAGCAAGTGATAGTTATAAGTATGCTGCTTTATGTTTTTGGTGAATGTAATCGAATTACATTTGGATAAGCTCAAAGAGAGTTTATTCAAGGTGCAATAGCTAGACAGTCGATCTAAGTCACTTTGAAGCTCCAAACAGTCATCAATATTTTTTATAGTTTTGTACACTTTCAAGTCATCCGCGTGTAGTAAAAAGTTCGAATGCTTAAAACAAGCGCGGATATCATTTATAAACAACGTAAACAACAATGGGCCCAAAATTGAGCCCTGAGGAACCCCGGATGTGACGGAAATTAGCTCCGATTGAAATCCGTTAATAACAACCTTTTGAGTACGGTTTGTTATGTAAGAGGTGAACCATCTCAATAAATTGCCGCGAATACCATTGAAGGCAATTTTACGCAAAAGTAATTCGTGATCCACCTTGTCGAACGCTTTTTGAAAGTCTGTATATACTGCATCAGTTTGCAAACGATTATCCATGTTTTCAAAAACATAGCCTACAAAAATAAGTAGATTTGTATAAGTAGATCTTTGTTGGACGTATCCGTGCTGATCTTTAATTATAGCCTTGTGTAAAGTAGGATAAATTTCGTTATAAACCAGTCTCTCAAAAAGCTTCGACAAGGTAGACAGAATCGAGATCGGACGGTAGTTCTCTACGTCATCCTTTGATCCCTTTTTAAAGACAGGGGTTAAGTGAGCTATTTTGGTGCGGTATTGTTTCATTTTCTTTGCTATGGTGTTTGTCATTGGCAATCGCGAGGGACAGATGTATACAAGTCAGATACATCTGTCTCTTACTCATACTGGATATAACCTTGCTCTAAGAGGTCATGGTAGTCCCCCAGAAGTCAGAAGTGCACCCGGACGCGTGGTTACCTGTACCGCCGCAGTAGTGCGATGGCTTTCAATATGCTGCACCAGGCAGCGTCGGCTGTGGTACGAGACTGCACACTCGTCGCAGATAAACGGACGCTCGAATGTGTGCGCGCGGCGCTCGTGCAGCTGAAAGAGAAGGAGATAGTTTTAGAGAGAGGAGGGAGAAAAATAATAGTAGACATAGGAATTTATTTATAAAAAATCTCTGAGATTTGATTCTTGATTTTGATATAAAGGCTCCGGTATGGAAATTTTATAAGTAGTGAAATTAATTTTATAGCGTGATGTTAGGGTAAGTGTGTTAAGGTCAAATCTTGCAACTTAATTTTAAAGCAGTTATCCTCCACCGATTAAGATGAAATTTGGCATACTCGTTTAGTTTGGATGAAATTCGTGGTTATTATTATTATTTATTAAAGTACAAGTTAGCTAAGTGACGTCATTCTAAATCTAATATGGCGGACTAGTTATTTTTGTGCACTGCCATGATATGGGTTTCAAATGAAAGGGTTTGCTGAGAAGAATACAAAAAGGATAGTTTAAAAAAAGATTTTTTAATGAATAATTTTGTTTTATGTAACTATGTTTTCCGTCAATTGTGAACTGATATTGTAAATATTATTTTTGGTTGAAAGAGTAATCGTTTCTATATACATCTGGTGAAAATCTGATGAAGAGTTTCAGAGATATACAACAGAACACTTCAATAAAAGTCGGAAAATCTCTGTATATCTCTAGTAACTTTAGGCATTATAATTGTCTTACAATAGAACTTGTCAACTAGGTACATCAAAAAAACGTAAAAATTAAACCGGCCAAGTGCGAGTCGGACTCGCGCACGAAGGGTTCCGTACCATTACGGCAAAAAACGGCAAAAAAAAACGTTTGTTGTATGAGAGCCCCACTTAAATATATCATCTGTGAAAATGTCAACTGTATAGCTACCAAGGTTCATGAAATACAGCCTGGTGGCAGACAGACACTGGAGTCTTATTATTAGGGTCTCGTTTTTACCCTTTCGGTACGCAACCCTAAAAACTACCTATTTTACAAAAAAAAGTACAATCGACTA
Organism: Anorthoa munda; assembly: GCA_945859665.1. Classification (NCBI taxonomy): domain Eukaryota; kingdom Metazoa; phylum Arthropoda; class Insecta; order Lepidoptera; family Noctuidae; genus Anorthoa; species Anorthoa munda. The sequence goes on along the minus strand of OX243919.1, from coordinate 1,831,761 downwards.
CCAACAAAAAATACTACCAAGTGACGAATAACTTGAATTTCGACAGTCGGTGCAAAAATTGAAGAAACAAAACAGGAACACTGACTGCCAAAATTGAAGTAATTTTTTTTCTTTTTGTGTTTGTTAGTGGAAATCGTTTGTTGTATTTCTTTGTAAAAAGTATTTAATATTTTTTTTGAACATTGGCCTTTTGGCCTTACTATTTTCATATTTAATTTTAGTGGTGTGAGTCTTTTTCCTGCGGCATAAAGTATGTCTAAGTAGCAGCCCGGAGCCTGGCTTTGTGCTCAGTTGTTGGCAACACGCTCGCCCCCTGTTACAAGCGACTTACATATAACTGGCGAAGTGTGGGTGTGTACTATAGGAAGAACTCTACCCAACTCAACAGCGTGATATTGTGCTATGGACATCTGCGTTAAAACGGTTAAATATCAACATATCTGTCTCTTTCTCTCACCTTGAGCTGAGCGTTATCAAGAGCGAGATAGCTGCAGTGTTGGCAAGGCAGCTCCCTCTTCATACCGTGGTAGGATCTGCAGTGACGTTTCAGCTGTGTGCTAGAAATGAAACTTTTGCCGCAAAACTGAAATCAATTAAACAACTTACTAGCATCTTATTGGCTTTGTTCTTCAGACAGGCTGTACTCATAGATAATCGGCATGCTTGTGTGATCCAGCAGTCCAATTGCGTAAGTGAATTCGGCAAGGCAAAGGGTTTGACTACATAAAAGAGTACGACCAATCACATGCGAGATCAAATACGCTATGTGGATTTCCTAGACTGGTGGCTGCAGATGTAAGAACCAAATAGACCGGACATACCTACTGTATAAAGATACTGATTAGAATCTGTCAGTATGCGTATCAAAACGTAAAAATGTAGTAACTAGTAACGCCATCTATATCATGTAATGTGTAACATTCTTTTGAATAAAGTTTAGTCTGTTGCGAACAGTTCACGTGTTTCAATAGGTTATGGGCTTCTCCCGATTTATCAGTAATTTAAAGTGAGAAAAATAGATAAATTGTACACGTTGTTACGCGGAAACATGGCTACGAACTATATTGCCAGTGTGCCGAAATTAAAAGGCAGGGAGAATTATGATGAGTGGTGTTTTGCGGCTGAAAATCTGTTGGTTCTAGAAGGGATGGATAAGTACATCAAACCAACGGCAGATCTCGAAGTAAAACCAGTAGATGACGCAAAAACTAAGGCAAAGTTAATATTAACGATTGATCCAGGATTGTACGTGCATATTAAGAACACCAAGAGCTCAGCAGAATTATGGAATAAGTTAAAGACCATGTTTGATGACTCTGGTTTCTCAAGAAAAATAACCTTGCTTCGACATTTGATATCCATAAGATTAGAAAATAGTGACTCGATGTCCACCTATGTCACACAAATGGTCGAAACTGCTCAACGGTTAAATGGCACGGGATTTACAATAACAGATGAATGGCTGGGATCGTTATTACTAGCAGGTTTGTCCGAACGATTTTCTCCTATGATTATGGCAATTGAACACTCGGGTATTTCGATAACTGCAGATGTCATAAAGTCAAAATTACTCGACATGGAGGTAACCAGTGATTATGAAGGCGGTGGCACAGCATTCGCAGCGAGAAATAAATATTCCTTTGGCAACACTAAGCCAAAGAAAAATGGCGGCCCGTCAGTCTCAATGACGAACAAAAAAATGGTGACGGAAAATATGCCAACAAAAACAATTACATGTTATAAGTGCAAAGAGGATGGACATTATCGAAATCAGTGCCCATTATTAAAAAGAAATGCAAGTAAATGCGTATTTAATGTTGTTTTCCTTAATGGAAAGTTTAACAAGAACGAATGGTACGTGGACTCCGGTGCAAGTGCACACATGACTGCGAATAAAGCTTGGGTAAAGAACATGAATATAACGCCGTGTTTACCAGAAATTGTTGTCGCAAATGAATCAAAAGTGCCAGTTGTTTGTTCCGGAGACGTAGACATTGTTTCGGATTTAGAATGTCACATAACAGTCAAAAATGTGCTATGTGTGCCCAGTTTAACAACCAACTTATTATCGGTGAGTGAGCTTATTAAAAATGGAAATAATGTAATATTTGAAGAGAAGCACTGTTATATTCGCAACAAAAACAAAGAATTGGTTGCGACTGCAGATTTGTCAGACGGTGTTTATAAGTTGAGATTACAATCACAAAGTTGTTTGTTGGCTGCTCCAGCAGTTAGTGGAAAGTTATGGCACAGAAGATTAGCACATATAAACAGTCAAGACATGCATAAAATGAGAAATGGTATTGTGGAAGGTTTGTCATATGATAGCAATTTTGATATAACCAAGTCTCAATGTATCACATGCTGTGAGGCAAAACAAATGAGATTACCTTTTTCACATGTGGGTGAGCGAAGTACAGAAACGCTACACAGAATTCACAGTGATATTTGTGGGCCCATGGAAACAAGAACTTTAAATGGTGCACGATATTTCCTGTTATTTGTTGATGATTATAGTCGCATGACTTTCATATATTTTCTGAAGCGGAAGAGTGAAGCTTTCAACAGGTTTAAGGAATTCAAATCAGTTGTTGAAAACCAACAAAGTAAGAAAATAAAGATATTCAGAACAGATAATGGACTAGAATTCTGTAATAAGGATTTTGATAGTTACCTAAAACACTCAGGTATAATACATCAAAGATCAAATTATTATACCCCAGAACAAAATGGACTTTGTGAAAGGGCTAACCGAACGGTGGTCGAGAAAGCTAAATGTTTATTATATGATGCAAAGTTAGACAAGAAATTTTGGGCAGAGGCAGCCAATACAGCTGTATATTTGAAAAACAGATCTATTGCATCGGGATTGGACAAAACACCATATGAATTGTGGTATGGATCAAAACCAGATTTGAGTCACCTACGTTTGTTTGGGAGCAAAGTCATGGTGCATGTCCCTAAACAGAAGCGTTTAAAATGGGATAAAAAATCCACACAGCACATTTTAATTGGATATGGTGAGGATGTAAAAGGTTATCGCGTGTATAATCCAGCCAAGAACACTGTTGTCATAAGCAGAGATGTCATAGTGATGGAGGATGAGATAGAGGTCAAGGAAACCAAAGAGGAGTCAGCCATCTGGATTCCTAATGAAGAGACGCCAGTAGATAGTCTGGTAGAAGAGAGTAGTGATTCAGTGGGGGAATTGTCTCAGAAAGTTACAGAAACTGAGAATCCATTTGATTACTCTTCAGATTCTTCAGAGTATGTTGATGGCAATGAAACATTAACTGAAAATCCAGCACTAGATGTCCCAGAACATACAGTTCAGTCAACATCAACACCTGAGCAAGTGACAGAGGAGTATAGCAAGCGTCACAGAAAGAAACCAGAGAGGTATGGTTTTAGCAACATATGTGTTTCCAGTACTGTTCCAGCATCTGAAGAGATTGTGTTCTCAGAGGCTCTTGAGGGGCCAGAGAGGGTGCAGTGGGAGCAGGCAATGGCTGATGAGCTACAGTCATTTGAGGACAATGAGGCGTGGGAGCTTGTGGACACTCCAGGTGATGTGACAATAGTGAAGTGCAGGTGGGTGCTCAGTAAAAAATATGATATTGACAATAATGTGCGTTTTCGAGCTCGGCTTGTCGCAAAAGGTTTTTCGCAGAAACCTGGTGTTGACTATACAGATACTTTTTCACCAGTAGTGCGACATTCAACCTTAAGATTATTGTTTGCACTTAGTGTTAAAACAAAAATGAGTATTACTCATTTAGATGTAACCACTGCTTTCTTGAATGGATTTTTGAAAGAAAATATATATATGTCATTACCTGAAGGTTTTGTAAACAAAAGTGGGGGAAAAGTATTAAAATTAAAAAAGGCAATTTATGGGTTAAAACAGTCTTCCCTAGCATGGTATGAAAGAGTTAAGGAGGTTTTAAGTAAATTAGATTTTAAAAACAGTCAATATGAACCATGTTTGTTTACAAAAATGAATGGTAAAAATAAAATTGTAGTAGCACTGTATGTAGACGATTTTCTAATTTTTTCAAACAGTGACACTGAAAGTAATAAATTAAAAAATGTTTTAGGTTCAGAATTTAAGTTAAAAGACCTAGGACCTGTAAGACAATATCTAGGCATGAGAATAAATTTAGATAAAAATAAAAATGTAATTACTGTAGATCAACAACAATATATTGAACAGTTAGTTTCTAGATTTCAGATGTCTGATTGTAAAACACAAAGTACTCCAATTGAGCCTAAATTGAATTTAGATAAGTCAACTGATAAATATTTACCTGATGTTCCGTATCAAAAACTAATTGGAAGTTTAATGTACTTAGCTGTATTAACAAGACCAGATATTGCTTACTCTGTGAGCTATCTCAGCCAATTCAATACCTGTTATAGTCATATACATTGGAACTATGCAAAACGTGTATTGAGATATTTGCAATGTACTAAGGATTATTGTTTAAGGTATAGTAATAATCATAGTGATCTACAAGGGTTTGTGGACAGTGATTGGGCAAGTGACGCCTTAGATAGGAAATCCTATACTGGCTTTTGCTTTATGCTATCAGGATCAGCTATTTCTTGGCAAAGTAGAAAACAGAAAACTGTCTCATTGTCAAGTACAGAGGCGGAATACACTGCTCTGTCTGAAGCTTCTAGAGAGGCTGTCTATTTAAGAAATTTAATGCATGAAATTACCAATTCACACTGCGTAATTCCTTTGTTTTGTGATAACCAGAGTGCATTGAAGTTAGCTTTAAGTAATCAATGCCATAATAGATCAAAACATATTGATGTCCGTTGCCATTACATTCGAGATGTTGTGAAGTACAAATTTGTTAAAATTATATATATACCTAGTGAGGAAATGCCCGCTGACATACTGACTAAAGGTCTATGTAACTTGAAGCATTACAAGTTTATGAACTTGCTTGGCGTTGTTTCTATGTATTGATTTGTTTATCTTGTTTATTTTGATAAGTGGGGGTGTCAGTATGCGTATCAAAACGTAAAAATGTAGTAACTAGTAACGCCATCTATATCATGTAATGTGTAACATTCTTTTGAATAAAGTTTAGTCTGTTGCGAACAGTTCACGTGTTTCAATAGAATCTAATAAAAGTGATTGGCGTTCTGTAGATTCATCCTAACCCAATGGGAAAAAAGTATGATGAACTGGATACCTGTCCGGCACTATCCTACTGTTTCTAATGGTATACTTACTTCACACACAAAATTGAATCCCAAATGCAATTTCGCATGGCTGATAAAACATTTCCAGTTGCTGACAGATTTTTTACATATTTTACATTTCACTGGCCCTTGAGGATCGAATTTGCCATCAACCATATCCATATACTGCTGCCTTTTTTCCTTTCTCGATATTTTTTTGACAGTTCCGTCTGGCGGCCATTTTGTTTCGCCGCCTACTTGGTCTAATCTGTGAAACTCTATTTCTACTTTCAGCTCGGGAAATCCGTCGTAATTTTCATAATCCTCATTGGTTTCATTGCTTGTGGTAGGGTTTTCAACTATTTGGGTTATTAAATCATCAGTGTTTACTACAAGTTCGTTAAAATCTTTAGTGTTTTCGAAGTGTCTTTGGTAGCCAAGTTCTGTTAATTTCTGTTCACTCTCCTGGCTCTTATTTCGGAGATGTAAAGCTGAATCTACGACTTCTTTGCATTTGCCACAAATGTTTTGAGGTAAACCATCATTGTGCTCGATCTAGACAAGTAATAATAATTATGTTGAGGACAATAATCGAGCCTGTATAACCTTAGAAGGCTTACCTTCCGCGATACTCCTTTAAAGTTAACTATAATAACTATCCGTCGAGACAACGAGTACAATAGTCCAGTAGAAATCGACATTAAAATTGCAAAGCTTGTTGTAGATCTGGATTTTTAGTATGTTGTATGGGCCAGTTAGGGTAGTGTTAATCCAAATTCGCAACTTCGAAAAACGTGTGCTCGCTTCGAAATTAGGGGACTTTTTTAAGTTTTTGCTCTAAACGACATTTAGCAATGCATTTTTGGACGGGCAAATTTGCAACAATTTAAGTTAAACTGTGGCTCTATAAACCCTAAAGGGACCAAGCTACGCAAGCAACTTTGCCAACAATTAGAAACTTAGAGTAAATGCATCTTTGAAAAACTCGCCTGCTTAAAAAGCGAACTAAAAAGACGTAAACAAGAAGAAAATCATGTTGTGCAGTCGGAGGATACATATTCGCGAGTCGGCTGACTAATACGAGATGTATCCTCCGACTGTACAACATGATTTTCTTCTTTTTTACGTCTTTTTAGTTCGCTTTTTAAGCAGGCGGGTTTTTTGATTTTTAGAATTATTTTTTTTTATTTATAACTTTTTAGTTAACATATTTTTTCGAATTAGGTACATTTGAATATATAAGTGTTATATATTTTTGAAATCTTCTCTAAAAACCCTTCATTTTGATACCCCACTCGATGGGTATGGAAGAAAAAATATTTTGCAACCCCCACAATATGGCGCCCAAAATCCGCCATGTTCCTTTTTTTTTAAAGGGAACACTTGGGCAGTCAAGACCTATCTAACGATGTCTTAATTATAAAAATCTGCCAAGTAGTTTTAATGATATGAGGTAATAAAGAATATTACATACATACAAACATACAAGATACGCGCGAAAAACATAACCCTTTCCTTGCAGCCGGGTAAAAATAGGGAAAATTACTATACGTGACCTTTTGGTATTAAAGGACCACATTTTGGAGACAGGTATGTCTGCTTGTCTGACGCTCTACGCCCTACACATTTTTCTTGCACGTTGTACCATAGTAAAAATAAATTCTCAGTCTGTCTTCTTTGCAAAGACATTCAAACTAAGATTATTTGAGTGATAATGAGTTTTTGGTAACCTTTGCTTAACGTATCGTCTAATGATGTGAAATAAGATAAATATTGTAAAGAGCTGGGGCTCAGGGATAAATTAATCGGGGTATTCCTCGAATCGCAACAAATGAAGCGCACCAAAAGTATTCCTTGAAACGCACCAACGATGAAACATAGAGAAGAGCATGAAGGATTCGTAATAAATGATATCGATAGACGTTTTAAAATTGAAACGTACCAATTGTATTTTCATTAAAACTACCAGGAAAGCAGAAATGAACTGGAACTAGGTGCAAAAATTAATTCTAAGCTCAACAATGGTAAAAATACAGGTTTTGAAATTGAATCATTTGTTGTTTTTAAAAGTACCAGGGTGACAGAAAAGAACAGAAAATAGGCGCCTAATCGATCTCACTAAGTTATGCACCAACCATTAAACAGAAATATAAAGTATTCGTTATTATTCACTTTATCGATAGAAGTCCTAAAATTCATTAAACTTTACACTGACATTAGACTAGGGCATGCATTTCGAAATTTCGAAATTTCATAGTTTCGAAATTTCGGACCATATTTGCATGTTTATTAATTTCGAAATTGACAGCCTTAATTTCGAAATTTCGAAACTGGATTTTTTTATTTACTATTGGAGGGAAACCTTCGCTTGAACTTTTGGGAAAAAAAAAACCAGGTAGTGTGGTATTTTTACCTCATTAAAACTAAACCGGTGATCCCATCAGCACTTCTTAAAATACCACATCCTTGGGGAGCCTATAAAGGAGTCTCCCTTGAACCTCGCTGTGGATGGCAGCACGTGATCACTGTGTCACTGTCTTTCCTGAGGTCACACGGTGGACGGACAGAGACCCCACTCTGAGCGCCCGAAACCCCGGAGTTCCACCTGCCTTAAATGTTAAAGGCGGGGTTTCGGCGTGTCTACATCGAGGTGGTTGCCTCCACGATACCTTCTTCCATGAATGGGGTTGGCCTTCTCACGATTCCACTCGGTAGCTATTTCACTCTAGTTTTCTGTCTCCGCCAGCATTTTCCTCACTAATATTGGCAGAGACAGGGCTCGCCCGATCCTGGCGACTAAGACCCTCCGCACAAAGGCCTAAGATGGCACTCCTCGAGCATGTGCCGTGCAGAAGCCAAGTTGCCTCTACAATGATGGCAATTTACCGTGACCTATCACCCAATCCTATTCCGAAGCAACCGTGCCCGATCAGTACCTGAATATGCCTGTAGGAGATGCACTCCACTCTTTTCAGCCATACGTGCTATTCAAATGACCATTTGCCGCTACAGGCTGTTGATTTTAGTCCTGCAGCGTCGGACATCTGACAGTCTATTTCTGCCTCCGAGATTGGGCAGCAGTCTATGCAAAGCACCCAATGCGAGACAAAAGGATCTCGAAATGTTATAAAAAAAAGTTCAAAGCCCCGACATACATGGTTAAACCAAGATAGTGGACTTGGGCATCTCCTATTGTCACTAACGAGCTGGATGGCTCTCTCCTCTTCGGCAGCGCCTCAATTTTATGAGGCGCTAACTGTAACTATCTTTAACCCCAGCTCGCTAATCAACGCTGACCAAACGCCTCTTGCCACTCCGAGCTCGGAAAGCTGGTTGCTATCGTCAAAGTATTTGTAAAAGAAAAAAATCACTTTGTTTGAATATAAATTGCACTTAGGCACCTCTCCAGACTACAAATTCTGCGTTTTGAGTTTAGTTCAAGTATTTTTTGATTTTCCATTATAGTTGGATCCACAGTTTCGAAATTTCGAAATTTCGAAACTGAGAACTCCAATTTCGTAAGCTAATTTCGAAATTGGAAATGTACGAAACTGCACGCCCTACATTAGACACGATGACTTTCAACTTTTTGAGAATTCTTAAGAGTTCTTCTCTTCTTGAGAGTTCCAATTCATTTCTGTTTTTCTGGTAGTTTTAATAAAAAAACAACTAGGACAGTTGAATTTTAAAATGTCTATCGATATCATTTATTACGAATCCTTCATGCTCTTCTCTATGTTTCATCGTTGGTGCGTTTCGAGGAATACTTTTGGTGCGCTTCATTTGTTGCGATTCGAGGAATACCCCAATTATTCAAACAGCACTCTCTAATTGATTTAATACCTACATCATAAATAAAACTAACGGGTAAGGTGATTCTATCTCGAGATCCAAGGTCACTTACGTCACGCGTACGTCTGTAAAGAAACAATAGATGCAACAAAACTAATCCTGGGCACCGAAAAAGAAACAGCGATATAAATTTCAGTTTTAATTGAAGTTTGCTCTCAAGGGTTTACTAATATTGGCCTGATCATCATCATCAGTCTGCGCCAGACTACTGCTGGGCATAGGTCTCACCAATCGTGGACAATTATTTATCTCAATCTTCGGTTACTAAAATAAAAACCGGCCAAGTGCGTGTCGGAATTCGCACATTCAGAATTCCGTACCAAACCGCAAAAATAAGTTGGTTGTAATAGGAAAAATTTGGGAATTTCATAGAAAATATCTGATTCAACAATATATCCGTATTTTTTAGTAAAATATACGTACCTAATAATAAACATTATTACCAAATTTTGAAGTTCATAGGTTATTGGGCAGTTAAAAAAGTTAAAAGATTTGTTAGATAGTATTTTTGCACGTTTTTACAGCATTGTACCAAAATGTGTTACAAAAAAAATAAAAATATCGAGTGGATGCGAGTGAATTTAAAACCGCGCCATCTATTGGAATCAATTTAAATGCTCCATTCAAATAATCTTTTAAATGTGAATTAAGAGCCCAATATCCCTTAATTTTGTGCTTAGGAGAGTTAATTTTAAACAAAAACATAAATTTTTAGGGTTCCGTACCCAAGGGTAAAAACGGGACCCTATTACTAAGACTCCGCGATCCGTTTGTCTGTCCGTCTGTCTGTCCGTCTGTCACCAGGCTGTATCTCATGAACCGTGATAGCTAGACAGTTGAAATTTTCACAGAAGACGTATTTCTGTTGCCACTATAACAAAAAATAATAAAAAACCGAATAAAATAAATATTTAAGTGGGGGTCTCATACAACAAACGTGATTTTTTTGCCGTTTTTTTGCGATAATGGTACGGAACCCTTCGTTTGCGAGTCCGACTTGCACTTGGCCGGTTTTTTATGTTTGTTTCTATAAAAACTTAATATTCCACAAAATTTCATTATAAATCGAACCTTGTCATGCCTAATGTTATTTATTACCAAATTTTCTTTCTTCACGTTGGGTGCCCGTGGCTGTACCTAAAACCTGTGTGACAGACGAGATGACGGACGACGGCTCCGTTTCCGTCCGACCCTTCGGGTACGAATTTCCGGAACCAAGCGAAGTAGGTATACCTTATTGTTTTTCATTTGCACAGTATGCTACGAACAATAAAATTTAGGTCAATGAACTTTAAAACTTACATTTAATCCCGTTATTATAAACAAACCATGGGTAGAATGGTCAATTTCTTCTACATTTGTAAATAAAGGTATAACATTCTCTTTAGATAAACATAATCTACAAAGTTCGTCACACATTTTGAGAAGTGATTACATGTTTGATGTTTTGGTTAATTTCGTCAGTCGAGTATAGCGAGTTTTTGACAGCTGTGGGTGACCAGACCTAAATTAAAATTACCCTACCATTTTTCGGGATTACCAAGACATATTATTTAGTTTTATGAGTTAAAAAATTATATACTTTCCGTCCAGCGTGTTATTTTACATTATTTGACAGCTGCATGCGTAGGTTTCCTAATTAATAACAGGCAGCCTTAAACAATAAAGTCAAATACTTCATCGACATAAAATACTTACGATTTTTTTATGATGAAACGTTGGATCCTTCTCCATATAAATTGGAACCATTTGTTTGAGGAGAAAGGAGTTGTGTTGTTCCTAGTGGCATGTCCTTGTTTCGTTGCTTGTAGAATTAAAACATTGAGCAAAAATAAAATAGCAATAGACAGTTAGATATTGTTTATTACCTACCTGGCCTACCTGCCTGATTGATGTTGCATAATAAATATATTGTTATTGATATAAATAAATACCACCTTAAAGCGCACTAAGGATGAAATAAGCCCCCCCGGTGGGTTCCCGCATTGTCGAGGCGGGGGGCTCAGTAACCGTGGCTTGGTCACCCACGGTGAAGCGAAGAGGAACCAGAGGAGGGGCCGCTCATCAGAGCTTTTGCCGATTAAGCCGACGACGTAGCGGCCAACTAGTAGGTTGCGGTGCCGCTTGGTAACAGGCAACATCGCTGAGGCGGGCTGCGATATCTTATGGAGATTCCCAGGTCCCATACGATGTCGCGGCTGAGGGTTGGAGGCCGCGGTGGGAGAGGAGTGTCGGTATTGCGGTGCGCCGCTCTCCCTACCTTCCGCGGCCCGGACGGAGTTGCCACCGTCTGATGGCGGACGCGGTGGGGCCGCAGGGGAAGAGGAGTGTTGGTATTGCGTTAGCCGCTCTCCCTATCCCCTGCCACCGAACAATAGTAGGTGGCGGGGCCATTGACCTTGACCCGTCACAGGGGGACCAAGGGTGCTATACACGGGGTCGTCTGGCGCCCATGTGCTGATTGGTCCCTTGGGTGGTCACGGCGTATAGTGTGTTCTGGTGCGCCGGTGATGGGGGGTACTCCCACGAGGAGGGTCCGGTGACGGACAGCCGCGACGGGTTCGCGGTGAGGCGGTGCTAACGCGTACCCGTGTTCCCGCCATAAGCGGCACAGGAGGACACCGTGGAGTTTTAGTGGATTAGAGTCCCACATAACTGCACTATCTCACCGTGGTAGTGCAGTATGGATGAGCATTCCTACAAGAAAAAGAAAAAAAGGATGAAATAAGCCGATTTTATTTGACTTCAAACTATACAAAATATTAAGCGAAAATAAAATTAAATCGATTAAAACTTCTTTATTGTCGACTGTTATATTAAAAAATCGAATCGGTAGCGCATTAGTGCGTCACTATCATTCATAGTTATAGTTTTAACCGACCTTCTGAATCTTCGATCTTTCAATATTTTAATTATAGTTGTTTTATAACTAAATAAAAGTACTTATCAAATTTAAAAAAAGACTTATAGTTTGGTTACATTAAAAAGTTATCAAGAAAACTGCAATTTTTTAATTAATTTAATTTTACATAGTATTTTGGTTCTAAATCAAAAAAGAAAATCGAATCTCTATTTTCTAGCGTGAAATATCGATTCGGTGCTGGATGGATTTAAAACTGATATGTAAGGTCCTAAAAATCGATTAGTCGATTAATCGATTTCAGATCGTCATCCCTAAATTACCCTACTATGATTAGTTTTCTGTTTTTGTTTTGAACAGCATTGCCAGAATGTAACTTTTGTTACATTTTAAGTTACTATTGTCCTTCCCAGGTAACCACCATGTAACACGACTCAAAATGTAACCATAACGTTACTCTTAGGATCTAGTAAAAACTATTGAAATAGTTTTCCAGCAGCAAACTAAAAAAAAAGATGAGACGGAACGCATCCAAGACAATTTTAATTCGTCGTGTTGTCGCAATCGCAACTGATTTTGTGACACACAAATTAACGTATTGTATATTCACTCACTCACGTGTATTTCTAAATCTTCCATAACGCTTATTCCAGCGAGCGAGGCCGTCGTTTTCCACATAAAATAAGGAAATGTAACATTTCTCTCGAAAATGTAACTTTTTGAGATGTCTCATGTGATATTTGACAATCTGCCACCAAAGAGTATGTAACACTACTTAGATAAAGTAGGTATAGATTAAGCCTTAAAATGACCTTGATTGATAGAGCGAGATGGCTAATTGGCAGCTCCATGTAAATGATAAGGACAAAAGATTATTTTTTGTCTTTGTCACCGTGGCCGGTTTCTGTCGTTTGTCAAACTCTAATACAATGGCAGGTTTGACAAACAAACTCGGTATTGTTTGATTTTCTATGATTTCGTGGTATTATGTGTTAATTGAGACAAGGAATTTGGGTTATTTATAGATAATAAGTGTCAGTGCGATGGTGGGTTGTAGTGTTCTTGTTCTTGTTGTAACACCAGAACTAACTATTGCTGTCTCATGTGCGGACACGCCAGTTCTTAATCTATACCTACTTTATCTAAGGTAACACTAAGTTTTCTGCCACTGGCCACACTAGTTTTGAGCTGTCACTGTCAATTGTATAGTAAAATAATTAAAAATAAACAAGCTGGGCGGAGAGTAAATCAATGTGATTAATTAAAACACAGACTACTTAGAGATACTAAAATAAAACGAAGAAAGTAATGGTATTTATTTGAATTATTGCCGAATTTAAAATCAAGCGCACACAGAGCAATAATTTTGGAAAATAACAACATGCAACAGCTATAAATATCCCTAAGAAGGTGTACATTTTCTTTCTTCTAAAAACGTAAGTAACCCTGAAGTAACCTCTATCCCGAAATGTTATGTAGCAGTGGTGACGTGGCGTAGTGAGTTGAAACTGTACTTATGTTTTTTCTCTTTTTACTTTTGTTACAGGTAAATTTCATGGTAATAAGGTGTTATTACAATGAAATTTTTTTATAGCCAGAGTGCATCTCATAACGCTTTCAATAAGCCCGAAAACTACTAGGATATATTTATAATACATATATTTATAAGTATTTGCTTCTCATAGGCGGTTAGCTTTTCGAGATATCTTATGCCCGTGACATACTTATTTATTTATTTATTTAGTCTGTTGTGCGTGCAGGCCTCCTCTCTGTGAGAGAGAATGCGCCGTAACCCACCACGTAAGCCCAGTGCGGGTTGGTGGATGTCACATGTCTTCGAATTTCTGGTTCTAACACATGCTGGTTACCTTACGATGTTTTCCTTTACCGTTTCGAGAGCAGTAGTGATGAAATAATTTACAAAAAGTAAAGCACCTGCCTGGGTTTGAATCAACAACCTATAACTTGTAAGTTGCCACCACTCTACCATGATATACTAATTATTAAGGAGTTCCCATGGCCACCTGTGGTCTTCTTCATCAGTTCCACTTTACCAATGATACTTCCTGAATGCAAATGCTTGCCACGTTGATGAAAATACCATCTCTAAATGTATGTCTATAATATTTGAGGAGTTCCCTCGAGAGAGTATAACCACAATTGACGGAGAAGTCGATCAAGATACATAAATAAACATACATTCAAACATGAAACCTTCTTTTCTAAAAAGTGGAAGTTGGTTATCTGATAGTTTTATTTTTGTGGAGTTTTGTAGAAATTTTGATTTTGTTTTAATTTTGAAGATTTTTAAAACTGCAGTAATTTATATGTAAACTTTTTAGATAATGGTATTAAAAAGCCAACAAAAAACAACTAATCAATGTATTGTAACTGAGAACATCTTTAATTTTTCATTTATAATGAACCTAACTATATAATAGCTCAACTGTGATAACGGAATGAGGAAAACACTGAACACTGAATATTATAATGAATAGTGTTCCATTTATGTAATGTAATATTATGGTTGTAACATTACAGTGGCAAGGCGAAGCTCTAGCTGAGCGGAACCTCTTCACAACCAGTTGTTATACGAGATCACAGAAAGCTAGAAATCATCAAGTAAGTGTAGAAGCTACTCCTTTGTTTAAATAATTATTTGTTTCTTTTGACTGCCTCGTAGGCCTAGTGCTCACAAGCTCTACTGCTGAGCATGATAGGTTCGATTCCCGGTACGGGCAGAGTTAGCACAGTTAGCACAGCAGCACTATAAATTGTATTATCAAACTGTTTTGTAGTGATGTTTTTGATTTTGAAACTAATTCCATACATAATGGTTTCCCTTGTGACTTGGCCTTGTTACTCAAATCAGAACAAAAAACTCTGACCTGTTGAGCTATTTATGTACCAATCCCTATTTATAATAGTATATTGTGTATGGCGTGAACCACACCAACCTTCACGGTTAATTCTCCACTACCCTTGGATGATGGGTAGAGAATGCCTCAGGAATGAAGCCGCCTATGTGCATGTATGTTGCATGGAGTTTTAATAAATAAATAGGTAAACCATCAGCAAGAAAAATCCTTTAAGTTTTTGGCAATGGTTTCTTTAGTTATAAAAAATAAATATGTAGTATCTTTTTCGACGTTTACAGATGTCTTGCACGGTTTGCGACCTATGACGCATACGTTTAATTATAATGTATCAAGTTAATATTGTTGTCTTTAGGCCAGCGCATTGTGGTCCCTGATACATGTCAGGACGTATTATTCTGTTGCAATATTACGCCATCCAAGTTTATGTGATCAAATAAGTGAGTACGCGTACCGATAGCGCACACATTTAGGTGCATGTGTACTTTGCATTATACATACGGATTACGGCCTTCGCAGACGAAGATTCTGCCGACACTATCGGTAGCCATGCAGCTCCAGATCATAATGCTACCTGCCTATGTATCAGTGGGCACCACACAATCTGGATATTATTCCTCACCTACGCACCGCTGCATGAAAGTCATTGTGCAGTTCCGAATATCTTTGAATGAAAACAGAAAAAAACACGTTTCAGTACGAGGACAACGCTCAGTAGCGGCCCTAGGGCGGTGCCTCGTTGGTCTGGTGCTCGCAAGCGCTACTGCTGGTCTTGGGTTCGTTTTCCTATCTGGAATTTTTCAGTAGCAGCTCGGAGTAAGGTCTTGTGGCTGGTTGATGGCAACTGGCTCGGCTCCTGTTGCGACTTAAACGTAACTGGTGAAATGTGGTACTATATGTACTTGTCCAGTTATCGAGTGGTGGCTTAGCGAGAGAGATGTAGACTGTATTGCAGGAAATGAATGGTCAAGCAATGCTTAAACTACAATTTAATGTTAGAAGTCTCTATTTTCTCTTCCTATTCGTTGTTTTTATTGACAGAGTCACTGACGAGCTGCTTCCAGGCCACTCTATCTTCGGCTCTTCTCAGGACAGTAGTCACCGTGAGTCCTGTAATCGCCTTGATCAGATCTGACCATTTTCCCGCTACAACCAGTTTTATCAGCTTGTCTGGTTGTCTCCGGCAAGGCCGTCTTTAACTATGCTGGGGCCCTTGGGCACACAAGAATTTGGGGCCCTTTTGGAAAGTAAAGAAAGCGAATTATACTAAAAATTTTCTACAATGATCTTCTATATATTATGGGTAATCAAATATATAATATAATAATTATGTCATTAATGATATTAGTATGCTACTGGGTGTTTGGTTACGAATACGATAGTGGTTTCTTTCGGGATTTCTGTTTAGCAAAATCTTCTATTATATCCTAAAAGTAAATTTTTTGAAGGATGTCACTTTCTATGCTCATAATTGACAAATTACTTAGTCGTTCTTGTAAAATTGTTGTTCGCAATTCATTTTGTATTCTCTTATGCTGCGAAAATGAACGCTCTCCACTACAATTGGTAACCCTAACCAAAGGAATATTCTTGTAACAACTTCAACGTTTGAAGTTCCTTCTCATTTATAGGTAGGTTAAGTAAGGTTGAGATATTCAAATCCGATGATTGCTTTGCTATGTTTTTTAAATATTGGAAAACATTCTATTTTGAGTTCATATGCATTAATATCTTTACAATGCATGTCCTCGAAAAGAGCGTTTTCCAAGCAGTCAAACTGTGCGGAAAGTGTCACTTTTTTTAACTAGTGCTTTTTACTTTTCTGTATTTTTTTAATTTTTAACTCCAACGTCAGCCCGACGCATAGAGTTTTTATTATTTGAGAAAAGTTAAAAAAAATAGTTTAGTACAGATTATCATTCATATAAAAGGTAAAATAAAACTAATAGTTCATTTGATCAATAAATTATTAATTTTAAATATTCATTAAATATGTTTGGCAGAACGAATATTTTACTCGTGCCTTTTTGCGTTACGACGTGACAGCTATTTGCACGTATGCGCAGTAGATATGCCCGAGGAACTTTTAGTTAATCTGTGGATATGCTGAGCGCGGTTGAATAAGCCCGCCATTTTATTAATTTTTGCTTGGTTCAGATATATTTTTTTATTTCCTCGCATAATGCATAGTAAAATGTTGTATGATACACATACGTAAGATGATTTCCGACTCGTGTCGCTTTATCCACTCACTCGCTTCGCTCGCCACTCATCGGAAATCACCTACCTTCCGCACTTGTAGCATAAATAACTATTATGATAAAATTCTGCAAATCCATTACATTTTTCCAAAATTTTGGCTAAAATTTTAAGACAAAGTACAAGTTTAGTACAAAAGTACAAGTGTAAGTTTTATTTTCGACCCCAGGGTGCTCACTGTTACTGAAATGTTTTGAGAATAAATCTGAGAGAAATTGTCGGTTGTCGGTCCTTCGGGGCCCCCTGAGGATGGGGGCCCTGGGCACGGGCCCCGTGTGCCCGTATGGTAAAGACGGTACTGGTCTCCGGGCGATATGAACAAAGTAACATAGGACTCTTTAGTAGCAGATCGACGAGAATTTGGTTGCTAGTCACATAGTAATATGAAGATGTCTGATTGTTTGCAGGTTCAGGTCGTCAGTCAGACATTTAGAAGTTTGAAGCTGCCGAGTGCTCCCGTATCTGCGAGTGCCGCCTGCCTCCGTGTTGATATCCAACCTTGAAGACATTGTTAAGTAAAGTAGTTTATAGTCAATATGAGTGCTGCAACGTACAAAAAAAGTGAAGGAACGTCGGGGATTCGCGGGCAGCTGTACGAGACCAAGCTGCTCAGCTTGATATTCTACAGAGCGAAGCATGACGACAGTATCGAAGAGTTTCAGCTAGCTTCCAATATCGCTGAGATAGGGGCTTTCGATGATATTTGCTTCAAGGTCAAAGTGAAGGGATTTTCGAAACCTCTGATTGTGTTTATACAGGCCAAACATAAAGACGACAGCGAACAGACTCTCGATATCAATATGATGAAGTATTTTTGCAGTTATTTGAAAATTAGAGAGAGATTTGAATCGGATTATAAGGACGACTTAGTTCAAGGTGAATTTCAAGAAACAGAAAGTTTCTTCGTTATATACACGTCCGGCAAAGATACATTTGGTAATGAACCGGTTGAAAGTGATTTTGCCTCAAAACTGAACGAGCTTATTGGTACCGAGGGCACAGCCAAGCAACCCTATAAACGTAATGCGGATATAAAGTTCCTGTGCGAAATATTTATGAAAGACCAAACTATCTCACTAGCCAAACAGCTAGCCACTTTTATAAGTGGTGAAAGAAATTTTCAAATGATGCTATCTGATGAGCTGATACTAACCTATCATGTCGTTCTGGCGCTAAAAGTTGTCGACATTTCAGCAATTGAACAAGGTGGACACCGAATCGCTACCTTTCGACAAGACTTCTTCGATACCAGAGATATCGATCTTAAACTATTCAAAGATACACTTTACAAAGAGATTCTTCAGAGACGAAAGATAAAAACCTCTGATGTAAATAATCTACTGTCTGAATACTTAGCCGAGCCCACTGACGTTACAAAATTAAGCAAACTGATAGGGACCGTTCTAACATATAACAATGGCCAGCTAGAATTTATAAAAAAATCTACTAAAGACTTCAATTTAGAATTAAATCAAGTGGACGTTTCTCAAGTGACTGTCAATATAGCTTTAGATCTGGCTGCAAGAGAAATATTATCAAAGGGTCTGAAAGTCCCGGCTGGGTTTGGTAACAAAGACCTGACATTAAGTGGCAGCGATGCAAAAAAATCGCGAAGAATTCAATATTTAAGCTCAAAAGTCATTACTTTGTTGGCCAAGTCTAAAGGAAGTAACATAGTCACTATAGATAACTCTTTAGACAGTGGATTCTTGCAGCATAATGGAGGTATAGCTGGAGCCATCGGAAATTTATTTGTGCTTGACGATAACACCAAACTGATGAAGATTACAGATCACTGGGAATTACTAGGAGATCATGCTCAAGTGCTGTATAAAAAATTGACTGACGAAATTGACAATTTGCATGAAATTAGATTTTGTTTCAGTGTAAACAAGTTCCCAAAACTTTTTTTCGACTGCAGTGAGTATGAAGAGACTCTGGCGAGAGATTTCTTGACCAGACTGCTATTCTATAGCAAACAAGCCAATGAGAACCGCGTGGAGGAAATGTTAAAAGAAAAAAATAGAAGAGTACCACCTTGATCACTCGAACTACTTTCAAGCTAAAACGGATGCAATGTTTCTTAAATATCACGACGAAATACAGAAATGGTGGATGCAGCCAGGACGGGCACCGTATCTTACAAAAGACAGCGATATATTTCAGAATGCAGTAAATGATATTATAGAAAACCCATTGTTGAACTCAATGAACATAATATGTATAAGCAAAATAAAACATTTGATTGATTACACATTTACTAAAGACGTGGTGAGTTTCTGGAACTTGCAGGATCACTCGAGTACTGTCATCATTACCGAGAGCAGCGTACTCACTGTTGTTAAACTACTCGAGTATTTCAAGAATACGAATAAGAACCACGTTGTGTTAGAACTAGAATATATTGTAAATCTACCAACGAAAGATCGCAACGTATTAGGCACAGAGTTGAAGAATACAAATGGAGAAAAAAATATTGTTTTTCTATGCGATAAAATACAAAATTCCAGAAACGAAATCAAAACATTAGAAAATATCGCGAAAATTATTCTAACAAAAAAAACAATTATTATAACCAGCTCCGTGTCAGTTGAAACATTGCAGAATTATTTCCCAAGAGCAGATAGTCCTGTACATGATGAAAATAGTCTGATGGACATGAGTGAAGAGTCACAGAAGAGCATCTTGGAAACTACTAGAGTGATGTTTCAAGGCGTAGAAGTAAGATTAGGTTTGATTGTCGATGATAAATCAACAGCATTTGTGAAAGGGGACATTCTAAGCAAAGTAATCAGTAAGGACACAATTCAACTCGGTAAACTAATTGTCTCAACAGATTATGAAGAAAAAAAGGAATTTTATGTTGACAGAATGGTTCATAAGACCAAAGAACCTACTCTCTCACCAAAAACTCTTTACGATATAGAAGATGACGTTGTAGTTGTAACAGCAGAGCCCGGGATGGGCAAGTCAACTCTACTTACTCATTTATCGCTTAAAACTAAAAAAGACCGCCCAGAAGTATGGATTGTAAGAGTGAACTTATTAGAATACTCGAGAGAACTAAGCAAGTGGAAGGAAGATAAAACAACCATCGACATAGTAGAGACTTTAAAGTTTATGTGTCAAGTTATACTCCGCATGAAACTTGGCAAACAAAATGATGTGGATATTTCGTTGGAGGAACAAAATGGTTCTGTGCATCTCAAGGATTGTACAGGCGATCAGTCGAGTGAGTTCGAGTTGAAGTTGTTTCTACACTTTTTTAATGATGGCAAGATGGTATTCCTATTTGATGGTTTCGACGAAATCAGTCCGCATTACATAAATGAGGCTTTAAAATGTATAGAAGTTATCAATAACCATCCTAAAAAGCATAAAATATGGGTCACAAGCAGGTCGTATACTGAAATTGAAACTATTTTACATAGAGCTTTTGGTGATGCTTATAAAATTAAACACTTTTCTCGTGAGATAAAGAACGAATATTTAAATAAAATTTGGAAGTCCAATTTGAATCTGAAGGAACTTGATAGGACGCAAATGGTAAATGTACATGGCTTCGTGAAGTTTATGCATTCAGAAAACATGTACGACGAATCATATCAGTTACCTCTTGTTGAAATGTACCTCAGCGCAAGCAACTTTTTGATAGAAAGGATTAAATGCTCATGCAATACTTTTTGGACATTCGATCGAAGTCTTGATGAATATTCTGGCACCCACTTTCTACGTTACCTACAGGAACAAAATGAATTGAGATCACTTGATTATAACGGCGAATATAAAAATTACAACAATCCTTTACTTTTATTTTTGATGGCACATTTTTGCATAAACCGTATTAAAGACGTTGGAAACTTTAGTAACAATTGGAAACTAGACAACACATTTACTTTTTACGAACAATACTTAGAAACGAAATTAAAAAAGATACGGTTTGAAGATAAAAACAAAATGGACATTTATAATCCTGATATTATGATTGCTTACGACAAAGAACTTGCAGATTGTAAAGCAAAGCATAAAAAATTGGCCGCTTATGCTATTTTCAATCAACGCATTGATAAATTGTTTATTGAGAAAGACTTGCGAGATATCAAGGAGACGATACAATGTATAGAAAAGGGAGGAGAGAAAACTGGTCTGATAGGTAGTGTAGCTAACGAAATACCAGTTTTTATACACATGACATTCGCTGAATACTTTGCAGTGGAATATGTTTGTGATTTATTAAAAAATACAAATGAAATCGCCAATCAAATTGTCTGGATTAAATTCATATTTGATGCGATTTTTTCTGGAATTAACTTTGCGAATGTTCGAAGTATTTTTCATATTAAAATGAAAATTGACAAATCGCTGATGGACATTATTGAAAATAATAAAGAAGTAATATTTAGTTGGTTAATAGAGCAAGGCCAATTCATTTGTGAGAAAGACCTCAAATTCAATTGGGCGCCATTCGTAGCTTTACTTGAGCAGAACAAAATCTTCATTTCTTTGTTTGCGTCAATTTTTAAGGAATATATAAACGGCAGCAATTTAGAACAATTTCTAAAAATCTTTGTTGTTTTTGCAATGTCTTGCGTACACCATGACTCTCATAATAATGAATTAGTTTTTTGTGTCCTCGAAAAAGTCAGAAAACTCGATTATTTTAGATTAACTAAATTTATGATGAAAACACACATGTGTGAGTTTATTTCATACGGAAACAGCGCGGCTTTAGTTTGTGGTATTTGTAGAGTTCTACTATGGCAAGTCGGCTTAACAGCTGCAGGTCTGACGTTACAAGACGGATTCGAACGCATTGTTATTGTCTAAAGATATAACCTTGAGCGCAGCGCTGTGCAAGCGACGAATCTACAGTGGTATTCGCTAAGCCACGAATAGCGTCACTAGCGCTCTAAGCTGTGACGGCCGTGAGTTCGAACTACTCAATGTCGAGCAAGTTGACACTAGTTGACAGTTCTTCATATATTTTGGTCTTATTTTGGTATTCCGTAAAGGTGGCACTTCACATCGCTATTCGTGTTCGCGTATTTGTCTTATTCGCCCAAATAGGACGATGTGAAGTAGCTTTATTCGTCTATATTTGCCTATTCTCATGAACAAGATGAATACGCCAAATACCCGAACACCCGTATCCTGCTGTCGGTTTTTTGCATATGGTTTTGTCGAATATGGCGAATATGTTCGTTTACCGGCCACACTTCGCTCGCTCAGTAGTACTTAGTAGGCCTACGATTTTTGTGATTTTTTAACACCCATCAGCGTCTTCTTCTCCATGTTCTTTTAACCACTTTATTTTTACGTAAGCGTAACATGATTGTACTGGTAATTAGCACAATGGAAATAATAAGCCGCTGCTGCAGTTAACACGTAAATGTTCGGCATCTTTGCTGTTCATGAACGTCCAAGTATTCGTGTTACAGTTACAGTACCGCGAACATCGAATAGCGATGTGAAGTGCCACCATAAGAAAACAAAGTCGAAGACTCGCAGCCTAGCTTACAGCCTCGTTTTTATCTGTCAAATCCAAAAGCCACTATTTTCGCGCGTAACTTCTTGGATTTTAACCTTATTAATTTTGTAAATGTGCAAGTTTAGATGGATAAATGTGTGTGTGTGTATGTACGTTTGTTACTCAATCACGCCAGAACGGATCTGGATGAAATGCACATTAGCATACAGATAGATTATAGTCTGGAATAGCACATAGGCTACTTTTCATCCCGATATAATGTACCCTTGGAATAAAAAATCATTTTTCACGTGGGCGAAGCCGCTGGCGGAAGTTAGTTATAAAATTTTGTGTTAAATTATGCTATATCAATTAATTAAAAAAAAAATGTCAGCTCGGTTAACTAAAGCTACATTTATTAGAGGTAGCTAAGAAAATTAATGATTTTAACAGAGTTCGACTGGCGAGAGAATTAGCAACGTTGAAAACAATATTCCGAGATAGATACTGTAGAGTATTGTTTCGATTACATCCAACGCTGTTGGTAGTGACTGTGTCAGTCGTAAGATGATCATCCCCATTCTTGATAACAATCTTCCTGTCATTCTTTACATCCTCAACTTCTCTATTTCCAGTGGTGTCTTCCCACAAGCCCAAATTATTCCTTTACCCAAAAAATCACATCCTGCATTATTCTCCGATTATCGTCCCATTTCTATTCTTCCTTTCCTATCCAAAGTTCTTGAAAAGCTTGTTCATCAGCTCAACACATTCCTTTCCAAACACAATCTTTTAAATCCTTACCAATCTGGTTTTCGACGTGGCCACAGCACTACCTCAGCACTTGTGCACATCACGGACGATATTAGGTCAGGCATGGATATGGGGAAGTTAACGGTACTTGATCTGCTCGACTTTAGCAATGCCTTCAATACGGTTGACTTCGACATTTTGCTTGGCGTGCTACGCTCTTTTAACATATCTCCTCAGGTAATTGACTGGTTTCATAGTTACCTGTTTGGCCGTCGGCAGCGTATTTGCACTGATGAATCTTTCTCCTCTTGGTGTCATACCTCTACCGCTGTGCCGCAGGGTGGCGTTTTATCTCCTCTTCTCTTCGCACTCTTTATTAATGCTATCACTCAACGACTTTCTTCTTTCTACCACCTATATGCTGATGATCTCCAAATGTATACCCAAGCCCCTCTCGGAGAGTTATCCAATGCCATTGAGACAATTAATACAGACCTGGCTCGAATAGGTGACTGGAGCACTGAGTTCGGGTTGAAGATCAATCCAACGAAGACTCAAGTAACGATTGTTGGTAGTTCCCGGACTGTCTCTAGGATCTATTGGTCGATACTTAATCTATTGGTCGATAATCATATTGTGAAGAACTTGGGGATTTATAACGACAGCAACCTTTCCTGGACCAAACAACTGCAGGAAGTCAGTCGAAAACTGTTTGCGTCTGCGGGTTCCCTGAGACGTCTTCGTAATTTTCTTCGCGTCACCACTAAAATTGCGATTGCACAATCTCTTCTTCTGCCTATTCTAGACTATGCTGATGCCAGCTATCTTGATCTCACCCAAGACCAATTGGACAAGCTTGAGCGACTTCAAAATCTCTGTATCAGGTTCATATTTGGCTTGCGCAAGTACGTTTCCGAATTTCGTACTAAGCTCAAATGGCTTCCTATTCGCCTTCGCCGGAATGCCCATATACTTTCTTTGCTTTATAATGTGCTTTTTAATCCTTTTACTCCTTTTTATCTCAAAGAACGCTTTCAGTTCCTCTGTGACACCCATTCTAGGTCCTTGAGATCATCGGCAAATCTAAAATTATGTATTCGTATGCATTCCACTTCCTTCTTTGACAAATCTTTCACGATCCAAGCAGCTCGGTTGTGGAATGTATTACCTATTGAAGTGAGACGTGCTCAAACACTGCCAACGTTCAAGAAAATGGTGAAGGAGCATTACCTGTCACTATAATTTTTATTCTTTTCCTTTCTCTGTTATATATTTGATATGTATTAGTATATTATGTAATATTGTATGTATGTATTGTATTTTATTAAGTCGAATTAATATTATTTTTATATTTTGTACACTGACAGCCCTAAATTCTTCTCCTATCTTTCAGTCCATCCAAAGGTTGTCTGTAAGAGATTGCCTAGTGCGATAAGACCGCCCATTGTACACTTGTATATTTGAACATTTCTCTTGTATATTTTTTTGTGGTGTACAATAAATTATATAATAAATAAATAAATACTGTATCCATAGTAACGGGCTTTCTCAGGATTTAATAACATATTGCAAAACGACTTAGCTCTTAGCATACAGGCGTTTTATATGTTTCATATAAATGTTAATTTAGGTATATATTATGCATCTAGCCGTTGCCCCAACTACTTCTGCATACGTAGCATTAGTACTTCGAATAGCCAATTTTTTATATCAGGCAATAATATTGTAGGTATGTGGACCGCCTTACTTCGTCGCGAAGTCGCTTGGCAGCTTTTAAAGTTAAACTTATTAATAAATTACCAATTTTGGCAATTCATTCTAAACCTAATCATCTATATGATGATTTTTTTAATATATACTGTAGACAATTTAATTCCACTTTTATTCCCAAGACTATCTCGGTTAATAGTAATGCTTCATTCGGTGATTGGGCTACCATTGGTATTCATAAAAGTAGAACACGGCTTTATGAGCTGTACAGTGAAAGGACTTATGTAAACACTGCTGAATTTAATTTATATGTTAGAAATTATTCAAAATTATTTAAAAAAGTTTGTTGTTTGGCCAAGTCGCGTTATTTGAGTTCGAAGATTAAAAGTAGTAGTAATGTTATTAAAACGACTTGGAATATTATTAATAGTGAAACGGGAAGATCTGGTAACCGGAATATTGACTACAGCCTATCTATTAATGACAACATCATAAAATCAGACTCACAAGTCGCAGTGGCTTTTGAAAATTTCTTTTCAGATATTCCCATTTCAACTACTAAATCCCTAAACTCATCTTCACCTTCTGTTGCTGAGTCTATACTAAAAGAAAATGTTAATGTTTGTGATTCGGAATTTCTTTTTGAACATATTACTTGTAGAGACATAATTAAAACCTTTCACACTTTAAATGTTAAAAAGACTGCAGATCTGTGGGGACATTCTGTAGAAGTTGCTAAGTCCATTATTGACATTGTCGCACCTAGTTTAGCTATTATCTTTAATAATTGTATCGACAGTGGGGAGTTTCCTGACCTAATGAAAAATAGTAAAATAATACCTTTGTTTAAATCAGGTAGTACTTTAGACCCTACAAATTATAGACCTATTTCAGTACTACCTACGTTTAGTAAAATATTTGAGAAATTAATTTTAGAGCAATTGCAAAGATTTTTTAATAGACATAAATTATTACATAGCAAACAGTTCGGTTTTACAAGGGGTCGTTCAACTACTGATCATGCTTGATGAGCTTTTAGGACATATTTATAATGCATGGGAAGATAAGTGCGATGCCTTGGGAATATTTTGTGATTTGTCCAAGGCATTTGATTGTGTTCTTCATGAAACGCTAATCAGGAAACTCCGCCACTACGGAATCCGGAACAGCGCTCTGGCTCTTCTTACTTCATACTTGAGTAATAGGATTCAGAGCGTTGACGTTAATGGAAAAAGATCTCCCGGATCTATAGTAACAATGGGAGTCTCGCAGGGTTCAATTCTTGGCCCTTTCTTGTTTCTTATTTATATTAATGACTTGCCTTACCTCATAAAGGATAACCATGATATAGTGTTGTTTGCAGATGATACTTCACTTTTGTTCAAACTTAAACGTCAGCAGCTGGTTACTGACGATGTAAATAGCGCGATCTCAAAAGTAGTTCACTGGTTCAATGTTAACAATTTACTTTTAAATGGAAAAAAAACCAAATGCATTAAGTTTACCCTACCTCACGTTAGGCAGGTGAAAACTGATGTGATGTTAAAGGGCGAAGAATTGAATCCTGAAAATAGCACAGTATTCTTAGGCCTAACTTTGGATGCTAAGCTTCAGTGGGGCCCACATATAGATAAATTGTCAAAGAAGCTAAGCTCCGCAGCATATGCTGTTAGAAAGATTCGTAATTTAACTGACATAGAGACAGCCCGTTTAGTATACTTTAGCTATTTTCATTTTTCGAAAACATCATGTACGTGAGAAAAAATTTACATCTTTTTAGTAAAAACGGCGACAGACATAATTACGTTACTAGAAATAGGGACCAATTAGTTCAACCAGGTTTCAGACTGGCTAAAGTAGCCTCATCTTTCATGGGGTACTGTACAAAATGTTACAATAAAATTCCTCCCCACATTCTTGAACTGAATGAGACGAAGTTTAAAACCTGTATAAAACGCACACTATGTAGGCTGGCATATTATAAGTTGGGGGATTACATCACTGATAAAAATGCTTGGCTCAATGCTAGTCCTGCTCCACAATCCACAACCACTAGGGCGCAATAACAAGTGATATGCAGAACATTATTGTTTTGAGGTATTGTTGGACCTGCTGAAGACTGTATCAATTATTAATTGTATAAACTCAATTTCCTTAGTATTGTATAACTGCACAGCACGTGTGTGAGTACTATGTACCCAACTGTAAATCTACCATTTACTGTACCTATGCGTCGTTCGTTGACTTGTGTGTGCCCTGGCCGTTGAGTGTGTCATGCTCTCTTAAATGTCTCTCTGATGGTGGCGCGTGTGTTGGATCATCCGGTTCCCTTCATGATGGTTGAGCTGGGTGGTGCCAATTCATGCGTCATGTTCGTGAACGGACGCCGTCAGTTAGGATTGGTCATAACTTGACTGCTTCGGATGTTAATTTTTTTCTAGTATCTATTATATAACTGCGTAGTACATGTGTGAGTACTTCTAATACTTTATGTCTGTAGGTGGTATAGTGGGTAGTGCTATTCTGGGTGCATTGTCCTCACATGTATGAATTTAATAATGTATGTTCCTAAATATTGTAAAAAAACAATTTTTTTTTAAAAGAGTAAGTATGGAGTTTCTTGTGCATTCTTCTCCATAACAAGCTACTTTCCGAATGCACGGTAGAATCATTTTAATGTAACGTTCAAAAGTGCCGCTTGGTGGCCTAGTTGAAATAAAATATCTTTGTCTTTTGTCATAGTGTAATGTCGTACGGTATTCTGTTGTGGGGAAATGCCGCCGACATCCAGACTATCTTTGTTTTGCAGAAAAGAGCTGTTCGATCAATTTATAAATTAAGCCCGAGACACTCTCTCAGAGAGAAATTTAAGGAGATTAATGTAATGACGGTGCCTTCTCAGTATTTTTATGAAAATCTTTTATATGCCCATAAAAATATAAAATGGTTTAAAAAATACAGTGATATCCATAACATAAATACTAAGAACAAACACAAATTTGTAGTACCTACAACAAGGCTCAAGAAAATAGGTGGCTCGTTTAGATGTCAATGTGTACGCTTTTATAATAAGCTTCCAAGCGACGTACAAGTTTTAAGTGTTAATAAATTCAAATCATTCATTAAACGTAAGTTGTGCCAGAAAGCGTTTTATAACATTAAAGATTACGTTGAGGACAAAAAGGCTTGGGATTGAGCTGCTCCAATTAATTTAGTTTTTTATTTTGCTACATGAATGTAGTTTTTAATTATTATTTTTTTATTTTATTTTTCTTGCAATGACAAGAATATTTACTTTTTAAAGTATTATATTATTTTATTTTAATTATTGTGAATGTGAAGACTATGTGGATCATTCTTTTTTTTTAATTTTAATTTATCTTAGTTAGTTTTTAATCATGGTCTGGCAGTTTGAGTATTTATAGGGCCTACAGGTCCCGTCACGTAAAAAGAACGCTGGCCTTGAATCTGCGCAGTGAGCGATTTATCGATCAAACTGGTGGTATGAAGGGGGCGCGACGGGGGAATGCTCCGCCAGTGTTTCTGTGCGCGCACGCTATTGGTTCGTCAGTTGACCCATGCTTCCCGCGCAGAGATCACGCTTCGTTCGCTGCCAAAATACAGTCGCACACACAACTTTCTTTGCACGACGATTGTTTTAAAAAATGAAGGAATGAAAATTGATTAATTGATTTTTTTATATTATTTATTATTGATGATAGTATCTATTATTTTATGAAGAAAGAAGTTGAGAAAGGAGCAGTTGATAATTTATAATGATAAGATATTTATAATAATAAGATCGAAATAAAAAATAATGCTCAAGTAAACATTATCTAATTTAAATCCAATCTCTTCTAAAGTACTAAGTAGCTAGAAAGTACCTATTATGATTCTACAATAAAACTCTTATATCATAAAACAATATCCTAGTGTTTTAGAACGCGACAGTACCCATGCGCAGACACATCCCCTCCACTGTCGCTCAGCGTTCTTTTTACGTGACGGGACCTGTACCCGAATGTCCTTTCTTTGGTATTGTTCGTCAATTCGTTGAGCTCCTTAAATTCTAAGTTGAGCTGCACGGTTATTGACAAATGCGTGCACTGACTGGACAGGTCCACTCAATCTGGCTGGTTCTTTTCTCAAAAGACCATTTCAGACATCAGTCTACATGGTCTTCACATGATCTAACCAAGTTTTTGTCTGGACTTTAAAAGAGACTGTGACCTCTGAGTTTGTTTCGGCCTTTCTTCTCAGAGTAGTCAGACAGGAAACGCCGACCTCATCTAGTTTTAAAAAATATAATCGACATGTGAAAGTGTTTGTACAAACCAACTTACAGAAAATAAATCATTTATCATTTACTAGAGAAATTATTGATTCTCCATACAAACTTTCACAACCTTGAGGAAGATTTCCATGATAAAAAATATCCTATAAAGGACATAAGATAGTTACCTACGGTCTCAAACTGTTTCCATACCAAATTTCATATAAATCGGTTCAGCGGTTTAAGCGTGAAAAGATAACAGACAGAGTTACTTTCGCATTTATCATATTAGTATGCATTGCATAGGTTAATTAGTAGCTTCTATAATTAAAATTTTATGTCATAAATATATTTGAGGACATTAAATATTATATTGATTAAAAAGAATGATTGAATATACTGTATATAATATAATGTAATGTTATTTTTATGTATAACTTCATAGCTTTATAATTTTTAATTGATTCATCTATTTATTGTTAACAATAGATTTTCAATCGTACCTATTGTTTGTGTGGAATTAATAAAGCCTTTTATTTTTATTTTGTTTTTATTTAAAAATATTAAATAATATTTGTCGCGATGTGAATCATGTTTATTGGTCCGGCTACATCATCATTTTCATCATATCAGCAGAAAGACGTCCACTGCTGGACATAGGCCTCCACCAAGCGTCGCCACATTGACCGGTCCCGTATGTCTCACATCGAGCGGCACCCCGCAAACTTCACAACCTGCCTTCCGGCTACATGCTGAATCTTAATTGGCCAAATTCTTGTACAAGGTACAAGCAAACATGTGCATTAAGACTGCAAAACGGATTAATATGTTAATTAAGGAAAATAATTAGACATAATATTGTTGTGTTCGTGACAATCATAGACTACTCTTATGTACAGTCGAGGATCAAAATTGCAGTCAGACCACAATGTTTATAGTCACTTGTACGGTTCTGTGCATATAAGTGTGTACGTGATGTTTCAACACAAACGACTGAAATCAAACAGTCTAACAACGAGGTGATTGGGCGTGGTCGACGCCACACAAAGATAAAAATATATACTTACTCGTTTCACTTATACATAACTACAAAAGTCCGTGTCGAGCCTGTTCAAAACCGAGTCTAAAATTCGTCTTAGTAGTGATCGTAACTCGTGGCAGACTTGGGAGAGAGTGCAACTCTAAAGCACGATCGTAGTAGACGCGACTTCAAATCTCGGCTGCACAAAGTTTATTTTTTATTTTTGGTAACCTATACTCATGGTAACAAATATTTACTAGTAAGTTACACGAAAGGAATGCATCTTAGAAAAGCTATAAAATAAAAACAAAATTATTTTATGCATCCTTTGTTAATATTGTTTATACCCAATCGTTAAAAAAGAAAACATGTTGTAATAATATTTAATAAATATTATTACAACTAATTTAAATAGTAGGCAGTTAAAAAAAGGTAGATAAGTTTGAATTTTTGAATAATAATTTAAAAATAATATGACAACTATTATAATTGAGGCTACAGCTTAATTATTTCGTTTTCTCTAGGAAAAGCGGATTGAAGCTTAACCTCAACAATACAATCGTAATATTTACTATTGCCAGGACATCCCCTGTTTCAAAACCAACCAACCATTGATTTAAATAATATGATACAATGATGTTTACATAGATTACCGTTAATAATTAAAACAATAAATTTAATAGTAATAAATAATAATATTGTAACACAATTAAAACTTTTTTTACATAATAAATTGGTTTTTAGAACGGTTTAAATATCTTTATACACATAAAGACATATTGTCACTAACATTACAACACTATGCAAACATTTAAGAAGTATTATCCCAGTGAGGGTAAAAGAAAAACAAATGGTTTGTTGTCAGCTAGTTAAGAAACGAATTCAACACATTCCCGAGATAAGGCTGTGGTCCAAGTTAAAAGATTTCAAACACTGATTTAAAATACTAAATTAAGTCACTTATTTCCTTCGGCATGGAGTGCGCGACGAACAGAGCGCAATTTCATCTCGAATTCACTAGCAAAACGCCTAGTTGGTATAAAACCATTGTTTTCATATTCATTCACCATAAAACTTCATTGAGACTGACTTATAAGCGGTGGTCTGCCACTTCATGCACGACTTTGAGACTTCCTTCTTCCTCAAACTTCGTTATCCAATGAATAACAGAACTTAAACATTTCAAAAAAAGTAATGTATTTGCTTACTTGACACAAAAATATCATGCACCATATTTAAAAAAATCATCACATTATTTTTATAACTTACACATAATCCAGTTTCATCCGAAATTTGTGATTGTATTTAGCCTATTCATATCGTTGTTAATTTGTTAGTTGTATAACTGTTTTATACAACTAACAACGTTATATTAGTAAATATAAGTTTAGCTCGAATAAACCATTGGAGCAGGGGGTGTCTATTTTGTGTAAGCGCAGAAAGTATTTTCGACTTTTGTAATCTGAAGTTCGATTGCCAAGCAAATTTCCCAACCCATAGATGGCGGTATTCTCAGTGGTTGCAATTATAAACTTAATTGCGTTTGTCGTAAGTTTGACATTCGTGTCATAGGTCGATATTTACTACTACTGAACCAAGGCTACATCAGTGCAGTATAACACATTGCATTTTAGTTACATTATCGATACGCAATTACTGAATTCGAAAAAATATAGCTTGATATTATTATTTTTAAAAACAAATCCATTTAAAATTATTTACTGATTTAATTATTATACTCATTGAGGCAGCACTTTATAATATTATGGTATAGAAATATTAAATAACTTATTTTCTTTTGTAAATATCCATCTATAAACTCAATATCCGACCCGACTACATCACTAAATGAGTAGCGAAATACTGAATACATTCGATTTTTTTTCAATTCCGGAAGAGAAAGAAACAAGGAGCGTGCGTGCGAGGATCCAGGAACGAACCATACCATGTATATAATAGTAGTCTATGCATACCATTCCCTGTGGCTTTAACGCGTGATCGTATCGGCTTCTTTCGCAATTGACGTCATACAGATTAATTTTTGCAGCAAAGTCTCTCAAACCGTTTCAATGTTCATGTAACAACAAAAGGACGAGGAGTCCGCATTATTGTGCAAATACGGAACCTATTACTGCACGTGGCCCGACACGCACTTGGTCGGTATTTTATTTTTTATAAAAAGCTTCTATGTATAGCATTGATGGTAGTTAAATATTCTCAAAATGCCCCAATAGATTACCAAGATAATGGGGGAGGCACTAATACCACGTAGGCAGAGCCGTGGGTTGCAGCTAGTATAAAATAATACTGACACGTTTTCCTGTTAGAATCGCAGCCCGTGCACACAACTCAATGTATTCTTGAGTCGAAAACAGGTACCTACAAAACAGGATTTATTAATTTAACGTGTTTTTATTCATTTTCCTTATTCTGGTTTATTAAGAAGTTTGATTCATTTTATATAACACTTGAAACCGAACAAGACCAGTGAAGTTGTTTTTTTTAAATTCCTTTAAATTATTTGTGGATTCATTATTAAGAAACTTTTTCCGTTGTCTCCACTAAAGTTTACTTTGTGACATTTTCTTTCCAAATTAAATAATAAAGTGTAATTTATTTAAATACTATTTTCTACGAGTTAGTATACGTCGTTAGTGGACTATCTTTGAGGTAAGTTTATCTAAGTTTTTTATTATATTATGTTACCTTGCTTTCATAATTATATATGTCCGGCAATCAGTAATCAATTTTTCAAGCACTTCCTGGCATTCGAATATCCGAAAATTTTCGTACTTATGTAACTTTGGAAACATTGAAGTGGTATGGTACTATGGAGCTGATCTTATAAAAGAACCGGCCGGTGGACATGTCCACTACTCAACCAGACAAAATAGCACCATCGTGTTTAGGCTCATTGGATGTGTATTGAAAAATAATATTACATTTCAAAACCGGCCAAGTGTGAGTCGGACTCGCGCAAGAAGGGTTCCGTACTTGTTAAATTGCGGTTTACGATTTATAACGTATTAAAAAAAAACTACTTACTAGATCTCGTTAAAACCAATTTTCGGTGGAAGTTAACATGGTAAATCATATATTTTTTTAGTTTTACCATTCTTTTATTTTAAAAGTTACAGGGGGGGACACATTTTACCACTTTGGAAGTATCTCTCGTGCAAACTATACACTTTATCATTTTTGAAGACCTATCCATAGATACCCCACACGAATGGGTTTGATGAAAAAAAATATTGAGTTTCAGTTCTAAGTATGAGGCACCACCAAAAACATTTTTTTTTTCTATTAATGTGTGAAAATCTTAATTCGGTTCACAGAATACATCTACTTACCAAGTTTCAACAGCATAGTTCTTATAGTTTCGGGAAAAAGTGCCTGTGACATACGGATGGACAGACAGACAGACATGAAAAATCCATAAGGGTTCTGTTTTTTGCCATATGGCTTCGGAACCCTAAAAAGCTTGATAGCTCCACAAGGCGGTCACTAAACTGGTTCGTGGAGGCCATAATTAGGTATAGACTAGCTCTCTAGTATATTTTGGTTTACTGCTTGATTCCGAATGTCATATCCCCGATCGAACGTCCGAATCGCCGAAAAACCATTGACACGATAGTCCTATCTATCGAATGTCTATTGGCTCGACGTGCCAGCAATTCAAAAGCTATCCAACCTAAAATATTCCAGAAGATTAAAAGAAGGAATAAAAAATGGAAAAAAAACAAACCAGCAGGGTTGAATTTGTGTAAACCAGGAATTGTATACAAATCCTAGGAAATCTATAAAATTCTGTTGATTAAACCCTGCTGGTTTGATTTTTGTCTCATTTTATATTCTTTCTTTTCGGAATCAAGCAATAAACCCTCTAGCCAATTTACACTAGCATCTATTGTGAAGAGGTAAAGTTTGCAAGTTTAGATGTAAGAAATAATCTTCGAAACTACTCAATACTAATTCGATTCTGCCTTGTTTTGTTGGTGTAGTGGTCCCAAGTGCTACTGCTGAACATGAACATGAGTTACTGGGTTCGATACCCGGATCTTCGAATAGGGTTATTGCGCAATCATTATTGTAGGTGTGTGGACTGCCTCATTTGAGAAATTAGTTTCATACCAAATTTCAACTAATTGGTTTCAGCGGTTTAAGGTGAAAAGGTTAAAGCTAAGTTACTTTCGTATTTATAATATTAGTATGGACGAAAATATAATTTTGAAGATGCATATGATAGGTACCTATGTTCAACCTCCGACCTTTAAGACAGGTTTCGAGGTTGTAGCTAGACGTTGCGTCAGTCAATAATCTACTACGTCGTTGGACCGGTAATATTGAGGATACAAAATGCAAAAAAAAATCGTGACCTTGAAGTTTAGATTGTCTTGTTTTATGATGTTTTTTATATAACGCTAGCCAACGAACGCGACGAACACCACTTGCTAATTTAATTTCACATTCGGCTCTAGGCAAAGTTTCATTTTTTAATTAAAACGTTGCCCCACACTAAGAATTTGTACTGTTTCGTGGGTGCGTTTACAAACACAGGTATAAAACCTTTACACGAAGAGCCAGACCCGGAACAACTATATCTAATCCGTTCAAATATAAACACTTCATGTCAAATCCCACGACGGAACTTACCCTAAATGTATAGTAACGGAAAAGTGTTTGTGTCTCTTGTGTCTGCTTTATCACAGAAACGGATGATACAACGTAGTTACTATCTGATTAATATGCGGGCTCTACACTCACCCGCGAACCGCGGCCGTGATTCACGGCCGCAGTTCGCGCATGGACACGGCGTGAAAAATATAGGCGTCTACACTCGCAACCTTTCGCATTTACGTTCGCGTATTTGACTAAAATGGACGTGGAAGTTGCTGCTGCTGCTTTTATGTCCTTCATGTTGGGTTTGCCAAAGCACGGGTTCTACTTGATAGCACTCCAGGAACACTAATTAGCGATCGTTGCTCCACTGGGTGCTCATTTTAACATCCGCTTGCTACTGCGTCTCGCACACAACTGTGTACACAGCGCGGGTTTGGATGCGTTCGCGTTCGCGCTTCGCAAACCCTTTGACGCGGACCAAAAAACCGCCACCGGACGGAGAACGCCGCGAAGCGTGACCGCGATGCCGCGAAACCATCCACACTCGCGGTTCGCGGCCTTCGCGGGCCTTCGCGGCGCGAGTGTAGAGCGCTCTATAAGAATACCACCACCGAATTACTAATTTGTTTTTGTGCGAATATGTAACACATCTGCAGTGCTATTCTTTAGACATATCACCATGCACCGTGATGCGAAGTGCTGTCTGTAGGAGAGTTATGGAAGGACTTGACTGGCATTATAGGTACCTTACTAAACTACTTGCCTATTAGGTAGGTACAACTAAAAGTGATAAACAAAAAAACTTTTTTACAAAAAATACTACTGACTTCCAAATAAAAAACAAAGTGAAAAATAAGTTTATTTTTGGAAGTCATTGTCTTTTAGGTACCAATTTTTAGGGTCCCGTAACCAAAGGGTAAAAACGGGACCCTATTACTAAGACTCCGCGGTCCGTCTGTCTGTCTGCCACCAGGCTGTATGTCATGAACCGTGATAGCTAGACAGTTGAAATTTTCACAAATGATGTATTTCTATTGCCGCTATAACAACAAATACTTAAAACAGAATAAAATAAATATTTGAGTGGGGCTCCCATACAACAAACGTGATTTTTTTGTCGTTTTTTGCTATAATGGTACGGAACCCTTCGTATGCGAGTCCAACTCGCACTTGGCCGGTTTTATTCCGGTTTTGTTCCGGTTTTATTCAAGTAGGCAGGCTCAAAAAATGAAGGACTTTCATATAAACTTGCGAGAGCCCTTAAACTCTCTAAAGCCGACCCTTTTGCAATCCGTTCTTAGCGGACGTCTACTAACTATAAACTACCTCCCTGCCAAATTTCATCTTTATACGTCAAGCGGAATTCGATATTTCGTGATACGTGAATGAGTGACCTTTCACTTTTATATATATAGATAGATAGATGGTACCATAATATTACAGTGGAAAGGCGATGCCACAGCTGCGTGGAACCTCTTTACGACCGGTTATTATACGAGATCGCAGAAAGCAAAAACTCATCAAGTATGTGTAGAAGCAACTCCTTTGTTTAAATAATTATTACTACCAGAAGCTCCACTGCTGAACATGATAGGCTCGATCCCTGGTACGGGCAGAGTTTTTGGCTTTTTCCGTCTAGAATTTCTCAGAAGTAGCACTATAAACAGTAGGTATTATTTAACTGTTTGGTTTTGATTTTGAATCTAAAGCCCGGATCTTTTTCTTTTCGTATTGAAACTCAAATTTTGTCTCACCTATTCTCAAATTGTATCTGACCAGAATGTAGCCACCTGGACTGCTCTATCATTTGCCAAGTTCAGGTCCTGAAAAGTGCAGGTGGCTGGGTACAAAGAGCAAACAAGGAGGTGGGGCTTAAGCTGCGAGGTGGTCTATGGGACTCCAATAATAATTGTGACCTGTTGAGATATTTATGTACCAATCCCTATTTATAACAGTTTATATGGCGTGAAACTATCCTTGTCCCTTATCACCAGTCCTCACCGTTATAGAATAGAATAGTTCTTTATTTGCACAGAAAGTAGGCACAAGCTACAGATGTTAAGTTGAAGGGTAGGCAGGGTAGATAGGGTAGGTAGGGTAGGCAGGGTAGGTAGGGTAGGCAGGGTAGGTAGATTAATAGCCAGTTGACGGGAGCCAAGCCGCGGGGTCCAGCTAGTCTATATCTATACTCTATACTATACTAGCTGACCCGGCGAACTTTGTTCCGCCTTAGAGGCAATAAATGAGTAGATATTTTATTTTTTAAATTAGGATAAATGTAAATAAAAAAAAATCTATTAATTCAATGATTCTTTATGGGCCATTTATTTTGTTGCATGGGTTGCACATTTCAGTGTAGCACCTTGTGATAAACGATATTTTTCGTTTTTTTATCAGGCGCAAAAACAAATAACGCAGAAGGTCTTCCGACCCGTGAACATGCCACGTATAATTGACCATGGGAAAAACATGGATGTTCTAGATTAAGACCACAAACTTTCAGGGATTTGCCTTGTGATTTATTTACAGTCATGGCGAATCGGAAATTGAAGTCATTTAAACTCAAATGGCATGTCGGTTGGGATCATCGGGATCCTCGGAATGAGAACTTAAATCAAATTGTTCATCAATTTACTTACCACCAAACGTGTTCCGTTGCACAGTTTTGGTTGGTTTAAGTTTCGAAGCATGATTACTACGGATTCAATCTTAAGTCGTAAATTGTGCGGTGGTAAGCCTGGCACATCCAAGGCGTTTAAAAATTCAATTGGATAGTTGGTGGCATCATCTTCATTTGTTACACAGTCAATAGATTTGAAAGAATGCAGTGTACCAATGATCTCATTCTGAATTATGTAGATTAAGTCATCTACATCTTTTTTCTTAGCCGCCAAAATTGCTCGCTCACTCAACCATTCATTATTTTTGTGGTTAGTAATGATGTTTGGGAATACCTTGTTGATGAGTTCGTCTTTCGATGAGACAAAGTTACAGAAATTCGGAGGAAATGAAATCAATCCGCTCGATTCGTCGACAGGTACTCTACCATTACCGATAGTCAGCAATTTGCTCAGAGAAATCTTCAAAATCAAAATCAAATGTTTTTTATTTCACATAGGCCTACATGGGCACTTATAAAACGTCGACAAAAGGTGCACGGTTCGGGTTAGTCGTTTCCTGTGGAGAAGAACCGGCAAGAAACTCCACGGTTACTCTTTTAAAAAAATTGGTTACGTTACAGTATTAGTGCTTAGATATGGGGGGACAACGTAGGCCCGACAATAAGTCGTAAGAAACTAAAAAAAAATTTGTATAAACGAGAGAGTTAACAAATGTTAACAAGCGTCTAGAAATCTAGAAGGCCTACAATGTTCACACATTCACAAAACAATCAGTAAAAGAATCTATACAAAGGAAAAAATAAATAAAAATATATAACAAGACTAAATTTAACATGTGGCACAAATGTTGTTATCAGTGCTGTAACTATTCATAGCAAAGGGCTATAAAGATTATTGAAATCATT
The DNA here is from genome assembly GCA_945859665.1 of Anorthoa munda. NCBI lineage: Eukaryota > Metazoa > Arthropoda > Insecta > Lepidoptera > Noctuidae > Anorthoa > Anorthoa munda. Next base: position 1,793,348 of record OX243919.1, on the reverse strand, counting down.
GTAAAAAGTCTAATTAAAAGAATGAAAAAAAAGTAAAAATGAGATTGAGAATAGTTAGAGACATCCACATATTTGTGCCGTTTATGAGTTACCAGGGAAGCCGCATGCGCAGAAGGAGCTAAAATTTTTATCTTCAATGTAGTCCTTGATTTTGTAATATGCTTTTTTAATAAGGACACGTTTGATGTAGTTTTTTGAACTTTCCATCGGTCAATTCTATAACTGGCTTTGGCAACTTATTATAAAAGCGTATACTGTTTATAAGAAAAGACTTGCTAGTTTTCGTTAATCTGAATTTGGGTATTACAATTTCATGCTTACTGCGTGTATTTAAATTATGGAAATCGCTTCTAGTTTTGAAAAGCCCTCGATTTTTGCGGACATACAAAATACATTCCAATATATAAAGAGAAGGTAGGGTCAGTATATCGATCTCTTTAAATTTTTCTCTGAGGGACTCTCGTGGACTCATTTTATAGATTGCGCGGACTGCCCTCTTTTGTAAGATGAAAATTGAGTCAACGTCTGCAGCTGATCCCCACAGCAGAATGCCATAAGACATAATACTGTGGAAATAAGCATAGTATACTAACCTTGCTGTGGCTACATCGGTTAACTGCCTTATTTTCCTTACTGCATATGCAGCTGAACTTAACCTACCCGAAAGAGTTCTAATGTGCGCGCCCCACTGCAATTTTGAATCGATAGTAATCCCTAAGAATACAGTTTCCTTTATAACTTCAAGATTTTTGCCGTCAAGATTTAAATTTAGGTCACGTTGTGGTACATTTGGTAAGGAAAACTTCAGACATTTTGTTTTTTTCGCATTCAGTAAAAGATTGTTAGCTGCGAACCATTTAGAGAGAACAATCAGACTTTCGTTGACATGTAAGACATCCGTATCTTTCCTATCTAATTTAAAAATTAGCGAAGTATCATCAGCAAATAGAATTATAGCCGATAATTTGGCCATCATAAAAGGGCGATCATTAATGTAAACAAGAAAAAGGAAAGGGCCGAGAATTGAACCTTGGGGCACGCCCATCTTGACTAGAGACCCGGAGGACGTCGCCCCATTAACATTTACTTTTTGCTGTCTGTTTGATAAATAGGAAAGCACAAGATCAGCAGATTTTCCTTGAATTCCGTAGTGGTGTAATTTACAGATCAGTGTGTTGTGGTCGACGCAGTCGAATGCTTTCGAGAGATCACAGAAAATGCCAATGGCATCCTGGGACTTCTCCCAAGATTCCAAGATGTGGCTGATGAGTTTTACTCCCGCGTCCGTTGTCGACCTACCTTTCGTGAAACCAAACTGTTGACTATGCAGGATCTTATTTGAATTGAAGTGAGACAACATCTGTTCCAGCATGATTTTTTCATAGATTTTACTCAATGCTGGAAGCACGGATATAGGCCTATAATTTGAGGGATCACTCTTACAGCCTGATTTGAAAATTGGTACTACTTTACTGTGTTTCATTAAGTCAGGAAAAGTGCCGCTGTCCAAACATTGATTGAATATGCCTGTTAGGACAGGAGCAATTGAGTCAATAATATCTCCAAGAACCCTAACGGATATCCCCCACAAGTCTTCAGTATTTTTTACGTTGAGACTTTTGAACGCGTTTTTAATTGTATCAATACATATTGATTTAAATTTAAAGGTTGGTATGTCTTTAGTAAAGTTTTCTTTAAGAAGAGCTTCAGCTAATTTAGATGAGGAGGGAAGAGACTTCGTAACCTCTAACGGAATGTTGGTAAAGAAATTATCTAATGTCTCAGCGACTTCTTGCTTACCAGAAATGGTTTGATTAGATATTTTCAAAGACAACTCATTCTGATCGCTTTGTTGTGTCTTTCCAGTTTCTCTATTAATTATTTGCTACACAGTTTTTATTTTATTATTAGAAACACCAATTTTGTTAATTATAATTTGAGATTTTGCTTGAGCGCAGACTCTTTTGAATATTTTGGAATAGTTTCTAACATAAGTATGAAAAACTTGATCGGAAGTCAAAGATTTTTCGTAATATAAATTATATAAGATATCTCGGCTTTTTCTTATGCCCACAGTGGCCCATTCACTAAATTTCGATTTGGAATTGTTGACTTTAACTGTTTTTAATGGACACGTTTTATTGAATTCTTGGCAAACTGTAGAAAACAACGTGCCGTAATTTATATTGGGGTCTTTTGAATTAAAACTGGCATTACAAAGGTTGCTAAAAACATTATTATTAAAAGAATTTAATTTATTTTTAGTGAGACGTCTTAACCGAATTGATTTAGCTAGGTTAATTTTTTTATCTGACTCAAAAGATACTAGTTGACCAGTATGGTCTGACCTAACGCCACTAATTAAAAACGAATCTTTAACTTTACAATTAGTAAATACATTATCTATGCACGTAGCTGAAGTTGCAGTTATTCTTGTCGGTTCATTAAATAAATATTTTAAGTTAAATGATTTAAACAATGAAATGAGCTTACATTTTTCAGGTGAATTGACTAACAGATCTATATTTAAGTCACCACAAACAAAAACTAATTTATTATCTCTGAAAAGTTTACTTAATAATTCTTCCATTGTAATTAAAAACAATGACAAGTTTGATGCTGGTGGTCTGTAAACACACAAGATAGTATGCCCCTCGACCTCTGCACATGCTACCTCACATAAGCAATCAACAGAGTAAGCAGTGATATCCTTTCTTTCCTTATATTTAAGATGACTATTACAAAGTATCAGGGTACCACCACCCACTGTGGATCTGTTGTACGCGCTGGCAACTGAAAAATTATTTACATTAAACAACATCATATCTGATTTTAACCAGGTTTCACAAAAACATAAGATATCCATGTGGTATTTATCTACTAACAATTCCACGTCTAAAATTTTGCCGGAGAAGCGATTTATATTTTGATGATATAGTAAAATAATACTATTCGTCTTCTCTTTTGTCGGCTCTAATAGTTTAAAGAATCTACAGTAGTATTATCAGAAAAACTAGATAATACTGTTAAATCACTAAACCTAGTCTCAGTTAAATCATCAATAACTGCGTGTATATTAAAAGCTAACAATGTAGCTAATAAATGTCGACTATTTTTGGGAAGAAACATATGGTTCCCAATCAAAACAAAATCACTAACAAAATTGTTGGTGTCAAAAAACAATAAACGGTCACTATGACGACAAGATAAAATATGCATCAAGTTATTTAAACTAGAAATGTATTCATTTTCCTGATCAAGTAACTTGTCAGAATAGGGCAATGCACATAATATTAATTTGCTTAATTTTAACTTAAGTAGGGTGTCGATACCATTAACTATGTCCCTTTTTGTTACATTAAGGCTATTTCCAAAAAGAAGAACTACCTACTGTAGTTCAATTGTGTCTGTTGAATTTTATGAACAAGCTCATTTAAATGCATTTCATGAAAACAATGGTTCACTATTGTATGTTTAGAACGGTTATTTAACAAAGATCCAAAACCTGTTCCTAATTTATCAGAATATACTAAGATATTACTTTTGGTAGGGTTCAAAGTTTTTGTAGTGAGATCAATGGGTAAAGTTGTAGGAGCAACATGCTGTGACATGGGAGGTGGCGGAGCGGCAGCACAACTACAGGTGAGGTTGTTAGTCAGTGACTCATACCTCTCTGCATTATACTTAACCAGGTCCACCAACTCACAGGCCTCCTGCATGCGCTCACTCAACATCTGTTGACTACATTCATATTTACAAAATATTTCCCTTAGTGTATTTTCCCTACTCAATAATTCCCTTTGAAGGTTTTTAATGTCAACATCATACATTTGTGTACTAGTTTCTAATTTACTATTACATAAATTTAATTGGTTTTCTAAGTTTCTGAAATCTCTTCTAAGTTTAACATTATATTTGTAAACACTTTGAGTTTTTAAAAGTTCTTCAGCAGATGTTTCGTTCAGCAATGCAACTCTCATATTTGTTGTCAGCTGAAGTTTCTTAACATAGCGTCATAGATTCGATGATTTGAGGCAAGCATTTATTTCGTCGGCAACAGTCGATCTGGGAATTACTGGCAATGTTATCTAGTTGTTAGTCTCTGAGGTTTTCTCGACGATTTCGCATTGCCAACTCTTGTGAGTGAGAAGCACGAAGTCGAGCCATACTAACGCGGTGCTCTTCACGTGCAATTTCTTGCTCTTCTTCAGTCCTTTCATTCGCAATGTTTCGAATCACTGTTGCATTACGGCTTTGTCGAGAAAGATTTGATCGTCTTGGTCGCGGCATGGTATTGTTATTAATGACTAGCACTCCGCCCACGACTTCGTTCGCGTTATTTTGTTTATTCTATAAATGATTTTCTTATGTGCAGTTAGTGAAGGCGACCAAAAATAAGCTATTATTAAAGTATATATATAGTTTATTGGATTGGGACGATTCGTTATTTGACTTTAAGAATAATAAATTAATATTACGGCCACAAAGTAACATTCTCTCCTAATAACTTATCTACCCCTTTTTGCCCAGTTGAAGTTGAGTTTTGAACAACCTAAATACGCTATTCACTATTTTCTTCTCTTTTTATTTTTCGTTTATGTTAGTCAGATTGCGCAGTGAGATTTCTCAAAAAACTATAACACCCCTAACCCTATCTGGGGGGGAATTTTAAAAATGTTTTATGTAAATTTTGATTATTAACTTCATCCCCAAGGAATTCGATTTTTCATACAAACTAATTTTGACCCTTTTCACCTCCTTAAAGGTTGATTTGCCGCAAAATCGCGCCTTACTGCTCTGCCCTAGAACCCCACGTCAAAAACGAAACCCTGACCAGTAAGATTCTTAGCTTGAGTTAGTTTAAAAAACTTATAATGACAACCTTTATTGCTTCCTTAGGTTGGTATTTGTGCCAAGTTTCAAATTTATTAGCCCAAGAAATAAGATTCTTGAAAAATACTTTAATGTCCCCTAAATCGTATTTTGGGAATAGATAAGTAAAACTAATAATGACAACCTTTATTGTTTATTTAGGATGGTATTTATGTCAACTTCCAAATGTATTAACCCAAGAAATAAGGTTCTTCAAAAACACTTTATTATTTATTTATTTATTTATTTATTTAATACTTTATGCACAAAAAAGTACAGAGGCGGACTTAATGCCTTAGGCATTTTCTACCAGTCGACCTTAATATCCCCTAAATCGTCTTTTGGGGGTAGCTGAAAAAAACTAATAATGACAACCTTTATTGTTTATTGAGGTTGGTGTTTATGTCAAGTTTCATGTTTATTAACCCAAGCTAAAAGATTCTTAAAAAAAAATTAAGATCCCCTAAATCATCTTTTGGGGGTAGTATAGTATTGGTACAGTGAATGGTAGATTTATCTACAGTCGGAACATAGTACTCACACATGTGCTGTGCAATTATATAATACTAAAAGAAATTGAGTTAACAAAAATTATCATACAGTCTTCAGCAGGTCCAACAATATTTCGAAACTTTTCTGCCCATCACTAATTGTTCTTACGCCCTAGTGGCTGCGGAGCAGGACCAGCATTGAGCCAAGCATTTTTATCAGCGATGTAATCCTCCAACTATAATATGATTGCCAGCACAGTGTGCGTTTTATACAAGTTTTAAATTTCGTCTCATTTAGTTCTAGAATGTGGGGAGGAAGTTTATTGTAACATTTATACAATACCCCATAAAAGATGATGCCACTTTAGCCAGCCAAACCTGGTTGAATTAATTGGTCCCTATTTCTAGTAACATAATGATGTCTGTCGCTGCCAGTGCCTCATTGCCGATGAGTCTCTTGTCCCGCTTTTTGATGAGCCTCTTGGCCCGCTTTTTGATCGACTCTAGTGCATTAAGCTGGTACTTGGCAGATCCGTCCCAGAGATGAGAACAGCACTCTATGTATGATCGAACTTTCGCTTGATACAAAGGAAGGAAGTTTACCAATAAGGCTTTCATGCCAGACCCTATCAAATGCCTTCCAGATTGCGAGGGAGACAGCAAGCGCTTCCCCGTGCCTCTCGATGGCCTCACTCCATATGTGAATGGTATACGCTAAATCCTCAAACCTTATGTCAAACACAACTGTCATGGCTGCCTTAAAAATAGGGTAATCTTGTTAAAAAACTTTTTAAATGGTCATGGTTGTACGCTTGTATCCTTTATTCAAATGAGTTTGTTAGTATTTTTATGAACATTCTGTATGTAGTGTACATAGTGGTCGTCCAAAATCATAGATATGTCGGATCATGTCATGATTTGTTTACTTAAAATGATACACAAGTACGTTGTTTGGTACTGGGTGGAGTCTAGATGGTATGGTGTCAATTTTGTTCATGGTAGAGGGACAGTGATCGTTCGGACATGGCCGTGACAACATGCTGTCTAGGAATTGCCCGTGTTTCCTTTTAAGCCCAGAGTAGTACAAGTTACAGGAGATATTTCTCTAGTTTACCCGTATCCCAAATTCTGCGCCCACGACTATAATCTAACAGCGGTATGTCACTAAGTAGGTCAAATCATGGTCCTATATACCTGGATCTGACATCAGAAGTGAGATACGAGCGGGCTGAGAAATCTCCTGATGAGTGAAAACAGTGAGAATTGTTATTAGTGTGGACTCTTTAATAACAAAGTTGCTACATTGTTGTGGATACCTATTTGCGTGTTTATTACTTGGTCAGAGCTACTGAGAAGCTCAATTGATCTGATTGGGATCGATTCCCATTTTGAGAGTATGTTACCATGGGGATAGCTAACCGCTATCTTGTCCTATGTTGTCAGACTGACAAAGATGTGAAATAATGTGTTTGAGTGAGAACGAGGAATGGTGACATCCCCGGTGAGTGAGTTACCTTTGGTTGTATTTCTTTGATGAAACGTATTAAGTGCTGTTATGCAGTTTGAAGTCTATGCTATGTGACTTTGTTATTTTGAAGTTTTATTGCGATATTATCTATACGGTTTAATCGAATTTAATTTATTGGCTTTTAAAGAAAGATGCAGAAACCACAGGTATTGACATATCATGTTTCATTTGTCATTACATTGAATGTTTATCTTTAATGATAACACTATTCAATTTATTTCGTAACCAATGAGATTGATTAAATTGAATTACATCTGAATCTGTTAAATTGGTTTGCTAAAACTTCTTAGAGACATTGAACACCGGAGTCAGTATTGCTCGGTTGTTAACACGCTTGGTCAGAAATTGAGAATTCATCTTCACTGTAAGATTCAGTCGATTTATAACAATAGTCACTTACAAGGTTTGGTGACATGTTTTGTACTGTCTGTGTTTTGCTTGAGTAACTCTGCTTTCCCCTACGGACAGCGCGGGCGTGATGTTTTTTTTTATTATTTGACGAGCTTTTACGTGTTAAAAGCAAAAAGTTGTGTACCTAGAGTGTAATGGTGACGTCGGTGTCAGCCAAGCAATTAAAGTTGTCCAAAACATCGATGTGGAAGTGATAGGGATGGGAATAATTAAATAACATCAATGTGAGCGCTGATCTAGCCTTTACAAGCCACTCAGCAGATTAACGAGCAAGTGACTGTTTGGTGCTTGAAGAAGCATATGGCGATATGGCGTACATCCAGGATGGGTATTCATGTTGGTGAGCTGAGCTTCTGCGTACAACTAAATTTACGTTAAGTAAAAGTACGTCAACTTAATTTGTGGTTAATGGTTGGTTGTGTGTAATTGTTTAGCTAACATCGACTACATTGTTAATTGCCCCTTTGGCCTCTTACCAACTGGCGCGACTGTTGAGTTCGGGGTCGGACAGGATTTAATTGTGTTTTTCCGTTGGAAATTACTCAGTGGCAGCCCAGTCAGAAAGCATTATTATGAAATTGTTTACTGAACCAATAATGGAAAAGTATAAAGTTCACATAACAGATTTCATTTTGAGATAATGAATAATGTAAAGTCATGAGTATTACGTTTCAGCTACGTTATCGTGAGTGATTATAAAAATAACAAACGTTCGTTGTTTATGAATGTGAAACCACTGAGAACTCAATGCCTAATCTAAACAAAGTTTTACAGAGCTTGATTATTATGGCGGCTTAAGTCTTTGTATTGTATAATCAATTGCTCTTAACTTTCATAACACCAGATAAGTAACATGAGTTCCAAATATTACATACGGGCCTTTGTAACTTGACTACCATAGCTCAAAGAGCTATTGTTGCGGACTCGTAGGAACTATTTGGGCGCACGGTTGGCGCAGTGGTTGAGCAATTGACTGCTGCCCTGCGTGTCGCGGGTTCGATTCCTGCACGGAACAAAAATTTGTATGACTTACAGATAATTGTTCCGGCTCTGGGTGTTTGTGTATGTGAGTTTATATGTTTGTAAACGCACCCACGATACAGGAAGTAATTCCTAGTGTGGGACAAAGATAAAAAAAAAAAAAAAAAAAAACTAGACCACGTAAGTGTATACGTTAGTTGAGCCGTGCCGTGAGACTGTCGGATCGGCATCGATAGAGCAATGGTTTAGAAAGACTTAGTGTAGTCGACGTATTTACATGGTTTGTAAACCAAACGAATTGCTCTTTTACTGAAAGTAATTAATGAGCTTTAAAACTATGAGATAGAATACTGTAGTGGTGATAAAACTCATGCCGAATGATAGTCACTAGCTGCTTTACCATACCCTGAAAATGTAACACAGCTTAGACAGTTTAGGCCTTGTTGCTTCTTTTGGCAAATTGATTTAAAATATGCCTGTTCATAGTAAATTAACTTCGTACATGAGACTGGGTTTGGACCAAATATCAAGGTTATCCCAAAAATAATTGTAACAATTGAGTTTTGTAATCTATTGTGATACTCAGTTTGATGCTGATGATCGTGATGATGCGGAGCTGAAGCGGCCTTGTTATTACTTGTTATAGCGAATCTATGTTGCGGAGTCTTGGTGCTATTGAGTTGGCGTTTTACGTTGGTGAGTGCTGTCTCTTTTAAGGCAGTATTTTACATGAATGAAAATGCCTTGTGACGACGGATTGTTAACTCAAAAATAAATCTATCCGTTGGATATGGAATGACTTAATGAGTCAACTTTAGAGTGGATTTGAGTTCTTGAGTACGTAGGTAGTGGGTTTGGTATAAATCCTTTTATTTTGAAGTGGTGCCAAAAGGCCGAACGAATGTTACGTAGGTATAGGCCTTACGCCTGAAGACAGTGGTACGATAACGACATTGTAAGGAATTTTTGATGATGAAAGTAGTACAGATTGTGCAAATAAGCTCTTCCGAGTTTCGATGTAGCACTTTGTATCGAAGAAAAGAGTGAAATGGCGAAACAAGATGTTCTTACAGTAGTTTATGTTGTGATGATATCAATGTTAATGAATCATTAGTTTGTCTTTGATGAAGATACTTTTTGGAGTTGAAGGTGAATGGTCACCATCAGCTTAAGAAGGCATGTTACGTGCAAAATATAATGCAGAAAAAAAAATTGTTAACTAAGTAAATATGTACTATTACTATTACAATAGTACAATTTTATACACAATTTGACCTATAACGACATGACTTTACTGTCTTATGATATGATGCCACCAATTTGATTGAAATAAAAATTGCTCATAGGTAATTACTAATAGTATAAACACTATTGGAGTCCCATTCAGTATTGTGGTTGATTAAGGTAGAGTTTTATCGGAGAAATTTTAAGAATGATAAACAAAAATGATCCTTTAACTCATCGCGTCTTATACGTGCAACTGAATGTAGTATATGGAGTATACTGAAGCCTATAATAAAGATACGACCGTGCCTTAAGGTCTAATATGAAAAAACATTTGTGACAACTGTGTTTGTGTGTGTAAATAAGTACACCACTTGAACTGACGATAGACAAGAAGCGAGGCTCTTGTTTTTTATGACAAGTATGTAGAAATAGAAGTTGTTATTCAGAAGCGCGGTAGGTAAACTGTTGAGTAAGATAAAGATGGTTTGATAGAGCACAGATAGACAAAACAAAATGTTTTTGTGCTGTAGTTTTGATTAAGAATAAAGAACGAAATAAAAAAATCAAGTTTAATGGTGCCATTTAAGTTAATGAGATCTTTTAACTATGCGTAGAGAGACTTAGTAGTCGAAATGTGTTTACAAGTGCGCTCTATCGTGAGCATTGTAGTGGAGTTATAGGGAAGCCGAAAAATCGGGTACCCATTAATTTAATTGAATGTAATATAATGACTAGACTATGTATGGTAACAGATATGACTTGACCGTGAACGATCACAGAGGTAACTAGGCTGTATGGTCAGTGTGATGACTGATGTAGCCACGGGGATGGTTACGAGACCTGGTCACTGGGTTGACTATGGTTGTGTGAGTGGTCAGTGATATGACTGCTGTAGCCACGGGAATGGTTACGAGACCTGGTCATGATGAGTATGGTTGTGTGAGAGGTCACAGAGATGACTGCTGTAGCCACTGGGATGGTTACGAGACCTAGTCACTGGGTTGACTATGGTTGTGTGAGCGGTCACTGAGATGACTGCTGTAGCCACTGGGATGGTTAAGAGACCTGGTCATGATGACTATGGTTGTGTGAGAGGTCACTGAGATGACTGCTGTAGCCATTGGGATGGTCACGAGATTTGGTCACTGGGTTGACTATGATTGGGTCACTGAGATGACTACTATAGCCACAGGGATGGTTACGAGACTTGGTCATTAGGTTGACTATGATTGGGTCACTGAGATGACTGCCGAAGCCACAGGGCTGGCTGTGAGAGTCTAAGGATTTCTCTTAGTTAATTGAAGTCAGAATGACCGAACGGTTTTATTCTATGTTGGAAATATCTGGTATTGCAGATTTACACACGCGGACGTGTGCCACGTAGGATGGCCGTGTCGGATCATGTCATGATTTGTTTACTTAAAATGATACACAAGTACCTTGTTTGGTACTGGGTGGAGTCTAGATGGTATGGTGTCAATTTTGTTCATGGTAGAGGGACAGTGATCGTTCGGACATGGCCGTGACAACATGCTGTCTAGGAATTGCCCATGTTTCCTTTTAAGCCCAGAGTAGTACAAGTTACAGGAGATATTTCTCTAGTTTACTCGTATCCCAAATTCTGCGCCCACGACTATAATCTAACAGCGGTATGTCACTAAGTAGGTCAAATCATGGTCCTATATACCTGGATCTGACAGATATAATAAACAAGTCCAGAATCAATTATCTTCTTTATGAAAATAATAAACATTATCTTTGATATTGCCAGAGTATTGGCGATTATTGCAGACCTAGCGAGACTAGGCTCCTAGGCCTTGGCAATCGCGCAGAGGCTTGAAACACAGTCAACTTAGTGGTAGTTGTAGAGACTCTCGATAGATAAATAAATTAACATGTGTTTCATCCGCGAAACTAGAATAATTACAGTCGAGGCAACTATACCTCTGAGGCAACTATCCTAGTTATACCCTTTGAAATAATAATAGCTTTGATTCACATCTACGTAACCTATTAACAATATTCTAAGAAACAGACATAAGACTTAAAACTTATTCTAGTATTGCTGCTTATTTATTTTCTGTAGGTCTGTTTGCCAATCAAAAAAGGTCTCCTCCAACCTCTCCCATTCTGATCTCTCTTGAGCTAGTCTGTTCCACATTGCTCCTGCCACTTCTCTGATATCATCATCCCACATTTTCTGCGGTCTGCCTCTTTTCCTGTTTTCTTCGGTTTGACGTCATAAATTCATAACCGAGTGAGACAAAATTTGTCTCACTAGTCCGGTCCCGAACAAAACAACCGAACAACTAAGACTAGAGGACCAAAGTAACTTGGGACTCGTTCATAGAAAATTGAGGAGAGTTTGGTTTATAGTCACATAGTAATATGAAGATGTCTGATTGTTTGCAGGTTCACATCGTCAGCCGGACATTTAGAAGTTTGATGTTGCTGAGCGCTCCCGTGTCTGCAAGTGCCGCCTGCCTCCGTGTTGATATCTAAACTTGAAGACAGTGTTAAGTAAAGTTGTTTATACTTAGTCAATATGAGTGCTGAAACGTACAAAAAAAGTGAAGGAACGTCGGGGATTCGCGGGCAACTGTACGAGACTAAGCTGCTCAGCTTGATATTCTACAGAGCGAAGCATGACGACAGTATCGAAGAGTTTCAGCTAGCTACCAATATCGCTGAGATCGGGGCATTCGATGATATTTGCATCAAAGTCAAAGTGAAGGGATTTCCGAAACCTCTGATTGTGTCCATACAGGCCAAACATAAAGACGACACTGAACAGACTGTCTATATCGATATGATGAAATATTTTCACAGTTATTTGAAAATAAGAGAGCGATTTGAATTGGATTATAAAAACGACATATTTCAAGGCAAATTTCAGGAAACTGAAAGTTTCTTCGTTATATACACGTCCGGCAAAGATACATTTGATAATGACCCTGTCGAAAGTGATTTTGCCTCAAAACTGAACGAGCTTATTGGTACCGAGGGCACAGCCAAGCAACCCTATAAACATAATGCGGATATAAAGTTTCTGTGCGAAATATTTATGGAAGACCAAACTATCTCACTAGCCAAACAGCTAGTCACTTTTATAAGTGGTGAAAGAAATTTTCAAATGATGCTATCTGATGAGCTGATACTAACCTATCATGTCGTTCTGGCACTAAAAGTTGTCGACATTTCAGCAATTGAACAAGATGGATACCGAATCGCTACCTTTCGACGAGACTTCTTCGATACCAAAGATCGATACCTCATACTATTCAAAGATACACTTTACAAAGAGGTTCTTAAAAGACGAAAGATAGAAACCTCTGTTGTAAACAATCTAGTGTCTGAATTCTTAGCCGAGCCAACTGATATTACAACACTAAGTAAACTGATAGAGACCGTTCTAAAATATAACAATGGCCAGCTGGAATTTGTAAAAACATCCACTAATGACTTCAATTCACAATTACATCAAGTGGACGTTTCTCGATCGACTGTCAATAAAGCTTTTGATTTGGCTGCAAGAGAAATTTTATCAAAGGGTCTAAAAGTCCCGGCTGCGTTTGGCAACAAGGACCTGATGTTAAGCGGCAGTGATACAAAGAAAGCGCGAAGAATAAAATATTTAACGTCAAAAGTAAAAGACTTGTTGGCCATGTCTAAAGCAAGTAACATAGTCACTATAGATAACTCTACTTTAGCGAGCTTATCTTTAATAAAAAATAATAAAAACTCTTTAGACATTGGATTCTTGCAGCTTCATGGAGGTATAGCTGGAGCCATCGGTAATTTATTTGTACTTGACGAAAACACCAAACTGATGAAGATTACGGATAACTGGGAATTACTTGGAGATCATGCTCAAAAGCTGTATAAAAAGTTAACTGACGAAATTGCCAATTTGCATGAAATTCGATTTTGTTTCAATGTAAACAAGTTCCCAAAACTGTTTTTCGACTGCAGTGAGTATGAAGAGACTAAAGTGAGAGATTTCTTGAGCAGACTGCTATTCTATAGCAAACAAGCCGATGAGAACCGCGTAGAGGTAATACTAAAAGACAAAATAGAAGAGTACCAGCCTGATTACCCGAACTTCTTCCAAGCTAAAACGGATGCAATGTTTCTTAAATATCACGACGAAATACAAAAATGGTGGATGCAGCCAGGACGGGCACCGTATCTTACAAAAGACAGCGATATATTTGAGAATGCAGTTAATCATATTATAAAAAACCCATCGTTGAGCTCAATAAACATAATATGTATGAGCAAAATAAAACATTTAATTGATTACACATTTACTAAAGACGTGGTGAGCTCCTGGAACTTGCAGGATCAGTCGAGTACTGTCATCATCACCGAAAACAGCGGTGTCACTGTTGTTAAAATACTCCAGTATTTCAAGAATACGAATAAGGACCACGTTGTGTTAGATCTCGAATATATTGTAAATCTAGCAAAGAAAGATCGTAACGTATTGGGCACAGAGTTGAAGGATACAAATGAAGAAAAATTTATTGTTTTTGTATGCGATAAAATACAAAATTACAAAAACAAAATCAAAACATTTGAAAACATTGCGAATATTATTCTAACCAAAAAAACAATTATGATTACCAGTTCCGTGTCAGTTGAAACATTACAGAATTATTTCCCAAGAGCAGATAGTCCTGTACATGATGAAAATAGTCTGATTGATATGAGTGAAGAGTCACAGAAGAGCATCTTGGAGACTACTAGAGTGATGTTTCAAGGCGTAGAAGTAAGATTAGATTTGATAGTCAATGATAAATCAACAGCATTTGTGAAAGGAGACATTCTAAACAAAGTAATCAGTAAGGACACAATTCAACTCGGTAAACTGATTATTTCAAGAGATTATGATGAAAAAAAGCACTTCTATGTTGACAGAAATATTCATAAAACCAACGGACCTATTCTCTCACCAAAAACTCTTTACGATATAGAAGATGATGTTGTACTTGTAACAGCAGAGCCCGGGATGGGCAAGTCAACGCTACTTACTCACTTATCGCTTCAAACCAAAAAAGACCGCCCAGAAGTATGGATTGTAAGGATCAACTTATTAGAATACTCGAGAGAACTTAGCAAGTGGAAGGAAGATAAAACAACCATCGACTTAGTAGAGACTTTAAAGTTTATGTGTCAAGTTATACTCCGCATGAAACTTGGCAAAGAAAATGATGTGGCAATTTCGTTGGAGGAACAAAATAGTTTAGTGTATCTCAACGATTGTACAGGCGATCAGTCGAGTGAGTTCGAATTAAAGTTGTTTCTAAATTTTTTTAATGATGGCAAGATGATATTCCTTATTGATGGTATCGACGAAATCAGTCCGTATTATTTAAATGAGGCTATAAAATGTATAGAAGTTATCAATAAACATCCTAAAAAGCATAAAATATGGGTCACAAGCAGGCCGTATACTGAAATTGAAACTATTTTACAACAAGCTTTCGGTGTTCCTTATAAAATAGATTTTTTTTCTCGTAACACAAAGAAAGAATATTTGCATAAACTTTGCGAGTCCAATTTAAATCTGAAGAAACTTGAAAGAGCGCAACTGGAAAATGTACGTGGCTTTTTGGAGTTTATGTCTACATCATACAGAAAACTACGAGACAGAGTCTTTCTAGAATTTGATTTGCATTTATTTGAAATTTACGTCAACGCATGCTACTATTTGCTAGAAAAGTTGAAATGCTCATGGACAGATACTTTTTGGCAATTCAATGTTAGCTACGACGACTTTCTTATGATAATAGAGTTGATTCATTTTCCTTTTTATTATAATAATACTTATAGCAATCCTTTACATTTATATTTGATCGCACATTTTTTCATAACCCGTATAAAAGACGTTAGAAAATATACTAATTACAATTGGGATCAAGACGTTAATGTATTTACTTTTTACGAAGAATACATAGAAGCGAAATTAAAAAAGATACGGTTTGAAGATAAAAACAAAATGGACATTTATAATCCTGATATAATGATTGCTTACGACAAAGAACTTGCAGATTGTAAAGCAAAACATAAAAAATTGGCCGCTTATGCTATTTTCAATCAACACATTGACAAATTGTTTATTGAGAAAGACTTGCTAGATATCAAGGAGACGATAAAATGTATAGAAAAGGGAGGAGAGAAAACTGGTCTGATACGTAGTGTAGCAAACGAAATCCCAATTTTTATACACATGACATTCGCTGAATATTTTGCAGCGGAATATGTTTGTGATTTATTAAAAAATGCAAATAGAAGCGAAACTCAAATTCTCGGTATTAAATTCATAACTAAAGTGATATTTGTTCAATATAACTTATTACATGTACGACGTATTTTTGAATATAAAATGAATATTGACGATACGCTGATGAGTGTAATGGAAAATAATAAAGAAATAATATGTAGTTTGTTAATAGAGCAGGGCAAAGTAACTTCATCGCAAAACAAATATATTTGGGCGCCAGTCGTAGCTATACATGAAAAGCTTCGAAACTTCCTGTTTTTCTTTGAGTCGATTTTTCAGGAATGTATTAACGGCAGCAATCTTGAACAATTTCTAGAAACCGTTATTAAATTTGAGCTGTGTACCTATGCCTTTTATAGGTCTGATGCTATTTTTATACGTACATGTGTCACCAATATAGTCAGGAAACTCGATAGTCCTAGATTTATTTCTTTTCTGAAGGAATCACACCTCTGTAGGATGTATATAGACGTAGACGAAGCGGAAAATTGTTGTAGGTTTTGTAAATATATATCTAGAATCCCTGACTGGCGTAACAGCGGGCCTGACGTGTTAGACGAGGTTTATAGAATTTATTCATTAAATTAAAGTATGAAATTGCCGTTTTATTGTAATAGGTACATCGAATTGACATAGAGCATCGGAACTCGTATTCAAAAAACACTCGAATTTTCTAAGTATCCAAGTTTCTTGTCTAAGCTGAATAAAAAAAACAACTGAAGGTCGATAATCGAATGTTGCACATTTTTTAAAGAAGATCTTCATGGGTACCATGTTAAAAAAGTTTCACTCAAAAATCTCAAACCATGAAGGCATGGTTTGAGATTTTTGAGTGATTCGATTAAAAACACTAACATGAATTGTAATAATCGTCTCGATAAAAAAAATTTCAAGGTATTGCAAACAATCCTTGCTAAGTAATTCCATCATAAAAACATATAAAAGTTATATCAAATACATCATCTGTGAAAATTTCAACTGTCTAGCTATCACGGTTCATGAGATACAGTCTGGTGACAGACAGACAGACAGACAGACGGATCGCGCAGTCTTAGTAGTCGGGTCCCGTTTTTACCTTTGGGTATAATATAATACACGCGAATGCTAAAATAATAGTGATGACCACGCTGGCCCTTACACCTGGAACCGTCTCTGCATTGTCAGCGTTTACGACACATCGCTATTTTTCTAGAGCCGGATAGGCTGTGTGGATTTGAACGTCGTCACGGATACTTACTTTTATTGTATTTATTGAAAATTAATTATAATTCTATTCCAGTGTTTTTTTTTTAATCATTTTAAGAACCACCCCGTAACAGTGGTGTCAGAAGTGGGAAACTCAGAAATCGTTGGCTGGTATCCATTATACGATCCACGGAGTGCGTCTTGACAAACACTTTCAAACTTTTACTAACTCTTACAAACTCTATTTGGTGTGCAAATTACATACTTTGCGAATTCCGAGGAACTGTGACTGTAAGTCTTACCACGTAAGCCTGCCACCCTCTGGCCTATCGCCACCACGTTGTGCTACGTGTTCGCGTCGCATGACTTCACAACGTGATCAAGCCTGTTCGTGCTTCTTGCCTGACGGTGGTGTCAGGTCCCGCTGCCACCATCCTGCACAACTAGGCACTTACCTGGTCTACATGGTGCCGCTGCCGTCGCCGTCGGCTACGCTGCTATAAACATTGTCATAACGACACGTGTCCTCTGTTGCTTACTTTGCTGCTGCCGACGAAGTCCTGCTGCCCTGATTCCTGTTGAGCTGCGAGTGCAACATACCTGCTCTACTCAAAATCTGCGATGTCCACACTTCTTCTCGCGGTGCTACTGTGAGTCGAACATTAGATAATTTATTATTGCTAAACCTTGTCCCAAATAATATCTATATTATTCGTTTTCTTTAAAAATCCTTATTTTATCGAATATATTTACTTTCTTTTGATCGTTTGTCAACTTATGACCAAAATGACTAAAAGAAAAATCTTGCTAAGGGAACAATATCCTATTAAAATTCTTTGCGATTTTATTGAGACATACAATGGAGATCGTAAGACCTTGTCCGCATTTATAACTAATTGCCAAAATTCACTAAACCTAGCGTTCGAGAGTCAGAACAAATTGCTCTTAAAATATATCTTAACCAAATTGCGAGGCAAAGAACAAAAATTTTCTCTAAAAATCTCCCCGAAAATCGCTAAAACTTGTAAGTTTTCTAATAAACCTGGTCACTTAGAAAACGATTGCCTGAAGAAAAACCGCATTTCGGTCACAACCTCCAACTTTGTCTAACTCTAACTCTCGATATCAACAAAATTCTCAGCCGAGTCAATCAACAGACGTAGTCTGTAGATATTGCAAGAAACCGGGCTACGATATATCTTAATGCTATAGGCGCAAATACAACAATTCTGGGAAGAATAACCCTTCGATTCAACATAATGTCACGGCTTTACCCAATCATGTGGAATCGCAGGCAGAAACCGAAGAATGTGCTGACGATTTAAACTAAACAGTCGGGTGTCGTTAGCGTGCTGCACTGCGCCCGACCGTATTCAAGGCACAACAAAATCTCGCATTACAAACCCACAACGTCATTTAAATCATAATCAATCTAAATCATTTAAATCAATTGTGACCAATCGACCGGGTAACCAGCCCCAAACTAAAAGTCAACATCTAACTCATCCGGCTAATCGACAGGGTACCCAGTCCCAAACCGAAAGCCACTCAAAATCTCGTGTTGCTATGCGACAGTGTAACCAGTCCCAAACAGAAGACCAATCAAAAGTAGGGTAGGTAGGGTAGATGAATGCCCGTTGTACCGTTTGCACCATTGACCTGCACCATCAATGGTGCAGAAGAGACTAATTAGTTTCGTTTGCACCATTAATATTAATACAACTACTTCACCATGCTTTTGCCGTATGCACCTTTGACCTGCACCGTCAATGGTGCAGAAGAGACTAAATTAGTTACCTAGACTAAGTTAGAGTACCGACCCCTGAGGGACCCCGGCATTAATACTCAGTTGGTCAGACGAGCGACCATCAATAATCACCCGAATGGACCGGTCCCTCAGGAAGTCTGCAATCCAATCGCACATACCACTGGGCAGACCGAATGAAGGAAGCTTACCAATAAGGCTTTCATGCCAGACCCTATCAAAAGCCTTCGAGATGTCGAGTGAGACGGCAAGCGCTTCCCCGTGCTTCTCGATGGCCTCACTCCAGATGTGAATGGCATACGCTAGAAGATCCCCAGTTGACCGATTTTGGCGCAGCCATATTGGCGGTCACGGAGGATGTCGTTAGCTTCTAGGTATGCCAGGAGCTTGGAGTTGAGCACTCGTTCCATACTCTTGCAGAGGATGGACGTTATTGATATGGGTCTGTAGTTGGCCGGGTCAGCCCGACTGCCCTTCTTGGGCACCGGCTGAAAGATAGCTTGCTTCCAAGCATTCGGCACTTTTCCCGTCTCATACGAAAGGCGAAACAGGCGTGTCTGGATCGGAGACAGTTCAGGCGCACAGGTTCTGAGTACAATTGCCGGAATCCTATTGGGGCCACTAGCTTTGTTCACGTCAAGGTTGCGCAGCACCCTACGAACATCCTTTTGGTGGATGCGAATGTCCGACATACTCGTCTTGCATTCATCAAGAGAAGGAGGGGTCCGCGCGTCACCAGAATCCAGACGTGAAGATTCCGCAAAAAGAGAGGCAAATAAGTTTGCTTTCTCCTCAGCGGAGTGGGCCAGTGACCCGTCGGGTTTCAGCAGTGGTGGAAGTGAGGGACGGCAGTAGTTTGGTTCCACCGACTTAGCATGGGACCAAAACGCTTTACTACCCGCTGGGTAAGAAGCAAGTTTGGTCCCAATACGGCTTATGTGGTCAAACCGAGATCTTCGAATCACCTTTCTGCAGGAGTTGACAGTCCTATTGTAGGCTCTCTTCCGCTGACCCACGTCGCTTGCTTTGCGCGTCCGAGCGTCGACCCATGCCAGGTAGGGCTCATGTTTAAGCGTGTTGGCGCGCTTGCACTCGGCGCCAAACCAAGGCCGGTCAACGCTAAACATTGCTACGTCAGAGAACGGAATGTAGTACTCCATTCCCCGACGCAACACATCCGACACGGTGTCTGCGCATGAAGAAGAATCAGCCGAAGAGAAGCAAGTAGCCTGCCAAGGATAAGATGCGAAAAAAGAACGCATCCCATCCCAATCCACTGACTTGTACCGCCAAACCCTCCGAGCGCCTCTTGCGCTGGGATCGGGTGGGGAGTGGATGGATACAGACTTTACCACACAATGGTCGGAACTACCCAAAGGTGAAGATACCGAAACCGAGTAGCGGTCTGGATCTGTTGTCAGCAGAAGGTCCAAGCAATTGGCTGTGTGCGAATCAAGATCCGGCAACCTCGTTGCCCCCTGGACCAGCTAGGCGAGGTTTAACGCAAGCGCAAGCTTTCTCGTCTCGTCGCCCAGCATGATCAGTGTTCTGGTACGGGAAAAGCCAATCCTGGTGGTGGTGGGCATTGAAGTCCCCCAGTAACACTAATTGGGCGGAAGGGTACCGCTGCTGTGCTGTATCAGCCGCCTCAATAAGATACTCTGTGAGCCTGGTTGTCTCCTGATCGCCGCTGTGCGAGCGGTAGACACAGGCATAGACAATTTTATCAAGGCCTGTGTCCAGCATAACCCACAGCACAGAGAACCTAGAGTCCTCAAGGTTTCGGAGACGCCGATAGCAAGTGTCATCACGGGCGTACATGCATACACCCGCGCGTTGCTTAAAATTGTGCTCCAGGGTATACCCTGGGTATGTTAGGTACGGTACGTCTGACGGACATCTGATCTGCGTCTCCGAAAGGAAAAAGAGAGCCGGCTTATTAGTCTCTAGATGATGATGGACTGCTGCAACTCCGAGGTCTGCACTCCAACCTCTTGTTGGAGTGCAGACCTCGGATGTTAGTGAGGTGCACTTTGAGTGGGAGGGGGTGCAGCCGCTGCTCAACTTTGAACTTTTCTCTTTTTCATACTTATGCGAGTGAACTAAGGTGATGAGAAGGAAGTGAGATGGTTCCACGCTGCTAACCTTCAGACACGCACTGAAGGGACGCCATCATTGGGGACTAGGCTGGAGACTGCGAGGACGCCTGTGCCCCCCCGGGAATATCCATCGGGCCCTTCCTTCTGGTCGCCAACCAGCACGATGGCGCATTTCGGGATTTTTCGTCAGTTGGCGGGGCAGCCTTTCGTGTGGGGCTGGCACACTACTTGGGCCCCCAACTACCTGCGGTCGGCCAGCGGTGCACCGTGCCTTGGATCCCGCTACCCTCCGCGACCAGTCACCCGATACGTCCAAAATAGCGCGCGTCAGGCAGGTCTGCCTGCAATGGAAACGCCATCGCCACCCATCTCCTGAAGTGGCTACACCGAGCATCGCACCGGAACACGGCTGGGCCGCTTGGCGTTACGTCTTTGCCCGGTGGGTGGTCGCAAGCCTTCGACCGAAGCCTACCACCAGTTATTGCACCACCCAGGGACCACGTATATGGCATCATATATCATACTTTCCTACGGACGTGGATGACTCGGCCCCTAAAAATTAGTTTTGGAAATGGAAATAACATCCATGATGCTTTGATAAAGGAAACTCACTTCTTACGGCTCCGATAAAAGATTGTTCGTAGTGTAATAGTCTAGATATAACCGACTCCGACTTTGTGGAACAAAAGTTAAATTAGTTTCACTCATTGTAATTTAGTATAAGCTCCAATTTTATAATTATTGATGTAAAATGACAGAAATAAAACAAAATAATTACCTTTTCAAAACTTAAATAATATTAGAACATGCAAAGAGGAAATACTTTGAGAAAATACCTACAACCGCATTAATAGTATAGTGTCATCTCCATGGTGCAGATGAGACCATACTATTAATGCAGTTTCATTTGCACCATTAATGGGGTAAACGAAACTAATTAGTCTCTTCTGCACCATTGATGGTGCAGGTCAATGGTGCAGAAGAGACTAATGAAAAAACAAAAAAACAACGGGGATGAATGTTTAGTGTTTTTATGGCATAACAAAGTTTGCCGGGTCAGCTAGTCCCAAATAAATCTCAACGTATTTCGTCAGGAACCCCTGTCTCGTTGAGTCCTAATGTCCTACAAAATAGAATAGAATAGAAAGATGTTTATTTCCCTAGTTGATATGTTACATTATGTCCACAGGTCGATGGTGTATTCGGCCTGTGGGTGTGTCAGCTACTTACAGTCTACCTATGCTTGTCAGAGAGAGATCTATATAAGTGTCGTGTAGTGTGTGCTGTGAGCTTGTCAGTGTGTACGGAATACATTTATGTAAATTTATAATGTTCTTCTATATTGTCCTATTCTATTTACAGCTAATTACAATAAAAAAATACAATTTATGGGGACGTGGAGCGGTCGTTCGCTTGCTGAGCAGCCGACTCCTGTCTTTTTGGTACATAGTCGACTTCACCTATATTATTAGTTAGTTTCGCGAGCGACATATTCGCGAGCTGGCTGACTTACGAGATGTATCCTCCGACTGCACAACATGATTTTCTTCTTGTTTACGTCTTTTTAGTTCGCTTTTTAAGCAGGCGGGTTTTTTGATTTTTGAATTAACTTTTTTTATTTATAACTTTTTAGTTAACATATTTTTTTCGAATTAGGTACATTTAAACATATAAGTGTTATATATTTTTGAAATCGCCTCTAAAAACCCTTCATTTTGATGCTCGATGGGTATGAAAGAAAAAAAAAATTGCAACCCCCACAATATAGCGCTCAAAATCCGCCATGTTCCTTTTTTTTTAAAGGCACTTAGCTAAAAACAGTTGATCAAGACCTATCTAACGATGTCTTAATTATAAAAAACCGCCAATCACTTTGAAAGATATGAGGTAATAAAGAATATTACATACATACAAAGATACAAGATACGCGCGAAAAACATAATCCTTTCCTTGCAGCCGGGTAAAAAAACATACATGGCGTATTTTGGGCGCCATATTGTGCGGGTCCCAATTTTTTCTTCCAACTCGTCTTTGACGCGATGGTCCTGGTTTTGTAGGACAAAACCAGGAGTGCATCACTCCAATTCATGAAATTAAATCTCACAAAATCTCTCTCCCTCAAGTATTTCACAACACTGCTGTTTCAAATAAAACCCTATGCTTTCTTATCGACACTGGCGCTAGTGTTAGTATTGTTAAACTTCTAAATTTTAATTCTACGCCATCCTTATCTAGCGATAATATCAAACTCAAAGGTCTGAGTGAAGACGACCCCTGCTACTGTGGTGTTCATTCCACATGTCTTAGTTTACTTACGTTTTATAATATCTAATATATATAAATCTCCTGTCACGATGTTTGTCCGCGATGGATTCCTAAACTACATAACCGATTTTAAATTAAATTGGCACACCGTGAGCAGTCTGGTCCAACTTGAGAGATAGGGTAGGGTAGGGTAGGGTAGGGTAGGGTAGTTAGGGTAGGTAGGGTAGGGTAGTTAGGGTAGGTAGGGTAGAGTAGGTAGGGTAGGGTAGGGTAGGTAGGGTAGGGTAGGTAGGGTAGGTAGGGTAGGGTAGGTAGGGTAGGTAGGGTAGGGTAGGGTAGGGTAGGGTAGGGTAGGTAGGGTAGGTAGGGTAGGGTAGGGTAGGTAGTTAGGGTAGGGTAGGTAGGGTAGGTAGGGTAGGTAGGGTAGGTAGGGTAGGTAGGGTAGGGTAGGGTAGGTAGTTAGGGTAGGTAGGGTAGATGAATGTTTGGTGTTTTTATGGCAAAACAAAGTTTGCCGGGTCAGCTAGTATTTTATAAATTTCATCTTTATAACTTTTGAAATTGTATCATCTCATGGTTCCTATTGTTATGTATTCTTTACATTAGTAAACACCTGAAAATAACTAATTTGTAATCATAGAAATTTAAAACCCTGTCATTTTTATTGTCATGACATATGTCTATTTAATTTTCTTAAACCATAGACATAAGGTACCATGGACAATACTATTCTTAAGCTTGTTGTACATTATAATTTTCATAATAAGGGCAGCGGCAGACTGCGCCTCTGTAAACCGTTTTTATTCGTTCATGAAGACATATCGGAACGAAGAAAAACGGGCGTCACTTTTTCAGTCTTTAATCTGGACGTAGACTGAAAGTCCGTTTTCTGTTTAAAATTACCAGGTGTACTATTGTATCTAAAAACTCTTGAAAACTATATTATATACAGCCTGTGAATGTAACAAAATCTTAGAAGTGCAATAAATATAATTTATTGAGTGTGAACTTAAATATGTGCATTTTACTGGTTCATAAATTGCCTCGGTCACCGCTTCATAGTATAGGGCTAAATTGATCGGCATAATAAGCCACAGCCCGACCTCAACACTCCTATCTGCCAGTGCCAGCCTACTGTACTGCCTAACTGACTGCCTGACTATTGGTTCAGCTGCCTTGGCCATCCATCTGTGTTCCTGCCTATCTGTTCTGCTGCCTACTCTACAGCCTACCTATCCGTTCGCCTGGTTCTCCGTTATGGAGGCTGCTCACCTATCAACCTCGGGCATGCCACGACTTCCTGCCCGATCTACTGCCTGGATAACTACCCACGACGTGAGAAGCCGGACCTTCCTAGTTGCCCACGTCGTGCGAAGCCGGACCTTAATTTGTTATATATATCCTTTTTCTTAGTTTTAAATTATAGTTACCTTTATTTTAATTAACGTGGCTTACGTATAGCTCTTCTGAGCTATACGTAACGCTACACTACGAAACTGTTATGTACGGAAGAGGGGTAGCAGAATAATACAACCGGTATGTCACAAGAATGTATATTCGACTGGCGCAGCAGTCATTTGCACAAGTATGTATACCTATGAATATTATGTAGGTACCCACATAACATTCCTCCACCTTTAATCAGAACTACTTCTTATAATCTACAGCAGTTCTGTTTCGTCTCGACCGAGCGTTTGGCTCAGGTTCGATAGAGGGAACTGCCGGAATCACAAGCGCTGATGCCGGCGCTTCAGACTCCAAGGGTGCCTCCTCCACAGATACTTCGGATAGCCGCTGCCCGGAGCTCGTCGAGTGTAAGGGTATCATAAATGCGGGAACGATCTCCTCGCATGGCACATCCTCCCTCCCTCTATATTTCAGCAACTGATTAGTGTGCCTATTGATAGTATCTTCTGATGCACTCAGTTTCACTAGATACACTGCTTTTCCTATTTTCTTAATAATAATATCACGTGACCAATATTATTTTTGCTGGCTATAAAGTTTAACCAAGACTTGGTCACCTACATTAAATAAAAGTTTGCGGGTACCACGGTAATTGTTAATATGCGAACACTGTTTTTCTTTTACCACTGTGTCGAGTGCTGTGTCAGATGGCGATATGGTTTGCGGTGTCAGGAGATCTAGTCTACATCTCAAATTATGACCGAACAATACTTCAGCTGGTGATCTGTTTGTGGTCGTATGTTTTGAATTTCTGTACCTCAGTAGGAATTCTGATAGTTTTATATTTTAATCTCTCAAATTTGTACCTGATAATAAGTATGATTTAATTGCTTATTTTTTTAACGGGCCAGAAATGAGAAAGCAGGATCTTCAGGATAAAACTTTTATCCTCTTCAAATGTACACTGTAGATAAATATCAACCTTACTCGACGAGTCTTTCAAAAAAAATCCCCCTTGGCGCATTGACCGTTAAGTCCATGCGCCATCTTTCCCGCCAAAAACTCACATCCGTTAGTGTATTGACCATTTATTCAATACACCATTTTAAATTACCCGAGTGCAGACATTTGGCGGTATATTCAACAAAAATCTAAATAATCCTAATACAGACATCCGTCGGTGTATTGACCATTGAGTCAATACACCATCTATTTATATAAATAATTAATCTAACTAAATAGGTACAAATAGTACATACATACATAAACTCACGTCTTTTTCCCATGGGTGTAGGCAGAAATTACAGAACGCCACCTGCTACTATCCTTACATACTTCTTATGCTTCACTCACATTCATACATCTAGTCATAGTACAAGTAGTATTTAATAACAATAAAATGCTAACAATAGAGACAACAAAGATATTGATGCGGTTTCACAAACATTTCTATTTAGTTATAGGAACACAGCACATAGCACTACAGGAGAAACACCGGCCATGTTGCTACAACGGCTGTCATTGCGAACGCAATTATATCTACCGCGCATTAGAGGACCGTGTTCATGCGGCGCAACAACGGCAGACGGTAAATGCTAGAGGGGTAACTGGAGAACTAGCTCCACACGATACCGTATGGAATTACGCAAAAGGTGATAAGTGGCTGAAAAGTGTAATAGCGGCTAGGGCAGGCACGCGTGAATACATAGTGGATAACGGTAACGGTCAACTTACAAGAAGGCATGTAGACCACATAAAACACAGATCCCGATCATCAGGCGTTGCTTGTGCTGATAGTACCACTTTTGACATGGCTTCACCAAATCCTACACAGACTGGTGGGGATGTCATACCGACTACAGGAAGGGCGATGGATTTTAGTAGTTCACAATCGGAAAAATTAAGGCAAGCTTAAAAAATCAGAACATCCGTCGCCACCACGGGTGGATTGACCCAGACGTAATCATAGACCAGTGGCTATGATTACGTCTGGGTATACTGGCTCCTAGCCTTTGTGTTCTACCACTAGAATGTAGTAGTGCTTAGTAATATGGTACTTATTGTGTATTTAGTATTTACTGGCGTTGTCTTAAAGAAAGCCTAGTGGTGTTATTAAATATTGCAGAGTGGACGTTTTGTCAACTACCCTTAGTTATTTGTCTTATTCTTATATGTATATTTCAAGACGGCTCTTAACAGTGGAGAGACTGCAATATAGTTATAATAATAACTTAATTAACTGTTAATTAAGTGGGGAGGTGTAATGTTTTTAGTATGGTTGCACCTTAGTAATTATTAACTATAGCTTGTGTAAGATTGTCATCTGTCAGTGTGTCATTCCGAATACAAGTATCAATGGACGACACTCGCATTTTATTTGTTCCATAACCTTGCCAATATCCCTCAACAGGCTGGTATTATTATTATTTACATCACATCATCATTTTATTTTTAACTTCGCCCGCTCCTAAATTAACGGTTTCAGTGGATCACGGGAGCGATGGCCGAGTAACGAGATAGAAACTTGTGTGCAAAATTTTAGCTCAATCGGACACTGGGATTTGTGTCAAAAACTTGCAAAATTTGATTACAGAACCGGGACAGATAAGAGCCTGTAAAAACGACAGTAAGTACTTTTTTATGGTTCCGTGAACAACAAGGAACCCTTATAGTTCGCCATGTCTGTGTGTCTGTCTGTCCGTCCGTCCGCAGTTTAGCTCAAAGATTCTTATTACTAGAAAGCTCTATGGCATGGATATACTTGTCGGGTTTAGTCAATAGTACGGACGTCAAAACAAATCACAAGCACTTGTTACGTATGCCTAGGAATCCGCCGACGTTGCAGATAATATACATACATAGACCTTGTCGACAGGGCAGTAACCTTGAGCAAGAAATGCATAGCTTAGGAATTAGCAGACTTGCTGACTCAGAAATAACATTGCATCAATGTAGGAAGTTACTGACGGTGCTATCACCTCGAAACCGATGCTGCCATGACGTCAAGGAATCCATCAATGCCAAACTAATATTTAAGATCATTTCTTGCAAGAAGAACAATCGTGTAGGATGGATTCTCGTAGGCTAGTTAGTTGTAGTTAGTCTATTTAATTATTGTAACCATTCCATGTCCTAACATCGGCTTGGAATGGACAGTTTTAGGTTATCTAGTTGTAGTTAGTAGTTGTAACCACTCCATGCTCTCACACCGACCTGGAGTGGACATCCGTAGATTAATCAGTTGTAATTAACTTTATTAATTAAAGGTTATAAGTGTCATTTCGGACTTCCCAATGGTTTGCATCTATAGGACACCCTTGCTGTGACATCAAAATTTGAATTCAGTCGTGCTAATGAGATCACATGTAAAAACAATGCTAGTGAAAATGGCGGTTGAATACTTGCAAAAAAAAATACGGTGACAGTTAAAATACGATAAGTAGTGCACTTGCTGAGTAGTGCTGTGGAATTCAACCCAGAGTTCGATGGGCGAACTGTGGCGCACTACACCCGTCGGCGTCGTATGATTTTGGTCACACCAAAACTGAATACATTAGAAGTAAGCTCTTCAGCTTCGCGTCTACATGGCAGTCGATGATAACATAACGGGAGTAATTTATGGAGTCGTCGAGTTTACTGTGACTACTCACAGAAACTTAAATAATAAAAACCAGCCCGGAGCGGAGCAGCAAGGAAGCTAGCAACAACCAAGGAGCTGGACAGGTCAAGGAGGAGCTTGTGGACGTGTGGAACGATTCATACATACTGATCTTTGTGCAAACCTGGTGAGTCGTTTTCGATTTGTTATGACTGGTCAAAAGTGTGCAGTATTCAAAATTCTGGATTTTCTGGAACTCTACTATCACTGGTAATAGTCCTTAGCTGGCTAATATTGTTCGGACTTTAGAGCGATGAAGTACCGTAGTTAAGTAACTTTGATCAATATTGAACTTTGACGTCCCATATCTTTTAAATTTGTGAGTGTAAAAAAATACAAAAAATGTCTTACGATCGGTTTTTTTATTACTCTCGATTCCTGTAATAATAAGTAAAAAAATGAGGATTGATTTTGAGAAAAAAAATAAAACGTGTCTGATCAAACTTATACGTAGAATGGGGTTATTTTGATACCCCCTATTATATATTATTACGTAATTACAAAGTAACCCCAATTATAATGCCAATAAAATATTAAAAATAAAAATCTGCCAGCGGGAAAATAAATATTGTCATTTTTGTCATATGAGGTAACTTTGACCTAGTTAAAGTCATCAAATAATGAACATATCTGTATTAAAAATGTTGCAAACAAAGTTTTAGCTTAAAATCAGCCCTTCTTATTTATTTTCATTAAAACTATACGAGAACTTAAACATTGAATAGGCCCAGGTTAAAGAAATAATCTTCATAAAATCAACAAAATAAATCCTATAAAATAATGAGTCCTCATAAAATCGACAAGATACAACTTATGCAATGGTATAAAAACCATAAGGAAAGTCTTAGAAATTTACAAAAATCAAAGTTTATTTTTATATACTCGCGGCATCATCCTGAATAAAAAAATATTTATGTATTTAGCAAAAGCTTGTAAAAAAGCATATAAATATAAGGCTATATTCTCTGGGGTTAATTTGATCATTTGATCAATCTCACACCATACACCCTATCAATGACACTCCGCATTAAACAAACTCATGTCATTGTATTAATTTTGAGGTTAGAAAAACAATAATCACTGTATTGGATAATCCATCATAGGCCACATAATAGAGTTTCATTGTAACTTCACGTGATGACACGTGAAGTTTTGCAGCACAATTATTTAGCTATAAATAATGAATAACAATATATTTTGCTGTTTTAATTAAAATTTTTGGTGAATTCCCTGCGTGTCCTCAGAAATGGATTTGACAGTTCTTCATTGTTGCTAACCTAGAAAAAAACTCTCAAATTGCTTTTCATTTTACGCAATTCGTGATTATAAATGTAATAGAAGTTTCGATCAAAGTCATCCCGTGATTCAAAGTAACCCCAGATTACGGTAGCATTGCCGTACCAAACACGTGATTCTGGAAAAAAATAATACTTAATGAAATTATTATTTTGAGTTAATAGAGTTTGATTATGTCATTTCTATGTTTCTTTTTTTCAAGTTGTGGTCAAAATCTTTAGATAGTTCGGGCCTTAGTAGATATGTGGTGTCGTTAATTGTGACTTAAAATGCCACTGACGCTTTGGCATTCATTGTATTCTCTAAAGCCTACCTGAAAACTTGGGACACTGTAATGTGTGTTTCATGATTATTGTATTCTATTCTTTTATTTTTTGTATTCTAAATAAAAAAGGAATAATCAAAATCGGTTCAACTAGTAAAAATTTTTGAGTTACCAAATACCAGCTTGATGCACTAAAGTCGATCGAAAAGCGGGCCAAGAGGCTCCTCGGCGATGAGGCACTGGTTAAGTCAAAGCTCCAGAGCCTTGAACATCGTCGCCGAGTTGCCAGCTTGTCGGTTTTTTATCGGTTACATTTCGGAGAGTGTGCGATGGAATTGCATGATCTAATCCCGCCCAGCCCGTTTCATCATCGGACTACCAGACGTGCAGCGATGCGCCATCGGTACATGGTAGATATCCCACCCGTACGCACTAAACGTTTTGAGAATACTTTTATTATGCGTACAGCTAAGGAGTGCAGTTCTCTGCCGGAGTCTGTGTTTCCCGATAGCGACAATCTAGGGGTCGTAAATAGGTTACTTCAAGGCAAGCTTGCTCCACCGTCGACCACATCATCGCTTACCATCAGGCGAGATAGTGATCAAGCGCGAGCCTAATAAAATAAAGTAAAAAAAGGTGACAAAAAAAAACCGTCCAATTATTATCCTCCACCTTTTTGAAGTCGGTTAAAAACAAAGATTACAATCACCAGAGAATATTTAACTTTGTATCACTGCCAACACTAACGAATTTCAGTCTTGACGTCCTGGAAGACAAATAATTGGTCGTTTTCTTACGATGACTCGAAATTTAGAAGAGCAATAACCATACATTATTCATAGTTATTGTTAGTGTTAAGTGCCACTTCACTCTGCATGTTGCTTTTATTATTATTATTGATAGGCTCGCGCTTGGCCACTATCTCACCTGATGGTAAGCGATGATGTGGTCGACGGTGTAACATTACGTGCCTAGAAGTAATCTATTCACTCTTGACTTAAAGACTCAAGAGTGAATAGGTTACTTCTAGGCAAGCGTGTTACACCGTCTATCAGTAACTTGGCCGAATATATTAAACTCAACGTCCCTCTACTTAGCAAAAAATGTTTTGAAGTAATAAAACGAATTCGATATAATATAATGTTGCGTTTGTTGAACATCGATACAGATGAAAGATAATTTGGGAACATAAAATATCCCAGTTCCTATGAGCTGATACTAGAATTGAGCAAACTTAAAAATAAAAATCAATTTTACCTGTCAGCTAATTAAGCTGTCAGGAGCTTTGAATGCTTTGTTAGTAAACATTGTACCTTGATAGTGGCCCGTGTATATTTATTTATATTTTTATGTATGTAGGGGAGACTGTGTAATTGTCAGGAAAGGCCATTATTTGCATGGGTTCTTTTCGGGCTAGATGTTAAACAAACCAACTCCTTTGCTTTTATGTTGGGTCACAATGTAACTAATCACGTTATGTATTGGCGAAACGACATTCCACCGAGCACGTAGTTTGATCTACACGAACAATCGTATTTCTCCTTAAGTCCAGTATTATCACAAATTAACAACTCAATCCAAAACGCCATGTCCTCTCTCGAGCCACCTCAATCTCCCCTTGTTCGCGCCAAAAACTAGTGCTTGGTGTTATGTCAAGTTGACATCTCTCAGTGTCATTCGAAACCATAGCTCTCTTTAGAACGAAATCAATAAAAGCGCCGATATGTATATTAATACAAAAATGATGTAAAAAATGTTTCATAAAAAGTAGTATTAGTATTTTAAATTTAGATTTTTCCTTTTAAACTAGAGAAACAGTTGACAAAAGTGAAATTTTTGCATGATTTCAGTTTGTTTTATCCTAAAAAATAGTATGACTTCACTTAGAATGATACAAATAGTAAATGATATCGATTAGCCTTCTAAACTTAATTTTTAAAGTAATAAGTAAGCAAAGTTAAGTGGTTTGAAACCGTTTTAAACAAATTTAAAATGGGTTTTAAACCACGGAATTAGGTTTAAAACGGTTTATTTATAACTATACCCCTGATCCTCGCCGTGTATGGTTGCACGTGATCTCTGTGCCACCGTGTATGTTTTCCTGGAGTCACCTTCAATAAGGGCCCTAGTCTCTACACTACCATTGCTAAAACCTTACACCATATTTTTGCTCATTTTCAGCAATGCCCAGGTTCAGCATGGACATAGGCGGCACCCTACCGTAGTTAGTCTACTTCGAGCCTCGGGAGACGAACCGGCGCAAGCTGAACAAGGAGACCACGGTGCTCAAGAACCTGCGCCGCTACCTCACCAGGAACTCCGCCTACGGGTAGACTGGCCGACGGGATGTGCACTTGCAGGTGGGTTCTTACATTAATAGCCCAGGAAATGAGAAGAAACTAACCTATGATGCCCTGCCACTATGGTTCATGATATCTAGCCAAAGTGGCTCATGATGGCTTGCCACTATGGGCCATAAAAGCTTGCCACAGTGGCCAATGCTGGCAGAAGTGGCTCATGAAAGCTTGCCAAAGTGGTCTTTGATGGCTTGCCACTTTGGCCCATAATAGCCTGATCATGATGGCGTGCCATTAAGGTTCATGATGGCTTTGCTTACAGTAGTGCATGATGGCCGTCCATAGTGGCCCATGATGGTTTGCCACTATAGCTAAAGATGGCCTGCTCCTGGTGATGATGGGCTCCAAAAATATTCTTAGGGTCATGTCAAGCTTCATTTGAGGTAGGTACGAATATGTTAGACAGTTTCGCTAATCCATCTCTTTCCGCATTTCAGATGGACAACGTCACGATCCGCGGTCGTCGCGACACCCTCCACTTCATCCTACATCAGAAGTGGGAGCTTTCCTACAGCTGGCCCGCTTCAAGGGACGCTCTACTTTCTCTCTCGCACCTATCAAATAGCTCCAATTCTAAAACTTTATAGCTCGGCAATAATATTTCATGTACGATTTTTTGCAGGCAAGCCTGTACGATTGGTTTTGTAATTAAAATATCTTACTTATGATATCAATTTCGATTGTTTATCAGATCGGTGTAGTTACCTATATTGAAATACCTGTTCACATCTGCTTGCCAGGTAGCCATGAACAAAAATAAGTAGGCAAGCCTACCTAGGCATATTCTGTATGTTAAAAACTATCAGTTGAGATGAAATTCATTCGGTTATCAAATGAGTAAAGGTGATGAAAAAAATTTGATTTCAATTAATTCAATTTAAAATAGCTATGAAAACTTTTCGATAGGCAAGTTATCATAAGCATGTTTGTTAATAAATTACATTTGACAAAAAATATGTCTCATCCAGTTATCTGATGGGTGAAGGTCCATCTTCCACGTCTCCTCTACTATTACCCGAATATCATGAAACTTGAACATCGATATTCGAAAAAGAAATTAGTAGTCTTTTATTTGGAAATCGTTTGTATTTTTTTGTAAAACAGTTTTATCAATTAGGTATTCATTTAAATAACGTTTTATCAAAAACCCTGCCCCTGCAGATTTTTGCCTTCGGATCGCATGCTAAAAATTATGGGTCTCAGGAAGTGAAGCTGCGGGCATAATCTAGTGTTTTAACTACTGCAAGAATAAATTAATCACAAGTGGTATAGAAATAGTTTATTTAATATTTAAAGCGTATCCTTCTAATATGATATGTATGTTCCTTCTCTATATAAACGACTTACCTGAATCAATAGAGCACAAATGTGTTCTGTTTGCTGATGACACCACAATTATCATTAAATGTAAAGATCAACAAAACTATGACAATGAAATTAATCAAACATTGAATAATATTATAAAATGGTTAGATATTAACAAACTAAAGTTAAATATTGCTAAAACGAACGTACTCCACTTTAAAACATGGAAAAGTAAACCTGTCCATCTTCATGTTGCGTATAATAATATTAGCGTAAAGCAGGTACATAACACAAAGTTTCTAGGCGTAACACTTGATGAGCACTTAACATGGAAGAATCATATCGAGATACTCTGCAAGAAAATTAACCAATTTGTTTTTGCACTAAGAAAGGTCAAAAATGTAACGTCGAGAGAAACATCCATAATGGTGTATCATGCATATGTCTGTTCAGTTATTCGCTACGGCATAGTTGTATGGGGAAACTCCTCAGAAATAGATCGAATTTTCATTGCTCAAAAAAAATGTATCCGCGCATTTTTTTATATGAAATGGTCTGATTCGTGTAGGCCTATATTTAAGTCACATAACCTTTTGATAGTACCCTGCATATATATCTTTGAAATTGCCAAGTTTCTGAGATCCAATCTTGCATTATTCGAACGAAGTGATAATACAAATAAGAGGAAAGCTGCACATTTGGATTTCGAGATACCTGTGCCTAAGTTGCAACTCTTCCGAAAGAGTTGTATCTACATGGCTCCCCTAATTTATAATGCTTTAATGCAATAAATGCCGAAGTCAATTACCCAATTAACCATCAAAAAATTTTGTTCGGCACTACGAAAGTGGTTGTTGCAGGAATGTTTTTACTCAATTAATGAATTTTTTGTAAAATGTCCCTGTAAATTTTATTCTCTTGATCAGGCATCTAAATACAGGCATAAGTAATTATTTAGGTTAAGTGATAATATGTTAAATGTATTGTTTTATTTAATGATATAGTAAAAATGTAAGTATGTGTACTATATTAGATATATAATGATGAAATAATTTTTAATTTTTTTAATAATGTAATGTTATTGAAAATTTATGTAAGAATTTCATTAAATTGGAATTTAATTTTGCATGCCGTTAAAACGGTGAGACATGTAGCACTATGCAATGTTATGAAATGAACACCTCTGTAAACACCATGTTTCTAGCAAATAAATATTCTATTCTATTCTATTCTATGATCAATGTGAAAGTTTGTGAGTTAGGATGTTTGTTATCTTTACACGTAAAAACTATTACAGATTTTGATGAATTTCATACATAGAAATCATACAATATTTTTCAGTTACATATCTAATAACCCAGTTTCAGGCAATCATTATAAAAAAAACAATGTAATGTTTGATCTGGATGTGATCTATATCACAAATGCGAATTAATTGATAGCTCGATAAAGCAGTTCATATAAAGCATTTAAAACAAAAATAGGTTTTCATACAATAGAGTGTATCTTTCTTAGAGTATCCATGATTCAAAAAAGGTTAGTAAAACATACGACTATGTAAGTAAAACAAATATAAACATTAAACATACTGACACGTTAACAGTGGATCACCGTGCGACAACCCATGAGAGATGGCACTACAGTGACCCACGAACATACAGTCTAGGTGACTCGCAATCGTGCTTAGGATACTGTCGGAGCTGCCCCATACTCTGTGCACCATAAGTTTCATTCGATATCAGCGATGGCGATGGTCGAAATGCCAAAATTTAGGAGATTGGTTACGTGACATGTCGATAGCGTTTGAAAATCCCATACAATTATGACGTTTTCCAATCGCTCCGTTTTCGTCTATAGAATGTCACTTGTCTAGTCTAGAGCTTCAGGGATGCGCACGTTTTACTCATAGTTGTGTAAAAGCACGCTACATGCGCATCTGCGAACATTACCGACGCACTACAGAAGTGGGGCAGTCCCACTAGCATACCTACCGCGTTGTTATACAGGCTGCTATACATAGAGTGTTGTAGACTCAATTAATTAGTAGGGGTGATTCCTGGATACAAAAATAATAATTAGGTATATAGTCCTTCAGATAGATTTTCATAAAATATTGGGCAAGTATTTTCTGCTTTGTCATAACAAATTGACAAAGATGTATTTATTTATTCGAAATTATGTAAATAACACTTTAACAGCTAAAACGCCAATGCAACATTACTACCATTAAAATGCAATCAAATATTACAATTAAAAAATCAATTAAAATACAATAAGCTTACAGTAATAAAAACAATTAAAATCCAATGAACTTACAGTAATAAATACAATTAAAATCCAATTAAAAATACCATTAAAATACAATTAAAAATGCAATCAAATATTACAATTAAAAACCAATTAAAATACAATCAACATAAATCATAACTAATAAATACAATTAAAATCCAATTAACATACAATGAAACTAAAAATTAAAATACAATTCAATACTAATACAATAAAGTGCATCAAAGTTCTGGAGTTCAGGGGGGTGACCATAAACTCTTAGAGTTATGGATATGGAAGGATATTTTGAGATCGCGTAATTGGCAGATGTATACAAGTTATATACATCTGTCTTTTACACACACTGAATATAACCTTACTCTGAGAGCTTATGGTCACCCCCCAGGCTTGTGACTGTATCATCGTTATTTTTTGTTTACGCGACAAAAGAAAAATACTAAATTTTATACTAAAAACTAATTTTTAGTTATCATCCTTATTAGACTTTACTTCAACAACTACAGAAATTTTTATATTTCCGTCTGGTGAGTAGTGCGTAGAATTAGTGGTAATAGGCTCAATTTTATTAGTTTTACGTCCAGAAATCTCGTGACTACCAACACATTGACAAGCTGGTTCAACCTTCTCGTTTACGGAACCGTCACCATTATTTGGACGTACTGGAACATCACACCTTTCACCTTCGTACTCTCCTATGCATTCACAGACTGCCTCATCCTCCTCGTTTAAAGAACAGCTGCCATTGTTCAAGCAGTAACCGTAACACAGGTTCACTTCACAACGTTCCCCGGTATAGCCAACATTACATCTGAAATAGATAAATTGTGAAGTACCTATACCAAAATAAATGAAATAAGATAGCCAAAAAGGGTTTATAGTATGTTTCACCTGCATTTAGGGAGTCCATCTTCAGTGGTACTACAGTTGCCTTGCAAACAATAGTTCTCACACACGGACACGTTGCATCGCTCACTGGTATACCCAGACGTGCATTTGCAAAAAGATTGATCAATAACTTTTATACCATTAACGGACAGACCTACATATTTTCTAGCAATTTTTAATAAGTCGTTGGTATCATAGTCAAGTTCCTGATTGCATTCCGAAATCCCCTGAAATTGATCTTTCAATTTGTAATTGGCCACCATACCGAAGACGTTTTTAGAATGAACCTGAAAGATCTCCTCGTAAGTATTGTGTGATAACGGCTTTGATGTTCTCAAAACTCGCTTGTAACCACAGGATATGCACCAGTTCTCTGTGAAGACGAATTCTCTTGAAAACAGTATGGTATTTGGGAAAACATACGGGACATTATCATCAGGTAATATAGTAAAGCTGATTAATGACACCATGTTTTTTCCATTCAAATCGGCACTATAAATATAGTATTCTGCTCTTGTCTTTGGCATGTACCAGTATATTTTCCGTGTTTGCTGTTCAATAACCAAGCCGTGTAGGTGCAATTGGTTTTGTTTAATAACAACTTGTCTATCTGCTCCATTAAATCGCGCTCTCTCTATTGTGGAGGTCCAAAGGTTTGAAGAGGTCCAGTAAACATATCTGCAAATTAAAAACCATGAGTTCTTATCCCAATCCAGAACAGATTCTTTGAAATTATAAATCAGACTGGTATGGTCCTGCGCTATGCGCATGTTATGAATTAGTATTCAAAGAAATTAATACAAATATGAATTAGTATTCAAAGTAATTAATACAAATATGAATTTATGAAGAGAGATAGGTAAGCCAAAGAATAGATGGATGGATTGTGTGAGAAGTAATTTTAAAGAAAAAGGAGTCAGTGATAGCGTGACGGATGACAGACAGGCATGGGAGAAGAAAACGAGTTACACCGACTCCAAGTAACATGGGACATGGGCAGGAAGATGATGATAAGTTATCAAACTGTTGTTAGTAACGTACCCCCGACAACTATCCACGGCGATATCCGTGGGGATATCGCCGTCATCCATCTTAAAAAGAAGATTGCCATGAACATTGTTTATGGTCCCAGTTTTAAATGAAAACCAATTAATGCTCCTTTCCTTAATGTCTGTAAAGAACAGTAATTCTGTGACAGGGTCGAAGGCCAGGCCCTGGATGCTTCTACCGCTCCTTTCTATGTAGCATTTGTATTCTATAGAAGTTATGTTGTAACCACATATGGCGTCGTTGTCTTTCTGTGTGTCGACGTACAGCAGCATATTATGAACTTCGTCATAAGCTAACGCAGTCAAGTTTTGGGAGTCCAAACGCACGGTGTCTGTTTTTTTTCCATCGTCATCGTAAAATTCTAGTCGATCTCCAGCTGTTACGGCGATATCTGAAAAAACATAGGTAATTATTTTAGACTCATCAGTCTCGTTGACGCAAACGTGAGTGGACCTGCGTGGGTCCTGGGTTTGATTCCTAGGTCGAGCAAAAAGTGTTTTTGGGTTTGTCCATTAAGAATTTCTCACTGGCAACTCATGATTATTCATTTTGGTTCTTACTTTTCAGGACGGGATTTTTTTGCTGTCCGGTTTCAGTTTTCAGGTACCCCCGTATCCGAAGGGTCCAAACCAAGCTATGCCTGTAGTAAGCCCTGTCACTCACGTGTCTGTATGTATGTCCGTCTGTCTGTCTGCCCGTCGTCTCTCACACAATTTTGTTCCGAAGAATTTTTTAACTTCCCATTGACCTATGAACTTGAAATTAAGTGATAATGTTTACATTTTACTAACAAACACCAAATATTGAAAATCTGATTTTTGCTTTGGTGCGGAATCCTAAATGTGCGAACTTGCGAAGTCCAACCCGCACTTGGCCGGTTTTTTCTATGTTGTAACTGTTTAAAATCCTTCAATACACACAAACAAAATAATTATTTACGTAGACTATATACAACTATGTACAATTTATATCTAAAACATTAGATTAAGTATATAAAAAACTACATAGTATAAAATATGGAGGGTGTTGTAGTTTTGCGCAGTTTTGTATCATTCGAACATTAAAATAAAACATTCACAGGTTTCTTTATTATAATTAAATCGAAAGGTATCTGGAAATACTTAACTTTTATTACTAATTACTGAGCAAACATAATCACTATTTACTTAATTAACAAAAAAAACCGGCCAAGTGCGAGTCGGACTCGCACACGAAGGGTTCCGTACCATTATCGCAAAACACTGCAAAAAAATCACGTTTGTTGTATGGGAGCCCCCCTTAATTTATTTTATTTTAATTTAATAATTATTATTTTTTTCAAGAGAATTATACAACTAAATATTCTGTGAATATTTCAAGCGTCTACCTGTTGCCGTTATTAATATCGAGCA
This sequence comes from Anorthoa munda, assembly GCA_945859665.1. Classification (NCBI taxonomy): domain Eukaryota; kingdom Metazoa; phylum Arthropoda; class Insecta; order Lepidoptera; family Noctuidae; genus Anorthoa; species Anorthoa munda. The sequence continues at coordinate 1,754,335 of OX243919.1, read as the reverse complement.
GAAAACGGCAAAAATATCACGTTTGTTGTATGGGAGCCCCCCTTAAATATTAATTTTATATTGTTTTTAGTATTTGTTGTTATAGCGGCAACAGGAATACATCATCTGTGAAAATTTCAACTGTCTAACTATCACGGTTCATGAGATACAGCCTGGTGACAGACAGACAGACAGACAGACAGACAGACAGACAGACAGACAGACAGACAGACAGACAGACAGACAGACAGACAGACAGACAGACAGACAGACAGACAGACAGACAGACAGACAGACAGACAGACAGACAGACAGACAGACAGACAGACAGACAGACAGACAGACAGACAGACAGACAGACAGACAGACAGACAGACAGACAGACAGACAGACAGACAGACAGACAGACAGACAGACAGACAGACAGACAGACAGACAGACAGACAGACAGACAGACAGACAGACAGACAGACAGACAGACAGACAGACAGACAGACAGACAGACAGACAGACAGACAGACAGACAGACAGACAGACAGACAGACAGACAGACAGACAGACAGACAGACAGACAGACAGACAGACAGACAGACAGACAGACAGACAGACAGACAGACAGACAGACAGACAGACAGACAGACAGACAGACAGACAGACAGACAGACAGACAGACAGACAGACAGACAGACAGACAGACAGACAGACAGACAGACAGACAGACAGACAGACAGACAGACAGACAGACAGACAGACAGACAGACAGACAGACAGACAGACAGACAGACAGACAGACAGACAGACAGACAGACAGACAGACAGACAGACAGACAGACAGACAGACAGACAGACAGACAGACAGACAGACAGACAGACAGACAGACAGACAGACAGACAGACAGACAGACAGACAGACAGACAGACAGACAGACAGACAGACAGACAGACAGACAGACAGACAGACAGACAGACAGACAGACAGACAGACAGACAGACAGACAGACAGACAGACAGACAGACAGACAGACAGACAGACAGACAGACAGACAGACAGACAGACAGACAGACAGACAGACAGACAGACAGACAGACAGACAGACAGACAGACAGACAGACAGACAGACAGACAGACAGACAGACAGACAGACAGACAGACAGACAGACAGACAGACAGACAGACAGACAGAACCTAAATAATCAGTAACTACACCTAAAAAAGTTTAAATTTTTTATATTGATGTATGGGGGCAACAGTTTCCGAAAGGCAAAGTTAATTTTGTCCCTTCGTTAGAGCAATGTTAGGTGCTTTCATTGTTTATGAAAGTAAGTGATGTCACCTATTTAATTTGGTAAATTTAGCTGTTTATACAGAACCCTAAGTGCGCGAGTCGGACTCGCACTTGGTCGGTTTTTACCAAAGATGCGGGTGGTTCCATAGACGGAAAGCAAATTTATTTATTCATTAATTAAACAAATACAAAGGCGGACTTAATGGCTAAGGCATTTTCTACCACTCGACTTTAGGGTGGTGCAGACATAAAACATGGCAGGTGCAACTAAATGAAAGAAAACGTAGAAAAAAAAAATTACAGATATATACTTAGATACATACATACATAAACAATGTCATTGAGAAACGGAATCCAACAAACTAACTGAGTGAAGATTCTGTATTTTTTTTGCGAATTTGCTCACGTGCCTTCATTTTGAAGGAGTACCAACTGCTTGCCATCCTGATGTTCTGAGGGAGCGCATTCCAAAGGGAGATTGTCTTGACAAAGAAGGAAGAATGGATAAACCCAGAGCGGTGAGAGGGACATTGTAGAAGACGATTATTGGTAGAACGAATATTTTTACTATGGCCAGAACAAAGGAATTGAATATATGAAGTCAGATAAGAAGAAGTGGGTTTATCAATAAATGAAAACAGGTTAGTCAAGGCCCTCAGCGCCCTACGCTGACGAATGGGTAACCATTTTAGTAGTGATCGATGGCGTATACATGATCATACTTACGGAAGTTGAAGACAAATCGAATGCAGTTATTTAGAACGCGGTCAAGTTTATTGATTAGATCTGCATTCAGGTCATTGTAGCATACATCACCATAGTCAGTTATCGGAAAGATTAGAAACTGTACGAGCATGGCTTTTATGTGAGCTGGAAGAAGATTTTTTTAATCGATTCAAGGAACGTAACGTTCCGGTGACCTTTAGGCAATCAAGGCAAGTGTCGACGAGCAGACCAAGATCCTTAATGTCGGAGCCAAACGGGTGCAACAGTTAATCCATCAAGCTTTTTCAAGCTATAGAGTCTCTCAAATATGATAGTCTGACACTTAGCAGGGTTAACTGCCACTCCGAATCGGTCTAACTAGAATATAATAAAAAAAAAAAATTGCAAATGCAATAAAAATATTAAAAAAAACTTACCCCAAGAGTGTACTAGCCCGACGAACAGTGCTACCAAAAGTACACTCTGCGATCTCCACATTGTATTTTTCAGAGTAGACATTGTTTCACAAGAGGAAGATGTGTCCACCACAGAATATGAAACAGTACTGGTCCACCCTCAATGTACGCTCTTTAAATAGTACATATCGTTGCTTTTTCCTCAAAAATAAAAACATTGTATTTTAAGTGATAAGAGACCCCTTGATAAAAGATTACATTAATAGGTTATTTCATCATTCAGATAATTTGAACCAGATATTGAACGCTGCGTCACAGCCAGGAAGCCCCATAGCTTAGATCATATAAATAACGTAGCCAAATCGGATGTAGACCTATACAATTTTGAGTTCCTGGGAATGATGGACCTTTAGTTGACTTTGTTGGCAAGTTACCTCACGGAAAGAATACAATGTGTGAAACTTTACAAGTAATGACGCCTCAGTTCTTTTCGGGGTTCTAAAAGGTAGCATCTTGGGCCCAACTTTATCCTTTGCCTACATCAACGATCTCTGTCAATAAAATTTTCCAAAGGCTAAAATTTTCACGTTTGCTGACGATACGGCGTTACTTTTTATCAACACGCTTTTATTAGCTTGGTATGTATGTATCTATGAATCTATGTAAAGGAATCTTTCAACGTGATTTCACCCCAAAATCAAAAATCAAAATCAAATGTTTTTTATTTCACATAGGCCTACATGGGCACTTATAAAACGTCGACAAAAGGTGCACGGTTCGGGTTGGTCGTTTCCTATGGAGAAGAACCGGCAAGAAACTCCACGGTTACTCTTTTAAAAAAATTGGTTTGTTTTTACAATATTTCCATGTTACAGTATTAGTGCTTAGATATGGGGGGACAACGTAGGCCCGACAATAAGTCGTAAGAAACTAAAAAAAAATTGTATAAACGAGAGAGTTAACAAATGAATTAAAAAATCTAGAAGGCCTACAATGTTCACACATTCATAAAACAATCAGTAAAATAATCTATACAAAGGAAAAAATAAATAAAAATATATAACAAGACTAAATTTAACATGTGGCACAAATGTTGTTATCAGTGCTGTAGCTATTCATAGCAAAGGGCTATAAAGATTATTGAAATCATTTTAAAAAGTCTAATTAAAAGAAGGAAAAAAAGTAAAAATGATATTGAGAATAGTTAGAGACATCCACATATTTGTGCCGTTTATGAGTTACCAGGGAAGCCGCATGCGCAGAAGGAGCTAAAATTTTTATCTTCAACGTAGTCCTTGATTTTATAATATGCTTTTTTAATAAGGACACGTTTGATGTAGTTTTTGAACTTTCCATCAGTCAATTCTATAACTGACTTTGGCAACTTGTTATAAAAGCGTATACTGTTTATAAGAAAAGACTTGCTAGTTTTCGTTAATCTGAATTTGGGTATTACAATTTCATGCTTCATCATCAGCCCATAGCAGTCCACTGCTGGACATAGGCCTCTCCAATTGCACGCCATTTGGTTCGATTTTCGGCAACTGTCATCCAGCTGTTACCAGCCACCCTGCGAAGATCGTCGCTCCACCTAGCCTGAGGGCGCCCTACCTTACGTTTACCAGTTCGCGGCCTCCACTCAAGAACACGTTTACCCCAACGGTCATCGGTTCTACGACTTATATGGCCGGCCCATTGCCACTTCAGCTTACTTATTCTGTGAGCTATGTCGACAACTTTGGTTCTCTGCCGGATCACCTCATTTCTGATTCGATCCCTTAGAGAGACTCCGAGCATAGCCCTTTCCATAGCTCGCTGAGCAACTTTGAACTGATGGACCAGCCGTATTGTGAGTGTCCACGTCTCGGCACCATAACAGGTAGGACGCACTGGTTGAAGACTTTAGTCTTCAGGCTTTGCGGGATGCGCGACGAGAAGACTCGACGAAGTTTTCCAAACGCTGCCCAGCCCAGCTGTATTCTTCTGCTAGCCTCCTTCTCAAAGTTTTTCTTATCAAACTGCAAAGTTTGCCCGAGGTAAACGTATTCTTGAACAACTTTGAGAGCACCGCCATTGACCACAATCGATCCCGGTGTGACGTGTGAATTAAACATAACCTGGGTTTTATCCAAGTTCATCCGGAGACCGATGCGTGCAGAAGAATCAGCTAGGCCATCCAGCATCTGCTGCAAGTCGTGCAGCGACTCTGCCATTATGACGATGTCATCCGCAAATCTTAGGTGTGAGATGTACTCGCCGTTTATGTTAATGCCACGTCCTTCCCAGTCCAGCGTCTTAAACACATCCTCCACTGCGTTACTAAACAATTTCGGGGAAATTACGTCCCCTTGTCTAACTCCTCGACGCAGTGAGATATGCCTAGTTTGCCGGTCTTGACTTTGAACGGTCATTGTTGCGTTTTCATAAAGACATCTTAGCACTTGGATGTATCGCCAGTCAACTTGGCATCGCTGCATAGACTCCAAAACAGACCAGGTTTCGATGGAGTCAAAAGCCTTCTCATAGTCCACAAAAGCAAAACACAGGGGCCGTTTATACTCTTCGGACTTTTGTATAATTTTCCGCACTGTGTGGATGTGGTCTATGGTGCTGTATCCTCCTCGGAACCCAGCCTGCTCCGGTGGCTGAAACTCGTCGAGTCTTCGCGCTAGACGATTCGTGACGACTCTCGAAAACAACTTATAAACGTGACTAAGAAGCGAAATGGGTCTGTAATTCTTCAAAAGGGTCTTGTCACCCTTTTTGAAGAAAAGAACGACCACGCTCCTCTGCCACGCCAGTGGAGTTCTCCCAGAGAACAGGACAGAGTTAAAGAGCTCCCCAAGCTCCTTTAATACGGGGCGTCCTCCCGCTTTCAGAAGCTCGGTTATAATCCCGTCCTCACCCGGGGCTTTTCCATTTTTAAGCTGTTTGAAAGCCGCCTCGATTTCATGCTTACTGCGTGTATTTAAATTATGGAAATCGCTTCTAGTTTTGAAAAGCCCTCGATTTTTGCGGACATACAAAATACATTCCAATATATAAAGAGAAGGTAGAGTCAATATATCGATCTCTTTAAATTTTTCTCTGAGGGACTCTCGTGGACTCATTTTATAGATTATATTTGTAAGATGAAAATTGAGTCAAAGTCTGCTGCTGATCCCCACAGCAGAATGCCATAAGACATAATACTGTGGAAATAAGCATAGTATACTAACCTAGCTGTGGCTACATCGGTTAACTGCCTTATTTTCCTTACTGCATATGCAGCTGAACTTAACAGACCCGAAAGAGTTCTAATGTGCACGCCCCACTGCAATTTTGAATCGATAGTAATCCCTAAGAATACAGTTTTCTTTATAACTTCAAGATTTTTGCCGTCTAGATTTAAATTTAAGTCACGTTGTGGTACATTTGGTAAAGAGAACTTCAGACATTTTGTTTTTTTCGCATTCAGTAAAAGATTGTTAGCTGCGAACCCCCTTCAAAACGTCGGATTGGTTTGAAACTTTGCATACTTATCAAGGACCAATGACAATGCAATAGTTTAAATAGTTTGTCCCATTCTCCTTACCAAGATCTTCAGGATTATCGATTGAACTAAAAAGTTAAAATGAAATAATAGTTTCTAAAAAACAACAAAAAAAAAACTATTATTTTAGGAAAGATACATGGGGTGACGTTTTTTCGAGCGCACAAGCAAGTTTTAATTGAGAAATTATAAGTCAAGCCACACATTTCTTTATTGACCACGTGATCAAACTTCTCATTTTATAACTAAGCAACGGGAAAATGAGATAGCCTCTAATAAACTAATTCGTCTTTTTTACAACGCCAACTAAATCTTCTAATCTAAACATATAAAAGAAGAAAGTGACTGACAGACTGACTGACTGACTGACTCACTCACTCACTTACCATCAACGCACAGGCCAAACGGCTGAAGCTTCAATCATGAAACTTGGCACGTAGGTTCCTTTGGTAGTGTAGGTGAGCACTAAGAAAGGATTTTTGGAAATTCCACCCCTAAGGGCTTGAAATAGGGGATGAAAGTTTGTATGAAAATCCGTCAGTTTTAAAGTCAGGATCTTCATATTTTGGGTTTAGGCTGAAGATTAAAAAATAAATTACACGTATCTCAGCGATTTTGAAGATTTCACACCCACGAGGGTGAAATCGTCTAGAGACTTGAAATTTTGCAAATATATACTTTATACTGTGCAGGCATCCACTAAGAAAGGTTTTTTGTGAATTCCACCCCTAAGGGGGTGAAATGGGGATGAAAGTCTGTGTGAAAGTCGGCCAGTTTTGAAGTTAGGATCTTCGAATTTTGGATCTGGGCTGAAGATTAAAATCTAACGCAAATTATGTTTTTTTGGGAATTCCGTCCTTGGGGGGGCGGATCATGGGGGATGAAATGTTGTGTACAAAAGTCCTTCATTTACAAAGGAAAAATTATTAAAAATACTTTTAAGTCTTTAAAGTCTGTTGGTAACTATAAAATGGCTCAACACATAAATATAGGAATTAAATAGGGACGGGAAAATCTGCTTCGCCATGACAATTAATAAGGCTCAAGAACAAACTTTGAAGTATGCTGGTGTAGATTTGAGGGAGAATTGCTTTGTCCATGGACAGTTCTATGTAGCGTGTTCACGTGTTAGCTCATCAAATAGTCAGGTGATATTGGCGTCAACATCTAAAATGGTTTAAAATGTTATTTCTAAGGAAATACTTTAATTTAATAACTTACTTATGCTTATGATTACTTATTATTAGTCATGGATAAACACAGAAATAGTGAAGGGATAGGGACGGGACAAGGATAGAGCGTATTGATGATAAAGTAGGTAAGTATGAGTCTGTCTTAAGAAACACTTTCGCATTACATTATTTTTTACTTTTTCTCTACATAATGTTAAAATATGATAAGGACAAGCATGTAGTCTACGCGTGCGAAGCCGCGGGCAACAGCTAGTCTAAACATAAGAAGAAAGTGACTGACTGACTGACTGACTCACTCACTTACCATCAACGCACAGGCCAAACGGCTGAAGCTTCAATCATGAAACTTGGCACGTAGGTTCCTTTGGTAGTGTAGGTGAGCACTAAGAAAGGATTTTTGGAAATTCCACCCCTAAGGGCGTGAAATAGAGGATGAAAGTTTGTATGAAAATCCGTCAGTTTTAAAGTCAGGATCTTCATATTTTGGGTTTAGGCTGAATATTAAAAAATAACTTACACGTGTCTCAGCGATTTTGAAGATTCCACCCCCATGAGGGTGAAATCGTCTAGAGACTTAAAATTTTGCAAATAGATACTTTATACTGTGCAGGCATCCACTATGAAAGAATTTTTGTGAATTCCACCCCTAAGGGGGTGAAATAGGGGATGAAAGTTTGTATGAAAGTCGGCCAGTTTTGAAGTTAGGATCTTCGAATATTAATTGGGTTTGGGCTGAAGATTAAAATCAAACGCAAATTAAGGTTTTTTGGGAATTCCATCCTTGTAGGGGCGGATCATGGGGCATGAAATGTCATGTACAAAAGTCCTTCTTTTACAAAGGAAAAATTATTAATAATACTTCCAAGTCTTTAAAGTCTGTTCGTAACTATAATCTTCTATCTATCTAAACATATAAAAGAAAATAGTGACTGACTGACTGACTGACTCACTCACTGACCATCAACGCACAGGCCAAACGGCTGAAGCTTTAATCATGAAACTTGGCACGTAGGTTCCTTTGGTAGTGTAGGTGAGCACTAAGAAAGGATTTTTGGAAATTCCACCCCTAAGGGCGTGAAATAGGGGAGTTAAGTTTGTATGAAAATCCGTCAGTTTTAAAGTCAGGATCTTCATATTTTGTGTTTTGGCTGAAGATTAAAAAATAATTTACACGTGTCTCAGCGATTTTGAAGATTCCACCCCCATGAGGGTGAAATCGTCTAGAGACTTGACATTTTGCAAATAGATACTTTATACTGTGCAGGTATCAACTAAGAAAGGTTTTTTGTGAATTCCACCCCTAAGGGGGTGAAATAGGGGATGAAAGTCTGTGTGAAAGTCGGCTAGTTTTGAAGTTAGGATCTTCGAATTTTGGATCTGGGCTGAAGATTAAAATCTAACGCAAATAATGTTTTTTTGGGAATTCCGTCCTTGAGGGGGCGGATCATGGGGGATGAAATGTTGTGTACAAAAGTCCTTCTTTTACAAAGGAAAAATTATTAAAAATACTTTTAAGTCTTTAAAGTCTGTTGATAACTATAATCTTCTATCTTTATCTATCTTCTTATTTATACATATAAATGAAGAAAGTGACTGACTGACTGACCTACTCACTGACTTTCAGTGAGTAGGTCAGTCACAGCCCAAACGGTTGAAGCTTCAATTATGAAACTTGGCACGTAGGTTCCTTTGGTATTGTAGGTTAACACTAAGAAAGGATTTTTGGAAATTCCACCCCTCATCATCATCATCATCATCATTTCAGCCGAATGACGTCCACTGCTGGACATAGGCCTCCCCCAGGCGTGGCCACATTGACCGATCCCGTGCGTCTCGCATCCAGCGCCTTCCCGCAACCTTAACCAGGTCATCGGTCCACGTAGTGGGAGGCCTTCCATCGTATAGTCTTCCGGTATGCGGTCGCCACTCCAGAACTTTTCGGCACATCGGCCATCCGTTCTGCGAGCAATGTGCCCTGCCCACTGCCACTTAAGTTTGGCAATTCTTCGGGTTATATCGGTAACTTTGGTTCTCCTGCGGATATCATCATTTCTGACGTAATCACGCAAAGAAATTCCGAGCATAGCCCTCTCCATTGCCCTTTGGGTGACTTTAAGCTTTCTGATAAGGCCCATCGTGAGCGATCACGTCTCGGTCCCACAGGTGATCACTGGCAACACATACAAGTCATAGACTTTTGTCTTGAGACAATGTGGTAAATTGGACGAGAAGATACGCCGCCCAGCCGAGTCGGATTCGACGGTTGACCTCTTTCTCGAAGTTGGACCTACCCAACTGGACCGTTTGTCCCAGATAGACATAATCATCTACAACTTCGAGTATAGAGTCTCCGATCTTGATAGGAGTGAGTGTTACATAGGCATTCATCATGACCTTGGTATTGCCCATGTTCATTTTAAGCCCCACTCTTTCTTCTTAGCCATGTCTACGAGTTGTTTTCAAGAGTCATCACGAATCGTCTCGCGCGCAGGTTAGACGATTTCCAGCCTCCCGAACAAACCGGATTCCGAAAAGGCTTTAGCACCGTAGACCACATAAATACGCTGCGGCAGGTCATACAGAAGACCGAAGAGCTATTTAGCGTTTGTGGATTACGAGAAAGCCTTCGATTCGATCGAGACTTGAGCTGTATTGCAATCTCTCCAACGGTGCCAGATCGACTACCGGTACATTGAGGTGTTGAAGTGTTTGTACAAAAACGCCACCATGTCAGTCCGTCTTCAGGATCAGACCTCGAAACCAATCCTTCTCCAGCGCAGAATGAGACAGGGAGACGTCATTTCTCCGAAACTGTTCACTGATGCACTGGAGGATGTCTAAAAGGTTCTGGATTGGAATTCCACCCCTAAGGGCGTGAAATAGGGGCTGAAAGTTTGTATGAAAATCCGTCAGTTTTAAAGTCAGGGTCTTCATATTTTGGGGTAAGGCTGAAGGTTAAAAAATAATTTACACGTGTCTCAGCGATTTTGAAGATCCCATTAGGGGGGAAAAGGGGGATAAAGTCATGGGAATAATGAAATCGTCTAGACTTGAAATTTTGCACATAGATACTTTATACTGTGCAGCAGGTATCCACTAAGAAAGGATTTTTGTGAATTCCACCCCTAAGGGGGTGAAATAGGGGATGAAAATTTGTATGAAAGTCGGTCTTTATGCTTACTTTTTATTAGTCATGGATAACACAGAAATAGTGAAGGGATAGGGACGGGACAAGGATAGAGCGTATTGATGATAAAGTAGGTAAGTATAAGTCTGTCCTAAGAAACACTACATACACAACCTAAATTTGGCAGGTGACATACTACTTTATGCTGATGATACAAGCCTATTTTTATTTGGAAACAATATCGAAGAGGTCATCAAACAAGCCCAACAAGATTTAAACACTCTCTCTAGATGATTCCAAGACAATTTGCTTATGGTTAATACCTCTAAAACAAACTATATTTTTTTGAGTGCTAGGAACAAAAACGTCGCAAACAACTCAAATCTATACATAAATAATGAACCTATAACCCAAGTTTCTTCAGAGAAGTATCTTGGTCTCCATCTAGATAAACATCTGACATGGCAGACCCATCTAGATAAATTATATCAAGACTATCTTCTAGGACTATCTTTTAGGTATCCCATTTTATTCTATGTATGAACCCCTTGCTACTAAACTTTTTTAAAGTGACTTATAAATTTAAAACTCAACTGCGACACTCAAGTCACGACCAATTTAATTTTCGAATCATAATTATAGCCTTCGAAAGTACGTCGAGTTTAACAAAAGCATTGAAAAAAAATTGTGTATCTACTAACTTACTTATTTACGAGTACCTCCTTCTTCATAAGTAATTCTTATATTTAGTTTTATGATTACCTTGTATTTCTCATTTTAAGTGAATTGTATTATTTTTGAGAAATTAATGTCTACCGTAACTCAGCATTTTTTCGGGGTTCAAACTTCAAACGCAGCGCATGTGCAGCGCCACCTATGTACCGGTACCGGGAACTGCATATGGATGTGTGTGTGTATGTATGTATGGATGTAATATGTGTGTGTATACGTATTAGGGGTTAAAGTATGAAATTGCCGATTTATACTGAAAAATTGAAATTAGTTTTTATTTTTAATTTAACATATTTATTTAATCAAAATTACCTAATTAACCATTAGTATCTATACATTGCTGCCATCTAATAGGAAAGTCATTTATGCCTTTGCAATGTATCTCTGGTGATCTAGATTCGACAAACTGTGAAAGCATTTTGTACTGCCTCCTGAGAAGAAAACTTTTAATTATGTAGAAAATTGTCCAAATCACGAAAAAAATGGTAGGCCGTTGGAGCAATGTCTGGCGAGTACGGAGGGTGACGAATGGTTTCTAATTGCAGTTCCTTTAGAGTTAATTGACCTGGGATCAGGCATTGCATTTTCATCACATGTCACAATTCGATCCAATATTCCTTCATTTCTGTATCGATTCAACAAGGCAACACAAGATTCAACACGCGTTTCCTTCTGCAGATCAGTCAAATCACCCATTTTAATACTTTTTTATGTTATTGATTTGACGCAAATGAGTCAATATTGTTGGTAAGGTAACGTTAAACCGTGCCACTAATTCCTGGGTAGTTTGGCTCGGATCGACTTCCACCATCTCTTTCAATTCATTGTTATTCACCTGTGTGGGCACTCTTCCACGTGGTTCGTTCTACAAATCAAAGTTTCCATCACGAAAGCGTTTAAACCTAAATCGCACGGTGCGTTCATTAGCAGTCCCCTCTCCAAACGTAACATTGATATTGTGAGCTGTTTCTGCTGCGTTAGTTCCGCGTCGGCACTCGTATTCAAAAATCACTCGAAATTTCCAAGTATCCATGTTTCTTGTCTAAGCTGAATAAAAAAAACAACTGAAAGTCGATAATCGAATGTTGCACATTTTTTTTAAAAAGATCTTCATAGGTACCATGTGAAAAAAGTTTCACTCAAAAATCTCAAACCATGGAGGTTCTAAGTCAATTCGAAGTACCTATTACAATAAAACGGCAATTTCATACTTTAGAAACATGATTGTGTGGTTTTGGTTGGTGAATTTTATCGAAAATAAAATAATGAAAAAACAAATACATTTTTTGTATATTTATTAAGTATTATCTCGTGGCTAAATAATAACAGCCACACGGGTCAACCTTCAAGGTTAAGCAATGCTTGACGAGGTCGGTCCGTGGATGGGTGACCATTTCAACATACCGAGTTTCCTCCGTGCCTTGGAAAGCACGTTAAGCCGTTGGTCCCGGCTGTCATTTGAAGATCTTTGACAGTCGTTACGAGTAGTCAGAAACTTGAGATCTGACACCAGTCTAGCTAAGGGGTATCGTGTTACCTAGTTACTGGGTTGTGGAGGTCAGATAGGCAGTCGCTCCATGTACAACACTGGTAGCTAGCTGAATCCAGTAAGACTGGAAGCCGACCCCAACATAGTTGAGAAAAGACTAGGCAGATTGATTGTATATTTATTTTAAAAAAACACAGAACGAATAAATTCGAGCGTTTTTAGTATCAGTATCAGCACAATAAAGCAGAAAAGAAAAATTTTGGTTTACAAAAATGCAATTTTTGTTTTGGTATTTCATTTTTATCAATTATTCATTTAAATAATGTTTTATCAGAAACCCAGATTCCTGCAGATTTTTCCATTGGAATCTCATACTATATGTATGAACTCTTTACAATTTCTATGTGTAGAAGTTCCGGATGATGTTATTATGTTTTTAAAAATCTGCAGGAATCAGAGTTTTTTATAAAGAACGTTATTTAAATGCATTATTGATAAAAATTCATTGGAGGGTTTAGTGGAGACAGGTAGCTGAAGATAGAGTCAAATGGGCATCACTGGAGGAGGCCTTCACCCATTCTGGGGTTCCGGACGATTAAATAAAAATTAAGTAATTATAAATACTATGATATAATACATAGGATACACATAAATTGTATTAAATAAGAGAAAAATAAATAACATAGAATAAACTAAATAAAACTAACACATACATAGATTTAAAGAAATGTAAATTTAAAAATGTAATACCGTGGGTACTGCCACGTTGTCTTTCGAAAGTTAGCCGCATGTACCTTTAATTAATTAAATCGTAATGATTTTTTTTTGTACTGTATACAAAGACGACTATAGAACCCAGCAGCAATGTATAACATTTTTATCAATTATTCATTTTAATAACGTTTCATCAAAAACCCTGATTCCTGCAGATTTTTCCCTTGGGATCTCATACCATATGTATTAACTCTTTACAACTTCAATCAAGATGCAGTGGAAACAGGTCCAAACTCTTAAGAGTCTCTATGCGTACAAGTTCTGGATGATGTTATCTATACTAATATTATAAAGAGGAAAAAAATATTTAGTTTTTTTGTTTGTACCGAATAGGCTCCGAAACTACTGGACCGATTTGAAAAATTCATTCACCAATAGAAAGCTACATTATTCCTGAGTGACATAGGCTATACATTTTTTATCCCGAAAACGGGTCCTGTGGGGTGGCCCACGGGAGCGAAGCCGCGGGCAACAGCTAGTTATGAATAAAAATCAGCAGGAAGCAGGGTTTTTGATTGAACGGAATCGTAATTTTGTTCTAAGTTGCCATAGCATGGCTGGTGATAAGGGTGGTGCGGTTCACGCCATATACATTATACTATTATAAATAGGGATTCGTACATAAATAGCTCAACAGGTTTGAGTTATTTGTTCTGATTTGCGTAACAAGGCCAAGTCACAAGGGAAACCGTTATTCATTGGTTTCGAAATTAAAACATCACTACAAAACAGTTTAATAATACAATTTATAGTGCTGAGAAATTCCAGACGGAACAAACCACTACGACTACACCATGAGCCAGTCAAAAGAGGCGAAGAAACAAATAATTATTTAAACAAAGGATTAGCTTCTACACTTACTTGATGATTTCTTGCTTTCAGTGATCACATTTAACAACTGGTTGTGAAGAAGTTCCACGCAGCTATAGCATCGCCTTCCCACTGTAACGTTATTGTAACAATTATTAACCTTTTAACCGCCCGACTTCATATCAATTGTCGTCCCCCCAGCGCCCGGCACTTTAAATCTAAAAATAAATACCTACAACAAAGAAGGAAGTGTAATACTTAAATTTTTCGATGTCGATATTTAGTTTAATATAAATAAAAACTGATTAAATATTTTCATATTTGTTTTATTTAACATTATCTCTAATAAGAAATACCAGTAAGTATCAAAGAAAAAAAATCATAACTTCTGGTCTATGGTTTTCTTCCTTCTATTTTTATCTGCTTCCGTGTTTCTCTAACTACTTCAGCCAACGTTTTTTACCGTATAAAGCGGCAGAATATTTCACTGTATTTAAAGTGTTCTTCGCCGTTTTTTTCGAATTGGAAAGTAAATATGTAGCTACATATTTATAATAGAAACTTGAGTATAATAAATAATATCTCTGTCTGTCTAGTCTGAAATCACAATTTAATTTTATTCACTGGTTTTATCAAATACATACAAAAAGACACTGAAAATAAAAAAATTACGTGGACAAATTATCACAATCACAATTTGTAAGGCCGAGTTTCTCACCTTTAACTTATCTCAGAATTCATGTGTCAGATCGTCTAGCACGCGTTATCTGCTGTGATTGGCAGTTGAAAATTCGATCATTCAACCAATCACAGCAGATAACGCGTGCTTGACAATTTGTCACATTGATTCTGCAATAATTTAGAGGTGATAAACTCGACCTAAGGGTTACTTGCACGAAAAACTTAACTCAGAGTTGAATTGAACACAAGGTTAAATTGACAAAATTATATGATAAACTGTCAATTTAACCTAGTATTAGCAAAAACTAACTCTGAGTTAAATTTTCAATAATTATTAGAATCAGTCGAAAAAATATCTATGATCTTGATATCGACGAGGTGAATTATTGACGAGACCACATTTGTGCAACATTCGATAAACTTTTTCTTACGAGTTTCCTCGCCAACAAAAAAAAATATATATAACTAACATTTTGGCACTTTCTTTGATTGGATCATCAATTTGCTCATTTTGTGTACTTGCATTTGTTGTTTTGACTAAAGTTTGTGTCGCCGTAGATCTGCACAAATCTGGCGTACTACCAGTACTTCTTATCTGCGACTGACCCTCTTTTATATACTCGTCGTTGGTCAGCGTTAATGGAATGTCTACGTCTAATTCGTCTTGGCAATGGGGGACAAAATTGACTGGCTTTCTTCTAACTTCCCAATAAAATAAATCAAACATGAGTTTTTGTAATTATGTATATCACCACTTTCATTAGATGCAATACGTTTCGAAGACCACATACTTTTGGACCCCATTCTGATCTTAAAAAATTGTGATGTGTTTACTTGATTTTACAAAGAGTGTCAGACCGTTTTTGTTTTGCTGCGCACATTTTGCATCGCTGACTTTTACCGGTTGGTATTCTAACATGAAAATGCTCTAAGGCATCATTATGTAAAAAACGGTTAGGGTCAAGGATGCCGCGCGAAGTTGACTGTTGAGTTAAAGAACTTTGATTGTATTTTTCTATTATTTGCCTAATAAAGTTTAATTGGATATCAGCTAAACTAGATTTTTGTTTATTTTTTATAATTTTTAACAAATAGAATGCATTAACTATAAAATATGTCAATAATGTGAAACCCAAGCATTTTATGCCATTTTTTGATTTCCTTATACAGCCCAATGTGCTAGTCATCATATCAGCAGTGTCAACCAACCCCATATTTTTTGTGTAGTTACCACACACTGTGGTTACATTTTGGGTAGCCCAGTTGTGTAGTCTACACTGCCTGATGGTATTATTTTGTCATCGTGTATTGTAGACAACATGAAGACTGGTTTTTATCTTGCCATTTTAGGGCTAAGAGGGGAGGAGACGAGTAAACGGCTATTTGTCCACGATTCAGTTTTTGAAATGTCGGCATCCCTTTTCTATTCGATTATACAATCCACATGCATAAGTAGCTCTTACTTTTAAATATATATAAAGCTGAGGACGGGAATACCAGTTATCTACATACAACTCTTGGTTGCAAACATAGAAGTGTTTTAAAAGTTCAGTCACAACTAATCCAGTTATGTCTAAATTTGGTACGGTCTCTATTTCTGTTTCCAATCGCCGAATTAATGTGACAAATTGTCAAGCACGCGTTATCTGCTGTGATTGGTTAAATGAATTTTCAACAGTCAATCACAGCAGATAACGCGTGCTTGACAATTTGTCACATTAATTCTGCGATAATTTTGAGCTGAGAAACTCGGGGTTCGTCTGATATAAATTCTTCATTGTCATTGCCTTCTAGAATTCGTATTAATTCTTCCGTAGTGGTCATGATAAATTTCAATACATATTTATCGACACACGAACCTAAAACTGATGGAAACACAACACTGGTAGAAAACTCCAGCACTCGTTTATGACATACGAAGCGGTCGTCTTTATCTGACCGTGGCGCAGGGCAGGGCGTACTAACAAAGTAAGTTTCGGATCATGTAGGCTAGGGATAGGAATCATCAACCCAGTTGCTGACATTTCACTAGTAAATTTTTAAAATTAAATGAAATACTCACAAATATTTGTAAGAAAATGTTTCATTAACAATAATTGCTGTATTTGTTTAATAGTTAACTAGCTGTTCCCCGCGGCTTCGCTCCCGTGAACCATCCCACAGGACATGTTTTCGGGATTAAAAAATAGCCTGTCACAGAGGAATAATGTAGGTCTATCGGTCCAGCGGTTTCGGAGCCTATTCGGTACAAACAAACAAAAAAATCTTTCCTCTTTATAATATTGGTATAGATTAGTCAGTTAGTTTAGATTCGGATTTTGCCGTCATGGGCGTTGTACATCAATACAATTATCTAAAAATAATATTAGTAATTCATCTAACTTTAGACATTATTTTTAGGACTTCTGATTAAGAGACTCAGGCCGAGTTTCTCACCTCTAAATTATCGAAGAATTAATGTGACAAATTGTCAAGCACGCGTTATCTACTGTGATTGGCTGTTGACGATTCATTCAACCAATCACAGTAGATAACGCGTGCTTGACAATTGTTCACATTAATTCTGCGATAATTTAGAGGTGAGAAACTCGGCTTAAAATGTATTAAATTTTAAATGACTACTTAATTAACTATTTACCTAATATAAACATCTTTTTGATATAATACAGCGTAATTAAATAAAAAAGTACATTAAACGAGGTGTGGTATTTTGGTTGTAAATATATTATGACCCTGACGAAATGGACCCGAAAATATTTGTCGGATTAATCCAACGTAAGCGGTTAAAAGGTTAATATTCAGTGTGATTTTCCTCATCCTGTTATCACAGTTGAGCTATTAAATAGTTAAAGTTGTCACAATCTAAGAAGTCCGTTGACGTTTCTCATTGTACAAGCCGCGGTAACTTTCTACGTAAGAAATTGAAAAATCAAATTCATAATCCTAATTAATTACTATGTTACCATACACTATGACAACGAGTATCATTCGCAAGCATCAAGTTTAATTATTATTAAGTATTTTTATAGCTGTCAAAACGGGCCTTTTATTTTTTGACAACTTTAGGGTCAAATGAAAAATTATGGAGTTATAATGAATGGATTTGTTTTCTTTTTGTTTGGTTTTTAATACCATTAACTAAAAAGTTTACACATAAATTACTGCAGTATTAATAATCTGTAAAATTAAAACAAAAACAAAAGGAGAATGCCCATTTTGGATGCCCAAAAATGGTTGTATCGATGAATTTGGTTGTATATTGTAGAAAAAACACGTTATATTCATAATTAGAAAAAATATTTTATTTATTTTTCGGGGTTCACGAGATATAATGATGTTTCTGTTCTTAAAATGAACCCTTATTACAATGGAATACGGTGCAATCCAATAAGGTACATACAAATGTCCAAGTGAAGGAACCTGATCTGTTGTTGTCTGTACATATAAAGTAAAGGACATGAATGGAAAAAAAACACAAAATATAAATCCTATTTTTGGATAATATTGAAATCACAGACACGACACCTCATCAAGGGCCTGTGTATGGGCAATCTCCTTTCTAGAAAACACCACAAAATATAACTATCGGATAACCAACTTCCACTTTTTAGAAAAGAAGGAGGTTTTATGAAAGAATGTATGTTGTTGTTGTATGTGTGTTGAAATAAAGAATTTAGTTTTGGGGTTTGTTTATTTATGTATCTTGATCGACTTCTCCGTCAGTTGTGGTATTGCGTTTGAAAGGGTATTCTTAAAGTGGTCACACGGAAATCGAGGGCACTCCTCAAATATTATAGGCATGCATATAGAGATGGTATTTTCATCAACATAGCAAGCAATTGCATTAAGGAAGTATCATTTGGTAATGTGGAACTGTTGTAGGAGACCACAGGTGGCCACGGCAACTCCGTAATAATAAGCATGTCACGAGAGAGCGGTGGCCCAGTGGTAACCACCGCGACTTACAAGTTATAGGTTGTTTATTCGAACCCAGGCAGGAACTTTACTTTGTGTAAATTATTCCATCATCACTGTACTCAAAACGGTAAAGGAAACCATTGTGAGAAAACCGGCATGTCTTAGAACCAGAAAATCGAAGACATGTGACAACCACCAACCCGCATTGGGTCCGCGTGGTGGATTACGGCCCATTCTCTCACACAGAGAGGAGGCTTGCACGCACAACGGATCAATGGGATATACCATCAAACTGATCAGATGATGAAGCTGGTAGGTAGGCACTGGAACTCCGTAATTAAACAATACGTATATCCTTGTAGTTTTTGGGTTTATTTATTCACATTAAATTCGTAATTTATTCACATTATTATTTACACGAATAGACGAAAATGTCACGTGATGCCGCAGCATGCAGCGGCAGAATGATTTGGTATGCTGAAGCGTACTACCATGCCGTGCGATCCTTTACTTTTCCTTATTTGTTTTACTGCGATGCGTGATTGCATGGCGATTCTAACCTTCTTGCCACGAATTGCCATTGTCGTAGTGACCACAGAGAATATAAAACTACGTTATAGTAGTGACAGTGTCACTTGGCTGCTCTGCAGGGCTAGACAAAAACTTTTCTGTAGCATTAGCGCCAGACGCTAACGTCAAAATGTCTTTGACATTACC
Source organism: Anorthoa munda (assembly GCA_945859665.1). Lineage (NCBI taxonomy): Eukaryota > Metazoa > Arthropoda > Insecta > Lepidoptera > Noctuidae > Anorthoa > Anorthoa munda. The sequence continues at coordinate 1,734,976 of OX243919.1, read as the reverse complement.
TGTGGAAGGGTCATGTAATGACACGCGTCACAGCGATCAAAGTGTTTTGACTCAAACGCGAAAGCGACGCGTATAACACGGTGCTTAAGACCTTCTTCCAAAAAAAAAGTTCCATAGCGTGTGCGGCAAGTATTTTGTCTTGACTCCACTCCGAAGTCTTAGCAATAATACCATACTGTGCACAGTAGGAGCTCGTGGCTAAATTATAACAGCCACACGTGTCGATATTCAAGGATAAGCAACGCTTGCCGCGGTCGGTTCGTGGACCATCCATTACATACCGATACTCCGTTGTGATTCGGCAAGCACGTTACACCGCTACTCTCCACATCATTTGTAGACCTTTCACAGTCGTTACGGGTAGTCAGAAGCCAAAGACTCTGACACCAGACTTGCCACGCGGTATCGTGTTATCCAGTTACTGGGTTGTGGAGGTCAGATATGCAGTCGCTGCATGTATAATACTGATACTCAGCTACATGTGGTTGGACTGGATGCCGATCCCAACGTAGCTGGGACAGGGCTGGTTGATTGGGGGATCCCCTCACAGTTCTTACGTCCACGTCGTATCCCCTGGAAACGTCCCAGTTCTGACCACCGTAACGGAGTGGCAGACTGGGTACGGCCAAAGTGAACTGTGCGATCGTAGCGAATTTTAATTGCCGTGTCGCGTACGATATTGCGGAAAATATGTCAAAAACTGTGCGGGACGCCTGCGGGCGGTTCTCAAAAGGCCCTTCTCAGGGCCAACCCAAAGGCCCTTCTCAGGGCCAACCAAAAGACCCTTCTCAGGGCCACCCAAAAGGCCCTTCTCAGGGCCCCCGCGACGCTTCAGCGTCAGCGGAGGAAGGGCGGACCTTCTACGCAGGAAGGGCGGACGATTCGGACTCCGATAACGAGTCCGTTGTGTCGGTAGCCAGCTCCATGGAGGTCGAGGAGGGTTCCCGATCTCAGTCGCGGAAGCGGGCCTTCCTAAAGGAAGGGTCCGACGGCTCCTCGGGGTCGGGTTCGGCGAAGGAGCCGAAGAAGAAGGTGAAGGCTAAAAGGCCGGTGACAACGGCGGACACCCACGACGTTGGTCTGGCGAACGCCCAACGCCAGTTGGACCTGGCTAGGCGGACGCAGCTCCAGCAGGACCTGGAGGAGCAGGTTGCGGCCAAGGAGCAAAAGGCGCAACTCGCCCGGGCCAAGTCCGGGTACGGCACGTCCCGCGTTCTATACGCAGACCACTCACTGGCCGAGCTGGAGCGGATGGCTGAGGAAGACGAGGAGGAGATTATGGTAGTCGCCACTAAGTCCTCCCACCTGAAAGGGACTTTCCAAAAGTCCCTTAAGTGCAGGGCCGCGAGCATGCGCGGCATTATTAAAGAGCTGGTACAGCGAAAGGCTACTGATGAGACGCGGCAACTGCAGGTGAAAGTCAATCGCCTCCAGTCGGAGGTCAGCCAGCTGCACAAGAAGCTGGCTGAAGCCACGGCCCTGCCAACCCAAGCCGAGCCGAGACCTGCGGCAGAGGTCCCCGCCTCCTTCGACCTTGAGGACACACTCCACAAGGTTATGATGGAGGAGAGGGAGTTTGTGAGAGCCTGCCTAGCAGGAATTGAAGACCGGCTCCTGCCGGAGAAAATCCTCCGACCACCGCTTGCGGCGGACAAGAGGCAAGGCGAGCCGGGGCCGACCTCCCAGAAGGAGAACGCCCTCCTCCCTTCCACCACCCCGACCAACCAGCAGGGCTGGACGAGGGTGGTCGGCAAGGGGAAGGGCAAGGGCAAAAAGACGGCAGCGGTCGTCCCTGCCGTCCCCGCAACCACCCCTCCCAGCCAGTCGCAGTCGACTGGCAAGGGAAAGGGGAAGGGGAAGGGGAATAGCTCCCCCCCAGCCGTCCCCGTCACCAACCCTCCCAGCCAGTCGCAGTCGACAGGCAAGGGAAAGGGAAAGGGGAAGTGTTCACCCCCAGCCGGCGCCAAGAGTAGGAACCTGGTTCCTCCCAAGACTGCAGCCGTCGTGGTGACGCTCACCGCGGAGGCTGCTGAGCGCGGGGAGACGTACGCGTCCGTCATGATGCGGGCGGGTACCAATGCTGATCCCACAAAACTGGGGATCGGCAAGGTCTCCTGTCGCCGGACCCAAGCTGGGGCTCGAATATTTGAGTTCCCGGGGGCTGAGGGTAGCAAAAACGCGGACCTCTTCGCAGCAAAGCTGCAGGAGGTCATCGCAGACGCGGCCAAGGTGGGTAGGCCCGTGAAGTCGGCGGCCATCGAGGTGACCGACCTCGACGACTCGGTCACCAAGGAGGAGGTGGTGGCAGCGGTTGCAGCCATAGGGGGCTGCGACGTCGCAGCGGTGCAAGGCCGGGGCATTAGGCCCGGCCGCGGCGGCATGGGCACCATTCGCCTGGAGTGCCCAGTCGCCGCTGCCAAAGCCGTCCTTGACAAGGGACGGCTCGCTGCCGGCTTCAGCTCGGGTGCGGTCCGGGCACTTGTGGCCCAGCCACTTCGTTGTTACAAATGCTTCGGCATTGGACACACCCGGGCCCTCTGTCCGTCCAGCATCGACAGGGCGGACATTTGTTACCGCTGCGGTAAGGAGGGGCACAAAGTCGCCTCCTGCAACGCCGCCACGCCGCACTGCGCAGTGTGTGCCGCCAGTGGCCGCCCGGCGGGCCACGTGATGAAGGGGAGGAACTGTAATCCTCCCCCTAAGAGGGGCAAAGCGCAGGCGCCGACCCGGCCTGTCACTGCCACCACCGTTCCAGAGGCTACGGCGGCTGTGGAGGAGGGGGGTGCGATGTCCGACTAATGCATAGAGTCGAACATCGCATCCTCCAGGCGAACATCAACCACTGCAGAGCGGCCCAGGATCTGCTGATGCAGACCGTGGCTGAGTGGTTGGTGGACGTGGCGGTGGTCGCCGAGCCGTACTCGATGCCTGGCCGTTGGCTGGGTGATCGGGATGGCTTGGTGGCGTTGGTGTCGCGGCCTGCCACGGACTCCCCTCCCCTCTCGCTTTTAGAGAGGGGACCGGGATACGTGGCCGCCGCGTGGGGAGATATAGCCCTGGTCGGGGTCTATTTCTCCCCAAACCGCCCTCTAAGGGACTTCGAGAGTTTTCTCGAGGTCCTCACGGCAGTCGTCGGGAGGGCGGCACCACGTCAGGTCGCCGTGTTGGGCGACCTGAATGCTAAGTCGGTGGCCTGGGGCAATCCAGCCAGCTCTTGCAACGTCCGGGGACGCGCCGCCGAATTTTGGGCGGCTTCGTGCGGTGTGTCCCTCCTAAACAGGGGGGATGTTCACACGTGTGTGCGGCAGCGGGGAGGGTCAGTGGTTGACGTCTCGTTTGCCACCCCCGTACTAGCCGCCCGCGTTTTGAACTGGCGGGTGGAGATGGTGGAGACTCTGTCGGACCACCGATATGTGCGGTTCGACATCTCCACCCAGAGCCCGCGGGGGATGGCCCGCTCGGGCCAATCTCCCTTCCCACGGTGGGCTCTCACCCGCCTGGACCGGGAGGCAGCCCAGGAGGCGGCGTTCCTCCAGGACTGGCTCTCGCCCCCTGTGGAGGTCACCGACGTTGATGCGGCGGCAGTTCAGCTCCGAGGGTCCCTGACCGAGGTGTGCAACGCCAGCATGCCTCGGTCTCGCCGTCCGCCTCCCCGTCGCGCCGTCTATTGGTGGACGGAGGAGCTGGCGGGGCTCCGGACCGCATGCGTGGCGGCCAGGAGGGCCTACACGCGGAGCCGGCGGCGCACGACCCGATCTCAAGCCGGGGAGGACCGCCTCTACGCCTCTTACCGAGAGGCAAAGACGGTCCTCAAGTCGGCAATGTGCGCCGCCAAGGACTCGGCGAGGGCCGAGATGCTGGAGGGTCTCGACAGGGACCCATACGGGAGACCGTATAAGTTGGCGCGGAGCCAGCTGCGGCCCTATGGTCCCCCACTGTCGGAGACCCTCGAGCCAGCGTTGCTGGATGGGGTGGTCCGGTCCCTGTTTCCGCGCAGGACCGACTTCACCCCACCAGTGATGGACCCCCCGCGAGAGGCGGCTTCGCCGGAGGAGGAGGTCCCCCCGGTGACGGTGGATGAAATCCACGAAGGGATTCTTCGCCTCCGCGCGAAGAAGACGGCCCCTGGACCGGACGGCGTCCCCGCACGGGTGGTGGCAATAGCTGCCTCCCAGATGGAGGACAGGTTTCGGGACCTCTTTAACGCGTGCTTTACGGCTGGGAGGTTCCCGAAACTGTGGAGGGAGGGGCAGCTCTGCCTCCTCCGAAAAGAGGGACGCCCGGCGAACTCCCCCTCGGCATACCGGCCCATCGTTCTGCTCGATGAGGTCGGTAAATTGTTCGAGGGGATAGTCGCCGACCGGCTGAATAGCCTACTGCGGGGGGTGGGACCAGATCTGTCGGACGCCCAGTTCGGATTTCGACAGGGGCGTTCGACTGTCGACGCCTTGGCCCTGCTGAAGGGCCAGGTGCAGGAGGCGGTCGAGTCGGGGGGCGGAGTGTTGGCGGTGTCATTCGACATTGCCAACGCCTTCAACTCCGTGCCCCACTCGACGATATTGGAGGCACTCCGATACCACGGAGTGCCCCAATACATGCGGGACCTCCTGGCCAGCTACTTGGAGGACCGAGAGGTCCTCCTTGTGGACAATACGGCGACGGTCAGGAGGTACGGCGCGGAGTCCGGAGTTCCGCAGGGGTCGGTTCTAGGCCCCCCCCTGTGGAACATCGGTTTTGATTGGCTCCTGCGGGGCACCCTCCTCCAGGGCACGAGTGTCATATGTTACGCGGACGACACTCTCCTCGTTGCCCGGGGGAGGGACTTCAAGGAGGCGGCCTGTCTGGCCTCGGCTGGTGGATCATTGGTCGCAGATAGGATCCGCCGGCTAGGATTGAGGGTGGCGCTGAACAAGACCGAGGCCGTGTTCTTTCACGGGCCTCGGCAGCGCTACCCTCCTGATGCCCACGTAGTCGTGGAGGGCGTCAGAATCGAGGTCGGGGCCCAGTTGAAGTACCTGGGCCTGGTGCTGGACAGCAGGTGGCGCTTCGGCCCACATTTCAGTGGGCTGTCGACGCGCCTGCTGAAGACCGCCGATGCCCTGTCGTGGCTCCTCCCAAACCTGGGGGGGCCCAAGGTGCGATGCCGGCGGTTGTATGCGGATCTTGCGGAGCATGGCCCTGTACGGGGCCCCCATCTGGGCGGACTCCCTTCAAAGGAGGGAGAACGCGACCGCCATCCGCAGGCCCCAAAGGGCCATTGCACAGCGGGTGGCGAGGGCCTACCGCTCGGTGGCCTTCACGGCGGCGTGCGCTCTGGCGGGCACACCTCCTTGGGAGTTAGAGGCATGGGTGCTCGCCAGAGTGTATGAATGGACGGCGCGGCGTAAGGCGCTCGGGGAGCGCCCCACCGCGGAGGAGCGGGAGGCCGTGCGGCGGGAGGCGAGGGACGCAATCGTCGTCCATTGGACGGAGGACCTCGCCACCGCCACCTTTGGCCGCCGGACGCTGGACGCGCTCGGTCCAGTCCTGCGGGGCTGGCTCGAGCGGCCACACGGATTCCTCTCTTTCCGTTTGGTGCAGGTGTTGTCCGGACATGGTTGTTTCGGAACGCACCTGCACCGGATCCGGAGGGAGGAAACCCCAGCGTGCCATGACTGTGGCGCGGCGGAGGACACGGCGCAGCACACCCTCGAGGTGTGCCCAGCCTGGGCTGAGCTGCGCCGTGCCCTGATCGATGTTGTTGGGCGGGACCTCTCGCTTCCCAGCGTGGTCAACTTCATGCTGGGGAGTGAGGAGGCCTGGGCGGCGGTTGCCTCCTTTTGCGAGGTTGTGATGTCGCAAAAGGAGGCGGCGGAGCGTGCGCGGGAGGACGATCCTCTCGCGCCGCCGCTCCGCAGGCGAAGAAGGGGTGGGAGAAGGCGGTTATACGATCGTCTCCTCCCACCTCCTGGTGGTGATTAGCGGGCGACAGGTGCGGGGGCGCCTTTCGCTCGCATTGCACCAATCACCACCCTCGTCGGGCGGGAACGGCCGAGCACTTGCGGTCGTTCCCGGGCCCCTCCACTAAGGGAGGGGCGTGAAGGCCCCGCTGTAAAGGCGGGCGGTCGTCGGCGGAGGACTGGAAGTAAAGGCTGTGCCGGTTTCCCAGTCCTCCTCCACTCAGACGATGCGGGAGTGCCGCTGGGTTATTTTAGTGGGTATACCGGGTCAGTCAGCCCGGGGAGTCCCACATAGCCCCCCCATTCCCCCAATGGGCGGGTATGCGTAATGCATTTTTTCCCAGCGAGATCAAAAAAAAAAAAAAAAAAAAGGGCTGGTTGATTGAACTGACTCACTGCAGGGCTGTTCCTCGCCACGAGTGATAAACCGCATAAGGTTGGGTATTAGTGTTATTGCAATCCTTTTCTCAGTTCCTATTCCTACAATAAACTTCATCATCAGTCTACAGCAGTTCACTGCTGGAAATAGGCCATTTGTTTTGATTTTCGGCAACTCTCATCCACTGCTGCTACCAGCCTGCGAATATATCGTGCCACCTAACCTGAGAGCGTCCTATCTTACATTTACCAGTTCGCAGTCTCCCCTCAAGAACATGTTGTCTACCCTAACGGTGATCGGTTCTACGACCAATATGACCAGCCAATTGCCACATAAGCTTGCTTAATCTATGAGCTTGTCGACAGCTTTGGATCTATGCCGGTCCACATGGGTGTTTCCTGAGGTACTGTTAACTTAAAACTTTTACATTTAAAATATTAGTACTTAGGATTTGATCTAAGTATTTTTTTTTACCAAAATTGTTTATAGTTCCGGTGTTAATACCGGATGAAAACTTATATTATTAGGGAAAGAGAGTTATTATTTATCGTGATATGTAAATTCCAAGATATGGCTAAAGACGACATCGTACGGTTTCTTCATGGAACCGCACGATGTCGTCTTTAGCCAAAAACTACCAGGTTTATTTTTGTATTGTACGTTGAAGATAAAAATTTTAGCTCCTTCTGCGCATGCGGCTTCCCTGGTAACTCATAAACGGTACAAATATGTGGATGTCTCTAACTATCCTCAATCTCAATTTTCTTTTTTTTTCTCGTCTTTTAATTGGACTTTTTACAATGGTTTTCAATCATCTTAATAACCCTTTGCTAAGAATAGTTACAGCACTGATAATTCTACATTTGTGCCACATGTAAAATTTAGTCTTGTTATACATTTTTTTTTTTTTTTTTTTACTTTTGTATAAATGCTTTTAACGATTGTTTTGTGAATGTGTGAACATTGTAGGCCTTCTAGATTTCTAGATGCTTGATAACATTTGATAACTTTATATCTCGTTTTACTTTTTATTTTTAGTTTCTAACGTTTTATTGTCGGGCCTACGTTGTCCTCCCATATTTAAGTAATGCTGTAACATGGAAATATTGTAAAAACAAACCATATTTTTAAAAGAGTAACCATGGAGTTTCTTGCCGGTTCTTCTCCATAGGAAACGACCAACCCGAACCGTGCGCCTTTTGTCGACGTTTTATAAGTGCCCATATAGGCCTATTTAAAATAAAAAAATGAGTTTTATTTTGATTTTGAATTGAAAAGTTGACGTGTTAATTTTGCTTACATTCATCATCATCTTCCTGCCCTTATCCCATGTTACTTGGGGTCGGCGCAACACGTTTGCTTTTTCCATACCGTCCTATCCCCCGTCATGTTATTACTACTACTTACTCCCTTTTCTTTCATATCACTCCTCACACAGTCCATCCATCTTTTCTTTGGCCTTCCTCTCCCTCTCCATCCATCCACATTTATATTCATAACTCTTTTATTAATATGCGTTTCATCCCTCCTCATCACATACCCATACCAGGACAAACGGTTTCCTTTCAACTTTTCTACCACTGGCGCCACTTTCAAGCTGCCTCTAAAATAATCATTTCTCACTTTATCCAATCTCGTCACGCCGCACATCCATCTCAACATTCTCATCTCTGCTACATGCAATCTCTTTTCATCCATCTTTTTCACAGCCCAACATTCCGATCCATACAGTACGACAGGTCTAATCACGGACTTGAAGATTTTCCCCTTTAACTTGAGGGGCATCCGTGGGTCGCAAGTTGTTCCAGTGACCTGTCGCCATTTCATCCATCCTGAGTTGATCCGGTGCGTTACGTCTCGGTCTACCTCACCATTTCCTTAGACAAGCGACCCTAGGTACCGGAAGTCGGAGCAGATTGGTATGGGTGTTCCAGCGAGAGCTATGGGCACGGAACTGGAGAGACCGCCGAAATCGCAAAACAAGTATTTAGTTTTGCTTCTGCTCAATTTCAGGCCAACACTCTCCAGTCTGTGCCACCACACCTCCAATCTGCTCTGGACCTCTAGGCCACTCTCGGCAACCAGCACAATATCATCGGCAAACAGCATACACCAGGGTGCCTCTTCCTGTATGTCCGACGTAAGAGCGTCCATTATCAACAAGAAGAGATAGGGACTGCTTAATTTTGCTTACATTATTAAACTATAATTCAGAAAAGATAGCTTGATCTCTGCGACATATGTCAAATAGACATATACGTTATTGTTGGCCTAACAAGCGCTATTGTTACTGTATTCATACTGACAGCTGTCGCAGACATCAATAATGAAGTTTATGAACATTTTTCGAATACTCATAGGCCTGTTGAACTTGTTTACCAGACGATCGTGTCAAATTACAACATTATTAAGGAAAACAATAGACTTTGTGGTTTTGCGGTAATTACACACTGTAAAAACCGTATCAAATCCATTATGCATCGTATTAAAGTGACTATTATTTACCAGGAATGAATCAGAATATACACAAAGTCAAATTAACTTAGCAAAAACAACAAAAGGAAACCACGTATCAATTTTTTTCGTAATACATACAGTGTTTCCATCACCAGATTTTCGAATTCCGATATTTGTTTTAATTCTGTAGAGTGAGTATGGCCAGACCATACTTAATTAAATTTTCTATGGAAGTATGTGTAATTATCGAATTTATAATAATAATAATACACACACAGCGATCATTGTACCGATAGTCGTGTCAGCCAATGGCTTAATAGCCACGAGCCTCGACCAACATCTTAGGAGGCTCTCGTTAGGTGGCTGGGTCAAGGGCCTGATCCAGAAAGCAGCACACACGTGTGCGCGCGCGCGCTTTCTCTGCTGGACACGGCTCGCATTGTTAGGAGGTTCCTCTCTCTGGAGCCCTGACTGCCGATAGCTTGGACCCTGTTCCCGATACCGGTGGGCCTCTATTTTTTATATTTTTAAATGTTTTTGTTTTTTAATTTATTTTATTAAAAATGTAGATAATAAGATATTTCATGAATAAAGGACATAATAATAATAGCCTTTATTGAGACATCTTATACAAAAAGTTTACAATTTAATTTAATAAAGACATTGTACTATTTGACACCTGTCTGTGTGCCTTTATGGCCAAAGGCCTCTTCCAACTGTTTCCATTTTCCTCTATCTTTAGCAACTGTTGTCCATCCACCTCCAGCTACGATCTTTATTTCATCCACCCATCTTCTTGGTGGCATTCCTCGTTTTCGCGTAATATGCCTTGTGAACCAGTTCATTATTGATTTAGACCATTTCTCTTTTCCTCTGATTGTGTGTCCTGTCCATCTTCATTTCAGCTTTCTGATAGTTACTGTGACATCTTTTGTTCTTGTATGTATTATTTATGATGGTGGTTCTTACTCTATCAGAAAGTCTCTTCCCCATCATGCTTCTTTCCATTACGTTTTGGCATGTTGCAAGTTTATGGATATGAATTTTATTCAGCGCCCATGTTTGGCAGCCATATGTAAGGACAGGCAGTACGCAAGTATCGAAAAGTTTACGTTTGACAGTCATGCTCATTTCTGGGTTTTTCATAACTTCTTTTAAACACCAGTATTGTTTCCATGCATTACCTATACGCCTATTGATTTCCTTAGAGGTAAGGTCCATTGGCGAGATTGTTTGACCAAGATAGATGTATTCATCTAGATAATCAATTGTGTTGTTGTTCACGTGGATTGGTTCTTGGTTCCCGTTTGTCATGGCCTTGGTTTTTTCTGTATTCATGATTAATCCCACTTTATGACTTTCTCTATCCAGATCATTCAGCATAGCCTGTAACCCTGCGCTTGATTGAGAGATGATGATCAAATCATCTGCAAATCGCAATTATCAAATTACGGAGTTATTAATACTTGAATTAGCTTTCTAAGCAAACCGTAATTTTCAAGTGACAGTTTGACGTCATTGATGTTCCTATTCTCATTTGAATCGCATATTACATTCTTATTACAGTGACCCTTAGACTTGTAGATTCGGTAAATTTGCCGAATGTATTTCTGTGACTCAACGGTGGTTTAGTCCCACCGCGGCACCTTCCCGTTTCGGCATTATTTATTAGATATACCTAATATAATATTTTTTAACCGACTACCAAAAAAGGAGGAGGTTCTATGTTCGACATTATGTATGTTTTTTTTTTTTTTTTTTTTTTTTATGTATGTTCACCGATATCTCCGTCAATTGTGGACCGATTTCGAAAATTCTTTTTTTGTTTGAAAGATTATATTCCGAAATTGGTCCCATTTTAATTTGGTGAAGATCTGATAAAGAACTTCGGAGATATACAACAGAACTCTTCAATAAATAACGGCAAATCTCTCGGGATTGCTGCAAACGCATGTCTGTTTATTGTTTATACTATTTCATAACATAACATCATGCCAGTATGCTCGAAAGGGGTATGCAGATCTCTCATTTCACCGGTTATTCGGGTAATCTATTCTGTCGGTATAGGTACTTACTTAACTACTTCCCTATTAGGTAGGTACAACTAAAAAGTGAAAAATAAAAAGCTTTTTCACAAAAAAATACTACCGACTTCCAAATAAGAAAACTAGAAAGTGAAAAATAACTTTATTTTTGGAAGTCGGTGTCCATAACTTAAAAATTTGGTACCTACCAAAGACACCGACTTCCAAAAATAAAGTTATTTTTCACTTTCTAGTTTTCTTATTTGGAAGTCGGTAGTATTTTTTTGTGAAAAAGCTTTTTATTACTTATAATTATATTTTGTTTTTACAAGTAACTGTTTAAAAAATAAGTTTAATATTAAAATGCTAGTGTAAGTATGGTCAAAGATTTTTTAATGAGATTTGCGGTGATTTTAAAACTTTTATTCTTAGGAACCGTTGATTTTTGTGTTATACTTTATGACTTACCAACTTACTGCCAAGGCAGAGATAATATAAACTAATTAAAGCGATGGCGATTCAAGGGATATTTTTGTGAAAGTGAAAGTACCATAAAATATATTTTACTCTTGTCCTTTATTATTAAAAAAATAAACTTAATTTAAGTATAAACAGCATCTTTAGAAAAACATTTGTTTTTATTTAATAAATAATCATATTATTCATTTAATCACTACATAATTACTGTTTTTAGGATTACGTACCCAAAGGATAAAAACGGGACCCTATTACTAAGACTCCACTGTCCGTCCGTCTGTCTGTAGTAGCTAGACAGTTGAAATTTTCGCAGATTCTGCATTTCTGTTGCCACTATAACAAAAAATACTGTTATAATAAAAACAGAATAGAATTAATATTTAAATGGGGCTCCCATACAACAAACGTATTTTTTTTGCCGTTTTTTGCGATAGTGGTAAGGAAACCTTCGTGCGCGAGTCAAACTCGCACTTGGCTGGTATTTTTTCGTACTATGTCCACTTTTCATTTTGTGACCGAGTTCCGAAATGGGAGGGTGCCGGACGGGACTAAACCGACTCAACTGTGTTATCAGAAAGAGGAAAATCACATCGAAAATTAAATAAATGTTACATTAACGTATTCATTATACGGTGGGAATACAGCTGCGAGCATCCTCTACACAACTTGTTCATATGTACTTCTGTGAGTGTGCTCAAGAACTCCGTGACCTCATCCCACCGGCCCCCTTCTGCCATCGGACGCACCGTACATCTAGACGCACTGCAAGTTACCATCCTTACCTGCAGCCTAATTACGCAAGTGAATTCGGCAAGGCAATAACATAGACGGAAATCCACGTACGAGATCGAAGAAAGCAAGAAATCATCAAGTAAGTGTAGACGCTACTCTTTTGTTTAAATAATCATTTGTTTCTTTGCCCCTTTTGACTGCCTCGTTGTTGTAGTGGTCACAAGCTCTACTGCTGAGCATGATAGGTTCTATTCCTGGTACGGGCAGAGTTATTACGTTTTTCCGTCTGGAATTTGTCAGTAGTATCCCGGAGTCTGGCTTTATACCCGGTTGATGTCAGTAGGCTCGCCTCTATTACATGAGACTTATAATGTGGATGTACCATAGAAGCTACTCTGTGTAACCCGGCGGGGACTACAGGACTAATGTTATTTTATGTTTTTCAACCCCCGGCGGGAAAAGAGGGGTGTTTTAGGTTTGACGTCTGATCTGTGTATATGTGTGTCTGTCTGTGGCATCGTAGCGTCCTAACGGGTGAACCGATTTTGATTTTGTTTGAAAGGTTGTTTTGTCGAGAGTGTTCTTAGCTATGTTTGAATAAAATCGGTTCAGCCGTTCAAAAGTTATGGACGTTTCACTGTTTGAATCGGGGTGTTTACGCAAGATATCGTGTAATTATTACGTGTTCAATAGATTGCCGATCGAAGCGTATCTACTATGTACTAGGTAAATTATGTAGCATGAAATAAAAATGTGTCGGGGGTATTTTAAATTTTGAAATTTTACTTGTCTTTGCGTATTACAGACTTAGCCAAAGGTTTGATCATTAATTGTATTCAATTGAGCATAATTTATTGACGTTTTCGTGTTTTAAGAAGATTTTTTTTTTTGTTTACATCTTATAACAAAACTAACGTCTGTCCGCGGCTTCACCCGCATTATAAGTTGTTATTATCCCAAGGGAACATTATACCGAGTTTATCGGGATAAAAGGTATACATCTATCCCCACGCCAAACAACCTGGTCCGTTCAGCCATTCTGGCGTGATTGAGTAATAGTCCGGGAAAGTAACTGCAATTAGAGGCAAATCTTATGCACAATTGGACAAGAAATAAACCTGTCCTCAGCACAAATAACAGTAAAACCAAAACTTTACGAAAATTAAGCAAAAAATATCTCTCTACTACCCTTAGTTGACTTGTAGAGAATGCCTCAAACATTAAAACCGCCTATGTACCTGTATGCAGCATAAAGTTTTAATAAAATAATAATAAACCGTCAGTATGAAAAATCCTTAAAGGACTGATTTTTCAGTAAGCAGATAAGTTTTACCTGAAGAATAATTATGGCGGTTTGGTTCATATATTTTGTAAAAAATCTGTCAAACGGCCACTTTTAATCCTCAGTTAAAAGTTATCTGACCATTGAAAAATCAGCTCTAAGGGATCTTTAAGTTTTGATGAATTACTTACTCTTCCCAGCGGCTTCGCCCGTGTGAATATCGGGCATTATCTCACGGGTATATACACAAAGTGGCCTATGTGCTATTCCAGACTATAATCTATCTCTGTGCAAAAATTCCCAGATTCTTCAGCCGTGCTGCCCCCCTAGCCAAGTGACAATCGTTTCGTATCGAATCTCTTTCTACAATCGTTAACACCTTCTATTTGTATGGTCTGACCACGTGACTTAACGTTCCGATGTCATTCCCATACATTGATTCGATTTCTACTAGCGTTATCGATTGTAGATTGTCAACTTGACTACTTTTTAAGGAAATAGGCTACTTTTTATCTCTGTATTCCCACGGGAACGGGAACTTCGCTGGTGAAACCGCGAGGCGTCCGCTAGTTAGGACTAAAGTAAATGTTCAAATAGTTTTTCGCCGGCACTAGTACAGACGTTGCATCGCCTTAGTTAAGATCTTTTACTCACACTTACTTTAGTTAAATATAAAGTGATTATTTAGTAATTTTTCAACGTATACTTATGTCTTGCCCAGTATGCGACCTATGACGCATCCGTTTAATTATAATGCATCAAGTTAATATTGTTGACATCAGACCATCGCATTGTGGTCGCTGATTCATTTCAGGACACATTATCCTGTTAAAATATGACGCCATCGAAGTTAATTTGGTCAAATAAGTGATAAGGCGAACCATTAGCGCAATTTCTGGCACATTTAGGTGCATATGTACTTTGCATTGCATACGGCCTGCGCGAACAAACATTCTGCCGACACTATCGGAGCCATGCAGCCGCAAACCCCAATGCTACCTGTCTGTGTTTATCAGTGGGCACCACGCAATCCGACGAATCTTTCTCGCTGACGCGACGCACAGGGGGCTGAGTCACCCAGGTCCGTGGGTGAGTACCCCTTTTTGGTACCCTACACGTGGTCCCCGGGTGGTGCTAATCAGGTGACACTTCACTGGTGGTAGGTTACGGCCGAATGTTTGCGACCACCCACCGAGCAAAGACGTACCGCCAAGTGGCCTAGCCGTGTTATAACGTATGATCGGTTCGGTGAAAAATAAAGCGCAAGATCCCAATCACAGATAATATAATACTAGCATACAGAAGCCTCATCCCATACAAAGAAACCGTGCCGACGTAACTAGCGTTTTTCATCTGATTAATCTTGTTATTTTTGTAAGCACATCAATCGCGTTCGATCCCGTTTCACGGCAATAGATGGTGTTAGCAGCGACTTGCAAGTAAAAGGGTTTACTAGGTTCGTGAATGTTTTTGTCTTTAAATACAGTGACGGTTCGTTTTAATTTTTTTTTTTGCACCAAAATGTGTTACAATGCAAATTTTAACAATCGAGTGGAATGCTTCAGAAATTTTAAAATCAATTTTAAATGATCCGTTTAAATAATCTTTGAAATGTGAATTAAGAGCTCAATATTCCATAATTTTGTTAGGAGAGTTGATTAAACAAGAACATAAAATTTTTATGTTCATTTCCAGAAAATGTTAACTTTAAATTTACTTTTTACTTTAAATTGTGTGTACATGTCGCGCCATCTAGTGAGATTTATTTGAACCAAATTTTCTTTCTTAGATCTCAATGAGACCCCGTGATCCCAATATACAAGTAATTTATTCTGCTAATCTTCCCGAAATATTTTACAAAAAAATACATATTAGGGTTATTGGTTGCAGTTGGCTGGTCAAATTTATCTAAATTCAATATTTTTAAGTTGAGGTTGGAAGAACAAAAGAATAATAAAAACAGAAGGCTAGTCACTCTGAAGGGTCTCGGGGCAGCCAGCCAACTCCACACCTTGAAGCCTTACCTCGGGCGGACAGCTTCTGCCTTAGCCGAACAAAAGGTCTTTACCGAACAGTCGGTCATAGCCGGACAGTCGGCCCAAGGCAAACAGTCTCCTTCACAGATAGCCCCAACTAAACATCGGCCCCAACTCAACACCTCCCACATCTTAGAAAATAAACACATGTGTTCCATGGTTACACAGCTAACCTAAAACTCCTATCCTATCTTACACATATATCATACATATACATGGTTTGGAATAACCCGCAACACTCCATAGAGGTTGGCATAACCCACATGAACATTCTTTCCGGAACAGTCCGGGGTAAAACATGTCATACCTTCCACACACAGCCCTAACTATTCCTAATACTTAAGGAACTATGATTAAAGTGAAGCCATCCCTAAACAAAATATAAGAGTTTGTGCCCGAAGAACAAAATTCCAACCGACAGAGTTTTAGAAAGGCGGACACATACCTGTCGGAGGTAAGAAATCCAGCCAGATGAGTTGGCACAAAACACTCCACGCCACGTAGTTCTGAAAGAAACCGGCAAATCAACTCACAAATTCTCAACGAAAGGTACGACCACGAGGTCATTCCTTTGAGCAAAGCAACTTATCGTGGAGGAAAATGGAACCGGCGTGGGAACACAGTCCACGCCCAGATCACGCAGCAGCAACAAACAGCACCCAGGTCGCCGGCACACGGAACACGTGGACCAAGCGACACTGATCAAACCAATCACCACTCACGGTGTATCTCAACAATGAACTAGGTAACTTATTTTCCCTTAAGAAGGATTATAATCTAACAAAAAAACGTGTTACAGCTCCTTCCTCATACCGTGGTAGGATCTGCAGTGTGAAGTGTGTGTGATCTGCAGTGTCTAGAAATGAACCTTTTGCCGCAAAACTGAAATAATTTAAACAACTTGCTGGCTTTGTTCTTCAGAAAGGCTGTACTCATAGATAATTGGCGTGCTTGTTGGATCCAGCAGTCTAATTGCGTAAGTGAATTCGGCAAGGCAAAGGTTTTTTTTAAAAAACCAAAGCAAAGGCAAAGGTTGGGTTTTTTTTTTTACCCTTTGAAAGAGTATAAACAATTGACCAATCACATGCGAGTTGAAAGACGATGAAAGGCGATGTGGATTTCCTAGACTGGTGACTGCAGATGTTAGAACCAAATAGAGTATGTAAAGATAATGATTAGAATTTAATGAAAGATATTGGCGTTCTGTAGATTCGGCCTAACCCCATGGGAAAAAGTATGGTGAACTGGATACCAGTCCGGCACTATCCTACTGGTTCTAATGGTATACTTACTTCACACACAAAATTGAATCCCAAATGCAATTTCGCGTGGCTGATAAAACATTTCCAGTAGCTGACAGATTTTTTACATATTTTCATTTCACTGTCCCTTGAGGATAGAATTTGCCATCGACCATATCCATATACTGCTGCCTTTTTTCCTTTCTCGGTATTTTTTTGACAGTTTCGTTTCGCTTACATTTTGTTTCGCCGCCATCTAATTCTAATCTGTCAAACTTTTATCCTACTTTCAGCTCGGGAAATCCATCGTAATTTTCATAACCCTCATTGGTTTCACTGCCTATGGTAGGGTTTTCAACTATTTGGTTTATTAATTCATCAGTGTTTACTATATTTTTGTGAAAATCGTTAGTGTTTTCGAAGTGTCTTTGGCAGCCAAGTTCTGTTAATTTCTGTTCACCCTCCTGGCTCTTATTTCGGAGTTGTAAAACTGAATGTACGTCTTCTTTGCATTTGCCACAAATGTTTTGAGGTAAGCGGCAGGCTGGTACCGCGCCAATCACGTCAGCACCGTACAGGCTAGCTTGTTCATAGATGTTAGTACTACTACTTTGGTAACTGTTTTATTAACGGTAGGCTCGCGTTTGGCCACTATCTCACCTGATGGTAAGCGATGATGTGGTCGACAGTGAAGCACGCTGGTCTAGAAGTAACCTTCACTCTTAAAGACACCTTTTCCCAGCAGTGGCACAAATAAGATGTTAAAAACTGTGATAACAGAACGAGGAAAATCACACGGAATATTAATAAATGATACCATAACATTACAGTGTGCAGCTGATGCTACAGCTGCGTTGAATATCCTCACAACCGTTAAACGAGATCGCAGAAAGCAAGAAATCATCAAGTAAGTGTAGAAGCTATTCCTTTGTTTAAATAATTATTTGTTTCTTTCCTCTTTTGACTGCCTCGTTGGTGTAGTGGTCACAAACTCTACTGCTGAGCATGATTTTCGATCCCTGGTACGGGCAGTGTTATTGAGTTGCTCCATCCGGAATCTTTCAGAAGTAGCACTATAATTTGTATTATTAAACTGTTGTAGTGTTGATTTTAAATTTAATTCCCGGAAAACATCACGGTTTTCCTTGTGACTTACGCTAATCAGAAGCCTTAGTGCGAGTTTTTACTCACGCTCAATCGCGTTAACGTAAACGACAATTTGTATTGAAACTGGATAAGCGCCTTCTGGTGACGGTAAGGAGAAACCTCTTTTTTTGTATACATTTTGACTTATGAGATCGTTTATGTTATCACGAGTTACGTTTACGTTAAAAAACTCGCACTAAGGCCTCTGAGCACTAATAATAACTCTGTCCTGTTGAGCTATTAACGTCCCAATCCCTATTTATATATAACTAGATGTTGCCCGCGGCTTCGCTCCCGTGGACCACCCCACAGGACCCGTTTTCGGGATTAAAAAATAGCCTATGTCACTCAGGAATAATGTAGCTTTCCATTGGTGATAGAATTTTTCAAATCGGTCCAGTAGTTTCGGAGCCTATTCGGTACAAACAAACAAACAAAAAAATCTTTCCTCTTTATAATATTATTGCCCGCGGCTTCGCTCCCGTGGGCCACCCCACAGGACCCGTTTTCAGGATAAAAAATAGCCTATGTCACTCAGGAATAATGTAGCTTTCTATTGGTGAAAGAATTTTTCAAATCGGTCCAGTAGTTTCGGAGCCTATTCGGTACAAACAAACAAACAAACAAACAAACAAAAAAATCTTTCCTCTTTATAATATTAGTATAGATTATATGGCGTGAGCCATACCACCCTTATCACCACCCCACACCATTGTGGTTGACTGGTGCAGAATGCCTCAGGCCGCCTCAGTCCACTTTTGTGCCTGTATGTTACATAAAGTTTTAATAAAAAAATAAAACATCGTTTGTTCTCACTAGTTCGATTTATTTATTTATTAAAACTTCATGCAACATAAAAGTACATAGGCGGACTTAATGCCTGAGGCATTCTCTACCAGTCAACCACGGGTGGTGAAGAGACAGCATGGCAGGTGCATAAAAATTAAATAATAATAATATCAACACACAATTAGTACAAAAATATATAGTTAAAATAAACATACTTAAATAATCAATCGATCAATCAATCAAGATCGATCGATTCATTAATTCAATCGTCGGAATAGAGTAAAAAATCTTTTAAGGGGCGAGCTGATTCATTTTTATTGAATTTTACATTACTAGCTTTTGCTAGCACCGTAGTACTGTTTAAAACTAGTACGGGGGTCAGGGAGTTTCACATTAACATTTTTGCAAATTTCGTGAATTATAACATGTAATAATATAAGTTGATGTGTAAACATTGATGTAACCGTTTTTTTATCTGTCAACAAATGATTATGACTTCAGCAATGTTACTTAATTATTTTGGTGAATATAGATTTTTTTACGGAACCCTCGGTGCGCGAGTCCGACTAGCTCTTGACCGGTTTTTATTACTATTTTAATTTTCGTGTATCTTTGTGGGACTGGCAGAGAAGATCGATCGTCAAGAGACCGAAAAAGTCTTCGAAATGAAAATGCCACGACATCACGGACATCTTGGCTGTCCTTATTTTATAGTTTTCGGGTGCCAGTGCCAGTGAGGTACATTTTTCGTTTTGGGTGACTTTTACATGGTTTGGGGGGTCGTTCATTACAAAAATGTTCTCGAAATTAAATTTTAAAACGCCGATGGTACTAACGAAAATTTGTAACTTTTTTATCATGGATGTCGTTGTCATGTATTTCGGGACGCGTTACATTGCACCTGGTTATTTTCTCGTTAAAATTCAGCAATTAAAGCCCACAGCTGGTGAGTTGCTCTTGAAGGAGCTTACAGCTCTGATGAACCTTATGCTTTCCGGTAAGGTAAACGAGTCCGTCATCGACGTCTTGTACGGGGCCAATTTATGTGCCCTACGCAAGAGGGATGGCGGGATTCGTCCCATTGCCGTAGGAACTACTTACCGGTAATGGCAGCCAAGATTTGCTGTAAATTGTATGGTGAGGTAGTTTCGGATAAATTTCAGCCCCTGCAGCTTGGTTACGGCTCCAAAGGGGGCTGTGAGGCTGCCGTACATGCATTATCGACCTACCTAAATTCTGGCAATGGAGAGGTCATCCTGAAGGTTGATATTAAAAACGCATTTAATTCGGTTAATAGGGACACCTTGCTGGCAGAAACTAAAAAAGAAATACCTCAAATTTTTAGTTTTCTTTGGCAATGTTATAGGCATCCATCTAAATTACTTTATCGGGACAACCTTCTGGAATCCGCTGTAGGCTGTCAACAAGGTGACCCTCTCGGGCCAGTGATCTTCATTCTGGCTATTCACCCAATTATTCGACAGCTAAATTCAAAATTTAATGTTTGGTATCTCGATGATGGAACCCTGGGAGGCGATGTAGACACAGTTTTAGATGACCTGCAATTTTTAATACACCAACTACATTCTATAGGACTGGATCTAAATTTTTCTAAATGTGAGTTATTTTTATCTGACAGTACCGACAGACAAGTGACACTTTCAAAATTCAATAAAATAGCCCCCGAAATCAAAATTATTGAAAAAAGCTCTCTTCGTCTCCTTGGATCCCCAGTCTTCGATGATTCCTTTCCCGATTTTATTGAAGAAAAAATTCAAAATTTCAACAACATTTCGGAAAGATTGCTCCAAATTAATATGCATTCGGCTATCACCATAATCCGCTTTTGTTGTTTTGGCCCCAAATTAACATATTTCCTTCGTGCTTCCCATCTTTGGAAGCACCCTCATCTTTTAGAAAAAATGGACCAAATTATCCGTCATACACTTACTTTAATTTTAAATGTGGCCATGGACGACCGAGCTTGGGCTTAAGCTACTCTTCCCATCCGTATGGGGGGCCTCGGCGTCCGCAAAATTTCTAGTATTAGTTTACCGTTATATCCTCGGTCCACGGTACTGAGAAATTAATCAGGAATATCCTAGCACCCATACTGATTAATTTTGATGCGCCGTGCTTCACCGAGGCTATTGATGCTTGGAGACTCGCTTGCCCGAATTGTAATCTCCCCGACTACCCATCATCCCAGAGACGGTGGGATGAGCCGCTATGCAGAGCAGTTCAGGAGCACCAAATTGCCACTTCTGCCACTCCTGCCGAGCGCGCTCGCCTGCTGGCTGTGGGTGAGTGGGAGTCGGGCCTCTGGCTTCACGCACTACCGTCGTCGAACATAGGCACCTTGTTTGACGACACTACTTTCCGCCTCGCTGCTTCCCTACGTCTTGGCGCTCCCTGCTGTACTCCTCATCGTTGTCACTGTGGCGAAGTTGTCCACAGCCTCGGTCACCACGGTCTATCATGCAGCCGAAGTGCGGGTCGCATAGCGCGTCACGGAAACTTAAACGACATCATCCGACGTGCTCTCGTCACCGTTGGCGTTCCGGCCGTATTGGAACCCCATGGCCTGGCACGTGACGATGGCAAAAGACCGGACGGGATGTCTTTGTTTCCATGGAAGATGAGTAGGCCTTTAGTGTGGGACGCTACTTGTGTCGATACTCTTGCGCCATCCCATCTTCCTAGCTCGTCGTGCTGTGCTGGCGCTGCCGCTGCGGCTGCAGAGAACCTCAAGCGGCGGAAATATAATAACCTCATCGGTAGTTATATTTTCGAGCCGTTTGGGGTTGAAACTCTTGGTCCGTGTGGTCCGAGTGCTCACGCTTTGTTTAAAGACCTTTCCAAACGCTTAGTTGACACTTCGCGTGACCCAAGGGCTGGCTTTTACCTCGGTCAGAGAATAAGCATTGCCATACAACGTGGCAATGCTGCCAGTCTTTTGGGCACATTACCAGTGGACAACGATGTGGAGGAGTTTTTCGACGCCATATTTTAGATTAGGTAAGTGAGTAGTTTTTGGTTTAAGTGTTTATGTTTGTAGTCTTAGTTAATTAAGTATTTTATATATTGTATATACTTGTATCTTTGTAAATAAATTACCCCCCCTTAAAGCCCACATAGGTACTATGATTTGATTGGCAGTGACGACCGCGCAGCGCTGTGCCTTCCCAGATATGCTCCGGCACGGCTGCGCTAAGAGATTTAGTCTTGAGGCGCAACGCAGTTCTTAATACTTTTTTTTGTATTTATTACAGAATAGATTATAGGCCGCAATTTATAATGTTTAATGATTGCTTACAGGTACAATTCTGCAGCCCGACTTAATTGGTCAAGTTTAGTGCTGCGGAGAGCTCCTGTGACGGATTGCCGTCTACCTCTGTGCTAACTGTTCAACACTTTGTAGAGTAAAATATTTTTTACCCAAATATGAGTCCTCCAAGTAAAATAAAAAGAGCAAGTGCTTCAATTTCCCGAAATGAAAACGATCTTCTTGTTTACCAAAAAGATAGAGTAACTGGTGGTTACACCGGGAGTGAGTACGAAATTAAACTTTCAGCCTTAATATGGAGTAAATTGAAATATAACGACGAAGTCGAACACTTTCTGCTAGCCTCAAATCTCAAGATTGCATTGCCGCTTGACGACATTTGTTTCAAAATATTGTGGAAAGATAAAAAACGTAAACCTACAATTGTGTTCATACAAGCTAAACATAAAATAAATAATGAAAAACCCATAATCTCATTGATCAAAATCTTCAACGGTTACAGGAATATTAAAAATAAATTTGATGATAAAGAAGATGTGCTATTTAATGGAAAATTTGACGAATGTGATTGCTACCCCATTTTATACACGAACGAAGATTTTATGTTTGAAACAGTTCCTGTTACTGATTATTGTCCCGAACTTAATGATGTTATTAGAACTGGTGAGGACGGTACAGTCCAGCGCCTCAGCGAAAGAGCAAAAATAAAAGTTACTCAAGGTTTGAATGAAAATGATAATTTGTTGTTCGAAAGTTTCTTGAATAGTCTCCTTCTGTTCAGTGAACAAGCCAACGAGGAGGGTGTGGAAGTAATTTTAAGGAAACATATTGCCAACTACCAGCAATCTCTTGAAAACACATTTCAAGTTAAAACTGATGCAGCGACTGCTATATATATCAGAGAATTTGTGGACTGGTGGAAAAAACTTGACCAGGCACCGTATCTTACAGAAAAGGATGACATTTTGAAGAACACATTCAATAGAATTATAGATAACCCACTGATGACCTCACTTAATATAATATACCAGAGAAAAATAAAACACAATTACACATTCTCTCACGATGCAGTGAGCTCCTGGAACTTTCAGGATCACTCGGGTATTGTCATCATTACAAAGAATAGCGAAATGACTGTTGTTAAAGTGTTGCAGCATTTCAAGAATAAGGACCACGTTTTGTTGGATCTAGAATATATTGTCAATCTACCAACGAAAGATCGTAACGTATTGGGCATCGAGTTGAAGAATACAAACGAAGACAATATTATTGTTTTCGTATGCGATAAAATACAACAAATCAAAACATTAGAAAACAAAGCGAAAATTATTCTAAACAAAAAATCAATTATTATTACCAATTCTGTGTCAGTTCAAAAATTGCAGTACTATTTCCCAAAAGCAGAGAGTCCTGTACATGATGAAATTAGTCTGGTTGACATGAGTGAAGAATCACAGAAGAGTATCTTCGAGAGTACTAGACTGATGTTTCAAGGCGTAGAAGTAAGATTAGATTTGATAATCGATAATAAATCAAAAGCGTATGTGAAAGGAGATATTCTAAACAAAGTAATTAGTAAGGACACAATTAAACTCGGTAAACTAATTGTCTCAAGAGATTATCATGAAAAAAAGGACTTGTATATTGACAGAAAGCTTCATAAGGCCAATGGACCTACTCTCTCACCAAAAACTCTTTACGATATAGAAGATGACGTTGTACTTGTAACAGCAGAGCCCGGGATGGGTAAGTCTACTCTACTAACACACTTATCGCTTAAAGCCAAAAAAGACCACCCAGAAGTATGGATTGTAAGAGTAAACTTATTAGAATACTCGAGAGAATTCAGCAATTGGAAGGAAGATAAAACAACCATCGACTTAATAGAGACTTTAAAGTTTATGTGTCAAGTTATACTCCGCATGAAACTTGGCAAAGAAAATGATGTGGCAATTTCGTTGGAGGAACAAAATGGTTGTGTGTATCTCAAAGATTGTACAGGCGATCAGTCGAGTGAATTCGAGTTGAAGTTGTTTCTATATTTTTTTAATGTTGGCAAGGTGGTATTCCTATTTGATGGTTTCGACGAAATAAGTCCGCATTACATAAATGAGGCCATCACATGTATAAACGTTATCAATAACCATCCTAAAAAGCATAAAATATGGGTAACAAGTAGGCCGTATACTGAAATTGAAACTATTTTACAACGAGCTTTCGGTGTACCTTATAAAATAGAACACTTCTCTTATGAAACAATGGAAGAATATCTAAATAAAATTTGGGAGTCCAATTTTAATCTGAAGGAATTTGATACAACGCAACTGGAAAATGTACATAGCTTCCTGAAGTTTATTTCTGAATCAGAAATCCACAATTGGCAAGCTTTACATGAAATTAATGTCAACGCCGGCTACTTTTTGCTAAATAAGATTAAATGTTTAGGTGATACTTGTATATTCGATCCAAGTTATGATGATATTTTCTACGACAACCTTATACAGAAACTTCGGGTACAAAAAGAAATATCTGGACGCCAAGCTAGTAGTCTTAAAAATGTTTTACATTTATTTTTGATAGCTCATTTTTTTATAAGCCGCATAAAAGACGTTAGAAAAAATAGTAATAATTGGAATAAAGAAGTTGACCCATTCACTATTTATGAACATTTCTTGGAAACGAAACTGTTAGAAATACGGTTTAAAAATAAAGACGGAATGGACATTTATAATCCTGATATTAAGATTTTTTACGACAAAGAACGTGCAGATTGTATAGCAAAGCATAAAAAATTGGCCGCTTATGCTATTTTCAATGAGGACATTGACAAATTGTTTATTGAGAAAGACTTGCAAGAAATCAAGGAGACGATAAAATGTATAGAAATGGGAGAAGAGAAAACTGGTCTGATTTGTAGTGTAGCAAACGGATTCCCGATTTTTATACACATGACATTCACTGAATACTTTGCAGTGGAATATGTCTGTGATTTATTAAAAAATGCAAATGAAAGCGAAAATTTAACTATCTTCGTATTTGAAGTGATATTAACTAGATGTCAATTTGATAATGTTCGGAGAATTTTTGATTATAAAATCAAAATTGACAAAACACTAAAGAGTGTTATTGAAAATAATAAAGAAGTAATATGTAGTTTTTTAATAGAGCAGGGCGACCGAATAGGATATTGTAAGGCGCTAAACGTAGCTATATGTGGGGGTCTTCGTAACTTAATTTCTTTGTATGCGTCGATTTTTGAGAAATGTATAAACAGCAGCAATTTTGGACAATTTCTCCATATCGTTATTCTTAATGACATGTGTCTCTTAGCGAATGGAATGGAGACTGACGAATTAAGTGTATGTGTCTTCAATATAGTCAGAAAACTCGATACTTCTAAAGTAACTCGTTTACTGAGGGAATCTCACGAGTGTAAGTTCAATTCAAACAAACATGACTCGGGTGAACTTTGTTACATTTGTAAATATCTACTAAGGCTCATCCGCTGAGGCCAGGCATGTTAAGGAGCCGTTCAAGTATTAAGTAAGCACAATTTTTGTAATTTTTGACCGCCCCCTTCTCCTCGTCAGCAAAAGTAAACAAAGCTCTTGCCTCTTACCCCATCCCATGCTTACGTAAACATTTCATAAGTATTTTTAATCTGTTCTGGTTTCTGTATTGATTTAAGAGCAGCAGTTAAAAAAGTCTAAGATAGTCTATAGAGGAGATAACCTATAGTGGTTCGCTACTACGGCGATGGTAGCCCATAAGGAGTACCTAGTAGATAAGACCGCGCGCTTCACATACGTGGGGCTGAAGGTTCAATCCCAGGTACGCACCTCTGGATTTTCGAAATCAAAGGATTCGGATTCGGATTTATACCACTACCTCAGCAGTGAGGAAAAACATCGTGAGGAAACCTGCACATCTAGAATACTTAGATGTAACCATGATCCTATTTGTCTGGTTCCCCTGTCGTTGCAAATAAAAGACTAAACTAACGTTGACAAAAAATCTTAGTAGACTGGATTTATTCCTAGTCGCTGCTTGCAATTCTTCTTCAACTCTCTTAGACACAATAACATCAAGATCCTTGTCAGGCTTTGTTTGTAACTTATAACTACGCCACACTTCAGTAACTAACTTTTGTACTTTTGTATATATGTATAAGTTGTTTTAAAACATAATAAAAAAATTGGTGTAACTAGAATTTTTCTAATATAAGACGACATTTTAAACTATTCGACATTGGCGGGAAAAACCAAACTTTAACTTGAAATACGTCAAATCCGATGATACCGAATCGAACCAATAAGTGGCGTAAGCAAAGTTGACACGTTCTCCTGTGAGCGAGAGGTGTATTCAGAATGCGTTTTGGGGAATCCTGGAATATGAGTTTTGCTTTCGAGCATCGACAAATCTTCTTCTTCTTCAGTCGGTCCCTCATTACTGAGGCTCGTGGTCACTGGACCCCTTTAAGCGGTCAATCTGCCTCCATTGACTCCGGTCCAAAGTTGCCATTACCATCTGCTGGAATTTGCTTGAGGATGTAGCTTCTTTCACTTGATTAGACCATCGTGTTGGCGACCGGCCTCGTGCTCTCTTTCCTTCGGTATTGCCAATAATGACCAGCTTTTCAAGGCTGCTATGTCCCCTTCGCATTATTTGGCCAAAGTAGGTCAAATACGTTGTAAGCAAACTGTCGACAATCGGGTCTTGATATTGAGTTGTGAAAGGACAGACACATTAGTTCCTTTGGCTTTCCATGGAACTCCGAGCATCCGCCTCCAGCACCACATTTCTAAGCGTCTATCCTCTGTCTTTCTCTTGCTTGGATTGTCCACGTCTCAACTGCATAGAGGTAAATCGGAAAAACCAGTGCTCTGACCAAGCGGGATTTGGTTTTAAAACTTACACCGCGATTTTCCAGATGTTCTGGAGACGCGTCATAGTATTATTAGCCATGTCCATCCGTCGCTTTATTTCCGGCACGCAGCTGCCTTCTTTATTAATACTAGAGCCCAGATAAATATCGACAAGTAAGGCTTTCGGGATTGCTGCAATCGCATGTCTGTTTATTGTTTGTACCATTTCATAACATAACATCACGCCAGTACGCTCTAAAGGGGTACGCAGATGTGTACAGTTCACCTTGATACACTCTCGTTTCACCGGTTATGTTTAGTTTCATGATATTCGGGTAATCTATTCTGGCATTATAGGTACCTTACTTAACTACTTGCCTATTAGTAGGTACAACTAAAAAGTGTAAAATGACAAAAACATTTTTATAAATAAAAAACTTTTTAACAAAAAATCAAACCGACTTCCAAAACAAAACACAACAAAGCGATAAATAACTTTCTTTTCCGAAGTCGGTGTCTTATGTACCCATTGTTTTCCGTTTTTCGACACCGACTTCGGAAAAGAAAGTTATTTTTCGCTTTGTTGTGTTTTGTTTTGGAAGTCGGTTTGATTTTTTGTTAAAAAGTTTTTATTTTCCTCTTTTTTGTTTTGGTAGCTACCTCCCATTAACATGAAAATCATTTATAGCCAAAGTAGATCTCATGACGATTCCAATAAGCCTAAACAAGACTAGGATACATTATTTTAGTTCCAGTGGCCATTGTGGTCTTCTTCATCAATTCCATTTCACCAAATTATACTTTCTGAGTGCAAATGATTGCATTATTGATGAAAATACCAAAATCGCTATATGCCTATAATATTAGAGGAGTTTGCTCGATTTCTCTAGGATCCCATCATCAGATCCTGGTCTCCTTATCATGGTACTACCCTTGGGATATCTCCATTCAAACAAAAAAAGAATCATCAAAATCGGTTTATAAACGACGAAGTTATCCGCGAACACACATAAAAAAAAAAATATATATACGGTCGAATTGAGAAACCTCCTCCTTTTTGGGAAGTCGGTTAAAAAATACTACCGATTTCCAAGTAAGAAAACTACAAGGTGAAAATTAACTTTATTTTTGGAAGTCGTTGTCTTTGGTATGTACCATTTTTTGCGTTATGGACACCGACTTCCAAAAATAAAGTTATTTTTCACTTTGTAGTTTCTTATTTGGAAGTCGGTAGCATTTTTTTGCAAAACAGTTTTTATTATTAGTAAATTTTGCATAGAAACATGTTATTAGTGTTTTATAGTATTTATTTTAGTTACTTGACCTTTTTTTTTTTTGTGGGTAATCATCCAATGACTTCTCCCGCTCTGGGTGAAGCGGGAGGGCGTGTCAGACTTTTACTGACTAAAACCCACCCGTGTTCCTTCAGTTGTTTGTGCCAGGGCCGCGGTAACACTCTTTCAAATTTATCCGCGACCCTAGTTACTTGACCTAGAACCAGTACATAATAACAGTAAATAGTGAAAGCTAATAGTATTTCACCCTAAAACTCTAAGAACTGACGTATTTTCTCACCAGGCCGTCTTTGTAAGCTGGAAATGGCTTGGAGAGTTTAAGAGAAAATTAACTTGTAAGTTTTATAGATAGATGGCTTTTCGGAGAATCCACATATAGATAAAATTTGTTGTGTTTCCGATGGAAACAAGAGCGTTTTATTGATTTTAAGAAGTTTAACTAAGAGAAAATTACCAAAAATAAAAAACAATTTTGGGGTCCTCACTACGGTCACGGGGTCCTAGCGCTAAGAGAGAAAATATGGTTCAAATAAATGTCACTAGATGGCGCGATATGCATCGATAAAAAATTTTTCAGGAGCACAAAGGTGCATTGAAGGAGGCAAACAAATTTGAATTGTTTCTTTTATTAATTTTAATTTTTGTTATTTTATTTATGTTGTCAAGTTTTATGTTTAAATATGGTGTATATATTGAAAATGATTTATTCTGTGGTATAACATCGTCTTGGAATAATTACTGTAAGATATTGTACTTATTTGTGGAAAATAAATAAATAAATAAAATATTATTGAATTGTGTGTAAAATTAACATTTTCTAGAATAATTGATCATAAAAATTGAATGCTCTTGTTTAATAAACTCTTCTAAAATTATGTCATATTTGGCTCTAAATTTATACTTCAAAGATTATTTGAACGGATAATAATTTAAAATTGATTCCATTAGATGGCGCGGTTTTAGTTTTCTGAGGCATGCCACCAAGTTATGTATGACAATATCAAAAGGTTAACAAAATAACCTCTCTCTAATCTCTCTCTTTGTGTAATCTCAAAAACAGTCAGCTAACCATAGACGGGATAGAAGCTGTTCCTCATCACGTCAGCACGGCCTTTCATGCAGCCGAAGTGCGGATCGCATATGGGTTGAAACTCTTGTTCCATGGGTTCCGAGTGCTCACGCTTTATTTAAAGATCTATTTAAACGCATAAATGACACTGCGCGTGACCCAAGGGCTGGCTGTTACCTTGGTCAGAGGATAAGCATTGCCATACAACGTGGCAATGCTGCTAGTCCTTTGGGTACAATACCAATATACAACGATGTGGAGTTTTTCAACGCCATATTTTTTAAGGCTTAGTTGATAGTTTTTAATTAACCGACTACCAAAAAAGGAGGAGGTTCTATGTTCGACATTATGTATGTTTTTTTTTTTTTTTTATGTATTTTCACCGATATCTCCGTCAATTGTGGACCGATTTTGAAAATTCTTTTTTTGTTTGTAAGATTATATTCCGAAATTGGTCCCATTTTAATATGGTGAAGATCTGATAAAGAACTTCGGAGATATACAACAGAACTCTTCAGTAGTGTATTATTGGGCATTCTATGCCACTGTCGGCAAGTAGCTCGGCCAGTGCGCCTCGCTACGCGACAGTGGCATAGAATACCCAATAATAAACGATCGACTCGACTGTGTAGTATATTAGTGTACTCACCTGAAGATCTTGTAAGAAATACCACTGGCTACCAGTAGCTGGGCGAGTACGCATTACTACATAAAGTAACGCTGAATAATGTAAGTACGATCGCTTCTCAAACAATCACTCTATCGTGAAAAACATGACTGTGTAGTATATTAGTGTACTCACCTGAAGATCTTGTAAGAAATACCACTGGCTGCCAGTAGCTGGGTGAGTACACATTACTACATAAAGTAACGCTGAATAATGTAAGTTTGTACGATCGCTTCTCAAACGATCACTCTATCGCGAAAAACACGACTGTGTAGTATATTAGTGTACTTACCTGAATATCTTGTATGAAATACCACTGGCTGCCAGTAGCTGGGCCTAATACTTCATCGCAACAGAATGTTTGAAGTATGTAAGTAAAACAACAGTCTATTCATTATACTTTAATTGCATCCAATAACGTTACAAGTTTTCTCATGTGTGTAACAACAGTCAGTTATCGTAAAATTTTGGTTGTTCTGGAAACAATGTGTCAGCCGAACGGACGAACTCTTGCAGTTTTCGCCACTGAGACGAATCCGCGTTGCTCTGGAACTTAACACGAACGAGCGCCTTCTTCCATAGCTCTTGAGAGTCGGTGAGGCGCGCGTCGCTAGCCTTGTAGACCTTGCAGTCTATGTAGTATTCACCGACCGTACTTGCTGTTCGACGCTCGCAACCGTTGGCCACACGGCTTACGAAGTACGATGGCAGACCAGATGAACCCGTGCTGTGCTCTGTGTCATTTTCATGGTTGCGACTGATACCAAATATATCAGTGCTGGTATTTGATAATTTGCTGAAAAATAAAACTGATGTTAATATGTTATCCTATTAAACAATTTATATATTTGTCATTTATACTAATTAGGGTAATCTCTGGAACTACTGAATTGAAAATAGTTTCTCTACTAGAAAGCTACATTATATTTCCTGAGTGACAAAAACTGTATTTTGTTTAGAATTACACCTGTGCAAATCCAGAGCAGGGCGTTAGATTAGGATAGAATATTAAGAACACATAAAAAATACACAAAAATAACAAACGAATTATTTGTAAAATCTATAAGACATAAGACTTAATTAATAGAAAGCAGCATTAATAGAGTTAATTCAAAATAAAAAATCGTTTACCTTGTTCGAATTGCATGAGTCGATGGTGAATCCGACTTGCGTTTCCCACTGACTTTTGTTGGTTTGCGAGTTGGTTTAGTTTTCTGATCAAGTGTTAGAGCTGGTTGACTATATTCACACTCAGAATCAGACCTGAAACAAAGATATGAAATGTTTTGTTTAAATCATGGCATGCTATAAATATACAAACAGATCACGGGTCTCAGTAAACACTTAAAATATTTTTACCCGACTGCGCTAGAAGGAGGGTTATATTATACTTACATTTTGCCAATCTGCAGTTAGAATTTCACTGAATTGATTTGATGAATATTAATACTGGTATTGACAACAACTCGAGATTTACACTATCTAATTATAACTGATGGTACAGAACTTCTTATAGACGACTTCCACACTTGCAAACTGCAATTAGATTGTTTAATGTACTCCAAAAACATGTAGCTTATAAAATCGATAACGCATTATAATTAATTGTTTCAAAAATTACCTCATTCAATCAAATGTGATACTATAAATCGTCTTTTTTCCTCGGACGTATAATACCAGTTCAAAAATAAAGACTAAGCAGTTATTATTCGTATACCTAGTAGCGGATGACGATTTGGCGATGCAGCGAAATAACGTAGGGTTGACGAAACGAAACAGTACTTTAGTAACAAATCGGACGGTGAGCTATGGGCAGCTCGCTGTCCGACCGTTCAGAATCCGTCTGAACCGAGCCCAAGTCGTCAACGGCGCGCCCCTTTCGTCAATGCATGATTTTTTGTAGAGCATTAAAAAAAGAAAAAAAAAAAAAAACTTTTGTAACAAATAAAAAAGTAATCAAGTGACTTAAATGTGACCTTTAGTTTATTGTAAAAATGCATAGCAACTAAGTTTATTAGTAAAAAAGAGTTTTTTCATATTTTTCATTCTCTGAAAGTAGGTCTAAAGTTGCCTATGGAGCGGGATGAAAGCTATACTTTTTATCCCTAGGAGTTCTATTTCAACTGAAAACTGTCAAATTATTAAAAAAAACCAAAGGAGCATAGATCGGGCGACTTAGCAATGAGATTCTTAGATATCCTTTGGTTGAACGGAACAATAACAACGTAATTATCTGAATAGGTAACATAATGTTGAATGCGTGTCAACCCTACCTAAAATAGATGATTGATGCAAACGACACAAAACGACTTAGTTGACCCAAAAAAACAAATACTTGCGCAATAAGTATTATAATACAAAATATGATACTTATACATCTTTTAAATTTATTACCTAAAATCAACGACGGAAGCCTGCTCAAAAGACGTTACTTATGGTTAAATATTTTTGTATTAAATTAATTATTTACCTAAGAATTTGGGCAATTGACATCTGGATCATTCTTAGGTATAAACATTTTGCAGGTAATTTTATACACTTTTTTTGTATTTTTTTTATTCTACTATCTGAGGGACGAATTGTTATTATTATTATTGTGCATTTCTCTTTCCAGAAACAATTATTTCAACAAGCTTCTCGAATATTTTATAAAGAAGAGATTATTAAACTAGAGGACTAGCAGCAAACTTTCTAATCTGGATGACTAGACTATCCATTTTATTGAAGGTAATTTTGTATACTATATTTACTATAATTATTTGAACTGGGCGCCTAATTAATAATATGCTTTTCTCTTTTCAGGACTATTTTGTCAAGCGACTCGAATCTCGCTAAATAAATAACTACAGCAAATTATTGACCTCTGGATCATGCCTAGGTATAAATATTTATATTTTGCAGATAATTTTATGCACTTTTTTGTATTTTTTTTTTAATTCTTAAATCTGAGGGGCAAATTATAATTATTGTGCATTTCTCTTTCCAGAAACAATTAATTTGACAAGCTTCTCGAATATTTTATAAAGAAGAGATTATTAAACTAGAGGACTAACAGCAAACTTTCTAATCTGGATGACTTGACTATCCATTTTATTGAAGGTAATTTTGTATACTATATTTACTATAATTAATAATAATAATAACATTCCAAAACTTTCACACAACGCTTTCTAGTCCTAAACTAGCAGAGCTTGTGTTATGGGTACTAGACAACTAATAAACATACTTATATATTTCTAAATACATACATATTATAGATAAATTACACCTAGACACAGAACAAATGATCGTGCTCATCACACAAACATTTGTCCTGGGTGGGAATCGAACCCACGACCTCCGTCACTAATCACTAGACCAACAGGCCGGCCAATTGAACAATTATTTGAACTGTGCGCCTAATTAATATTATGCTTTTCTCTTTTCAGAACTTATTTTTATTTGGATGTCAATAATTAGGTAATCCTCCTAATACTTTCTTCAGTTACTGTATACTTTTACTTTTTCTCTTTATTTCTTTAGTTTTTTTTCTACTTTTTTTGTTTGATTACTTTCACAAGATCACTAATTTTAGTTCTTAGTATTATTCTTGTTATACATATTATACTTAGAAACTCTAATCTTTTAGTCAAACGTTAAGTACGTTATAGTAACGATAAGTTATATTAAATTAATCAATAATGCCCCATTGTTCAGTTTGTAATATATTGGTAGATAATAGTCGATGGTCTGGTCATTTACGTAGTAATAATCATAAAACCAATAGTGCGACCACTGTTTTTGACAATGTCGCAATTATTAATTCTGCATTTAAAAAACGAATCGTTAGTTACAAGATCACCGCAACTGGCGAACAAATAAATAATTTTCCTGAAATGTTTCTCATTAATATTAGTAGACAAGTTAAAACTTTAATAAATCAATCATTATTGAAACATACAGCTCTGAAAATAAATTTTGAACTTTTTTCTTTTTTTCTAATGTTTAAAAATGATCAAAAAGAAATAAAATCATTCGCCACAAAAAACATTATTGTTAATTTTAATTACGACTTTGATTCAATTTATAAAGCAGTGATTGATTTATTGTTAAAGAAAATTGAAGAGTTTCAGGAGAGAGATAGCGGTTGGACATTTTTAAGCAATTCCCATGTAGAAATAAATATTAATAAATATCAACCTCTCGGCGGATCTAAATTTATAACTTTACCGAAATGTATAAAAAATAAAAAAGCTTGCTTGAATATTCGTAACAATGATGAGTATTGCTTTTTATGGTGCGTAGTAGCGGCTCTGTACCCTAGCCCTACTAGCCAACATCCCGACAGAGTTTCATCTTATCCTTACTTTCAGGATGTTTTGAACGTTGATGGTTTGACATTTCCGATAACATTTTCAGACATAGCTGTCTTTGAGAAAAATAATCCGTTTTTGAATATTTACGTGTATGGTTTAAAAAATAATAAAACTATCGTTGGACCTTTGTATTCTACATCGAATCATAAATCTAAGAGCATCCATCTATTGTTCTTGGAAAATAATACTAATACTCATTATTGTCTTATCATTGATTTACCTCGTCTAGTCAGAAATCAGATAACCAAACACCATGGTAAACTGTACTTCTGCGAAACGTGCTTATTGTTTTTTCCAACGCGCACCCAAATTGATTCACACCTATGTGGAGGGATTGCCACGGTATTACCAGAAAAAGGAACATTTT
The DNA here is from genome assembly GCA_945859665.1 of Anorthoa munda. Classification (NCBI taxonomy): domain Eukaryota; kingdom Metazoa; phylum Arthropoda; class Insecta; order Lepidoptera; family Noctuidae; genus Anorthoa; species Anorthoa munda. The sequence goes on along the minus strand of OX243919.1, from coordinate 1,700,570 downwards.
TAAAGTTCAAAAATTACGATAGAAAACAAAATGTTCCTTACGTCATATATGCTGATTTCGAAACGATACTTGAACCGATTTCCGGCGAAGATTTCAACACCGCTAACACGTCATATTCTCACCGACACGTGCCGACTGCGTTCGCCTATAATATAGTGTCATCATTTAACGATACGGTTGGTGACTATAGAAGTTATCGCGGAAAAGATTGCGTTTCAAAATTTATACATTTACTGACTGAAGATGCTAAAGCAATACACAGAATTCTCACTCAAAACGAGCCTATGATATTCACAGATATAGATGCTCTTGATTTCAAACGCGCTGTTAAGTGCTACGTTTGTGAAAATTTACTGTTGAAAGATAGAGTTAGGGATCACTGTCATATGACAGGCCGGTACCGGGGTGCAGCACATCGACACTGCAACCTACAACTCAAAGTACCAAAATTCATCCCAATATTTTTTCATAACTTATCCGGATACGATTGTCATTTATTTATTAAAAAGTTAGGCGAAATACCTGGACAAATTAAAATAATACCCAAGACTAAAGAAAAATATATATCATTTACAAAGTTTATTCCTATTGCTGATAACGAGTTTATACAAATAAGGTTTTTAGATTCCTTCAACTTTCTAGGAACTAGTTTAGACAAACTTGCTAAAACATTGCAAACAGATGATTTTGTTAATCTTAAATCAAATTTTTCTGATGAAACACAATTTAGTTTGCTGATTCGTAAAGGTGTGTACCCGTATGACTATATTAAAGATTGGAAATGTTACGAACAAAAGTCGTTACCTTCTAAATATTATTTCCATAATTCTTTGACTAACGAAGGTATTAGCGATGAAGATTATAGTCATGCACAAAATGTTTGGGCTGAATTCAGTATTACTGATCTGGGCGAATATACAGATCTATACTTAAAAACAGACGTGCTTTTGTTGACAGACATATTTCAAAATTTTCGGAAAACATGTAAACATTATTACAAACTCGATCCCGCCTTTTACATAACTGCACCTAGTTTATCGTTCGATGCAATGTTGCTAAAAACAGGTGTTCAGTTAGAACTGATTTCGGATTTAGCTATCATCAGAATGATTCAAAGCGGTATACGAGGCGGCTTGTGCATGTGTTCCCATCGGTATGCAAAAGCAAATCACAAATACATGCCAGAATATGATGCATCACAGCCTCAGAGTTTCATAGTATATCTAGATTGTAATAATTTGTACGGTTTTAGCATGTGTCAGTATTTACCTTATTCTAATTTTAGATTCCTTGATGAAAGTGAATTAACTAATTTTTGTGTAGAAAATGTCGAGGATAACTCTGAGTGGGGATTTATATTAGAAGTCGATCTTTTTTATCCTGAACATTTACACAAATGCCATAATGATTTACCATTTTGTCCCGAAAAATGTATACCTCCAGGAGGTAAAACAAAGAAACTAGTTGCAAATTTACATAATAAGTACAACTACGTAATACATTATATTCATTTAAAAAAGTGTTTAGAACATGGCTTAACATTACGTAAAGTTCATAAAGCTATTACTTTTAGACAAAGTCCTTATTTAAAACAGTACATAGAATTAAACACTCGGTTAAGACAAAAGGCAAAAAGTTCTTTCGAACAAGACTTTTTTAAATTGTTAAACAACAGTGTTTTTGGCAAGACATTGGAAAATACTGAAAATAGAGTAACCGTACACTTAGTTAATCAATGGTGTGATCAATCTAATCGAACTAAGAAATTTATATCCTCCGAGAGACTTGTAGCCAACCCCTATTTCCATAGCGCTTCAATTCTAACTGAAAATTTAGTTGCTATACAAATGAAACCTGACCAAATTATTTTAGATAAGCCTATTTATATTGGATTCACTGTATTAGAACTTTCTAAGACACATATGTATGACTTTCATTATAACATTGTAAAACCTTTTTATGAAGATCGAGTGCAGCTGTGTTATACAGATACCGATTCGTTTGTCTATAAAATATTCACGTTTGATTTTTATAGTGACTTAAAGTATAATTTTTTACAATATTTCGACACCAGTAACTATGATGACAAAAATAATTTTAAAATACCAATTATTAACAAAAAAGTTCCAGGTTTGTTCAAAGACGAAATGGGAGGAAAATATATATCAGATTTTGTTGGTTTGAGATCGAAACTTTACTCAATAAAAACAGTCGATAAAGTCATTAAAAAAGCAAAAGGAGTAAAATCAAGTGTAATAAAAGACTTAAATATAACAGATTACGAAAATATTTTATTAAATGGGGGAATTATTCGTGGAAAAAATATTATGTTTCAATCTATAAAGCACGAAATATTTACTAAGAGTGTCAACAAAATTGCCTTATCTCGAAATGACGATAAACGCTTAATATCTGTAGATCGAATATCAACGCGAGCCTGGGGTCACTCGCTTATTTTAAAACGCTAAAATTAATTTGAATGTAATTAGTAATAGAGTTAGAATATGATTTATGTAACCTATGTAACATAGTTCTTGATCTTTAATGTATGATAAATATAATTCATAGTTTTAAAAAGCTAAGTTTATGTAAAGATATTAATTTAATAAAATGTGAATGATTATGACTACTTGTTTAATTTATATTTTAAGACATCATCCTCCTTTTTTGTAGTTGGTTAAATAAAATGAAACCCGACCAAGATTTAAGGGTGCCACACACGACTAAGGTACTATAATTATTATTTTATTTGATTTTTTTAATAAACTAGTGCGCCTCATCTTCAACGATTGCATTACTGCTTAACATGAGGTGGAATCGCAGTCAAGCACTGGTTTATAAAAAAAAATGTCTTAAGATACAATATCACTCGTCATACAATTCAATGCACCATTACACACGACGAAGATATTTATTTAATATTTTCGTTAATAGGTGAATTGTATGGCGAGCAATATTGTATCTTAAGATAAAATATTATAGTATCGTAGCCATGTGTAGCGCTCCTAATTTGCAACATGATATGCATGTTGAAACATGAATCGTTCATTTTACGTAAAATGTATTTTGTACGCTATACAATAAGACTGATTATACAAATTTCAAATAATGAATAGTTGCATCAATTGCATAACGCTGATCATGCAAAATAACTATTACAAAGACATAGCAGTGCATTACCCTCATAAAAGCTTAGTTAGCATTTTAATCTAAATTGGAACATGTTTCGCCATCGCAATATATATAATTTTTCAATTTACGAAATAAAATTCGTCTTGAGTACTTGTATCACGCACACAGTGTCTTGCGATCATGTCATCGGTAAGTTTCTCAATTTTTTTTTATATTATTTATAAACTAGCGATTTATGTAGTGTGAATAGTGTAATCTGCTGACAATTCGTGTATGCATCACTATTTTTAACCGACTTTACAAAAAGGAGGAGGTTCTCAATTCGGATGTTTGTGTTAAATAACGAAGAGAAAAAAAACTTTAATAGAAACACCGACTGCCGAAATTAAAGTTATTTTGCACTTTTTGGTGAAGTCGGTTGTATTTTTTTGTAAAAAAAAGTTTTCAAAGTTTTCTTTTTAGTTTAAATTTCATAGGTGTCTATTTTTGTTCCAGATTACGGAATCAGAGGTTATGTTTAGCCAGTACGCTCAAAATCCTTATGAAGGATTCTCCGAAATGCTCCATGACGAACCCGGGCCCAGCAAACAAGTGACGAAAGAAAAAAAATCAAAACAACGAAGCAGGGAAAAGTCGAAGAAGCACAATCCAACTAAATCCTTTGTGATGAGCCGATTACAGCGACGAGGCATCAAATTAATTAAAATATCGGTCCTAGATCTATGCAATAACAATCCGCAAACCAGTGAAAGTGACAGTGACAGTGAAAACGTTATTATAAGTGCTCAATATATCGTTAAAGACGCTATCGACAATGTTATGGACGAAACTGAATCTTTAGTTAAAAAAATATCTAAATCTTTGATAGATAGTGATTTTTAGTACTTATTTGTCTAAGAAGTTGAGTACTTATTTGTGTTGTTTTGTTTAATTTTAAAGAAGATTGTTTTATTTGTAGAAGTTTAGGTGTTTGAAATAAAAGCAGTTTTACAATACATGTAGTTTTTTATTTATGAAACCAATAAACTTTAACCAGGTACACATTTATAACTCTAAATACTTTCTAATACATAACACATTTTTAAGAGCACAATGTTTTAAATGTTTTACACAATTTAAATTAGTTCTTCCTTCACAGTATTTTTTATGTAAAATTAAGAAATTAGGACATCCTTCAGTACCAAGGTCTGATACTTTACAATTCTCACAAAGTTCCTTTATCCACTTTACTTTCTCCAAACCATTAACAACGATTTCCTTATTTTCTAGATAGGGAACAATTATACGACGAAATTCTTTATAGTCGATATACCCTTCATTCCAATAAATACCTCTGTTTCTTTCCAGCCACTTAACTTGCCTCTTTTCTTCACTTGTTAAGTATTTAAACAAGTATGGTGGTTTTATCAAAAATGTTTGCGTATAATCACGGGTAGCAAAAGCCAACTCTTTTATTATAAAATTATTGTACAGGTCTTTAAACCCTTGAACATCTAATATAACAATATTAGGATTCATGATATTTTCCTGACTGTATTACTTAAAGGTTTATATTCAATAATACAATCGTTCAATATAAGACAATACGCAGAAGTTTGATCTGGTATTTCCGTATCACTCTCAATTTCCAGTCTTACGTCTACAACGGGCCCAGTCTTTAAATTGTCAGCTTGCCTAGAGCAATCGATAACAAATAGTGGCGCTAAATCTTTAAATTGTTTTTCGCTTAGTAAGGGCTGCGGTCGACGCCCGTAATAAGACTGCTGAAATCTAACGTATTGCTCATATAATAAAGCGATTCTGTTATTCGCGAAACTCACATTTAGGTTTTCATACGGGAAATAAGTAGAGTTGAGGTACACTTTTACATCACGAACATGACAATGATCGAACTGAGACATATCAGAACTGGCATTGTTTTTTCTATTTGTCTGTAGTCCCATAATAATGTATCTTGGTTTCTCTATTTGCGAGGATGTTTTGATTGACCAGGTATGTTTTGTAGTTTTAGGTAAAGCCGGATATTCGTACAGATCCCAATTTCTGAATACCATCTGCAGTGGTCGATCTTTTTCTAATAGTTTCAATAAACTTATTTTCTCTTTGTCAGACACTTTAACGTGCGGTACGCGCCAAATGATTTTATTTATCTGAACGTCTTCCGCAATTTCACCGGTGTTTAGTTTTACAGCATTCAGGTTAGTGTTACTTCGTAGCAATATCAATTCATGCTTACAATTTATCACGACTTTCTTGAAATCCTCTGCGAAACCAATGATATTACAGAGGGGTATAGAAGCAGAAAAATTACCTCCGTGAATGTTTTTTGTGCCATCGATATTCCAGCCCCATGAATTCGATGTCTTTGATTCGTTCTCATTCATTGATATTAAAGATTTCATGGTGGTAGTAACGCCAGCATTTTTTATTTTATCAATCTCTACTCCATTCAACTCATACCTTATATCTTGGAACAAGTAAAGGAGAGCATTATTCGTAAAATGAACGCTAGAAGCCTTGTCTTTTGAGTCCTTTTTGCTAACAATTACAGTTCCTTCCAAATAAAGAGTGCTAGCTGATGGTAGTACATATAGGTCCTGTTGGTTGATGGGTATGCGAATTTCATCATTTCTATTAAAACTTGTAACGTAGGGCTTGTAGGAATGAAATTCGATTCCTTCAACTGTATTGTCGTAAGTCGGAGCGGATAAAACGTCTAAAATATTCATTTTAACAAACCGATAGCTTTCAGGAATGCCTTATTATTATTGGTTAATTTTATTTTTTTATTAGAGCGCGCTCTTATTTTCTTGGTTGCTAAATTAGCACTGATATTTTTGACCTGGGGCTGCTCATATTTATTATAGTCAATCATTTTTTCGTCTGAGATGTAAATATAGTTGTACTTCTTCACCACGTAAATTTATTAGACGATTGTTAATATCTAACAGTCTGATATGTATACAGCTTATGTTGTTTTGATTGATTGGAAAGTATATTGCGTTCTTCGGGATTTCTATGATCCTATATCCAGGCGGCACATTGAGTGCAAATTCGTGGATAATGTGACTCGGATCTCCGTTTATGTAGGATCCGCTTATAATATCACATTCAATCCTGATCACGGTCGTAGGTAAAATGTTGACGGGAAACTGTGATACATGCCATTTATTACCTTTTAATATCTGCTTATCAAACCCTAGCAGACGTCTAAAGGTGTTTTCTTTTTCAAAATTGATGTCTTTCGTACAGTGTATAGTAGTTTTTAAAGTATTGTTATTGCAACCTAGTTTTATTGATGCTCCTTTTATCTCCGATTTTAAATAATCACTGATATCTTGCAATTCATAGGTTCCATCCGGTATTTCAATGATTTCGGAACCATAGTAAAACTTGTTATTCGTTTCATCAATGTTTGGAATAGAATTAAATGTTGAGAAATGCAATAATGCACACTCATACTGTCCATTTAGTTGTAACGTATTAGGATAGTACGTGGTTAAGGTAGACGAGTTTCCGGTTATCGATAAAGTGAGTGACATTTTGCAAATGATTGAAATGAAAGACACACATTAATTTTATACATCTTTATTCCAAAATTGCCACAGATATTCTAAACATAGGTGACCACAATTTACTGTGTTAAACTTTTGATATCTTGTGTAGTTGTAATAAACAGTACAATTCTTAAAATATCGCATTAATTCCATTGGAGGTTTCAAGTCTCCATAACTATCAAAGTATTCACAATAGTCGGCTACTTTAACATAAGCTACCCAATGCGTGCCTTCGTTCTTAGAGTCGTCCAAGTTAACGACACCACATTCAACCCGTTTTGGCGTCCTTGGTAACTGATCCTTCATGTATACTCCTCGAAAGTGAGGGATGTTGCGTGCATACCTTTGGATGTCTATATTAGTGAGAGGACGATTAGGTAGCTTATTTTTCAGTTTTTTGAAGACTTAATGAATAAACCATTACCATTTTTATGTGACTTAATGTACAAGCCCTGACCTAACTTTAAAGACTCCATAGCCTTATTATGTCGTTGTGTTTCTCGCAAATTTTGCTGACCTGCTTTGTAATCGTTAACAGTTTTTGCAATACCAGCCGCACCACCAGCTAAAGTTCCTAAAGCTGATAAACCCGCAAAAATTGGGATTAAAGGTAGAATACCTCCAGTCTTTGGTAAGGGTATCACTCGCGGCACTCGAATTTTCTGAATGCATGGGATTATTTTTTTTGCTGCTGAGTAAGCAGCGTTAATTAAAGCTTTACTGTCCTTTGGATTCAGTTTCTTTATTTTTGCTTTTATTTTTGACACGAAACTTTTAAACGTTTTAATGCCAGAACCAGATTTCAGTTTGGCTTTCATAACTTTGCTCACTAACCATGAACTAAGTTTTTCACCTTTCCCAGCATCGCTCGATTTAAGTCTTTGTTTAGCCATATTTAGTAGTTGCAAATCAGCTTTGTGGCGATTGGGTAAGTCTGTATGGTTTGCATATGCAATGTCGTGATGCATACAAGCTTCGTCTAGCTTATTTACACCTCGGTCACCTCGTAATAAACGTTTCTGCAATTTAGTTCCGGGACCGCAATAATTGTAGCCGGGTAAATGAAGTTCGAACGGTAGATTATTAATTAAGGTATTAACAAGTTCACCTCCTTGCATTGTCTAATGTGTAATGAGAGAAATGATGCAAAAGTAATCGTTATATAATTATTTTAATCCACTATTGCAGTTTTCTCGATCCAACTATTTTCTTCGTTGTTTAGACCCAACCATTTCACAAACATTTTTGATCCTTTTCTTTTTAAAACCCTTTCTATCAAATAAATACCAGGATAGTAAGATTTCTGAAGTTCTTGCTCGTAAAAGGTTCCCATTATGGCCTGCTTTCGCTGATCTTGTATATGATATGTTACTGGTATGGTATGGTTAATTTTTTTTATAGTAAATATTTCAGTTGACCAATTAGGTGTATAACCTTTTTCAAAATGGTGTTTGTATTTACTGATACGAACAAAGTCACCTACTTTGAACTTAGGTTTTCTACGGACGGTTACATGATTTAAGGCTTTTTTAATATTTTCTTTTATAACAGACTCGCAAGATTTATTTACTTCAATTGGTTTAAATTTAATGGTACGATGTTTTGTGTTGTTATATATCTTTAACGTAACCTCTAACGGTATACCTAACCACATATAGTTTCCGTTCAGACTAAAATATTTATATATTTTATTTTTAAGAGTTTTAATCAGTCGCTCTACGATCGAAGCTTTTTTGGTAGAAAACGTTGAGTAATGGTTAACATTGTAAGTCTTCATAAGCGTTTGAAATGAGTTGTTATAAAATTCTGTTCCCATATCAGTTTGTAAATTAACCGGTTTGCGATTGCTGTTAATCAGTATTCGTTTAAATGCATGAGTAACATCAAGTTTATTTTTTGATTTTAATGGCTCTGCCCAAGCGTACTTTGAGAAGCAGTCAATCACCACTAAAATGTAATTATGACCTTTATTATATTTTCTTAAATTTTGCATGTCCATCAGATCAGCTTGCCACAAGTCATCGATCCCCTTTAGAATGACAGGACGTCTAACGAAATTTCTTCGTGCTGCTTTATGTATTTCATTAACAATTTGCTGTTTTGCCATTACGGAGTTTTTTGTAGTAATTTATCTACCTCTGCTTTGGTATAAAACTTATCTTCCAAATGAGTTGAAATCTCAGGTATCTTTGCTTTTAAAGTAGCCTGAACTGTGTCCTTTGTGTCTTTTATGATTTGAGAGCGCAATGAACCAATCATGTTATTAAATTCTTTTAACATATTAGCATTCAATCGATCTACATAATCCTTGTTCACGGTCAGGTTATTTAATTCTTTTAACATGTTAGCATTCAATCGATCTACATAATCCTTGTTCACAGCATCGCCTGCTTCTACTGGAGATCGGACTCCTCTTAATCTTGATGTTTTTAAATCAAAATCGCCGTTTTCTAATTTTAACAATGCGTTCTCATTAAACTCAAATAACTCTGATAAACGCATTCTTTTGTGAATGTAGTGTCCGAATTTGTCTACGTTCATATTTAAGGTGTATTGTATCGAGAAGCTGATAATAAAATAAACACATTTTAAAATATTTATTTATTTATAACTTTACTTTCACGCAATTCTTCAATGATAGATATAATTTCATTATCTAATCCTGTGTTACCAGCATCTCGAGATGCAATTAGTAATTTTAACCTATCTACCAATTCATTTGGATCGTCCCAATAAACAAAATCAACATTTTTCTTCCACATTTTTGTAAAGGGTAGTCCTTTTCCTTTCGTTTGGTGGTCCTGAATTGTACTTCGTAGTTGGAATAGAGGCTTAATAATTTGCAAATATTTTTGTCCTTTATTACTTTTGATTGGTTTACTGGGCTCATAGTCCCGTCGATGTGCGTTTGTGTCAAGTAGCATCGACTTATAATGTTTCATATCACTCTCTGTAACCAAGCTTAAATCGGCATTCTTTTTCAACAGCAACTGTTTTAAACCAGGCGTATTTCGGTATTTGCGTCCAGCTACGATGATATACTCATCACTGATCGTTATACGAGCAGAACCTAACATCAATTTTCCGTCCTCTTTTCTGACACCAAACGGAATATCGGTCAGAGCTTCTGAGGACACTGACCAGGATGACGAATCAATACCTTGGTTGTTTTCAACTAATGATTTGTACGAAGAGTCACTTTCGATATCAGATTCATATTCGTCTTCATTGTCGTTATTATCATTGGGTCCTTTACTAATTGTGGGTTCTTTTTGCAAAGTTTTATCGATAAACGGAACTTCGGTTTCTTCATTTTCTATATTATGCGGAACACAAGCCTGCTTACTGACATTAGCAATTTGGTTGAGTGGTTCTGTTACCGGCTTGAAAACTGATTCCAGTACTTGCTGATTGTTAAGCTCAGCATCTCTCATCTTTCGCACCTTCTTCTTAACAGCATCTGCAGCCTCAACAATTTGTCTTTTCAGTGATTTTTCCATAGTAACAAAAAGTTCGTGATTGATTAAGCGATGTCTGAAGAATAATAATATCGCGAGGGTAACACTCTTAAATATAAATATTTTTAATCAAAGACAACAAAAGTGTCAAATTTATTTCTATAACATCCTTTATTTTTGGAGCAATCCTTATTAATCACTACATAATTGAAAGGTTCACTCCATATTTTCGAACACATTTCACGAAATTCAATCCATGTCATATCAGTGTTGACATGTTCTTCATAAATATGCCGTAAATTAATTTCATCTTGTTTAAAAAGTATGATTAAGTTCGCATTATCTCTTACTAACTGCTTGGGGATTTTACTATATGTTTGGTTCAGATAAAAACAATCTATGCATTTGTGTCTTCCCATTGCAAAATAATCACGCATGTTATTTTGATTTTCACAAGCAACATCATCGAAAATAATCACGGAGTTGGGTTTTGCGTCCTGAACGCTTAGTACTTCCTCATTTCCCTGATATTTCTGGAGGGAAATACCGGGAACCCGTTGCAAAACTCTTTCTAAGAAAATGTACTTAGGTTGGTGCAGAGTTTTTGAATAAACATAAACATTTTCAAATCTTAATCCATTTTCGTGTATAAGAAGGCCAATTAATAAATTGGTTTTTCCACAATTGGATGGACCACAAATGATACATCGTACTGAGTTAGGTAATAATTCCCCATGACGAAAACTAGTCTTACAAATATCATCGCAGACTGTATCAACATGCAGCGATTGCGGTTGTTTTACAAATTTCATGATTACTGTTGGAAATGAACCGATTAAAAATGAGTGAATGTATATAGTACGTTAACATTTATAAACTTACCACAACCTCTTTTGCGTTACTGGTCATTGATCGAGTGGATTGTTCATTACTAAGCATTCTGTACCACCCTTCAGAGCGATAGCAAACTCGCATGATCATTGGTTGTATACAGTTATACACTAGAGAGTAAGTAAACGGAGAGTTGATGGATGATCATCGTTGCTCATCAAGTACGCAGCAAAATGTACTGTCTCGGTCGAGTTTATCGGTCGAGTGGAAAGGCGAGTCGATTATCAATGATTGTTTGAGAAGCGATCGTACTTACATTATTCAGCGTTACTTTATGTAGTAATGCGTACTCGCCCAGCTACTGGTAGCCAGTGGTATTTCTTACAAGATCTTCAGGTGAGTACACTAATATACTACACAGTCGAGTCGATCGTTTATTATTGGGTATTCTATGCCACTGTCGCGTAGCGAGGCGCACTGGCCGAGCTACTTGCCGACAGTGGCATAGAATGCCCAATAATACACTACTCTCTTCAATAAATAACGGCAAATCTCTCGGGATTGCTGCAAACGCATGTCTGTTTATTGTTTATACTATTTCATTACATAACATCATGCCAGTACGCTCGAAAGGGGTATGCAGATCTCTCATTTCACCGGTTATATTCATTTTTCATGTTATTCGGGTAATCTATTCTGTCGTTATAGGTACTTACTTAACTACTTCCCTATTAGGTAGGTACAACTAAAAAGTGAAAAATAAAAAGCTTTTTTACAAAAAAATACTACCGACTTCCAAATAAGAAAACTAGAAAGTGAAAAATAACTTTTTTTTTGGAAGTCGGTGTCCATAACTTAAAAATTTGGTACCTACCAAAGACACCGACTTCCAAAAAAAAAGTTATTTTTCACTTTCTAGTTTTCTTATTTGGAAGTCGGTAGTATTTTTTTGTAAAAAAAGTGTTTTTTTAAGTGTATATGTATGTAGTTATAGTTAATAAAGTATTTTGTACACTGTTTATATTTTCGACTCTTCACCTGACCAGAGGGATGGCCTTTTTTTTGGCCAAAGAATTAGCATTGCCATCCAACGTGGCAATGCTGCCAGCCTTCTGGGCACTTTTCCTGTTGACAGCGATGTGGACGGATTTTTTGACGCCCCGTAATTGTACATATTAGGTTTTCTTATTTTAGTTCTAATATTAGTTTGTAAATAATGTACTAATGTAAATAAATAATGTCAGTTTATATTTGTAAATGAATATCTTCTTAAATAAAACAAAAAAGTTATATTATTTCTTCCTTGATTCAATGAGATCCCAGCGGCACAAATTGGGTTTCCTATTATTTTTGTAATTGATGCAAAATAATTTGTGTCTTGGAGTTAACAGTTAACATTCAAAGACAAAGACAAAGATATTTTATTTCAACTAGGCCACCAAGCGGCACTTTTGAACGTACATAAAAATGATTCTACCGTGCATTCGGAAAGTAGCTTGTTATGGAGAAGAATGCACAAGAAACTCCATACTTTAAAAAAAAAAAAGTTTTTTTACAATATTTGGGAACATAGGTACATATATAGTTATTAGTTCAAATATGCGAGGACAATGCACCCAGAATAGCACTACACACCACCATACCACCTACAGACATAAAGTATTAGAAGTACTCACACATGTACTGTGCAGTTATATAATAGATACTAGAAAAACATTAATATCCGAAGCAGTCAAGTTATGACCAATCCCAACTGACGGCGTCCGTTCACGAACATGACGCATGAATTGGCACCACCCAGTTCAACCATCATGAAGGGAACCGGATGATCCAACACACGCGCCACCATCAGAGAGACATTTGAGAGAGCATGACACACTCAACGGCCAGGGCACACACAAGTCAACGAACGACGCATAGGTACAGTAAATGGTAGATTTACAGTTGGGTACATAGTACTCACACACGTGCTGTGCAGTTATACAATACTAAGGAAATTGAGTTTATTCGTTTGAAAACCAACAGTTAAAGCAACAAAAAGTACACCATTTTATCATTTATCTTCTCACTTAAAAAAATAAATCAGCTTGCAGTAGGTAAACTTGTAAAGCAATATTTCTTTACTTTCATTTCATTTTATCACCGGTGCATTATTAGTTTTTCTATTTACTAAATATGGAATGTGCTTCATCAATATTCGTCGTGGAATGGGTAATCCGGATGATCCGTGCTGTAAAAGAAAAACAAACAGGTTAGCTAGGTATATTAGGTATTAGTTAGTTACCGGTTTCATCCGCTAGAAAGCCGGGAATTAACCCAGGAGAATATACTACCAGGTTAAAATATATCCTATGTCCTAATCCAGGTTATGGTCTACCCCTGTGCTAAATATCGTCTTCATCTATTCAGCCGTATTGGTTTTTGGGACGAAGTTCCTTATCGCGCGTTGCGAAAGGGGGCTAGACGGAAAAAATTAAGACCAAAAGTTGGAACGACACTTTTTGCTATAGTTGTAAGCTGTGCGGCGTGCGCGTGTATCTCTGTCTCTCTCTCTCTCTCATAGAAAGCAAGTCAGTTACTTTGGTTTCGTTATTTTCAACAACAACAACTCAACAACAACAACAACAAAAAGAAAAACAACTCAACAACAACAAAAAGAACAACAACTCAACAACTACAACAACCCAATAACAACAACCAACAACAACTCAACAACAACAACCAACAACAACAAAAACCAACAACAACAACTCAACAACAACAACCAACAACAACTCAACAACAAAAACCAACAACAACAACTCAACAACAAAAACAACAACAACAACTCAACAACAACAACAAGAAAAAGAACAACAACTCAACAACAACAACAACAAAAAGAACAACAACTCAACAACAACAACTCAACAACAACAACCAACAACAATATAAAAAAAAACCAACAACAACAAATCAACAACAACAACTTGTTACGTATGCATAGGAATCTGCTGACATTGCGGATAATATACATACATAGACCTTGTCGACAGAGCAGTTACCGTGAAGCCAACGCACGTAGCTAGACATTCGCTGACACAGAAACGTACGCAGCATCAATATAGGAAGTTACGGACGCTGCAATTATTTCGAAGCCGATGCAGCCATGACTTCAAGGAATCGATCGATGCCGAACTAGTATTTAAGACCATTTCTTGTAAGAAGAATTCATTCCATATTCCTACATCGAGTAGGATGGATTCGCGTAGGCTAGTTAGTTGTAGTTAGCCTATTTAATTATTGTAACCATTCCATGTCCTAACATCGGCTTGGAATGGACATTTGTAGGTTAGCTAGTTGTAGTTAGTAGTTGTAACCATTCCATGTTCCAACCTCGACTTGGAATGGTCAGTTTTAAGATAATTAATTGTAATTAACTATAATAATTAAAAGTTTAGAATCATTTCGGGTTTCTTTCCAATCCCCCGGCTGTGGTAAACGTAATTGGCGCAGTCGGTAGGATATCCGCGGGAGACGTCGGGACACATCACACATCGATAATCACGTCTCGTGTCACCCGGGTGGCTATCAAGCACCGTTCCGGATATCCTGAACTTACGGACCTGCTGCAGACCGAGAGGAGAATCTAGAAATCGATTCACGGGGAGAAACCAGAAGTGAAATAGCTGTAAGTACGTTTGAATTATTCTCGTGTTGCTCCCTCCTAAATCCTAACCTTCAGGGTTTACCATCTCAGAACCTCGTGTGCGCAGGGACCTACGCATTCGGTTCTGTTTCACGGTGATAGATAGATGGTGTTAGCAGCGACTTGCAAGTAAAAGGGTTTACTAGGTTCGTGAATGTTTTTTTCTTTAAATACAGTGAAGGTTTGTTTTCTAGTATTTATTTGCACGTTTTTACAGATTTTTTTTCACCAAAATGTGTTAAAATGCAAACTTTAACAATCGAGTGGCATGCCTCAGAAATTTAAAAATGCGCCATCTATTGGCATCAATTTTGATCCGTCTAATAATCTTTGAAATGTGAATTAAGAGCCCGTGACAGTGACAGTTTAGGAGAAATAAAATTGTTTTTCCGTTAAGTAAAATTTTAAATTTGTTCAGCGGCGTGAAATTGTAACAAAAAGACAGGCAAAGTTACTTTTTCATTCTAATTTTACTACCTTTCACCCGCGTAGTTCCCGTTCCCGTGGGAATACTGGGATAAAAAGTAGCCTATGTCACCCGGGGATTGTGATAGCTTCCCATCAATTTCAAGCAGAGACCGATCCACGAATGCTGGGTTACATGCAAGCGAGGACGCACGTTCAAGAATCCAGAGTACAAAACCGACTGCAATATTAACCCCAAAGCCGTTTCCATTCAATCTATCTCTTCGATCAATGATAATCGAACTCAAGTGTTCCCGAGAGTGAAAATTCAGAACAGAAAAATCGGCCTCTTCACTGCGCGCTCGTTCTAAACAGGCGGAGCTGACGAGGCGACGCCGGCCTACGTGCAACTCGTCAACTCCAGGGCGCCGCAACCGAGTTGCCTTCTGGACTTCGCGGTGCCCCAGGCCGCCAGCGCGTCTGCGCCGCCAATCTATATATATTAGTCTATGTGCGCCGCTTTGACACTAGTTGTCAATTTTTAGTGTTTTTTGTACTTATTGTTTAGTTTTTTATTTGTTTTATTTGTAAATATTAACTAAGTGTTCCAATTAAAATAGATAGGTATATGTTAAGTGGTAGCAGTGATGTGGTGGACATTAGTGCGTATCAACCTTCTTCATCACTAAACATCCTGGAGAGGTGTCCTCTGTGCACCCAGGCACGTTTCTTTAAAGGTAAGCGGGGTCTGAACGTGCATATTGGGAAGGCACATAAGCCCCAAAATGCAACCACTTCAGACCCTGTTGTTTCTACACCACCTACATCCACATTTGACCCTTTTTGGAAAACACTATCAAAATTGAAAAATTCTATTCCGGTTTTAAAACGAGTTCCCCGCGGCGCTAGACCTCTAGTAGCACAAAATCTTGCAGGTTGCATCCGCCTAGCCGTCCGGGAGAACTCACAAAGTGCTTGGGAACAACTTCTCACCTTCCCTTACAGAATTTTAAATGTTCAAAAGAATTTGGCAAGCAAAAAGTCGTTAACTTCAAAAATTAAAGAAAATTGTAACATTTCGGCCCATAATTTGGATACAAAATTATCGACACAGAGGTTTATCTCTTCAAGAAGTATATCCCACCTGGTCGAATCTAAATTAGGGGAAGGTGATATTAGCGGAGCAGCCAGGATTCTTTTTAGTAGTGATGTGGTGGCACCGTGTTCTCCAGATACTCTTGCAGCTCTGGAGAGCAAACACCCTGCCCCAGTGGATGGTCTTTCTTTTCCCGACCCCCCCGATCCTGATATTAATACCCTCACCATTACAGGTCGAGAGGTGATCAGAGCCGTGTGTTCCTTCCGGAGTGGCTCTGCTGGCGGCCTCGACGGCCTGAGTCCTCAGCACTTAAAGGACCTTATGTGTTTAGGCGCTGGGGAAGCTGGTGAGTTGCTCTTGAAGGAGCTTACAGCTCTGATGAACCTTATGCTTTCCGGTAAGGTAAACGAGTCCGTCATCGACGTCTTGTACGGGGCCAATTTATGTGCCCTACGCAAGAGGGATGGCGGGATTCGTCCCATTGCTGTAGGAACTACTTACCGGCGTATGGCAGCCAAGATTTGCTGTAAATTGTATGGTGAGGTAGTTTCGGATAAATTTCAGCCCCTGCAGCTTGGTTACGGCTCCAAAGGGGGCTGTGAGGCTGCCGTACATGCATTATCGACCTACCTAAATTCTGGCAATGGAGAGGTCATCCTGAAGGTTGATATTAAAAACGCATTTAATTCGGTTAATAGGGACACCTTGCTGGCAGAAACTAAAAAAGAAATACCTCAAATTTTTAGTTTTCTTTGGCAATGTTATAGGCATCCATCTAAATTACTTTATCGGGACAACCTTCTGGAATCCGCTGTAGGCTGTCAACAAGGTGACCCTCTCGGGCCAGTGATCTTCAGTCTGGCTATTCACCCAATTATTCGACAGCTAAATTCAAAATTTAACGTTTGGTATCTCGATGATGGAACCCTGGGAGGCGATGTAGACACAGTTTTAGATGACCTGCAATTTTTAAAACACCATCTACATTCTATAGGACTGGATCTAAATTTTTCTAAATGTGAGTTATTTTTATCTGACAGTACCGACAGACAAGTGACACTTTCAAAATTCAATAAAATAGCCCCCGAAATTAAAATTATTGAAAAAAGCTCTCTTCGTCTCCTTGGATCCCCAGTCTTCGATGATTCCTTTCCCGATTTTATTGAGGAAAAAATACAAAATTTCAACAACATTTCGGAAAGATTGCTCCAAATTAACATGCATTCGGCTATCACCATAATCTGCTTTTGTTGTTTTGGCCCCAAATTAACATATTTCCTTCGTGCTTCCCATCTTTGGAAGCACCCTCATCTTTTAGAAAAAATGGACCAAATTATCCGTCATACACTTACTTCAATTTTAAATGTGGCCATGGACGACCGAGCTTGGGCTCAAGCTACTCTTCCCATCCGTATGGGGGGCCTCGGCGTCCGCAAAATTTCTAGTATTAGTTTACCGGCATTTATATCCTCGGTCCACGGTACTGAGAAATTAATCAGGAATATCCTAGCACCCATACTGATTAATTTTGATGTGCCGTGCTTCACCGAGGCTATTGATGCTTGGAGACTCGCTTGCCCGAATTGTAATATCCCCGACTACCCATCATCCCAGAGACGGTGGGATGAGCCGCTATGCAGAGCAGTTCAGGAGCACCAAATTGCCACTTCTGCCACTCCTGCCGAGCGCGCTCGCCTGCTGGCTGTGGGTGAGTGGGAGTCGGGCCTCTGGCTTCACGCACTACCGTCGTCGAACATAGGCACCTTGTTTGACGACACTACTTTCCGCCTCGCTGCTTCCCTACGTCTTGGCGCTCCCTGCTGTACTCCTCATCGTTGTCACTGTGGCGAAGTTGTCAACAGCCTCGGTCACCACGGTCTATCATGCAGCCGAAGTGCGGGTCGAATAGCGCGTCACGGAAACTTAAACGACATCATCCGACGTGCTCTCGTCACCGTCGGCGTTCCGGCCGTATTGGAACCCCATGGCCTGGCACGTGACGATGGCAAAAGACCGGACGGGATGTCTTTGTTTCCATGGAAGTTGGGTAGGCCTTTAGTGTGGGACGCTACTTGTGTCGATACTCTTGCGCCATCCCATCTTCCTAGCTCGTCGTGCTGTGCTGGCGCTGCCGCTGCGGCTGCAGAGAACCTCAAGCGGCGGAAATATAATAACCTCATCGGTAGTTATATTTTCGAGCCGTTTGGGGTTGAAACTCTTGGTCCGTGGGGTCCGAGTGCTCACGCTTTGTTTAAAGATCTTTCCAAACGCTTAGTTGACACTTCGCGTGACCCAAGGGCTGGCTTTTATCTCGGTCAGAGAATAAGCATTGCCATACAACGTGGCAATGCTGCCAGTCTTTTGGGCACATTACCAGTGGACAACGATGTGGAGGAGTTTTTTGACGCCATATTTTAGATTAGGTAAGTGAGTAGTTTTTGGTTTAAGTGTTTATGTTTGTAGTCTTAGTTAATTAAGTATTTTATAGAGCCCAATATTCCATAATTTTGTACTTAGGAGAGTTGATTAAACAAGAACATACAATTTTTGTGTTCAATTCCAGAAAATGTTAATTTTACGCACATTCAACAACAGATAGGTGGATACCGAGGTGCATATCGCGCCATCTAGTGAGATTTATTTGAACCAAATTTTCTTTCTTAGCAATGAGACCCCGTGGTAGAGATATATTTTTAGATAAGCTAGAATTAGGTTAGGCAATTTGGTTAGTTTAGATATGGCTCAGCACGGCCATCTACCATTTCTAAGGCTTTTCGCCTTGTCCCGGTATTTTATAGTTACCCCAACGTGCTTGCGCGGTTTATTAAAATCCTTGACCCACTGTCAATACCCAAGTGGTGCATCCGGAAGTGAATTTATAACTCGTGGCCATTAAACAGAATTCTTAACAAGATTTCTGGAACCACTTTGTGTACCACTAACTCAATGGGATACCAGAAAGTTGGTTTGGCAGTCGAACCACCCTTATTAACAATCTTTCAGACCAGCACCATAATTTCAAGGAGCCGGTACCTAATTGGCCAGCCTCTGTAAGTCCACTCCCTTCGTTTTTAAATTTTCCGTTTATTTCTGCCCCCAAGGATAGTTACGACCTATAAAGATTATCATCATCAGCTACTTTTATTGTTCCCGCTGCTGGGACACAGGCCTCCTCTCCGTAAGAAGGAATGGGCCGTAATCCACCACACGGGCCCAGTGTAGGCTGGTAAAGATTATCTGTAGTACCTAAAAACACACGCAGGCCCCTATCCCATCCTTCCCAGTCCTAGCAACCAACGAGTTGACATTCATTTACATGGAGGCTGAATCACATCATCATCACATCATCAGCCTATTAATGTTCCCACTGCTGGGACACAGACCTCCTCTCTGTGAGAGGGAATGGGCCGTAATCCACCACGCGGGCCCAGTGCGGGTTGGTAGATGTCACATGTCTTCGAATTTTCGGTTCTAGGACATGCCGGTTTCCTCACGATGTTTTCCTTCACTGTTTTGAGAGCCTGAATGCCCAAAGTCAAACCAGTGCCACAGCGAGAAAGAAGTCACCTACCAGATCTGCACCAAATCTGATTGAATCCAGAAGTCGATCACCAATCAAGTTCTGCTGGACCCCTGCCAACCCACTACAGTCACCCTGATGAGGGAAACTATGAAGAAACTAGGTGACCAACACTACGGCCTGTCATCCGCTCAGCAAACGTAGGTACAAATTATCTGTCACCAAAAAGACTACACATCGCTCCAAGGAAGTTATTTCACTACAACTCCCGTAGGATGTCGGCTGAAATCCGAAGAGTTCACCATAGCAGATGCCGACGATGAAATCAAAGGCCAACCTCGCAAAATGTTGAGGATACTCTTCGATTCTGAGCAACGAGCTACGTCAACTACTCACATCAATTTGTACTCCGTGGATCTTCAGGGACTACAAGGCATCCAGGACAGGATTATGATCCAGAATCCCGTGCAGATGGGCAACGCGCAAAAGAACACCTGTTATACCACAAGAACCAGCAGCTTCCGACCGTAATCCTGAAAAAACTCAGATCCCGACAAGACTACGGCAACATTTTCACTCAACGTGCTAAAATAGTTGCCGTTCTAAGGGTGGAGGTGTTACGTATGCATAGGAATCTGCTGACATTGCGGATAATATACATACATAGACCTTGTCGACAGAGCAGTTACCGTGAAGCCAACGCACGTAGCTAGACATTCGCTGACACAGAAACGTACGTAGCATCAATATGTTGAGATCAATATGTGTACGTGTTTGGAAGTTACGGACGCTGCAATTATTTCGAAACCGATGCAGCCATGACGTCAAGGAATCGATCGATGCCGAACTAGTATTTAAGACCATTTCTTGTAAGAAGAATTCATTCTATATTCCTACATCGAGTAGGATGGATTCGCGTAGGCTAGTTAGTTGTAGTTAGCCTATTTAATTATTGTAACCATTCCATGTCCTAACATCGGCTTGGAATGGACATTTGTAGGTTAGCTAGTTGTAGTTAGTAGTTGTAACCATTCCATGTTCCAACCTCGACTTGGAATGGTCAGTTTTAGGATAATTAATTGTAATTAACTATAATAATTAAAAGTTTAGAATCATTTCGGGTTTCTTTCCAATCCCCCGACTGTGGTAAACGTAATTAACTCAACAAGAACAACCAACAACATCTCAACAACAACAACAACAACAACTCAACAACAACAACAGCAACAACAACTTTGCACGTCATCTCAATAGCAAAGGATGTAATAATGATATATATATAAAGATGATATGATGTGCTAACAATAACGTATACGTCTGTTTGACATATGTCGCAGAGATCAAGCTATCTTTTAGTAGAAGCTAGTACAGCTTCTACCCGCGGCTTCGCCCGCGTTCAAAATAAATAAAAAATGCTCCGATCGCCACCAAGCTTCACAGCATTACCCGTTGGGACAATCTAAAGATTCTCTGAAAATGTCAATAAAATCGGTCCAGCCGTTTCGGAGTCTATAAGGATCATACATACATAATTTCTCTTTTATATACTGAAGATTCTCTGACAATTACCATAAAATTGGTCCAGCCGATTCTGAGTCTATAAGGATCATACATACATACATACTTTCTCTTTTATATTTATAGACAAGCGATAATTTTGAACTAAGAATTTGATATCAATTTGAAATAAGAATCTGTTAATCCGTGCATAAACTAACCATAAGGTTAAAAAGTTTTTATAATAAATAAGACCCATAGACTTTCACTTCCATACTTAATACAAGCCTATTGCCAATGGGATACCCGGGGATCTAAAATCCAGGCCTTGACCCAGACCTCTTAAAATCCTAACGGGAAATTCCAAAAATCATCCAATTCGACAACTTTCAGCAGTCGCGTTTGCTGCTGCCTTACCCACACACTTATTTTATAAGGTCTGAGTGTAATTGTGCATTTATTGTTTAATTGTTTCGTTGTCAAATTCTTAGTTTACATTAACATTTTGCTACTTTGGGTTACATTATTGCAACATTTTGCTACTTTAGTTTACAGTATTGCAATTTTCATAAGGATCTCTAATTTTTTGAAAATATATTATAGCCTATGACACTCAGGAATAATGTAGCTTTCTACTGGTGAAAGAATTTTCAAATTCGGTTCAGTAGATCTAGAGATTACCCCTTACAACGACACAAACTTTACCTCTTTATAATATTAGTAGTTTGAAGACTATGTGGCTTGGAGCCTTCCGATGAGACCCATTGTGTGCGACCAATATTTAACATGGAGTTGTTACTCACCTGATCAAGACCTGTGCCGTACTCTTCCCATACTTCTCAGCTACAATCTTGATCCTCGTGTCTTCGAGCTGCCGAGGGTCGTCAGGCTTGGCCCAAGGTCTCATTATGGCATATAAAGGCATTTTTCTAGATTTCGTGGATTTCCGGTACCGATAATGCTAAATGAAAAGGTCAGATTACGATCATTGATCGTAACTTTACTCCGTTTTTTGGCACGGGAAGTACATACAGTCGCGTCATCTAGTTAGATTTATATCTGTGGTCCGTCAGGTCTGAGGATCGTGGTTAGCATCAGGGTTGCACCTGGATCGGATGATCTATGTATCTATGTGTGAATACTATCTGCATGCCGAATCTGTTCCTTAGTTTTTGCGTGGAAGAATATCAAAAGTCCATTTATACATACTTATAAACTTTTATAATAGTAGGCATGTAATAGTTGCCACCCGCGAGGAATAAGTACCTATACTGTGATTTTTAATTTCGTGGACCAAACTGACAGCTGCGAATGACCTTATTTTTTTAAAATGTTGCAAGCGTGGAGCATAGTGTTGTAGGTAAGGCTCAATCAAAGTGATTCATCGAATCGATGTGACATGACTCCTCAATTTATTTTTACTTATTGGTGTAAATAAATGTTTTATGAATATAAACGTAATATATTTAAATATAACAGTATTCATACACATAGTACATGAACTTTTATTGTGTTAAATATGAAATCAACAATAAAATAAATGCGATCGACAAAATGAAGTCTGACATAAATGACTAGGGCCGCTAGTTCAAAACAATTTTTTTTTTTGCCGTGAATTAGTTTCATTTTCGATCTACTTCGATTTTCGATTAACTTTCGATCACTCAGGATAGTTAGGGTACGACACTATTTTTATGGGACGATAAAGTGACAACCCCCCAAATGTCAGTTTAGTCCACGAAATTAAAAATCACATTATAGTAGTTATCCCAATATAAATGTTAGCCTAGGCATGTGTTATTTCATCGTGTAAGCGATATTATCGTATTTTTTTGCGTGACAGATTAATAAATCCTTACTCACAAAATAAATCGTAGTATCGTTAATAATAGATAAATACATCGTTGGATTTTTAATGATTAATAAATTCATTTTAAATTATAAATAATTAATTAATTGATTATTATACAATATAATGATGTTAGTGATTTTTAATTAGTAAATAGCTATTTTTTTACTCATAATTTAATGTTAAAAAATTACTGTTGAAGTGGTGTAGTTTGAGCAGTTTAAAACTAAAGTTTCTTTTATAAAGTACCTGATGGTTTTTTATAAGCTCAAGAATATGAACCAAAGTGAAAATTAAAACGGTTGATTAGTTTATGGTTAACGGTTAAATGTTTTATATTGTACGAAGCAAATGATGTTCAGGCGGAACACGTTCAAACGTTGAGGCTTGATTGATTCAATATCCAAACTACCAGAGTTTCACATTCCTGAAATTTAATTGAATTTTAAGCTAATTCGATACCCGGTTTAAGTAAGCTTGTCGAGACTTTTGTGAATGTAGTTTTGTTTCTTTAAAAAAATAAAGGAATGTTTCCTTTATGTAAAATAATCTATCTTAACGATTTAAAGTGGTTTTCCTTCAGGGCCCTTTGATTTTTTCCAGCCTGTATTATATGTTAGAACAAGGC
Source organism: Anorthoa munda (assembly GCA_945859665.1). NCBI lineage: Eukaryota > Metazoa > Arthropoda > Insecta > Lepidoptera > Noctuidae > Anorthoa > Anorthoa munda. Next base: position 1,676,906 of record OX243919.1, on the reverse strand, counting down.
AAATTAGTTAAAAATTATGGTTGGTTATGAGGAATAGAAATAAAAACCAGACAGTAGATTTCAATAATATTAATGATATTTTTATGAATATTGGGTTCTTTATACATTCTATAGTAACTTACAAGACTAAGGAATTTGGTACACTAACAAATATAGGTAATAGCGAAAAGAGATGAAAATATTATATAAACTCAGTTTCCTGAACACACTGAAAATAACCATTGGGACTTGCGAATATATTTATTAGTAGCTAAAAAAACTAGATATGTATTATTTTATTAAAGTTTATTTTCTAATTATTAAATGTTGCTTAAATTTTTACAAATATGTTTCGGTTGCATCAAAACACGTTTTATCACTTTAAATTTAAGCCAACTTTAGTTACTAGAAAATATGAAAATAAATTAACAAAAAGCAAAACTTCGTTTTGTTGCTAGTAGGAAAAAGTAAGTCACATATTTTTGTTATTGCAGTTGGTACTTCCAATTATAACAGTATACAAAAAAAAATACCTTCTTCCAATACATATTGTTAAGTCTAGACAACATAGACTTAACAATATGTGTTGGAAGAAGGTTGCATTGCTGCGTAAACAAAAGTCAATAGATATAACAAAATTAAGAGTCTACACAATAGACTCATATCATAAATTCAGGCGGTCAGCAATGGAAGTCAACTTCGTACTATATATTTTAATTATCTGTTTGCTAGACTTATAACTACTTAAACACTAAACTTATATACTAAACAAGTCTTAAGATTTTTTTAACTCAATCCAAAACAGCACATTTTTAAAACATTAACTTCCAATCTTATACCTACAAATAAAAATGTAATCAAATCAGTCGTAAATACGACGTATCGACGGTAAGGCAATAGAGCTAGAGTCCGCTCCCAGTTCTAATCGAGTCCATACACTCACATAAATATACTGCACAGTGCACATTCGCACAAAGCTACCGCGCGGCGGCCGCTGGTCCTCTACGCACTATGTACGGAGAGTAATAATTGCCGCGGCTGCAGCCCCTGCTGCTGCGCACCGGCCTGTAGCCGGAGTTGTACGGAGAGAAGCTGCCGCGGAACGAGCGGCTGCGGTCTTGCATCCCGCGAGGCTGCCGGTTCGTCGTTGCCAGCCCCGGCTTGTTCGTGCGCTTGGGCATAACTTTTATCTGTCGGCCCTTAAATAATGATTCGTCCATTGACATAGCAGTCCGTACACTATCTTTGTCGTCAAATTCTATGTAAGCGAATCCCTTTGGGTGGCCGTTGAATTTATTGCATAAAATAGATGTCCTCCTGATTGGCCCACATTCGTGGAAATGCTCTTGCAAATCCTCGACGGTGGCGCCGTAGTCGACGTTACCGACGTACACTGATCTGTTGTCACTGACCTCAATTTTCTTCTTGAATATGCTAAGCGGCTTTGTAAGTTCTGGTAGGTTACCCATACTCATCAGCTTGGCTACTTCAGTTTGCATCCGTTTTAGATTTTCAACTTCATTTTCTAATTCGCGAACTCTAGCCTCGCTTGCAACCTTAATGGCTGCTACGTTTGTCAGTTCACTGCCTTCTTCACCAGCTCTACGACTATTGTCAGTTATGATTAGAGAACCGTTATTTCCGTTTGAATTACTATTGTCATTCGTGATTGTAGAGTCTGCCATAACTACTGCTGCTACTGATTCCATCATGAATCTCACATAAAATTACTTTTCACTTCACTGAATTCTAGTAACCAAATTCGTTAAAACGCAAAACACGGTCACTTGGTTTCACTTTAAAAGATTTAATTTTGTTGTGCTTGTGTCACTGCACTTCACGACGGAGTCACATCGACTATAAAGCTCGGAGCAAAGATTCGTACACAACACGACAGAGATATATGAGTTAGATACGGAATGCGCGACAGTTTCGAAACGCGTGTTCACTGCTCGACAGTCACCGACACACTGATCTGCTCCGCTCTGGCGAGTGCCATGTTCCCGACACTGTCGAGTACTACCAGGTGGAGGGAGAAACAAAAGGTGACATTGTTCTAACGAGCAACAAATACTTTAAAGGGTTTTTTACCTGGTGCGGCTAAATAGATTAATTGGACCCTGGGCAGGTACCAAATACGGTAATACCATACATTGTACGAAACAATAGATTCACTGTTGCCTGCAAAATCCTTCCGAATATGATTGACAGGGCCTTAACTGCCATTAACAGGTAGAATGATATTTTTGATTCTAGTTAAATTGTGATAAAGACCAAAGGATTTTTTATTTACGCTTTTAATTCGAGTCCGATTAAATGATTTTAAGTATTTATTTTGCAAATAGGTTTAAATAATATTTGTACAAGCCAATTAACACAAGATTAGTTATGAGCACAATTAGACCGGGGCATTATATAGAAATTAACATTTGATAACTCGCGAAATTGCGATTAAATAAATGAATGCTACACAAAAACATAAAAAACCAGTACCTCCTTTTGTCAAACACGGTCAAAGAACTAAGAGAGCCTTACGCGAGGGCCCTTGACAGTACAGTGATTTTAGTAGAAATAATAAGTGACGGCATGACACGAATTACATCGTTCCGAATGCTATCTGCACGTTATCCACGCTGAGCAGAGATGATTTCTACAAAAACAATTAAGTCAGCTGCTTAGCAGTAGGTAAGTACCTATTTAGAGCAAACAAGCTGCTTTTCCTGCCGTATTGATACGCACTTGAGGGCAGTTGATCATCGCGATTTTCTTAACCCAATTAATTTGGGGTTGGTTCAACATGTTTTGAGTAAAGTTTTCTAGGCATTGCATAGCAAAATACTAAAGCATTTTAGAGAAAACAAGACTTACAGGCTTTCAAATAATACTTAAACAAAATCTTATCACAAAAGGCACATAATTCTGTTCATAATAACCTAATTGATTATGCAATTAAATACCCACTTATAGTGTACCCACTGTTAGTGGGTGGATTCAACAGTTGTTCATTAAATTGGTTATTAGTTAAAATTATATACGATGGTGTACATTTTTACCTAATTGATTTAATTGACAAAAATTTAGTAAAATCCTGAGAATTTCTGTACTCAATAGTTAATGACACTAATAAAAATTCGTATGTTCTGCCGAGTAATTGTTAATATTTTTTTATTTCTTCTGTAGTGGTTAGACGATACCTGATTGACAACGGTCAACAGTCATTTTTGACTTTGACTAATAGACAATTACAAATATCTTATCTTATTAGTATCTTTATCCATTTATATTAAATCCCAGCTAATTACAAATTCAAAATCATTGACATCATTATATTGTGTAATAAATGATGTCAATGTATTAATTATTCATATTAATAATTAAGATTTTTAATAATTCTACTAAGTATTTTATATTGTAAAATTTTATGAGTATGGATGTTTGTTACTCTTTTGCGCAAGAACTACTGAACAGATTTGGCACACAGATAGTTTATAACCTGGATTACCAGATAGATAGCTTAGATAGCTAGCATAGATAGCTTTTTGTCCAGGAATTAGGTTCTCATTGGATTAGTTTTAACTTTCACAAGGACGAAGCCGCGTGCAACAGCTAATATTACTTGTAAGGGTTACAATTTAAATTGTCTCCAATGTCCAGAATAAAACATTATAAAGTTTCACTCACTATACACATATAGCACAGTCATAAAACACAAAACTTTACAAAGTTTGACACAATAGTTCGTTCAGAGAGAATTTTCAGAGCTCAGCATCACAAGCCAAATACACAACAAGGTAAATCATGACTCCACATTATAAGACAAGACAAAGATATTTTATTTCAACTAGCTTGTTATGGAGAAGAATGCACAAGAAACTCCATACTTACTCTTTAAAAAAAAAAAAGTTTTTTTACAATATTTAGGAACATACATTATTAAATTCATACATGTGAGGACAATGCACCCAGAATAGCACTACCCACTATACCACCTACAGACATAAAGTATTAGAAGTACTCACACATGTACTGCGCAGTTATATAATAGATACTAGAAAAAAATTAACATCCGAAGCAGTCAAGTTATGACCAATCCCAACTGACGGCGTCCGTTCACGAACATGACGCATGAATTGGCACCACCCAGCTCAACCATCATGAAGGGAACCGGATGATCCAACACACGCGCCACCATCAGAGAGACATTTGAGAGAGCATGACACACTCAACGGCCAGGGCACACACAAGTCAACGAACGACGCATAGGTACAGTAAATGGTAGATTTACAGTTGGGTACATAGTACTCACACACGTGCTGTGCAGTTATACAATACTAAGGAAATTGAGTTTATACAATGCAAATATTAATAATTCATACAGTCTTCAGCAGGTCCAACAATACCTCAAAACAATAATGTTCTGCATATCACTTGTTATTGCGCCCTAGTGGTTGTGGATTGTGGAGCAGGACTAGCATTGAGCCAAGCATTTTTATCAGTGATGTAATCCCCCAACCTATAATATGCCAGCCTACATAGTGTGCGTTTTATACAGGTTTTAAACTTCGTCTCATTCAGTTCAAGAATGTGGGGAGGAATTTTATTGTAACATTTTGTACAGTACCCCATGAAAGATGAGGCTACTTTAGCCAGTCTGAAACCTGGTTGAACTAATTGGTCCCTATTTCTAGTAACGTAATTATGTCTGTCGCCGTTTTTACTAAAAAGATGTAAATTTTTTCTCACGTACATGATGTTTTCATAAATATATTGACAAGGAACCGTCATGATGTTAATGTCCTTAAACAGTTCCCTTAGAGAATCGCGCCGGCGAAGATTATATATTGCTCTGACGGCTCGTTTTTGCAGAATAAAAATTGACTCAATGTCTGCAGCCCTTCCCCATAGTAGGATACCGTAAGACATAATACTATGAAAATAACTAAAATAGACTAGTCTCGCGGTATCCACATCGGTCAACCTACGAATCCTTGCAACAGCATACGCTGCCGAACTCAGCCGCCCTGCAAGGGATACCAAATGAGGACCCCATTGCAACCCTGAGTCCAGCGTGATCCCCAGGAAAACCGTTTTATCGACGATGTACAAAGTACAGTTCATTGATGTCAATCGCGCGCGCAGTCAGCAGTTCCACGCTGACCCAAATATTTAGTTTTAGTATTAAAATCATTATAAAGTTAGTTAACGATCGGTCACCAACCAAGCCGCGTTTGCTCATACCATTAACCATTACCATTTTACCAAACCAATATACCATAATTTAACCATACGTGTTTTACTATTTATTTGTTGGTTTACGCCCAACAAATTGGTCCTTCGAGCCTTCGGAAAGGTGGGATCTATCGCGTTGTGGACATTGTACGTGACGTGTTAGTAACTATCTTTCTATAACCAGTCCTTAGACAACAGTGCATTAAGTGATATCGTCGTAAGTAAGTTAAATTGGAACAACATACTTCTTCGAGTCACCACCCACCACAGTTCACCATCAACCAGGAGATTATCAAGTAAGATCTTTCCATTTTATTACTTACCAGAATGTCTACCATTGCCGATTTATTTGCCGTTCAGAAGGAGATCATGGAAAATATGAATAAGCTTTACATTAACTTTAAAAAAGAAGGTAAAGAGCGGAAAACATCGGAAAGTATTAAACGTCGTTTACAATCTTTAGAGACCTTCTGGAGAGAATTCTCGCGTAACCATGACAATTTAGAGAATTTATGTGACGAAACTGAAGATAATGAGTACTTCGGTGACGATTCGTACACTAAAACTAAAACATTTTATGACGACGTTAAGAGGCATTTATTAAGAGTTCTTGAGGGAACAACTACTCGGTCTCCATCACCAAAGAACCAACCACCAGCACCACCAACGCATGCAACGACCGTTCCACAGCCTAGCACATCAGATAACGGGTTTCCAAGTACCGGAACAGTACCCAAAAAGGTTTTACCACTACCACGATTCGTTTTCCATGACGTCGACGAAACAAGTAAAATCGAGGAAATGATGAGAAAACAGCAGAGTAACTTCAAAGCATTAGCCCGAACTATTTCTCAGATCAATCTTAATGTTTTGTCTGAAAAATGGGAGTTTAAAGATGTTTTGAAGAATATTGAATCACGTTGGACAGCAATTGATTCCTTACATTGGGAAATCGACTGTAACTTACAAGGAGAAAACAGTAACTATGAAGATCTGTTTAACAGGTATGAGGATGAATATTGTGAAATTAAAAAATCTATTAACCAAAGAATGTGGGACGCTAAGCACAGAGATAATTCTACACCAAAAATAGATATACCAATTTTCAACGGAAATTACCAACAATGGATTTCTTTCAAAGACTTGTTCAATGAATCTATCCACAATAATAATTCTATTTCTCCGGCCCAAAAAATGCAGTTTTTAAAAATGAAACTACGTGGAGAAGCTGAGAAACTGATACAACATCTTCGTGTAAGCTCCGGCAATTACCAGACCTGTTGGGACATCCTAAATCAAAGATACAATAATAAAAAACTAATTTTTAATTCACACATGAATGTTCTCATGTCTTTGCCAGTAATGCACCAACAAACAGCTTCCAACATAAAAAAGCTTCATGATACCACTAATGAATGCCTCAACGCATTAAAAAATCTAGGCATAGACATATCTACCTGGGACCCGATAATCGTATACCTTATCACCCAGAAAATGGACGCCGAAACGTATACAGATTATATTGACTCATTGCCGGACCCTCGAGACCTGCCACATCTGCAAGATTTTCTAGCTTATCTTGAAGGAAAATTTATTGCCTTAGAGACAGTTCGTCGCAAAACTGAGACAATTAAGAATACGCAACCATTCCATAACCAACAAAAACATTCTAACCAAAATTTTAATACCAGTACTCAACGTAAAAACCCAAGAGATTCAGGATTCAATAATGCTAATAGACATGACGAATGCAAACCATTTATTAATCATTCTGCTATCAAACCATATCAAAAATGTGTAATTTGTGACGAAAATCATGCACTGTTTATTTGCAATAAATTCCGTGAACTAAATAACCAAGAAAAACGGAAACAAATTGCGCAAAATAACATTTGCAAAAATTGCCTAATTAACCATAACGGCAAAGAGTGTACGTCGCAAAAAACATGTCGCCATTGCCACGAAAAGCATAATTCGCTATTGCACAATGCCTACGTGATTACTAACCCTGTTACCAACCAGACTCATACCAATCAGCATAACCAATCAAAATGTGTGTCACACGTGTCAAAAGACAACAAGCCAATGACAGACATTCTATTAGCAACAGCCCAAGTTAATGTTTTAGGAGCTGACGGAACCTACAAAACTATGAGAGCCCTCATTGACCAAGGGTCTCAAACATCCATTATTTCCGAAAACGCAGCACAACAACTTGGAATCCCTCGCCGAAGGTGTAAAGGTTCCATCTTCGGGATTGGAGCGAAAGAAAGTAACTGTAAGGGAGTAATGACAATTACCATAGCATCAAAACATAATGAGTTTACCACGAATATTGATGTATTAATAATGAAAAACTTAATCAAAAAGCTACCAAACCAATCTTTCACCAAACCATCCTGGCAGTACCTCAAAAATATACAGCTCGCAGACCCTGAATTCAACCAAAGCCGCCCTGTCGACCTATTACTAGGTGCAGAGGTGTATTCTGAAATTATCCTACACGGCATTATAAAGGAAGATCAATCACAACCCATCGCACAACAGACGCAACTAGGATGGATCTTATGTGGTAACGTGAAATCGTACTACTGTAATGTGATCTTGAACAACTGTGACGATATAAAAAGGTTTTGGCAAATAGAAGATTTGACAGACCAACCCGATAACCAATCTAGAGAAGATTTATACTGCATACAACAGTATCAATCCGAAACTAAACGTCAACCAGATGGCCGTTATGTCGTAAGATTGCCAATGAAACCAGAAGTAAATGAACTATTGGGGGAGTCTAAGTCAAAGGCCATAGCTCAATTTCACCAATTAGAAAGAAAATTTAGAAAAAATAACCAAATAGCAGCTGATTACAAACAATTCATGAACGAATATTTTAACCTTGGTCACATGAAAATAAGTCGTAATAACCAACCAATAGAGTACTTTTTACCACACCACTGTGTAATACGAAGCGAATCAACAACGTCTGCAATACGAGTTGTATTCAACGGGTCAGCGAAAACATCTACTGGATATAGTGTGAATGACCTCATGTACAGCGGACCTAACTTACAACTTGACCTATTATCTGTAATTATAAAATGGAGACAGTACAAAGTAGGTTATGTAGCAGATGCTGAGAAGATGTTTCGCCAGATAATCGTAAATGAAGATGACCAACAGTACCAGAAAATCATATGGAGAGATTCTCCGAGTAAGCCATTAGGTCAATACCAACTAACAACTGTTACCTATGGAACCAAAGCGGCACCATTTTTAGCACTTATGACTATGAAGCAGTTAGCGAAAGATGAAGCTCACAAATATCCAGAAGCAACGAAGGTTCTGGAAAATAACCTGTACATGGATGATGTTTTACATGGGCAACACAACCTCGACTCTGCCAAAAAGATTAAGGGTCAATTAATCGAATTATTTAAGGCCGGTGGGTTTAATCTGCGTAAATGGAAATCAAATGAAACAGCCTTATTAGAAACCACTCCAAACGATAATGAAAACTCATTTCAGTTCAAACAGCAGGAATCAACTAAGACTCTAGGATTGAAATGGACACCATCCACTGACCAATTTAGTTTTGAAATAAAAATGTTACCATTTGTGCATGATGAACGCATAACCAAAAGAGAGCTTCTCTCAGAGATATCGAAAGTATTCGACCCTCTAGGATGGCTCTCCCCTGTAACCACAAAATTAAAGCTCCTATTTCAGTCAATTTGGCAACTAAACCTCAACTGGAGTGATATTTTACCAGAAAATATACACAATGAATGGAACCAAAATAAACTAGACCTACAACAGCTAAATGACATACGAATACCAAGATGGTTGCAATGCCATGAAAACGATAACATCGAGCTGCATGGATTTTGCGACGCTTCAACCAAGGCCTACGCCTGTGTCATCTACTGTAAGGCGCATAATTCAGTGGTGCTCGTAGCTGCAAAGTCCCGTCTCGTACCGTTGACAAAAGATGTGACGTTACCGAGATTAGAATTATGTGCTGCGCAATTAATGACCAAGTTAATGAACAAGATGCAATTGTGTCTCACAGAACACCATATTGAAACATTCGGATGGTCAGACTCCACAGCGGTACTAGGGTGGATTAACGGTAACCCAAACCGTTGGAAACCATTCGTAGCCAATAGAGTTGACCAAATCGTCAAATGTATACCACCTGAACGTTGGAGTTACGTTAAATCAGACGAAAATCCTGCCGATTGCGCAAGCCGAGGGATAACCGCTGCGCAACTGTTAAAACATCCCATTTGGTGGAGTGGTCCTAACTGGCTTCTAACGTCGAAACCAAATCCTAGTACCAAGAAACCAAAATACTACACGCACGAAGAAACTAGAAAACAATACCAAACCAATGTCATCACTAAACCATATGAAAATGACGTCATAGGTAACTTGATAACCAACAACAGTACTTATTTACGAACGTGTCGAGTACTCGCGTGGATATTACGCGTGTTCTCACATAACAATAACAAACCAACATACCTAACCATTGGAGAATTGAATAGAGCTGCTAACCAATTAGTAATGCACGTACAAAGAACAGAATTTTATGAAGAAATTACCAATCTTAAAACCCAGACTAATTTGAGTTCAAAAGGTCGTTTATTACCATTACACCCTTACATTGACTCTGAAGATGTTTTACGAGTTGGCGGGAGCATAAAACATGCCAATCTCAGTGAAGACATGAAGCATCCGATGATATTACCACACAATAATCAGCTTACTGATATGCTTATTGACCATGCACATAAAATGACATTCCATGGAGGACCTCGACTTACGTTAGCTTGGTTGAGGAGGAAATTTTGGATCATAGGTGGCAATAATGCCGTAAAGAAGCGTTTACGTAACTGTGTGATATGCCGACGAGCTAAATTTGAAAACCAAAACCAGTTAATGGCAGACTTACCAGCTGCGCGGATAAATCAGACACGACCCTTTTTTCATACGGGCGTTGATTTTACCGGCTATGTAGAAGTAAAAAGTAACAAGGGCCGCGGCATAAAATGCAGTAAAGGATATATAGCTGTTTTTGTATGTTTAGCAACAAAAGCAGTTCATCTTGAGCTTGTGTCGGACCTCACGTCATCAACATTTATAGCTGCACTTCGAAGAATGTCAGCTCGACGAGGAGCTCCTCGACACATATATAGCGACAACGGAACCAATTTTGTTGGAGCTAACAACACCATACAAAAGGAGTATTTTAATTTGACTCAAACCATGGACCAAATTGCTCATCAACATCTGGCAGAAATGCAAATAGAGTGGCATTTTAATGCACCATCATGGCCAAGCGCAGGAGGTCTGTGGGAGGCCGCCGTCAAAAGCCTTAAATACCATCTACGTCGAGTGCTAGGTAACCAAAAGCTAACCTACGAAGAATTTTCGACCCTATTGTCACAGTTAGAAGGCTGCTTGAATACACGACCTCTGTGTGCTATTTCTGAAGATCCAGACGATTTAAATTTTTTGACACCTTCGCATTTTCTGGCCAGTGGACCATTATTAACCATAATAGAGACCGAGAAAGACGAACGTACCAGATGGCAACTCGTCCAGAAAATTAACCAAGATATTTGGAAACGTTGGCAATCTGAGTATTTAACCCAACTAAATACGCGATCCAAGTGGCACCATTCTCATAAAAATGTTAAAATCAATGACATAGTGATTATTCAAGACGTACACGTGTCTCCAGGGAGGTGGGCCCTCGGAAGAATTTTAGAAATTCATCCTGACGATGACGGTCTTGTTAGAGTAGTCACGCTCAAAACCAAAGGAGGCATATTAAAAAGACCAATCACCAAACTGTCAATCCTTCCAATCCACCAAGAGGAGAACCAACCAAATGTACCGACCGAAATAAATCAACAAAGAACCACAACTGAAGTGGACCCCGAAAAATGCTATGAGACACCACCACGTCGAAGAACGAGCATTTCAACGAAATGTAGCATTAAGATCCAGTCCCTCGGGAATATGTACAAAGTACAGTTCATTGATGTCAATCGCGCGCGCAGTCAGCAGTTCCACGCTGACCCAAATATTTAGTTTTAGTATTAAAATCATTATAAAGTTAGTTAACGATCGGTCACCAACCAAGCCGCGTTTGCTCATACCATTAACCATTACCATTTTACCAAACCAATATACCATAATTTAACCATACGTGTTTTACTATTTATTTGTTGGGTTTACGCCCAACAGACGAATTCTAGCTTCTCCTTGTTTAATATAATGTCACAATCAGTACTTTTGACATTCGGCAAGGAAAATTTTACGCACTTGGTTTTATTACTATTTAAAACTAAATTATTGGCAGTGAACCAATCCTGAACCTGCCGAAGCGCGTTATTTACGTCGTCAACCCGACAAGTACGTCTATTTATTTTAAAAATTAAAGATGTGTCATCAGCAAATAACACCATGTTTAGTTTGTTTTCCAATAAACGGGGTAAATCGTTTATGTATATTAAAAATAAGAAAGGACCTAAAATTGAGCCCTGGGGTACCCCCATTTTTACGTTTAACCCCGACGAATTCACGCCGTTTATCTGAACTAATTGCTGTCTATCATTCAAATAAGATTTTTTTTTTTTTTTTTTTTTACTATGTATAGGCCTGTGTTTGACCACAATCTCACCGTGGTCAGTGATGATGTGGCCGATGGTGGTAAGCACACAAAGCCTAGAAGGGAACTGGCTCTCAAGTGCTGCTGTCGGAACACACCGGAAGGTGCTTGGCGACAGATTTTCAACTTGAGGGTGGTTGCCAGCCAGGCGGGTACTACAAAGTACCCTACCACCGTGCTATGGTTTCCTCACGATGTTTTCCTTCACCGAAAGCTCAAGCTCATTGTAGGATTCGAACCCGCGACCTTCGTCTCGGTATCCGACGTCACTACCACTGAGCTATCATCGCCTTAAAAAAGAAGATTTAACCAAACTTAACGCTGCTTGACCTAGCCCGTAATGCTCAAGTTTCAGAAGTAATGTTTCATGATTAACGCAATCAAACGCCTTCGACAGGTCGCAGAAGATACCTATGGCATCCTGCGACTCTTCCCACGCATTAAAGATGTGTTTCAATAGGGTGACACCAGCGTCAGTTGTACAACGTCCTCTGGTGAAACCATACTGTTTATCATGCAAGATGTTATTCGTATTAAAATGAATGAGCATTTGATTTAGCATTATCTTCTCAAATACCTTGCTGAAAACCGGCAACACGGATACTGGTCTATAATTATTTGTGTCTTTACTGTCCCCAGATTTAAAAAGTCGTATAACTTTACTATATTTCATTAGATCCGGAAAAACTCCTTGATCCACACACAAATTGAAAATCAAAGCCAAGTATGGCGCTATAGTCTGAATAATGGAGGTACAAGCTTTGATGGACATTCCCCACAGATCTTCAGTCGGTTTAACCTTGATTTGCTTAAAAGTTTTTATTACTGTTATGGGATTTATATGTGAAAAGTTAAATACATTCGGGCAGGCTGAAACGTTCGCGTTTAATAATCCAAAAGCAATCGAGGGCGAAGAATTTAAGGTTTCAGTCGTTTTAATTGGGATGTTGGTAAAGAAATTTACAAATTCTTGCGCAACTTTTTTGTTATCTCTAATAAGTCCGTGTGTGGTCTCAAGCGTGTAATCAGTATTATTTAATAATATAAAAAAGATAGTCACTAATCTCAAGGAATTATAATTGTGAACCGTAGCCAAATTATAACAACAGAATAAAAATATTCACAGGTAAGAGTAACTGCTAAATTGTATCATCGCGTGTGTGTTCATCACGAAAATATCTGATTTAAAAAGAAAAGGTTTTAGTAAGAAAACAATCATTATTGATAAGCAATTCCGTAGTAAACAATAAATAAAGTAATTATCAAAAGTATAGGGGCTCTTTTTTGGTAAAAAGATTGTAAAAGATAAATCGAAACATTAGTAAAAATATGGGATTGTAAAAAGTTCTAAATCGCTTAGACACCTACACAAAAGGGTTTCGGATCTATTTTGAGTACCTGGCAAATATTAAAATCGTAATAATGAAATAAAACAATAAGTACTGCACATGTTAAGGCCTTGAACAAAAGAGTTTGGGTTTTATTGTTTCTGCCAACTAGATTGTAAAACTGAAATTGGTACTGTAAGCCTTTACACAATAGACTAAGATAATATTTATCTATTGTTACCTACCGATATGCTTAAGTATACCGACTGTTTCGAGAAAGGCCAAGTAAGCAAGCCAGCTGGCTGAAGGCAATTCTAATAAACACATGTGGTATTTTTTCGTTTATTAAAATCAACCAGGTTTTCAATAATTTATTTTTGCGAAAATAAATATTATATTGGCGACGTGTACAATATACGTAAGGGTGGTAACAACAGCCAGATTTCGAGTTTTGGAAAGATGGTATAATAATTACTCGGCAAAGTTAGTAGTTATAATTATTATCATAATTCGTTTTATTTTCTGATATTGTATATCGGAGTTCATTTTATACTGGTCATACGTGTAGGTGAATCAAAGGCGTATTAAAGAGCCCTCGTGTACTAGTAAAAGGTTTTTAGTAAGAAAACAATCATTATAGATAAGCAGTTCCGTAGTTAACAATGAACAAAGAAAAATCAAGGGGATGGGTGTTCTTATTTGGTAAAAAGATAGTAAAAGATAAAATGAAACAATAGTGAAAAGAAATTGGATTGTAAACAGTTGTAAATCACTTAAATTCAGGGTTTTTTAAAAAACACATGTGGGTTTCATTTTAATAAAGGAATAAAAAACACACCAATTATTGAAAACCAGGTTTTCAATAATTAATTTTTGTGAAAATAAATAATATAATGGCGCCGTGAGCAATATAAGTAGGTGTGGTAACAACAGACAGATTTCGAGTTGCCGGAAAGATGGTATAATAATTACTCGGCAAAGTTAGTAGTTATAACTATTATCGTAATTAGTTTTATTTTCTGATATTGTATATCGGAGTTTATTTTATACTGGTCGTACCATTTCATGAAGATGGTATAACATTTACGTGGTAAGTTAATAGATATTATCATAATTTGTTTTGTTTTCTGATATTATAATATAGTGGTGTTAATTTTATATTGGCCATATATGTAGGTGAAACCAAGGCATAGGAGCTCTCTTTGACGTCTTTCTTGTTTTCGTCTCTGTCTTCCGAAAGTCATTATTTATCCCACGACGGTGATGTGGTTTGATGTATGTTCAACTGTTCCATCATGACTTCTAAACTTTTCCTATTATGAGAAATGTGATATGGTTAGAAGGGTCTTCACCCCGATTTCTCAACACTCGATTATCGGGCTGATCACGTTATCGACGAATAATCACCGGTTGTCTACTGTGATGGGTTGTTGATGATTCTTTCAACTAATTACAGCAGTTAACGCGTGCTTGACAATTTGTCACATTCATTTTGCGATAATTTAGTGCTGAGAAACCCGGCCTAAGTACGTAAAAGGGGGTCCATTTATCCTATCCTTGTAGTCGTTGGTCCAGTATAGTTGGTGTGTTTATGTACACAAATCTCTCAGAGCTTGAAACCAGTGATTTAGAGAGGTTACGGGGTAGCTTAATAGATGTGGTTCAGTAACTATATTTATGTTTTATTTTGATAGGCTCGCGTTAGACCACTATCTCTATTCTATCTTTAATCGGGGAGGTGGGACATGTTTCGATCACGCGAATTTTAAACTTGCAACTTGTAGCGCAGGAGTCGTCACTCGACCACTGCGCAAACCAAAGCCTCTATATTGTAAATCATATCGTCACTTAATTGAAAAATAAAAACGCAAACTCATCATATCTTAATCTTTATTAAGACAGATCTCGAATTTTGTGAATTGGTTCAGACGTGTAGGTAATCCTGGGACCACTACACCTATTTAAAAAATCTTTCACCATTTCAAAGCTACAGTTAGAGTGTGCCTTTGTGGAGGAATTAAAAAAAGCGAATTTGGAAAGCTAAACTATTTATTTGGAAATAGTACAAAAATAGAAATTTTGAAATAGTAATATAAGGATTTAGAAATGTGTGGCTCTGTGTGATGACGGTTAAAGATTGACTTTTTGTGCTTGGATCCCGCGACGCGACAGGGTGCGGCGCCGGCGGTTGGCTGACACATAAAATTCGAGAAATGAACAAGTGGTTTGAAAACCTTATCCTCGTAAATCACGGTTATAACAACTCGCCGTTTAAGAGGAAACTTACGCTACTTAAAAGCGAAGTTTACAAAAACGAATTATATTTTTGCAGGTCGAGCTATCAGTGTTGAAATCGTTACTTTCAGACTTATTTATCATTTGAACGGGTTTTTTTATTTTTTATTTTTTTTATTTCAATATTCTGCCGCGGACATGTGGCACTCCGCGATCTTTTCTATAGTGTTTTTTTTTTGTTTGTTATTTTTCTTATTATAGTTACAATTGTCTGACTCCTCGTCGGACATTATTTTTTGGCTTACTTAACTAACTTAAGTCTACGTGAGTTCATCCCTCACTAAATACTATACATATATATATATATATCACACACCGGCATTACAATTTACTTTCTATTTACTACTTATATTAATATTATTAACTATTTTGTTACTTATTTCTATTGATACACTTTCGGGGAAGATGCATGGCAATGCGAGCAGACCAGTCCCGGCCGACGGTTCCGGTTATAGAACCCCGTCGTTAGGACGTTAAGATGTGTATGACTGACTCGCTCCACCATGCAGCTTTACAAATATATATATAATTTTCTGATTTACAGGGTTTAGACAGGGTGATGGTTTGGGTATGTGTTTGGGTTGGAGTTTTTGGATGGGACTTTTTAGGTGGTGTTTTGGTGATGTCTGCCGACCAGGGACTTCGCCAGCGTGAGCAAGGCCTCTATGACGACTACGTCTCGATGCTGCATGGCCGTCTTAAGATTGTAGTTGACGACCGCTTTAGTCGGCGCATCCATCGCCCTCTTAGCAAGGCGGCCTGCGGCGTCATCAGCGTCGTCGGTATAATAGACGCAACTGACTTTATGTCTGGACACCGCCACTACCGCGTGGGAGATGCTGTCGTGGACCTGAAGCCTCCTGGACTTGGTGTTGATGATGATGACACTGTCGTAGGTCGACCCCTGAGCCTCGTGTATGGTTAGCAGGCGCGACCCTTCACCGGAACCAAATCCCTGGCTCGCAAGAGAGGCTTTCTCCCCCTGCGTATGCACCAGGAACAGGGTGTTTTGGGCAGTGCTCGGTATTTGCGCCCCTGTGTAATCTTTCACCTTCAGGGAGTGGACCCGCGACAGCGACGACTTGGAGGAGTATATACCGGGGTATATCTCACTCAGTGCAAAGGCCACGTCCATTGGATTGCGGTGTGTGCAGAGAAACTCCTGGGTGATGCCAGCCACCAGGTCTGGACGGGTGTACCTAAGCTTGAAAAGGTTCTCTCTGTCCAAAAATGGGAGCTGGTTAACGTCTCCGACGAGGACAAGCTCGCTAGCTCCAGACAACTTTACTGCTATGACTATTGCCCCAAAGTGGTTCATAAGAGCCTCGTCTACCGTAAGACGGTAGCATTTGTCTTGGCTCTTGAAACCGTTTGCTAGGATTGAGGCCATAGTGCGCACCTTGGTCTTTGCTCGGTCTCCTAAGCTGCGCGCAAGCTTTTCCCTAAGGTCTTTGGCAGCTTCTGTTGTCGTGGTAGCTATCACGTCCCTGTCCTCGTCGAAGTGCTTTACCAGCCAGGTTGTCTTACCGCAACCCGGAACTCCGTTAATCCACCTGATATTGGGTACCGCCCAACTTTCCTGCGATGCCGGGATACCTGGGGTCCCCGAAATGGACTGTGCCATTTCCAGGATCTTATCATCCGGCATGATCTTAGTACATTTGGCGGTAACCACTATCGGGTCGTCTATATCGTATTTGAACGGGTTTGAATTTATTGAAAAGAGTCATGCATTTTTTATTACAATTACTACAATAATAAAATATAATCATTACATACAAATGTAAAAGAGTATAAAACAATAGACCGTGATGGTGGTACCTACATTAGGTGCTTCATTATTGTTAAAGTTACTGGTTATTTCTAGGATGATAACAATCTCATCGTTAATTCTAGTTGACAGTTTTAAATATAGAAATCTTAGCTACGCTCTTATTATAATTAAGCTTATTAAAATTGGACATTTTGCAACATGGTTAAAATCCGAATGGATATAATTTAGAATGAATATTGCTTACTTATTAGTCTTATGTAAAAACAATAATCGTTACAGTTGGGATTTAATGTTAGTATGTTTGTGCCTAGGGTAGTATATTCGGATATTTTACTTTCACATACAAATCTTATTTCTAAATGGGTAAATACAACCATCTATTATTATTTAACGATTTCCATTATTTTAGTTACATTAAGAGTACATTGTAAATTAACAATTTTATTCATTATTTCTGTTTCACAAATAGGGTTATCTTGAGTACTAAGTTCATTAAAAACACTTTTACAATCACAAGATAGATCTAAGTAATTTTTTATACTTAGATCTATCTTGACTTAAGGTTATGTATGGGGCTGACGATAATATGAGTGCATATGATTTAGACACATTAACATTATGAGGTACAGTCAACATTCGTATACAGTGTATATCGGCTTATCAAAGCTAATGAAAATTTTAAAGAACTTAAACATAAGCTTATTATCTAAAATATAACTTAAAATTTTTTACTGATTTATTTAAGTATGAATTCCACATAACTCCCAATCTATTTGGAATTCTGTGTATTTAGGCAAGGTTTAATATTTTCGAAAAGGTTGTAATAGAATTCATTTGGCGATAAAATTGAAGGGTGCAGAGCACTTGAGTTTGCACACACAAAATGGAATTAAAATGTCTTCTAATTTGTAGGAGAGACTTAAGATACTTGATTTAAAGTGTTTTATAGAGTGGCTCTAAGTATGAGACCATTCACATTGGATGTGATATTATCAACGAGCACACCGCGAACGTCTGCAGGAGGGCAGTTAACATTTATGAGCAGCTGTCCCGCGCTGCTAAATTGAGTTGGGGATTGGACGCACAAATCATGAACACAATTTACACTGCTATGATTGAGCCCATAATAACGTACGCGGCCGCAGCCTGGGCTCCCGCTACGAAGATGCTGGGAATACGGAAGAAGCTAGGCTCGGTCCAACGAGGATTCGTCCAGAAGATCTGTAAACTGTACTACCTATAGATCTATACTCCGCATACAGGAGGCAGCCGCCCTTTATGTGAGGGAGGAGAGGGCCATCCCGGTTTGTGCCAGGAGATAGGGAGATCGAAGGTGAGGTAAGGTTTGCAGAGGCTCCTCATCCAGCTACGCAGATGCCCCTGGAGTTCATGTGCCTGGCAGACCAACAGTTGCTAGACAGCAACAACATGCAGGCGGTGCGAATTTTCATCGACGGCAGCAAGATTGAGGGGAAGGTCGGAGCCGCATTATCCATTTGGGATAATGAAGGCGAAGTCCGGAAGCTCAAACTTAGCTTAGCCGCGTACTGCACAGTCTACCAGGCGGAACACCTGGCCATCTGCAAAGCGACGGACATGATCCTCACGCGACAAAAGACGAGCTATGGTTTGTACAGCGACTCAATGTCAACATTGCAGACGCTTACAAGCCATGGCTTTCTCCATCCCCTGGCGGTTCGCTTGCGCAAATTTGGCTCAAACCCTGTGCCAGAGCAAAGCTGTGTTCTGTTCTGGATCAAGGCCCACGCGGGCCTGCCGCTCGCTCATGCCGTGGCATGAGCGAGCGGACGAGTTAGCAAAGGAGGCAACATTGTCGTTACGGAGGAAGCCAGACTACGACCAGTGTCCGGTTTCATTTATCATGTTACAGATCCGTTTGGAATCGCTTGATGAATGGAATCGAAGATATGTATCGGGCGAGACGGCGTCTGTGACGAAAATGTTTCTTCAGGATGCCATAGCGGCTTTCCGTATTATAAAACAGGTGCGGCCCACAGGCGTTCTCACGCAGGTTTTGACGGGGCACGGCGGGTTCTCTGAATACTTGAATCGTTTCAAGTGTAAGGATAACCCATCGTGCGTCTGCGATCCAGGCGTGGCAGAGACTGTCCAGCACATACTTGTAGATTGCCCGTTATTTATCAGGGAACGCTACCAACTCGAATCAGCTCGCCAGCCGTCGCTCCGTGCGGACGTCTCGCTGCTCGTCGCCCCACCGCGCTCTCCGGCGCCCCCACTCTCCGTCTCGTCGCGCCCCTCTGCGTGACGTCACTGCGGTCGTCGCGTCTTCGCACGCCGCTCCAAAGGTGTCGCTACTAGTAACTTTGGTTACTAGTAGTGGCAGCTCAAATCCACATCTTGTGTGGTCCCTGGCGGGAAACCTAGCGGTGCTAACAAGCCAGTGAGGGTGTGCCCCAAGCACCCGCCAAGTCCCATAAGGACACGGCAGTCATTGGAGTCGGGAGCGGGATCAGTTGGCCTTGGTAGATAGCCTAGTGGCCCACCTTCGGTGGGTTTACCGGTACCTTAGGGCCCTGCCACCCAATAAGATTGGTGGCAGGTAAACAAGCTTAGGGCTCACCAGATACTCACCTCCCAGTCTAACCCGACTGGGAGTGTAGGATTGCACACATCCCCGGGCCTGTCCACCCGGGGAATATCTCACTCCCTTTTCCCTCACTTGCACTAGCTCTATCAACAGCGACAGGATGCATCCTGTCGAAGCGTTGATAGAGCTCGTCAAGGACGCGTTGTCGGACGATCCCAGTCCGGTCAGCGTGAATAAGCAAAGGCTTAATTTCATCCTCCATAAGCTTGCTACATGCCCCCCCCCCTCCTCCCATACCCGCCCCGGAGCCCATGCCCATCGGCAACCCGGCGCCCGCCCCCGTTTCGGCGCTTGCGCCCACTAAACCCCCAACTCTCAAATTTCCGATTAATTTCTCGGAAAATCCTGCCTCCCCGAACGTTGACAGTCCACTCGTTGACGAACCCATGTCCGGTGATGATCATAAGGATGATTCCGATGATTATGTCACTACTGACGACGCCTCCGCCGATTCCTCCTCAGAAAGCTGTCAAGCTACCTCTGAGGGGAAGAGGAAGAGGAAGAAGGGCAAGTCCCACCCCAAAGCCACCAAGCCCAAAAAGGTCGCTTCGACCAACCCTCCAACTCTGCCGTCCACCTCCTCCTCCGACGTGCAGCCCACCCCTGTCACCGCTTCCCAGCGGTCTAGGCGCTCAGATCGCACCCCAGCCCCCAGGAGTCGCTCCCGTAGTCCCCTAACTCAGGCCGACGCTTCCCCAATGTCGAGCCGCGACCCCAGCCCTGCTGCTATTCCCAAGAAGCAGAAATGCCCTCCTATCTTCCTCCACGATAAGGCCAAGTGGACGGAAGTTTCTAAAATTTGCGATGAACGCAAAATCAAGTTTCTTAGTGCCACCGCTTGCCAGGTAGGCATTAAAATCCTACTCCCGACCCCTACTGATTTCAGGAACCTTACCAGGCTCCTAAAAACCTTGAGGATAGAGTTCCATACGTATTCTCTCCCATCGGAAGCGCCCACCCGTGTGGTTATCCGGCGCATTCCGAAGGAAATCCCAGTCGATGAGATTTATGCGGATCTTGCCGCACAAAAAGTCCCTGTCATTGCCGTCCACCGCATGCGTAAAGCAAGAGGTGGACAGGAATACGATATGGTAATGGTCGAGTGCGACCCTACCGAGTCCTATGCCCCTATTTTCAAAATCAAGACTCTCTGCTCCCTTTCAGGGTTCTCTATCGAGAAACCTTACCGTCCCTTTGTCGTTGGTCAGTGTCACAACTGCCAACAATATGGCCATAGCCAAAAACACTGTTTTGTCCGCCCCAGGTGCGTTAAGTGCCGAGGGGATCACGGCACAAAAGAGTGCACCCGTCCCAAAAACCCTGCCGAATGCACGGAGCCTCCCAGCTGCGTGCTATGCGACCAAGTCGGTCACACGGCAAACTACAAGGGTTGTCCTAAAGCCCCCAAAGTTGCGCCTAGATTGGCCAAAATCTATGCTGAGCGTCAAGCACGCCAAGCTCCCTCGACTAAACCCCCTCCCCGGCTAGCCCCTCAGAGGGCTTCGCCATGGGGCAAGCTCAACCACCAAAATGTGGCTCCCCAGACCGTCCAACAGCTTCCAGGCTTGATGGATCATCCCATTCCGGCCCCTCAGGCACCCATAGCCCCCATGCCCGCTCAAAGCCGACAGGAGGCTCCCACCTCTGCCGCTGCTAAGAGCCCGTCTCTATCCACGCCCAAACCCAGACGCTGCGTATCTGATACCATCATCAGTGCGTACAAAATCTGGATGACGGACGAGGCCAGATCGCTGGCTGCCGAGATCAATAGGATCGAGGCAGCCGGGGATATGACCCAAGCCCAATCCAATGACCTCTTCAAACGGTACCCTAACATAACCGAGGAGCTAGACAGCCTCGTTTATAGAAACGGTCAATGGGTGCGCATTTAAGTCGCACCTACACCGTTTCTAACCAAGTTTCGCCAATTGAGGCTCACCTCTGACCCCTCACGATCTCTACTCTGCTCCTTAAGAGCCTAGGGAGTAGAATATACAAACGTAGAAATACAAACCGATTCGTCAGTCCTCGCCGCCGAGGCTCGTCGCGTATCCCTTCAATTAAAATCTTGCCAGCCCGCGTAGCTGAGCATTAGTTAATTTATTAGATATGAAATGGAGTTTCTTGTCCGTTCTTCTCCACGTAGGCTTATTCCGAACGGATGGTAGAATCACTTGTCAAGATCCAGCTTTTGCTTGTCCCCCCAGCGACGGCCCTGAGCCGAGGTCCGACCCCAACTGGGGTAGCCCTCAGCGTTGTCGCTTAGGTTTAGTAATTTTTTGCCTAGCTGGAGGCTATATAGCTTAGTCTCCGTAGGAAAGTCCGGTTAAGCAGCTACCAGTCATTCTGACTGAGCTGTGAGACGCCCCGCAGAAAAAAAAAAAAAAAAAAAAAAAAAAAAAAAAAAAAACAACTCGAATGTGAGCTGGACAGGAGACTGACGAAGGAGAGCCTGCATGGGCTCATGACTAAGCAACACAGGGAAAAGTTCCTAGTGTACTGTGTAAATGTGGCCTCTACAGTCATTGCACGAAACCGAAGTTGAAGCGGCTCTATGCTTCACTAGTATTATGAGAATATTTTGTAAGAAGCATAGAAATCAATCAGCACGCACAAAACTGCAATGACAAACGGTGCACTGGGGTAGTACCTAAGAAATAC
Source organism: Anorthoa munda (assembly GCA_945859665.1). Classification (NCBI taxonomy): domain Eukaryota; kingdom Metazoa; phylum Arthropoda; class Insecta; order Lepidoptera; family Noctuidae; genus Anorthoa; species Anorthoa munda. Next base: position 1,654,332 of record OX243919.1, on the reverse strand, counting down.
AGATGATCTGTGTGGTGAAAAGCACTGTTGTGCTTCTTATCCTTAAATAAAGTAAGGCATAATTTATATTTAATTTCCCTGTGATAAATTGCTCTTTTTGTATTCTGACTGTGATAAACAGCTCTTCTTGCACATTTCAGCGATAAACCGCACTTTTTTCTTTTTTGTATTATTTTAACCTATTTTTTTTTTATTTTGGTCAATAAATAAAGATGCCCATAAATATTTGAGTTTGCGTAGAATGGTCACCAGCTTCGTTGGCGGGATTATGTAAGGCAGGAGGCGTTTTAGTCAGTTGGAGTCTGACACTATCCAGACTGGCTCCCTTTTTGAGGCACTTTGGGTGTAAGTCCGACCGGATTTCCACTCCAGTCACTTTAAAAAATCTATATATATATATATATATATATTATCAGTGTGGGAAGAGAGGATTTCTATTGCAGTATTGAGGGATATTTAATTATTAAAATATTAAGTGTAAAGCTCAATTATTTTAATATTAAAATAAAAGGGATAGAATAACTTATAACCTAGTGGAACTATCAGTAGCAAATTTTACGTGATCATAATCATCAGTCTTCGCTGAGCGCCCGTTGCGTGCAGATGTTGTACCGTAGTGCTAAGCGTTGTCAAATATGTCGTCGGCTAATGTGCTTAAATGTAACAATTGCAATATAGTGGTCAATGAACTGTTAACATATGTGCAGTTCAAACATGAAGTGATGGACAGTGAAAGCTTAGTGAGGATATGCAGTTCTGCTTTTTCAACAGAAGACATCGAAAAAGCTAAGTCATTACTGTTTCAGTCTGTTTCTACTGATATACGTCAAATAAAACGTAAAAACAAAGAAGGCAAAAGCAAGAAAGATTTATTTGATATCATAGAAGTTATTAAGAATATAGACCCTGAGAAGATCCCTGTTTTTGTAGCTCATGATCTAAACAAGCTACCCCCAATAACTTTTGATCATGTAGACGTCACTCGACTTTTGAAAGATATCCTTATTTTACAAAACGAGGTCAAATTGTTTAAAAGTACCTATGCGACTGTGGATCAGCTATTACAGATTAAGCAGGAACTGTTAAAAACTAACAATGACGGTGTTGGTTGTGATATAACTGTTGTCAGTCTAAATAAGACTATTGTCCATAATGACTACAGAAATATTAACCTAAAGAGAGGTGCATCACGTATGCAAGCTAGCTTTGCCGATGATAGCGGCCCCATGGGTCTACCACATATGTCGACAATATCACAGACACCTCCAAACCTAGTTAATAGTACGAATGTTCGGTCTGTTATGCATGATTGTGATCGTCTACCCCCGTTGTCCGATAACATTGATGTTGTGACTGATAGCGAGACATCTGTTTCGTATGCGGCCAGTAAACAACTAATGCGTCAGGAGGTACATAATAAAATAACCACTGGGTTGTCGATAGCGGGCGGTGTGAGTGAGACTGAGCATACGGTGTGTGATGTGTTGAAGCCCGCTAGCAATATGAGCGGTACGTTAGATGAGGTGCCGAATAACAGCTGTTTGTCTGAGCCTTGTCGCTCGTTTGCAGACATTGCGCGTGCGCCGGGCGAATGGAAACAACCAATGCATGATGTTGAATGGACGGAGGTACGAAAAAATAGGCTTAAGAATAGATTTATAGGACAGAAAGGCGTGGCTGTGATCACTCCACAATGCAAATTTAGGGCTGCGGACGTCAAACTCCCTCTGTTTATAAACAATGTTGACAAAGGAGCCTCGCCGGCAGACATTGCGAGTTGTATAATGTCGAAAACTCACGTTAATGTTACATTAGAAAAAATTATAATGAAGCAGCATAAGGAATATGATGCCTATAAAATATTGGTCCCTCGGCACAAGATGGCTATTTTCATGGATGGCCATATATGGCCGGAAGGAATATCTTTCCGGCGTTTCATAGACTTCGGAAAAGGAAGAAATTATAATAAAAAACCTAATGTCCAGTCTATTCAGAAAACCATTACTAAGTAGCTTTATTACTTATAACTGTAAGAGTTTAGTGCGATCTGTCGACCATGTAAGAACCCTGTGCTCGTCGAGCTGATATAGTAGCCTTGCAGGAGACGTGGTTGTTCCCACACGACCTGCCATTCCTCGGAACAATCGACTCGGACTTCGATTACTGTGGGAAATCGGCTATCGACCCATCTGCTGGTCTGGTACGGGGCAGACCGTATGGTGGCGTTGCTGTGCTGTGGCGTAAGAGTGCTTTTAGTTCAGTTACAGTGATCCCGTGCAATAGTGTGCGTCTAGCGGCAATTAAGGTGGTTGTGTGCGATCGGTCATTTCTAGTTTTCTCCGTTTACATGCCTGTGAACTCCATGGAGAACTTAATTGAGTTTACCGACTGTCTAAGTGAGATAAGCGCTATAATTGACAATACTGAAGTAGCAAATGTGTAAATTTTAGGAGATTATAATGCTGGTCCTTGTACGTTGTTTGGAAGGGAGCTTTTAAAGTTCTGTAATGATCAGCAATGGGTATGTGCAGATATAGAAAAATTTGGAATTTCATCGGACACCTTTACATTCGTTAGCGACGCCCATGGCAGCACAAGCTGGCTTGACCATTGTGTGGTAACGAAGTCTGCGTGGCAGTCGGTGGTGGATGTAAGGGTGAACTATGACTGCACCTGGTCCGACCACTATCCATTAGAAGTTCGCTGTAATATTGCTGTTATGAAGCCACAATTTTCATTCCTTGATAGAGAAGAACAAAAACAGCTGTATAATAAGATGTGCAACGATCACTTTAGAATGGTTGAGTTTCCATCAGAGTTATCGGGGTGTTGTGATGGGTTATGTCACAATAGGGAGCACAGAGTGGTAATAGACCGTATGTATGATGATATCGTTTCGACTCTGTGTAGGGCGGCCATGACTAGCTCATATTCTTCTATTAAACGAAAGCGTGTTGTGTTGGGGTGGAATAGGCATGTTCGCGGTGCTCACGGGGTTGCCAGGGTTAATTTTCATACATGGTTACTGCACGGTAGACCTACTGGTGGACCTATCTATGATGATATGGTGGACTCTCGGCGTCAGTTTAAATCAAAGCTAAAATGGTGTCAAAATAACGCCAAGCAAATTAAGATGGATATTCTCGCATCACATCACGCAAGTAAAAATTTCAAAAACTTTTGGAAAGGAACGAGAAATCTTAATAGTAAACCCACTGTGCCTTTTAATGTTAATGGGGTTACTGAGCCACGTGACATTGCGAACATGTTTAGAAGACATTTTCAGACAGAACCTCCTCCCAGCGGGCCGGGGATGCTCAATACTAAAGAAATCAGGCAGAATATCTTGGGGCCAGCACTAATACCATCTTTTACGGCGAGAAATATAGCTGCTATTATTAAAAATATGACCAGGGGTAAGTCCCCAGGGCACGATGGAATTAGTATTGAGCATTTGCAGCATGCGGGAGTTCATCTGCCTAGAGTTCTTGCTATGTTCTATACTTTTTGCTTAAGACACTCATACCTGCCGGACGAGTTTATGAAGACCGTGGTTGTGCCAATAATCAAAAATAAAACTGGTGATGCGTCAGACAACAGCAATTATAGGCCCATTTCGTTAGCTACAACCGTAGCGAAAGTGCTGGACAGTCTGCTTGATCGTATTTTGAACGGTCACATAAAACTTAACGACGCTCAGTTCGGTTTTAGGCAGGGGCTGTCGACAGAAACGGCTTTTCTATGCCTCAAGCATACTGTCCGGTACTACACTGACCGGAAGACTCCTGTCTATGCCTGTTTTTTAGATCTTTCTAGAGCTTTCGATTTGGTATCCTATGATTTGCTTTGGCACAAAATGAGGACGGAAACCAGCCTCCCTGAAGAGGTAATTAACATTTTTGATTATTGGTACAACAACCAGGTTAATGTAATAAGATGGGCAGGTGAGACTTCCGAGGCGTACAGATTGAGGTGTGGAGTTAGGCAAGGCGGTTTAACCTCGCCTCGTCTCTTCAATCTGTACGTGAACGGACTGATCCAGAGGCTCAGCAGCACCAATGTCGGATGTTCGATAGATGGAAAATTCATTAATAACATCAGTTACGCGGATGATATGGTGTTGCTGGGTCCCTCCATTAGCGCCATTCGAAAACTGCTCGCTGTATGTGTGGATTATGCCGGGGCTCATGGGCTCAGGTATAATGTGAAGAAAAGTGAACTCTTGGTGTTTCAATCTGCTGGCTATAAGGTCACGCACGTACCACCCGTCTTCATAGATGGCGTTCCGTTAACCAGAGTTTCAAGATTCAAGTACCTGGGCCACTGGGTCACGGATAACCTCTCAGACCACGAGGACATTGAGAGGGAGCGTCGGGCGTTGGCCGTTCGATGCAATATGTTGGCTCGTAGATTTGCACGCTGCACCGAGGCAGTAAAAGTAACATTGTTTCGGGCTTTTTGCCAATCTTTTTACACGTGCAGTCTATGGGTCAACTATACGCAGAGGACGATCAACGCCCTGCGCGTTCAGTATAACAACGCTTTTAGGATGCTGATGCGGCTGCCGCAGCACTGTAGCGCATCGGGCATGTTTGCAGGCGCACATGTCGATGGTTTTCATGCCATCCTTAGAAAAAGAGCCGCCTCACTGCTAAGTCGTGTCCGCGGCAGTGGCAACAGCATTCTCAGCGTTGTAGCGGGCCGAACAGACTGCCCAATATTGTGGCATTGTGTTCAATTACATGTCGAGAAGTAATAAATTTTGTAAAGTTGCAATTTGACCTCCACTGAACACAGACTTTTATTTTATAAATTTTAATGAATTTTATAGTATTAATGTATTTCAATTTGATTTTGTTTTTGATTTTTTGATTTTACAAGACATTTTATTTTATTGACATTAATTTTAAATGAGTTACATTGTACCAAAATGCATAAATTAATTATAGTTTTTAGATTTTAGTTTACTTAAATTTTGACATGATGTGTAGGTATGAATTGTATGTGTATCTAATTTTAAGTGACTAACATAGTATATAAGTGTTTGTACGTACTAACAAAACTATGGATTTCATATCTGAATTAAATACATAATAATAATAATAATAATGAGGGCTACAGAGGGGGGAAGTAAACTGACTGCGTACCGTGGTCGGATGCTCTCTCTGTTTCAGGTGCTTGAGCCAGCTGTCAACGTGTCGGCCCAACGTCTATCGGATCAGGTGCGGGTCATCCAGCGTAACCATATGCTGGATGACACCGTACTTGATAGACTGCGTGAGGAATCACGGAGTAGCCGTGTCTCGCCTGCCTTGCCTCCGGCCGCGGTGCAACTGCAACCCAGTGTATCACCGCGACCCGACCATGTTGGTGAGGATGACGATGATGAGGCTATATCCGTGAGTACCCAATGCAATGCACGATTGAGGAGCGCTTTAGAGTGTGCATTCCGAGAGTATCGTTCCACACCGCCTGAGCTTAGACCTCGACTACCTCGTCTGCCCATGCATAAGAAAAATAGGGCGCTGGTGTGTGCTCTAGATTCGCAGCTATCAAATGTTTTTGATAGCAGCAAAGACCTTGCCGATACCCACTCGATCTTGTACTGTGCGGCTGCAGCGGCATGTCGTGTAGCTAACGTCAAGTTTCCCAAAACTGACAGAGCTACACGACCAGCTATACCAGCTTGGCAGTACAGGATTGAGCATCGTATCGGTGAGGCTAGAGCACTCATCGGCAAGCTTATCTGCTTCAGGGAGGGCAACACTCGCCCTAGAGTGATGCGCTTTGTGAGGCGGGCGTTTTCGGGGACTGATATCAGTTCTCGAGATTATCTGTCCCGCGTCACAGAGCGTATCGACTTTCTGAAGCAGAAGATCTATGCATGGGCAAGCCGTATTCGTCGGTACAAGCGGCGAGTGGAGCGATACACTCAGAATCGCACATTCCAGAGCAACGAAAGGTGGGTTTATAGGGCTTGGGAGCGACCCGACCAAGGTGTGACTGACATGCGCCTACCGGATAATGACGCCATGTGTTCGTTTTGGCGCGATATCTGGTCGGTGCCTGTCAGTCACACCGAGGGTGACTGGACTCGGGAGGTCGAGCAAGCGTGCGATCCGATACCACAAATGGGGGCAATTACCATCAGCCCCCAAGATCTGGCTCGTGCAGTCCGTCCGTTGCCCAATTGGAAATCTCCAGGGCCAGACGGACTGCACAACTTTTGGATTAAGTGGTTCCAAAGTTCGCACGCTCGTTTGGCATCTCAGTTCCAGTCTGCCTTAGAGTCAGGGTCGCTGCCCCAGTTCCTAACGACAGGAATAACCCACCTGCTCCATAAATCGGGTAGTACTGCGGAACCTAAAAATTATAGACCGATAACGTGTTTACCGACGGTCTATAAAGTTCTTACATCCATTCTGAGAGCGAAAATTAATCAACATATTGACAATAACTCCATCATATCTGCTTCTCAGAATGGATGTAAGAATGGGTCCCGCGGTACTAAGGAGCTGCTCCTCATAGACATTGCTATTAGCCAACAGGTTCGCCGTTCCCGCAAGGATCTGGCGACATGTTGGATAGATTACAAGAAGGCCTATGACTCAGTGCCACATACATGGCTCATGAGGGTGCTGGAGTTGTATAAAATTGATGCAACACTGCGCGCCTTCCTGACGTCATGTATGGGGCAGTGGAGGACGGTCCTTCACTATCCAGGATGTCGACAGATTCAGGAAAACAGCGAACCTATAAGGATTGAGCGCGGAATATTTCAGGGCGACAGTCTGAGTCCTCTGTGGTTTTGTTTAGCCCTGAACCCTCTCAGTACACTGCTGGAGGGTTCGGGCCTCGGCTATCGGTTGAGAAGAGGTGGTCAGGTTATATCACACCTCCTTTACATGGATGATCTGAAGCTCTTTGCCCCCAACAACTTTCAACTGATGAAGCTACTGAAGGTGACAGAAACCTTCAGTGACGCCATCAGGATGGAATTTGGTGTGGACAAATGTGCAGTCATGCATGTAAAGCGAGGGGAGATTATGGAATCCGTGGGAATACAACTCTCGGATTCCATACACCTTCGATCCCTTTCCTCAACCGAAACTTACAAGTATTTGGGTATGTCGGAAGCATTAGGCATCAATGCTTGTGACATGAAACAGTCGTTGAGGGAACGCTTCTTTGGCCGCCTGAATAAAGTACTAAATAGTCTTTTATCAGGCGGAAACAAGGTGCGCGCCTTCAACGGCTGGGTCATGCCGGTCTTGATGTATTCTTTCGGCATACTCAAATGGACTCAGACAGAACTTGACGCCCTGGATAGGAGAGTCCGCACGCTGCTTACCGCAAATCGTATGCATCACCCACGGTCATCGGTCATGAGACTGTATATCCCGCGGAAGTGTGGGGGTCGAGGCTTTTTAAATGCTAAGACCCTGCACAACCGCGAGGTATGCAGTCTTAGGGAATACTTCCAGGCCGCTGACGTGGGTATGCATCGAGATGTGGTAGCGGTGGACAAGGGCCTTACCCCGCTCTCCTTGGCTAACGAGAACTGGCGCAAACCTATAGTATTAGATACTAATGACCGCAGGGAGGTATGGCAGAGCAAGGAGCTTCACGGACGCTTCTACCGGGTCCTACATGGGTCCGATGTAGATCTTTTAGCGTCCGTGGCCTGGCTTCGATTTGGTGACCTTTTCGGGGAAACCGAAGGTTTTGTCTTTGCGATTATGGACGAAGTTATGATGACGAACAACTACCGGAAATACATTGTGAAGGATGGCACAGTTGACATCTGTCGGGCATGTCACCGGCCGGGTGAATCTATCCGTCACATTATCTCCGGTTGTTCTAGTCTGGCTAACGGAGACTATTTGCATAGACACAACCTTGTAGCCAGGATTATCCATCAGCAACTTGCTCTTAAATACAATCTTGTGGAATCGGAAGTGCCTTACTATAAGTATGTGCCCGACCCAGTTCTCGAAAATGGCAATGTCACGCTGTATTGGGATCGGTCTATCATCACTGACAGGACTATTGTTGCCAATAAACCTGACATAGTGGTGATAGACCGACCAGAGCGTCGCGCAATGATTGTTGATATAGCGGTCCCCCATGACGAGAACCTCGTGAAGGCTGAGAGAGATAAGAAAAGCAAGTATCTTGATCTGGCTCGCGAGGTTGTCGACATGTGGGATGTGAATACAGCAGTCATTGTGCCGATAGTCGTGACGGCCAATGGTATAATAGCCAAGAGCCTCGACGAACATCTGAGGAGGCTCTCGTTGGGCAGCTGGATCAAGGGCTTGATCCAGAAAGCGGTACTCCTGGACACGGCGCGTATAGTCAGGAGGTTCCTCTCTCAGTAGCCCTGACCACCGGTAGCTTGGACCCTGTTCCCGATACCGGTGGGCTACTATTTTTGTATTTTTAAATGTTTTTATTATTATTTTTTATATAGAATAATATTTAAAAATGTAAAAATATGTATATAAAATAAATAAATGCAATAATAATGATGTTTGACATGTTTTCAATTAAATATAAGAAAAAGTGTGTGGTTACCGTGGATTTTAACTACATTATAGGGACCTTTACACACTTCTTGACAATGATTTTCGCATTCTCAAGTTGTTTTTTAGATAAACCAAATCACCAACTTTATAAATAACAGGTCGGGACCGTTTGTCATATTACTCCTTTGATGTCTCTTTGTATTTATTTATATTTTCTATGGGTCTATTATGGGACAGTTGTAAACGGTGATTTAAGATTTTAATGTATTCGTGATAGGTGCTAGTAGGGTCTTATTTATAAATTGAATCTGGTACATAAGGTTTATGACCGAACAGTAGTTCATTCGGTGTGAATTAAGTGGTTGTATGGACATTAGTGTTTTAAGCAAGTTTGATCATTATTAACATAAGATTTTAGATATTCCTTTAAAGTGGAATGATTCCTTTCTAAAGTTTCTTGTGTTAGAGGATGATAGGGTGTTGACCATAGTTGTTTTATTTTAAGGAATTCGCAGGTTTTTTCAAACAAATCAGCTGTGAAATTAGTACCTTGGTCAGTCAATATGGTTTTAGGGATACCGAATAGGGAGATAAAATATAAAAAAGATGGCCAAGGTATTCACAACATTCTTCGGCTGAAGTATTAGTATTGTGGTAAGCAAACGAGAATTTTGTCAAGTCGTCCTGAAGGGTTAATATGTATTTGAATTTGAATTCGCCAGCATCAGGAAGGGGCCCTACAATGTCGAGACCAACGCGTTCAAAAGGCTCTGTTGATGTAGAAGTAATCTGCATTGGGTCTCGATTGGTTTGACGAAGGGCTTAATTATATTGACATTGGGAGCATTTATTTACATAGTTTTCTATGTCGGTTTTCATGTTTTTCCAATAATATCGTTCTCTGATGCGATTGTACATACGCGATTGGCTTACGTGAGTGGCTATAGGTAAGTCATGATTGTGTTTTAGGATTTTAAGAATTTCGCTTGGAACTGGAAAGATAATGGTATTTTTATATTCGTTATGATATTTGTATTATGAAATACATATGCTAGAATATTGTATACTTTAGCGTATGAAAGTTTGACGAAGGGGTCTTTGAAATGGAATTTCATCGGTTCCTACTAATAAATCATTTCGTAGGTTTTACAGTGTTTTGAATAGATCTGTATTTGGGAGTTCATCAAAGTGATGCACTTTAGTGAAGAGGAAGTAGTAGGACTTATCTTTCAAGTTCAGGTTTAGAAAGGAATATAGAGTTCTATCTTTACTCATTAAGTCAGAGGTTGCGCCGTAGTTAGCAAGGATTTCTTCTATGTGAGGATTTGATTCATCAAGATCTATGTTCAAATTCCAAAGTTATCACTGTACCGACGTAGTGATAACTTTGGAATTTGAACATAGTAAAGAGTTTGTATATTCGTGTATTATAAGTATGATTCTTTTTCGTTCGTAGCTTTTAAGAAATCGGAGTATGAGTTTTCAAGCACGTCTGGACCTTGTAAGTTTACTGGCGAGTTTTCGGAGGTTTCAGAAAGTGGTAAGTTTTCAACATTATAGTTCGCGGGATTTAGGGTATCTGGATTGGTACTAACACTGTTTTCATTTTCAGGATTAAAAGGACTCACTGTGAATCTAAAGGATTAGGACGTGAGTGTCCTGGTTTTGGGGAAGTAGATCTATTAACCTCTGTAGGATTTGATATTAGCAGGACAGGGATAGCTTCTAAATATACGGGTTTTATTGCATTTACAAAGATTGATACACATATTGGATATCTAGATAGTGCATCTGCGGCAGAGTTGAGTTTTCCCTTTTTGTAGATAATGCCGCATATTCCTCTAATTTTAATCTTCATCTTCGTAATTTGCTAGAGGGATCCTTATGATTGAAACGCCATTTTAATGGAAGATGTTCGGTAACAATTTAGAATTCCCGACCATACACATAATTATCTCTAAATGTCTAAATGTTTTATAACTAAAGATGATTGCTAGTAATTCTTTTTCAGAGGTGTTTAATTGCTTTCACTTTTGTTAAGAGTACGGGACGCGTAAGCTATAGGTATTTCTTAACCATTCTCTCCTTGAGACAGTATGGCACTTATCGCGTAATTGTTTAGAAAAGTCTGGATATGCTGATAGAGATGGGGATATGAGTTTACTTTTAAGGGCTTAGAAAGCGAGTTGATGCTCATTTTGCCATACGATAGTTGTTTCCTTTTTCAGGAGGGAACTCAGTGGTTAAGCGAGTTTAGAAAAGCAGGTATGAATTTGCGATAGTAGGACATAGAGTAGGTTTTGGTAAATTCGATACGGCTTTGATTTGTCAGGATCGGGTTTTAAGCCATCATCAGTGATTTGGTGACCAAGATAGGAAACTTCCTTTCGAAGGAACTCGCATTTATCGGGTTGTAATTTAAGATTATAGTCTCTTGACGGTGTCTCTGTAGGTTTCTGATGTAGGAGTCTAGGTCATAAGAGTAAATTACGGCAATGCGCCATCGGTACATGGTGGACATGCCATCCATACGTACAAAGCGTTTTGCGAATACTTTCATTGTACGCACAGCTAACGAGTGGAATTCCCTGAATTGTCTTTGTTTCCTGATAGCTACAACCTTGGGGTCTTTAGGTCAAGAGTGAATAGGTTACTTCTAGGCAAGCGTGCTTCACCGTCGACCATATCATCGCTTACCATCAGGCGAGATAGCCTATCGATAAATAAAAAATAAAAAAAACGATTTTAAAATTCTTTCACCAATAGAATTATTTACGATATCATCAAGATATACAAAGCATCGGATTCCTTGTAGCCCAGATAGGACAGACTTCATGAGTCTCTGGAATGTTAACGGAGCGTTTTTCAAACCAAAGGGCTTTCTTTTAAATTCCAAATGTCCCTGCGGTACGCTGAATGTAGTTTTAGCTGCGTCTTCGTGTAACATTTTAATCTGATGGAATCCAGAAGGTAGATCTAGAGTTGAAAAGTATTTAGATTTTCTAGTTGGTCTAGTATTTCATAGATGTTGGGGATAAGAGTCTCCAATAGTGATGTCCTTTAGTTTTATGTAGTCTATGACAACTCTCCATTTTTGTTGTCCTGAGGCATCCTATTTCTTGGAACGACCCAAATCGTTCAGCATCTTAGTAATTTGGGACATCCCCATGGTGTCCCAAATTACTAAGATGCTAAACAATGGCATTATTAAACCTTTCATGTGAAAGGTTTAATAATGCCATCGTTCAGCATCTTAGTAATTTGTTTTTGAACTTCTTGTTTATGACATTCGCGAAATCTGTAGGATATGACGTTGTCGTATTTGGTTAGATATGGGGTCCGATCATTATTAACAAAATACCCGATGTAATAAAAATGAGACATAATTTCTTTTCAAAATGAATCTGGAATTGCGACCGCGAACCGGATGCGCTGGATGCGAGACGCGCGGGATTGGTCAATGTAGCGACGCCTGGTGGAGGCCTATATCCAGCAGTGGACGTGTTTTGGCTGAAATGATGATAATGATAAATTAGTGAATTTCTGACCGATATGAATTTAAATGAATAATATGACATCTGTGTATTCCTGACTTGTAATAATAGTAGAGGAGACGTGGAAGATCGACCTTCACCCATCAGATAATTTCATGAGACATATTTATTATCTATACTATAATATTATAAAGAGGAAAATTTTTTTTGTTTGTTTGTTTGTTTGTACCGAATAGGCTCCGAAACTACTGGACCGATTTGAGGCTATTATTTTATCCAGAAAACGGGTCCTGTGGGGTGGTCCACGGGAGCGAAGCCGCGGGGAACAGCTAGTCAAATATAATTTAATAACAAATGTGCCTATGATAACTTGCCTATCGAAAAGTTTACATAGCTAATTATAATTAAATTAATTTTAATCAATTTTCTTTCCTCACCGTCACTCTTTTCATAACCGAATGAATTTTATCTCAACTGATAGTTTTTAACAAACAGAATATACCTACGTAGGCATGCCTAAATGCTTTGAAAATTAACACAATCACAAGTACACAGCGGCCATTTTCAATAACTAAGTCTTTTTATGAGCGTGATTCCAAACATGGTCGGGTTATAGCCTTAACCACCTTGTTTTCATCGCCGCTCGTAAGTATTTTTTTTCAAAGTTGCTAACAGATTGGTACGCAGCAAATAAAGCGAGTCATTCATTCATCATTACAGTTGCTCAATTCGATATCAGTTATTCAATTAGTATAAGTTAAAAAACAAGCCAAAAAGAATTTACTTAAAATCGCATAGAATGTTTTATTTCCCATAAAATACACTTATGTGGTGTTTTTAGCTGCGTACATGTATTTAAGTCCCTAAAATTACTAACATTCACACTTTATATTTTCGAGGTGGCATATAGATAAGTAGTCCCAATCGCACGCCATACATGAACAAAACAACAGTTTAACTTTTTCTAAATATTGACCAAATACATGTAAACAAAGGTAACAATTCATACAGCCTATTGAAACAGCTGTTTGGGACTTCGTGGGTTTTGGAAGAATGGCCATTAATTTTTTTAGGCAAATTAGCATTTCGCTGTTTTTATATCTCCTTTTATAGATATTATTGTTGATTTCAGTCCATAGGTATTCCAAATCTTGATGTTGGTCACGTGTAAATCTTGATTGTTATATTCCTTTTTCTTGATATGTTTTCTTCCTAAATTCATCTTGAAATAATGTTACTTGAGTTTTTCACTTTGTCCACCAACTTTCTTGAGCTAAAAAATAAGTTTTAACCCCACTCGTGAAGAATGAAGGTTACGTTTTTGACCTCTGACAGAAACATTGAACCATATGGCGGGCTCCAAAGAGCCCTGGGATAGGACAGGGATAAGGGATGGGACAGGATACTGCGGACAATTTCGCGTAGAACGGTCACCGCCCACGCAAAATTTTTACTTACAGTATTACATTACAAATTAATTAAAAAAACTTGTAAAATTCCAAATATACTCGTTTTTATTTTCTTTTGTATATCACAGAAATGTCCTAGACGTTCAGGCCGCAGTGTCCGCAGCTGAGATCAATATACTATACTGTACAAACATATATAATAGACTCCCAAACTTCAACAGTCGGCTTTCACATTTACCGTATTGTTAAATTTTTAAAATCTACAACTAGGGTGCGCCGGGCTGGCCTCACACACGTACGATTAAAGCTTTGGACGGCAGGTCCTCCCGCCGGAGACACACCCGGCGCGCTCAAATAAAATACAATCGCTCTCAAGATAAATAAACGATATGACAAGCGGCGATGATGATGATGATGACTAGCGGCGCAGCAGCGCGGGCTCCGGGCCGGCGGAGCGCCCAACAACGTAACTTCACTGAGTGGCGGTCGCACGAAGCCGCCGAGTCGCGCCCGCGCCACTTATCACTAGGTTAGAGTCCGTATGGCCAGCGGCGTTCTACACCGTCACATTGAGGAGCAGCTTGAGAGACAGCGCGCAGTCGAGCTGCGGGTGGCAGCAGCCCTCGCGCTGCCAGTGCGTGGGAGGTGGCGGCAGCGCGCACGCGGCCGGGGCTGCACCCCACTTGCTGGCCGCGTACCGATCGCCGCCGCGTTTTGAGTCGCGGCGGTCGCGGCGCAGCGCTGAGCGGTGCCGACAGCGGGCCTGTGGACTGCCCACACTACCAATACTGCCAATACTGCCCACAGACATGACGGACAACGGAGGACTAGGCCGGTTCATGACGGAGGTGCCCAGATCTTCTTCGTCGGGTTGCTGATGGTTGTGTTTGCACGGACACTTTTTGTATTTATAATATGTCAACAGGCACTGCGTTGTTTCAGTCGGGGGTGCTCCGTTACGTTGCTCACGTCCTCAAAGTCGCCAGACTTCGATGTCCCGTAAGATGGTCGCCGTCGCTGCTGTCGATCTGCTTTGATAATACGTCGAAACACTTAACTGCTCACTTTCACGACTTAATACGTCAGCGGTCGCACTGCTGGCTTCTATGATGTTGATCGATTATTATCGGAATAAAATATGGATGTCACCTCTCCACTATTCACACCTTCACCTCTTGCTTTCGACTACGTGACGTCGGTGGCACTCGTCGTATTTATATGGTAATGGTGGCTGCGCGCCGAGTGCTGCACGGTGGGGATACAAAGCGCCCCACTAATGACGATACCTTTTTTTCCAGCTATTGTTCGGCGATAAGTAAAAAGAATTTTATTGTTACAATGATTTAAAAAGTAAAAAGAGGATCGACCGAAATTATGCATTTTAGACTTAGATACGTTCACCGTACAACTCACAACTGAACTGATCTGCCAGCGAGTTAATGACTTGTCAGCGTTGTTAAAATCTCACAATCACACAGATAATTTGACACTGCAGTGACAAATCACAAGACAAAATTTACTCACATGGGTATGAGACACATAAGACTATAATATCACTGGCGATCAAAGTAACTGCCTATAAAGTATGAACCATTTTTAGTACAAGGGGCGCCAGGACTAATGGGGAGAAGACCAGGAAGTTTGGACTTTTTACCTCACTAAAACCATCCCATGATCACCATCAGCACGTAGAACCCCCGTGACCTCTTAAAAGACCACCCCGAAGCTACTATTGAATACCTTACTATCTGTACCTATACCTAATGTCAGACATACATAGCATAGACTTAAGTTCATAGGTTATTCAGTAATTTCTTATTTGGCTGAAAAGTCCATAGAAATGGTCTAGTTCAGTATTTTAAACGTGAAGTCTTAGTTGTAAGTCTTCCATGTTATTTAAATAAATAAATGTCACTAACTAACTGCATAGTTGAAGCTCAACTCATGGAATTTTGTGCCTTTTCATGCCAATCTTCTTAATATTTTGACTTAGCTATGTCAAAAACCTAATCGATCATCATCATAGAAGCTAGCAGCGAGACAATATACAACTTTTTTTGCGTGAATCCGTAACCTATCTCTAATATGTCACCTGTAATTAAAAAGAAAAGAAACCAACCATTTATTAAACTAATTATAATAATGTCTGCTAACTATTTAAGCTGAAATAACTCATTAAGAACCTGTATAATATACTACTAAAAACTGATTAATTACTAGTACTTAATCATTAATTGCAGTAATCGTTCGAGTGTGGGTAATTCCTATCTTTGCTATCTCTAATCCATAGCCATTAGTAAAGTACATATAAAAGTACCAACTCTAATGGAGTACCAATGTAAAGAGGTGCTTTAATCAATGACACAATTGTGAAATTGATAGTGTAATGGAATCAGGCCGGAGCCAGGATTTGTTTCTGGGGTGCCAGAAAATTACCACACTTAGGTAAGTGTGGTAACTTGAAGTGTGGGAATTTCTTATCCATCACAGTGAACACAAAGGAAAGTTGTAAGCACAAAGAAATGAATGTTATCATCAATATGCTCTCAGAGTCTCTCCTTGTTTTATGACTGGAAGAACAATGGTTTCTAAAGGGTTTAGCACTTGCCTACCTGAGCAAGTGAATGGATCCAATAATAACTAAAGGGAAACAAATGAAAAAATTGAAAAGAATAACTTTCGACGAAAAATAGATTATTACTGAACAAAGGCCTAATCTTAAGAAAACCCTAACCAAAATCTATATTATTAAAATTAAATAAATGCCGTAAAGCGGGAGAAAATTAGTGTTACTTATAAAATTTTAGTATAATAAATTAAAAAAAAACATCAATATAGATAAATAAAATTTAGTTATTTATTAAATTAAAAAAATAAAATTAAGTTTTTTTTTTTTGGATCATGCTTTTTACGTCTTCTTCTTCTTCGTATCTCGGGCCGTCTGCCATATTGGATTGACGTCACTTATCTACCCTTGCATTGTCATCCAAACTAAACGTGTATGCAAAATTTCATCCTAATCGGTGGATGATAACTGCTTTAAAATTAAGTTGCAAGATTTGACCCGAATACACTTACATACATACAAACATACATACATACATTGCAAGTTAATAAAAGCTTGTAAAAAGGTCCACAAACATCGGTATAAATCAATTAAAGTGGCCATATAGCCTTCCGGTATTTTAAGTTTTGAAGAGCTTTCTAGACTGCTTACCCTCTATGCAGGGTATGCATGGTTCCTTGTCAACCTCCGTGTACTGCACTCCGTTTCTATTTTTTCATTTGTTTCCCTTTAGTTATTATTGGATCCATTCACTTGCTCAGGTAGGCAATTGCTAAACCCTTTATTAGCCATTGTTCTTCCAATCATAAAACAAGGAGCTGAGACTCTGAGAGACCAATACTATAGCATACTGATGATAACATTCATTACTTTGTGCATAAATCTTTCCTTTGTGTTCACTGTGATAGATAAGAAAAACCACACTTCACGTTACTACACTTACCTAAGCGTGTTAATTTTCTGGCAACCCAGAAATAAATTCTGGTTCCGGCCTGATTCCATTACACTATCAATTTCACAATTGTGTCATCGATTAAAGCACCTCTTTGCATTGGTTCTCCATTAGAGTTGGTACTTTTATATGTACTTTATTAATGGCTATGGATTAGAGATAGCAAAGATAGGAATTACTCACACTCGAACGATTACTGCAATTAATGATTAAGTACAAGTAATTAATCAGTTTTTAGTAGTATATTATACAGGTTCTTAATGAGTTATTTCAGCTTAAATAGTTAGCAGACATTATTATTATTATAATTAGTTTAATAAATGGTTGGTTTCTTTTCTTTTTAATTACAGGTGACATAGAAGAGATAGGTTACGGATTAGTTGTATATTGTCTCGCTGCTAGCTCCTATGATGATGATCGATTAGGTTTTTGACATAGCTAAGTCAAAATATTAAGAAGATTGGCATGAAAAGGCACAAAATTCCATAAGTTGAGCTTCAACTATGCAGTTAGTTAGTGACATTTATTTATTTAAATAACATGGAAGACTTACAACTAAGACTTCACGTTTAAAATACTGAACTAGACCATTTCTATGGACATTTCAGCCAAATAAGAAATTACTGAATAACCTATGAACTTAAGTCTATGCTATGTATGTCTGACATTAGGTATAGGTACAGATAGTAAGGTATTCAATAGTAGCTTCGGGGTGGTCTTTTAAGAGGTCACGGGGGTTCTACGTGCTGATGGTGATCATGGGATGGTTTTAGTGAGGTAAAAAGTCCAAACTTCCTGGTCTTCTCCCCATTAGTCCTGGCACCCCTTGTACAAAAAATGGTTCATACTTTATAGGCAGTTACTTTGATCGCCAGTGATATTATAGTCTTATGTGTCTCATACCCATGTGAGTAAATTTTGTCTTGTGATTTGTCACTGCAGTGTCAAATTATCTGTGTGATTGTGAGATTTTAACAACGCTGACAAGTCATTAACTCGCTGGCAGATCAGTTCAGTTGTGAGTTGTACGGTGAACGTATCTAAGTCTAAAATGCATAATTTCGGTCGATCCTCTTTTTACTTTTTAAATCATTGTAACAATAAAATTCTTTTTACTTATCGCCGAACAATAGCTGGAAAAAAAGGTATCGTCATTAGTGGGGCGCTTTGTATCCCCACCGTGCAGCACTCGGCGCGCAGCCACCATTACCATATAAATACGACGAGTGCCACCGACGTCACGTAGTCGAAAGCAAGAGGTGAAGGTGTGAATAGTGGAGAGGTGGCATCCATATTTTATTCCGATAATAATCGATCAACATCATAGAAGCCAGCAGTGCGACCGCTGACGTATTAAGTCGTGAAAGTGAGCAGTTAAGTGTTTCGACGTATTATCAAAGCAGATCGACAGCAGCGACGGCGACCATCTTACGGAACATCGAAGTCTGGCGACTTTGAGGACGTGAGCAACGTAACGGTGCACCCCCGACTGAAACAACGCAGTGCCTGTTGACATATTATAAATACAAAAAGTGTCCGTGCAAACACAACCATCAGCAACCCGACGAAGAAGATCTGGGCACCTCCGTCATGAACCGGCCTAGTCCTCCGTTGTCCGTCATGTCTGTGGGCAGTATTGGCAGTATTGGTAGTGTCGGCAGTATTGGGAGTGTGGGCAGTCCACAGGCCCGCTGTCGGCAACGCTCAGCGCTGCGCCGCGACCGCCGCGACTCAAAACGCGGCGGCGATCGGTACGCGGCCAGCAAGTGGGGTGCAGCCCCGGCCGCGTGCGCGCTGCCGCCACCTCCCACGCACTGGCAGCGCGAGGGCTGCTGCCACCCGCAGCTCGACTGCGCGCTGTCTCTCAAGCTGCTCCTCAATGTGACGGTGTAGAACGCCGCTGGCCATACGGACTCAAACCTAGTGATAAGAGGCGCGGGCGCGACTCGGTGGCTTCGTCGGGTTGCGACCGGTCTCAGTGAAGTTACGTTGATGGGCGCTCCGCCGGCCCGGAGCCCGCGCTGCTGCGCCGCTAGTCATCATCATCATCATCGCCGCTTGTCATATCGTTTATTTATCTTGAGAGCGATTGTATTTTATTTGAGCGCGCCGGGTGTGTCTCCGGCGGGAGGACCTGCCGTCCAAAGCTTTAATCGTACGTGTGTGAGGCCAGCCCGGCGCACCCTAGTTGTAGATTTTAAAAATTTAACAATACGGTAAATGTGAAAGCCGACTGTTGAAGTTTGGGAGTCTATTATATATGTTTGTAGAGTATAGTATATTGATCTCAGCTGCGGACACTGCGGCCTGAACGTCTAGGACCTTTCTGTGATGTACAAAAGAAAATAAAAACGAGTATATTTGGAATTTTACAAGTTTTTTTAAATAATTTGTAATGTAATACTGTAAGTGAAAAATTTTGCGTGGGCGGTGACCGCTCTACGCGAAATTGTTCGCAGTATCCTGTCCCATCCCTTATCCCTGTCCTATCCCAGGGCTCTTTGGAGCCCGCCATATGGTTCAATGTTTCTGTCAGAGGTCAAAAACGTAACCTTCACTCTTCACGAGTGGGGTTAAAACTTATTTTTAGCTCAAGAAAGTTTTGTTCATGTATGGCGTGCGATTGGGACTACTTATCTATATGCCACCTCGAAAATATAAAGTGTGAATGTTAGTCATTTTAGGGACTTAAATACATGTATGCAGCTAAAAACACCACGTAAGTGTATTTTATGGGAAATAAAACATTCTATTTCAATTCAATTCAATTCAATTCATTTATTCAATAACGATTTTTACATCATGTCTGAATTTCTATAACTAAATAAGAAACATCATGCATGCAATCCATACTTAAATCATAACAATTATCGAAATTAAATTAAAATCTAAAAATAATAATGAGAATAATACAAAAAAAGAAGAATTAATGTCATATGTCAATTAATAAAATACCTACAATATAATTTCCATTTCATGTCAATGATTTAAAATTCATCAAGAGAATATAGACACTTGTTTAACAAGAACTGTTTAAGCTTATTCTGAAACTTACTTGTATAGACTAGACTTTTTATTTCTGTCGGCAGTTTATTGAACATTTTTATTGACTTGTGGTAGGCGCTATGCTTTACAACGTTCAGGTGAGGTACTTGCTTCGTCTGGAGGTCTTTTCTTCTTGTACTCTCCCTTTTTTGCCTTTCGTCTTCAGTCTCATATTCAAAGATATATTTCGATAAGTGACTAAGTAGGACCAAAATGTACAAGCTTGGGACTGTCAATATATTAAGGTCATTAAAATGAGGCTTGCATGATTCTTGCTGTTGAATTCTTACTATGGTTCTGATGGCTCTTTTCTGAATCACAAAAGCTTTTTGAGTGTTGTAATCATAACTTCCTCCCCAGAAAAGTATGCTGTATCTCAGTTTTGACTCTACTAATGCGTAATAGACCATTTTTAAATGTTTTATGGTTACCTCATTTCTTAGACTTCTAAGTACGTAACATGCAGAGCTGATTGCTTTCTCTAGGTATGTTAGCTCTTGTTTCCACTTTAACTGGCTATCTATATGAACCCCCAGAAACTTAACCACCTGGACCACCTTCACTGTTTCTCCATTTATGACGCAGTTAATGCTATCTTTATTATTAGAAGTGGAACGAAAAAGCATTACATTGGTTTTACTGGCATTAACCTTAAGACCGTTGACAGCAAACCAACTGTGGAAGATAGCTAAGGTTTGATTAACTATGGCGTTAAGTGCGTGTATATTGCCAGCCGAAACAACGGCATTGGTGTCATCGGCAAACACCACAAGCTGGATAGATCCCGCAGCTGTTTCCCTCATGTGTTGTATTAGGTCATTAATAAAAACGATAAAAAAATATCGGACCCAGTATGGAGCCTTGTGGAACGCCAGTGTGCACAGGAGACAGTTTGGACCTGTATGTTTCTTCACTTGGACAATTTTTAGTTGAGCAATTTGACACAACAGCTTTGATCTCCACGAACATCTTCCTGTTTTTTAAATATGACGTGTCAATACTTTACCCCTGACACCTACGGTGTCAGGGGTAAAGTATTGACACTTCTTCTTCAAGTTTTTCTAGCAGCAGTTTATGATCCACCGTGTCAAATGCTGAACTTAAATCTAGGAAAAGCCCAGCTACTTTCTGTTTGTCGTCCAATCTGCTAGCTACATCCTTAATTAGAGTCGATATTGCGTCTTGTGTCCCAACGTTTTTCTGATAACCAAATTGACTTCTACTTAACACACCATTTAGGTTGAAATGTCTGAGTAATCTGGTTTTAATTAGCTTTTCAAGAATTTTTGAGTGAATAGGTAATAACGAGATTGGTCTGTACATCTTTGGGTCGGTTTTAGAACCTTTTTTGTGTACGGGTATTATTTTGGCTATCTTCAGTTGATCTGGAAAAATACCTTCATCAAAACACTTGTTATAAAAAATGCTTAAAGGTTCCGCTAGTACATCTATATTGTCCTTTATTACTGATATATTTATGTCATCATAGCCACAAGATTTTTTGTCTAAATCTATGCGATTTTAAGTAAATTCTTTTTGGTTTGTTTTTTAACTTATACTTACTGATATCGAATTGAGCAACTGTAATGATAGCTGTATTTAAATAAATAAATAATAATAATAATTGGCGATCATTCCTATTCTTAATCGACTTTGTACTAAAATGCGATTTGTAGAACAATCTGAATAAAAGTTTTGACGTGAATGACTCACTTTATTTGCTGCGTACCAATCTGCTACCAACTTTGAAAAAAAATACTTACGAGCGACGATAAAAACAAGGAGGTTAAGGCTATAACCCAACCATGTTTGGAAGCACGCTCATAAAAAGACTTCCGTAATTTCCACTTGATATTTAATTTATCTGAGTTATTGAAAATGGCCGCTGTGTACTTGTGATTGTGTTAGTTTTCAAGGCATTTAGGCAAGCCTACCTAGGCATATTCTGTGTGTTAAAAACTATCAGTTGAGATGAAATTCATTCGGTTATGAAAAGAGTGACGGTGAGGAAAGAAAATTGATTAAAATTGATTTAATTAAAATTAGCTATGTAAACTTTTCGATAGGCAAGTTATCATAGGCACCTTTGTTATTAAATTATATTTGATATAAAATATGTCTCATGAAATTATCTGATGGGTGATGGTCAATCTTCCACGTCTCCTCTACTATTATTACAAGTCAGGAAACCACAGATGTCATATTATTCATTTAAATTAATATCGGTCAGAAATTCACTGATTTATCATCATCATCATTTCAGCCGAAACACGTCCACTGCTGGATATAGGCCTCCGCCAGGCGTCGCTACATTGACCAATCACGTGCGTCTCGCATCCAGCGCATCCGGTTCGCGGTCGCAATTCCAGAACTTTTCGGCCCTATCGGCCATCCGTTTTGCGAGCAATGTGCCCTGCCCACTGCCACTATAATTTGCAATTCTTCGGGTTATGTCGGTAACTTATGTTCTCCTGCGGATATCTTCACTTCTGATGCGGTCTTGTAAGGAAACTCGCTAATTGAGTAATAACATTAATTAATAGATCTGTCAGTTTCTTTTTGAAAATAAATTATGTCTCATTTTTATCACATCGGGTTTTTTGTTCAAAATTAACGGACCCCATATCAAACCAAATACGACAACGTCATATCCTACAGCTTTCCCGAATGTCATAAACAAGAAGTTCAAAAACAAATTACTAAGATACTGAACGATGGCATTATTAAAAATTCCACATGGAAGGTTTAATAATGCCATCGTTCAGCATCTTAGTAATTTGGGACATACCCATGGTCCGCACCTATTTGGGTCATTCCAAAAAAATAGGATGCCTCAGGATAATAAAAATGGAGAGTTGTTATAGACTACAGAAAACTAAACGACATCACTATTGGAGACTCTTATCCTATCCTTAACATCTCTGAAATACTACCCAAAAAGGAACATCTAAATACTTTTCAACTCTAGACCTAGCTTCTGGATTCCATCAGATTAAAATGTGACACGAAGACGCCGCTTAAACTGCATTCAGCGTACCGCAGGGACATTTCGAATTTAAAAAAAAAGCTTTTTGGTTTGAAAAACGCTCCGTTAACATTCCAGAGACTCTTGAACTCTGTCCTATCTGGACTACAAGGAATCCGATGCTTTGTATATCTTGACGATATCGTAATTTACTCTTATGACCTAGACTCCTACATCAGAAACCTGGAACTAGTATTCCAACGTATAAAAGACTATAATCTTAAATTACAACCCGACAAATGCGAGTTCCTTCGAAAGGAAGTTTCCTAACTCCGTCATTAAATCACTGATGATGGCTTAAAACCTGATCCTGAACAAATCAAAGCCGTATCGAATTTACCAAAGCCAAAATGCGCAAAAGATATAAAATCATTTCTAGGTCTCCTGTCCTACTATCGCAAATTCATACGTGACTTTTCTAAACTCGCTAAACCACTGAGTTCCCTCCTGAAAAAGGACACAACTTTCGTATGGCAAAATGAGCATCAACTCGCTTTCTTAACCCTTAAAAGTAAACTCATATCCCATCTCTGTCAGCATATGCAGACTTTTCTAAACAATCACGCGATAAGTGCCATACTGTCTCAAGGAGATAATAGTTAAGAAAGGCCTAAAGCTTACGCGTGTACGGGACGAAACGTGTCTTAACAAAAGTGAAACCAATTACAACACCTATGTAAAAGAATTACTAGCAATCATCTTTGGTTGTATGGTCGGGAATTCTAAATTGTTACCGAACATCGTCAATTAAAATGGCTTTTCAATCATAAGGATCCCTCTAGCAAATTACAAAGATGGAGATTAAAATTAGAGGAATATGCGACATTATCTACAAAAAAGGAAAACTCAACTCTGCCGCAGATGCACTATCTAGATATCCAATATGTGTATCAGCCATTGTAAATGCAATAAAACCCGAATATTTAGAAGCTACCCCTGTCCTACCAATATCCAATACTACAGAGAGAATAGATCTTGCTAACTACGGCGACACCTCTGATTTAATGAGTAAAGCAGCTCAGCTCAAGAATGTTGTAAATGCCTTGTTCGCTTTATCTCCCTATTCGTTATCCCTAAAATCATATTGACTGACCAAGGTACTGATTTGACAGCTGATTTGTTTTAAAAAAGCCTGCGAATTCCTTAAAATAAAACAACTATGGTCATCACCCTATCATCCTCAAACACAAGGAGCTTTATAAAGGTGATATTCCACTTTAAAGGAATACCTAAAATCTTATGTTTTGATCAAACAGATTGGCATAAATATGTTTATACAGGTATTCTTGCTTATAACACTAATGTCCATACAACCACTCAATTCACACCGTATGAACTACTTACTGTGCGGTCATAAACCTTATTTACCAGATTCAATTTATAAATTAGACCCTACTAGCATCTATCAGGAATACATTAAAATGTTAATTACCGTTTAAAACTATCCTATAACAGAGCCATAGAAAATATAAATAAATCCAAAGAGACATCAAAGAAGTATTATGACACACGTTTCCGACCAACTTATAAAATTGGTGATTTAGTTTATCTAAAAAACCACTTGAGATTAATGAAAATCATCGTCACTTGTGTGGAAAGGTCCCTATAAAGTAGTTAAAATCCACGGTAACCACACACTTTCTCTTATATTTAATTGAAAACATGTCAAACTTCATTATGATCACGTAAAATTAGCTACTGATAGTTCCACTAGGTTATAAGTTATTCTATCCCTTTTATTTTAATATTAAATTAATTGAGCTTTAGACTTAATATTTTAATAATTAAATATCCCTCAATACTGCAATAGAAAACCTCTCGTCCCACACTGATAATATCACATCCGATGTGAATGTTCTCATACTTAGAGCCACTCTACAAAACACTTTAAATCAAGTATTTTAAGTCTTTTCCACAAATTAGAAGACATTTTATTCCATTTTGTGTATGCAAACTCAAGTGACCTGCACCGTTCAGTTTTATCACCAAATGATTTGTATTACGACCTATTCAAAAATATTAAACCTTGCCTAAATACACAGAATTCCAAATAGATTTGGAGTTATGTGGAATTCACACTTAAATAAATCAGTCAAAAATTGTAAATTATATTTTAGATGATAAGTTATGTTGAGGTACTTTAAAATTTTCATTAGCTTGGATAAGCCAATATACATTGTATAAGAATGTTGACTGTTCCTCATAATGTTAATGTATCTAAATCATACGCACTCATATTATCGTCAGCCCCATACATAGCCTTAAGTCAAGATAGATCTAAGTATATAAAATTAGATAGGTTAAGTGATTATAAAAGTGTTTTTAACGAACTTAGTACTCAAGATGACCCTATTTGTGAAACAGAAATAATGAATAAAATTGTTAATTTACAATGTAATCTAAATGTAACTAAAATAATGGAAATCAGTAAATAATAATAGATGGTTGTGTTTACCCATTTAGAACTAAGATTTGTATGTGAAAACAAAATATCCGAATATACTACCCTAGGCACAAACATACTAACATTAAATCCCAACTGTAACGATTATTGTTTTTACATAAGACCAATAAATAATAAATATTAATTCTAAATTATATCCATTCGGATTTTAAACATGTTGCAAAATGTCCAATTTTAATAAGCTAATAGAGTCTGGCCAACGAAAGCGTGATCTGGGGTATTTTCAAAGTTGGGGTATGGCAACATTATTAATCTGTGTATTGTCTGTGATTGCGATTGTTAGTATGACTTGGTAATCTTGATCTATGTTGGCTGATTGTTATATATTTACGATATGATGATACCTTTTCTTATGTTTATGTTTCAATGTTCCTCATATGGCCGAATAACTGCAGAAGACTGGCAAAATTGACGGACCATGTAATAAATGTGGCAAATAAATATAAACAAAGAGATCACATAACAAAAGAAGTATTGGAAAAAATTATATAGGTGTAGATGATGATTCAGATACAGATGAATACTTAGAGGTTGAATTTTTGGACTATGACTTTGAGTATGATTAACATTTAATTTATTAATTACTTCATGTAATTAATAAATTAAATGTTAATTGGATTAATATTATGTACATACTAATAAATAAATCTGCACACTCTTTTTTAACTCACATCCATGACAGTCACGGCTCCGTCACACTTCACCAAACGGAGCCAATAAATCAAAAAAATAATTATAATAAATACAAATAATACAAGTATCAAAACTTTTAACTAGAGGTATAGTTGGTGATACCACATTAGGATTTTTTGAATTTGCCGCGTTTTTCAGATCACACTTTCGTTGGCCAGACTCTAACAGCCTATCTAAGATTTCTTTATTTGAAACTGTCAACTAGAATTAACGATGAGATTGTTATCATCCTAGAAATAACCAGTAACTTTAACAATAATGAAGCACCTAATGTAGGTACCACCATCATGGTCTATTGTTTTATACTTTTTTACATTTGTATGTAATGTATAAATATTTTATTATTGTTGTAATTGAAATAAAAAATGCATGACTCTTTTCATGAATGCATGAGTCTGAAAGTAACAATTTCTACACTGATAACTCGACCTGCAAAAATATAATTCTATTAACACATTTGTCGCGTCCGAACAGATTAGAACTATTTGTTTTTGTAAACTTCGCTTTTAAGTAGCGTAAGTTTCCTCTTAAACAGGGAGTTGTTATAACCGTGATTTACGAGCATGACGTTTTTCAAACCAGGTGTTCATTTCTCGAATTTTATGTGTTAGCCAAACGCCGCGCCGCACCCCGTGGCGTCGTGGGATCTGAGCACAAAAAGTCAATCTTTAACCGTCATCACACCGAGCCACACATATCTAAATCCTTATATTACTACTTCAAAATGTCTATTTTTGTACTATTTCCAAATAAATTCGCTTTTTTTTACTCCTCCACAAAGGCTCTGTCTAACAGTACCTTTCAAATGGTGAAAGATATTTTAAATATGTGTAGTGGTTCCAGGATTACCTACACGTCTGAACAAATTCACTAAATTCGAGATCTCTCTTAATAAAGATTAAGATATGATGAGTTGGCGTTTTTATTTTTCAATTAAATGACGATATAATTTACAATATAGAGGCTATGGTTTGCGCAGTGGTCGAGTGACGACTCCTGCGCTACAAGTTGTGGGTTTAAAGCTCTCGGTCCAATTTAATATGTTCAAAACTAATCTTTTGGGTGCTCCCAGCGTAGTTTTACATCGTTGTCAATGTGGTGAAGCAGTCGACCGCCTCGGATATCATGGCCTATCCTGCAGTAGGAGCACTGGTCGGTTAGCACGGCACGCCAGCATTAATGACATCATACGTCGGGCTCTTGTCACGGGTGCCAGCTGTTTTAGAACCCAATTGCTTGGCGCATGACGATGGGAAGAAACCAGTCGGGATGACAATAATGCCTTGGAAGATGGGATGCAACATGTGTCGACACCCTTGCGCCATCCCATCTTCTTAGCACGGTGGGCTGTGCTGGGGCAGCTGCTGGTGGTGCAGAAAACCTTAAACGGATATATCTTCGAAGATTCACTTCCTTGATTCCTATCTAGACATTTTATCTAAAAATTAAGTGCTGTAAGAGATGAGCACGGGGAGAGATTCCACCAAGACATCAAGCATGGCTACCAGCAGCCTTATTGCTGAAGTGACACATTGCAGTCACATAGACGGAAATCCACATCGCGTCTTTCATCTCGCATGTGATTGTTCGATTGTTCATACTTTTTCTTTGCCCTTTGCTTTGTCGAATTATTGTGCAATAAGGCTGAAGGTACCAAGGAAAAAGGACATGGAGAAAGCTTGCAGATTTTTTATGGACAATAAAACGAGATCATCCATCATACGCTTATAAGAGACAAGTAAAACGAACAAAATTCCATATATTGTAATTTTAGCTTCTTTTTAACTGATTTACCAAAAAGGAGGCGGTTCTATGTTCGACATCATGTAGGGTTCTTTTTTTTATGTATGTTCACGCATATCTCCGTCAATTTTGAACCGATTTTGAAAATATTTTTTTTGTATTAAAGCGTATGTTTCGAAATTGGTCCCATTTTGATTTGGTGAAGATCTGATGAAGAACTTCGAAGATATACAACAGAACTCTTCAATAAATTACGGCAAATCTCTCGGGATTACTGCAATCGCATGTCTGTTTATTGTTTATACCATATCATAACATAACATCACGCCAGTAGGTACGCTCTTAAGTGGTACGCAGATCTCTCATTTTACCGGTTATGTTCAAGTTTCATGATATTCGGGCAATCTATTCTGGCGTTATAGGTACCTTACTAAACAACTTGCCTATTAGGTTAGGTTAGGTACAACTAAAAAGTTAATAATAAAATGCTTTTTTACAAAAAAATACTATCTCGGTGTTCATAGCGCAAAAAATGGTACCTACGAAAGACGCCGACTTCCAAAAATAAAGTTATTTTTCACTTTGTAGTTTTTTTATTTGGAAGTCGGTAGTATTTTTTTGTAAAAAAAGCATTTTATTAAATACAAATTTCCAAAAGAAAATTGGTGAATCAATTTATTTAACATACCAATCATAAGTAAAAATCAATCCCCAAGGCCGGGTTTCTCACTGCTTAATTATCGCAGAATTAATGTGACAAATTGTCAAGCACGCGTTATCTGCTGTGATTGGTTGAATTAATTTTCAACAGCAGTTATTCGTCGATTACGTTAACAGCTCGATAATCAAGTGTTGAGAAAACGGAAGCAAATCATGCAGGTATGACAAAAATCCACTTGCGAACAAAGACAATTTTTTAGTGTTTAGGAAAATCTATAACTTAATAAGCACCGTGTGATAAAATGAAATAAAAGTAAAGAAATATTGCTTTACAAGTTTATAGCAATTTATTTTTTAAGTAAGAAACAAATGATAAAATGGAGTAATTTGCTTTTTCTGCTAATGGTCTTCAATTATCGTACAGTACCCAAGTATCGAAGCCAAGATACAAATTATTTTGCATTAATTACAATAATAATATGAAACATTACTGCCATTTTCTCCCGCTAGGTGTATCACTGAATCAAGGAGGATATAAAAAAAACCTTTTTTACTTATTTAAGAAGACATTTATTTACAAAGGTATACAGTTTACAGTGAGTTTACAGTGTATAAAATACTTAATCAACTATAATATAACTACACACATATACACTTAAATCAAAAACTACTAACTGCAACAGAACTACAACGGCACTTTACGATACCTGCAGCCTTATTGCATAATGAATTCGGAAAGAGCAAAGAGTATGAAAAATCGACCAATCACATAGACGGAAAGCCACATCGCGTTATTCATGTGATTAGTCGATTTTTCATACTCTTTGCCCTTTGCTCTTTCCGAATTCATTATGCAATAAGGCTGCTGTATCGTCTGTGGATCAACCATCTTATAGATTAGCTAAAGTACACACATCTTACATGGGGAACTGTGTTAAATTCTATAACAAAATACCTTGTGAGATATTAAAACTAAATGAAAGAAAATTTAAAACAATAATTAAAAGCACACTTTGTAAATAAGCATATTACAAATTAGATGATTATATTCAAGATAAGAATGCTTGGAAACATGCTGGTCCTACTCCATAGGGCAATCTTTAGTGTAGATAAAATCAAACTGATTAATTTGTATACGGTATATTCATAATTATTATAGTAACGCTTTATTTTTATTTATTTTCTTCTCTTTTTGTTTAAAATGAGAAGAAAATAAATAAATAAAAATTGACTCGCACACTGTTCCGTTGTTGTTGAATTAGGTAATTCACCGTGTGACAAGTTCCTTCCTTCCATACTCTTCCGATCACTTATTACTTGCAACCTTTTTATAGCAGGTCACGTTATCATTTACTTTTCACATTATCATTCGATTTTCAATTCAATTCAGAACGCCACATTCTCCCCCCCCCCCATGCACTCTCATTCCGCCCAGTGGTCACTTCATGTTTAGAGCCCGCCGAGGCTAGTTACTGTCTGTAACGATAACCATCGTCTTATAATCTTGTTATAATCTTCTAAAAACGCTGTGTTTCAATACTGTACTGTGTGTATTCTTCTAATAATTTTGTGCGATAAATAAATATTCTCCAGTCTGTTTTCACTGTTGTCTGCTTTCACAACAACCAAATAATAACGAGGTCCGGTGAGGTTCCCTCAAATTGAGCAAGCTGGCAACAAGAGGGCAGAGTGCCTACCGGTACAACCTATGTTTGCAATATTTGTAAGTATGTGAGAACCATGTCCCTATTTATCAAGTGAAGGAATTTACCTGTTGTGCTTGTAATACTTTATTCCTATATTTAGTATAGAAGTGCTGGATGCATCGTTCTCACGTATATGAATTTATTAATTAATGTACTTATGTAAATATTGTAAAAAGCCTATTTTTTTAAAAGAGTAAGTATAGAGTTTCTTGTGCATTCTTCTCCATAAGAAGCTATTTTTCCGTATGCTCGGTAGAATCAATTTTTATTAATTGTAAATTTTAAATGTTTAATGGTTAAAAGTGCCGCTTAAATAAAAAGTTGAAATAAATACATTTGACTTTGACTTTGTGGATCTTTTTTTCCGGCAAGGACAAAGACTATGCTTGTGCAGACTTTAGTTTTCCTTTTAATCGACTATGGTCACGTGTGCTATTTTGATTTGAGTGCGGTTCTGCTGGATAAGCTCGATATACTCCTCAATAACTGCATTCGGTTCATATTTAATTTGAGGAAATGTGACCATGTGTCGAGCTCTGAGGTTTGAGCTCTAATGGATGGCATTTCACCAGAGAAGATACTTTGTACTGGCTGGGGCCTTCAACATTTCCAGTAGGTGAATTAAATTTTATTGAGGGATAGTATTATTGCTTTTTGATTTTATGGATCGAATTTGCTGAATTTCTTGGCAACGATACATCCCCTGTACCTAATTAGCCGGATTTGGAGCTCAACAGTGAACGCATTTTGGCTTCTCTTCTTTTGATAATCTGCAATCCTTAGTGAGATGTTTGTCTGTTACTTTATGCACCTCGGCTCTCGGAGCAGTACTTTTGCGTATGGCGTTCGCCTGGCATCTTTTGCACTGAGGTACCAGTTTTGTGGATTTAAGCGGTTGTACATTGCCACATTACATCCCAATACAACTTGATTTAGTGATACCAAATTCCTTAAGTATATCGATGACACGAACAATTAATTCGTCAATATGATATGTAATGGCTTTAGGAATCAGTTCGGAACCATTAAAATTTTCTAGAAATTCTACAAAATTGCTCACGCTCTCTTACACTCATCGGCGGGCACTAGCCGGCCTGCTTGAGCGCTTGAACTGCTATATTTTTTGTTAATAGAGAAAAAAATTAACGTAAATAGATAATATAGTAGTGTTCTTTCCCAGCGCATAAAATAATAAGCCTTTGATACAACTTTTACATGTTTTTATGATGGAATTAATAAGCAAGGATTGTTTGAAATACGTTGAAATTAGGTTTTTAGTGTCAACGATTTTTTTTTTATTGGAGCCTATTATTACAATTCATGTTAGTGTTTTACACAGCGCTCGGTTGTACAATTACGTTCAATATTGATAAAATATTTTTATGTTTGCGCTTGCGCTACACTTGCGTTTGACTAGATTTACACATGATCAAAAAAGTGAAAACTGAATATAACCTCGTATTAACAGGTCAGACCCGCAGTTCCCCCACTCAGCCGTTCTAGATATTTACAAAACCTACAACTTGTGTCCGCGCCGTTTTCGTTTAAATAGAATTCACACTCGTGTGTCTCCCTCAGAAAACGACTTAATCTAGAACTATCGAGTTTCCTGACTATATCGATGATACAAACAATTAATTCGTCAATATGAAATGTAAAGGCTCTGCGACACAGTCTAGTAATAATAACGATTTCTAGAAATTGTTCTAAATTGCTGCCGTTTATACATTTCTCAAAAACTGACATAAACAAAAACATGAAGTTATAAAGCCTATCACGTATAGCTACGAGAGGCGCCCAACTATATCCTATTCTGCCTAAAGGTCCTTTGCCTTGCTCTATTAACAAACTACATACTAGTTCTTTTTTATTTTCAATAATACTCAGCAGCGTTTTTTCAAAATTCATTTTAAAATCTAAAATACTTCGAACATTGACTAAGTTATATTCAAAAAACATCACGTTAATTATGAATTTTATACAGCGAATTTGATTTTCGCTTTCATTTGCATTTTTTAATAAATCACAAACATATTCCACTGCAAAGTATTCAGCGAATGTCATGTGTATAAAAATTGGGATTTCGTTTGCTACACTACATATCAGACCAGTTTTCTCTCCTCCCTTTTCTATACATTTTATCGTCTCCTTGATTTCTCGCAAGTCTTTTTCAGTAAACAATATGTCAATAACCCAATTGAAAATAACAAAAGCTGCCAATTTCTTATGCTTTGTTATACAATCTTCAAGTTCTTTGTCGTAAGCAATCATAATATCTGGATTATAAATGTCCATTTTGTTTTTATCTTCAAACCGTATTTTTTTTAATTTCGCTTCTATGTATTGTTCGTAGAATGTAAATATGTTAACGTCTTGATTCCAATTGTAATTAGTATATTTTCTAACGTCTTTTATACGGGTTATGAAATAATGTGCCATCAGAAATAAATGTAAAGGATTGTTATTACTATTACCATCATTATAAGTTAAAAGTTGTATATACCACTGTAGTTTCAGCAGATAGTCGTCATAGCAAATATCGAATTGCCAAAAAGTATCTGTCCATGAGCATTTAATCTTTTCTTGCAAAAAGTAGCATGCGTAGACGTAAATTTCAAATAGATGAAAATGAAATTCTTGAGAGTGGTGGATTAAAACTGATACTAAGGAAATAAACTTCAGAAAGCCACGTACATTTTCCAGTTGCGATCTATCAAATTTCTTCAGATTTAAATTGGCCTCCCAAATTTTATTTAAATATTCTCTCTTTGTATTACGAGAAAAATGTTCTATTTTATAAGGAACACCGAAAGCTCGTTGTAAAATAGTTTCAATTTCAGTATACGCCCTGCTTGTAACCCATATTTTATGCTTTTTAGGATGTTTATTGATAACTTCTATACATTTTATGGCCTCATTTAAATAATGCGGACTGATTTCGTCTAAGCCATCAATTAGGAATATCATCTTGCCAACATAAAAAAAATGTAGAAACAACTTTAATTCGAACTCAATCGACTGATGGCCTGCACAATCTTTGAGATACACAGAACCATTTTGTTCCTCCAACGAAATTGCCACATCATTTTCTTTGCCAAGTTTCATGCGGAGTATAACTTGACATAAAAACTTTAAAGTCTCTACTAAGTCGATGGTTGTTTTATGTTCCTTCCACTTGCTTAGTTCTCTCGAGTATTCTAATAAGTTTACTCTTACAATCCATACTTCTGGGTGGTATTTTTTGGTTTTAAGCGACAAGTGAGTAAGTAGAGTCGATTTGCCCATCCCGGGCACTGCTGTTACAAGTACAACGTCATCTTCTATGTCGAGAAGCGTTTTTGGTGAGAGACTAGGGCCGTTGGTTTTATGAACCTTTCTCTCAACATACAAGTGCTTTTTTTCATCATAATCTCTTGAAACTAGCAGTTTACCGAGTTGAATTGTGTCCATACTGATTACTTTGTTTAGAATGTCCCCTTTCACAAATGCTGCTGATTTAGAATCGACTAGCAAAGCTAATCTTACTTCTTCGCCTTGAAACATCACTCTAGTAGTCTCCAAGATGCTCTTCTGTGACTCTTCACTCATGTCAATCAGACTATTTTCATCATGTACAAGACTATCTACTCTTGGGAAATAATTCTGTAATGTTTCAGCTGACACGGCACTGGTAATAATAATTGTTTTTTTGGTTAGAATAATTTTTGCGATGTTTCCTAATGTTTTGATTTTGTTTCTGGAATTATGTATTTTATCGCATACAAAAACAAAAAAATTATCTCCTTTTGTATTCTTCAATTCTGTGCCTAACACGTTACGATCTTTCGTTGGTAGATTTACAATACATTCTAGATCTAACACAACGTGGTCCTTATTCGTATTCTTGAAATACTGGAGTAGTTTAACAACAGTGATTACGCTGCTCTCGGTAATGATGACAGTAATCAAGTGATCCTGCAGGTTCCAGGAACTCACCACGTCTTCAGTAAATGTGTAATTAAACAAACGTTTTATTTTGCTCATACATATTAAGTTTATTGAGCTCAACAATGGGTTTTTTATAATATGATTTACTGTATTCTCAAATATATCGCTGTCTTTTGTAAGATACGGTGCCTGTACTGTCTGCATCCACCATTTCTGTATTTCGTCGTGATATTTGAGAAAAATTGCATCTGTTTTAGCTTGAAAGTAGTTCGGGTAATCAAGCTGGTACTCTTCTATTTTGTCTTTTAATATTACCTCTACGCGGTTCTCATCGGCTTGTTTGCTATAGAATAGCAGTTTGCTCAAGAAATCTCTCGCTAGAATCTTTTCATACTCACTGCAGTCGAATAAAAGTTTTGGAAACTTGTTTACATTGAAACAAAATCTAATTTCATGCAAATTGTCAATTTCGTCAGTCAATTTTTTATAAAGCACTTGAGCATGATCTCCTAGTAATTCCCAGTGATCTGTAATCTTCATCAGTTTGGTGTTATCGTCAAGCACAAATAAATTTCCGATGGCTCCAGCTATACCTCCATTGTGCTGCAAGAATCCACTGTCTAAAGAGTTATCTATAGTGACTATGTTACTTCCTTTAGACTTAGAAATCAAGTCTTTTACTTTTGACGTTAAATATTTTATTCTTCGCGCTTTCTTTGTATCACTGCCACTTAACGTCAGGTCTTTGTTACCAAACGCAGCTGGGACTTTCAGACCCTTTGATAATATTTCTCTTGCTGCCAAATCAGAAGCTTCATTGACAGTCGATCGAGAAACGTCAACTTGATGTAATTGTGAATAGAAGTCTTTAGTATATGTTTTTACAATTTCTAGCTGGCCATTGTTAAATGTTAGAACGGTTCCTATCAGTTTGCTTAGTTTCGTAACGTCAGTGGGCTCGGCTAAGAATTCAGATAGTAGATTCTTGACATCAATGGACTCTATCTTTCGTTTTTCATGAATTTCTTTATAAAGCGTATCTTTGAATAGTTTGAGGTATTGATCTTTGGTATCGAAAAACTCTTGTCGAAAGGTAGCCATTCGGTGTCCATCTTGATCAATTTCTGAAATGTCGACAACTTTTAGCGCCAGAACGACATGATAGGTTAGTATCAGCTCATCAGATAGCATCAATTGAAAATTTCTTTCGCCACTTATAAAACTGGCTAGCTGTTTGGCCAGTGAGATTATTTGATTTTCTATAAATATTTCGCACAGGAACTTTACATCCGCATTACGTTTATAGGGTTGCTTGGCTGTACCTTCGGTACCAATAAGATCGTTCAGTTTTGAGGCAAAATCACTTACAACCGGGTCATTACCAAATGTATCTTTGCCGGACGTGTATATAATGAAGAAACTTTCTGTTTCTAGAAAATTGCCTTGAAATAGGTCGTTTTTATAATCCATTTCAAATCTTTCTCTAATTTTCAAATAACTGCGAAAATATTTCATCCAATCGATATCGAGAGTCTGTTTGCTGTCGTCTTTATGTTTGGCCTGTATGGACACAATCAGAGGTTTCAGAAATCCCTTCACTTTGACCTTGAAGCAAATATCATCGAATGCCCCTATCTCAGCGATATTGGTAGCTAGCTGAAACTCTTCAATACTGTCGTCATACTTCGCTCTGTAGAATATCAAGCTGAGCAGCTTGGTCTCGTACAGCTGCCCGCGAATCCCCGACGTTCCTTTAGTTTTTTTGTACGTTGCAAGATTCATATTGACTATAAACTACTTTACTGAACACTGTCTTCAAGATTTGATATCAACACGGAGGAAGGCGGCACTCGCAAACATGCAGCAGCAGCAGCTTCACACTTCTAAATGTCCGGCTGATGACCTATACCTGCAGACAAACAGACATCTTCATATAACTATGTGACAAGAGACCAAACTCTAATTGATCTGCTACCAACGAGTCCTAAGTTACTTTGGTCACATCACCCGGAGACAACCAGACAACCTAGAAAAACTGATTGTAGTGGAAAAAATTTTCAGATCAAATCAGGGCGATTACAGTTCTTATAGTGGACTACTTTCCTGAGAAGAGACGAAGATAGAATTACTTGGAAGTAGCTCGTCAGTGACTCAGTAAATGAAAACAACGAATAGGAAGAGAAAACATAAGAAAATTCTTACATTAAAACTGTTGTGCAAATGTTACTGTAAAAGGCCGAACCAATGTAAAACTTGCGATTTATCAGTAAAACCTAAGATTTACTAAGTCTTAATTGTAAAAGTCTGACCCCGAGTTTCTCAGCGAGGTTGAATGAATTTTCAACAGCCAATCACAGCAGATAACGCGTGCTTGACAATTTGACACATTAATTCTGTGATAATTTTGAGCTGAGAAACTCGGGGTGAAATGATCTACTTATTTATTTATTAACAAGGCACACCAACGACTCAATTACACATAAATATTACAAAATTTGTCTTAACCCTGCGAGTGTCACTGGCTACATTAAAATTGGAAAATAGAAAAATGGCGGATTTTGGGCGCCATATTGTGGGAGACAAAAATTTTTTTTCTTCCTAACCCATCGTGTGGGGTATCAAAATAAAGGGTTTTAAGAGATGATGTCAAAAATATATAACACTTATATGTTTAAATATACCTAAATCTTAAATAAAATAACTAAAAAGTAGTAAATAAAAAAAGTTAATTAAAAAAAGTTGCTTGAAAATCGATCTAAAAAGACGTAAACAAGAAGAAAATCTTGCTGCACAGCAAGATTTTCTTCTTGTTTACGTCGGAGTATACATATTCGCGAGCTGGCTGTTCAAAACCAGAAGATGTATCCTCCGACTACACAGCAAGATTTTCTTCTTGTTTCAATTCAATCAGTCCTTAGTTGTTCTCATCATTTCGTATCATAGTGTGTCATTGATATTCAAATTTTTCAACATTTACCAGTCTAGAGATAAATTCTAAGATTGACCATGTGATTGCTGGTAAAAGCCCGGATAAGCGATTATTATTTTAGATAATTTCGCATTATTTCCATTAAGACTTTATAAATCTCGGAAACTGCGCTATCGTTCGCTTACCTACTCACTTAAGCCGAGTTTCTCACTTCTAAATTATCGCAGAATTAATGTGACAAATTGTTAAGCACGCATTATCTGCTGAGATTGGCTGTTTAAATTCATTCGAGAAACTCGGACTTATTATTCAACCAAATTAACTTGCATGGCGTCATATTGTAACAGGATAATGTGTCCTGACATGAATCAGCGATCACAATGCGCTGTTCTGAAGACAACAATATCAACTTGATACATTATAATTAAACGTATGCGTCATAGGTCGCAAACCGGACAAGATAAAAGATATCTGTTACGTCGAAAATGTTACTAAATAAGTACTTTATACAAGCTTTTAATTAACTTGCAATGTATGTATGTATGTTTGTAAGTGTGTTCAGGTCAAATCTTGCATCTTAATTTTATAGCAGTTATCCTCCACCGATTAAGAAGAAATTTTGCATACACGTTTAGTTTGGATGACAATGCATAGTTAGATAAGTGACGTCATTCTAAATCCAATATGGCGGAGGGCCCAAGATGGTGGACTAGTTATTTTTTGTGCACTGCCATGATATGGGTATCAAATGAAAGGGTTTGCTGAGAAGAATACGAAGAAAGCTTGCTTTAAAGAAAATATATTTTAATGAATAAATTATTATGTAACTATAGTGAATGTCCACATTGGGAAAAGGTCTTAACTGGGGCGATGCAGAGCCTGTACTAGTGCCGAAGGAAATCAATTTGATTTTTTTTTATTAGTTCTACTATAATAATCTATATATATAAAATGCTTTGTCCTGAATGACTGACTGACGGATCAACGCACAGCTCAAACCGCTGAACGTAGAGACCTGAAACTTGAAAGGTGTATTCTTTGTATGATGTAGGCATCCGATAAGAAACGATTTTCCCAAATTCTACCCTTAAGGGGGTTAAAAAGGAGGGCAAAGTTTGTATGAAAAATCTAATTCCTTCGTCTAATATTTTTGAAACTTGGCACAAATAGTAATCTAAGTACATGATAAAGATTGACATTATTACTTTTTTGAAACTACCCTCTCAAGTCGATTTAGGGGATGTTGAAATTTGTATGGAAGAATCTTATTTCATGGGTAACTAAACTTGAAACATTACACAAATAATAAAATAAATAAATAATAAAGGTTGTCATTATTAGTTTTTCAAAACTACCCCCAAAAGTCGATTTAGGGGGTGTTAAAGTTTTTTTGAAAAACTTATTATAAGGTTAATAAACTTGAAACTTGGCATAAATACCCAACTAAGTAAGCAACAAAAGGTTCCAATTATTAGTTTTTCATAAATACCCCCAAAAGTCGATTCTTTTTTTTGAAGAATCTTACTTCTTAGGTTAATAAACTTGAAACTTGACACAAATATAAACTTAAGTAAACAATAAAAGTTATCATTATAAGTTTTTCGAACCTACCCCCAAAATCCGATTTAGGGGGTGTTAAAGTTTTTTTGATGAATCTTATTTATATCTATATAAAAGCAATTCGGTCACTCATTCAGCTATCACGAAATATCGAAAACTGCTTGACGTATAAAGATGAAATTTGACAGGGAGGTAGTTTATAGTTAGTAGACGTCCGCTAAGAACGGATTTTACGACAGGGCCGGCTTTAGGGGTCTAAGGGCTATCGCAAGTTAGTATGAGAGTTATTCAATTTTTGAGCTACTAACTTAAAATATGGGCAGGGATGTAGTTTATAGATAGTAGACGACCATTAAGAACGGATTTTGCGACAGGGCCGGATTTAGGGGGTCTAAGGGCTCTCGCAAGTTAGTATGAAAGTCCTTCATTTTTTGACCTACTAACTTAAAATTTGGCAGGGATGTAGTTTATAGATAGTAGACGTCCACTAAGAACGGATTTTGCGACAGGGCCGGATTTAGGGGGTCTAAGGGCTATCGCAAGTTAGTATGAAAAACCTTAATTTTTTGAGCTACTAACTTAAAATATGGGCAGGGATGTAGTTTATGGATATTAGACGTCCACTAAGAACGGATTTTGCGACAGGGCCAGATTTATGGGGTGTCTCGCAAGTTTATATGAAAGTCCTTAATTTTTTGAGTTACTAACTTTAGATTTTAGTTAGTAAACGTCTGCTAAGAACGGATTTTTCGACAGGGCCGGACTTCGGTCTTCTATATATACAAATTTTTTTGTCCTGAATGACTGACTGACGGATCAACGCACAGCCCAAACCGCTGAACGTAGAGACCTGAAACTTGAAAGGTGTATTCTTTGTATGATGTAGGCATCCGATAAGAAAGGATTTTCCGAAATTCTACCACTAAGGGGGTTAAAAAAGGTGGCAAAGTTTGTATGAAAAATATAATTCCTTCGGCTAATATTTTTGAAACTTGGTGCAAATAGTAATCTAAGTACATGATAAAGAATGACATTATTAGTTTTTTGAAACTACCCCCTCAAGTCGATTTAGGGGGTGTTGAAATTTGTATGGCAGAATCTTATTTCATGGGTAACTAAACTTGAAACATTACACAAATCTAAACATATAAAAGAAAAAAGTGACTGTAGACTGACTGACTCACTCACTGACCATCAACGCACAGGCCAAACGGCTGAAGCTTCAATCATGAAACTTGGCAGGTAGGTTCCTTTGGTAGTGTAGATGAGCACTAAGAAAGGATTTTCGAAATTCCACCCCTAAGGGCGTGAAATAGGGGATGAAAGTTTGTATGAAAAACCGTCATATTTAAAATCAGGATCTTCATATTTTGGGTTTAGGTTGAAGATTAAAAAATAATTTACACGTATCTCAGCGATTTTGAAGATTTCACCCCCATGAGGGTGAAATCGTCTAGAGACTTGTAATTTTGCAAATAGATACTTTATACCTTGCAGGCATCCACTAAGAAAATTTTTTGTGAATTCCATCCCTAAGGGCGTGAAATAGGGGATGAAAGTTTGTATGAAAATCCGTCAGTTTTAAAGTCAGGATCTTCATATTTTGGGTTTAGGCTGAAGATTAAAAAATAATTTACACGTATCTCAGCGATTTTGAAGATTTCACCCCCATGAGGGTGAAATCGTCTAGAGACTTCAAATTTTGCAAATAGATACTTATACCTTGCAGGCATCCACTAAGAAAGAATTTTTGTGAATTCTACCCCTAAGGGGGTGAAATAGGGGATGAAAGTTTGTATGAAAGTCGGCCAGTTTTGAAGTTAGGATCTTCGAATATTGGGTTTGGGCTGAAGATTAAAATCTAACGCAAATTAAGGTATTTTGGGAATTCCATCCTTGGGGGGACCGATCATGGGGGATGAAATGTTGTGTACTAAAGTGTGTTTTTTAAAGTCTTTCTTTTTCAAAGGAAAAATTATTAAAAATACACTCAAGTCTTTAAAGTCTGTTGGTAACTATAAAATGGCTCAACACATAAATATAGGAATTAAATAGGGACGGGAAAATCTGCTTCGCCATGACAATTAATAAGGCTCAAGGTCAAGGACAAACTCTGAAGTATGCTGGTGTAGATTTGAGGACAAATTGCTTTTTCCATGGACAGTTCTATGTAGCGTGTTCACGTGTTATCTCATCAAATAGTCAGGTGATAATGGCGTCAACATCCAAAATGGTTTAAAATGTTGTTTATAAGGAAATACTTTAATTTAATTACTTACTTATGCTTATGATTACTTATTATTAGTCATGGATAAACACAAAAATAGTGTAGGCATACGGAACGGGATAGAGCGTATTGATGATAGAGTAGGTAAGTATAAGTCTGTCCTAAGAAACACTTTCGCATTACATTATTTTTTACTTTTCCCTACATACTGTTAAAATATGATAAGGAGAAGCATGTAGTCTACGCGTGCGAAGCCGCGGGCAAAAGCTAGTCCTACTATATAAGTTTGGATGTTTGTTGGTTATTCAATTACACCAAAACGGCTGAACAAATCTGTATGAAATTTGGCACAGAGATAGAATATAGGCTGTAATAGCGCATAGGCTACTTTTTATCCCGGTGGTATATTCCCGTGGGATAGTTTCCGATACCGGAAAAAGCTAGTAAATCAATAAAAATGAAACAGCTCGTCCCTTAAAGGAAAGCATAATGTTTTCCGGGAATTACATACAAAATAAAAAAAAAACAACATCACTACAAGTAGTTCAATGATACAATTTAACGTACCTTTTCATTTATCAGAAATTCTTCAATTTCAGTTACAATTGATAATTTTTTGTACAAAATTATATTACAATACGGGATAATATGTAAAAAACGAAACCAACAAGGTCACGTATCAGTAATTGATAACATGAAACGATCTTTGGAGAATATTCTAAACTGAATCAAAATTCTTGTATTGCTGAATATAGTAAAATCCTTGAGTCGTCTTTGTACATAACACCAACATTATACACTTAGTTCGCAATAAACGTTTTGACTTTGACTTTTTGTATTGAAAGTAATGATCATCATTTGGATCAATTGAGCACTTGAGGTTTAATTTGGAGGTATCTAGACTTAGATTTTGGATCTTGCCTATTGCATTCGACCGAGCATAAATCTGAGAAATGCCGGACGGAAAATCCTATTACTCTGCCCGTACCGAACTGGAGGCAAACCTGACATGCAGTAGAGCTTGTGACCACTACAACCACAAGCCAGTCAAAAGAGGCAAAGAAACAAATAATTATTTAAACAAAGGAGTAGCTTCTACACTTACTTGATTTCTTGCTTTCTGCGACCTCGTATAACAACAAGATGTGTAGAGAATGCTCGCCGCTGTATTCCCACCGTATAATGAATACGCTATGTTACCATTTATTAAATATTCGGTGTGATTTTCCTCTTTCTGATAACACAATTGAGTCGGTTTAGTCCCATCTCGGCAACTTCCCATTTCGGAACCTTGTCAAAAATCATGTAAGGTTCACCAAATAAATAGAAAAACAGTAATTATGTAGTGATTAAAAACAAATGTTTTTCTAAAGATGTACCTATCTTGTGTTTACACTTAAAATTAAGTTTAATTTTTAAATAATAGTGGACACAGCAAAATATATTTCATGGTACTTTCACTTTCACAAGAATATCCCTTGAGTCGCTATCGCTTTAATTGGTTCCTATTATCTCTGCCTTGGCAGTAAGTTGGCAAGTCATAAAATATAATACAAAAATCAACGGTTCCTACGAATAATCGTTTTAAAATCACCGCAAGTCATAAAAAATATCTTTCACTACACTTACACTAATAATATTAAACTTATTTTTAAACAGTAGTTTGTAAAAAATATAATATATAAGTGAAAATAATAATATTTAATAAAAAATGCCGAAACGGGAAGGTGCCGTGGTAGGAATAAATCGTTGAGTCACAGAAATGGACAGTCACTGTAATAAGAATGTAATATGCGATTCAAATGAAAATAGGAACGTCAATGACGTCAAACTGTCACTTGAAAATAAAGCTAAAAGTTAATTCATGTATTAATAACTTCGTAATTTGATATGCATACTTTCATAGAAAATTTAATTAAGAATCTAGTATTTCAACTATGGTCTGGCTCTGACCACACTCACTCTACAGAAGTAAAACAAACATATATTGAAATTCAAAAATCTGGGGATGGAAACACCGTATGCACTACTACGTAAAAGAAAAGATATTGATAGGTTATTTTTGACTTTGTTTATATTCTGATTCATTCCTGGTAAAGAATAGTCCCTTTAATACGATGCATTGTGGATTTGATACTGTTTTGCAGCTGTGAGTCCGGTGACTCAGGCACACTGTGTTAGCGGTCTAACACAGTGTGCAATTACCGCAAAACCACAAAGTTTGTTGTTTTCCTTCATAATGTTGTAATTTGACACGATCTTCTGGTAAACAAGATATTGTTATTTTGACAACAAGCCTGTTCGAAAAATGTTCTTAGTTAAATAATCCATTATGCAAAAATCACACGTCAACTTTTGGATATTTTGTAAACATTGCCGTTTTTGGCGGCTAAAGATGACATCGTGTGGTTCTTTCACATCTTGGAATTTACATATCACGTTATATAATTACTCTTTTTCCTTAATAATATAAGTCATCATCCGGAATTAAACCGACTAAAATTTTAAACAATATTGGTAAAAAAGTAGAACAAATCCTACAAATATTTTAAATATGAAGGTTTTAAAATAGAATGTTATATAAAATCGTGTATTCGACATAGACACAACAGCATCAATAACAAAGAAAAAGAGAGTAATAGTGAAAATCTTTTTACCAAAAAATTTAAAACGCAAATTCACTTTGTAGTGTTTTTTTTGGAAGTCTGTTTAACTTTTTTAACCGACTTCCAAAAAAGGAGGAGGTTCTATGTATTTTTTTATGTTCACCGATATCTCCGTCAATTGTGGAACGATTTTGAAAATTCTTTTTTTGTTTGATAGAGTATGTTTCGAAATTGGTTCCTTCGGTTAATTTGGTGAAGATCTGATGAAGAACTTCAGCGATATACAATAGAACTCTTCACTAAATTACGGCAAATCTTTCGGGACTGCAATCGCATGTCTGTTTATTGTTTATACCATTTCATAACATAAAATCACGCCAGTACGCTCTAAAGGGCTACGCAGATGTCACCAGTTATGTTCAAGTTTAATGATATTCGGGTAATCTTTTCTGGCATTATTGCCTATTAGGTAGGTACAACTAAAAAGTGAAAATAAAAAAACTATTTTACAAAAAAATACTACCGACTTCCAAACTACAAAGTCGGTGTCCATAACGCAAGAAATGGTACCTACGAAAGACACCGACTTCCAAAAATAAATTTATTTTTCACTTTGTAGTTTGAAAGTCGGTGGTATTTTTTTGTAAAAAAGTTTTTTTTTTAAATTTTTTGATTTTCTCTTTTTAGTTTTGGTATCTTTTATAGGTTTTTATTTCCTTTTTATGGTGTAATTTATTGTGTTTACCATGGAAATCATTTATAACCAAAGTGCATCTCA
The DNA here is from genome assembly GCA_945859665.1 of Anorthoa munda. NCBI lineage: Eukaryota > Metazoa > Arthropoda > Insecta > Lepidoptera > Noctuidae > Anorthoa > Anorthoa munda. The sequence continues at coordinate 1,610,020 of OX243919.1, read as the reverse complement.
TGAAAGTTCTAATTAGCCCAAACACGACCAGGATACATTGTTTTATTTCGGAGTTCCAGGCACTGCACCTCCAAAATATTCAGGCATCATCATCAGATCAGCTCGATGGTACCGTTTTCATTAGTAGGTGTTATTTATTTATAAGTATATGCTTCATCATAGTCGGTTAACTATTCGAGATATCTTATACCCGTGACATACTTATCACTAAGGAGTTCCAGTGGCCATCTTTGGTCTTCTTCATCAGTTCCACTTCACAAACTGATAAGTTCTGAGTGCAAATGATTGCATTGTTGATAGAATACCTAAATTGCATAATGTATGCCTATAATATTTGAGGATTTCCCTCGATTTCCATGAGATCCCGTCATCAGATTCTGACTGAGTGACAATGGACCACCTCGAGGGTATACCCTTTCAAACACAAATATAATTTCAAAACACGTCCACAATTAGCGGAGAAATCGCGCAATAACATACAAAAAAATACATAATAGACAAATTGAGAAAACCCTCCTTTTTCAAAAAGTAAAAAAGTACAATCTCAGCTTGCGCTGAACGTGCACAATGCACATACCTCTTGTGTTTATTTGTGTTTCCTTTCAGAAAATTTGTTAGGAAAAATAAAAAGACAAAACAGACTGATGTAAGTACAAAAATTAGTGTTATTTACAAAATGCATATCATTTATCATTAGTACGAAGCTTGTCTGCATGAGGTTTTGTAAGCTTGTGTGTTCGATAGCGGTGGCGGGACAACTGGCGTGATGACTTGAAAGTCTGAGGGCAGTGCTCACACTGGAACAGGAAGAGCTTGGTTAGAGCGTCTACAGACTAGTCCTTAGTTAATAAGGGCGCCGGCTGGAGGGGTGAAAGCGGGTGCACTTGTACTCCCCTAAGCTTCAGTAAAATATACAAAAACATTAAAAAATACGAGTTTCTTAAGCTTCAGTAAAATATACAAAAACATTAAAAAATACGAGTTTCTGTACTAACATTTCCGAGCTCCCTTGTGCACTTGTACTCCCCTAAGCTTCAGTAAAATATACAAAAACATTAAAAAATACGAGTTTCTGTACTAACATTTCCGAGCTCCCTTGTGCACTTGTACTCCCCTAAGCTTCAGTAAAATATACAAAAACATTAAAAAATACGAGTTTATGTACTAACATTTCCGAGCTCCCTTGTGCACTTGTACTCCCCTAAGCTTCAGTAAAATATACAAAAACATTAAAAAATACGAGTTTCTGTACTAACATTTCCGAGCTCCCTTGTGCACTTGTACTCCCCTAAGCTTCAGTAAAATATACAAAAACATTAAAAAATACGAGTTTCTGTACTAACATTTCCGAGCTCCCTTGTGCACTTGTACTCCCCTAAGCTTCAGTAAAATATACAAAAACATTAAAAAATACGAGTTTCTGTACTAACATTTCCGAGCTCCCTTGTGCACTTGTACTCCCCTAAGCTTCAGTAAAATATACAAAAACATTAAAAAATATGAGTTTCTTAAGCTTCAGTAAAATATACAAAAACATTAAAAAATACGAGTTTCTGTACTAACATTTCCGAGCTCCCTTGTGCACTTGTACTCCCCTAAGCTTCAGTAAAATATACAAAAACATTAAAAAATACGAGTTTCTGTACTAACATTTCCGAGCTCCCTTGTGCACTTGTACTCCCCTAAGCTTCAGTAAAATATACAAAAACATTAAAAAATACGAGTTTCTTAAGCTTCAGTAAAATATACAAAAACATTAAAAATACGAGTTTCTGTACTAACATTTCCGAGCTCCCTTGTGCACTTGTACTCCCCTAAGCTTCAGTAAAATATACAAAAACATTAAAAAATACGAGTTTCTGTACTAACATTTCCGAGCTCCCTTGTGCACTTGTACTCCCCTAAGCTTCAGTAAAATATACAAAAACATTAAAAAATACGAGTTTCTTAAGCTTCAGTAAAATATACAAAAACATTAAAAAATACGAGTTTCTGTACTAACATTTCCGAGCTCCCTTGTGCACTTGTACTCCCCTAAGCTTCAGTAAAATATACAAAAACATTAAAAAATACGAGTTTCTGTACTAACATTTCCGAGCTCCCTTGTGCACTTGTACTCCCCTAAGCTTCAGTAAAATATACAAAAACATTAAAAAATAGAGTTTCTTAAGCTTCAGTAAAATATACAAAAACATAAAAAAATACGAGTTTCTGTACTAACATTTCCTAGCTCCCTTCGATCACTCTTGAATTCTACTTCTATATTTTATAAACTTTTTTGCATTATAACAACAAATAGTTCTCGGTACAAAATAATGAGCAAAAGAAAACCCATCCTATTCGAGGCAGGGTGCTGAAGATGCACCGCGCAGAAAACAGCCCCTGAGGAAACACCTATGTGGTACCAAAGCTGTCGACAAGCTTACAGATTAAGCAAGCTGATGTGGCAATCGGCTAGCCATATTAGCCGCATTAGGTTGGACGCCCTCAGGCTAAGTGGCGCAATAATATTCACAAAGTGGTAGCAGCAGACCAGCAGTGGATGAGAGTTGCCGAAAATAGAAACAAATGGCCTATGTCCAGCAGTGAACTGCTGTAGACTGATGTTGTTGATCAAGTTTATACACTAATACTCAGCCATAGGCATTTATCACACGTGGCAACACACATGCAGCTGAGTACCAGTATTATACTTGCAGTGACTGCATATCTGATCTCCACGACCCAGTAATTGGATAACACGATACCGCTTGGCAAGTCTGGTGTCAGAGTCTTTGGCTTCTGACTACCCGTAACGACTGTGAAAGGTCTACAAATGATGCCGGCACCAGCGGTGTGACATGCTTGCCGAGGCATGGCGGAGTATCGCTATGTAATGGATGGTCACCCATCCACGAACCGACCACGGCAAGCGTTGGTTAACCTTGAACATCGACACGTGTGGCTGTTATAATTTAGCCACGAGCTCCTACTGTGCACAGTTTGATATTATTGCTAAGGGCAGACTTCAGACTAGAATCTAGACAAAATACTTTTCAGAACAGAACGTGAGGTGCGGGATTGGAAACTCGCAGCAAGAAGGTTTCGCGTTCGAGTCAAAAGCCTTAGATCGCAGTGGCGCTTGACATTACGTGAACATTCCACAGGTAAAGTCAATGCTATACATTTTGACGTTAGCGTCTGGTGATAATCCCACAGAAAAGTTTTTGTCTATGCCTGCAGAGCGGCCAAGTGACACTGTCGCTACGACAATGGAAATTCGTGGCAAGAAAGTTAGAATCGCCGTGCAATCGGTGCAATGCGCGTTACTTACGCATCGCAGTAAAACAAATAAGTAAGAAACAGACGAAACAGAGAAGAGCCATCACGTGACATTTTGGTCTATTCGTGTAGAAATAAAGGAATTTCAGCACTAACGTTTTGAAATAAGATCGAAAATCATTTGTTCACGAAAAAATCCTTTGCCACGCCATGCCGTGCCATGCCATCAGTAAGCGCCGGTCCTAAGTAGTTATCGGTCGTGGTGAACAAGTGGTTAAGAACTTGCCTCTCGCGCTTGAGGTCGTGGGTTCATATCCGGGCAAGTACCAATGTGTCTTTTTAAATTCATATGGTGTAAGTTTAATTTGGACATCGGTGACAACAGTGCAGGAAAACATCGTGAGGAAACCCGGGCTTATAGTTAGTTTATTATAAGTTTGTTCTTCATTGGTGTACTTAATTGCTGCAAGTCGTTCCAGTGTGCGGATTAACGAATAAATAAATGAAACCAGTTTCGGCGCCTTTCTCACCGGGTCGGTGCGTTTTCGTTTCTGTACAGATTTTTTACCGAGACCCACTTGTTGATCGGCTCAGTTTTTATTTTTTTATTTTATTTCGGGATAAAAGACAGGAGTACAATTAAATGTGATACATACTATCTAATTAAACAAAATACTTATTATACTACTAGCAACAATATCCACTTATTACTACTAATTTGATAATTATTAATGCTACGTGCTAAAAAAAAAGAGAATACATGAGCAACGTTTCTAACAACGAAATTTATGAACACAAATAGAGAAGAAAAGAAAAATACACCACTTAATAATTTATAATTAGAGAAGAGAATCGACTAGAGATTTCCTAAATTGTTGTGCTGTTAGATTAAAAATATCATTGTTTTCAAATCTAGTGTTGTGAATCCACAAGTTGGCGCAGAGGAGCGCGAAAGCCAGCATTTGAATTACAGACGTGCCTGATATTAATAAAAAGTAGGCGGTATGAACGCGCTTGTCTACGCACTACTGTCCTCGGAACGATGTAACAAATTTTATTTACTAAGTCTGAACAATCATATTTGTTATTCACAATACCATGTAGAAACATTGTTCCGAGAAGCAGTCTTCTGGATTCTAGGGTTAACAGTTTGTAATTCTTATGTAACATATCATGCGAACCGTGGCTGTGATAGCATCTGTAATGCAGAGCTCTTAGGAATTTACGTTGAACAGTCTCAATCGAGTCAATATACTTTGAGTATTAGGGATTCCATATCATAGTAGCAAACTCCAGACAAGGTCTAACAAGCGATATATATATAAGTATCTATAGGTTGATGGACGCTTGAAATCCTTGCTGTTGCGCATAACAAACCCGTACATTTGAAGGGCTTTGCTGATTACATTGTCTACATGGATATTAAAATGAAGTTTAGAGTCGAGCACCACACCGAGGTCACGCAATGAATACACTCTTTTTAATTGTTTATTAAGCAAGTGATAGTTATAAGTATGCTGCTTTATGTTTTTGGTGAATGTAATCGAATTACATTTGGATAAGCTCAAAGAGAGTTTATTCAAGGTGCAATAGCTAGACAGTCGATCTAAGTCACATTGAAGCTCCAAACAGTCATCAATATTTTTTATAGTTTTGTACACTTTCAAGTCATCCGCGTGTAGTAAAAAGTTCGAATGCTTAAAACAAGCGCGGATATCATTTATAAACAACGTAAACAACAATGGGCCCAAAATTGAGCCCTGAGGAACCCCGGATGTGACGGAAATTAGCTCCGATTGAAATCCGTTAATAACAACCTTTTGAGTACGGTTTGTTATGTAAGAGGTGAACCATCTCAATAAATTGCCGCGAATACCATTGAAGGCAATTTTACGCAAAAGTAATTCGTGATCCACCTTGTCGAACGCTTTTTGAAAGTCTGTATATACTGCATCAGTTTGCAAACGATTATCCATGTTTTCAAAAACATAGCCTACAAAAATAAGTAGATTTGTATAAGTAGATCTTTGTTGGACGTATCCGTGCTGATCTTTAATTATAGCCTTGTGTAAAGTAGGATAAATTTCGTTATAAACCAGTCTCTCAAAAAGCTTCGACAAGGTAGACAGAATCGAGATCGGACGGTAGTTCTCTACGTCATCCTTTGATCCCTTTTTAAAGACAGGGGTTAAGTGAGCTATTTTGGTGCGGTATTGTTTCATTTTCTTTGCTATGGTGTTTGTCATTGGCAATCGCGAGGGACAGATGTATACAAGTCAGATACATCTGTCTCTTACTCATACTGGATATAACCTTGCTCTAAGAGGTCATGGTAGTCCCCCAGAAGTCAGAAGTGCACCCGGACGCGTGGTTACCTGTACCGCCGCAGTAGTGCGATGGCTTTCAATATGCTGCACCAGGCAGCGTCGGCTGTGGTACGAGACTGCACACTCGTCGCAGATAAACGGACGCTCGAATGTGTGCGCGCGGCGCTCGTGCAGCTGAAAGAGAAGGAGATAGTTTTAGAGAGAGGAGGGAGAAAAATAATAGTAGACATAGGAATTTATTTATAAAAAATCTCTGAGATTTGATTCTTGATTTTGATATAAAGGCTCCGGTATGGAAATTTTATAAGTAGTGAAATTAATTTTATAGCGTGATGTTAGGGTAAGTGTGTTAAGGTCAAATCTTGCAACTTAATTTTAAAGCAGTTATCCTCCACCGATTAAGATGAAATTTGGCATACTCGTTTAGTTTGGATGAAATTCGTGGTTATTATTATTATTTATTAAAGTACAAGTTAGCTAAGTGACGTCATTCTAAATCTAATATGGCGGACTAGTTATTTTTGTGCACTGCCATGATATGGGTTTCAAATGAAAGGGTTTGCTGAGAAGAATACAAAAAGGATAGTTTAAAAAAAGATTTTTTAATGAATAATTTTGTTTTATGTAACTATGTTTTCCGTCAATTGTGAACTGATATTGTAAATATTATTTTTGGTTGAAAGAGTAATCGTTTCTATATACATCTGGTGAAAATCTGATGAAGAGTTTCAGAGATATACAACAGAACACTTCAATAAAAGTCGGAAAATCTCTGTATATCTCTAGTAACTTTAGGCATTATAATTGTCTTACAATAGAACTTGTCAACTAGGTACATCAAAAAAACGTAAAAATTAAACCGGCCAAGTGCGAGTCGGACTCGCGCACGAAGGGTTCCGTACCATTACGGCAAAAAACGGCAAAAAAAAACGTTTGTTGTATGAGAGCCCCACTTAAATATATCATCTGTGAAAATGTCAACTGTATAGCTACCAAGGTTCATGAAATACAGCCTGGTGGCAGACAGACACTGGAGTCTTATTATTAGGGTCTCGTTTTTACCCTTTCGGTACGCAACCCTAAAAACTACCTATTTTACAAAAAAAAGTACAATCGACTACCAACAAAAAATACTACCAAGTGACGAATAACTTGAATTTCGACAGTCGGTGCAAAAATTGAAGAAACAAAACAGGAACACTGACTGCCAAAATTGAAGTAATTTTTTTTCTTTTTGTGTTTGTTAGTGGAAATCGTTTGTTGTATTTCTTTGTAAAAAGTATTTAATATTTTTTTTGAACATTGGCCTTTTGGCCTTACTATTTTCATATTTAATTTTAGTGGTGTGAGTCTTTTTCCTGCGGCATAAAGTATGTCTAAGTAGCAGCCCGGAGCCTGGCTTTGTGCTCAGTTGTTGGCAACACGCTCGCCCCCTGTTACAAGCGACTTACATATAACTGGCGAAGTGTGGGTGTGTACTATAGGAAGAACTCTACCCAACTCAACAGCGTGATATTGTGCTATGGACATCTGCGTTAAAACGGTTAAATATCAACATATCTGTCTCTTTCTCTCACCTTGAGCTGAGCGTTATCAAGAGCGAGATAGCTGCAGTGTTGGCAAGGCAGCTCCCTCTTCATACCGTGGTAGGATCTGCAGTGACGTTTCAGCTGTGTGCTAGAAATGAAACTTTTGCCGCAAAACTGAAATCAATTAAACAACTTACTAGCATCTTATTGGCTTTGTTCTTCAGACAGGCTGTACTCATAGATAATCGGCATGCTTGTGTGATCCAGCAGTCCAATTGCGTAAGTGAATTCGGCAAGGCAAAGGGTTTGACTACATAAAAGAGTACGACCAATCACATGCGAGATCAAATACGCTATGTGGATTTCCTAGACTGGTGGCTGCAGATGTAAGAACCAAATAGACCGGACATACCTACTGTATAAAGATACTGATTAGAATCTGTCAGTATGCGTATCAAAACGTAAAAATGTAGTAACTAGTAACGCCATCTATATCATGTAATGTGTAACATTCTTTTGAATAAAGTTTAGTCTGTTGCGAACAGTTCACGTGTTTCAATAGGTTATGGGCTTCTCCCGATTTATCAGTAATTTAAAGTGAGAAAAATAGATAAATTGTACACGTTGTTACGCGGAAACATGGCTACGAACTATATTGCCAGTGTGCCGAAATTAAAAGGCAGGGAGAATTATGATGAGTGGTGTTTTGCGGCTGAAAATCTGTTGGTTCTAGAAGGGATGGATAAGTACATCAAACCAACGGCAGATCTCGAAGTAAAACCAGTAGATGACGCAAAAACTAAGGCAAAGTTAATATTAACGATTGATCCAGGATTGTACGTGCATATTAAGAACACCAAGAGCTCAGCAGAATTATGGAATAAGTTAAAGACCATGTTTGATGACTCTGGTTTCTCAAGAAAAATAACCTTGCTTCGACATTTGATATCCATAAGATTAGAAAATAGTGACTCGATGTCCACCTATGTCACACAAATGGTCGAAACTGCTCAACGGTTAAATGGCACGGGATTTACAATAACAGATGAATGGCTGGGATCGTTATTACTAGCAGGTTTGTCCGAACGATTTTCTCCTATGATTATGGCAATTGAACACTCGGGTATTTCGATAACTGCAGATGTCATAAAGTCAAAATTACTCGACATGGAGGTAACCAGTGATTATGAAGGCGGTGGCACAGCATTCGCAGCGAGAAATAAATATTCCTTTGGCAACACTAAGCCAAAGAAAAATGGCGGCCCGTCAGTCTCAATGACGAACAAAAAAATGGTGACGGAAAATATGCCAACAAAAACAATTACATGTTATAAGTGCAAAGAGGATGGACATTATCGAAATCAGTGCCCATTATTAAAAAGAAATGCAAGTAAATGCGTATTTAATGTTGTTTTCCTTAATGGAAAGTTTAACAAGAACGAATGGTACGTGGACTCCGGTGCAAGTGCACACATGACTGCGAATAAAGCTTGGGTAAAGAACATGAATATAACGCCGTGTTTACCAGAAATTGTTGTCGCAAATGAATCAAAAGTGCCAGTTGTTTGTTCCGGAGACGTAGACATTGTTTCGGATTTAGAATGTCACATAACAGTCAAAAATGTGCTATGTGTGCCCAGTTTAACAACCAACTTATTATCGGTGAGTGAGCTTATTAAAAATGGAAATAATGTAATATTTGAAGAGAAGCACTGTTATATTCGCAACAAAAACAAAGAATTGGTTGCGACTGCAGATTTGTCAGACGGTGTTTATAAGTTGAGATTACAATCACAAAGTTGTTTGTTGGCTGCTCCAGCAGTTAGTGGAAAGTTATGGCACAGAAGATTAGCACATATAAACAGTCAAGACATGCATAAAATGAGAAATGGTATTGTGGAAGGTTTGTCATATGATAGCAATTTTGATATAACCAAGTCTCAATGTATCACATGCTGTGAGGCAAAACAAATGAGATTACCTTTTTCACATGTGGGTGAGCGAAGTACAGAAACGCTACACAGAATTCACAGTGATATTTGTGGGCCCATGGAAACAAGAACTTTAAATGGTGCACGATATTTCCTGTTATTTGTTGATGATTATAGTCGCATGACTTTCATATATTTTCTGAAGCGGAAGAGTGAAGCTTTCAACAGGTTTAAGGAATTCAAATCAGTTGTTGAAAACCAACAAAGTAAGAAAATAAAGATATTCAGAACAGATAATGGACTAGAATTCTGTAATAAGGATTTTGATAGTTACCTAAAACACTCAGGTATAATACATCAAAGATCAAATTATTATACCCCAGAACAAAATGGACTTTGTGAAAGGGCTAACCGAACGGTGGTCGAGAAAGCTAAATGTTTATTATATGATGCAAAGTTAGACAAGAAATTTTGGGCAGAGGCAGCCAATACAGCTGTATATTTGAAAAACAGATCTATTGCATCGGGATTGGACAAAACACCATATGAATTGTGGTATGGATCAAAACCAGATTTGAGTCACCTACGTTTGTTTGGGAGCAAAGTCATGGTGCATGTCCCTAAACAGAAGCGTTTAAAATGGGATAAAAAATCCACACAGCACATTTTAATTGGATATGGTGAGGATGTAAAAGGTTATCGCGTGTATAATCCAGCCAAGAACACTGTTGTCATAAGCAGAGATGTCATAGTGATGGAGGATGAGATAGAGGTCAAGGAAACCAAAGAGGAGTCAGCCATCTGGATTCCTAATGAAGAGACGCCAGTAGATAGTCTGGTAGAAGAGAGTAGTGATTCAGTGGGGGAATTGTCTCAGAAAGTTACAGAAACTGAGAATCCATTTGATTACTCTTCAGATTCTTCAGAGTATGTTGATGGCAATGAAACATTAACTGAAAATCCAGCACTAGATGTCCCAGAACATACAGTTCAGTCAACATCAACACCTGAGCAAGTGACAGAGGAGTATAGCAAGCGTCACAGAAAGAAACCAGAGAGGTATGGTTTTAGCAACATATGTGTTTCCAGTACTGTTCCAGCATCTGAAGAGATTGTGTTCTCAGAGGCTCTTGAGGGGCCAGAGAGGGTGCAGTGGGAGCAGGCAATGGCTGATGAGCTACAGTCATTTGAGGACAATGAGGCGTGGGAGCTTGTGGACACTCCAGGTGATGTGACAATAGTGAAGTGCAGGTGGGTGCTCAGTAAAAAATATGATATTGACAATAATGTGCGTTTTCGAGCTCGGCTTGTCGCAAAAGGTTTTTCGCAGAAACCTGGTGTTGACTATACAGATACTTTTTCACCAGTAGTGCGACATTCAACCTTAAGATTATTGTTTGCACTTAGTGTTAAAACAAAAATGAGTATTACTCATTTAGATGTAACCACTGCTTTCTTGAATGGATTTTTGAAAGAAAATATATATATGTCATTACCTGAAGGTTTTGTAAACAAAAGTGGGGGAAAAGTATTAAAATTAAAAAAGGCAATTTATGGGTTAAAACAGTCTTCCCTAGCATGGTATGAAAGAGTTAAGGAGGTTTTAAGTAAATTAGATTTTAAAAACAGTCAATATGAACCATGTTTGTTTACAAAAATGAATGGTAAAAATAAAATTGTAGTAGCACTGTATGTAGACGATTTTCTAATTTTTTCAAACAGTGACACTGAAAGTAATAAATTAAAAAATGTTTTAGGTTCAGAATTTAAGTTAAAAGACCTAGGACCTGTAAGACAATATCTAGGCATGAGAATAAATTTAGATAAAAATAAAAATGTAATTACTGTAGATCAACAACAATATATTGAACAGTTAGTTTCTAGATTTCAGATGTCTGATTGTAAAACACAAAGTACTCCAATTGAGCCTAAATTGAATTTAGATAAGTCAACTGATAAATATTTACCTGATGTTCCGTATCAAAAACTAATTGGAAGTTTAATGTACTTAGCTGTATTAACAAGACCAGATATTGCTTACTCTGTGAGCTATCTCAGCCAATTCAATACCTGTTATAGTCATATACATTGGAACTATGCAAAACGTGTATTGAGATATTTGCAATGTACTAAGGATTATTGTTTAAGGTATAGTAATAATCATAGTGATCTACAAGGGTTTGTGGACAGTGATTGGGCAAGTGACGCCTTAGATAGGAAATCCTATACTGGCTTTTGCTTTATGCTATCAGGATCAGCTATTTCTTGGCAAAGTAGAAAACAGAAAACTGTCTCATTGTCAAGTACAGAGGCGGAATACACTGCTCTGTCTGAAGCTTCTAGAGAGGCTGTCTATTTAAGAAATTTAATGCATGAAATTACCAATTCACACTGCGTAATTCCTTTGTTTTGTGATAACCAGAGTGCATTGAAGTTAGCTTTAAGTAATCAATGCCATAATAGATCAAAACATATTGATGTCCGTTGCCATTACATTCGAGATGTTGTGAAGTACAAATTTGTTAAAATTATATATATACCTAGTGAGGAAATGCCCGCTGACATACTGACTAAAGGTCTATGTAACTTGAAGCATTACAAGTTTATGAACTTGCTTGGCGTTGTTTCTATGTATTGATTTGTTTATCTTGTTTATTTTGATAAGTGGGGGTGTCAGTATGCGTATCAAAACGTAAAAATGTAGTAACTAGTAACGCCATCTATATCATGTAATGTGTAACATTCTTTTGAATAAAGTTTAGTCTGTTGCGAACAGTTCACGTGTTTCAATAGAATCTAATAAAAGTGATTGGCGTTCTGTAGATTCATCCTAACCCAATGGGAAAAAAGTATGATGAACTGGATACCTGTCCGGCACTATCCTACTGTTTCTAATGGTATACTTACTTCACACACAAAATTGAATCCCAAATGCAATTTCGCATGGCTGATAAAACATTTCCAGTTGCTGACAGATTTTTTACATATTTTACATTTCACTGGCCCTTGAGGATCGAATTTGCCATCAACCATATCCATATACTGCTGCCTTTTTTCCTTTCTCGATATTTTTTTGACAGTTCCGTCTGGCGGCCATTTTGTTTCGCCGCCTACTTGGTCTAATCTGTGAAACTCTATTTCTACTTTCAGCTCGGGAAATCCGTCGTAATTTTCATAATCCTCATTGGTTTCATTGCTTGTGGTAGGGTTTTCAACTATTTGGGTTATTAAATCATCAGTGTTTACTACAAGTTCGTTAAAATCTTTAGTGTTTTCGAAGTGTCTTTGGTAGCCAAGTTCTGTTAATTTCTGTTCACTCTCCTGGCTCTTATTTCGGAGATGTAAAGCTGAATCTACGACTTCTTTGCATTTGCCACAAATGTTTTGAGGTAAACCATCATTGTGCTCGATCTAGACAAGTAATAATAATTATGTTGAGGACAATAATCGAGCCTGTATAACCTTAGAAGGCTTACCTTCCGCGATACTCCTTTAAAGTTAACTATAATAACTATCCGTCGAGACAACGAGTACAATAGTCCAGTAGAAATCGACATTAAAATTGCAAAGCTTGTTGTAGATCTGGATTTTTAGTATGTTGTATGGGCCAGTTAGGGTAGTGTTAATCCAAATTCGCAACTTCGAAAAACGTGTGCTCGCTTCGAAATTAGGGGACTTTTTTAAGTTTTTGCTCTAAACGACATTTAGCAATGCATTTTTGGACGGGCAAATTTGCAACAATTTAAGTTAAACTGTGGCTCTATAAACCCTAAAGGGACCAAGCTACGCAAGCAACTTTGCCAACAATTAGAAACTTAGAGTAAATGCATCTTTGAAAAACTCGCCTGCTTAAAAAGCGAACTAAAAAGACGTAAACAAGAAGAAAATCATGTTGTGCAGTCGGAGGATACATATTCGCGAGTCGGCTGACTAATACGAGATGTATCCTCCGACTGTACAACATGATTTTCTTCTTTTTTACGTCTTTTTAGTTCGCTTTTTAAGCAGGCGGGTTTTTTGATTTTTAGAATTATTTTTTTTTATTTATAACTTTTTAGTTAACATATTTTTTCGAATTAGGTACATTTGAATATATAAGTGTTATATATTTTTGAAATCTTCTCTAAAAACCCTTCATTTTGATACCCCACTCGATGGGTATGGAAGAAAAAATATTTTGCAACCCCCACAATATGGCGCCCAAAATCCGCCATGTTCCTTTTTTTTTAAAGGGAACACTTGGGCAGTCAAGACCTATCTAACGATGTCTTAATTATAAAAATCTGCCAAGTAGTTTTAATGATATGAGGTAATAAAGAATATTACATACATACAAGATACGCGCGAAAAACATAACCCTTTCCTTGCAGCCGGGTAAAAATAGGGAAAATTACTATACGTGACCTTTTGGTATTAAAGGACCACATTTTGGAGACAGGTATGTCTGCTTGTCTGACGCTCTACGCCCTACACATTTTTCTTGCACGTTGTACCATAGTAAAAATAAATTCTCAGTCTGTCTTCTTTGCAAAGACATTCAAACTAAGATTATTTGAGTGATAATGAGTTTTTGGTAACCTTTGCTTAACGTATCGTCTAATGATGTGAAATAAGATAAATATTGTAAAGAGCTGGGGCTCAGGGATAAATTAATCGGGGTATTCCTCGAATCGCAACAAATGAAGCGCACCAAAAGTATTCCTTGAAACGCACCAACGATGAAACATAGAGAAGAGCATGAAGGATTCGTAATAAATGATATCGATAGACGTTTTAAAATTGAAACGTACCAATTGTATTTTCATTAAAACTACCAGGAAAGCAGAAATGAACTGGAACTAGGTGCAAAAATTAATTCTAAGCTCAACAATGGTAAAAATACAGGTTTTGAAATTGAATCATTTGTTGTTTTTAAAAGTACCAGGGTGACAGAAAAGAACAGAAAATAGGCGCCTAATCGATCTCACTAAGTTATGCACCAACCATTAAACAGAAATATAAAGTATTCGTTATTATTCACTTTATCGATAGAAGTCCTAAAATTCATTAAACTTTACACTGACATTAGACTAGGGCATGCATTTCGAAATTTCGAAATTTCATAGTTTCGAAATTTCGGACCATATTTGCATGTTTATTAATTTCGAAATTGACAGCCTTAATTTCGAAATTTCGAAACTGGATTTTTTTATTTACTATTGGAGGGAAACCTTCGCTTGAACTTTTGGGAAAAAAAAAACCAGGTAGTGTGGTATTTTTACCTCATTAAAACTAAACCGGTGATCCCATCAGCACTTCTTAAAATACCACATCCTTGGGGAGCCTATAAAGGAGTCTCCCTTGAACCTCGCTGTGGATGGCAGCACGTGATCACTGTGTCACTGTCTTTCCTGAGGTCACACGGTGGACGGACAGAGACCCCACTCTGAGCGCCCGAAACCCCGGAGTTCCACCTGCCTTAAATGTTAAAGGCGGGGTTTCGGCGTGTCTACATCGAGGTGGTTGCCTCCACGATACCTTCTTCCATGAATGGGGTTGGCCTTCTCACGATTCCACTCGGTAGCTATTTCACTCTAGTTTTCTGTCTCCGCCAGCATTTTCCTCACTAATATTGGCAGAGACAGGGCTCGCCCGATCCTGGCGACTAAGACCCTCCGCACAAAGGCCTAAGATGGCACTCCTCGAGCATGTGCCGTGCAGAAGCCAAGTTGCCTCTACAATGATGGCAATTTACCGTGACCTATCACCCAATCCTATTCCGAAGCAACCGTGCCCGATCAGTACCTGAATATGCCTGTAGGAGATGCACTCCACTCTTTTCAGCCATACGTGCTATTCAAATGACCATTTGCCGCTACAGGCTGTTGATTTTAGTCCTGCAGCGTCGGACATCTGACAGTCTATTTCTGCCTCCGAGATTGGGCAGCAGTCTATGCAAAGCACCCAATGCGAGACAAAAGGATCTCGAAATGTTATAAAAAAAAGTTCAAAGCCCCGACATACATGGTTAAACCAAGATAGTGGACTTGGGCATCTCCTATTGTCACTAACGAGCTGGATGGCTCTCTCCTCTTCGGCAGCGCCTCAATTTTATGAGGCGCTAACTGTAACTATCTTTAACCCCAGCTCGCTAATCAACGCTGACCAAACGCCTCTTGCCACTCCGAGCTCGGAAAGCTGGTTGCTATCGTCAAAGTATTTGTAAAAGAAAAAAATCACTTTGTTTGAATATAAATTGCACTTAGGCACCTCTCCAGACTACAAATTCTGCGTTTTGAGTTTAGTTCAAGTATTTTTTGATTTTCCATTATAGTTGGATCCACAGTTTCGAAATTTCGAAATTTCGAAACTGAGAACTCCAATTTCGTAAGCTAATTTCGAAATTGGAAATGTACGAAACTGCACGCCCTACATTAGACACGATGACTTTCAACTTTTTGAGAATTCTTAAGAGTTCTTCTCTTCTTGAGAGTTCCAATTCATTTCTGTTTTTCTGGTAGTTTTAATAAAAAAACAACTAGGACAGTTGAATTTTAAAATGTCTATCGATATCATTTATTACGAATCCTTCATGCTCTTCTCTATGTTTCATCGTTGGTGCGTTTCGAGGAATACTTTTGGTGCGCTTCATTTGTTGCGATTCGAGGAATACCCCAATTATTCAAACAGCACTCTCTAATTGATTTAATACCTACATCATAAATAAAACTAACGGGTAAGGTGATTCTATCTCGAGATCCAAGGTCACTTACGTCACGCGTACGTCTGTAAAGAAACAATAGATGCAACAAAACTAATCCTGGGCACCGAAAAAGAAACACAGCGATATAAATTTCAGTTTTAATTGAAGTTTGCTCTCAAGGGTTTACTAATATTGGCCTGATCATCATCATCAGTCTGCGCCAGACTACTGCTGGACATAAGTCTCACCAATCGTGGACAATTATTTATCTCAATCTTCGGTTACTAAAATAAAAACCGGCCAAGTGCGGGTCGGAATTCGCACATTCAGAATTCCGTACCAAACCGCAAAAACAAGTTGGTTGTAATAGGAAAAATGAAGGAATTTCATAGAAAATATCTGATTTAACAATATATCCGTATTTTTTTTTTTGTAAAATATTCGTACCTAATAATTAACATTATTACCAAATTTGACAGTTAAAAAAGTTAAAAGTTTTGTTAGATAGTATTTTTTGTACGTTTTTACAGCTTCATTGTACAAAACAAATTAAAAAAAACCGGCCAAGTGCGAGTCCGACTCGCGCACGAAGGGTTCCGCAACATTAAAGCAAAAAACGAGGAAAAAAAAATAAGTTTGTTGTATGGGAGCCCCACATAAAAATACTCACGGATCGCGGAGTCTCAGTAATGGGGTCCCATTTTAACCCTTTGGGTAAGGAACCCTAAAAATCGAGTGGATGCGAGTGAATTTAAAACCGCGCCATCTATTGGAATCAATTTTAAATGCTCCATTCAAATAATCTTTTAAATGTGATTTAAGAGCCCAATATTAATTTAGTGCTTAGGAGAGTTAATTTTAAACAAAAACATTCATTTTTAGGGTTCCGTACCCAAGGGTAAAAACGGGACCCTATTACTAAGACTCCGCGATCCGTTTGTCTGTCCGTCTGTCTGTCTGTCCGTCTGTCACCAAGCTGTATCTCATGAACCGTGATAGCTAGACAGTTGAAATTTTCACAGATGACGTATTTCTGTTGCCGCTATAACAACAAATAATAAAAAACCGAATAAAATAAATATTTAAGTGGGGGTCTCATACAACAAACATGATTTTTTTGCCGTTTTTTTTGCGATAATGCTACGGAACCCTTCGTTTGCGAGTCCAACTTGCACTTGGACGGTTTTTTATGTTTGTTTCTATAAAATCTTAATATTACACAAAACTTCATTACAAATCGAACCTTGTCAGGCCAGCAGGTTATATAATACCAAATTTTCTTTCTTCGCGATGGGTGCCCGTGGCTGAACCTAAAACCTGTGTGACAGACGAGACGACGGACGACGGTTCCGTTTCCGTCCGACCCTTTGGGTACGGATTTCCGGCACCAAGCGAAGTAGGGATACCTTATTGTTTTTCATTTGCACAGTATGCTACGAACAATAAAATTTAAGTCAATGAACTTTAAAACTTACTTTTAATCCCGTTATTATAAACAAACCATGGGTAGAATGGTCAATTTCTTCTACATTTGTAAATAAAGGTATAACATTCTCTATAGATAAACATAATCTACACAGTTCGTCACACATTTTGAGAAGTGATTACATGTTTTGGTTAATTTCGTCAGTCGAGTATAGCGAGTTTTTGACAGCTGCGGGTGACCAGACCTGAATTAAAATTACCCTACCATTTTTCGGGATTACCAAGACATTATTATTTAGTTTTATGAGTTAAAAAATTATATACTTTCCGTCCAGCGTGTTATTTTACATTATTTGACAGCTGCATGCGTAGGTTTCCTAATTAATAACAGGCAGCCTTAAATAATAAAGTGAAATACTTCATCGACATAAATTACTTACGATTTTTTTATGATGAAACGTTGGATCCTTCTCCATATAAATTGGAACCATTTGTTTGAGGAGAAATTGTCGAGGCGGGGGGCTCAGTAACCGTGGCTTGGTCACCCACGGTGAAGCGAAGAGGATCCAGAGGAGGGGCCGCTCGTCAGAGCTTTTGCCGATTAAGCCGACGACGTAGCGGCTAACTAGTAGGTTGCAGTGCCGCTTGGTAACAGGCGACATCGCTGAGGCGGGCCGCGATGTCTTATGGAGATTCCTAGGTCCCATATTATGTCGCGGCTGAGGGTTGGAGGCCGCGGCGGGAGAGGAGTGTCGGTATTGCGGTGCGCCGCCCTCCCTACCTTCCGCGGCCCGGACGGGGTCGCCACCGTCTGATGGCGGACGCGGTGGGGCCGCAGGGGAGGAGGAGTGTCGGTATTGCGTTAGCCGCTCTCCCTATCCCCTGCCGCCGAACAATGGTAGGTGGCGGGGCCATTGACCTTGATCCGTCACAGGGGGACCAAGGGTGCTATACACGGGGTCGTCTGGCGCCCATGTGCTGATTGGTCCCTGGGGTGGTCACGGCGTATTGTGTGTTCTGGTGCGCCGGTGATGGGGGGTACTCCCCCGAGGAGGGTCCGGTGACGGACAGCCGCGACGGGTTCGCGGTGAGGCGGTGCTAACGCGTACCCGTGTTCCCGCCATAAGCGGCACAGGAGGACACCGTGGAGTTTTAGTGGGTTAGAGTCCCACATAACTGCACTATATCCCCGTGGTAGTGCAGTATGCATGAGCATTTCTCCACGCAAAAAAAAAAAGAAAGTTGTTGAAATAAGCCGATTTTATTTGACTTCAAACTATACAAAATATTAAGCGAAAATAAAATTAAATCGATTAAAATTTCTTCATTGTCGACTGTTATATTATGAAATCGAATCGGTAGCGCATAGTGCGACACTATCATTCATAGTTATAGTTTTAACCGAACTTCTGGGCCACCCTCGATCTTTCAATATTTTAATTATAGTTGTTTTATAACTAATAAAATTACTTATCAAATAAAAAAAAGACATCTAGTTTGGTTACATTAAAAAGTTATCAAGAAAACTGCAATTTTTTAATTTCCTTACACTTGTTTCCTTGTTTCTGAAGTACATTCAACACACAAAAATTTTAATTTAATTTTACATAGTATTTTGGTTCTAAATCAAAAAAGAAAATCGGATCTCAATTTTCTAGCGTGAAATATCGATTCGGTGCTGGATCGATTTAAAACTGATATGTAAGGTAGTCGATTAATCGATTTCAGATCGACATAAATACCCTAAATTACCTTACTATGATTACTTTTGTTTTCTTTGTTTTGAGCAGCATTGCCAGAATGTAACTTTTGTTACATTTTAAGTTACTATTGTCCTTCCCAGGTAACCTCCATGTAACACGACTCAAAATGTAACCATAACGTTACTTTTAGGATCTAATAAAAAATGAGTCTGTTAGTTACAAAACCCGCAATGTCCGTTGTAATGAATCACGAGTAATGTATTATTTTCGTAGTACGCATTATTGGCCCTGTGGGTTATATTGGAACTATGGTAATTTGATTTAAAATGATGTAGTTAATCAAATACTAAACTTAATCATAATTAATCTTTACGAACTAGAACAATAACCAGAAAAACATTATGGACATTGCTGACTTTGTAACACTCGGCTGGACTTTGCGGATTTTGTTGCAAAAACAGCATGGACTTTGTTGGCTTTGAAACATATCTGTCCTGGCCTAGAGTGATTAAACGAGATTGATACTTTTTCTTGAAATACCATTAGAGTCCGTGCCAGGTAAGATAGTCCGTCTATTCCACTAATATTATAGTAAAGGTTTATATGTTTGGAAATTTCATTGAAATTCGTTCAGCTGCACGAATTTTATTGAAATTTCACACACTGATAGATTATAGTCTGGATGTTTACATTATGTTTTTTATTTTTATTCTGGATTTTTCGAACATCCACGCGGATGTTTATAATTTCAAATAAAACTATGCTTGTTTTATAAGAACTTTATTAGCTATACAAAACCGATACTAAATTATAAGTAATGGTGATTCTTCTTGTTCTTCACATACCGACTCTTCAAGGGAATCGATATCGTCAACCATATTTTCGTCCGGTATGTCCTGTGATGTTGGCACTACTCTTTTATAGTACTCCAGTCATATATTTAAAGCATATATTTCAGCTGCAAGCCTCTAGGTTTCTGATTTCTAGATTCAGATCTTGGACGGCGACGTTGTGTTTTTATACCTTTCACATGTTTCAATATAAATGAGTCTTGTTTTAATTTATTTTCAGTCGATAAAAAGACTCATAGAATTTGCGTACATCCTGCAGTGGAATTTAAGAGCATTGTAACTTTTTGCATGTATGTTCACATGTCGGCTAAAGGTCTATCCACACATATCAGGGCCGTGCCCGGGACGTGCACGGGACGTGGACAGACCGTGCACGGACGTGTGTGAACGAGGTTATATAAAATGTTCCCACCGATATTTTTTTCAGCCCCTGACGGGACCCGGCCCTGTCACGTCCCGGGCACACCCCTGATGACTATGTGTGGATAGACCTTTATCAGGCAAATGCTTTAGCTGCGTACCTGAAAAAAAATCCTTGTCATTCGTGTTTGTAGTTATTAATAGTGATCATAAAATGCAATATAAATCGTCATAGCCGATGCCGAAACACCCGAAATAAATAAATATACAAGAATTGCTCGTTTAAAATAATAAAATTACCTAAATAATTTTTCCCAAAAATGTGAACAGGTATAAAGTATCAAGACATAATCATCATAGTATACTCACGATTGTTCTTTAGCACGATTCTTTTTCCAGCTTGCAGCGTTTACTCGTCGTTTTCGTGCCTGTTTATTGTCAACAACTTCAGGGTAACACTCCATGTCACATATTTTTTATAAAAATATGCCCAAATAATAACTTTCAACATGAGAAAACTAAAATAAACCGAGAGCAAACTTACGACTGCAACAATAATCCGCCATATTGAAAGACGTGTCGTGATTGGTCGCGATGGACTATGCGTAATTTGATACAAACAGGAACGGACAATGCTGTTTTTGTAGCAAACTAAAAAGTTTCACAGCCATTTTCTATTGGACTAAGCGGACTTAGGTTTATTTGACTAATATAAAAATGATCTATTTTGTTTGTGGATTTTTGTACAATAGCTAAGTCATTTTTACTTTTTTGTGGACTTTGCGGTTTTTGTAACTAATGGACTCAAATATTGAAATAGTTTTCCAGCAGCAAACTAAAAAAAAGATTAGACGGAACGCATCCAAGAAAATTTTAATTCGTCGTGTTGTCGCAATCACAACTGATTTTGTGACACACAAATTAACGTATTGTATATTCACTCACTCACGTGTATTTCTAAATCTTCCATTACGCTTACTCCAGCGAGCGAGGCCGTCGTTTTCCACATAAAATAAGGAAATGTAACTTTTCTCTCGAAAATGTAACTTTTTGAGATGTCTCATGTGATATTTGACTATCTGCCACCAAAGAGTATGTAACACTACTTTTTCTGCCACTGGCCACACTAGTTTTGAGCTGTCACTGTCAAATGTATGTAAACTAGAGGGACAATTCTCTTTGTGAATGCGGTATAGACGAAGGCACTACTGACCACTTGTTTTTTGACTGTCCAAATTTACAATCTCCACTTTACAACATCCTACCACCCAATATTCCTCGTCCTATTAATATGAAATGTTTATTATCAATTGTAAATTCTCCCTTTGTATACTTTTTGTCCAGATTTATTATCATTAACAAAATTAAACTGTGATATTATTTTTGTGTTGTCCATATATTATATTTTAACATATATTAGGGACAATTCTCTTTGTGAATGCGGTATAGACGAAGGCACTACTGACCACTTGTTTTTTGACTGTCCAAATTTACAATCTCCACTTTACAACATCCTACCACCCAATATTCCTCGTCCTATTAATATGAAATGTTTATTATCAATTGTAAATTCTCCCTTTGTATACTTTTTGTCCAGATTTATTATCATTAACAAAATTAAACTGTGATATTATTTTTGTGTTGTCCATATATTATATTTTAACATATATTACTAACGGTGTGGTATAATAGTGTTGTCTCTGCTTTGTTTTAGGTAAATTCACCACCGGCCATCAGCGTCATAATTTGGCAATTATAAAACTTTTTTTCTTCTTACCTACCGATCAATCTCCTTCGTTTATCCTCTGTAACCCTGACATTGGCGGAATTGTGTAAATTATACACATCTGGTGCCATTCAAACAAGAAAGTGAAGTGAAGTGAAGTGAAAAATAAACAGGCTGGGCGGAGAGTGAATCAATGTGAATAAATAAAACACAGACTACTTAGAGATACAAAAATAAAACGAAGAAAGTAATGGTATTTATTTGAATAATTGCCGAATTTAAAATCAAGCGCACACAGAGCAACAATTGTGGAAAATAACAACATGCAACAGCTATAAATATCCCTAAGAAGGTGTACATTTTCTTTCTTCTAAAAACGTAAGTAACCCTGAAGTAACCTCTATCCCGAAATGCTATGTAGCAGTGGTGACGTGGCGTAGTGAGTTGAAACTGTACTTATGTTTTTTCTCTTTTTATTTTGGTACCTCATTACCATGAAATTCATTTATAGCCAGAGTGCATCTCATAACGCTTTCAATAAGCCCGAAAACTACTTGGATATACTTATAATATATATATTTATAAGTATTTGCTTCTCATAGGCGGTTAGCTATTCGAGATATCTTATGCCCGTGACATACTTATGATAGATGGCGCCCCTTTTCCGGTCTTAGACTCCCATTTGGTCTGTTGTGCGTGCAGGCCTCCTCTCTGTGAGAGAGAATGCGCCGTAACCCACCACGCAAGCCCAGTGCGGGTTGGTGGATGTCACTTGTCTTCGAATTTCTGGTTCTAACACTTGCTGGTTTCCTTATGATGTTTTCCTTTACCGTTTCGAGAACAGTAGTGATGAAATAATTTACACAAAGTAAAGCACCTGCCTGGGTTTGAATCAACAACCTATAACTTGTAAGTTGAGGTGGTTACCACTGGGCCACCACTCTACCATGATATACTAATTATTAAGGAGTTCCCGTGGCCACCTGTGGTCTTCTTCATCAGTTCAATGATACTTCCTTAGTGCTAATGCTTGCCACGTTGATGAAAATACTATCTCTAAATGTATGCCTATAATATTTGAGGAGTTCCCTGGAGAGAGTATAACCACAATTGACGGAGAAGTTGATCAAGATACATAAATAAACATACATTCAAACATAAAACCTTCTTTTCTAAAAAGTGGAAGTTGGTTATCCGATAGTTTTATTTTTGTGGCGTTTTGTAGAAATTTTGTTTTTGTTTTAATTTTGGAGATTTTTAAAACTGCAGTAATTTATATGTAAACTTTTTAGATAATGGTTTTAAAAAGCCAACAAAAAACAACTAATCAATGTATTATAACTGGGAACATCTTTAATTTTTCATTTATAATGAACCTAACTATATATTGGCTCAACTGTGATAACGGAATGAGGAAAACGCTGAACACTGAATATTATAATGAATGGTATTCCATTTATGTAATGTAATATTATGGTTGTAACGTTACAGTGGCAAGGCGAAGCTCTAGCTGAGCGGAACCTCTTCACAACCAGTTGTTATACGAGATCACAGAAAGCTAGAAATCATCAAGTAAGTGTA
Source organism: Anorthoa munda (assembly GCA_945859665.1). Classification (NCBI taxonomy): domain Eukaryota; kingdom Metazoa; phylum Arthropoda; class Insecta; order Lepidoptera; family Noctuidae; genus Anorthoa; species Anorthoa munda. The sequence goes on along the minus strand of OX243919.1, from coordinate 1,586,644 downwards.
GAAGCTACTCCTTTGTTTAAATAATTATTTGTTTCTTTTGACTGCCTCGTAGGCCTAGTGATCACAAGCTCTACTGCTGAGCATGATAGGTTCGATTCCCGGTACAGGCAGAGTTAGCACAGTTAGCACAACAGCACTATAAATTGTATTATCAAACAGTTTTGTAGTGATGTTTTTGATTCTGAAATTAATTCCCGGCATACATAATGGTTTCCCTTGTGACTTGGCCTTGTTACTCAAATCAGAACAAATAACTCTGACCTGTTGAGCTATTTATGTACCAATCCCTATTTACCCGACTGCCGAAGGAGGGTAATGTGTTTATCAGTCTATGTATGTATGTATGTATGTATGTATGTAAGTATGTATGTATGTATGTATGTATGTATGTATGTATGTATGTATGTTTGTTCCTATATGGCGTTCCAGAGACCTAACGCGTTGGCCGATTTTAATGATTCATACGTCAATCGATTCGTCTTAACCTTGCGAGTGTCATAGGCTACATTAAAATTGGAAAATAGGAAAATGACGGCTTTTGGGCGCCATATTGTGGGGGGCCAATTTTATTTTTTCTTCCAAACCCATCGTGTGGGGTATCAAAATAAAGGGTTTCAAGAGGTGATTTCAAAAATATATAACACTTATATGTTTAAATGTACCTAATTCGAAAAAAATGTTAACTAAAAAGTTATAAATAAAAAAGTTAATTAAAAAATTCAAAATACCCGACTGCTTAAAAAGCGAACTAAAAAGACGTAAACAAGAAGAAAATCATGCTGTGCAGTCGGAGGATACATCTGGTTTTGGTCAGCCAGCTCGCGAATATGTATCCTCCGACTGCACAGCATGATTTTCTTCTTGTTTACGTCTTTTTAGTTCGCTTTTTAAGCAGTCGGGTATTTTGAATTTTTTAATTAACTTTTTTATTATAATAGTATATTGTGTATGGCGTGAAACACACCAACCTTCACCGTTAATTCTCCACTACCCTTGGATGATGGGTAGAGAATGCCTCAGGAATGAAGCCGCCTATGTGCCTGTATGTTGCATGGAGTTTTAATAAATAAATAGGTAAACCATCAGCAAGAAAAATCCTTTAAGTTTTTGGCAATGGTTTCTTTAGTTATAAAAAATAAATATGTAGTATCTTTTTCGATGTTTACAGATGTCTTGCACGGTTTGCGACCTATGACGCATACGTTTAATTATAATGTATCAAGTTAATATTGTTGTCTTTAGGCCAGCGCATTGTGGTCCCTGATACATGTCAGGACGTATTATTCTGTTGCAATATTACGCCATCCAAGTTTATGTGATCAAATAAGTGAGTACGCGTACCGATAGCGCACACATTTAGGTGCATGTGTACTTTGCATTATACATACGGATTACGGCCTTCGCAGACGAAGATTCTGCCGACACTATCGGTAGCCATGCAGCTCCAGATCATAATGCTACCTGCCTATGTATCAGTGGGCACCACACAATCTGGATATTATTCCTCACCTACGCACCGCTGCATGAAAGTCATTGAGCAGTTCCGAATATCTTTGAATGAAAACAGAAAAAAACACGTTTCAGTACGAGGACAACGCTCAGTAGCGGCCCTAGGGCGGTGCCTCGTTGGTCTGGTGCTCGCAAGCGCTACTGCTGGTCTTGGGTTCGTTTTCCTATCTGGAATTTTTCAGTAGCAGCTCGGAGTAAGGTCTTGTGGCTGGTTGATGGCAACTGGCTCGGCTCCTGTTGCGACTTAAACGTAACTGGTGAAATGTGGTACTATATGTACTTGTCCGGTTATCGAGTGGTGGATTAGCGAGAGAGATGTAGACTGTATTGCAGGAAATGAATGGTCAAGCAATGCTTAAACTACAATTTAATGTTAGAAGTCTCTATTTTCTCTTCCTATTCGTTGTTTTTATTGACAGAGTCACTGACGAGCTGCTTCCAGGCCACTCTATCTTCGGCTCTTCTCAGGACAGTAGTCACCGTGAGTCCTGTAATCGCCTTGATCAGATCTGACCATTTTCCCGCTACAACCAGTTTTATCAGCTTGTCTGGTTGTCTCCGGGCGATATGAACAAAGTAACATAGGACTCTTTAGTAGCAGATCGACGAGAATTTGGTTGCTAGTCACATAGTAATATGAAGATGTCTGATTGTTTGCAGGTTCAGGTCGTCAGTCAGACATTTAGAAGTTTGAAGCTGCCGAGTGCTCACGTATCTGCGAGTGCCGCCTGCCTCCGTGTTGATATCCAACCTTGAAGACATTGTTAAGTAAAGTAGTTTATAGTCAATATGAGTGCTGCAACGTACAAAAAAAGTGAAGGAACGTCGGGGATTCGCGGGCAGCTGTACGAGACCAAGCTGCTCAGCTTGATATTCTACAGAGCGAAGCATGACGACAGTATCGAAGAGTTTCAGCTAGCTTCCAATATCGCTGAGATAGGGGCTTTCGATGATATTTGCTTCAAGGTCAAAGTGAAGGGATTTTCGAAACCTCTGATTGTGTTTATACAGGCCAAACATAAAGACGACAGCGAACAGACTCTCGATATCAATATGATGAAGTATTTTTGCAGTTATTTGAAAATTAGAGAGAGATTTGAATCGGATTATAAAGACGACCTGTTTCAAGGTAAATTTCAAGAAACAGAAAGTTTCTTCGTTATATACACGTCCGGAAAAGATACATTTGACGATGACCCGGTTGAAATTGATTTTGCCTCAAAACTGAACGATCTTATTGGTACCGAGGGCACAGCCAAGCAACCTTATAAACGTAATACGGATATAAAGTTCTTGTGCGAAATATTTATGGAAGACCAAATTATCTCACTAGCCAAACAGTTAGCCGCTTTTATAAGTGGTGAAAGAAATTTTCAAATGATGCTATCTGATGAGCTGATACTAACCTATCATGTCGTTCTGGCGCTAAAAGTTGTCGACATTTCAGCAATTGAACTAGATGGACACCGAATCGCTACCTTTTGACAAGACTTCTTCGATACCAAAGATCGATATCTCAAACTATTCAAAGATACACTTTACAAAGAGGTTCTTGAAAGACGAAAGATAGGAACCTCTGCTGTAAAGGATCTACTGTCTGAATTCTTAGCCGAGCCGACTGACATTACAAAATTAAGCAAACTGATAGGGACCGTTCTTACATTTAACAATGGCCAGCTAGAAATTGTAAAAACATATACTAAAGACTTCTATTCACAATTACATCAAGTGGACGTTTCTCGATCGACTGTCAATGAAGCTTTTGATCTGGCAGCAAGAGAAATATTATCAAAGGGTCTGAAAGTCCCGGCTGCGTTTGGTAACAAAGACCTGACGTTAAGTGGCAGTGATACAAAGAAAGCGCGAAGAATAAAATATTTAACTTCAAAAGTAAAAGACTTGTTGTCCATATCTAAGGCAAGTAACATAGTCACTTTAGATAACTCTGTAGACAATGGATTCTTGCAGCTTAATGGAGGTATAGCTGGAGCCATCGGAAATTTATTTGTGCTTGACGATAACACCAAACTGATGAAGATTACAGATAACTGGGCAATTGATCTGTATGTACATTGTTAGTGAGGGTACGAGCAGTAATAAACTAGCCTTGGAGCAAAGCGGTTGTGTTTCATTACTACCAACATATCATTTGGCGACGAGTTTTTTTTATGTACCCACGTAAGCGTTATAAATGGCGAATTTCATAGGAAATTTAAGTATTTTTGACCATAAACTCCACGAATGGGAAGTTTTTCATGGCAGACTGACGCAGTTTAATAAGTTGAACAATATTTCAGACGTCAACAAAAGTGCAGTGTTATTAACGCATTTGTCGGATGAATCCTACCGTTTGGTTCGGAATTTAGTGCATCCGAATAAGCTCGAGGAAATCTCTTATAATGAGCTAGTGAAAGAGCTCAATAATCATTTCACGCCGAAGAGGTCGACTTTCGCCGATAGGGCGAAGTTCTACGAAGCGACGAAATCCGACGGTGAGAGCATCGTGGAGTGGGCTGCGCGGCTGCGAGGGTTAGCCGTGTACTGCGATTTTGGATCGGAGCTGGACACGCTTCTGCGTGACCGTTTCGTTCTAGGCTTCAGAACAGGACCAGAGCGTGATCGGTTATTCGAGAGTGACTCAAAGACCCTGACTTTTGGGCAGGCCCTAGAAGTCGCTCAGAAGGCTGCTTGTGCACGGCAGGCACGCGCCGACGTCGTGGTTAAGGAGGAGCAGGTGTTTTATGTGCATGCAGGTGCGAGCCGCGACGCGCGCAGTGCCGGTGCTGGCTCGGGCAGAAGCCGCGCGGCTGGCACCGCCGGTGCTGCAGTTAGCCGTACATCTGATGACGGCGAGCAATCACGTTGTGCAGTGTGTGGTTTAAAAAATCATAATGCGTCTCAGTGTAGATATAAGAACTATAAGTGTCTTATTTGTGGCCAAAAAGGTCATTTAAAAAAGTTATGTGCGGGTAAGAAGGTAAAATTGTACAAAATCGGCACGGAGGAAGCGGAGACGTCTCAAGAAAACGTTTGCAAAGAGTGTGATCTTTATAACTTGAGGTATGTTGACTATAATCCGATTAAAGTTACTGTTAGTGTGGACAATGTAGATATGTGCATGGAGTTAGATACTGGGTCAGGAACTACGGTTATTTCCGAAACGTTGTATTTACTTCATTTTTCTCATTTTATTTTACATAAAAGTGAACTTAAGATGTGTTTGTACAATGGTCATAAAATCACGCCCCTAGGATATTTTATAGCTAAAATATCATATTCAGGTGTATGTGAGGAGATTAAAATGTATGTTATAGAAAACGGTGGACCACCACTGTTGGGCCGTGATTTCATGACAAAATTCCGAATTTATTTTGCTACAGCAAATAACAGCATAGTATGTACTATGAATGAAAGCGTTGATGAAGTGCAGCGATTGTTGGAACAATACCCAGACATTTGGAAAGACGAATTAGGATGTTTTAATAAGTTTAAGGTCGTCTTGCAGTTGAAAGACAATGCCTCACCCAAATTTTTTAAGCCACGACCCGTGCCATTTGCTCTGAAGGACAAAGTCAGTGCAGAAATAGATAGATTAGTTGGTTTAGGGGTTCTCGTGCCGGTTAATTATTCAGAATACGCTACACCAATAGTACCGGTTTTAAAACAAGACGGGAAATTAAAAATTGCTGGTGATTTTTCATGTACACTGAATAAAGACTTAAAAGTGGACAAGTATCCTTTACCACGAATAGAGGAAGTGTTTTCTAAGTTAGGTGGGGGGGAAGCTTACAGCAAAATTGATTTGAGCAACGCATATAACCAATTTAGCCTATCGGAGCAATCCCAAAAGTTGACAACCATTAATACACATAAGGGTCTGTTTGCTTACACTCGTCTAGTCTATGGTTTGGCCAATGCTCCAGCTTTATTCCAAAGAACAATGGAAACATTGCTATCTGGTATAGAGGGAGTAAGTATTTGGCTAGATGACATCTGTATCACGGGCAAAACAAAAGAAATTCATTTGTCTAGATTGCGAGAGGTATTATCAAGAATACACGATGCAGGATTGCGTCTACAAAAAAACAAATGTGTGTTTTTTAAAAGTAGTGTGACTTATTTAGGTTACGTTATCGATAAGAATGGGTTGAGAACGTGTCCGACTAAAGTCGAGGCAATTCTAGATGCGCCTGCGCCTACCAACGTATTAGGAGTGAAACGATTTCTAGGCGTAGTGAATTATTACAGGAATTTTATTCCGAGCGCCTCTTCTGTACTGAGTCCGCTGAATGAATTGTTGCGCACGGGCGTAGAATGGCAGTGGGGCGAGCGACAGCAAGTGGCATTCAATAGCGTTAAAAGCGAGCTGGCTAGCGAGCGGGTGCTAGCGCATTTCCAGCCGGAGGCACCGCTGGTATTGACGGTAGACGCAGGGCCGTGCGGGCTCGGTGCCGTGCTCGCGCACCGGGAAGCGGACGGCCGGGAGCGGCCAATCGCGTTCGCTTCACGGTCGCTGACGACGAGTGAAAAGAACTATAGCCAAATTCATAAAGAGGCGACGGCGATCATATTCGGGGTGAAACATTTTCACCAATATCTTTATGGCCGTCAGGAGCCTTTTATTCTGAAGACGGACCATAAGCCCCTGTTATCAATTTTTGGCAAACGAAATCTTATATCTGTCACGGCCGCCCTGCGTCTACAGAGGTATGCAATAATTTTAGGTGCATACAACTATACGGTACAGTACGTAGACGCTAAGAACAATCAAATCGCAGATTATTTTTCTCGATCGCCGTTATCAGTAGCAGTCGGTGATAACGATAAGCAAGAGGACGGGTCCTCTAAGTACTTTCTCTTCTTAGACGCCAGCGTAGAACCGGTTTCGTTCGTTGATATTAGACGAGCTACTGCTGCCGACAATGTATTAAAAACAGTTATAAAATATATGAATAATGGTTGGCCGAGGAAAATACAATGTAAATCAATATCGCCGTACTTTCATTGCAAAACGGATTTACAAGTAATTGATGGTTGTTTATTTCGCGGTCATAGAATAGTAATACCGGCTACATACAAGGAGAAAATGCTGAAAGAATTGCATTCGGCACATTTTGGAGTCGTTAAGACCAAAAGTGCAGCTCGTAGTCGAATGTGGTGGCCGGGGATCGATGCCGATATTGAGCGATGGGTGGGAGCGTGCGCCAGCGTACGCAGTGCGCCGGCGCGCGCGCCGCCCGCGCCCTGGCCGCGCCCCCCGTCCCCCTGGCACCGTATACACATTGACTATATGTCTATAGGGCAGGCAGTGTACCTAATTGTTGTAGATGCGTATTCCAAATGGCTGGAATGCGTTCATATGGATCGTGGCACTTCGACCAACGCTCTTATTCAAAAATTGAAAGACATGTTTTCGAGATTCGGTGTACCAAATGTTATTGTATCAGACAATGATGTAAAGATTAGCTCAGCCGAATTTCATACATTTTGTCGAGTGAACGGAATCGAATATCTAAATTCGCCTATTTATCATCCTGCCAGTAACGGGCAGGCAGAAAATTCCGTTAAAACCTGTAAAAAAATGATAAAATGCATGTTCGCAGAAGACAGATTATGTCTTAAAGATATTCAGGAAAAACTACAGGGAACCCTGTTTGATTATAGGAATACTGCACATTGCGCGACTGGTGTCACGCCAGCTTTTTTAATGTTAGGAAGAAATTTAAGATGTAGGTTGGATTTGATTTTACCAAAAAACAACATTATAAATAAAAACACAGAACAAACAGTAATGAAGTGTAAGAGGTGTTTTCAAGTAGGGGAAACTGTATGGGCGAAATGGTTTATCGCAAGAAAATGTATGTGGAGCATAGGTGTCGTTAAAAAAATTATAGGTAGTAGAATGTATGAGATTTATTTTAATGATTACGGAACCAGCTGTAACAGACACATAGATCAGTTAAGAAAATATACTACTCCGAATAATAGTGATATAACAGTTAATAGTCCGTCGTCAGGGGGAGCGCCTGTTGTCCATAATGTACCAGATTGCAATCCACCGCCAGTGTCGGCGCCGGGATCTCCATCGCTTTCGCCACGACAGTCTCCATCCTCCGAAGCGCTATCTAATGAGCGATCTACCGCGACCTTGCCGTCGCCAGCGTCTCCAGCTCCATCAGCTACCACCATAGAGGAGAGGGAGGCGCAGGTCACGGCTGACCGTGATAATAATACCGTAGCAATAAGCGCTGATAGTATAAGCGAACAGAGGGGTTCGGACGATGGGGATTGGGTGGAGGTTTGCGAAGTGATGGAAGACAGGATCCAATCGGATGAACAGTGTGTCGAGTCAAATGAGGATAATAACTCTAATGTTGTAAACACTGCCCCGGTCGGACGTTCTGAGAGGCTCAGGAAACATGTTTGTTATAAAAAATATTTTAAGTAGGTAGGTTAGTATTATAAGAACATTACGTCATTTTGTATCTTGTAATAAGAATGTTTTATTGTTATTGTTACAGATTTTCAAATTAATGTTGGAGGGAGATGATCTGTATGTACATTGTTAGTGAGGGTACGAGCAGTAATAAACTAGCCTTGGAGCAAAGCGGTTGTGTTTCATTACTACCAACATATCAGCAATACTTGGAGATCATGCTCAAATGCTATATAAAAAATTAACTGACGAAATTGCTAATTTGCATGAAATTCGTTTTAGTTTCAGTGTAAACAAGTTCCCAAAACTTTTTTTAGACTGCAGTAAGTATGAAGAGACTCTAGCGAGAGATTTCTTGAGCAGACTGTTATTCTATAGCAAACAAGCCGATGAGAACTGCGTGGAGGAAATATTGAAAGGTAAAATAGAAGATTACCAGTTTGAGCACCCAAACTACTTCCAAGCTAAAACTGATGCAATGTTTCTTAAATTTCACGATGCAATACAGAAATGGTGGATGCAGCCAGGACGGGCACCGTATCTTACAAAAGACAGCGAAATATTTGAGAATGCAGTAAATGATATTATAGAAAACCCATTGTTAAACTCAATAAACATAATATGTATGAGCAAAATAAAACATTTGATTGATTACACATTTGTTGAAGACGTTGTGAGTTCCTGGAACTTGCAGGATCACTCGAGTACTGTCATCATTACTGAGAGCAGCGTACTCACTGTTGTTAAACTACTCCAGTATTTCAAGAATACGAATAAGAACCACTTTGTGTTTGATCTAGAATATATTATAAATCTACCAACGAAAGATCGTAACGTATTAGGCACAGAGTTGAAGAATACAATTGGAGAAAAAATTATTGTTTTTGTATGCGATAAAATACAAAATTCCAGAAACAAAATCAAAACATTTGAAAACATTGCGAATATTATTCTAACCAAAAAAACAATTATGATTACCAGTTCCGTGTCAGTTGAAACATTACAGAATTATTTCCCAAGAGCAGATAGTCCTGTACATGATGAAAATAGTCTGATTGACATGAGTGAAGAGTCACAGAAGAGCATCTTGGAGACTACTAGAGTGATGTTTCAAGGCGTAGAAGTAAGATTAGATTTGATAGTCAATGATAAATCAACAGCATTTGTGAAAGGAGACATTCTAAACAAAGTAATCAGTAAGGACACAATTCAACTCGGTAAACTGATTATTTCAAGAGATTATGATGAAAAAAAGCACTTCTATGTTGACAGAAATATTCATAAAACCAACGGACCTATTCTCTCACCAAAAACTCTTTACGATATAGAAGATGATGTTGTACTTGTAACAGCAGAGCCCGGGATGGGCAAGTCAACGCTACTTACTCACTTATCGCTTCAAACCAAAAAAGACCGCCCAGAAGTATGGATTGTAAGGATCAACTTATTAGAATACTCGAGAGAACTTAGCAAGTGGAAGGAAGATAAAACAACCATCGACTTAGTAGAGACTTTAAAGTTTATGTGTCAAGTTATACTCCGCATGAAACTTGGCAAAGAAAATGATGTGGCAATTTCGTTGGAGGAACAAAATAGTTTAGTGTATCTCAACGATTGTACAGGCGATCAGTCGAGTGAGTTCGAATTAAAGTTGTTTCTAAATTTTTTTAATGATGGCAAGATGATATTCCTTATTGATGGTATCGACGAAATCAGTCCGTATTATTTAAATGAGGCTATAAAATGTATAGAAGTTATCAATAAACATCCTAAAAAGCATAAAATATGGGTCACAAGCAGGCCGTATACTGAAATTGAAACTATTTTACAACAAGCTTTCGGTGTTCCTTATAAAATAGATTTTTTTTCTCGTAACACAAAGAAAGAATATTTGCATAAACTTTGCGAGTCCAATTTAAATCTGAAGAAACTTGAAAGAGCGCAACTGGAAAATGTACGTGGCTTTTTGGAGTTTATGTCTACATCATACAGAAAACTACGAGACAGAGTCTTTCTAGAATTTGATTTGCATTTATTTGAAATTTACGTCAACGCATGCTACTATTTGCTAGAAAAGTTGAAATGCTCATGGACAGATACTTTTTGGCAATTCAATGTTAGCTACGACGACTTTCTTATGATAATAGAGTTGATTCATTTTCCTTTTTATTATAATAATACTTATAGCAATCCTTTACATTTATATTTGATCGCACATTTTTTCATAACCCGTATAAAAGACGTTAGAAAATATACGAATTACAATTGGGATCAAGACGTTTTACTTTTTACTTTTTACGAAGAATACATAGAAGCGAAATTAAAAAAGATACGGTTTGAAGATAAAAACAAAATGGACATTTATAATCCTGATATTATGATTGCTTACGACAAAGAACTTGCAGATTGTAAAGCAAAACATAAAAAATTGGCCGCTTATGCTATTTTCAATCAACACATTGACAAATTGTTTATTGAGAAAGACTTGCTAGATATCAAGGAGACGATAAAATGTATAGAAAAGGGAGGAGAGAAAACTGGTCTGATACGTAGTGTAGCAAACGAAATCCCAATTTTTATACACATGACATTCGCTGAATATTTTGCAGCGGAATATGTTTGTGATTTATTAAAAAATGCAAATAGAAGCGAAAATCAAATTCTCGGTATTAAATTCATAACTAAAGTGATATTTGTTCAATATAACTTATTACATGTACGACGTATTTTTTAATATAAAATGAATATTGACGATACGCTGATGAGTGTAATGGAAAATAATAAAGAAATAATATGTAGTTTGTTAATAGAGCAGGGCAAAGTAACTTCATCGCAAAACAAATATATTTGGGCGCCAGTCGTAGCTATACATGAAAAGCTTCGAAACTTCCTGTTTTTCTTTGAGTCGATTTTTCAGGAATGTATTAACGGCAGCAATCTTGAACAATTTCTAGAAACCGTTATTAAATTTGAGCTGTGTACCTATGCCTTTTATAGGTCTGATGCTATTTTTATACGTACATGTGTCACCAATATAGTCAGGAAACTCGATAGTCCTAGATTTATTTCTTTTCTGAAGGAATCACACCTCTGTAGGATGTATATAGACGTAGACGAAGCGGAAAATTGTTGTAGGTTTTGTAAATATATATCTAGAATCCCTGACTGGCGTAACAGCGGGCCTGACGTGTTAGACGAGGTTTATAGAATTTATTCATTAAATTAAAGTATGAAATTGCCGTTTTATTGTAATAGGTACATCGAATTGACATAGAGCATCGGAACTCGTATTCAAAAAACACTCGAATTTTCTAAGTATCCAACTTTCTTGTCTAAGCTGAATAAAAAAAACAACTGAAGGTCGATAATCGAATGTTGCACATTTTTTAAAGAAGATCTTCATGGGTACCATGTTAAAAAAGTTTCACTCAAAAATCTCAAACCATGAAGGCATGGTTTGAGATTTTTGAGTGATTCGATTAAAAACACTAACATGAATTGTAATAATCGTCTCGATAAAAAAAATTTCAAGGTATTGCAAACAATCCTTGCTAAGTAATTCCATCATAAAAACATATAAAAGTTATATCAAATACATCATCTGTGAAAATTTCAACTGTCTAGCTATCACGGTTCATGAGATACAGTCTGGTGACAGACAGACAGACAGACAGACGGATCGCGCAGTCTTAGTAGTCGGGTCCCGTTTTTACCTTTGGGTATAATATAATACACGCGAATGCTAAAATAATAGTGATGACCACGCTGGCCCTTACACCTGGAACCGTCTCTGCATTGTCAGCGTTTACGACACATCGCTATTTTTCTAGAGCCGGATAGGCTGTGTGGATTTGAACGTCGTCACGGATACTTACTTTTATTGTATTTATTGAAAATTAATTATAATTCTATTCCAGTGTTTTTTTTTTAATCATTTTAAGAACCACCCCGTAACAGTGGTGTCAGAAGTGGGAAACTCAGAAATCGTTGGCTGGTATCCATTATACGATCCACGGAGTGCGTCTTGACAAACACTTTCAAACTTTTACTAACTCTTACAAACTCTATTTGGTGTGCAAATTACATACTTTGCGAATTCCGAGGAACTGTGACTGTAAGTCTTACCACGTAAGCCTGCCACCCTCTGGCCTATCGCCACCACGTTGTGCTACGTGTTCGCGTCGCATGACTTCACAACGTGATCAAGCCTGTTCGTGCTTCTTGCCTGACGGTGGTGTCAGGTCCCGCTGCCACCATCCTGCACAACTAGGCACTTACCTGGTCTACATGGTGCCGCTGCCGTCGCCGTCGGCTACGCTGCTATAAACATTGTCATAACGACACGTGTCCTCTGTTGCTTACTTTGCTGCTGCCGACGAAGTTCTGCTGCCCTGATTCCTGTTGAGCTGCGAGTGCAACATACCTGCTCTACTCAAAATCTGCGATGACCACACTTCTTCTCGCGGTGCTACTGTGAGTCGAACATTAGATAATTTATTATTGCTAAACCTTGTCCCAAATAATATCTATATTATTCGTTTTCTTTAAAAATCCTTATTTTATCGAATATATTTACTTTCTTTTGATCGTTTGTCAACTTATGACCAAAATGACTAAAAGAAAAATCTTGCTAAGGGAACAATATCCTATTAAAATTCTTTGCGATTTTATTGAGACATACAATGGAGATCGTAAGACCTTGTCCGCATTTATAACTAATTGCCAAAATTCACTAAACCTAGCGTTCGAGAGTCAGAACAAATTGCTCTTAAAATATATCTTAACCAAATTGCGAGGCAAAGAACAAAAATTTTCTCTAAAAATCTCCCCGAAAATCGCTAAAACTTGTAAGTTTTCTAATAAACCTGGTCACTTAGAAAACGATTGCCTGAAGAAAAACCGCATTTCGGTCACAACCTCCAACTTTGTCTAACTCTAACTCTCGATATCAACAAAATTCTCAGCCGAGTCAATCAACAGACGTAGTCTGTAGATATTGCAAGAAACCGGGCCACGATATATCTTAATGCTATAGGCGCAAATACAACAATTCTGGGAAGAATAACCCTTCGATTCAACATAATGTCACGGCTTTACCCAATCATGTGGAATCGCAGGCAGAAACCGAAGAATGTGCTGACGATTTAAACTGTCGGGTGTCGTTAGCGTGCTGCACTGCGCCCGGCCGTATTCAAGGCACAACAAAATCTCGCATTACAAACCCACAAAGTCATTTAAATCATAATCAATCTAAATCTTTTAAATCAATTGTGACCAATCGACCGGGTAACCAGCCCCAAACTGAAAGTCAACATCTAACTCATCCGGCTAATCGACAGGGTACCCAGTCCCAAACCGAAAGCCACTCAAAATCTCGTGTTGCTATGCGACAGTGTAACCAGTCCCAAACAGAAGACCAATCAAAAGTAGGGTAGGTAGTGTAGATGAATGCCCGCTGTACCGTTTGCACCATTGACCTGCACCATCAATGGTGCAGAAGAGACTAATTAGTTTCGTTTGCACCATTAATATTAATACAACTACTTCACCATGCTTTTGCCGTATGCACCTTTGACCTGCACCGTCAATGGTGCAGAAGAGACTAAATTAGTTACCTAGACTAAGTTAGAGTACCGACCCCTGAGGGACCCCGGCATTAATACCCAGTTGGTCAGACGAGCGACCATCAATAATCACCCGAATGGACCGGTCCCTCAGGAAGTCTGCAATCCAATCGCACATACCACTGGGCAGACCGAATGAAGGAAGCTTACCAATAAGGCTTTCATGCCAGACCCTATCAAAAGCCTTCAAGATGTCGAGTGAGACGGCAAGCGCTTCCCCGTGCTTCTCGATGGCCTCACTCCAGATGTGAATGGCATACGCTAGAAGATCCCCAGTTGACCGATTTTGGCGCAGCCATATTGGCGGTCACGGAGGATGTCGTTAGCTTCTAGGTATGCCAGGAGCTTGGAGTTGAGCACTCGTTCCATACTCTTGCAGAGGATGGACGTTATTGATATGGGTCTGTAGTTGGCCGGGTCAGCCCGACTGCCCTTCTTGGGCACCGGCTGAAAGATAGCTTGCTTCCAAGCATTCGGCACTTTTCCCGTCTCATACGAAAGGCGAAACAGGCGTGTCTGGATCGGAGACAGTTCAGGCGCACAGGTTCTGAGTACAATTGCCGGAATCCTATTGGGGCCACTAGCTTTGTTCACGTCAAGGTTGCGCAGCACCCTACGAACATCCTTTTGGTGGATGCGAATGTCCGACATACTCGTCTTGCATTCATCAAGAGAAGGAGGGGGAGGCGCGTCACCAGAATCCAGACGTGAAGATTCCGCAAAAAGAGAGGCAAATAAGTTTGCTTTCTCCTCAGCGGAGTGGGCCAGTGACCCGTCGGGTTTCAGCAGTGGTGGAAGTGAGGGACGGCAGTAGTTTGGTTCCACCGACTTAGCATGGGACCAAAACGCTTTACTACCCGCTGGGTAAGTAGCAAGTTTGGTCCCAATACGGCTTATGTGGTCAAACCGAGATCTTCGAATCACCTTTCTGCAGGAGTTGACAGTCCTATTGTAGGCTCTCTTCCGCTGACCCACGTCGCTTGCTTTGCGCGTCCGAGCGTCGACCCATGCCAGGTAGGGCTCATGTTTAAGCGTGTTGGCGCGCTTGCACTCGGCGCCAAACCAAGGCCGGTCAACGCTAAACATTGCTACGTCAGAGAACGGAATGTAGTACTCCATTCCCCGACGCAACACATCCGACACGGCGTCTGCGCATGAAGAAGAATCAGCCGAAGAGAAGCAAGTAGCCTGCCAAGGATAAGATGCGAAAAAAGAACGCATCCCATCCCAATCCACTGACTTGTACCGCCAAACCCTCCGAGCGCCTCTTGCGCTGGGATCGGGTGGGGAGTGGATGGATACAGACTTTACCACACAATGGTCGGAACTACCCAAAGGTGAAGATACCGAAACCGAGTAGCGGTCTGGATCTGTTGTCAGCAGAAGGTCCAAGCAATTGGCTGTGTGCGAATCAAGATCCGGCAACCTCGTTGCCCCCTGGACCAGCTAGGCGAGGTTTAACGCAAGCGCAAGCTTTCTCGTCTCGTCGCCCAGCATGATCAGTGTTCTGGTACGGGAAAAGCCAATCCTGGTGGTGGTGGGCATTGAAGTCCCCCAGTAACACTAATTGGGCGGAAGGGTACCGCTGCTGTGCTGTATCAGCCGCCTCAATAAGATACTCTGTGAGCCTGGTTGTCTCCTGATCGCCGCTGTGCGAGCGGTAGACACAGGCATAGACAATTTTATCAAGGCCTGTGTCCAGCATAACCCACAGCACAGAGAACCTAGAGTCCTCAAGGTTTCGGAGACGCCGATAGCAAGTGTCATCACGGGCGTACATGCATACACCCGCGCGTTGCTTAAAATTGTGCTCTGGGTATGTTAGGTACGATACGTCTGACGGACATCTGATCTGCGTCTCCGAAAGGAAAAAGAGAGCCGGCTTATTAGTCTCTAGATGATGATGGACTGCTGCAACTCCGAGGTCTGCACTCCAACCTCTTGTTGGAGTGCAGACCTCGGATGTTAGTGAGGTGCACTTTGAGTGGGAGGGGGTGCAGCCGCTGCTCAACTTTGAACTTTTCTCTTTTTCATACTTATGCGAGTGAACTAAGGTGAGGAGAAGGAAGTGAGATGGTTCCACGCTGCTAACCTTCAGACACGCACTGAAGGGACGCCATCATTGGGGACTAGGCTGGAGACTGCGAGGACGCCTGTGCCCCCCCGGGAATATCCATCGGGCCCTTCCTTCTGGTCGCCAACCAGCACGATGGCGCATTTCGGGATTTTTCGTCAGTTGGCGGGGCAGCCTTTCGTGTGGGGCTGGCACACTACTTGGGCCCCCAACTACCTGCGGTCGGCCAGCGGTGCACCGTGCCTTGGATCCCGCTACCCTCCGCGACCAGTCACCCGATACGTCCAAAATAGCGCGCGTCAGGCAGGTCTGCCTGCAATGGAAACGCCATCGCCACCCATCTCCTGAAGTGGCTACACCGAGCATCGCACCGGAACACGGCTGGGCCGCTTGGCGTTACGTCTTTGCCCGGTGGGTGGTCGCAAGCCTTCGGCCGAAGCCTACCACCAGTTATTGCACCACCCAGGGACCACGTATATGGCATCATATATCATACTTTCCTACGGACGTGGATGACTCGGCCCCTAAAAATTAGTTTTGGAAATGGAAATAACATCCATGATGCTTTGATAAAGGAAACTCACTTCTTACGGCTCCGATAAAAGATTGTTCGTAGTGTAATAGTCTAGATATAACCGACTCCGACTTTGTGGAACAAAAGTTAAATTAGTTTCACTCATTGTAATTTAGTCTAAGCTCCAATTTTATAATTATTGATGTAAAATGACAGAAATAAAACAAAATAATTACCTTTTCAAAACTTAAATAATATTAGAACATGCAAAGAGGAAATACTTTGAGAAAATACCTACAACCGCATTGATAGTATAGTGTCATCTCCATGGTGCAGATGAGACCATACTATTAATGCAGTTTCATTTGCACCAATAATGGGGTAAACGAAACTAATTAGTCTCTTCTGCACCATTGATGGTGCAGGTCAATGGTGCAGAAGAGACTAATGAAAAAACAAAAAAACAACGGGGATGAATGTTTAGTGTTTTTATGGCATAACAAAGTTTGCCGGGTCAGCTAGTCCCAAATAAATCTCAACGTATTCCGTCAGGAACCCCTGTCTCGTTGAGTCCTAATGTCCTACAAAATAGAATAGAATAGAATAGAAAGATGTTTATTTCCCTAGTTCATATGTTACATTATGTCCACAGGTCGATGGTGTATTCGGCCTGTGGGTGTGTCAGCTACTTACAGTCTAGCTATGCTTGTCAGAGAGAGATCTATATAAGTGTCGTGTAGTGTGTGCTGTGAGCTTGTCAGTGTGTACGGAATACATTTATGTAAATTTATAATGTTCTTCTATATTGTCCTATTCTATTTACAGCTAATTACAATAAAACATACAATTTATGGGGACGTGGAGCGGTCGTTCGCTTGCTGAGCAGCCGACTCCTGTCTTTTTTGGTACATAGTCGACTTCACCTATTCTAGTATTAGTTAGGAGGGGGTTGTGCTGTCCGTATCCGACGTAGGCGTCACCAGGGGTCTCTAGATCCTCTTGTCCACGGAGGTGCCATGGATCCCTATCGAGCATATCACAGAGTAGTGAGGTTTCTAGGCGTCTTGGGAATTGTCTGCTGGTCATGAGAGCCATTCGATATTGGCGTTCTATTTTTAATAAGTTGTTCTTACTGTAACGTGAGAGTAGTTGTACCACGCCATAATCCAATATAGGAAGTAGGCAGGCCTGTACGACAGCAAATTTCACAGTCATATCCGTCTTGACGTGCCATCCTATGATGGAGGCTAGCGCGCCACGTGTCGACGCGCCTTCTGCACGACGTAATCCGTCTGTTTGCCCATGGTCATGGTCTTGTCTATGTGTACGCCCAGTTATTTTATGTTATATTTTTACCCGACTGAAAGGAAAGGCTTATGTTTTTCGCGCGTATCTTTTATGTTTGTTTGTATGTATGTAATATTCTTTATTACCTCATATCTTTTAAACCGCTAGACAGATTTATATAATTAAGAAATCGTTAGATAAGTCTTGATCGCCCAAGTGTTCTTAGATAGGTAAAGTTACAAAAAAAGTTCATTCAAAAAATCAAAAAACAATATTCGCGAGCTGGCTGACTTACGAGATGTATCCTCCGACTGCACAACATGATTTACTTCTTGTTTACGTCTTTTTAGTTCGCTTTTTAAGCAGGCGGGTTTTTTGATTTTTGAATTAACTTTTTTTATTTATAACTTTTTAGTTAACATATTTTTTCGAATTAGGTACATTTAAACATATAAGTGTTATATATTTTTGAAAACCCTTCATTTTGATAGGGGGACGAGTGGGGACTCGATGGGTTTGAAAGAAAAAAAAAATAGCAACCCCCACAATATAGCGCTCAAAATCCGCCATGTTCCTTTTTTTTTAAAGGCACTTAGCTAAAAACAGTCGGTCAAGACCTATCTAACGATGTCTTAATTATAAAAAACCGCCAATCACTTTGAAAGATATGAGGTAATAAAGAATATTACATACATACAAAGACACAAGATACGCGCGAAAAACATAATCCTTTCCTTGCAGCCGGGTAAAAAAACATACATGGCGTATTTTGGGCGCCATATTGTGCGGGTCCCAATTTTTTCTTCTTCCAAGCCTATCGAGTGGGGTATCAAAATGAAGGGTTTTAAGAGCTGATTACAAAAATATATACCACTTATATGTTTTAAAGTAATACGAAAAAGAAATTATAACTAAAAAGTTGTAACTAAAGAAATTATTTAATAATCAAAAACCCGACTGCTTAAGAAGCGAACTAAAAAGCTGTAAACAAGAGAAAATCATGCTGTGCAGTTGGAGGATCAGGTGGTCAGCCAGTTCGCGAATATGTATCCTCCGACTGCACAGCATGATTTTTTCTTGTTTACATCTTTATAGTTCGCTTCTTAAGCAGTCGGGTTTTTGATTTTTAAATTACTTTATTTTTTATTCGATTAACTCGTCTTTGACGCGATGGTTCTGGTCCTGTGTGCATCACTCCAATTCATGAAATTAAATCTCACAAAATCTCTCTCCCTCAAGTATTTCACAACACTGCTGTTTCAAATAAAACCCTATGCTTTCTTATCGACACTGGCGCTAGTGTTAGTATTGTTAAACTTCAAAATTTTAATTCTACGCCATCCTTATCTAGGAATAAAATCAAACTCAAAGGTCTGAGTGAAGACGACCCCTGCTACTGTGGTGTTCATTCCACATGTCTTAGTTTACTTACGTTTTATAATATATTTTATAAATTTCATCTTTATAACTTTTGAAATTGTATCATCTCATGGTTCCTATTGTTATGTATTCTTTACATTAGTAAACACCTGAAAAGAACTAATTTGTAAAAATCATAGAATATTTTAAACCCTGTCATTTTTATTGACATGACATATGTCTATTTCATTTTCTTAAACCATAGACATAAGGTACCATGGACAATACTTCTTAAGCTCGTTGTACATTATAATTTTCATAATAAGGGCAGCGGCAGACTGCACCTCTGTAAACCGTTTTTATTCGTTCATGATTTCTTCATTGATATTTGAATTTAAAATTTAGAAGACATGTCGGAACGAAGAAAAACGGGCGTCACTTTTTCAGTCTTTAATCTGGACGGAGACTGTAAGTCCGTTTTCTGTTTAAAACTACCAGGTGTACTATTGTATCTAAAAACTCTTGAAAACTATATTATATACAGCCTGTGAATGTAACAAAATCTTAGAAGTGCAATAAATATAATTTATTGAGTGTGAACTTAAATATGTGCATTTTACTGGTTCATAAATTGCCTCGGTCACCGCTTCATAGTATAGGGCTAAATTGATCGGCATAATAAGCCACAACCCGACCTCAACACTCCTATCTGCCAGTGCCAGCCTACTGTACTGCCTAACTGACTGCCTGACTATTGGTTCAGCTGCCTTGGCCATCCATCTGTGTTCCTGCCTATCTGTTCTGCTGCCTACTCTACAGCCTACCTATCCGTTCGCCTGGTTCTCCGTTATGGAGGCTGCTCACCTATCAACCTCGGGCATGCCACGACTTCCTGCCCGATCTACTGCCTGGATAACTACCCACGACGTGAGAAGCCGGACCTTCCTAGTTGCCCACGTCGTGCGAAGCCGGACCTTAATTTGTTATATATATCCTTTTTCTTAGTTTTAAATTATAGTTACCTTTACTTTAATTAACGTGGCTTACGTATAGCTCTTCTGAGCTATACGTAACGCTACACTACGAAACTGATATGTACGGAAGAGGGGTAGCAGAATAATACAACCGGTATGTCACAAGAATGTATATTCGACTGGCGCAGCAGTCATTTGCACAAGTATGTATACCTATGAATATTATGTAGGTACCCACATAACATTCCTCCACCTTTAATCAGAACTACTTCTTATAATCTACAGCAGTTCTGTTTCGTCTCGACCGAGCGTTTGGCTCAGGTTCGATAGAGGGAACTGCCGGAATCACAAGCGCTGATGCCGGCGCTTCAGACTCCAAGGGTGCCTTCTCCACAGATACTTCGGATAGCCGCTGCCCGGAGCTCGTAGAGTGTAAGGGTATCATAAATGCGGGAACGATCTCCTCGCATGGTACATCCTCCCTCCCTCTATATTTCAGCAACTGATTAGTATGCCTCTCGATAGTATCTTCTGATGCACTCAGTTTCACTAGATACACTGCTTTTCCTATTTTCTTATTAATAATACCACGTGACCAATATTATTTTTGCTGGCTATAAAGTTTAACCAAGACTTGGTCACCTACATTAAATAAAAGTTTGCGGGTACCACGGTAATTGTTAATATGCGAACACTGTTTTTCTTTTACCACTGTGTCGAGTGCTGTGTCAGATGGCGATATGGTTTGCGGTGTCAGGAGATCTAGTCTACATCTCAAATTATGACCGAACAATACTTCAGCTGGTGATCTGTTTGTGGTCGTATGTTTTGAATTTCTGTACCTCAGTAGGAATTCTGATAGTTTTATATTTTAATCTCTCAAATTTGTACCTGATAATAAGTATGATTTAATTGCTTATTTTTTTAACGGGCCAGAAATGAGAAAGCAGGATCTTCAGGATAAAACTTTTATCCTCTTCAAATGTACACTGTAGATAAATATCAACCTTACTCGACGAGTCTTTCAAAAAAAATCCCCCTTGGCGCATTGACCGTTATGTCCATGCGCCATCTTTCCCGCCAAAAACTCACATCCGTTAGTGTATTGACCATTTATTCAATACACCATTTTAAATTACCCGAGTGCAGACATTTGGCGGTATATTCATCAAAAATCTAAATAATCCTAATACAGACATCCGTCGGTGTATTGACCATTGAGTCAATACACCATCTATTTATATAAATAATTAATCTAACTAAATAGGTACAAGTAGTACATACATACATAAACTCACGCCTTTTTCCCACGGGTGTAGGCAGAAATTACAGAACGCCACCTGCTACGATCCTTACATACTTCTTTTGCTTTACTCACATTCATACATCTAGTCATAGTACAAGTAGTATTTAATTACAATAAAATGCTAACAATATTAAAAATAATAGAGACAACAAAGATATTGATGCGGCTTCACAAACATTTCTATTTAGTTATAGGAACACAGCACAGAGCACTACAGGAGAAACACCGGCCATGTTGCTACAACGGCGGTCATTGCGAACGTAATTATATCTACCGCGCATTAGAGGACCGTGTTCATGCGGCGCAACAACGGCAGACGGTAAATGCTAGAGGGGTAACTGGAGAACTAGCTCCACAAGATACCGTATGGAATTACGCAAAAGGTGATAAGTGGCTGAAAAGTGTAATAGAGGCTAGGGCAGGCACGCGTGAATACATAGTGGATAACGGTAACGGTCAACTTACAAGAAGGCATGTAGACCACATAAAACACAGATCCCGATCATCAGGCGTTGCTTGTGCTGATAGTACCACTTTTCAAATCCTACACAGACTGGTGGGGATGTCATACCGACTACAGGAAGGGCGATGGATTTTAGTAGTTCACAATCGGAAAAATTAAGGCAAGCTTAAAAAATCAGAACATCCGTCGCCACCACGGGTGGATTGACCCAGACGTAATCATAGACCAGTGGCTATGATTACGTCTGGGTATACTGGCTCCTAGCCTTTGTGTTCTACCACTAGAATGTAGCAGTGCTTAGTAATATGGTACTTATTGTGTATTTAGTATTTACTGGCGTTGTCTTAAAGAAAGCCTTGTGGTGTTATTAATTATTGCAGAGTGGACGTTTTGTCAACTACCCTTAGTTATTTGTCTTATTCTTATATGTATATTTCAAGACGGCTCTCAACAGAGGAGAGACTGCAATATAGTTATAATAATAACTTAATTAACTGTTAATTAAGTGGGGAGGTGTAATTTGTAGTATGGTTGCACCTTAGTAATTATTAACTATAGCTTGTGTAAGATTGTCATCTGTCAGTGTGTCATTCCGAATACAAGTATCAATGGACGACACTCGCATTTTATTTGTCCCATAACCTTGCCAATATCCCTCAACAGGCTGGTATTATTATTATTTACATCACATCATCATTTTATTTTTAACTTCGCCCGCTCCTAAATTAACGGTTTCAGTGGATCACGGGAGCGAAAATTTTAGCTCAATCGGACACTGGGATTTGTGTCAAATTTAACTTGCAAAATTTGATTACAGAACCGGGACAGATAAGAGCCTGTAAAAACTACAGTAAGTACTTTTTTATGGTTCCGTGAACAACAAGGAACCCTAATAGTTCGCCATGTCTATGTGTCTGTCTGTCCGTCCGTCCGCAGTTTAGCTCAAAGATTCTTAGTACTAGAAAGCTCTATGGCATGGATATACTTGTCGGGTTTAGTCAATAGTACGGACGTCAAAACAAATCACAAGCACTTGTTACGTATGCCTAGGAATCCTATCCTATATATCCTATTACCTAGAAGTAACCTATTCACTCTTGACTTTAAGACTCCGAGGTTGTAGCTATCTGGAAACACAGACTCCGGCAGGGAATTCCACTCCTTAGCTGTACGCATAATGAAAGTATTTCCTAAACGTTTAGTGCGTATGGATGGGATGTCCACCATGTACCGATGGCGCATCGCCGTACATCTTTTTCACTCAACGTGCTAAAATAGTTGCCGTTCTAAGGGTGGAGGTGTTACGTATGCATATGAATCTGCTGACATTGCGAATAATATACATACATAGACCTTGTCGACAGGGCAGTTTCCGTGCAGCCAACGCACGTAGCTAGACATTCGCTGACACAGAAACATACGTAGCATCAATATAGGAAGTTACCAACGCTGCAATTACTTCGAAACCGATGCAGCCATGACGTCAAGGAATCGATCGATGCCGAACTAATATTTAAGACCATTTCTTGTAAGAAGAATTCATTCCATATTCCTACATCGAGTAGGATGGATTCTCGTAGGCTAGTTAGTTGTAGTTAGTCTATTTAATTATTGTAACCATTCCATGTCCTAACATCGGCTTGGAATGGACAGTTTTAGGTTATCTAGTTGTAGTTAGTAGTTGTAACCACTCCATGCTCTCACACCGACCTGGAGTGGACATCCGTAGATTAATCAGTTGTAATTAACTTTATTAATTAAAGTTTATAAGTGTCATTTCGGACTTCCCGATGGTTTGCATCTATAGGACACCCTTGCTGTGACATCAAAATTTGAATTCAGTCGTGCTAATGAGATCACATGTAAAAACAATGCATGTAATAATGAATACTTGCAAAAAAAATACGGTGACAGTTAAAATACGATAAGTAGTGCACTTGCTGAGTAGTGCTGTGGAATTCAACCCAGAGTTCGATGGGCGAACGGTGGCACACTACACCGTCGGCGTCGTATGATTTTGGTCACACCAAAACTGAATACATTAGAAGTAAGCTCTTCAGCTTCGCGTCTACATGGCAGTCGATGATAACATAACGGGAGTAATTTATGGAGTCGTCGAGTTTACTGTGACTACTCTCAGAAACTTAAATAATAAAAAACAGCCCGGAGCGGAGCAGCAAGGAAGCTAGCAACAACCAAGGAGCTGGACAGGTCAAGGAGGAGCTTGTGGACGTGTGGAACGATTCATACACACTGATCTTTGTGCAAACCTGGTGAGTCGTTTTCGATTTGTTGTGACTGGTCAAAAGTGTGCAGTATTCAAAATTCTGGATTTGTTTACTGTATGGCCCATGTCAGGTCATAATATCATGTTAGTTGTCGCTGGTCAAGTTTTAATGTTGCTGAAGAGTTAAACTCTACTATCACTGGTAATAGTCCTTAGCTGGCTAATATTGTTCGGACTTTAGAGCGCTGAAGTACCGTAGTTAAGTTACTTTGATCAATATTGAACTTTGACGTCCCATATCTTTTAAATTTGTGAGTGTAAAAAAATACAAAAAATGTCTTACGATCGGTTTTTTTATTACTCTCGATTCCTGTAATAATAAGTAAAAAATGAGGATTGATTTTGAGAAAAAAAATAAAACGTGTCTGATCAAACTTATACGTAGAATGGGGTTATTTTGATACCCCCTATTTTATTACGTAACTACAAAGTAACCCCAATTATAATGCCAATAAAAAAATAAAAATCTGCCAGCGGGAAAATAAATATTGTCATTTTTGTCATAATAATATGAGGTAACTTTGACCTAGTTAAAGTCATCAAATAATGAACATATCTTTATTAAAAATGTTGCAAACAAAGTTTTAGCTTAAAATCAGCCCTTCTTATTTATTTTCATTAAAACTATACGAGAACTTAAACATAATAAATAATCTTCATAAAATCAACAAAATAAATCCTATAAAATAATGAGTCTTCATAAAATCGACAAGATACAACTTATGCAATGGTATAAAAACCATAAGGAAAGTCTTAGAAATTGACAAAAATCAAAGTTTATTTTTATATACTCGCGGCATCTTCCTGAATAAAAAAAAAATTATGTACTTAGCAAAACCTTGTAAAAAAGCATATAAATATAAGGCTATATTCTCTGGGGTTAATTTGATCATTTGATCAATCTCACACCATACACCCTATCAATGACACTCCGCATTAAACAAACTCATGTCATTGCATTAATTTTGAGGTTAGAAAAACAATAATCACTGTATTGGATAATCCATCATAGGCCACATAATAGAATTTCATTGTAACTTCACGTGATGACACGTGAAGTTTTGCAGCACAATTATTTAGCTATAAATAATGAATAACAATATATTTAGCTGTTTTAATTAAAATTTTTGGTGAATTCCCTGCGTGTCCTCAGAAATGGATTTGACAGTTCTTCATTGTTGCTAACCTAGAAAAAAAACTCTCAAATTGCTTTTCATTTTACGCAATTCGTGATTATAAATGTAATAGAAGTTTCGATGAAAGTCATCCCGTGATTCAAAGTAACCCCAGTTTACGGTAGCATTGCCGTACCAAACACGTGATTCTGGAAAAAAAAATAATACTTAATGAAATTATTAGTTTTGAGTTAATAAGAGTTTGATTATGTCATTTCTATGCTTCTTTTTTTCAAGTTGTGGTCAAAATCTTTAGATAGTTCGGGCCTTAGTAGATATGTGGTGTCGTTAATTGTGACTTAAAATGCCACTGACGCTTTGGCATTCATTGTATTCTCTAAAGCCTACCTGAAAACTTGGGACACTGTAATGTGTGTTTCATGATTATTGTATTCTATTCTTTTATTATTTCTATTCTAAATAAAAAAGGAATGATCAAAATCGGTTCAACTAGTAAAAATTTTTGAGTTACCAAATACCAGCTTGATGCACTAAAGTCGATTGAAAAGCGGGCCAAGAGGCTCCTCGGCGATGAGGCACTGGTTAAGTCAAAGCTCCAGAGCCTTGAACATCGTCGCCGAGTTGCCAGCTTGTCGGTTTTTTATCGGTTACATTTCGGGGAGTGTGCGATGGAATTGCATGATCTAATCCCGCCCAGCCCGTTTCATCATCGGACTACCAGACGTGCAGTGATGCGCCATCGGTACATGGTAGATATCCCACCCGTACGCACTAAACGTTTTGAGAATACTTTTATTATGCGTACAGCTAAGGAGTGCAGTTCTCTGCCGGAGTCTGTGTTTCCCGATAGCGACAATCTAGGGGTCGTAAATAGGTTACTTCAAGGCAAGCTTGCTCCACCGTCGACCACATCATCGATTACCATCAGGCGAGATAGTGATCAAGCGCGAGCCTAATAAAATAAAGTAAAAAAAGGAGACAAAAAAAACCGTCGAATTATTATCCTCCACCTTTTTGAAGTCGGTTAAAAACAAAGATTACAATCACCAGAGAATATTGAACTTTGTATCACTGCCAACACTAACGAATTTCAGTCTTGACGTCCTGGAAGACAAATAATTGGTCGTTTTCTTACGATGACTCGAAATTTAGAAGAGCAATAACCATACATTATTCATAGTTATTGTTAGTGTTAAGTGCCACTTCACTCTGCATGTTGCTTTTATTATTATTATTGATAGGCTCGCGCTTGGCCACTATCTCACCTGATGGTAAGCGATGATGTGGTCGACGGTGTAACATTACGTGCCTAGAAGTAATCTATTCACTCTTGACTTAAAGACTCAAGAGTGAATAGATTACTTCTAGGCAAGCGTGTTACACCGTCTATCAGTAACTTGGCCGAATATATTAAACTCAACGTCCCTCTACTTAGCAAAAAATGTTTTGAAGTAATAAAACGAATTCGATATAATATAATGTTGCGTTTGTTGAACATCGATTTAACCGAGTTAGTACAGATGAAAGATAATTTGGGAACATAAAATATCCCAGTTCCTATGAGCTGATACTAGAATTAAGCAAACTTAAAAAATAAAAATCTTTTTTACCTGTCAGCTAATTAAGCTGTCAGGAGCTTTGAATGCTTTGTTAGTAAACATTGTACCTTGATAGTGGCCCGTGTATATTTATTTATATTTTTATGTATGTAGGGGAGACTGTGTAATTGTCAGGAAAAGCCATTTTTTGCATGGGTTCTTTTCGGGCTAGATGTTAAACAAACCAACTCCTTTGCTTTTATGTAGGGTCACAATGTAACTAATCACGTTATGTATTGGCGAAACGACATTCCACCAAGCACGTAGTTTGATCTACACGAACAATCGTATTTCTCCTTAAGTCCAGTATTATCACAAATTAACAACTCAATCCAAAACGCCATGTCCTCTCTCGAGCCACCTCAATCTCCCCTTGTTCGCGCCAAAAACTAGTGCTTGGTGATAACACCAAGCACTAGATTTTGACCACAACCTGAAAAAAGAAGCATAGAAATGACATAATCAAACTCTTATTAACTCAAAACTAATAATTTCAATAAGATTTTTTTTTTCCAGAATCACGTGTTTGGTACGGCAATGCTACCGTAAACTGGGGTTACTTTGAATCACGGGATGACTTTGATCGAAACTTCTATTACATTTATAATCACGAATTGCGTAAAATGAAAAGCAATTTGAGAGTTTTTTTTCTAGGTTAGCAACAATGAAGAACTGTCAAATCCATTTCTGAGGACACGAAGGGAATTCACCAAAAATTTTAATTAAAACAGCTAAATATATTGTTATTCATTATTTATAGCTAAATAATTGTGCTGCAAAACTTCACGTGACTTGACATAAGTCAAGTTGACATCTCTCAGTGTCATTCGAAACCATAGCTCTCTTCAGAACGAAATCTATAAAAGCGCCGATATGTATATTAATACAAAAATGATGTAAAAAATGTTCCATAAAAAGTATTTTAAATTTAGATTTTTCCTTTTAAACTAGAGAAACAGTTGACAAAAGTGAAATTTGTCAACTGTTTTTCACTATGGTTCATGATATCTAGCCAAAGTGGCTCATGATGGCTTGCCACTATGGGCCATAAAAGCTTGCCACAGTGGCCAATGCTGGCAGAAGTGGCTCATGAAAGTTTGCCAAAGTGGTCTTTGATGGCTTGCCAAAGAGGCCCATAATAGCCTGCCATAGTAGCCCAGGATGGCCCCTCACTGTGGCTCATGATGGCGTGCCATTAAGGTTCATGGTGGCTTTGCTTACAGTAGTGCATGATGGCCGTCCATAGTGGCCCATGATGGTTTGCCACTACAGCTAAAGATGGCCTGCTCCTGGTGATGATGGGCTCCAAAAAAATTCTAAGGGTATTGTCAAACTTCATTTGAGGTAGGTACGAATATGTTAGACAGTTTCGCTAATCCATCTCTTTCCGCATTTCAGATGGACAACGTCACGATCCGTGGTCGTCGCGAAACCCTCCACTTCATCCTACATCAGAAGTGGGAGCTTTCCTACAGCTGGCCCGCTTCAAGGGCATAGCGGACCTCGTCAACACAATATACGCGACCAGCGGCGGCACTTACAGTTTTGAGGAAGGCTTTCTTGCCTATTTATTTCTGTTCATGGTTACCTGGCAAGCAGATGTGAACAGGTAAGTCAATATAGGTAACTACACCGATATGATAACCAATCGAAATTGATATCATAAGTAAGATATTTTAATAACAAAACCAATCGTATAGGCTTGCCTGCAAAAAATCGAACATGAAATATTATTGCCAAGCTATCAAGTTTTAGAATTGGAGCTATCCGAGTGCGCATGCTCGTGTACATGTGAGTGACAGAGACAGCATTTGTTTACACTCGACAGTAATTTTGGACTCGAATTTATTCTCTAATTTCGATCACAATTTTTGTATTATGTCATCTATACTAATATTATAAAAAGCAAAGATTTTTTTGTTTGTTTATTTGTACCGAATAGGCTCAGAAACTGCTGGACCGATCTAAAAAATTCTTTCACCAATAGAAAGCTACATTATGCCTATGTGACATAGGCTATTTTTTAATCCCGAAAGCGGGTCCCCAAAAATGGGGTGGTCCACGGGAGCGAAGCCGCGAGGAACAGCTAGTATTATATATACTTACAGCTATGAAATAATCAAATATAAATAATTTAATAGACTAAAAAATAAAATGAATAAAATTCAAAAATATTTGTTTTTTTTTATGCTATATTATAAAATTATATAAAAATCTATATTCTTTATTTAAAATCAATAAAGAATTATTTATTTCTCATTTAAAATTAAATAAATGCCGTAAAGCGGAAAATAATAAGTGTTACTTATAAAATTTTAGTGTAATAAAAAAAAAAAACATCAATATAGAAAAATTCAATAAAAAATCATCGGCAGCAAAATAAGCTTCAGATTCTAATAATTCTTCCTTCATGTCCATTATCAATAATTGCGGCGATGTCATTATTTTTTAAGGGTGTTTGGTCTCCAACAAATCCAATAGGTTTAAAATGATCATCGTCTAAAAGCCAACCACAGGTTTCTGGGCGCAATTTTAAGCAATCTTGATCAGTCGCATGAAGCAACATAGAATTGACATAAATCATTCATAAAATTTTGACATCCCAATGAATATTATTTAGTACGTGTTGTCACTTGTAGGAGCTCGTGGCTAAATAATAACAGCCGCACGGGTCGATCTTCAAGGTTAAGCAACGCTTGACGAGGTCGGTCTGTGGATGGGTGACCATTTCAACATACCGAGTTTCCTCCGTGCCTCGGAAAGCACGTTAAGCCGTTGGTCCCGGCTATCATTTGAAGATCTTTGACAGTCGTTTCGGGTAGTCAGAAACCTGAGATCTGACACCAGTCTTGCCAAGGGGTATCATGTTACCCAGTTACTGGGTTGTGGGAGTCAGATAGGCAGTCGCTCCATGTGAAACACTGGTACTCAGCTGAATCTGGTAAGACTGGAAGACTGTCCTGTTCTACCACACGGACCTCGGACGCTCTACTTTCTCTCTCGCACCTATCAAATAGCTCCAATTCTAAAACTTTATAGCTCGGCAATAATATTTCATGTACGATTTTTTGCAGGCAAGCCTGTACGATTGGTTTTGTAATTAAAATATCTTACTTATGATATCAATTTCGATTGTTTATCAGATCGGTGTAGTTACCTATATTGAAATACCTGTTCACATCTGCTTGCCAGGTAGCCATGAACAAAAATAAGTAGGCAAGCCTACCTAGGCATATTCTGTATGTTAAAAACTATCAGTTGAGATGAAATTCATTCGGTTATCAAATGAGTAAAGGTGATGAAAAAAATTTGATTTCAATTAATTCAATTTAAAATAGCTATGAAAACTTTTCGATAGGCAAGTTATCGTAAGCATGTTTGTTAATAAATTACATTTCACAAAAAATATGTCTCATCCAGTTATCTGATGGGTGAAGGTCCATCTTCCACGTCTCCTCTACTATTACCCGAATATCATGAAACTTGAACATCGACATTCAAAAAAGAAATTAGTAGTCTTTTATTTGGAAATCGTTTGTATTTTTTTGTAAAACAGTTTTATCAATTAGGTATTCATTTAAATAACATTTTATCAAAAACCCTGCCCCTGCAGATTTTTGCCTTCGCATCGCATGCTAAAAATTATGGGTCTCAGGAAGTGAAGCTGCGGGCATAATCTAGTGTTTTAACTACTGCAAGAATAAATTAATCACAAGTGGTATAGAAATAGTTTATTTAATATTTAAAGCCTATCCTTCTAATATGATATGTATGTTCCTTCTCTATATAAACGACTTACCTGAATCAATAGAGCACCAATGTGTTCTGTTTGCTGATGACACCACAATTATCATTAAATGTAAAGATCAACAAAACTATGACTATGAAATTAATAAAACATTGAATAATATTATAAAATGGTTAGATATTAACAAACTAAAGTTAAATATTGCTAAAACGAACGTACTCCACTTTAAAACATGGAAAAGTAAACCTATCCATCTTCATGTTGCGTATAATAATATTAGCGTAAAGCAGGTACATAACACAAAGTTTCTAGGCGTAACACTTGATGAGCACTTAACATGGAAGAATCATATCGAGATACTCTGCAAGAAAATTAACCAATTTGTTTTTGCGCTAAGAAAGGTCAAAAATGTAACGTCGAGAGAAACATCCATAATGGTGTATCATGCATATGTCTGTTCAATTATTCGCTACGGCATAGTTGTATGGGGAAACTCCTCAGAAATAGATCGAATTTTCATTGCTCAAAAAAAATGTATCCGCGCAATTTTTAATATGGAATGGTCTGATTCGTGTAGGCCTATATTTAAGTCACATAACCTTTTGACAGTACCCTGCATATATATCTTTGAAATTGCCAAGTTTCTGAGATCCAATCTTGCATTATTTGAACGAAGGGATAATACAAATAAGAGGAATGCTGCACATTTGGATTTCGAGATACCTGTGCCTAAGTTGCAACTCTTCCGAAAGAGTTGTATCTACATGGCTCCCCTAATTTATAATGCTTTGCTGAAGTCAATTACCCAATTACCCATCAAAAAATTTTGTTCGGCACTACGAAAGTGGTTGTTGCAGGAATGTTTTTACTCAATTAGTGATTTTTTTGTAAAATGTCCCTGTAAATTTTATTCTCTTGATCAGGCATCTAAATACAGGCATAAGTAATTATTTAGGTTAAGTGATAATATGTTAAATGTATTGTTTTATTTAATGATATAGTAAAAATGTAAGTATGAGTACTATATTAGATATATAATGATGAAATAATTTTAAATTTTTTTGATAATGTAATGTTATTACAAATTTATGTTAGAATTTCATTAAATTGGAATTTAATTTTGCATGCCGTTAAAACGGTGAGACATGTAGCACTATGCAATGTTATGAAATGAACACCTCTGTAAACACCATGTTTCTAGCAAATAAATATTCTATTCTATTTATTCGAAATTATGTAAATAACACTTTAACAGCTAAAACGCCAATGCAACATTACTACCATTAAAATGCAATCAAATATTACAATTAAAAAATCAATTAAAATACAATAAGCTTACAGTAATAAAAACAATTAAAATCCAATCAACTTACAGTAATAAATACAATTAAAATCCAATTAAAAATACCATTAAAATTCAATTAAAAATGCAATCAAATATTACAATTAAAAACCAATTAAAATACAATCAACATAAATCATAACTAATAAATACAATTAAAATCCAATTAACATACAATGAAACTAAAAATTAAAATACAATTCAATTCTAATACAATAAAGTGCATCAAAGTTCTGGAGTTCAGGGGGGTGACCATAAACTCTTAGAGTAAGGATATTTTGAGATCGCGTAATTGACAGATGTATACAAGTTATATACATCTGTCTTTTACACACACTGAAAATAACCTTACTCTGAGAGCTTATGGTCACCCCCCAGGCTTGTGACTGTATCATCGTTATTTTTTGTTTACGCGACAAAAGAAAAATACGTGGCCAATGTTTTTCATTAATTTATCTGACAGACTAAAAACTAATTTTTAGTTATCATCCTTATTAGACTTTACTTCAACAACTACAGAAATTTTTATATTTCCGTCTGGTGAGTAGTGCGTAGAATAAGTGGTAATAGGCTCAATTTTATTAGTTTTACGTCCAGAAATCTCGTGACTACCAACACATTGACAAGCTGGTTCAACCTTCTCGTTTACGGAACCGTCACCATTGTTTGGACGTACTGGAACATCACACCTTTCACCTTCGTACTCTCCTATGCATTCACAGACTGCCTCATCCTCCTCGTTTAAAGAACAGCTGCCATTGTTCAAGCAGTAACCGTAACACAGGTTCACTTCACAACGTTCCCCGGTATAGCCAACATTACATCTGAAATAGATAAATTGTGAAGTACCTATACCAAAATAAATGAAATAAGATAGCCAAAAAAGGTTTATAGTATGTTTCACCTGCATTTAGGGAGTCCATCTTCAGTGGTACTACAGTTGCCTTGCAAACAATAGTTCTCACACACGGACACGTTGCATCGCTCACTGGTATACCCAGACGTGCATTTGCAAAAAGATTGATCAATAACTTTTATACCATTAACGGACAGACCTTCATATTTTCTAGCAATTTTTAATAAGTCGTTGGTATCATAGTCAAGTTCCTGATTGCATTCCGAAATCCCCTGAAATTGATCTTTCAATTTGTAATTGGCCACCATACCGAAGACGTTTTTAGAATGAACCTGAAAGATCTCCTCGTAAGTATTGTGTGATAACGGCTTTGATGTTCTCAAAACCCGCTTGTAACCACAGGATATGCACCAGTTCTCTGTGAAGACGAATTCTCTTGAAAACAGTATGATATTTGGGAAAACATACGGGACATTATCATCAGGTAGTATAGTAAAGCTAATTAATGACACCATGTTTTTCCCATTCAAATCGGCACTATAAATATAGTATTCTGCTCTTGTCTTTGGCATGTACCAGTATATTTTCCGTGTTTGCTGTTCAATAACCAAGCCGTGTAGATGCAATTGGTTTTGTTTAATAACAATTTGTCTATCTGCTCCATTAAATCGCGCTCTCTCTATTGTGGAGGTCCAAAGGTTTGAGGTGGTCCAGTAAACATATCTGCAAATTAAAAACCATGAGTTCTTATCCCAATCCAGAACAGATTCTTTGAAATTACAAATCAGACTGGTATGGTCATGTGATGAAGAGAGATGAAGCGCATGTTATGAATTAGTATTCAAAGTTATTAATACAAATATGAATCAGTATTCAAAGTTATTAATACAAATATGAATTAGTATTCAAAATATTTAATACAAATATGAATTAGTATTCAAAGTAATTAATACAAATATGATATTATGAAGAGAGATAGGTAAGCCAAAGAATAGATGGATGGATTGTAATTTTAAAGAAAAAGGAGTCAGTGATAGCGTGACGGTTGACAGAAAGGCATGGGAAAAGAAAACGAGTTACACCGACTCTAAGTAACATGGGACATGGGCAGGAAGATGATGATAAGTTATCAGACTGTTGTTAGTAACGTACCCCCGACAACTATCCACGGCGATATCCGTGGGGATATCGCCGTCATCCATCTTAAAAAGAAGATTGCCATGAACATTGTTTATGGTCCCAGTTTTAAATGAAAACCAATTAATGCTCCTTTCCTTAATGTCTGTGAAGAACAGTAATTCTGTGACAGGGTCGAAGGCCAGGCCCTGGATGCTTCTACCGCTCCTTTCTATGTAGCATTTGTATTCTATAGAAGTTATGTTGTAACCACATATGGCGTCGTTGTCTTTCTGTGTGTCGACGTACAGCAGCATATTATGAACTTCGTCATAAGCTAACGCAGTCAAGTTTTGGGAGTCCAAACGCACGGTGTCTGTTTTTTTTCCATCGTCATCGTAAAATTCTAGTCGATCTCCAGCTGTTACGGCGATATCTGAAAAAACATAGGTAATTATTTTAGACTCATCAGTCTCGTTGACGCAAACGTGAGTGGACCTGCGTGGGTCCTGGGTTTGATTCCTAGGTCGAGCAAAAAGTGTTTTTGGGTTTGTCCATTAAGAATTTCTCACTGGCAACTCATGATTATTCATTTTGGTTCTTACTTTTCAGGACGCGATTTTTTTGCTGTCCGGTTTCAGTTTTTAGGTACCCCCGTACCCGAAGGGTCCAAACGAAGCTATGCCTGTAGTAAGCCCTGTCACTCACGTGTCTGTATGTCCGTCTGTCTGTCTGCCCGTCGTCTCTCACACAATTTTGTTCCGAAGAATTTTTTAACTTCCCATTGACCTATGAACTTGAAATTAAGTGATAATGTTTACATTTTACTAACAAACACCAAATATTGAAAATCTGATTTTTGCTTTGGTGCGGAATCCTAAATGTGCGAACTTGCGAAGTCCAACACGCACTTGGCCGGTTTTTTCTATGTTGTAACTGTTTAAAATCCTTCAATAGGTATACACACAAACAAAATAATTATTTACGTAGACTATATACAACTATGTACAATTTATATCTAAAATATTAGATTAAGTAGATAAAAAACTACATAGTATAAAATATGGAGGGTGTTGTAGTTTTGCGCAGTTTTGTATCATTCGAACATTAAAATAAAACATTCACAGCTTTCTTTACTATAATTAAATCGAAAGTTATCTGGAAATACTTAACTTTTATTACTAATTACTGAGCAAACATAATCACTATTTACTTAATTATCAAAAAAACAGAAGCTGGAACTTGCGCAACTTTACACACACGTTAGTGTGTTAAATTGCGCATAGATGGCGATAAGATTGTACAGTGATTTTTGAAGCAAATTACTTACATTTAAATGCCCCGTAACCTAAATAATCAGTAACTACACCTAAAAAAGTTTAAATTTTGTATATTGATGTATGGGGGCAACAGCTTCCGAAAGGCAAACTTAATTTTGTCCCTTCGTTAGAGCAATGTTAGGTGCTTTCATTGTTTATGAAAGTAAGTGATGTTACCTATTTATTTTGGTAAATTTAGCTGTTTATACAGAACCCTATGTGCGCGAGTCGGACTCGCACTTAGTCGGTTTTTACCAAAGATGCGGGTGATTCCATAGACGGAAAGCAAATTTATTTATTCATTAATTAAACAAATACAAAGGCGGACTTAATGGCTAAGGCATTTTCTACCACTCGACTTTAGGGTGGTGCAGACATAAAACATGGCAGGTGCAACTAAATGAAAGAAAAAGTAGAAAAAAAAAATTATAGATATATACTTAGATACATACATACATAAACAATGTCATTGAGAAACGGAATCCAACAAACTAACTGAGTGAAGATTCTGATTTTATTTTGCGAATTTGCTCACGTGCCTTCATTTTGAAGGAGTACCAACTGCTTGCCATCCTGATGTTCTAAGGGAGCGCATTCCAAAGGGAAATTGTCTTGACAAAGAAGGAAGAATGGATAAACCCAGAGCGGTGAGAGGGACATTGTAGAAGACGATTATTGGTAGAACGAATATTTTTAATATGGCCAGAACAAAGGAATTGAATATATGAAGTCAGATAAGAAGAAGTGGGTATATCAATAAATGAAAACAGGTTAGTCAAGGCCCTCAGCGCCCTACGCTGACAAATGGGTAACCATTTTATTAGTGATCGATGGCGTATACATGATCATACTTACGGAAGTTGAAGACAAATCGAATGCAGTTATTTAGAAGGCGGTCAAGTTTATTGATTAGATCTGCATTCAGGTCATTGTAGCATACATCACCATAGTCAGTTATCGGAAAGATTAGAAACTGTACGAGCATGGCTTTTATGTGAGCTGGAAGAAGATTTTTTTAATCGATTCAACGAACGTAACGTTCCGGTGACCTTTAGGCAATCAAGGCAAGTGTCGACGAGCAGACCAAGATCCTTAATGTCGGAGCCAAACGGGTGCAACAGTTAATCCATCAAGCTTTTTCAAGCTATAGAGACTCCCAAATATGATAGTCTGACACTTAGCAGGGTTAACTGCCACTCCAAATCGGTCTAACCAGATTTTAATTTAAAAACTAATTTTGCAAATGCAATAAAAAATATTAAAAAAAACTTACCCCAAGAGTGTACTAGCCCGACGAACAGTGCTACCAAAAGTACACTCTGCGATCTCCACATTGTATTTTTCAGAGTAGACATTGTTTCACAAGAGGAAGATGTGTCCACCACAGAACATGAAACAGTACTGGTCCACCCTCAATGTACGCTCTTTAAATAGTACATATCGTTGCTTTTTCCTCAAACATAAAAACATTGTATTTTAAGTGATAAGAGACCCCTTGATAAAAGATTACATTAATAGGTTATTTCATCATTCCGATAATTTGAACCAGATATTGAACGCTGCGTCACAGCCGGGAAGCCCCATAGCTTAGCATATAAATAACGTAGCCAAATCGGATGTAGACCTATACAATTTTGAGTTCCTGGGAATGATGGACCTTTAGTTGACTTTGTTGGCAAGTTACCTCACGGAAAGAATACAATGTGTGAAACTTTACAAGTAATGACGCCTCAGTTCTTTTCGGGGTTCTAAAAGGTAGCATCTTGGGCCCAACTTTATCCTTTGCCTACATCAACGATCTCTGTCAATAAAATTTTCCAAAGGCTAAAATTGTCACGTTTGCTGACGATACGGCGTTACTTTTTATCAACACGCTTTTATTAGCTTGGTATGTATGTATCTATGAATCTATGTAAAGGAATCTTTCAACGTGATTTTCACCCCAAAATCAAAAATCAAAATCAAATGTTTTTTATTTCATGGGCACTTATAAAACGTCGACAAAAGGTGCACGGTTCGGGTTGGTCGTTTCCTATGGAGAAAAACCAGCAAGAAACTCCACGGTTACTCTTTTAAAAAAATTGGTTTGTTTTTACAATATTTCCATGTTACAGTATTAGTGCTTAGATATGGGGGGACAACGTAGGCCCGACAATAAGTCGTAAGAAACTAAAAAAAAATTGTATAAACGAGAGAGTTAACAAATGAATTAAAAAATCTAGAAGGCCTACAATGTTCACACATTCACAAAACAATCAGTAAAATAAACTATACAAAGGAAAAAATAAATAAAAATATATAACAAGACTAAATTTAACATGTGGCACAAATGTTGTTACCAGTGCTGTAACTATTCATAGCAAAGGGCTATAAAGATTATTGAAATCATTGTAAAAAGTCTAATTAAAAGAAGGAAAAAAGTAAAAATGATATTGAGAATAGTTAGAGACATCCACATATTTGTGCCGTTTATGAGTTACCAGGGAAGCCGCATGCGCAGAAGGAGCTAAAATTTTTATCTTCAACGTAGTCCTTGATTTTATAATATGCTTTTTTAATAAGGACACGTTTGATGTAGTTTTTGAACTTTCCATCGGTCAATTCTATCTTAATTCTATTCTGTCTTTGGCAACTTGTTATAAAAGCGTATACTGTTTATAAGAAAATACTTGCTAGTTTTCGTTAATCTGAATTTGGGTATTACAATTTCATGCTTCATCATCAGCCCATAGCAGTCCACTGCTGGACATAGGCCTCTCCAATTGCACGCCATTTGGTTCGATTTTCGGCAACTGTCATCCAGCTGTTACCAGCCACCCTGCGAAGATCGTCGCTCCACCTAGCCTGAGGGCGCCCTACCTTACGTTTACCAGTTCGCGGCCTCCACTCAAGAACACGTTTACCCCAACGGTCATCGGTTCTACGACTTATATGGTCGGCCCATTGCCACTTCAGCTTACTTATTCTGTGAGCTATGTCGACAACTTTGGTTCTCTGCCGGATCACCTCATTTCTGATTCTGATCCCTTAGTGAGACTCCGAGCATAGCCCTTTCCATAGCTCGCTGAGCAACTTTGAACTGATGGACCAGCCGTATTGTGAGTGTCCACGTCTCGGCACCGTAGGTCATAACAGGTAGGACGCACTGGTTGAAGACTTTAGTCTTCAGGCTTTGCGGGATGCGCGACGAGAAGACTCGACGAAGTTTTCCAAACGCTGCCCAGCCCAGCTGTATTCTTCTGCTAGCCTCCTTCTCAAAGTTGTTCTTACCAAACTGCAAAGTTTGCCCGAGGTAAACGTATTCTCGAACAACTTTGAGAGCACCGCCATTGACCACAATCGATCCCGGTGACGTGTGAATTAAACATAACCTGGGTTTTATCCAAGTTCATCCGGAGACCGATGCGTGCAGAAGAATCAGCTAGGCCATCCAGCATCTGCTGCAAGTCGTGCAGCGACTCTGCCATTATGACGATGTCATCCGCAAATCTTAGGTGTGAGATGTACTCGCCGTTTATGTTAATGCCGCGTCCTTCCCAGTCCAGCGTCTTAAACACATCCTCCACTGCGTTACTAAACAATTTCGGGGAAATTACGTCCCCTTGTCTAACTCCTCGACGCAGTGAGATATGCCTAGTTTGCCAGTCTTGACTTTGAACGGTCATTGTTGCGTTTTCATAAAGACATCTTAGCACTTGGATGTATCGCCAGTCAACTTGGCATCGCTGCATAGACTCCAAAACAGACCAGGTTTCGATGGAGTCAAAAGCCTTCTCATAGTCCACAAAAGCAAAACACAGGGGCCGATTATACTCTTCGGACTTTTGTATAATTTTCCGCACTGTGTGGATGTGGTCTATGGTGCTGTATCCTCCTCGGAACCCAGCCTGCTCCGGTGGCTGAAACTCGACGAGTGTTTGCGCTAGACTATTCGTGACGACTCTCGAAAACAACTTATAAACGTGACTAAGAAGCGAAATGGGTCTGTAATTCTTCAAAAGGGTCTTGTCACCCTTTTTGAAGAAAAGAACGACCACGCTCCTCTGCCACGCCAGTGGAGTTCTCCCAGAGAACAGGACAGAGTTAAAGAGCTCCCCAAGCTCCTTTAATACGGGGCGTCCTCCCACTTTCAGAAGCTCGGTTGTAATCCCGTCCTCACCCGGGGCTTTTCCATTTTTAAGCTGTTTGAGAGCCGCCTCGATTTCATGCTTACTGCGTGTATTTAAATTATGGAAATCGCTTCTAGTTTTGAAAAGCCCTCGATTTTTGCGGACATACAAAATACATTCCAATATATAAAGAGAAGGTAGAGTCAGTATATCGATCTCTTTAAATTTTTCTCTGAGGGACTCTCGTGGACTCATTTTATAGATTATATTTGTAAGATGAAAATTGAGTCAAAGTCTGCTGCTGATCCCCACAGCAGAATGCCATAAGACATAATACTGTGGAAATAAGCATAGTATACTAACCTAGCTGTGGCTACATCGGTTAACTGCCTTATTTTCCTTACTGCATATGCAGCTGAACTTAACCGACCCGAAAGAGTTCTAATGTGCACGCCCCACTGCAATTTTGAATCGATAGTAATCCCTAAGAATACAGTTTTCTTTATAACTTCAAGATTTTTGCCGTCAAGATTTAAATTTAAGTCACGTTGTGGTACATTTGGTAAAGAGAACTTCAGACATTTTGTTTTTTTCGCATTCAGTAAAAGATTGTTAGCTGCGAACCCCCTTCAAAACGTCGGATTAGTTTGAAACTTTGCACACTTATCAAGGACCAATGACAATGCAATAGTTTAAATAGTTTGTCCCATTCTCCTTACCAAGATCTTCAGGATTATCGATTGAACTAAAAAGTTAAAATGAAATAATAGTTTCTAAAAAACAACAAAAAAAACTATTATTTTAGATACATGGGGTGACGTTTTTTCGAGCGCACAAGCAAGTTTTAATTGAGAAATTATAAGTCAAGCCACACATTTCTTTATTGACCACGTGATCAAACTTCTCATTTTATAACTAAGCAACGGGAAAATGAGATAGCCTCTAATAAACTAATTCGTCTTTTTTACAACGCCAACTAAATCTTCTAATCTAAACATATAAAAGAAGAAAGTGACTGACTGACTGACTGACTCACTTACCATCAACGCACAGGCCAAACGGCTGAAGCTTCAATCATGAAACTTGGCACGTAGGTTCCTTTGGTAGTGTAGGTGAGCACTAAGAAATGATTTTTGGAAATTCCACCCCTAAAGGCGTGAATAGGGGATAAAAGTTTGTATGAAAATCCATCAGTTTTAAAGTCAGGATCTTCATATTTTGGGTTTAGGCTGAAGATTAAAAAATAATTTACACGTATCTCAGCGATTTTGAAGATTTCACCCCCACGAGGGTGAAATCGTCTAGAGACTTGAAATTTTGCAAATAGATACTTTATACTGTGCAGGCATCAACTAAGAAAGGTTTTTTGTGAATTCCACCCCTAAGGGGGTGAAATAGGGGATGAAACTCTGTGTGAAAGTCGGCTAGTTTTGAAGTTAGGATCTTCGAATTTTGGATCTGGGCTGAAGATTAAAATCTAACGCAAATTATGTTTTTTTGGGAATTCCGTCCTTGAGGGGGCGGATCATGGGGGATTTTTATTTATTTATTTATAGTTAATTAAAACGGTACAGATACCAATTACATTAATTAACATAGAAATTGTAAAACAACAATGTTGACAACTGTGTTACACAAGATAATTAAATATTTCACATATACAAATAAAATGGCACAATAGAGCGGCAATGTATCAATAATTATAATATAATAACAATTCATAATTAAAAAATAAAATAATAACAGCAGGTACAATTTAACATGGAACAGTGGACACCCTCGCATACTTTCTCTCACAGAACACCAAGCATGCACGCATTAGTTTATACCATTCGTCCGCAAACACATCACATTCAGGATTGGCAGTCAAGAGGGCATTGAGCATCTTCAAAGTACGACATACTGGGGATTCAGCTCTAGCGACCGTTCTGGATGATGGTGGAGCGAACAGGTCGTGACGGCGATTCTGACGGTGCCCAACGTATTTGCTGGGCACAAACAGTCGGCAGAAAAGGTCATGTAGCTCAGGGCAGTCAATACGTCCGCTCAGAATCTTACATGCTACCGCGAGCTGATCATAGCCTCTCCTTACCTCCAACGAGTTAAAACCCAAGACTCCTAAAAGATAATTCGTTGGGTACATGTAAGGGAAGAAATGGTATACCCTTTGGAATAGAAATCTAAGGAAGGTTTTCTGTACCTTTTCAAGCATTAACGTCTGCGTCGCGGTATGTGGGTGCCAGACACAAGCACTGGATTCGAGTTTACTTCGAACCAGAGTGGTAAACAAAAGCCTAATAACTCTGGGATTGCGGAAGTCACGAGAGTTTCTCAAAACAAATCCCAGGCGCCTAAAAGATTCCTTCGCAAGGTTAGCAATGTGATCTTTAAAGGTCAGACAGCGGTCAAAGGTCACTCCCAAGTCCTTTACGGTGGTGACACGAGTGATTACTGAACCACCTAAACTGTAATCGTAATGGATAGGTCGCAACCCCCGACCGAAAGTCATGACGTAGCACTTTCCAGTATTGAAATGCAATCTGTTTGTAATGCTCCATTCGCAGATGGCGTTAACATCCCTTTGTAAGAGTTCGCAATCCTTGAGTGTTCTAATTTGCGCAACTAGTTTTAGGTCATCGGCATATAGCAAGCACTTAGCAAACCTAATCTTAGATATAAGATCATTGATCATAATCAGGAATAGAGGCGGCCCTAATATGGATCCCTGACTCACACCCGAACGAGTATAATAAGGCTTGGATTCAAAGCAGCCATGTCGGACAAACTGCTTGCGATCCCTTAGGTAGTCGGCAAAAAAGTTAAGAAAGCCAGACGAGAAACCGATGGCCCCCAGCTTTGTCAAGAGCACATCATTGTCAACTTTGTCGAACGCTTTCCGGAAATCGAAATACAGGGCGTCAACCTGCCCACCGGCGTCCAAGCTATTCGATATGAAGTCGACATGAATAAGTAAATTCGAGTTTACGGAGCGACCAGGCCGAAAACCGTGTTGGGCATCAGAGAGCGACATATTTATGCTTTTGTGAATAGTAGCATGAAGAATATGCTCAAAGACCTTTGCAACGGTTGGGAGGATAGCGATGGGTCTGTGTTCATCAACAGATGTTCTGTCGCTGGTTTTAGGGATAGGAGTGACTCGCGAAGTTTTCCACGGCTCAGGGTACACGCCGGATTGAAGAGCTAAGTTAAAAATATGACATAGAGGTGATGCCAATGTATCATTACATCCCTTAAGGATAAATGCTGGAATGTTGTCAGGGCCAATCGAGGTACAGGGTTTGAGTTTCGCGATTCCCTTGACTACGTCGGGCGGTGTTAAGAAGGGGAGAGGAATATTATCTCCCTCGCTATTCACCTTTATGGATTTTGGGTCCAATTTAGGTGTGTCGGGCAGAAAAACGCTGGCAAAATACTGAGCAAATGCCTCGGCCGCTTTGACACCTGAATTAGTCTCACCATCAAGAACCACGCTTGGCTCGAACCCGCCCTTTGATCGCAGGCCGGAAATGTGCTGCCAGAACTGTCTAGGATATTTGCCTAAGTTATTTTCAACAGTAGCACAATATAATCTATAGGCCTCCTGGATTCTCACCTTCAAATCTGATCTTAAGGCGCCAAACTCAGCATACGCCAGATCACACCGCGAATGTTTCCATTTACGATGGAGCCCGGTTTTACGCTGAGTGTCGTTGACGATATCTCTAGTAAACCAGACTGGGTACCGCCTATTACCAGAGGTCCTTCGCTTCTTCTTTGGTACAGAAGAATCAAATATACCATAGATTATTCTGTAAAACTTACAAGTAGCGGTGGTTACGTCTTTGCAATAAAGAACATCCGGCCACGGAGCAGAACGAACGAGATTGCTTAAAAGTTCGTAGTCCGCTTTACAAAAATTCCAATCCTTACCACGATCAATATTGCTGGGTTCTAATTTTTCCTTTACCTTATTCTGCGGTATGATGACAACTTCAATATCCAACGGCGGGTGATACAAATCAATTGGAACCAGTTCCGTACCCTCGACATGCTCGCAATTGACTACAACACCCTCCCGGGCCAACACAACATCTAACTTACTCCCACGCATATTCATCACTTCATTCTTCTCAGTCAGACTACAAAAACTTAGGAAATAACAGTAATAATTATTAATATTTATAGATGCGCTTTTTAAATTAAGATCGCCCAAAATAATAATAGTTCCATTCAAACTAGAGATGATGCTCTCGACCTTGCAGAACCATGACATATAATCGTGGTCAGTTGCAGTGGGCTTGATGTACACAGTACACACATGTACACTTAGGCCACAGATTGTGACCGTTGCCCACAAATCTTCTCCAAAGACCGTCTCGAGGTCATTTCGTCTATTCATGGTGACACCGGGACGCGAAGCCAGTAACACGCCGCCAATATAATAGGATGAAATGTTGTGTACAAAAGTCCTTCTTTTACAAAGGAAAAATTATTAAAAATACTTTTAAGTCTTTAAAGTCTGTTGATAACTATAATCTTCTATCTTTATCTATCTTCTTATTTATACATATAAATGAAGAAAGTGACTGACTGACTGACCTACTCACTGACTTGATGGTCAGTGAGTAGGTCAGTCACAGCCCAAACGGTTGAAGCTTCAATTATGAAACTTGGCACGTAGGTTCCTTTGGTATTGTAGGTTAACACTAAGAAAGGATTTTTGGAAATTCCACCCCTCATCATCATCATCATCATCATTTCAGCCGAATGACGTCCACTGCTGGACATAGGCCTCCCCCAGGCGTGGCCACATTGACCGATCCCGTGCGTCTCGCATCCAGCGCCTTCCCGCAACCTTAACCAGGTCATCGGTCCACGTAGTGGGAGGCCTTCCATCGTATAGTCTTCCGGTATGCGGTCGCCACTCCAGAACTTTTCGGCACATCGGCCATCCGTTCTGCGAGCAATGTGCCCTGCCTACTGCCACTTAAGTTTGGCAATTCTTCGGGTTATATCGGTAACTTTGGTTCTCCTGGGGATATCATCATTTCTGACGTAATCACGCAA
Source organism: Anorthoa munda (assembly GCA_945859665.1). Lineage (NCBI taxonomy): Eukaryota > Metazoa > Arthropoda > Insecta > Lepidoptera > Noctuidae > Anorthoa > Anorthoa munda. The sequence goes on along the minus strand of OX243919.1, from coordinate 1,542,520 downwards.
AGAAATTCCGAGCATAGCCCTCTCCATTGCCCTTTGGGTGACTTTAAGCTTTCTGATAAGGCCCATCGTGAGCGATCACGTCTCGGTCCCACAGGTGATCACTGGCAACACATACAAGTCATAGACTTTTGTCTTGAGACAATGTGGTAAATTGGACGAGAAGATACGCCGCCCAGCCGAGTCGGATTCGACGGTTGACCTCTTTCTCGAAGTTGGACCTACCCAACTGGACCGTTTGTCCCAGATAGACATAATCATCTACAACTTCGAGTATAGAGTCTCCGATCTTGATAGGAGTGAGTGTTACATAGGCATTCATCATGACCTTGGTATTGCCCATGTTCATTTTAAGCCCCACTCTTTCTTCTTAGCCATGTCTACGAGTTGTTTTCAAGAGTCATCACGAATCGTCTCGCGCGCAGGTTAGACGATTTCCAGCCTCCCGAACAAACCGGATTCCGAAAAGGCTTTAGCACCGTAGACCACATAAATACGCTGCGGCAGGTCATACAGAAGACCGAAGAGCTATTTAGCGTTTGTGGATTACGAGAAAGCCTTCGATTCGATCGAGACTTGAGCTGTATTGCAATCTTTCCAACGGTGCCAGATCGACTACCGGTACATTGAGGTGTTGAAGTGTTTGTACAAAAACGCCACCATGTCAGTCCGTCTTCAGGATCAGACCTCGAAACCAATCCTTCTCCAGCGCAGAATGAGACAGGGAGACGTCATTTCTCCGAAACTGTTCACTGATGCACTGGAGGATGTCTAAAAGGTTCTGGATTGGAATTCCACCCCTAAGGGCGTGAAATAGGGGCTGAAAGTTTGTATGAAAATCCGTCAGTTTTAAAGTCAGGGTCTTCATATTTTGGGGTAAGGCTGAAGGTTAAAAAATAATTTACACGTGTCTCAGCGATTTTGAAGATCCCATTAGGGGGGAAAAGGGGGATAAAGTCATGGGAATAATGAAATCGTCTAGACTTGAAATTTTGCACATAGATACTTTATACTGTGCAGCAGGTATCCACTAAGAAAGGATTTTTGTGAATTCCACCCCTAAGGGGGTGAAATAGGGGATGAAAATTTGTATGAAAGTCGGTCTTTATGCTTACTTTTTATTAGTCATGGATAACACAGAAATAGTGAAGGGATAGGGACGGGACAAGGATAGAGCGTATTGATGATAAAGTAGGTAAGTATAAGTCTGTCCTAAGAAACACTACATACACAACCTAAATTTGGCAGGTGACATACTACTTTATGCTGATGATACAAGCCTATTTTTATTTGGAAACAATATCGAAGAGGTCATCAAACAAGCCCAACAAGATTTAAACACTCTCTCTAGATGATTCCAAGACAATTTGCTTACGGTTAATACCTCTAAAACAAACTATATTTTTTTGAGTGCTAGGGACAAAAACGTCGCAAACAACTCAAATCTATACATAAATAATGAACCTATAACCCAAGTTTCTTCAGAGAAGTATCTTGGTCTCCATCTAGATAAACATCTGACATGGCAGACCCATCTAGATAAATTATATCAAGACTATCTTCTATCATAGGCGCGCTTCGAGGGATTGTCCGCTGTTTGCCGACATCTGTTAGGTATATCATTTACAATTCTATGGTAAAACCTCACCTAGAATACCTAATAGAGGTATGGGGTACTGCAGCTAAATACATATAAAACAAATCGAAACATGTCAAAACAAAATAATAAAACTCTTATTCCATTACCACTACCTAACTACGACAAAAAAAAATTATAAAGAAATAAAATTGATGACACTATCACAGATATATAGATATAACACATGCATATTAGTACATAAGATATTAAATAAAAATATACACTCTAAATTAAAATTTACAACAAAAGAGCAATCACAAAGACGAAAAAACAACATTTGTTTAAGACCGCCACGAACTAAGGCACCACATTTTAAAAGATTTTTCTAGGTTTTAAATATGGGTTATATTTATTCCACACCAATTTAATTTACATCTGTAACAATTATCATTATTTACTAATTTGCTAAATATAAAGATAACTAGGATACCTACTCTGTATTTCCGAAGCATTACAATACATTTATATGGTAGACTGTGTACTTGATATTGACTTGCCTTCAAGAATGGATATCACTCACTTTTTCCTTAACCCCACAACACTGTAATAGTATATTGTGATACAAGGGTGGAAAGTAGGTTATTGCAAACGAGCTGTCATTAACAAGCCCGAGCCGAAGGAGAGTGTTTTTAATGACGCGAGTTTAAGTTTGTGTTTGAGTTTTTTGTTATTTTTATGGTATGCGTCGTGCCTGGCGCAAATATTTTTTTTCTTTCTTTCAATGTTAAGACGTACGACTCATTTATTTTTCCTCGTATAATCTTTTATGTATCCCATTTTATTCTATGTATGAACCCCTTGCTACTAAACTTTTTTAAAGTGACTTATAAATTTAAAACTCAACTGCGACACTCAAGTCACGGCCAATTTAATTTTCGAATCATAATTATAGCCTTCGAAAGTACGTCGAGTTTAACAAAAGCATTGAAAAAAAATTGTGTATCTACTAACTTACTTATTTACGAGTACCTCCTTCTTCATAAGTAATTCTTATATTTAGTTTTATGATTACCTTGTATTTCTCATTTTAAGTGAATTGTATTATTTTTGAGAAATTAATGTCTACCGTAACTCAGCATTTTTTCGGGGTTCAAACTTCAAACGCAGCGCATGTGCAGCGCCACCTATGTACCGGTACCGGGAACTGCATATGGATGTGTGTGTGTATGTATGTATGGATGTAATATGTGTGTGTATACGTATTAGGGGTTAAAGTATGAAATTGCCGATTTATACTGAAAAATTGAAATTAGTTTTTATTTTTAATTTAACATATTTATTTAATCAAAATAATTACCATTAGTATCTATACATTGCTGCCATCTAATAGGAAAGTCATTTATGCCTTTGCAATATATCTCTGGTGATCTAGATTCGACAAACTGTGAAAGCATTTTGTACTGCCTCCTGAGAAGAAAACTTTTAATTATGTAGAAAATTGTCCAAATCACGAAAAAAATGGTAGTCCGTTGGAGCAAGGTCTGGCGAATATGGAGGGTGACGAATGGTTTCTAATTGCAGTTTGCATTTTCATCACATGTCACAATTCGATCCAATATTTCTTCATTTCTGTATCGATCCAACAATTTTATTTTATTGATTTGACGCAAATGAGTCAATATTGTTGGTAAGGTAACGTTAAACCGTGCCGCTAATTCCTGGGTAGTTTGGCTCGGATCGACTTCCACCATCTCTTTCAATTCATTGTTATTCACCTGTGTGGGCACTCTTCCACGTGGTTCGTTCTACAAATCAAAGTTTCCATCACGAAAGCGTTTAAACCAAAATCGCACGGTGCGTTCATTAGCAGTCCCCTCTCCAAACGTAACATTGATATTGTGAGCTGTTTCTGCTGCGTTAGTTCCGCGTCGGCACTCGTATTCAAAAATCACTCGAAATTTCAAAGTATCCATCTTTCTTGTCTAAGCTAAATAAAAAAAACAACTGAAAGTCGATAATCGAATGTTGCACATTTTTTTTTAAATGAGAACTTCATAGGTACCATGTGAAAAAAAATTCACTCAAAAATCTCAAACCATGAAGGTTCTAAGTCAATTCGAAGTACCTATTACAATAAAACGGCAATTTCATACTTTAAAAACATGATTGTGTTGTTTTGGTTGGTGAATTTTATCGAAAATAAAATAATGAAAAAACTAATACATTTTTTGTATATTTATTAAGTATTAGCTCGTGGCTAAATAATAACAGCCGCACGGGTCAACCTTCAAGGTTAAGCAATGCTTGACGAGGTCGGTCCGTGGATGGGTGACCATTTCAACATACCGAGTTTCCTCCGTGCCTTGGAAAGCACGTTAAGCCGTTGGTCCCGGCTGTCATTTGAAGATCTTTGACAGTCGTTACGAGTAGTCAGAAGCTTGAGATCTGACACCAGTCTAGCTAAGGGGTATCGTGTTACCTAGTTACTGGGTTGTGGAGGTCAGATAGGCAGTCGCTCCATGTACAACACTGGTAGCTAGCTGAATCCAGTAAGACTGGAAGCCGACCCCAACATAGTTGAGAAAAGGCTAGGCAGATTGATTGTATATTTATTTAAAAAAAAACACAGAACGAATAAATTCGAGCATTTTTAGTATCAGTATCAGCACAATAAAGCAGAAAAGTAAAATTTTGGTTTACAAAAATGCAATTTTTGTTTTGGTATTTCATTTTTATCAATTATTCATTTAAATAATGTTTTATCAGAAACCCAGATTCCTGCAGATTTTTCCATTGGAATCTCATACTATATGTATGAACTCTTTACAATTTCTATGTGTAGAAGTTCCGGATGGTGTTATTATGTTTTTAAAAATCTGCAGGAATCAGAGTTTTTTATATAGAACGTTATTTAAATGCATTATTGATAAAAATTCATTGGAGGGTTTAGTGGAGACAGGTAGCTGAAGATAGAGTCAAATGGGCATCACTGGAGGAGGCCTTCACCCATTCTGGGGTTCCGGACGATTAAATAAAAATTAAGTAATTATAAATACTATGATATAATACATAGGATACACATAAATTGTATTAAATAAGAGAAAAATAAATAACATAGAATAAACTAAATAAAACTAACACATACATAGATTTAAAGAAATGTAAATTTAAAAATGTAATACCGTGGGTACTGCCACGTTGTCTTTCGAAAGTTAGCCGCATGTACCTTTAATTAATTAAATCGTAATGATTTTTTTTTGTACTGTATACAAATACGACTATAGAACCCAGCAGCAATGTATAACATTTTTATCAATTATTCATTTTAATAACGTTTCATCAAAAACCTTGATTCCTGCAGATTTTTCCCTTGGGATCTCATACCATATGTATTAACAACTTCAATCAAGATGCAGTGGAAACAGGTCCAAACTCTTAAGAGTCTCTATGCGTACAAGTTCTGGATGATGTTATCTATACTAATATTATAAAGAGGAAAAAAATATTTTGTTTTTTTGTTTGTACCGAATAGGCTCCGAAACTACTGGACCGATTTGAAAAATTCATTCACCAATAGAAAGCTACATTATTCCTGAGTGACATAGACTATACATTTTTTATCCCGAAAACGGGTCCTGTGGGGTGGCCCACGGGAGCGAAGCCGCGGGCAACAGCTAGTTATGAATAAAAATCAGCAGGAAGCAGGGTTTTTGATTGAACGGAATCGTAATTTTGTTCTAAGTTGCCATAGCATGGCTGGTGATAAGGGTGGTGCGGTTCACGCCATATACATTATACTATTATAAATAGGGATTCGTACATAAATAGCTCAACAGGTTTGAGTTATTTGTTCTGATTTGCGTAACAAGGCCAAGTCACAAGGGAAACCGTTATTCATTAGTTTCAAAATTAAAACATCACTACAAAACAATTTAATAATACAATTTATAGTGCTGAGAAATTCCAGACGGAACAAACCACTACGACTACACCATGAGCCAGTCAAAAGAGGCGAAGAAACAAATAATTATTTAAACAAAGGATTAGCTTCTACACTTACTTGATGATTTCTTGCTTTCAGTGATCACATTTAACAACTGGTTGTGAAGAAGTTCCACGCAGCTATAGCATCGCCTTCCCACTGTAACGTTATTGTAACAATTATTAACCTTTTAACCGCCCGACTTCATATCAATTGTCGTCCCCCCAGCGCCCGGCACTTTAAATCTAAAAATAAATACCTACAACAAAGAAGGAAGTGTAATACTTAAATTTTTCGATGTCGATATTTCGTTTAATATAAATAAAAACTGATTAAATATTTTCATATTTGTTTTATTTAACATTATCTCTAATAAGAAATACCAGTAAGTATCAAAGAAAAAAAATCATAACTCCTGGTCTATGGTTTTCTTCCTTCTATTTTTGTCTACTTCCGCGTTTCTCTAACTACTTCAGCCAACGTATTTTACCGTATAAAGCGGCAGAATTTTTCACTGTATTTAAAGTGTTCTTCGCCGTTTTTTTCGAATTGGAAAGTAAATATGTAGCTACATATTTATAATAGAAACTTGAGTATAATAAATAATATCTCTGTCTGTCTAGTCTGAAATCACAATTTAATTTTATTCACTGGTTTTATCAAATACATACAAAAAGACACTGAAAATAAAAAAAATTACTTCGGCAAATTATCACAATCACAATTTGTAAGGCCGAGTTTCTCACCTTTAACTTATCTCAGAATTCATGTGACAGATCGTCTAGCACGCGTTATCTGCTGTGATTGGCAGTTGAAAATTCGATCATTCAACCAATCACAGCAGATAACGCGTGCTTGACAATTTGTCACATTGATTCTGCAATAATTTAGAGGTGATAAACTCGACCCGCACTGGGCCCGCGTGGTGGATTACGGCCCATTCCCTCTCACAGAGAGGAGGCCTGTGTCCCAGCAGTGGGAACATTAATAGGCTGATGATGTGATGTGATGTGTGAAACTCGACCTAAGGGTTACTTGCACGAAAAACTTAACTCAGAGTTGAATTGAACACAAGGTTAAATTGACAAAATTATATCATAAACTGTCAATTTAACCTAGTATTAGCAAAAACTAACTCTGAGTTAAATTTTCAATAAAATCAGTCAAATAATCACAGACAGGTACCTATAATTTCTTATTAAAATAATCAGTCTCAATCAGAGGTAAGATTTTTCAATAATTATTAGAATCAGTCGAAAAAATATCTATGATCTTGATATCGACGAGGCGAATTATTGACGAGACCACATTTGTGCAACATTCTAAATATAAACTTTTTCTTACGAGTTTCCTCGCCAACAAAAAAAATATATATATAACTAACATTTTGGCACTTTCTTTGATTGGATCATCAATTTGCTCATTTTGTGTACTTGCATTTGTTGTTTTGACTAAAGTTTGTGTCGCCGTAGATCTGCATAAATCTGGCGTACTATCAGTACTTCATAACTGCGACTGACCCTCTTTTATATACTCGTCGTTGGTCAGCGTTAATGGAATGTCTACGTCTAATTCGTCTTGGCAATGGGGGACAAAATTGACTGGCTTTCTTCTAACTTCCCAATAAAATAAATCAAACATGAGTTTTTGTAATTATGTATATCACCACTTTCATTAGATGCAATACGTTTCGAAGACCACATACTTTTGGACCCCATTCTGATCTTAAAAAATTGTGATGTGTTTACTTGATTTTACAACGAGTGTCAGACCGTTTTTGTTTTGCTGCGCACATTTTGCATCGCTGACTTTTACCGGTTGGTATTCTAACATGAAAATGCTCTAAGGCATCATTATGTAAACAACGGTTAGGGTCAAGGATGCCGCGCGAAGTTGACTGTTGAGTTAAAGAACTTTGATTGTATTTTTCTATTATTTGCCTAATAAAGTTTAATTGGATATCAGCTAAACTAGATTTTTGTTTATTTTTTATAATTTTTAACAAATAGAATGCATTAACTATAAAATATGTCAATAATGTGAAACCCAAGCATTTTATGCCATTTTTTGATTTCCTTATACAGCCCAATGTGCTAGTCATCATATCAGCAGTGTCAACCAACCCCATATTTTTTGTGTAGTTACCACACACTGTGGTTACATTTTGGGTAGCCCAGTTGTGTAGTCTACACTGCCTGATGGTATTATTTTGTCATCGTGTATTGTAGACAACATGAAGACTGGTTTTTATCTTGCCATTTTAGGGCTAAGAGGGGAGGAGACGAGTAAGCGGCTATTTGTCCACGATTCAGTTTTTGAAATGTCGGCATCCCTTTTCTATTCGATTATACGGTACCACATGCATAAGTAGCTCTTACTTTTAAATATATATAAAGCTGAGGACGGGAATACCAGTTATCTACATACAACTCTCGGTTGCAAACATAGAAGTGTTTTAAAAGTTCAGTCACAACTAATCCAGTTATGTCTAAATTTGGTACGGTCTCTATTTCTGTTTCCAATCCAAAGTACACTATAAAATCCACGATATAACCGGTTTCGACATCACATAAGCCCACCTTTGTGCTCTTCTATATGTATTATTTATTTTCTCTGTTAAGTGTTTTGTGTGTACATAAATAAATAAATAATAAGACAAATAGCTTAATGCCAAATCTATTACGTTTTTTAGGTAAATATTGTTTTATAATTTGGCGACCTTCAAAAGGTACAATACTTTCATCAATGCACACTTTTTTATCCGGGGTAAATGTTCTTTTGAAAGTTTGACGGGCGTGGTCAATCAACAGTTTTACTTTGTGCAATCTCGATACACCACTTGTCCCTGCAGGGGCTTCATAAAAAGATAACATTGCTAGAATTGAGCATTATCTATTTCGTATTCATAGTGTTCTCCTCTCTTTCAGTAAATCCAAAGGTTGTCTGTAAGAGATTGCATTGTGCGAAAAGACCGCCCATTGTTCACTTGCTTTTATGTTTTTTGTCCTGTATATATATTTTTGTGGTGTACAATAAAGTATATAATAAATATATAATAACGGGTTTGTGGACCAGCAGTGTCCTTCAATTTATATTCTTTTGTTTCTAGTGAAAAGCATTTTTACTGCTAGTAAAATGTAAAGGCCGTCAATAGTCAGGTCTCGCCATTGTTGCAGTCTTGAATGAATATAATTTCAGATCAGTATGTCTTACGAAGTGTTGATGATATTTATTCGTACTATTGGCAATTTTGTTACGATGTTCTTGCTAAATGTTCGAAAAGTTGGAATTCCGTAGAGGTACTATCTGATTTGACAGCAGGCGACAGTCCACAAACAAAATCGTCAAATTCCTCTAACATTTGGGGAGTAATTTGCGTTGTCCAATCAGAGGCTGTGACATCGTTTCCTTGAATCTAAAATAATACCAAAAATTAATTGTAGATTGATTTGAGTAATAAATTTTAATAGAGATAAGCCCTTTTCGAAGGAACGCCCTGGAAGTGGAAAACTCACTCACATCGGTGTCCTAGGTAGGAAATTTTAATAGCCTACAAAAGCAAAATTAACAGTGCGATTTTGTGTGTGAGCACGGCGGTACGCACAAATTAAACTACCCACGTATCTACGAGCGAGCACTCACGCAACGCGCGCTGCAACCAATCAGAATCACGGTTCCTGAGTGGCCGCGCGCACATTCTCATCGCACGGCGCGCTCTCGCCATCTCACACACTCTAATTAAGTTTAAAATTTCCATTCAGACATCACTACCATACTACACATTAAATTGAAATATAACTATGTACTAATAAAAAAATACCTCTACATTAATGTTAAACTCTTCCCCCGAGTTTCTCAGCTCAAAATTATCGCAGAATTAATGTGACAAATTGTCAAGCACGCGTTATCTGCTGTGATTGGTTGAATGAATGTTCAACAGTCAATCACAGCAGATAACGCGTGCTTGACAATTTGTCACATTAATTCTGCGATAATATTGAGCTGAGAAACTCGGGGTTCGTCTGATATAAATTCTTCATTGTCATCGCCTTCTAGAATTCGTATTAATTCTTCCGTAGTGGTCATGATAAATTTCAATACACATTTATCGACACACGAACGTCGAACGAAACTCCAGCACTCGTTTATGACATACGAAGCGGTCGTCTTTATCCGACCGTGGCGCAGGGCAGGGCGTATTAACAAAGTAAGTTTCGGATCATGTAGGCTAGGGATGGGAATCATCAACCCAGTTGCTGACATTTCACTAGTAAATTTTTAAAATTAAATGAAATACTCACAAATATTTGTAAGAAAATGTTTCATTAACAATTGCTGTATTTGTTTAATAGTTAACTAGCTGTTCCCCGCGGCTTCGCTCCCGTGAACATCCCACAGGACATGTTTTCGGGATTAAAAAATAGCCTGTCACTCAGGAATAATGTAGTTCTATTGGAGAAAGAATTTTAAAAATCGGTCCAGTAGTTTCGGAGCTTAGTCAGTACAAACAAACAAAAATATCTTTCCTCTTTTTAATATTGGTATAGATTATGGGCGTTGTACATCAATACAATTATCTAAAAATAATATAAGTAAGTCATCTAACTTTGGACATTATTTTTAGGACTTCTGATTAAGAGACTCAGGCCGAGTTTCTCACCTCTATATTATCGAAGAATTAATGTGACAAATTGTCAAGCACGCGTTATCTACTGTGATTGGCTGTTGAAGATTCATTCAACCAATCACAGTAGATAACGCGTGCTTGACAATTGTTCACATTAATTCTGCGATAATTTAGAGGTGAGAAACTCGGCTTAAAATGTATTAAAAATTGTAAATGATTACTTAATTAACTATTTACCTAATATAAACATCTTTTTGATATAATACAGCGTAATTAAATAAAAAATTACATTAAGGGCCAGTTTCTGAAGTCGACGTCACATCTCAAATCAGCTGACAATTTGTCACAAATTAACCAGCCGTCAGTTGTCAGTGAGTTTCTCAACACTTCATCATCGAGAAATTACGTAATCGCTTGTTACATTAAATAATCGACATTAATTTATTTCGGTTGGCTACCCTAGCTGGTATTCATTCACTACTATAACGTAATCAGTAACTTTAAATAGTATTTTATCTTGAGAGGCTGGGTTGGTGTAGCCGCCAAGTTAAGCAAACCTTACCAAGGTCGATTTTTGGATGGGTAACCACTTTTTTTTTTTGGTTTGCTTGTTTTTCTAATCAAATCAAATCAAATGTATTTATTTCAGGCCATTATGCGGCACTTTTGAACGTTAAAAAAAAATTACATGTTATAAAAAATAGATTCTACCGTGCATTCGGAAATGTAGGTTGATATGGAGAAGAATGCACAAGAAACTCCATACTTACTCTTTTAAAAAAATAAAGGCTTTTTACAATATTAACATAAATAGTACATACATTAATAAATTCTTATAAGTGAGAACGATGCACCCAGCACTACTATACTAAATATAGGTATAAAGTATTACAAGCACTAACAGGTAAATCCCTTCACTTGATAAATAGGGACATGGTTCTCACATACTTACAAATATTGCAAACATAGGTAAATTACCTAATTCAACAACAACGGAACAGTGTGCGAGTCAATTTTTTAAACAAATAGAGAAGAAAATAAATAAAAATAAAGCGTTACTATAATAATTATGAATATTATTATACCGTACACAAATTAACCATTTTGATAGTTTCTACACTAAAGATTGCCCTACGGAGCAGGACCAGCATGTTTCCAAGCATTCTTATCTTGAATATAATCATCTAATTCAAAGACTGACCTTGGTTAGTGTTGCTTACCCTGGCGGAGTCACCTATCCATAAACAAGCGATCCAAAACAAAGTGGTCACCCATCCAAAGACTGACCTTGGTTAGTGTTGCTTACCCTGACGGAGTCGCCTATCCATAAAAAAGCGATCCAAAAAAAAGTGGTCACCCATCCAAAGACTGACCTTGGTTAGTGTTGCTTACCCTGGCGGAGTCACCTATCCATAAACAAGCGATCCAAAAAAAAAGTGGTTACCCATCCCAAGACTGACCTTGGTAAGTGTTGCTTACCCTGGCGCGGTCACCACCCAAGCCGCTTCAAATTAAAACAAACCTATCCAGAAGCTGACCATAGTAAGTACTAAGTACAGGGTACAGTCAACACTGACCTGGGGAATGAACCTTCCTCACGCGCACTAGCGTGAGGAAGGTTCGATTCCCAGGTCAGTAACAGTTTGTTTTTTTTAAATTTATTTACATCAATACAAAATAACAATTTTTGATAATTGTGTCAAGTTTTTATAATGTAATTAATTTAAAAGTTTGTAATAACCTAATTTTTTTTTAAATCTTGGTAATTAATTAATTGATATAAATTAACATTTGTTTAATAATTCAACCCATACCATAGTTTTCGCCGACCCCTATTATCTTTTTATCGTAACATAAATTTAATACAAATGTGCCTTTAAAAGCATAATATTAATTATCGCCATAAGCATAATATTATAATCGCGGATTAAGCGAATAATCGACCAATTTCCAACAATTATAAATTAGGCTCGTTGACAAGAGATTAACTTTGAAAAAGGTGCTCAGAAACCCAAAACTGCTGTAACATGCGGTTAATTCGAGATTTTACTCAGATGTGACAAATTGTCAACCACTTGTCACAATTGGATGTTGAGAAACTGAAAGTAGAATTAACAGGCGATTAATCCTCGATTACGTTAACAGCCCGATAATTGAGAGCTGGGAAACTGGCAGTAAGCCTTTAAAAGCTTAATATTAATTTTAATCCGCGAATAATCGACCAATTTCCAACAATTATAAATTAGGCTCGTTGACAAGAGATTAACTTTCAAAAAGGTGCTCAGTAACCTAAAACTGCTGTAACATGCGGTTAATTCGAGATTTTACTCAAATGTGACTAATTGTCAACCACTTGTCAGACTTGGATGTTGGGAAACTGAAAGTAGAATTAACAGGCGATTAATCCTCGATTACGTTAACAGCCCGATAATTGAGAGCTGGGAAACTGGCAGTAAACGAGGTGTGGTATTTTGATTGTAAATATATTATGACCCTGACGAAATGGACCCGAAAATATTTGTCGGATTAATCCAACGTAAGCGGTTAAAAGGTTAATATTCAGTGTGATTTCCCTCATCCTGTTATCACAGTTGAGCCATTAAATAGTTAAAGTTGTCACAATCTAAGAAGTCCGTTGACGTTTCTCATTGTACATGCCGCGATAACTTTCTACGTAAGAAATTGAATAATCAAATTTATAATCCTAATTAATTACTATGTTACCCATACACTATAACAACGAGTATCATTCGCAAGCATCAAGTTTAATTATTATTAAGTATTTTTATAGCTGTCAAAACGGGCCTTTTATTTTTTGACAACTTTAGGGTCATTATAGGGACTCGAGGTGGCCCTGCACAAGTCCGAGGCCATGTGTTTTCATGGTCCTCGGAACGCGCCACTGCCGGGCTCCCAAATAACGGTAGGAGGGGTTCACATCGGCGTCGGGTCGACGATGAAGTACCTGGGACTCGTCCTCGACAGCCGGTGGAATTTCGTGGAGCATTTCCGACGTTTGGCTCCCAGACTGGAGCGGGCCGGGGCTGCCCTCAAGCGACTCCTGCCCAATCTAGGGGGTCCAAACGCCTCCTGCCGGAGGCTCTATGCGGGGGTCGTGCGGTTCATGGCCCTTTATGGCGCACCGGTGTGGGCGCGTTCCTTGAGACGGCGACCATCCCGCTGGTTGAACGCGTCCCAAAGGGTCTTGGCCATCCGGCTGGTCCGGGGATACCGCACGGTCTCCGGTGAGGCGGCGAGCCTCCTTGCCGGATTGCCGCCATGGGATCTGGAGGCAAAAGTCCTCGCGCACATTTGGGAGTGGCGCGAGGACTTTTGAGTGAGGCGAAACGCCGGGGCGAAACTCCGTTGCCGCGACAAATCGTGGCACGGCGGACAGAGCTCCGGCAGGATCTCATGGCGTCATGGAGAGAGCGACTATCGCAACCCAGTGCTGGGCACGCCACGATTGCGGCGATAAGGCCCCTCTTTGAGGAGTGGCTAGAGAGGCGCCACGGCGTCCTCACCTTCCGCCTGACGCAGGTCCTCACCGGACACGGCTGCTTCGGGAGGTTCCTGTTCAGGATAAGGCGGGAGGAAACGCCCGGGTGTCTCCATTGTGTGGATCGCCCGGAAGACACGGTGGAGCATACGGTGGAGGTCTGCCCCGCTTGGGCGGAGCACCGCCGTGTCCTCGTGGAGGCGATCAGCGGTGGCGACCTCTCGCGTCCGGCCCTGGTTCAGGCCATGGTACGGAGCGAGAGCGCATGGGAAGCCGTCACCTCCTTCAGCGAAGCAGTAATGCTCGCAAAGGAGGAGGCGGAACGCGTGAGGGAGACACAACGGAGACGCCCTCACGCCCCTAGCCACCGCAGGAGACGCCCCGGGCGTCGGGAGTCGCAAGCCGATTTCCGGCCACCGTAGGCGCGGGCTTGCGGACGGCGAGTAATGGGTAGCTCGCCGTCCGATAAGGACCAGGCCCGAGTCGACGGCGCGTAGTGTTCCACGCGCGCCTCAAAGAGATGTCAGCAAAAGTTGACGGGGTCCGCTAGGGCCGATGCCTGTCAGGGTCGCGGATAAATTTGAAAGAGAGTTACCGCGGCCCTGGCACAAGCAACTGAAGGAACACGGGTGGGTTTTAGTCAGTAAAAGTCTGACACGCCCTCCCGCTTCACCCAGGCGGGAGAAGTCATTGGATGATTTCCCACAAAAAAAAAAAAAAAAAAAAGGGTCATTATAAATAAAAAATTATGGAAGTTCCCAGTTATAATGAATGGATTTGTTTTCTTTTTGTTTGGTTTTTAATACCATTAACTAAAAAGTTTACACATAAATTACTGCAGTATTAATAATCTGTAAAATTAAAACAAAAACAAAAGGAGAATGCCCATTTTGTAAGGGAACTTGGGCCCGTTTGAAAAATGGTTGTATCGATGAATTTGGTTGTATATTGTAGAAAAAACACGTTATATTTATAATTAGAAAAAATATTTTATTTGTTTTTCGGGGTTCACGAGATATAATGATGTTTCTGTTCTTAAAATGAACCCTTATTACAATGGAATACGGTGCAATCCATAAGTCCAATCTAAGTAATCCAATCCAAATGTCTAAGTGAAGGAACCTGATCTGTTGTTGTCTGTACATATAAAGTAAAGGACATGAATGGAAAAAAAAACACAATTGATTGAAATCACAGACACGACACCTCATCAGGGGCCTGTGTATGGGCAATCTCCTTTCTAGAAAACTCCACAAATTATAACTATCGGATAACCAACTTCCACTTTTTAGAAAAGAAGGAGGTTTTATGAACGAATGTATGTTGTTGTTGTATGTGTGTTGAAATAAAGAATTTAGTTTTGGTGTTTGTTTATTTATGTATCTTGATCGACTTCTCCGTCAGTTGTGGTTTTGCGTTTGAAAGGGTATTATACTCTTAAAGTGGTCACACGGAAATCGAGGGCACTCCTCAAATATTATAGGCATACATATAGAGATGGTATTTTCATCAACATGGCAAGTATTTGCACTCAGGAAGTATCATTTGGTAATGTGGAACTGTTGTTTGCTGAAGCGTGCTACTTAATTTCTTTACTTTTTCCTTATTTGTTTTACTGCGATGCGTGATTGCATGGCGATTCTAACCTTCTTGCCACGAATTGCCATTGTCGTAGTGACCACAGAGAAAATAAAACTACGTTATAGTAGTGACAGTGTCACTTGGCTGCTCTGCAGGGCTAGACAAAAACTTTTCTGTAGCATTAGCGCCAGACGCTAACGCTTTTCAGTGTCGCTGCTCACGATCAGTTCCATAGCGTGTGCGGCAAGTATTTTGTATTGACTCCACTCCGAAGTCTTAGCAATAATACCATACTGTCCACTGCAGAAGGAGCTCGTGGCTATATTATAACAGCCGCACGTGTCGATATTCAATGTTAAGCAACGCTTGCCGCGGTTGGTTCGTGGATGGGTGACCTTCAATTACATACCGATACTCCTCCGTGCTTCGGCAAGCACGTTACACCGCTGGTCCCGGCATCATTTGTAGATCTTTCACATACGTTACGGGTGGTCAGAGGCCAAAGACTCTGACACCAGACTTGCCTCGCGGTATCGTGTTATCTAGTTACTGGGTTTTAGAGGTCAGATATGCAGTCGCTGCATGTATAATACTGGTACTCAGCTACATGTGGTTGGACTGGATGCCGATCCCAACGTAGCTGGGACAGGGCTGGTTGATTGAACTGACTCACTGCAGGGCTGTTCCTCGCCACGTGTGATAAACCGCATAAGGTTGGGTATTAGTGTTATTGCAATCCTTTTCTCAGTTCCTATTCCTACAATGAACTTCATCATCAGTCTACAGCAGTTCACTGCTGGACATAGGCCATTTATTTCGATTTTCAACAACTCTCCTCCACTGCTGCTACCAGCCTGCGAAGATTATCGCGCCACCTAACCTGAGGGCGTCCTATCTTACATTTACCAGTTCGCAGTCTCCCCTAAAGAACACGTCCACCCTAACGGTGATCGGTTCTACGTCCAATATGACCAGCCAATTGCCACATAAGCTTGCTTAATCTGTGAGCTTGTCGACAGCTTTGGTTTCGTGGGTTATGCATCTTCAGCACCCTGTCTCTAATAGGATGGGTTTTTCTTTTGACCATTATTTTGTATTAAGAACTATTTGTTGACATATGCAAAAAAGGTTTAAAAATTAAGAAAGAGAATTCAAGAGCGAGCGAAGCGTATTTTAGTACAGAACCTCGTATTTTTAATGTTTTTGTATATTTTACTGAAATTTAAGGGAGTGCAACTGCACCCGCTTGCACCCTCTCCCAGCGTCCATATTAAACAAGGACTAGTCTGTAGACGCTCTAATCAAGCTCTTCTTGTTCCAGTGTGAGCACTGCCCTCAGACGTTCAAGTCGTTGTGCCAGTTGTCCCGCCACCACCGCTATTGAACACACAAGCTTACAATACCTCACGCAGACATGCTTCGTACCTACTAAGGATAATTGATGTTAATTTTTTAAATAACACTATTTTTAGTTACATCAGTCTTTGATTTTTTATTTTTCTAACTGATTACTCTGAAAAAATAAAACACCGAAAGAAACTCAGGGGTCAGTCCGAGGCATGTGCGTCGTGCACTCTCAGCACAAGCTGTTATTTTAGTATATTTTCACTTTGTGTTTGTTGCTGATGTGTCTGTGTCGAGTACATGGTTTTCTATTCTATTCTAAATAAGTATTCATTTCGGTCGACGACTTATATTATTAGGGATAGGGAGTTAATATATAACATGATATAATTATGACGTAAATTCCAAGATATGAAGGAAGCGCATGATGTCGTCTTGAGCCAAAATAAAAAAAACCTTTTTACAAAAAAATACTACCGACTTCCAAATAAAAAATCTTTAAAAAACTACAAAGTGAAAAATAACTTTATTTTAAGATTTTTTATTTGGAAGTCGGTAGTATTTTTTTGTAAAAAAGTTTTTTTTATTTTTCACTATAATAGGCAAGTAGTTACGTAAGGTACCTATAATGCCAGAATAGATTATCCGAATATCATGAAACTGATATGTGAAATGAGAGATCTGCGTACCCCTTAAGAGCATACTGGCGTGATGTTATGTTATGAAATGGTATAATAGACACGCAATTGCAGCAATCCCGAGAGATTTGCCGTAATTTATTGAAGAGTTCTGTTGTATATCTTCGAAGTTCTTCATCAGATCTTCACCAAATTAAAATGGGACCAATTTCGAAATATATTGTTTCAAACAAAAAAAATATTTTCAAAATCGGTCCAAAATTGATAGAGATATACGTGAAAATACACAAAAAAAAAAAAAGAAACAAACATAATGTCGAACATATAACCTCCTCCTATTTGGTAAGTCGGTTAAAAAGTTAATCCAAATAATCAAAAAACCCGACTGCTTAAGAAGCAAACTAAAAAGAAGAAAGAAGAAGAAGAATATTCGCAAACTGGCTGGCCAAAACCAGATGTATCTATTCGCCGACTGCACATCATTATTTTTTTCTTGTTTACCTCTTTTTAGTTCGCTTCTTAAACAGCCGGGTTTTTTGATAATTAACTTTTTTATTTATTACTTTTTAATTAACATATCGAATTAGGTACATTTAAACATATAAGTGTTATATATTTTTGAAATCACCTCTTAAAACACTTTATTTTGAAACACAAAGAGCAAGAAAAAAAAATGGGCATCCACAATATGGCGCCCGAAATCCGCCATTTTTCTATTTTCCAAATTTAATGTAGCCAGTGACACCCGCAGGGTTAAGACGAATCGATTGACATAAGAATCATCAAAATCAGCCAACGAGTTTGATCTTTAGAACGCGAAATAGGAACATAGACTGATAATAAACACATTACCCTCCTTCGGCAGTCGGGTAAAAAGGACAATGTTTACAAGATATTCGATTTTGATATTTTGCCTTTTGATTTTTGCATATTAGATTATTTAACTGAGAACGTTCTTTGAATAATCATACGCCTGTTTATCTTGTTTACCAGAAAATCGTGTCAATTACGAAATTATGAAGGAAAACAACAATCTTTGTGGTTTTGCGGTAATCACACACTGTGAAAACGGTGACTCACAGCGGCAAAACAGTATCAAATCCACAATGCATCGTACTAAAGTGACTATTTTTTACCAGGAATAAATCTGAATATAAACAAAGTACTTAGCCTATCACAAAACAACAAAAGAAAACAACCTATCAACATGTTTTTTCGTACACCAGACGGTGTTTCCATACCCAGATTTTCGAATCCCAATTTTTTTTTATTTTCTTTAAAGTTAGTGTGGCTAATCGAAATAACATAACATAACATAAATATTTATTTCTCTTCCTAAATACTAGAATATTAATTTAAATTTTGAATGTAATTATGTATTACATATTATGGAATTATTGTTATTTGAATTAGCTTTTTATGAAAACCAGAGACGTTGTATTAGATAGACGGAACATAATATAAGACGCAATTTCAATATCGGTATTCACTTTAGCACTAACAGATAACGTCATAAGCAAAAAGATATACTTTTGTCTATGCCATCTTTTGTATCAGTGTGGCCGAGTATGCTATAGATATCCACTTCTATGAGATATATCAGTACTATGTCTGTGCCACTATCATATCAATATCGATATTATCGAGTTTAGTTTGGCACGATCAACAAATTTGCAAAAAAAATGTGTATGAATCATCCCTGACTGTGGCTATATATATTTTTCCAACGTTTTTTTAGGGCATCTGTATAATTAATTAAAAAGTGGACGTTTACTTGTACAAAGAATAAACTTATCAGTCATTATACAAGACACTGCCACTCTTTTGTAACTTATCTGTGCACTAGCTTTTGCCCGCGGCTTCGCACGCGTAGACTACATGCTTCTCCTTACTATATTTTAACAATATGTAGAGAAAAAGTAAAAAAATATGTAATGCGAAAGTGTTTCTTAGGACAGATTTATACTAACCTACTTTATCATCATTACGTTCTATCCTTGTCCAGTCCCTATCCCTTCACTATTTCTGTGTTTATCTATGATTAATAATAAGTAATCATAAGCATAAGTTAAATTAATTAAAGTATTTCCTTATAAACAACATTTTTAACCATTTTGGATGTCGGCGCCAATATCACCAGACTATTTGATGAGCTAACACGTGAACACGCTACATAGAATTGTCCATGGCAAAAGCAATTCTCCCTCAAAGCTACACCAGCATACTTCAGAGTTTGTCCTTGAGCCTTATTAATTGTCATGGCGAAGCAGATTTTCCCGTCCCTATTTAATTCCTATATATTTATGCGTTAAGCCATTTTATAGTTACCAACAGACTTGAAAGTCTTGAAAGTATTTTTAATATTTTTTCCTTTGTAAAAGAAGGACTTTTGTACACAAGATTTTATACCCCATGATCGGCCCCCCAAGGACGGAATTCCCAAAAGACCTTAATTTGCGTTAGATTTTAATCTTCAGCCCAAACCCAAAATATGAAGATCCTGACTTTAAAACTGACGGATTTTCATACAAACTTTCATTCCCTATTTCACGCCCTTAGGGATGGAATTTCCAAAAATCCTTTGTTAGTGCTCACCTACACGACCAAAAGAACCTACGTGCCAAGTTTCATGATTGAAGCTTCAGCCGTTTGGGCTGTGCGTTGATGGTCAGTGAGTGAGTCAGTCAGTCACTTTCTTCTTTTATATATTTAGATTATAGGCGTTGTATATAATGTTTTGCGCAAAAACTAGGTACCTACATCATGAGATCAAAGTGATGGTTAATACTTTGATCAGACATAATAGAAACTAATTAGAGCGATAGCGTTTCAAGAGATTCCCTGTCTAAAAAATTTTTTAACTTTGTCCACTATTCACTATTATTTTAAATTTTAAATTAAACTTTTTTTTTAAATTAAACTTAATTTATAAACAGTAACTTCAGAAAACTAATTGTTTTATATAATAAACTAGTTTCTGCCCGCGGCTTCGCCCGCATATAAAGTGTTCATCCCAAGGGAATACAAACTATCCTATGTCCTCAAACTACCTCCATGCCAAATTTCATTTAAATCGGTTCAGTAGATCCAGAGATTATCCCCTATAACCTCACAAACTTTACCTTTTTATAATATTAGTATAGATAAATATAGATAATCAAATTAATTTAGTCACTGCATACTGTGTTTATATGTTTATAAGTGAACCTTACATTATTTATGGGACCAAACTGACTCAACTGTGTTATCAGAAAGAGGAAAATAACACTGAAAATTATTAAATAGTACGATAGAATATTAATTGATCGTTTAGTGGGAATACAGCGGCGAGCATCCTCTACTCAACTTGTTCTTGTTGTTGTTGTGTACGAGATCGCAGAAAGCAAGATATCATCAAGTAAGTGTAGAAGCTACTCTTTTGTTTAAATCATTATTTGTTTCTTTGCCTCTTTTGACTTATATTTATAAATGTGCGTTAGTGTCATCAATTTAGTTTCTTTATTTCTTTCTTCAGTAGGTGTTAGATAGTTGTAATGGAATAATAGTTTAATTATTTTATTTTGACATGTTTAGATTTGGTTTAAGTTTGTTTTGGCCACCTCAATTAAATAGTCTAGATGAGGTTTACTCATAGCGTTATCTAAATATGTAAAAGCGAAAGGTCACTCACTCACTCATTGCATAAAATAGAAATCCGCTTTACGTATAAGATGAAACTTGGCAGAAAGGCTTCTCAAGTGACGTAAGTGAGCACTAAAATATTTTTTGGAAATTCCACCCCTAAGGGGGTAAAAAGGGGTTAAAATTTGTATGAAAAATCTAATTCCGTTGGCTAATATTTTTGAAACTTGGCACAAATAGTAATCTAAGTAAATGATAAAGGTTGAAATTATTAGTTTTTTGAAACTAACCCCAAAAGACGATTTAAGGGGTGTAAAAGCTTTTTTGAAAAATCTTATTTCTTGGATTAATAAACTTGACATAAATGCCAACCTAAGTAAACAATAAAGGTTGTCATTATTAGTTTTTAAAAAACACTCCCAAAACACGATTTCGTGGTGTTAAAGTTTGCTAACAATCGTACTGCACAGTGTTTCGTTTTTGATGTAAGGGTCTAGGGGAGCAATAAGAAGGAAATTTTGTAAATTCCAAAAACCTATAATACACAGATATTTGTTTTTATGAAAAAACGAATTCCTTCAGGATAAAGTAAATAACCAAAATGATATAATTAGATTTTTAAAACTAGCTTTCAGATAAGGTTAAGGGGTGTTAAAGCTTTTTTGAGGAATCTTACTGCGAAATCTGACTAACATAAACAAAAAATATAATGGAGAAGACAAGAGTGAATAACATATTTGGGTTGTTAAAAACTCGAGCCTCATCAGGGCAAAAAGGGATTTTTAATTTTTTAGGGGAATAACCTAAAATGTTGTATGTACTTTAAGTCAAATAACGAATCTTCCCAAACCAATTAACCTTAGATTCTACGATACCCCGATTTAATTAATTTAACAATAGCTTATTTTTGGTCACCTTCACAAACTGCACAGTCATAAGAAAGTTATCTGTAGGATAAAATACAAAATCACGCGAACGAAGTCGCGGGCGAAGGCTAGTATATAAATAAACCTAACAGATTTCGGCAAGCAGCGAACGATACCTCGAAATGCAATAATAGAAGATAGTTTAGATCTTAGTTTATCTAGGCGCGGCTGCCACGTCCGATTTTTATCTAGATGGAGACCAAGATACTTCTATATTGTATCGTATTTGTTTAAGAGTTCGTTATTTTTTTTACAGAGTTGATTGGTTATCTATATTTTTGTTCCTAGTGCTGAAAATAATGTAGTTAGTTTATCATGTTATAACAGTCAGCAAATTGTCTTGGAACCATCTAGAAATAATATATAAATCTTGCTGTGCTTGTTTATAGATGTGATCGATATTGTTGCCAAACAAAAATAAGCTGTTGTCTTCAGCATAATATAGTATTAAGTCACCTGAAAGTTTTATTTTATTTATGCCGTTTACATCTATACTAATATTATAAAGAGGTAAAGCTTGTGAGGTTGTAGGGTGTAATCTCTGGATCTACTGAACCGATTTATATGAAATTTGTCATGGAGATAGAGAGACCCTGGAAAGGACATAGGATAGTGTGTATTCCCATGGGATGATAAAAAACTGTTTTACGCGGGTGAAGCTAGTATATAATAAAAACTAAAGGACCAAAAATGGAGCCTTGTGGCACGCCGTAGGTTAAAGTTTCGCAGTTACTTTGCATATCACCAAATATATATATGATGATGAGTTTTTATTAATAATGATAATAGATTTGTGTTTAGATGAGTCGAGTAGGAGGTATAGAGTATTAAAGAAATGGTTTTAGTCAGATAGATTTTGAGATATTTAATATTGGTTGTTGTGTTGTTTCGAGAGGTAGCATAATAAAATATGATGATTAGTTTTTATTGATACTGATGTTAGATTGATGTTCAGATGAATCGAGTGGGAGATATTATAGGATAGTTGAAATGTTGTTGTCTTTATGTTATTAGAATATTGTTCAAGTAAGTGGGAACTTATATTAATGTTAAAGAGTGTACGTTTATGATGTTATTTAAAGGCAGTTTGGTGTTTGTGAAATTATGTTGAAGTTTATAATATACAGGCTGCTAATAGATATGTCGAAATTTATAAAATACAGGTTGCTAATTGAAATATGTTGAAACTTTTGGACATGGAAGGTGTTCGTATAGATACGAGTATAAGGGCCAGTTTCTGAGGTCGACGTCACATCTCAAATCAGCTGACAATTTGTCACAAATTAACCAGCCGTCAGTTGTCAGTGAGTTTCTCAACACTTCATCATCGAGAAATTACGTAATCGCTTGTTACATTAAATAATCGACATTAATTTATTTCGGTTGGCTACCCTAGCTGGTATTCATTCACTTCATTCGCTACTATAACGTAATCAGTAACTTTAAATAGTATTTTACCTTGATAGGCTGGGTAGGTGTAGCCGCCAAGTTAAGCAAACCTTACCAAGGTCGATTTT
Organism: Anorthoa munda; assembly: GCA_945859665.1. Lineage (NCBI taxonomy): Eukaryota > Metazoa > Arthropoda > Insecta > Lepidoptera > Noctuidae > Anorthoa > Anorthoa munda. Next base: position 1,519,209 of record OX243919.1, on the reverse strand, counting down.
TGGATGGGTAACCACTTTTTTTTTGGTTTACTTGTTTTTGAATAGGTGACTCCACACAGGTTAAGCAACACTTACCAAGGTTATTCTTTGGATGGGTGACCGCTTTTTTTTTAGTTTACTTGTTTTTGCATAGGTGACTCCACACAGGTTAAGCAACACTTATCAAGGTCAGCTTCTGGATAGGTTTGTGTTTAATTTGAAGTGGCTGGAGTGGTGACCGCGCCAGGGTAAGCAACACTTACCTAGGTCAGTCTTGGGATGGGTGACCACTTTTTTTTGGTTCGCTTGTTTTTGGATGGGTGACCCTGCCAGGGTAAGCAACACTTACCAAGGTCACTGTTTGGATGGGTGACCACTTTTTTTGGGTTCGTGGATGGGTGACCTTGTTACATGTTGTTTAACCTAGCGGGGTGACTTTAGGATGGGTGATCAAAATTTTTGTGGTGATGGTCACCCATCCAGACTGACCTTGGTTAGTGTTGCTTACCCTGGCGGAGTCACCTATCCATAAACAAGCGATCCAAAAAAAAGTGGTCACCCATCCAAAGACTGACCTTGGTTAGTGTTGCTTACCCTGGCGGAGTCACCTATCCATAAACAAGCGATCCAAAAAAAAGTGGTCACCCATCGCAAGACTGACCTTGTTAAGTGTTGCTTACCCTGGCGCGGTCACCACCCCAGCCACTTCAAGTTAAACACAAACAGTAAACAAAAAAGTACAGGGTATAGTCAACACTGACCTGGGGATCGAACCTTCCTCACGCGCACTAGCGTGAGGAAGGTTCGATTCCCAGGTCAGTAACAGTTTGTTTTATTTTTATTTATTTTAATAAATACAATATAACAATTTTTTATAATTGTGTCAAGTTTTTATAATGTAATTAATTTAAAAGTTTGTAATATGCTAATTTTTTTTTAGATCTTGGTAATCAACTATAATTGATTTATTAAACATATTTTTTATAACTCAACCCATACCATAGTTTTCGCCGACCCCTATTATCTTTTTATCGTAATATAAGCCTTTAAAGTCATAATATTAATTTTAATCCGCGAATAATCGACCAATTTCCAACAATTATAAATTAGGCTCGTTGACAAGAGATTAACATTGAAAAAGGTGCTCAGAAACCCAAAACTGCTGTAACATGTGGTTAATTCGAGATTTTACTCAAATGTGACAAATTGTCAACAACTTGTCACACTTGGATGTTGAGAAACTGAAAGTAGAATTAACAGGCGATTAATCCTCGATTACGTTAACAGCCCGATAATTCTGAGCTGGGAAACCGGCAGTAACTGCCAGTTTCCCAGCCCTCAATTATCGGGCTGTTAACGTAATCGAAGATTAATCGCCTGTTAATTCTACTCTCAGTTTCTCAACATCCAAGTGTGACAAGTGGTTGACAATTTGTCACATTTGAGTAAAATTTCGAATTAACCGCATGTTACAGCAGTTTTGGGTTTCTGAGCACCTTTTTCAAATTTAATCTCTTGTCAACGAGCCTAATTTATAATTGTTGGAAATTGGTCGATTATTCGCGGATTAAAATTAATATTATGCTTTTAAAGGCATATAAAACAAATGTAGGCTTACATTTGTTTTAAATTTATATTACGATAAAAAGATAAAAGGGGTCGGCGAAAACTATGGTATGGGTTGAATTATAAAACAAATGTTAATTTATATCAATAAATTAATTACAAAGATTTAAAAAAATATTAGGATATTACAAACTTTTAAATTAATTACATTATAAAAACTTGCACAATTATCAAAAATTGTTATTTTGTATTGATGTAAATAAATTAAAAAAAAACAAACTGTTACTGACCTGGGAATCGAATCTTCCTCACGCTAGTGCGCGTGAGGAAGGTTCGATCCCCAGGTCAGTGTTGACTGTACCCTGTCCTTAGTACTTACTATGGTCAGCTTCTGGATAGGTTTGTGTTTAACTTGACTTGTTACCAAGGTCAGTCTTGGGATGGGTGACCACTTTTTTTTGGATCGCTTGTTTATGGATAGGTGACTCCGCCAGGGTAAGCAACACTAACCAAGGTCAGTCTTTGGATGGGTGACCACTTTTTTTTGGATCGCTTGTTTATGGATAGGTGACTCCGCCAGGGTAAGCAACACTAACCAAGGTCAGTCTTTGGATGGATGACCACTTTTTTTTGGATCGCTTGTTTATGGATAGGTGACTCCGCCAGGGTAAGCACCACTAACCAAGGTCAGTCTGGATGGGTGACCATCATCACAAAAATTTTGATCACCCATCCTAAAGTCACCCCGCTAGGTTAAACAACATGTAACAAGGTCACCCATCCACGAACCCAAAAAAAGTGGTCACCCATCCAAACAGTGACCTTGGTAAGTGTTGCTTACCCTGGCAGGGTCACCCATCCAAAAACAAGCGAATCAAAAAATAGTGGTCACCCATCCCAAGACTGACCTTGGTAAGTGTTGCTTACCCTGGCGGGGTCAGCCATCTAAAACAAACGAACCAAAAAAAAAGCGGTCACCCATCCAAAGAATAACCTTGGTAAGTGTTGCTTAACCTGTGTGGAGTCACCTATCCAAAAACAAGTAAACCAAAAAAAAAGCGGTCACCCATCTAAAGAATAACCTTGGTAAGTGTTGCTTAACCTGTGTGGAGTCACCTATCCAAAAACAAGTAAACCAAAAAAAAAGTGGTTACCCATCCAAAAATCGACCTTGGTAAGGTTTGCTTAACTTGGCGGCTACACCTACCCAGCCTATCAAGATAAAATACTATTTAAAGTTACTGATTATGTTATAGTAGCGAATGAAGTGAATGAATACCAGCTAGGGTAGCCAACCGAAATAAATTAATGTCGAGTATTTAATGTAACAAGCGATTACGTAATTTCTCGATGATGAAGTGTTGAGAAACTCACTGACAACTGACGGCTGGTTAATTTGTGACAAATTGTCAGCTGATTTGAGATGTGACGTCGACCTCAGAAACTGGCCCTAATAATAAGCCAATCATGTTTTTTCATCCAATCAAGTTTTCACCTGCGAAGCTAATGGTTGATTCTATAAAAGTATTTTGTGAGATCACCATGCAGTCTCTTGTTACATGAATATAATGTCTGCCCCAGCCCACCCTGTTTTCCTTTAATATTCTCAATTGTGAAACGTAAAATACTCAAACGCTTCCTAAATTTTTTGACAATATTCAACCATTACATTATTACCTCAATGTGTTCAACACGTTTTTGCTGCTTTACTTAAACCGGCCGTCTATTAATTTTATATTGTAAAATCCATCGGACAAATCAAGCACCGAGAAGTACCTTTTTAGGGTTCCAAAGTCAACAAGGAACCCTTATAGTTGCGCTCTGTCCGTCTGTCCGTCCGCAGCTTAGCTCTGAGAATCTAAGTACTAGAAAGCTATAATTTGGCATGTATATACATATTAATAATTCTGACAAAGTGGTAACATAAAATCATGAAAAAAAAATTTTTTCGGGTTCCTCCCATAGACGTAAAGTGGGGATGTATTTTTTTTTGTCATATATCCCATAGTGTGGGGTATCGTTGGATAGGCCATTCAAAAATATTATGGGTTTGTTAAAACCATTTTTCGATTCAGAGATTCGTTTGCATAAAATTAAGCTTTAAGTTGCAAATTTATGTTAGAGTCAAGTGTGTCCCCCCCTGCCAACGAAATGGTTGCTCTTGGCTATGTGAAAAAAATCACGGCTGTAGTAAATATAACGAAATTAAAAGGAAAATTATCATGAATAAAAAGGCTTTACAAGTTTACGAGTAATAGTCGACCAACTTATAAAATGTACTTGGAACAGTAAAAATATTGTACAAATGCCATTGAAAAATTACTTAAATAACGTTGTTAGCTGTGTAAAACAGATAGTAAATATATGCTTATGAACAAAAAAAAAGTAAAAATATACAAAAATAAAATCATAACATCCTTAATAATAATGATTGTCATATTAGATTCGATTTCCAAGCAAATTACTTATTTTCTTTTGTCGATATCCTTCTATATATATATACTTGAGTAGAGTAAAGCTTTCCAGAATGAAATAGTGAATACCGCAGATTAGAGGATTCACCTCTAATCTGCTGTATTAGAGGAGATTAGAGGTGAATACATACGATTTTTTTCTAATTCCGAAAGAGAAATAAACAAGGAGCGTGCACGCAGTATCCAGGAACGAACTATACCATTCCCCGTGGCTCTAACGCGCGCTCGTATTGGCTCCTTTCGCATTTCGCACCCGCGGTGGTACTCAAATAGATTATAATTTTCTAACTTCAGTTGCGAAGTTGGATTTTATAACGCCTTTTTCAGTTACCAGTAAGTCCTTATTTAGTTTAAGTCAAGAGTGAATAGATTACATCTAGGCGAGCGTGCTTCACCGTAGACCACAGCATCGCTTACCATCAAGCGAGATAGTGGTCAAACGCGAGACATGTAACAACAACAAAACCCTCTTTTTAGTCCGCATTATTAAGCAACTTCGGAACCCTATTACTGCGCGTGGCCCGAAACGCACTTGGCCGGTTTTTTATTACATAGTTTTGGATCGATTTCATCCAGAGTTGAAATCAAGTGATATTCCCTTACGAATACTGTATTAAGATCCTTTGGGTCAAGGCAAATTCTAAGTGAACCATTATTATAACAAGGTTGCTTACAAAACTTTTAGGATATTTGACTTTGTGCTCCACCAGGGCCTCCAGCTCATCCGCAAGACACGTCATCAGTGCGTGGGGCACTCGCCGAGGGGGACCACTGGCACCACTTCTGGTTGAACGCGCAACTCTGTTGTCTCTCTACGGGCCGATTTCACCAACTATATTAAACGCAATTAGTTCAACTAAACTCGGTTAACGCAAATACAGGGTTCTGATTGGTTGAGACCGCTGAGAAACTATCAATCAGAACGCTGTATTTGCGTAAACTGAGTTTAGTTGAACTAATCGCGATTAGTATCATTGGTGAACTCGGCCCTAAGTTCCCCAACTCCAAGGAACAGTTTATAATTCATATTAATAATTAGATCTTTACATGAGCAACCAGCTCTGTTTTGTTCACGCATATCTCCGTCAATTTTAGATCGTATTTGTAAATTCTTTTTTGTTTCAAAAATTATGTTTCAAAATTGGTCCGATTTTAGTTTGGTGAAGATCTGATGAAGAACTTCGAAGATATATAACAGAACTCTTCAATAAATTACGGCAAATCTCTCGGGATTGCTGCAATCGCATGTCTGTTTATTGTTTACAACATTTCATAACATAACATTACGCCAGTACGCTCTTAAGGGGTACGCAGATCTTTCATTTCACCGGTTATGTTCAAGTTTAATGATATCCGGGTAATCTGTTCTGGTGTTATCTACCTTACTATACAACTTGTAAATTATGTAGGTACAATTAAAAAGTGAAAAATAAAAAGCTTTTTTACAAAAAATACTACCGACTTCCGGTAAAATTACAGATGTTATAAATAAAAAAAATGTTGGTCCATACTATGTCCCGCCAGAAGGCATACAAAATATTGGGCTTATAGATGTAATCGAATGACACATTAAAAACAAAAAATAATAAAATGTGTTTAGCTCCAGTATCTGATGAGTGACAAGGCTTGTCTGATGAGCTCCTCGCCTGCACTGCACGCCCGTTCAGCGCCTTGGGAAGTTTAGTAGAGCGGCACATATCAACTGCTCCATCCAGGCCCAGTTCTGCGACTTCCAGAAGCCTCCACTGCACCCACCAATCCTTAACTCCCATCACAATCCAAGCTATTGTGGCCAACAATTTTGTATGTCATCCAGATGTAGGGCATGAGGCATCTTGCGACAAGTTTTCTATGGTTGTAATTTAAAGTAGGCAAAAAACTATTAAAGTAAACGCAGTGGAATTTGGTTTTAAAATAATATATATTGCGTGCGATATCAAAAGTACGTACAGTAACAAGCCTAGCAACCACAACATAGATCATATTAAATCTAGAAGGTAAGACTTCATAAAGTATCACTGGAAGTGCATTCCTAACATTTCCTCTTCTTTTTCAAACCGAAGTTTTCGCAAAGCTTTATCAGTCTTGGTTTGAATAATGGCTTTGTAAATATATCAGCCAATTGGGTTGATGAATAAAAAAATAATACGATTTTTTTAATGTATTTTGAAACTTTACATATCATAAATTATATTGTCTTTGCAGAAATCTCTTAAATATTTTTTTTCATTTTATTATAAGCAATTGAAAATCGATATTTTTTTTAAAAAGAACCACCTGTCTACAAACGGGCCATGATTGGTCGCCACGTTGGTGACGTCATAACGTTCAAGGAATTTCACGATAATACAGTGTCAACTGCACTTGAATTGACTAAAAATATCCGAAAATTAGTGCAAATATATTATTAAACAACAAATTTTATTTAGTCATGTGTGATTAAGGATTCATAAAGGCTAATGTCGATAATATACCCGCCTGATGGACGATTTGGAAGTTTTGAGCATAAATAAAGTAGTCGTAATGAATATTACGCGTTAGTGGACCGGTGTTAGTTATTGTTACACGGTAGAGTCAATTTTTATTACTTGTACATTTTTTATTAACATTTAATTTTTGACGTTCAAAAGTGCCGCTTATTGGCCTAATTGAAATAAATATATTTGACTTTTGACTTGACTTTGACTTTTGTTGTTTACCAGGTACATTTAGAAACATAATTGTCATAACTTAATCGTTTTTACATAATTATGGGTAGCAGATATTGTACTAATGGTAGGTAGGTAGGAGGTATTAATGAACTTATGTGAAAATATTAACTTGGTAGATTTTCCTTACACTAATTCGTCAGTAAATATCTCTTAAACGCGTTGACCGATTTTCATAATTCAAACAGAAATATTAGTTTTACGCCTCTATCTGTCATTTAAGAATAAAATAATGGATATATCTCCATAAACAAAAAATCATGTTTTCAAGTTACGTAATTATACAACCATGTCAACTTTGCTCAAAAGTTCCCTTAAAAATTTACTTTTCACAGTCTTTAATGATCAAAGTAAGAAATTAATACGGAACTAACACTAAATTTAAACAAGATAACAACATAATTAACACATTATAATTGGAATCTAGTTAGACATAGAACATTTTTCAAATTTAGTACAGATTTCTAGGTACTTGGCTATTGCGCAAAACACATGAGGATCTTTTTGTAGTATTCGTACATAATGATTCGAAACAAGCACGATAACTTTTAAGGTTCGATATTTATGATCAATATATTCAATATTCATATTGACGATAATAACAAGATTGAATCAGTTAAAAGTCAAAACACTGTATAAGCTATGTGCCACAATGAGTAGAAATGAACGTTGTGACGTCATACGGGCTCGGGTTTGTTCGGAAAACTGTCGGGGTGTTTTCGGTACTGGATTCAAAAAAATATTTTCAATTTGATTTTACTTTGTAATAACAATGAAAAAAAATAACTAAAAATAGTTTGGTATGAAAACTTATATATGATCTTTCCATTTCTTACAAAAAAAAATAGTTCAACAAACCAATTGTTCTTGCGTAGGCACTTGCTCAATTTGGATATATCCTTCAGACACACATTGCCTTACATAAAAATGTCTTAGCCTGATGTGCTTTTTCTTGCGATGGTATTCGTAAGGCGGATTATGAGCTAGTTTTATTGCTGACTCATTGTCAATGCGCAGTATAGTCATCGGCACGTAACTTGGCAAGAGTCGTTAGATGCGCACAAGTAATTTTTTAGGTCTCTTTGGTTACCAAGCGGGACGCGGGGTACGTTTAGCACCGTTCCTCGCGCGCGATTGGTTGGTCAGTTGACACAAGGATCGACTGACCAACCAAATCGCGTCCACGTCCCGTTCGCTCTATATGGTGGTTGGTCAGTTCGCGCACTATGCGCAAGTTTACCCCCACTACGCCAAAAGCTTGCCAAGTTACGTGCCGATGACTATACTAGTTTTTTAAATATATCACTTAAATTGTTAAACAATCTCTTTAGCCAAATCATTTCACGGCACGCCTCACTGGCAGCAACTATTTCTGCTTCTATGGACGACAGCGCAACTGAGGTATGCTTCACACTTCTGCAGAAGATTTCTGATCAAGCAAACATGCATATCAACCTGCTAGTAGAACAACCACTCAAGTTGTCACCTCCATTATCCGCATCACTGTAATACATGAGTCGTTTCTCATTCTGTTTAAACTATAGACCAGTCTCGATTGTTCCTTTGCGGTAACGAAAGATTCTCTTTACTTGTAACACATTCGTTTTAGTAGGGTTATCTAAGGTTCCAACTGTATAGGTGATATCAAGCCTTGTACCCACCATAAAATAAGCCAACGCTCCCACAGCTTGTCTATAGGGAAATTTTTTCTTACAAATCTCTTCCGCCAAATTTTTTATACGAATATCTTTAACTATTGGGGTACCTACGGCTTTACAGTCACTCATTCCATACTTCGCCAAAACCTTTTTAGTATAGGCGGCTTGATGAACTCTTATAGTTCCATCATTGTGTCGCTCTAACTTTATGGCTATACTTAATAATACTCGGATTGTGTTTAGTTTCGCAACAGGGCTAAATGTTTCGTGGTAGTCTATTCCCTTTTCTTGTGAATTGCCAACTGCAACTAGTCTCGCTTTAAACTTGCTAATCGAGCCATCAGGGTTCTTCTTTACCTTAAATACCCATTTGCAGTTATCGTTTTTCTGTTATTTGGTAACTGTGTCAGTTTCCATGTCTCATTCTCTTTTAGGGAATTAATCTCATTGTTCATAGCCTCAACCCACTTGTACTTTTGCAGTACTTTGCATAGCTTCTCGATATGAAGATGGTTCTGGATCAGCAATGACTTGATGTATGAATTGTTCAAAATTAAATCTATCTGGAGGTCTAATTTGACTCAGATTGCGAAGTACACGACTGTTACCTTCAACAATTTGAGTGTCTTCTTGTCGTTCTACTGCATTAGTATCACCTGTTTCATTATCCAAATTCAGTGAATGCAAGTGATCATCACTTTGATTAAGTACTTCTAAGTTTGGTTGATCATCTATGGAAGAAGTAGGTAGCTTATAGGTATTCTTTTTGATTTCCGGTTCCTCACTTACAGGTATATATCGGTCTAACAGAGGTACTTCTTCAAAAGTTAAATCTCTGGAACGCAATAATATAAGTTCCTTGTATCATAAACTTGATACCCATCATCACCGTCATATCCTTTAAGAATTCCTTTATGTGCGTTTTTATCTAGCTTCTTTCTCTTTTGTTTTGGGACATGCACGTAGCATTCACAACCAATGATTCTGAGATGATTTATTTTGGGTTTTTTACTGTACCATAACTCATACGGTGGCTTTCGACATTTGGAGTGGGTCCCGTACGATTTAATAAGTTCACTGAAGCTTGAACTACTTCAGCCTATAAACCTTTAGGTATCTCATCATGAGCGTGTATAAGTGTTCTTGCCATCTCAATAATTGTGCGATTATCTCTTTCAGCGCAACCGTTTTGTTTAGGAGTGTAGGGCATTGTCATCCTTTGTTTAATCCCGTGTTGTCTTAGCGTATTTCGTACTTGTTCATTGTCTAATTTGCCTTCATTGTCGCTTAGCAACTCTTGAATGACGTGTCTTGAAAACGGGTGGAATCATCTTTGAATAGAACAAAATATCTATACTTTGAGATCGAATGTACAAAAGGTCCACACACATCAGTATTAGCTCTCCAACTCTTGTAGTTCTTTCTCAGGTCCCAAACGTCCTTCTGTGGGCTTTTCCATATACGCAACCTTCGCAAACTTCTTTGTTATATTCAGATTTGAATTACATACCAAATTTTCTGTGCATAACTTGTTTGTCATGTCTTTTGTTTTGGTGTCCCAAACGTTCATGGTACAATAGAAGTTGGTTAATAACTTTCAGTTGGTTAATCTCAACTTTAGGTGTAATAACTTGTATTTTAAGTTTGTACAAACCTCCATACTTGTCCCGAGTACCGACTAACTTTATCTTACCGTCAACCTTATATAAACATGACAAAGTATTTGATTCAAAAGAGCTATTATCACAAAGATCTTATGCGGCTAGCACTGAGAATAAGTTTCTTTGTATGCAGGGAACATACCAAACATTTGTGAGCGTAATTGTTTCGTTTTGTCCATTAATTTCATCTTTTACTTGTTTTGAGCCCTTTCCGATAGCTTAAATATTTTCACCATTTGCTGTCATTACTCTGTGAGATTCCCTAAAGTACTCGAAAGATACATACTAATCTCCTCTATTGGTTACGTGACTTGTTGCTCCGTTATCTACGTATCATGAATCTTTATCATTACTCTCACCAAGCGATAAAGCTAAACTCGTCAATGAAGCAGCTTTTAATGTGGATTCCTTTAGAGGTTTTGGGGGTCTACTATCCGTAATCCATTTCTTGCATTGCTTTACTCGATGTCTGCTTGCTCCGCAATAGTTGCACTTGAACTTCTTCTTATAATCTTGCTTTCTGTTATGTACTGTCAGTACCTCCGTGCTGGGTTCACCTTCTGCTTCAGATTTATTCTAATCTTCTAAAGCTCCCTCGTGAGCGCACAACTGGGTGGTCAAGTTTTCGACTAAACGATCTTCCAATGTAATCAGTAGCCATCTTGATTTAAAACTGAAATTCTCTTCTAGCAGGGAATCCAATATCTTGCATATCAAAAGAATTTCTGGTAGTTGATTGCAAACAGTTGACAAAGCTTGATTCAGATCATGCCAAATATTCTTTATTGCAGATATATGCGAACCCATGTCATGAGTAGAGTCTTTCTTGTAGTTAAAAAGTTGCATACACAGATCGTTAGTTTGGTCCTGTGATCCTCGTTCGTAAAGACGGTTTAATTCGTCCCACATTTCACTCACAGTTGTAAAACGCATTACTTTGTTTAGCCTTTCGTTGGTCATATTAGTGGTCAGTAGTGATAGTGCAGTGCTTTCTATTTTATTATAGTTGTCACACTCTACCTTGTACTTTGTAAGAGCTTCCGCAAACAAGTTCACCCAGATGTGTCGGCTATACTACAGTACCCTGCACTCACTTCTCCCTGACACGCTTCTAAGGTGTCTATGTTACTCAACAGTAGCAACAACACTTTATACTTCCAGCTCAGCCAGTTGTTTCCATCGAATAGTCCAATTTCGAGTTTCATTTTTGAAGACATTATGATTCATTCTTTTGAACTTTTATCCTTTAGGAAACAAAAATAAAACATGTAAGCTCTCGTTTTTGCACGCTTTGCTACCATACTAAAGTAAACACAGTGGAATTTGGTTTTTACATAATATATATTGCGTGCTATATCAAAAGTGCATACAATAACAAGTATCGCCCAGCAACCACAACATAGATCATATTACATCTACAAGGAAAAACTTCCTAACAAAAACACGCGGCCTTAATGTGTGTGATGCGTAATCCAAGTTAATCTTGCAAAATAATTGTTGTTCTTCACCGGCTGCGCCATTAATATTTATTTAAAACTAGGTTGAGATTTCAGTGATTTTATTTTTAGTAATTGTACCTAATATTAATTTATTACGAACTCGCAACTGCCTCAGGTGTCTGTCAGAGCAAGCGAACTGATATAACTAAGTTGAGGTTAAGATGACATTGACATATGATGACACTGAGAGGTGCGTTTCGATTCTAATACACCATCAGTTCTGTAATCGCACTGATCTGATCTGACCATTTTGCCCATTACAACCAGCTTTGCCAGGTTGTCTGGTTGTCTCCGGGCGATGTGACTAAAGTAACTTAGGACTTGTTGGTAGCAGATCGAAGAGATTTTGATGTCTATTCACATAGTAATATGAAGATGTCGGTTTGTTTGCAGGTACATGTCGTCAACCGGACATTTTGAAGCTGCTGAGTGCTGCCGTGTTTGTGAGTGCCGCGTGCCTCCGGGTTGATATCCAACCTTGAAGACAGTGTTAAGTAAAATAGTTTATAGTCAATATGAGTGCTACAACGTACAAAAAAAGTAAAGGAACGTCGGGGATTCGCGGGCAGCTGTACGAGACTAAGCTGCTCAGCTTAATATTCTTCAGAGCGAAGCATGACGACAGTATCGAAGAGTTTCAGCTTGCTTCCAATATGGCTGAGATAGGGGCATTCGACGATATTTGCTTGAAGGTCAAAGTGAAGGGATTTCTGAAACCTCTGATTGTGTTTATACAGGCCAAACATAAAGATGACAGCGAACAGACCCTCGATATCAATATGGTGAAATATTTTCGTAGTTATTTGAAAATTAGAGAGAGATATGAATTGGATTATAAGAACGACCTATTTCAAGGCAAATTTCAAGAAACAGAAAGTTTCTTCGTTATATACACGTCCGGAAAAAATACATTTGGTAATTATCCGGTTGAAAGTGATTTTGCCTCAAAACTAAACGATCTTATTAGTACCAAAGGTACAGCCAAGCAACCCTATAAACGTAATGCGGATGTAAAGTTCCTGTGCGAAATGCTTATGGAAGACCAAATAATCTCACTGGCAAAACAGCTAGCCACTTTTATAAGTGGTGAAAGAAATTTTCAAATGATGCTATCTGATGAGCTGATACTAACCTATCATGTCGTTCTGGCGCTAAAAGTTGTCAACATTTCAGCAATTGGGCAAGATGGGCACCGAATCGCTACTTTCCGACAAGGCTTCTTCGATACCAAAGATCGATACCTCAAACTACTCAAAGATACACTTTACAAAGAGATTCTTGAAAGACGAAAGATAGAAACCTATGATGTAAAGAATCTACTGAATGATTTCTTAGCCGAGCCTACTAACGTTAAAAAACTTAGCAAACTGTTAGGAACCATTCTAACATATAGCAATGGTCAGCTAGAATTTGTAAAAACAAACACTAAAGACTTCAATTCACAATTGAATCAAGTAGACGTGTCTCGATCGACTGTCAATAAAGCTTTAGATCTGGCTGCAAGAGAAATATTATCAAAGGGTCTTAAAGTCCCGGCTGCGTTTGGTAACAAAGACCTGATGTTAAGTGGCAATGATCTAAAAAAAGAGCGAAGAATAAAGTATATAACATCAATAGTCATCGACTTGTTAGCCAAGTCTAAAAAAAGTAACATAGTCACTATAGATAACTATTTAGACAGTGGATTCTTGCAGCTTAATGGAGGTATAGCTGGAGCCATTGGAAATTTATTTATGTTTGACGAAAACACCAAACTGATGAAGATTACAGATAATTCGAAATTACTAGGAGATCATGCTCAAATGCTATATAAAAAATTAACTGACGAAATTGTCAATTTGCAAGAAATCCGATTTCGTTTCAAAGGAAATAAGTTCCCAAAACTTTTATTCGACTGCAGTGAGTATGAAGAGACTCTAGTGAGAGATTTCTTGAGCAATCTGCTATTCTATAACAAACAAGCAGATGAGAACGGCGTAGAAGAAATATTAAAAGACAAAATAGAAGAGTACCAGCTTGATCACCCAAACTACTTCCAAGCTAAAACTGATGCAATGTTTCTTAAATATCACGATAAAATACAGAAATGGTGGATGCAGACAGTACAGGCACCGTATCTTACAAAAGACAGCGATATATTTGAGAACGCAATCAATTATATTATAAAAGAACCATTGTTAAGCTCAATAAATATAACATGTATGAGCAAAATGAAAAACATAATTAATTACACATTTACTGAAAACATGGTGAGCTCCTGGAACTTACAGGATCACTCCAGTACTGTCATTATTACTGAGAACAGTGAACTGACTGTTGTTAAAGTATTGCAGTATTTTAAGAATACGAATAAGGACCATGTAGTGTTAGATCTAGAATATATTGAAAACTTACCAACGAAAGATCGAAAGGTATTGGGCATCGAGTTAAAGAATACAAATGGAGAAAAGCTTATTGTTTTCATATGCGATAAAATACAACATACCAGAAACGAAATCGTTTTCAAAACATTGGACAACATCGCAAAAAATATTCTTACCAAAAAATCTATTATTGTTACCAATTACTTATCCGTCAAAACATTGCAGAAATATTTCTTAAGAGCAGATAGTCCTATACATGATGAAAATAGTCTAATTGACATGAGTGAAGAGTCACAGAAGAGTATTTTAGAGACTACTAGAGTGTTATTTCAAGGCGTAGAAGTAAGATTAGATTTGATTATCGATGATAAATCAAAAGCATATGTGAAAGGAGACATTCTAAACAAAATAATCAGTAAGGACACAATTCAAGTCGGTCAACTAATTGATTCAAGAGATTATGATGAAAAAAAGCACTTGTATGTTGACAGAATGGTCCGTAAGACCAACGAACCTACTTTGGCACCAAAAACTCTTTACGATATAGAAGATGACGTTGTACTTGTAACAGCAGTGCCCGGGATGGGAAAGTCAACTCTTGTCACTCATTTATCGCTTAAAACCAAAAAATACATCCCGGAAGTTTGGATTGTAAGGGTAAACTTGTTAGAATACTCGAGAGAACTTAGCAAGTGGAAGGAAGATAAAACAACCATCAACTTAGTAGAGACTTTAAAGTTTATGTGTCATGTTATACTCTGCATGAAACTTGGCAAAGAAAATGATGTGGCAATTTTGTTACAGGAACAAAATGGTTCTGTGTATCTCAAAGATTGTACAGGCAATCAGTCGACTGAGTTCGATTTGAAGTTATTTCTACATTTTTTTAATGATGGCAAAATTATATTCCTATTTGATGGCTTCGACGAGATCAGTCCGCATTACATAAATGAGGCTATAAAATGTATACAAGTTATAAATAACCATCCTAAAAAGCATAAAATATGGGTCACAAGCAGGTCGTATACTGAAATTGAAACTATTTTACAACGAGCTTTTGGTGTACCTTATGAACTAGAACACTTATCTCATGAGACAAAAAAACAATATTTAAAAAAAATTTGGAATTCCAATTTCAATCCGAATGAACTTGATAGAACGCTACTGGAAAATGTACATAGCTTCCTGAAGTTTATGTCCAGATCAAAACCAAGTCTTTCTAGGTTCGAAAGGCAAGCATTTAAATTATCTTTACATGAAATTTACGTCAACGCATGCTCCTTTTTGGTAAAAATGATTAAATGCTCCTGCAATACTTGTTTGATATTCACTCCAATTTATGGAGGTTCATACTCTAGCGACCGTCTACAAGAAACACTGAATTCTGATGATAACAATCCCTTACATATATTTTTGCGGGCACATTTTTTCATAACCCGCATAAAAAACGTTAGAAATAATGTTAACAATTGGAACCTAGACGTTGACACATTCAATTTTTATGAACAGTACTTGGAAACGAAACTGAAAACAATACGGTTTGCAGGTAAAAACAAAATGGACATTTATAATCCAGATATTATGATTGCTTACGACAAAGAACTTGCAGAGTGTATAGCAATGCATAAAAAATTGGCGGCTTATACTATTTTCAATGCGGACATTGACAAATTGTTTGTTGAGAAAGACTTGCAAGAAATCAAGGCAACCATAAAATGTATTGAAAAGGGAGGAGAGAAAACTGGTTTGATATGTAGTGTAGCAAACGAAATCCCAATTTTTATACACATGACATTCGCTGAATACTTTGCAGTGGAATATGTCTGTGATTTATTAAAAAAAAATGCAAATTAACGCAAAAATCAATGTCTCTGTTTTAAATTCATATTGTTTAATATGTTTAACTTTGCCAATGTTCGAAATATTTTATATTGTAAAATAAAAATTGACAAAACGCTGATGAATATTATTGAAAATAATAAAGAAGTAATATGTAGTTTGTTAATGGAGCAGGGCAAAGTACATTTAGAGAGAGACAACGAATTCGGTTGGGCGCCACTCCTAGCTTTACATGATAGCATTCATAACTCCACTTCTTTGTTTACGTCGACTTTTGAGAAATATATAAACGGCAGCAATTTTGAACAATTTCTTGTTAATAAACTGTTTCGCGAGGGCCATTATTATCCTACTAACGAATTAATTGTTTGTGTCATCGATATAGTCAGGAAACTCGATAGTTCTAGACTCACTCGTTTTTTTCTGGAAACACACGAGTGTGAGTTCTATTTAACCGTAAACGGTGAGGACAGATTTTGTGCGATTTGTAGAAATCTACAACGACTGAATGAACAGCCGTTGTAGAACAACATCACAACTGATGGAACAGTAAGACGAGGTGTTTTGATCATTTATTTAAACTAGTCAAATGCAAGGGTACCGCAAATTAAAAAAAACATTAATCTAAATTTACGTACAATGGAATTCTGTTCTGAAATATTCTCTAAAAAAAATACACAAAATTAGCAGTTTAAGCGCTCAAGCCGGCCGACTTGTGCCCGCCGATGAGTGTGAAAGAGCGTGTGTAATTTTGAGGCATTTCCATAAAAAATAATATGGTACTGAACTGAGTCACAAGTCCAGTTTCTTGTTCTCTTGTTACATTTCGAATCCGCTGACAATTTGTCACAAATGATCCAAGTTCCAGACAACGCGTCCTTGACCATTTGTCACATTAGTTCTGCGATATTTTAGAGGTAAGAAACTCGGTCTTAATCTGTGTAAGTAAGTTTTGCTTACACTGGTGGGGTCACCCATCTAAAAACAAGCGAATCCAAAAAATGTGGTCACCCCACTGACTTGACTATCCAAAGTTGACCAAAGACTGACCTTGGTAAGTGTTACTTACCATCCCTGGTAGGGTAAACTATCCAAAAACAAGCTAACCAAAAAACGTGGATACCCATCCAAAGAATGACCTTGGTAAGTGTTGTTTACCCTGGCAGGGTCACCCATCCAAAGACTAACCTTGGTAAGTGTTACTTAACCTGTGCTGGGTCACCTATCCAAAAACAAGCGACCAAATAAAATCCCATCCATAAACATGCAATCCATAAACAAGTATTCACCCATGCCAAGACTGTCCTTGGTAAGTATTGCTTACCCTGGCAAAGACACCCATCTAAAAACAAGCGAACCAAATAAAGTTGTCACCCATCCAAAGACTAGCCTTGGTAAATGTTGCTTGGCCTATGTGGGGTCACCTATCCAAAAACAAGCAAACCATCAAAAACGTGTTTACCCATCCAAAAACCGTCCTTGGTAAGGTTTGCTTAACTTGGTGGCTTCATCAACCGAGCCCCTCAAGTGAAAATACTATTTATAGTTACTAATTACGTTATAGTAATTAGTGAATGAAGAGAATTAATACCAGCTAGGGTAGCCTACTGAAATAAATTGATGCCGATTATTCAATGTAACAAGCGATTATCTATTTTTGATTTTATACTGATTTTATTTTATTTGATTGTAATTTTAGTTTATTTTAAGTTTTAGTACATTTATTTTATTTCAATCAAATTTTATTGAAATTTTGACCTTTTTGTATGACATTATTTTATTGGGAATTTATTTTATTTTATTATGAGTAATTTTATTTTATTGTGACTAATTTTGAATTTGTATTGATTTAAATTTAATATAGTTAGTTATTTAAATCTTAGTTTGAGAATTCTTTTAATCATATCAAATCAAATTATTTATTTTTGCAGAAAACACTGTTACATAATATAGTGTTATGAAATGTACATGTTTCAAGTGATTCGACCGTAAGGTATGCAAAATGTGTACAATCATGGTTTATTAAAATCAAGATAAACATTGAAACATGTAAAAGTAGATAAAAATATTATAAGATATTAAATTAATGTAATGTTCTCCTTAAAATTATATTAATATAGATTATTCAATAATAGTCTATTTAATTCATTAAATAATTATAATAATCAAATTATTTCAATGTCATTCCTAGTATTAATATATTTATTTTGTCACTTCTATTGCAAACAAGCGTCAACAATGAAGGCCGGTTACTGAAGACGACGTCAAATCTCAAATCCGCTGACAATTTGTCACAAATTAAGCAGCCCTCAGTTGTCAGTGGGTTTCTCAAAACTGCATCATCGAAAAATTACGTAATCGCTTGTTACATTGAATAATCGGTATCAATTTATTTCGGTTGGCTACCCTAGCTGGTATTCATTCGCTTCATTCACTACTATAACGTATTCAGTAAATTTAAATAGTATTTTATCTTCAGCGGCTCCTGGGTGCTTTCAAACATCCTTCATATTGCGCACAGCGAATGAATGGAACTCACTACCTGCGTCTGTGTTTCCGAACGCATTCAACCCGAATTTATGATGATAAAAGTTTTTTAATCTTGGTAAAACCTAAATTTTTTAATCTTGGTAATTAAATAATTGATCAAATTTTTTAGTCTCAGTTAAGTCTAATTTCAAATTCTAATTAAAATTTTATTTGTTTTAGATTTTTATCTTTATTATTCTGATTGTATATATTATTTGGCTTTCAATTATTATTTTGATTTAATTAATATTCTGATTTTAGTTATTATCTTAATTATAAGTCTAATTTTAAATTATATTTTTTTAAATTAATTCTATAATGTTCTGAGTTTAATTATTATCTTGATTTTAATTATTAGTTTGATTTTAATTGTAAGATTTAGTGAATTCTGACATTTCTAATTCATAATTGTGATTAATTTATTTTTCTTTATACTGTTGGAGACCTTGTAGGTGATGTTCTTCAGAATCAGAATCAGAATCAGAATGCTTTATTTGTAAACATAGGTCAAATTACAACAGAGTGCGAGATGTTACAGATAGGTAGATCCTCTATGTTTTGCACAGAGGCGTACAAATATATTTTAATACAATCGATTTCAAATTAAATTTTATATAAATGTCAAATAGATTATTGTACATGTCATAATATATGCTATAATGCTATTGTCAAACAAAATTCTAAATCAATCAGGGCGTACAAATATTTTTTATTAACATTGTCGAGTTTAAAATACAATCAATTTCAAATAAAATTATATATAAATGTCAAATAGATTACGTTACATGTCATATTAATGCTATTGTCAAACAAAATTCAAAATCAATCAAAGTGTACAAAAATATTTTAATTAACATTGTCGAGTTTAGGAATACAGTCAATTGCGAATAAAATTATATAGAAATGTCAAATATATTACGTTACATGTCATATTAATGCTATTGTCAAACAAAATTCAAAATCGTCAAAATAGGTGAGGTGATGCACAATTGTCTGAAGCAGTAATTATAGAATTGTCGTCCAAATATTCCTGTAGTGAGTAATAACATTTATTTATCAAAATTCTTAATAGTTCTGTTTTGAAATTGTCCCGATTTAACGTTTTTATTCTTTCAGGTAGTTTGTTGAATATTTTTGTGGCCATACAGAAAGTACTTTTATTCATTAGTGCAGTTTTTCCATAAGTCACTTCAAGTTCTGACTTATTTTTATCGCGTAATTTTCTGTAGTTACTTTTAGTAGCAATTTTGTATAATGAAAAGTTAGATTTGACAAACATACTTGTTTCGTATATGTAAAGCGATGGCAAGGTAAGAATTTTTAGACGTATAAAGAAAGGTTGACAACTGTCTGTGCTTTTAAGGCCACACATAGCTCTGACACATCTTTTTTGGGCTCTAAATACGAGTTGTCTATCTACTGAATTGCCCCAGTATATTACGCCATATCTAAGTGTTGATGCAACATAGCCGTGATAGGCTGTAAGTACGGATTCTAGGCTCACTATTTTTGATAGCTTATAGAGAGCATAGGCAAATTTATTAAGTTTTTTACATATTTCGTCTGTCTGGGGTCTCCATGTCAAATTGTTGTCTATATTAATACCAAGAAATTTAGTAGCAGTAGTTGATTCTATTTTTGTCCCTAAGTAGCTAACGTCAAGGATTTTATTTGGGATCCTTTGATAAAAATGCATGATTTTAGTCTTTTCCAAGTTAATAATTAGATTATTGTTGTCAAACCATGATATAATTCTATTTAATGTCATATTTATTTCATTTTCATAATTATTGGGATCATCACACTTAATGATTACGGTGCTATCATCGGCAAACAGTTCCATGGGGTGGTTTATTTGCCTCGGAAGGTCATTTATGTAGAGCAAAAAAAGGGGGGGTCCTAGCACGCGACCCTGAGGAACGCCGTATTTAATTACCTCACTTTCGGAACGATATTTTTCCTCATAACTGGTAATTGAGGATATTTGTGCGATTTCTACAAATTGCTTTCTGTCCGTTAAGTAAGATCGAATGAGATCAAGTATATTTCCCCTGATACCATATTTTTCAAGTTTATGTATTAGTATAGGATAATCCACATAATCAAAAGCCTTAGTTAGATCCATATAGATAGCGCATACAGGATTTCTCTTATCTACATTTGACAAAATGGGGAGAAGCAGGTCATGTATAGCCATGTTAATTGTCTTCTGTAAGTTTACGAAATCCCTTTTGCTCATTTACTAATATGTTTGATTTCTCAAGGTAGTCGTACAAGGACTTATAAATGACTTTCTCAAATATTTTTGAAAAGACGGGTATTAACGCGATAGGCCTATAATTTGACATAATTTGCCTATCGTTTTTTTTGTGCAATGGTACAATTATTGACGTTTTTAATTTCTCAGGGAAGATTCCGCTGGAAATACTCATATTAATTATGTGACTGAGATGTGGAGCTATGTAATGAGACACTTCTTTGATAACTTTAGTGCATACTCCGTCATAACCAACACTTTTTGTATTTCGAAGTGAGTTAATATGATTATTTATATCTTGAGGTATGGTCGGCTCCATAAATAAAGAATTTGATGTATTTGAATGTACGTTAATTTCTGGCATAGTTTTGTTTTTTGGTTTGGTAACCTGATTAATATAAAAATTGTTAAAAGCCTGAGCTATATTTAATGGGTTCGTTATTTTCTGGGTCTCTGTTTGAATTTGTGTTATTGGTTCTTTAGGGAAGTAGGTCTTAGAATTATTAATTATGGTCCATGTCGCTTTAGATTTATTTTTGGACGTCTTAATGAAGTAGTTATTTCGTGATGATTGTGTTAACGTAATAACTCTTTTAAACCTTGCAGAATATGTCTTAAAGGTTTTTTTATTCTTTGGGGTAGGATTTGTTCTATATTGCCATAGCAAGTGACGTTTCTTTTTACTGCATTTCCTTATACCGTTAGTGATCCATTTTGATTTTTTATTGATTGATTTTGTTACTATTTCGTAGGGAAAGCAAAGATCGTAAAAACATCTGAATAGGTCAAGAAAATGGTCGTAGGCCTCATTCACGTCGTCAGTTGTATAAATGTCAGAAAAAGTGAGACTTTTAATGCAATTTCTAAACTTCACTAAATTATCTTGACAGTAATTCCGCCTTTTTAGTTTCCAACGCTTTAAGACACATGTCTTCTTAACAGGACATTTCAAAAGTTGTGCGGTATGATCTGACAGACCCAATTCTATAATTTCTCCTTTACAACCTTTTACATTATGCGCTATATTGTCCAAGCAGGTCGCACTGCTTAGCCTAGTGGGTTGAGAAAACTGTAATTTTAAATTATAATTTAGCAGTGTATATTCGAAGTCCAAGGTTTGTTTATTTCTTTTCAGTAAGTTGATATTAAAGTCCCCACATAAGACAATCTTTTTGTTATTCAATTTTAAACACAGCAAATGTAAAATATTATTCAAATTTTCGAAAAATTTATCCAAATTATATTGGGGCACCCTATACATACATACAATAATAATGTTGTGTGCTGTCAATTCTATCGCGCAGCATTCAATTACGTTGATTACGGAATATTTCCCTAAGTTTAACACTTTATATTGGTGACCGACCCTGATCAAAATGCACGCGCCACCTCTTCTATTATCTCTGAAGAAACTTGTTGCTAGACTGTAGTTTGGTATATTTAAAAGACCTTCCTGTTCAGGTGTCATAAAATGTTCTGTTATGCATATAGTATCGATCCGTCTGTTGCTATTTTCTAGTTCTTCCTAATACACAGTAAGCGTATCGCTTTTATTCAGGAGCCCAGCAATATTTTGGTGAAGGATATGTATACTGTTATAAACGAAAAAAGTTGGGCTTTTCTTTGTGCTCGTCACCAATGGGAGTCGTCAAAATTTCGTCATACTCTTGTCTGTTGTTATTAATTGTCTGTCTGCTTGTCTTACAATATAAGTCTAAATCAATCTGAATGTTATTCATAATATTGTCATATATATTCTTGGTTCCGTATCTATTGATTCTACCCGTAGTGTAAGAAAACATCTTATGTGTTAGATCACGATTGCTGTCGAAGATGTATGCATACTTATGGTTTTGGTTGTCTAAGTGCAGAAGGTTGTTAAACATCTCAACTTTGAAGTTATATATAAGTGATCCCATCTTATACGTAGGGAGACAAATTACTACGTTGGTGTGTGTAACTTTTCGAAGGGACTCATTTAGTAAGCTTATTAGGTTTATGTAGTTGTTTTCATTTGTAATAATATGATTTTCTCCTATAAAGATTAGACAGTAGTCGTTTAGGGTAAATCCTTTCAATCTTTCTTCGATTCCGCTTAATAATTGTTTTATGGTACTGTTAGGCATTATGTAGTGACAGTAGTCGAAGTATTCGAAGAAAACTTCTTCTATGGAGGACAAAGATCCCTTGTATTTGTTACTACCTAAGATACATAGTTTATTCTTTTCGTTAGGTCAGAAAGGCCAGGTGCGCAGTACTCATAACCGGCGTGTGTGTATGACTAGATGTATGAATGTGAGTGAAGCAAAAGAAGTATGTAAGGATCGTAGCAGGTGGCGTTCTGTAGTTTCTGCCTACCCCCATGGGAAAAAGGCGTGAGATTATGTATGTTTGTATGTTGGAGCGTTGTTGTCTCCCCCTGGTTGGATAGGCGATAATGGCTGCGACACAGTTTCACCCCGAGTTTCTCAGCTCTAAATTATTGCAGAATTAATGTGACAAATTGTCAAGTACGCGTTATTTGCTGTGATTGGGCTTAAACTCGGGGCTAAACTAATGCAGCCATTTCCATTTACATAAATTATGTAAAATATGTTTTGTTGAAATAAAGAATATATTATATTATACCATAGTTTTCACCGACCCCTATTATATTTTTATCGTAATAGAAGCCATTAAAATCACAATATTAATGATGATATGAATGATCGACCAATTTACAACTTTTATAAATTAGTGTCTTTGACAAGAGATTAACATTGAATAAAAAAGTTATTTAAAAAAATCAAAATACCCGACTGCTTACAAAGCGAACTAAAAAGACGTAAACAAGAAGAAAATCATGCTGTGCAGTCGGAGGATACATATTCGCGAGCTGGCTGACCAAAACCAGATGTATCCTCCGACTGCACAGCATGATTTTCTTCTTGTTTACGTCTTTTTAGTTCGCTTTGTAAGCAGTCGGGTATTTTGATTTTTTTAAATAACTTTTTTATTTATAACTTTTTAGTTAACATTTTTTTCGAATTAGGTACATTTAAATATATAAGTGTTATATATTTTTGAAATCACCTCTTGAAACCCTTTATTTTGATACCCCACACGATGGGTTTGGAAGAAAAAATAAAATTGGCCCCCCACAATATGGCGCCCAAAAGCCGCCATTTTTCTATTTTCCAATTTTAATGTAGCCTATGACACTCGCAAGGTTAAGACGAATCGATTGACGTATGAATCATCAATATCGGTCAACGCGTTTGGTCTCTGGAACGCCACATAGGAACAAACATACATACATACATAGACTGATAATCACATTACCCTCCTTCGGCAGTCGGGTAAAAACCGGCCAAGTGCGAGTCGGACTCGCGCACTAAGGGTTCCGTACCATTATCGCAAAAAACGGCAAGAAAATAATGTTTGTTGTATGGGAGTCCCACTTAAATATTTATTTTATTCTGTTTTTAGTATTTGTTGTTATAGTGACAACAAAAATACTTCATCTGTGAAAATTTCAACTATCTAGCTATCACGGTTCATGAGATGCAGCCTGGTGACAGACAGACGGATCGCGACGTCTTAATAATAGGGTCCCGTTTTTACCCTTTGGGTACGGAACCCTAAAAAGGTTCCCAGAAACCAAAAAATGCTGTACATGTTACATGGTTAATTCGTGATTTTTGTCAAGTGTGACAAATTGTTAAACACTTGTCACATTTGGGTTTTGAGAAACTGAAAGTATAATTAACCGGCGTTTATTCGTCGATTAAATTTACAGCCCTAAAATCGAGTGCTGGGGGACCGGGTGTTAGACTGACTTCCTGTAACACAGGTTTTTACCAAGCTCAGAATTCAGGGCTTCAATAATTTTGGTGTAAACATAATATTTGTCACTAAAAAAATATTTGCAAATATTTGATAGATTAAAAAAAAATAGCAACAAAGCTGCTACTTCTAAACCAAAAAATAATTAATAGGTACAATACAGCTAAAGTTCTCGGCAAACTTCTTGGCCGCCCTGAAGTTGACTTTCCGATACGCAAGACACGGCTCTGTACTATTCTTATATGAGATTTAATACTGTGCAGCCATTGTAGCCAACTTCAGGGCGGCCAAGAAGTTTAGAGATAACAATAATGCCGTGGAATAGAAATGGGTTACAAAAGCTGTAAAATATTGTTAGCAAATTAAAACGAAGAACTTTACTTTATATGGTATATATATTTTAATTTTAGTTAAATTTAGACATCAAGCGCATACAGTGCAACAATTTAGAAAATAACAACATGCTTTAAAATATCTATAGTGAGGTATGCATTTTGGTTCTTTTAGAAAAGTAAGTAACCTATACCTTAGAATGTTCATGGAGCACAATGAGATAATATGTACTACGTACTACATTATTACCTCAATGATGCAGAATCAGTTTTTTAGAATAGGAAACATTACGCCAAGCTGGTGGAGCAGATAATGCCACTTAAATAAGAAAAGCCAGATTTTTTTTTTAATTTTTTTTGGTGGTTTTTTCTACAAGTTTATCTGTATCATCTTCATCATTCATCATTTCAGCCGAAAGACGTCCACTGCTGGACATAGGCCTCCCCCAGGCGTCGCCACATTGACCGATCCCGTGCGTCTCGCATCCAGCGCCTTCCCGCAACCTTAACCAGGTCATCGGTCCACCTAGTGGGAGGCCTTCCAACATATCGTCTTCCGGTTCGCGGTCGCCATTCCAGAACTTTTCGGCCCCAACGGCCATCCATTCTGCGAGCAATGTGCCCTGCCCACTGCCACTTAAGTTTGGCAATTCTTCGGGCTATGTCGGTAACTTTGGTTCTCCTGCGGGTATCATCATTTCTGACGTGATCACGCAAGGAAATTCCGAGCATAGCCCTCTCCATTGCCCTTTGGGTGACTTAAAGCTTTCTGATAAGGCCCATTGTGAGCGACCACGTCTCGGTCCCATAGGTGATCACTGGCAACACACAGTTTATCTGTATACAGAAATGTAATTTTTATATAACGATACAAGTTATATATGTAAATATAAGTTATATATGACAATACCAAAAGATTGAAAACGTGCACATGAGTACGAGTACTTCAAACACAGGATAATCACAAAAACAGTGAGTTAACTATAGAGGGGATAGAAGCTGTTTTCTTTATAGTTGCCACTGTGATGAAGTTATCATCAGCCTCGGTCACCACGGCCTGTCATGCAGCCGAAGTGCGAGCCGCATATGAGTTGAAACTCTTGGTATGTGGGGTCCAAGTTTTATTTAAAAGAAAAAACGCTATGTGGACACTTCACGTGCACCAAGGGCTGGCTGTTACCTTTGTCAGAGGATAAGCATTGCCATACAGCAATGTTGCCAGTCTTTTGGGCACAATACTAGTGGACAACGCTGGGGAGGTGTTTTTATCTAAATTGTAGCAGGTTGTAGTATGTAAGTAGTAAATATGTTACTGTGTAAGTTTATATGTATGTAGTTATAGTTAATTAAGTATTTTATACACTGTGTGTATTTTAATCTTTCTAAATAAATGTCTCCCTAATTCAATTAAATAGCTGTTTTTATTTCCTACTTGATTCAGTGAGCGGGACGGGCGGGTGTAAGTGAGTAAGGCCCGAGTTTCTCTCCTTTAAATTATTGCAGAATTAATGTGACAAATTGTCAAGCACGCGTTATCTGCTGTGATTGGCTGTTGAAAATTCACTAAACCAATCCCAGCAAATAATGCGTGCTTGACAATTTGTCACATTAATTCTGCGATAATTAAGAGGTGAGAAACTCGGGGTAAGCGGGAGAAATTGGCAGTAAGGTTCCATGTTATTATTGTAGTTTATTTCTTGGAGTTAACAGCTAATATTCATTACCGATAATTGAAGACCATCAGCAGTTAAAACAAATAAATTCACACCATTTTATCATTTATCTTTTTACCAAGCGGTGCTTTTGAAGTAATAGTTTTTTACTTAATCTGACTAATATTATAAACGTAAAAGTTTGGATAGATGTGTAGATGTGTATTTTTGTTACTCAATCACGCTAGAACGGCTGAACGGATCTGGAAGAAATTTTCACGCATGCGAAGCCGCTGGCAGAAACTAGTAATTAATAAATAAGGAATGGGCTTCTTCTTTTTGAGGGAGAGTCAGCGCTAGACAGGACAAATAGCGCTGTCCCTTTTACACAGTGGAACCATGGTAGTTTTGATATGTCATGGTATGATGGCCCCTGGAGTATTAAATAAAAAATAGCTTGTACGGAACAAGTTGGTGTAAGTAAAACTATGTAATTAAGGTTACTCCCTCCAAAGGAGGGAGAATGCAACCGCCATCCGCAGGCCTCAAAGGGCCATTGCACAGCGGGTGGCGAGAGCCTACCGCTCAGTGGGCTACTCGGCGGCGTGCGCTCTGGCGGGCACCCCTCCCTGGGAGTTGGAGGCATGGGTGCTCGCCAGAGTGTACGAGTGGACGGCGCGGCGGAAGGCGCTGGGTGAGCGCCCCGCCGCGGAAGAGCGGGAGGCCGTGCGGCGGGAGGCGAGGG
The DNA here is from genome assembly GCA_945859665.1 of Anorthoa munda. Taxonomy (NCBI): domain Eukaryota; kingdom Metazoa; phylum Arthropoda; class Insecta; order Lepidoptera; family Noctuidae; genus Anorthoa; species Anorthoa munda. The sequence continues at coordinate 1,492,122 of OX243919.1, read as the reverse complement.
ACGCCATCGTCCTCCATTGGACGGAGGACCTCGCCACCGCCGCCTTTGGGCGCCGGACGCTGGACGCGCTCGGTCCAGTCCTGCAAGGCTGGCTCGAGCGGCCACACGGTTTCCTCTCGTTCCGTCTGGTGCAGGTGTTGTCCGGACATGGTTGTTTCGGAACGCACCTGCACCGGATCCGGAGGGAGGAAACCCCGTGCCACGACTGCGGCGCGGAAGAGGACACGGCTCAGCACACCCTAGAGGTGTGCCCAGCCTGGGCTGAGCTGCGCCGTGCCCTAACAAGTGAGATCGGGCAGGACCTCTCGCTCCCCGGCGTGGTCAACTCCATGCTGGGGAGTGAGGAGGCCTGGGCGGCGGTTGCCTCCTTTTGCGAGGTCGTGATGTCGCAAAAGGAGGCGGCGGAGCGTGCGCGGGAGGACGATCCTCTCGCGCCGCCGCTCCGCAGGCGGAGAAGGGGAGGGAGAAGGCGGTTGTATAATCGTCTCCTCCCCCCTCCTGGTGGTGATTAGCGGACGAATGGTGCGGGGGCGCCTTCGTCCGCATTGCACCAATCACCACCCTTGTCGGGCGGGAACGGCCGGGCACTCGCGGTCGTTCCCGGGCCCCTCCACTAAGGGAGGGGCGTGAAGGGCCTGCCGTAAAGGCGGGCGGTCGTCGGCGGGGGACTGGAAGTAAAGGCTGTGCCGGTTTCCCAGTCCTCCTCCACTCAGACGATGCGGGAGTGCCGCTGGGTTATTTTAGTGGGTATACCGGGTCAGTCAGCCCGGGAAGTCCCACATAGCCCCCCATCCCCCGATGGGCGGGTATGCGTAATGCATTTTTTCACAGCGAAAAAAAAAAAAAAAAAATGTAATTAAGGTTCCTATTGTGACACGAGGAGACAAGTGACTGATGAATGTGTGCTTGCAGCAATATTTCTATCAGGTTCTATCGTTTCCGCTAATGTTTTCGACATACTCAGCCAGTTAATTTACCACTTGTTGTACACCGGGCTGGAGTCTAGCACATTACCGCACCCCATGCTAATACACCATTGCGGAATTAAGGAATCTGGATGAAATCTTTAACATGTTTAGAACTCGTATGGGATAACATACACAGATATTGTATCAGTAGTTAAATAGCCTTCCTGACCCCCAACCTCAGCTGAGACTGGGCATTGACGTAGGACAAGTGTGTCTGACGCCGCTTGAACTTCGCCTGATCTCTCTACGGCCATAACGATTCAATTCAATTTACTTCTTCAGTAAAAATTTACATTGTGTTCGAAATAATCAGCATGAAACATAGTAGGTATTGGATGTACAAATAAGAATACAAGAATTCAATTTAAATTAGAAAACACTTGTTTAATTTAGATTACCAAGTAAAACTAATTAAATTAATATAATGTAAAATACCATGCAAGCTAAGCCATTGTGGTCTTCTACACATCCCTATACACAGTAGTCAATAGTCATAAGACAAGTTAGTCAAGATATAACACCTTGACTAACTTGCCTATGCAGGAATGTGAGTTATTGCAGGGCTGAATAATCAAAATAGGCTTTCTTTTAAATATTTTTGCCAAATCTACTGAAGATGTTGCAGCGGATAAAAGATAAGTTAATCTTGATCATATTTCTGAAAACTTATTTGTAGCCGAAACGATTCTAAGCACAAAAACCTTGATACAATTGAACGGCAAAGTAACCTCATACTGTAAGCAATTACAAAATAAATCTAAATATTACAACGTCAATTGATGTAAATACAGACATTTAAAGAGTTTATTAGTACTCAATTTGACTAGTACGGTAGTTTAGTTATATGTACTGATAGAATATAATATACTTACTTTAATATAATAACCTCACTGATAATTTGTTTAAATATTAGAATATGATTTAATGTATCGAAATTACCTCGAAAACAACTAAAACCATTTTAATAACACTATTTTAAACAAGTTACAATTTATAGTTAGTAAACGTCAATCAATTGACTTGAAATTGGCGCGCCAGCACTGACTTTTTGGTCACGGTTTTTCAGCGGATAAAACGAATGGCATATGTTAAGTAAAATGGAGATTTTCGTTGGTTCTTAAGCAGAAAGTTGTAATCTAAGTGTTCACGTACGTGTAACTGATTAAATTAAAGTATTTGAAACAAGTTTTATAGAGCTTTTCTTTCAATACAATGACCTTCGAAAAAAAAAATAACCAGTAATACTGACCAACATACATTGGTACAACAATACGTTTATTTTGTAACAACAATAACGTATCATAACAGGACGCAAAACTTCATTGTCGTATATTTTGAAGTAGTATTTTGAATTATTTAAAAATAATGAATGACATTATTTTTAAGTAATTAATGTTATAGAATAGAATAGAATATACTTTATTGTACACCATAAAATTATACACATTTACAAGAAAAACTTATTTATACGGGTACAAAGGCGGTCTTATCGCTGACAGCGATATCTACCAGACAACCTTTGGATGGACTGAGGAAACAGAATAAAAAAAAACCGGCCAAGTACGAGTCGGTATCGCACACGAAGGGTTCCGTACCATTATCGCAAAATACTGCATTAAAATCACGTTTATTGTATGGGAGCCCCCCTTAATTTATTTTATTTTAATTTATTAATTATTATTTTTTGAAGTAAATATACAACTAAACATTCTGTGAATATTTCAAGCGTCTACCTGTTGCCGTTATTAATATCGAGCAAAAACCGGCAAAAATATCACGTTTGTTGTATGGGAGCCCCCCTTTAATATTTATTTTATACTGTTTTTGGTATTTGTTGTTATAGCGGCAACAGAAATACATCATCTGTGAAAATTTCAACTGTCTAGCTATCACGGTTCATGAGGTACAGCCTGGAGACAGACGGACAGACAGACAGACAGACAGACAGACAGACAGACAGACGGATCGCGAAGTCTTAGTAATAGGGTCCCGTTTTTACCCTTTGGGTACGGAACCCTAAAAAGGGGGTAGTCTGCGGTGTACATAGTGCTATTAGATTAAAACATAAATATATACAAGATAATATTACTGTAATAAATACTATACATAAACCTATATATAAACATACATACGCAATATGACATGAAATTTATAGAAAGAGAGAGAGAGGAAAAATAAAAAAATTGTCTAAATAATGATGACAGAGATTAGATCAGAATAGAAAAACGTTAGAGAGAAAGGAAATGGTTTTTAACCAGGTTTTTAAAAGAAACCAGTGACTGGGCTTGTCTAACTGACAACGGCAACTCATTCCACAATCGCACAGCCTAGACTGTAAACGATTTGTCGTAAAACTTAGTGGAATGAGCAGGCATCAAAAGTTTCAAATTCTCCGATGATCTCAATTGTCTAGAATGTGTGTCATGAAGGAACTTAAAGCGTTCTTTGAGATAAGTGGGGCTTGTAGGAATAAACAGAATACTGTAGAGTAATGATAAAATATGGGCATTCCGGCGAAGGCGGATTGGCAGTCACTTGAGCTTAATTCGAAATTCGGAAACATGGTCATATTTGCGTAAACCAAATATGAATCTAATACAAACGTTCTGGAGTCGCTCAAGCTTATCTAGCTGCACTTCAGTTAGGTCTAAATAGCTGACATCGGCATAATCTAGGATTGGGAGAAGGAGGGATTGTGCATGTGCAGTTTTGGTGGCAGTCGGAAGGAAACTGCGCAGTCTGCGCAAAGACCCCGCAGACGCAAACATCTTGCGGCTAACTTCCTGCAGCTGAGGACCCCACGAAAAGTCTTTGTCAACTAAAATACCCAGATCTTACACTGAGTCGCTGTATGGAATAGCTGAGCCATCAAAAACAATCCGGGGGAGCTGCGTCCAGTTAATTTTCAAGCGCAACCTAGGACTACCGACAACAATGACCTGAGTCTTCGTAGGATTTATCTTCAGACCATGAGCCAAACTCCACTCAGAAATACGAGCTAAGTCTTTATTGACCATATTAACTGCCTCAGACAATTTTTCTACCGGAGCTTGAGAATATATTTGCAGATCGTCAGCATAAAGGTGGTAGGACGAGAGAAGTGCATTGGAAATAGAATTAATAAAAATAGCGAAGAGAAGAGGAGATAGAACGCCCCCCTGTGGTACACCTGCAGAAGTATTGCACCATGACGAAGAAGAACCTTCAATGCAAATACGTTGTCGGCGGCCACACAGGTAACTACGAAACCAATCAATTGCCGTTGGAGATATGTTAAGAGAGCCAAGTATGCCGAGTAAGATATCGAAATCGACGGTGTTAAAAGCATTGCTAAAGTCTAGTAAGGAAATAACCGTCAGATTTCCATTCTCCATACCGAGTCTAATATCGTCTGTAATGCTAACAAGAGCTGTCGTAGTACTATGTCCTGGACGAAACCCGGATTGGAAAAAATTAAGGAGGTGGTTCTTGCAAAGGAATGTACTAAGCTGGTTATGGATAAGGCGTTCGAGGACTTTGGACAGAAACGGTAATATGGAGATAGGTCGGAATTCAGAGAAGGAAACAGGATTATTCTTTTTAGGAAGAGGGATGATTTGGGCTTCTTTCCAAGAAGAAGGAAAAACACCGCTGTATAGGGATTGGTTAAGGATATGGCAGATGACAGGAAGGATTTCGTCAAGGATAGGGAGTATCATCTTGCGACTGATGCAGTCACTACCAACAGCATTAGACGAGATAGATTCTATGCTCTTCTTAACATCACAATCGGAGAACTGATTAAAGACGAATGGTGAATAATCGGGAGTAGGAAGAGACGAAAGATCATTTAACGTTTTTGCTTTGATAGTACCATTGAAGCTAGAGGAAGTAGAAAAATGTTGATTAAGTAATTCAAGATCTATATCTTTAGGAATAGAATCTTGGCGCGACTTTCCCACTCCCATTGATCTAAGAAATTTCCAGACTTTAGCTGGATCACCGTTTTCAACGGACTTATGAATGTGGCGGCGTTGAGCATTCCTACACACCACGTTGCTGCGATTGCGGATTGCAACATATTTCTCTCGAGTAAAAGAATTTGGTCTGCTTTTAAATCTTGTTTTAGCTGCTGCTTTCCTCTGCAGTAGGTCTTTTAGGTCGTCTGTCTGTGTTATTCTATTTTATAAAAAAATCTAAATAAATTACATCGTGCTTCTTTTTCCATCCAATGCAATTCGACAGTGACCGTTTTACGGCGTTACTAGGTGCTTTTTGCCGCAAAGTGCAAACAAATATTCGATATATGGCACGACCACTGTCACCGATTATAAACGACTCGTGTCGTATAGTTTACTTACTAAGACCATTACTAAAACCATAAATAAAACCTCTTTGAAAATACAACTAATGTTATATCAATTTAAATTAAAAAATATTTAAAATATTGGTGAGGTCGAATAAGATTTACCTTCTTCGTTCATGTAAAAACAATAGAAGGACACAGAACATGGAATGGTCGTAACCACCGCGCTGGCAGTGTCTCGAAATTACAGAACTAATAAAATTCTCCGTATCCATTTGTTTCTTTCTAACATACGGCACCTAGAACTGACCAAAATGTGTCAAATTCGTGAGAAATATACTATCATCATCGTTTCAGCCAAAAGACGTCAACGTGTGGACTTATAGCTCACCAAGAATCACCGCATCGATCAGTCCTGTATTTCTAGCAATTAACAATGCCAATTGCAATAACGAGCTACAATAACCTTTTAATATTGTTTGTTAACCTTATTGTTACGCTAATTATTAATTGATCTTATCATTTTGCCAAATTGGCACTGATAATTTTTATTTATTATCAATAAATCTGCCCTATCTGCCCATCTTTATAATCTGCTGTTATCTCTTCACCCTGAAGAGTAAACTCATCGATATGTGTATTCTGCTCATCCGAACCTATGGTATTTCAGACATGGTCACTCAAAGAATTGCACTTTGGGATTGCCAGAGAGTTACGCAGCATTCTGGATGTAAAAAGAACAGTCCGGATACGGAATACCACGCTGTGTGCCCAAAACGGGTATAATAGACGTGGGTAAAAAGGCTGCTAGGCTCAAATGGTCCAATTTCGGTTCACGTTGGTTGCATGCAAATTGACCACTGAGCAAGCCTCCACAATGGTTCCTGAAGATGGAACGCGTCATTGAAGTCAGCCCAGAAATAGGTGGCGAGATGATTTGGACGCGTACCATGAGGGCTGGTTCGAGACGGTGCGGGAAAAGAATGTCTGGAATTACTTGGATGTACTCTTTGCCCAGCAGTCCCACTGTTCCAGCAATGGCAACAAAAAACTACAATACACAATGTATTTGTCTGTTAAAAGAAAAAAAGTGAAGAAAAGCTATTGATTGCACATTACATGTTCACGGTTGTTTCAAATTGTAGAATATTATGGTTTTCACAAAAGTCTAACTTTTCTGCCTTAGAAACATAGTATGATAATCTTTGCTGTTACTCTTTGACTGTGTATTCATTTTACAATTTACTAGTGATGATTGATTTTTAGGGTTCCATACCCAAAGGGTAAAAACAGGACCTTATTACTAAGACTCCGTGGTCCGTCTGTCTGTCACCAGGCTGTATCTCATGAACCGTGATAACTAGACAGTTGAAATTTTCACAGATGATTTATTTCTGTTGCCGCTATAACAACAAATACTAAAAACTGAATAAAATAAATATTTAAGTGGGGCTCCCATACAACAAACGTGATTTTTGTGCCATTTTTGCGATAATGGTACGAAACCCTTCGTGCGCGAGTCGGACTCGCACTTGGCAGGTTTTTTTTTTTATTTGCTTTGTGTGATTGTTTCCTAATTGTTTGACTACCTTGTTGGTCTGGTAATTGCTGGTGCACCTGTTAGACATGGGGTCTAAGGTTCAATCTCTGGACAACATGTAGTGGTATCCTATCGCTTGAAGCTTGAACTTGGTTGGTGAGTTAAGGGTGCGCTATACACCTCTGCTTGCAGACATCGATGGGTGAGTGCAGACATGTTATTTTGTGTTATAAAATTGCCTTAATGTAAATATAGGTATTCAAATGTGTCATAACATAATATAATGGTTAGTGCTTTAGTGACAGTATCTCAGAAATCTAGTAATTTCTTCATATTGGTAGTGTGCCTATATGTGGTTAAGTCGTTCATTAATTTTTATTGCCGTTTAGATGGCGCAGTGGCTGAGTCACTGGATGCCGCGCTCTATGTCGCGGGTTCCGTTCTCAATAAAATGATTGTTCTGGGTCTGAGTGTTCGTGAGTGTTGAATTGATATTTGAGGGTAAAGAGAATCAATATTGTGATAGTGCGAGTGAGAGTACTTGTTATAGTAGAAGTTGATGGATTGTCATTATGAGTTGTAGAGAGGTGCTTCACCACTGATTGCAGTCCAGTCATAGAGCTGCATTCCAGTTGCTGTCCAGGCAAATGGTGTACGGCTGCTTATGTGGTGGCATCTGGGTGGGAGCCTGGTGCCTCCGGTGCTTTGTGTGACCTGTTGTTTGGAGTATGTGACATAGTATGCTGTGTTAAGCATCTGGAAGGTATTTGGCACGCTTGGTGCTTCGAGACCGACCTGACGTTTGTTGCGAGCCGGATACGTTAGGTAGGTTGGTCCACGCCACGCGTTGTCCAGGTGGATGGTCGAAGGGGCCCAGTACGCCTGGTCCATGCCACGCTGAGTGTAGGTGGGTGGTCGAAGGGGCCCAGCACGCCCGGTCCACGCCATGCGTTGTCCAGGTGGATGGTCGAAGGGGGCCAGTACGTATGGTCCATGCCACGCTGAGAGTAGGTGGGTGGTCGAAGGGGCCCAGCACGCCCGGTCCACGCCTTGCGTTGTCCACGTGGATGGTCAAAGGAGCCCAGCACGCCTGGTCCACGCCATGCGTTGTCCAGGTGGATGGTCGAAGAGGCCCAGTACGCCTGGTCCATGCCACGCTGAGAGTAGGTGGGTGGTCGAAGGAGCCCAGCACGCCCGGTCCACGCCATGCGTTGTCCAGGTGGATGGTCGAAGGGGCCCAGTACGCCTGGTCCATGCCACGCTGAGTGTAGGTGGGTGGTCGAAGGGGCCCAGCACGCCCGGTCCACACCATGCATTGTCCAGGTGGATGGTCGAAGGGGCCCAGTACTAATCTTGATGTTTGTCACGTGTAAATCTTGAATGTTATATTCCTTTTTCTTGATATTGTTGTTGATATGTTTTCTTCCTAGTTTCATCTTGAAATAATGTTATTTGATGTTTGTCCACTTTGTCCATCAACTTTCTTGAACTAAAAAATAAGTTTTAACCCCACTCGTGAAGAGTAAAGGGTACGTTTTTGACCTCTGACAGAAACATTGAACCATATGGCGGGCTCCAAAGAGCCCTGGGATATGACAGGGATAAGGGATGGGACAGGATACCGCGGACAATTTCGCGTAGAGCGTCCACCGCCCACGCAATTTTTCACTTACAGTATTACATTACAAATTAATTATAAAAATAAAATACAATCGCTCGCAAGATAAATAAACGATACGACTAGCGGCGCAGCAACGCGGGCTCCGGGCCGGCGGAGCGCCCGAAAACATCACACTGAGCGGCGGTCGCAACCCGAGGAAGCCGCCGAGTCACGCCCGCGCTACTTGTCACTAGCTTAGAGTCCGTATGGCCAGCGGCGTCCTACACCGTCACATTGAGGAGCAGCTTGAGAGACATCGCGCAGTCGAGCTCCGGGTGGCAGCGGCCCTCGCGCTGCCAGTGCGTGGGAGGTGGCGGCAGTGCGCACGCGGCCGGGGCTGCTCCCCACTTGCTGGCCGCGTACCGATCGCCTCCGCGTTTTAAGTCGCGGCGGACGCGGTGCAGCGCTGAGCGGCGCCTACAGCGGGCCTGTGTACTACCCACACTACCAATACTGCCGACAATGCCAATACTGCCGACACTGCCAATATTGCCGACACTGCCAATACTGCCGACACTGCCAATACTGCCGACACTGCCAATACTGCCGACACAGCCAATACTGCCCACAGACATGACGGACAACGGAGGACTGGGCCGATTCATGACGGAGGTCCCCAGGTCTTCTTTGTCGGGTTGCGTTTGCACGGACACTTTTTGTATTTTTAATATATATGTCAACAGGCACTGCGTTGTTTCAGTCGGGGGTGCTCCGTTACGTTGCTCACGTCCTCAAAGTCGCCAGACTTCGATCTTTCACAAGATGGTCGACGTCGCCGCTGTCGATCTGCTTGGATGGCACGTCGAAACACTTAACTGCTCACTTTCACGACTTAATACATCAGCACACACACAAAATATGGATGCCACCTCTCCACTATTCACACCTTCACCTCTTGCTTTCGACTACTTGACGTCGGTGGCGCTCGTCTTATTTATATGGTAATGGCGGCTGCACGCCGAGTGCTACGCGGTGGGGATACAAACCGCCCCACTAATGATAATGACGATACTTTTTTTTTCAGCTATTGTCGCGGCCATTAGTAAAAAGAATTTTATTGTTACAATAATTTAAAAAGTAAAAAGAGGATCGACCGAAATTATGCATTTTAGACTTAGATACGTTCACCGTACAACTCACAACTGAACTGATCTGCCACGACCCGGAAGCGACTTTGATTGCCAATTAGCCAGCGAGTTAGTGACTTGTCAGCGTTGTTAAAATCTCACAATCACACAGATAATTTGACACTGCAGTGACAAATCACCAGACAAAATTTACTCACATGAGTATGAGACACATAAGACTTTAATATCACTGGCGATCAAAGTTACTGTCTATAAAATATGAACCATTTTTTATAAGGGGTGCCAGGGCTAATGGGGAGAAGACCACGAAGCTACTATTGAACACCTAACTATCTATACCTATACCTAATGTCAGACATACATAGCATAGACTTAAGTTCATAGGTTATTCAGTAATTTCTTATTTGGCTTAAATGTCCATAGAAATGGTCTAGTTCAGTATTTTAAACGTGATGTTTTAGTTGTAAGTCTTCCATGTTATTTAAATAAATAAATGTCATTAACTAACTGCATAGTTGAAGCTGGTATTATATCCAACTCATGGTACTTTAGGCCTTTTCCAGCCAATCTTCTTAATACTAAGATATGATTTCTTAGTCCGCCCGTTCGACTTAGCTATGTAAAAAAACCTAATCGATCATCATCATAGGAGCTAACAGCGAGACAATATACAACTTTTTTGGCGTGAATCCGCAACCTATCTTTAATATGTCACCTGTAAGTAAAAAGAAAAGAAAACAGCCATTTATTAATCTAATTATGATAATGTCTGCTAAGTATTTAAGCTGCAATAACTCATTAAGAACCTGTATAATATACTACTAAAAACTGATTAAGTACTAGTACTTAATCATTAATTGCATTAATCGTTCGAGTGTGAGTAATTCCTATCTTTGCTATCTCTAATCCATAGCTATTAGTAAAGTACATATCAAAGTACCAACTCTAATGGAGAACCAATGCAAAGAGGTGATTTAATCGATGACACAATTGTGAAATTGATAGTGTAATGGAATCAGGCCGGAGCCAGGATTTATTTCTGGGGTGCCAGAAAATTACCACACTTAGGTAAGAGTGGTAACTTGAAGTGTGGGAATTTCTTATCTATCACAGTGTATACAAAGGAAAGAAGTATGCACAAAGAAATGAATGTTATCATCATCGTTCAGTTCTTTCCTTTCATGTGCAGCTAGCACATGAAAGGAAAGAACTGAACGATAATACTTTAGAAGTGTTGAAACTATGATAAAAAAAACGTGTGTGTAAGCTGGAGTGACGTCACCTCAGCTGCCATATCATATCTTCCGAACAAAAGAAGATATGATGATGTATCATAGCTCCAAAATTGAGGCATAATAGCTGCCATTGGCAGCAAAATTTTCAAATCTCTGGTCAAAATTTTATAAGTTTTGACCAGAGATTCAGAATTTCAAAACTCTATAAGTTATTAAACCGACAAATATGTGTAAGCTGGAGTGACGGTACCTCAGCTGGTCATGTCATATCTTCCGAACGAAATAAGATATGATTATGCATTATAGCTTAAAACATGAGAAATAATAGCTGCCATAGGCAGCAAAACTTTCAAATGTAGTATCCACGTAGTAATCAAAAATATAGTTTCCGCGCCAAAAAAACAAGATCAAATTATTACTTCGGAGAAGGTACGGGGCGACGTTGCCGCGGGCACTGCGCCCTGACCGTCTGGGAGCTTTCTGTGATGTACAAAAGAAAAACAACGAGTATATTTGGAATTTTACAAGTTTTTTATAATTAATTTGTAATGTAATACTGTAAGTGATAAATTGAGCGTAGGCGGTGGCCGCTTTACGCGAAATTGTCCGCAGTATCCTGTCCCATCCCTTATCCCTGTCCTAACCCAGGGCTCTTTGGAGCCGCCATATGGTTCAATGTTTCTGTCAGAGGTCAAAAACGTACCCGTCACTCTTCACGAGTGGGGTTAAAACTTATTTTTTAGCGCAAGGAACATAATAATGGACACGAATAATAGACAAAGTGGAAAACTCAAGTAACATTATTTCAAGATGAAACTAGGAAGAAAACATATCAACAACAATATCAAGTAAAAGGAATATAACAATCAAGATTTACACGTGACAAACATCAAGATTTGGAATACCTATGGACTGAAATCAACAATAATATCTATAAAAGGAGGTATAAAAACAGCGAAATGCTAATTTGCCTAAAAAAATTACTGGCCATTCTTCCAAAACCCACAAAGTTTTTTGTCCTGTGTATATATTTTTTTGTGGTGCACAATAAAGAATATAATAAAATAATAATAATAATAAAGTCCCAAACAGCTGTTTCAATAGGCTGTATGAATTGTTACCTTTGTTTACATGTATTTGGTCAATATTTAGAAAAAGCTACAGTTAAAACAGTTGTTTTGTTCATGTATGGCGTGCGATTGGTACTACTTATTTATATGCCACCTCGAAAATATAAAGTGTGAATATTAGTAATTTTAGGGACTTAAATACATGTACGCAGCTAAAAACACCGCGTTTTTTTAAGATATACTAATTGATTGACTGATATCGAATTGAGCAACTGTAATGATAGCTGTATGTAAATAAATAAATAATAATAATAATTGGCGATCTTTCTTATTCTTAATCGACTTTGTACTAGAATGCGATTTCTAGAAGAATCTGGAGAAAAGTCTAGACGTAAATGGCTCGCTTTATTTGCCACGAACCAATCTGCTAACAACGTTGATAAAAATACCTACGAGCGACGATGAAAACAAGAAGGTTGAGGCTATAACCCGACCATGTTTGGAAGTACGCTCATAAAACGACTCCCGTAATTTCCAATTGATATTTAATTTATCCGAGCTATTGCAAATATCCACTGTGTACTTGTGATTGTGTTAGTTTTCAAGGCATTTAGGCAAGCCTACCTAGGCATATTCTGTGTGTTAAAAACTATCAGTTGAGATGAAATTCATTCGGTTATGAAAAGAGTGACGGTGATAAAAGAAAATATAATTAAAATTAATTCAATTAAAAATAGCTATGTAAACTTTTCGATAGGCAAGTTATTATAGGCATGTTTGTTAATAAATTATATTTGATAAAAAAATATGTCTCATCAAGTTATCTGATGGGTGAAGGTATATCTTCCACGTCACCTCTTCTATTAGTACAAGTCAGGAATACACAGATGTCATGTTATCCATTTAAATTAATATTGCTCAGAAATTCGCTTATTTATCATCATCATCATTTCAGCCGAAACACGTCCACTGCTGGACATAGGCCTCCACCAGGCGTCGCTACATTGACCGATCCCGTGCGTCTCGCATGCAGCGCTTCTCCGCAACCTTAAACAGGTCATCCGTCCACCTAGTGGGGGGCCTTGCAACACATCGTCTGCCGGTTCGCGGTCGCCATTCCAGAACTTTTCGGCCCCATCGGCCATCCGTTCTGCGAGCAATGTGCCCTGCCCACTGCCACTTAAGACGACGCCTGTTATTTGAATGCCATCGAGGAGCTTTTAAATAAACTTGAGCGTTTGCAAAATGTATGCATTCGTTTGTTTTCAACCTTAAAAAGTACGATCACGTTTCTGATTTTCGCAAGTTACTTAAATGGCTCCCTATTCGACTTCGCAGGAACTCTCGCATATTGTGTCTATTATTTAACATCCTTCATAATCCTAAAACGCATTCCTACCTCCGTGAACGCTTTTCCTACTCCCGTCCTTCCGATGCACTTTGCAGGTCGCATCTTAAAAATATCCTTAATATCCCTTCCCACACTACCGGTTTCTACTCCTACTCTTTTACTGTGCACGCCGTGTGATTGTGGAACTCTCTACCGCCTGACATTAGGGACTGCAAAACTCTTGCAGTTTTTAAAAGAAGAGTGAAAGATCTTTCCATTCCGTCATAGTTGCATATTTATGTATTATTATTTTTTCATATATTGGCAGGTATAAGTATTTATTGTTTTAATATTTATTTTACAATATGTTTATATATTGTTATGATAGTAGGTATATTTAATTTGTTATCGGTATTGTTTATTAGTTATTACTTAGTTATGAATCGTTTTGTGTTTATTATTTTTCAACTCTACACACTATGTCTATATCTCTTTTTTTCATCTTTCCTTTCGCAGGTATGCTGGAAGAGATTTCTATAGAAATAAGCATCACCTATGTCCCTATTGTTCTGTTTCTTCTTCTTGTTTGTATATTATGTGTGTGTGCATAATGAAGGTAACTGAAACCTTTAGTAACTCCATCAGGATAGAATTTGCTGTGGACAAATGTGCAGTCATGCATGTAAAGCAAGGGGAGATTATGGAATCCGAGGGAATTCAACTCTCTGATTCCATACACCTTAGACACCTCTCCTCGACTGAAACTTACAAGTATTTGGGTATGTCGGAAGCGTTGGGCATCAACAGTACTGACATGAAGCAACTGCTGAAGGAGCGTTTATTTGGCCGCCTGAAAAAGATATTAGATAGCCTTTTGTCAGGCGGAAATAAGGTGCGCGCCTTCAACAGTTGGATCATGCCGGTTTTGATGTACTCTTTCGGCATACTCAAATGGACTCAGACCGAGCTCGACGCCCTCGACAGGAGGGTCCGGACACTGCTGACCGCAAACCGGATGCATCACCCACGACCATCGGTGATGAGACTGTACATCCCGCGGAAGTGTGGGGGTCGAGGCTTTTTAAACGCCAATACTCTTCACAACCGCGAGGTGTGCAACCTCAGAGAATACTTTTTAAAAGCTGAAGTGGGTATGCACCGGGATGTGGTCGCAGTGGACAAGGGACTCACCCCGTTGTCCATGGCTAAAGAGAACTGGCGCAAGCCTGTAATACTATCGACTACTGAACGCAAAGAGGTATGGCAAGGCAAGGAGCTACACGGACGCTTCTATCGGGCTCTCCATGGACCCGATGTAGACTTCCCAGCGTCCGTATCCTGGCTACGTTTTGGTGACCTTTTCGGGGAAACTGAAGGTTTTGTCTGTGCAATTATGGACGAAGTTATCCTGACGAATAACTACCGGAGACATATAATGAAGGATGGGACGGTTGACGTGTGTCGGGCATGCCACCGCCGGTGGCTTGGACCCTGCTCCCGATACCGGTTGGCCACTATTTTTTATATTTTTAAATGTTTTTTTGTGATTTATTTTATAAAAATATTTAAAAATGTAGTAAATAAGAAAAAAAAAACAATAAGGGAAATAATTTATTTATTTCTTACCACAAATTTACAGACAAAAAAAAATTAAGAGTAAGACTAAGTTTTTTACAAAACCTGTATGTTAGGTCACCAGGAAATACATTATTCAGAAGGGAAGATCTTAAAGCCTAAAAGCAATCTGCCTGCAAGCAAGCGTGCAAATTATTTATAACTAGCTTCTGCCAGCGACTACACCCGCGTGAATGTCGAAAATTATCCCACGGGCACATATTCCCGGGATAAAAAGTATCATATGTGCTATTCCAGACTAAAATCTATCTCTGTACCAAATTTCATCCATATCCGTCCAGCAGTATGAGCGTGAAGAAGTAACAAACATACACACTTACAGATTTTCAGCTTTATAATAAATATTAGTGTGATATAAATTGGAAGACATTAAGACAAAAGACAAAGATATTTTATTTCAACTAGGCCACCAAACGGCACTTTTGAACGTTACATCAAAATTATTCTACCGTGCATTCGGAAAGTAGCTTGTTATGGAGAAGAATGCACAAGAAACTCCATACGACACTTTTTTTTAAAAAATAGTTATTTTTACAATATTTAGGTACATACATTATTAAATTCATACATGTGAGGACAATGCACCCAGAATAGCACTATCCACTATACCACCTACAAACATAAAGTATTAGAAGCACTCACACATGTACTGTGCAGTTATATAATAGATACTAGAAAAACATTAACATCCGAAGCAGTCAATTTATGACCAATCCCAACTGACGGCGTCCGTTCACGAACATGACGCATGAATTGGCACCACCCAGCTCAACCATCATGAAGGGAACCGGATGATCCAACACACGCGCCACCATCAGAGAGACATTTGAGAGAGCATGACACACTCAACGGCCAGGGCACACACAAGTCAACGAACGCCGCATAGGTACAGTAAATGGTAGATTTACAGTTGGGTACATAGTACCCATACATGTGCTGTGCAGTTATACAATACTAAGGAAATTGAGTTTATACAATACAAATATATTCATACAGTCTTCAGCAGGTCCAACAATACCTCAAAACAATAATGTTCTGCATATCACTTGTTATTGCGCCCTAGTGGATGTGGATTGTGGAGCAGGACTAGCATTGAGCCAAGCATTTTTATCAGTGATGTAATCCCCCAACTTATAATATGCCAGCCTACATAGTGTGCGTTTTATACAGGTTTTAAACTTCGTCTTATTCAGTTCAATTTTATTGTAACATTTTGTACAGTACCCCATGAAAGATGAGGCCACTATAGCCAGTCTGAATCCTGGTTGAACTAATTGGTCCTTATTTCTAGTAACGTAATTATATCTGTCGCCGTTTTTACTAAAAAGATGTAAATTCTTTCTCACGTACATGATGTTTTCGTAAATATATTGACAAGGAACCGTCATGATGTTAATGTCCTTACACAGTTCCCTTAGAGAATCGCGCCGGCAAAGATTATATATTGCTCTGATGGCTCGTTTTTGCAGAATAAAAATTGACTTAATGTCTGCAGCCCTTCCCCATAGTAGGATACCGTAAGACATTATACTATGAAAATAACTAAAATAGACTACTCTCGCGGTATCCACATCGGTTAACCGACGAATCTTTCCAACAGCATACGCTGCTGAACTCAGCCGCCCTGCAAGGGATACCAAATGAGGACCCCATTGCAACCCTGAGTCCAAAGTGATCCCCAGGAAAACCGTTTTGTCGACGAATTATAGCTTCTCCTTGTTGATTTAATATAATGTCACAATCAGTACTTTTTACATTCGGCAAGGAAAATGTTACGCACTTGGTTTTTTTACCATTTAAAACTAAATTATTGGCAGTGAACCAATCCTGAACCTGCCGTAGCGCGTTATTTACGTCGTCAACCCAACAAATAGGTCTATTTATTTTAAAAATTAAAGATGTGTCATCAGCAAATAACACCATGTTTAGTTTGTTTTCCAATAAACGGGGTAAATCGTTTATGTATATTAAAAATAAGAAAGGACCTAAAATTGAGCTCTGGGGTACCCCATTTTTACGTTTAACCCCGACGAATTCACACCGTTTATTTGAACTAATTGCTGTCTATCATTCAAATAAGATTTAACCAAAATTAACGCTGATTGACCTAGCCCGTAATGCTCAAGTTTCAGAAGTAATGTTTCATGATTAACGCAATCAAACGCCTTCGACAGTTCGCAGAAGATACCTATGGCATCTTGCGACTCTTCCCACGCATTAAAGATGTGTTTCAATAGGGTGACACCAGCGTCAGTTGTACAACGTCCTCTGGTGAAACCATACTGTTTATCATGCAAGATGTTATTCGTATTAAAATGAATGAGCATTTGATTTAGCATTATCTTCTCAAATACCTTGCTGAAAACCGGCAACACGGATACTGGTCTATAATTATTTGTGTCTTTACTGTCCCCAGATTTAAAAAGTGGTATAACTTTACTATATTTCATTAGATCCGGAAAGACTCCTTGATCCACACACAAATTGAAAATCAAAGCCAAGTATGGCGCTATAGTCTGAATAATGGAGGTACAAGTTTTGATGGACATTCCCCACAGATCTTCAGTTTGTTTGATCTTGATTTGCTTAAAAGCTTTTATTACTGTTATGGGATTTATATGTGAAAAGTTAAATACATTCGGGCAGGCTGAAACGATTTAACACAAAATTCGAGATCTCTCTTAATAAATAATAAGATATGATGAGTTTGCATTTTTATTTTTCAATTAAGTGACGATATGATTTACAAGGCTTTGGTTTGCGCAGTGGTCGAGTGACGACTCCTGCGCTACAAGTTTCAGGTTCAAAATTCGCGTGATCGAAACATGTCCCACCTCCCCGATTAAAGATAGAATAGAGATGGTAGTCAAACGCGAGCCTATCAAAATAAAAATAAAATAAAGTTACTGAACCACATCTATTAAGCTACCCCGTAACCTCTCTAAATCACTGGTTTCAAGCTCTGAGAGATTTGTGTACATAAACACACCAACTATACTGAACCAACGGCTACAAAGATAGGATAAATGGACCCCCTTTTACGCACTTAGGCCAGGTTTCTCAGCACTAAATTATCACAAAATGAATGTGACAAATTGTCAAGCACGCATTATCTGCTGTAATTGGTTGAAAGAATCATCAAGAGCCAATCACAGTAGACAACCGGTGATTATTCGTCGATTACGTGATCAGCCCGATAATCGAGTGTTGAGAAATCGGGGTGAAGACCCTTCTAACCATATCACATTTGTCATAATAGGAAAAGTTTAGAAGTCATGATGGAACAGTTGCACATACATCAAACCATATCACCGTCGTGGGATAAATAATGACTTTCAGAAGACAGAGACGAAAACAAGAAAGACGTCAAAGAGAGCTCCTACGCCTTGGTTACACCTACATATATGGCCAGTATAAAATGAACACCACTATATTATAATATCAGAAAACAAAACAAATTATGATAATATCTATTAACTTACCACGTAAATGTTATACCATCTTCATGAAATGGTACGACCAGTATAAAATAAACTCCGATATACAATATCAGAAAATAAAACTAATTACGATAATAGTTATAACTACTAACTTTGCCGAGTAATTATTATACCATCTTTCCGGCAACTCGAAATCTGTCTGTTGTTACCACACCTACTTATATTGCTCACGGCGCCATTATATTATTTATTTTCACAAAAATTAATTATTGAAAACCTGGTTTTCAATAATTGGTGTGTTTTTTATTCCTTTATTAAAATGAAACCCACATGTGTTTTTTAAAAAACCCTGAATTTAAGTGATTTACAACTGTTTACAATCCAATTTCTTTTCTTTTCAATCCAGTTTTAGAACCCAATGGCTTGGCACGCGACGATGGGAAGAGACCGGATGGGATGACCATAATGCCTTGGAAGTTGGGTAGGCCTTTGGTGTGGGATGCAACATGTGTCGATACCCTTGCGCCATCCCATCTTCTTAGCACGGCGGGCTGTGCTGGGGCAGCTGCTGCTGGTGCAGAAAACCTCAAACGGCGCAAATATAACAACCTTATTGGCAGTTATATGTTTGAGCCGTTTGGGGTTGAGACATTAGGTCCATGGGGTCCGAGTGCTCATCGAGTTTTTCGAGACATAAGTAAACGGTTAGTCGACTGTTCGCGTGACCAGAGGGCTGGCCTTTTCTTCAGCCAGAGAATCAGCATTGCTATTCAACGTGGCAATGCTGCCAGCGTTCTGGGCACGTTTCCCATTGACATCGATGTGGAAGAATTTTTTGATGCGCTATGAGTCCTTTTCCCTCTCCCTTTTGTATGTAAGTTTGTTTTGTTATTAGTCATAAGATTAGAAATAGTCAGTTGTACATATTAAAAATAATTATTAAATAGATTAGAGATTTCTTTTCACTATTGTTTCATTTTATCTTTTACTATCTTTTTACCAAATAAGAACACCCATCCCCTTGATTTTTCTTTGTTCATTGTTAACTACGGAACTGCTTATCTATAATGATTGTTTTCTTACTAAAAACCTTTTACTAGTACACGAGGGCTCTTACGCCTTTGATTCACCTACACGTATGACCAGTATAAAATGAACTCCGATATACAATATCAGAAAATAAAACGAATTATGATAATAATTATAACTACTAACTTTGCCGAGTAATTATTATACCATCTTTCCAAAACTCGAAATCTGGCTGTTGTTACCACCCTTACGTATATTGTACACGTCGCCAATATAATATTTATTTTCGCAAAAATAAATTATTGAAAACCTGGTTGATTTTAATAAACGAAAAAATACCACATGTGTTTATTAGAATTGCCTTCAGCCAGCTGGCTTGCTTACTTGGCCTTTCTCGAAACAGTCGGTATACTTAAGCATATCGGTAGGTAACAATAGATAAATATTATCTTAGTCTATTGTGTAAAGGCTTACAGTACCAATTTCAGTTTTACAATCTAGTTGGCAGAAACAATAAAACCCAAACTCTTTTGTTCAAGGCCTTAACATGTGCAGTACTTATTGTTTTATTTCATTATTACGATTTTAATATTTGCCAGGTACTCAAAATAGATCCGAAACCCTTTTGTGTAGGTGTCTAAGCGATTTAGAACTTTTTACAATCCCATATTTTTACTAATGTTTCGATTTATCTTTTACAATCTTTTTACCAAAAAAGAGCCCCTATACTTTTGATAATTACTTTATTTATTGTTTACTACGGAATTGCTTATCAATAATGATTGTTTTCTTACTAAAACCTTTTCTTTTTAATTCAGATATTTTCGTGATGAACACACACGCGATGATACAATTTAGCAGTTACTCTTACCTGTGAATATTTTTATTCTGTTGTTATAATTTGGCTACGGTTCACAATTATAATTCCTTGAGATTAGTGACTATCTTTTTTATAATGTGGAGTCATGATTTACCTTGTTGTGTATTTGGCTTGTGACGCTGAGCTCTGGAAATTCTTTCTGAACGAACTATTGTGTCAAACTTTGTAAAGTTTTGTGTTTTATGACTGTGCTTATAGTGAGTGAAACTTTATAAAGTATTATTCTGGACATTGGAGTCAATTTAAATTGTAACCCTTATAAGTAATATTAGCTGTTGCACGCTTCGTCCTTGTGAAAGTTAAAACTAATCCAATGAGAACCTACTTCCTGGACAAAAAGCTATCTAAGCTATCTATCTGGTAATACAGGTTATAAACTATCTGTGTGCCAAATCTGTTCTGTAGTTCTTGCGCAAAAGAGTAACAAACATCCATACTCATAAAATTTTACAATATAAAATACTTAGTAGAATTATTAATAATCTTAATTATTAATATGAATAATTAATACATTGACATCATTTATTACTCAATATAATGATGTCAATGATTTTGAATTTGTAATTAGCTGGGATTTAATATAAATGGATAAAGATACTAATAAGATAAGATATTTGTAATTGTCTATTAGTCAAAGTCAAAAATGACTGTTGACCGTTGTCAATCAGGTATCGTCTAACCACTACAGAAGAAATAAAAAATTATTAACAATTACTCGGCAGAACATGCGAATTTTTATTAGTGTCATTAACTATTGAGTACAGAAATTCTCAGGATTTTACTAAATTTTTGTCAATTAAATCAATTAGGTAAAAATGTACACCATCGTATATAATTTTAACTAATAACCAATTTAATGAACAACTGTTGAATCCACCCACTAACAGTGGGTACACTATAAGTGGGTATTTAATTGCATAATCAATTAGGTTATTATGAACAGAATTATGTGCCTTTTGTGATAAGATTTTGTTTAAGTATTATTTGAAAGCCTGTAAGTCTTGTTTTCTCTAAAATGCTTTAGTATTTTGCTATGCAATGCCTAGAAAACTTTACTCAAAACATGTTGAACCAACCCCAAATTAATTGGGTTAAGAAAATCGCGATGATCAACTGCCCTCAAGTGCGTATCAATACGGCAGGAAAAGCAGCTTGTTTGCTCTAAATAGGTACTTACCTACTGCTAAGCAGCTGACTTCATTGTTTTTGTAGAAATCATCTCTGCTCAGCGTAACACTGCCAACATTTAAGAAAATGGTAAAGGAGCATTACCTTTCACTATAATTTTTTCAGTCTTTTCCTTTCCCTGTCATATATTCAATATTTATTAGTATATTAGATATGTAGTATAGTATGTATGTATTTTATGTTTTTATGTATAAGTGAGTTATATTATTTATTATCTATTGTACACTGACTGCCCTTAATTCTTCTCCTATCGTTCAGTCCATCCAAAGGTTGTCTGTAAGAGATTGCCCTGTGCGATAAGACCGCCCATTGTACACTTTGTTTGAAAATGTTTGTCCTTTATGTTTTTATTTTGTGGTGTACAATAAAGTTTATAATAATAATAATAATAACGTGCAGATAGCATTCGGAACGATGTAATTCGTGTCATGCCGTCACTTATTATTTCTACTAAAATCACTGTACTGTCAAGGGCCCTCGCGTAAGGCTCTCTTAGTTCTTTGACCGTGTTTGACAAAAGGAGGTACTGGTTTTTTATGTTTTTGTGTAGCATTCATTTATTTAATCGCAATTTCGCGAGTTATCAAATGTTAATTTCTATATAATGCCCCGGTCTAATTGTGCTCATAACTAATCTTGTGTTAATTGGCTTGTACAAATATTATTTAAACCTATTTGCAAAATAAATACTTAAAATCATTTAATCGGACTCGAATTAAAAGCGTAAATAAAAAATCCTTTGGTCTTTATCACAATTTAACTAGAATCAAAAATATCATTCTACCTGTTAATGGCAGTTAAGGCCCTGTCAATCATATTCGGAAGGATTTTGCAGGCAACAGTGAATCTATTGTTTCATACAATGTATGGTATTACCGTATTTGGTACCTGCCCAGGGTCCAATTAATCTATTTAGCCGCACCAGGTAAAAAACCCTTTAAAGTATTTGTTGCTCGTTAGAACAATGTCACCTTTTGTTTCTCCCTCCACCTGGTAGTACTCGACAGTGTCGGGAACATGGCACTCGCCAGAGCGGAGCAGATCAGTGTGTCCGTGACTGTCGAGCAGTGAACACGCGTTTCGAAACTGTCGCGCATTCCGTATCTAACTCATATATCTCTGTCGTGTTGTGTACGAATCTTTGCTCCGAGCTTTATAGTCGATGTGACTCCGTCGTGAAGTGCAGTGACACAAGCACAACAAAATTAAATCTTTTAAAGTGAAACCAAGTGACCGTGTTTTGCGTTTTAACGAATTTGGTTACCAGAATTCAGTGAAGTGAAAAGTAATTTTATGTGAGATTCATGATGGAATCAGTAGCAGCAGTAGTTATGGCAGACTCTACAATCACGAATGACAATAGTAATTCAAACGGAAATAACGGTTCTCTAATCATAACTGACAATAGTCGTAGAGCTGGTGAAGAAGGCAGTGAACTGACAGACGTAGCAGCCATTAAGGTTGCAAGCGAGGCTAGAGTTCGCGAATTAGAAAATGAAGTTGAAAATCTAAAACGGATGCAAACTGAAGTAGCCAAGCTGATGAGTATGGGTAACCTACCAGAACTTACAAAGCCGCTTAGCATATTCAAGAAGAAAATTGAGGTCAGTGACAACAGATCAGTGTACGTCGGTAACGTCGACTACGGCGCCACCGTCGAGGATTTGAAAGAGCATTTCCACGAATGTGGGCCAATCAGGAGGACATCTATTTTATGCAATAAATTCAACGGCCACCCAAAGGGATTCGCTTACATAGAATTTGACGACAAAGATAGTGTACGGACTGCTATGTCAATGGACGAATCATTATTTAAGGGCCGACAGATAAAAGTTATGCCCAAGCGCACGAACAAGCCGGGGCTGGCAACGACGAACCGGCAGCCTCGCGGGATGCAAGGCCGCAGCCGCTCGTTCCGCGGCAGCTTCTCTCCGTACAACTCCGGCTACAGGCCGGTGCGCAGCAGCAGGGGCTGCAGCCGCGGCAATTATTACTCTCCGTACATAGTGCGTAGAGGACCAGCGGCCGCCGCGCGGTAGCTTTGTGCGAATGTGCACTGTGCAGTATATTTATGTGAGTGTATGGACTCGATTAGAACTGGGAGCGGACTCTAGCTCTATTGCCTTACCGTCGATACGACGTATTTACGACTGATTTCATTACATTTTTATTTGTAGGTATAAGATTGGAAGTTAATGTTTTAAAAATGTGCTGTTTTGGATTGAGTTAAAAAAATCTTAAGACTTGTTTAGTATATAAGTTTAGTGTTTAAGTAGTTATAAGTCTAGCAAACAGATAATTAAAATATATAGTACGAAGTTGACTTCCATTGCTGACCGCCTGAATTTATGATATGAGTCTATTGTGTAGACTCTTAATTTTGTTATATCTATTGACTTTTGTTTACGCAGCAATGAGACAACATAGACTTAACAATATGTATTGGAAGAAGGTATTTTTTTTGTATACGGTTATAATTGGATGTACCAACTGCATTAACAAAAATATGTGACTTACTTTTTCCTACTAGCAACAAAACGAAGTTTTGCTTTTTGTTAATTTATTTTCATATTTTCTAGTAACTAAAGTTGGCTTAAATTTAAAGTGATAAAACGTGTTTTGATGCAACCGAAACATATTTGTAAAAATTTAAGCAACATTTAATAATTAGAAAATAAACTTTAATAAAATAATACAAATCTAGTTTTTTGTAGCTACTAATAAATAGATTCGCAAGTCCCAATGGTTATTTTCAGTGTGTTCAGGAAACTGAGTTTATATAATATTTTCATCTCTTTTCGCTATTACCTAGATTTGTTAGTGTACCAAATTCCTTAGTCTTGTAAGTTACTATACAATGTATAAAGAACCCAATATTCATAAAAATATAATATTATTGAAATCTACTGTCTGGTTTTTATTTCTATTCCTCATACGAGTAACCAACCATAATTTTTAACTAATTTGCCTTGTTCTAACATATAATACAGGCTGGAAAAAATCAAAGGGCCCTGAAGGAAAACCACTTTAAATCGTTAAGATAGATTATTTTACATAAAGGAAACATTCCTTTATTTTTTTAAAGAAACAAAACTACATTCACAAAAGTCTCGACAAGCTTACTTAAACCGGGTATCGAATTAGCTTAAAATTCAATTAAATTTCAGGAATGTGAAACTCTGGTATAGTCATCGGCACGTAACTTGGCAAGGTTTTGGCGTAGTGGGGGTAAGTTCGCGCATCGTACACTTATTGCCACAAAAAAGTGGTCACTTTTATTTCTTGAAATTTTACAATGGTTATGGCCATCATTTATTGTTAATCATGTATGTTTAGAAGAAAGTTAATTATAGTAGAGGAATTCGTGAAGTTTATTAGGTGTTATAAAAAAAATATATACATTTAAAAGTTAAAAAAATATTCGAAAAATATATTAATATTAAACATTATGTGTCATATTAAAATGATATTAATATGTAATATTAATATAATGATATTAATATTAAAATTTAAAACAATAACAACTACTCCTAAAAAAACTCAACATAAACAAAGGGTACAACTTTCGTGCACGCAAGTGTAATCGGGAGCGAGCGGAAAGAGGACGCGGTGCGGGAGGCAAGGGTCGACTGAGCCACCAATCGCGCGCTCGGATCGGCGCGACCTTGTACCCCGCGTCTCGCTTCATTACCAAGGAGACCTAAAAACCGACTTCTGCGCATCTAACGACTCTTGCCAAGTTACGTGCCGATGACTATAGTTTGGATATTGAATCAATCAAGCCTCAACGTTTGAACGTGTTCCGCCTGAACATCATTTGCTTCGTACAATATAAAACATTTAACCGTTAACCATAAACTAATCAACCGTTTTAATTTTCACTTTGGTTCATATTCTTGAGCTTATAAAAAACCATCAGGTACTTTATAAAAGAAACTTTAGTTTTAAACTGCTCAAACTACACCACTTCAACAGTAATTTTTTAACATTAAATTATGAGTAAAAAAATAGCTATTTACTAATTAAAAATCACTAACATCATTATATTGTATAATAATCAATTAATTAATTATTTATAATTTAAAATGAATTTATTAATCATTAAAAATCCAACGATGTATTTATCTATTATTAACGATACTACGATTTATTTTGTGAGTAAGGATTTATTAATCTGTCACGCAAAAAAATACGATAATATCGCTTACACGATGAAATAACACATGCCTAGGCTAACATTTATATTGGGATAACTACTATAATGTGATTTTTAATTTCGTGGACTAAACTGACATTTGGGGGGTTG
This sequence comes from Anorthoa munda, assembly GCA_945859665.1. Classification (NCBI taxonomy): domain Eukaryota; kingdom Metazoa; phylum Arthropoda; class Insecta; order Lepidoptera; family Noctuidae; genus Anorthoa; species Anorthoa munda. The sequence continues at coordinate 1,466,468 of OX243919.1, read as the reverse complement.
TCACTTTATCGTCCCATAAAAATAGTGTCGTACCCTGAGTGATCGAAAGTTAATCGAAAATCGAAGTAGATCGAAAATGAAACTAATTCACGGCAAAAAAAAAAATTGTTTTGAACTAGCGGCCCTAGTCATTTATGTCAGACTTCATTTTGTCGATCGCATTTATTTTATTGTTGATTTCATATTTAACACAATAAAAGTTCATGTACTATGTGTATGAATACTGTTATATTTAAATATATTACGTTTATATTCATAAAACATTTATTTACACCAATAAGTAAAAATAAATTGAGGAGTCATGTCACATCGATTCGATGAATCACTTTGATTGAGCCTTACCTACAACACTATGCTCCACGCTTGCATCATTTTAAAAAAATAAGGTCATTCGCAGCTGTCAGTTTGGTCCACGAAATTAAAAATCACAGTATAGGTACTTATTCCTTTTGGGTGGCAACTATTACATGCCTACTATTATAAAAGTTTATAAGTATGTTTAAATGGACTTTTGATATTCTTCCACGCAAAAACTAAGGAACAGATTCGGCATGCAGATAGTATTCACACATAGATACATAGATCATCCGATCCAGGTGCAACCCTGATGCTAACCACGATCCTCAGACCTGACGGACCACAGATACAAATCTAACTAGATGACGCGACTGTATGTACTTCCCGTGCCAAAAAACGGAGTAAAGTTACGATCAATGATCGTAATCTGACCTTTTCATTTAGCATTATCGGTACCGGAAATCCACGAAATCTAGAAAAATGCCTTTATATGCCATAATGAGACCTTGGGCCAAGCCTGACGACCCTCGGCAGCTCGAAGACACGAGGATCAAGATTGTAGCTGAGAAGTATGGGAAGAGTACGGCACAGGTCTTGATCAGGTGAGTAACAACTCCATGTTAAATATTGGTCGCACACAATGGGTCTCATCGGAAGGCTCCAAGCCACATAGTCTTCAAACTACTAATATTATAAAGAGGTAAAGTTTGTGTCGTTGTAAGGGGTAATCTCTAGATCTACTGAACCGAATTTGAAAATTCTTTCACCAGTAGAAAGCTACATTATTCCTGAGTGTCATAGGCTATAATATATTTTCAAAAAATTAGAGATCCTTATGAAAATTGCAATACTGTAACCTAAAGTAGCAAAATGTTGCAATAATGTAACCCAAAGTAGCAAAATGTTAATGTAAACTAAGAATTTGACAACGAAACAATTAAACAATAAATGCACAATTACACTCAGACCTTATAAAATAAGTGTGTGGGTAAGGCAGCAAACGCGACTGCTGAAAGTTGTCGAATTGGATGATTTTTGGAATTTCCCGTTAGGATTTTAAGAGGTCTGGGTCAAGGCCTGGATTTTAGATCCCCGGGTATCCCATTGGCAATAGGCTTGTATTAAGTATGGAAGTGAAAGTCTGTGGGGCTTATTTATTATAAAAACTTTTTAACCATATGGTTAGTTTATGCACGGATTAACAGATTCTTATTTCAAATTGATATCAAATTCTTAGTTCAAAATTATCGCTTGTCTATAAATATAAAAGAGAAAGCATGTATGTATGTATGATCCTTATAGACTCAGAATCGGCTGGACCAATTTTATGGTAATTGTCAGAGAATCTTCAGTATATAAAAGAGAAATTATGTATGTATGATCCTTATAGACTCCGAAACGGCTGGACCGATTTTATTGACATTTTCAGAGAATCTTTAGATTGTCCCAACGGGTAATGCTGTGAAGCTTGGTGGCGATCGGAGCATTTTTTATTTATTTTGAACGCGGGCGAAGCCGCGGGTAGAAGCTGTACTAGCTTCTACTAAAAGATAGCTTGATCTCTGCGACATATGTCAAACAGACGTATACGTTATTGTTAGCACATCATATCATCTTTATATATATATCATTATTACATCCTTTGCTATTGAGATGACGTGCAAAGTTGTTGTTGCTGTTGTTGTTGTTGAGATGTTGTTGGTTGTTCTTGTTGAGTTAATTACGTTTACCACAGCCGGGGGATTGGAAAGAAACCCGAAATGATTCTAAACTTGTTTAATAGTAGTTAAATAATAGTAGTTTAATTCTATAGTTAATAACAATTAATTATCCTAAAACTGACCATTCCAAGTCGAGGTTGGAACATGGAATGGTTACAACTACTAACTACAACTAGCTAACCTACAAATGTCCATTCCAAGCCGATGTAAGGACATGGAATGGTTACAATAATTAAATAGGCTAACTACAACTAACTAGCCTACGCGAATCCATCCTACTCGATGTAGGAATATAGAATGAATTCTTCTTACAAGAAATGGTCTTAAATACTAGTTCGGCATCGATCGATTCCTTGACGTCATGGCTGCATCGGTTTCGAAATAATTGCAGCGTCCGTAACTTCCAAACACGTACACATATTGATCTCAACATATTGATGCTACGTACGTTTCTGTGTCAGCGAATGTCTAGCAACGTGCGTTGGCTTCACGGTAACTGCTCTGTCGACAAGGTCTATGTATGTATATTATCCGCAATGTCAGCAGATTCCTATGCATACGTAACACCTCCACCCTTAGAACGGCAACTATTTTAGCACGTTGAGTGAAAATGTTGCCGTAGTCTTGTCGGGATCTGAGTTTTTTCAGGATTACGGTCGGAAGCTGCTGGTTCTTGTGGTATAACAGGTGTTCTTTTGCGCGTTGCCCATCTGCACGGGATTCTGGATCATAATCCTGGCCTGGATGCCTTGTAGTCCCTGAAGATCCACGGAGTACAAATTGATGTGAGTAGTTGACGTAGCTCGTTGCTCAGAATCGAAGAGTATCCTCAACATTTTGCGAGGTTGGCCTTTGATTTCATCGTCGGCATCTGCTATGGTGAACTCTTCGGATTTCAGCCGACATCCTACGGGAGTTGTAGCGAAATAACTTCCTTGGAGCGATGTGTAGTCTTTTTGGTGACAGATAATTTGTACCTACGTTTGCTGAGGGGATGACAGGCCGTAGTGTTGGTCATCTAGTTTCTTCATAGTTTCCCTCATCAGGGTGACTGTAGTGGGTTGGCAGGGGACCAGCAGAACTTGATTGGTGATCGACTTCTGGATTCAATCAGATTTGGTGCAGATCTGGTAGGTGACTTCTTTCTCGCTGTGGCACTGTTTTGACTTTGGGCATTCAGCCTCCATGTAAGTGAATGTCAACTCGTTGGTTGCTAGGACTGGGAAGGATGGGATAGGGGCCTGCGTGTGTTTTTAGGTACTACAGATAATCTTTACCAGCCTACACTGGGCCCGTGTGGTGGATTACGGCCCATTCCTTCTTACGGAGAGGAGGCCTGTGTCCCAGCAGCGGGAACATTAAAAGTAGCTGATGATGATAATCTTTATAGGTCGTAACTATCCTTGGGGGCAGAAATAAACGGAAAATTTAAAAACGAAGGGAGTGGTCCTACAGAGGCTGGCCAATTAGGTACCGGCTCCTTGAAATTATGGTGCTGGTCTGAAAGATTGTTAATGAGGGTGGTTCGACTGCCCAACCAACTTTCTGGTATCCCATTGAGTTAGTGGTACACAAAGTGGTTCCAGAAATCTTGTTAAGAATTCTGTTTAATGGCCACGAGTTATAAATTCACTTCCGGATGCACCACTTGGGTATTGACAGTGGGTCAAGGATTTTAATAAACCGCGCAAGCACGTTGGGGTAACTATAAAATACCGGGACAAGGCGAAAAGCCTTAGAAATGGTAGATGGCCGTGCTGAGCCATATCTAAACTAACCAAGTTGCCTAACCTAATTCTAGCTTATCTAAAAATATATCTCTACCACGGGGTCTCATTGCTAAGAAAGAAAATTTGGTTCAAATAAATCTCACTAGATCGCGCGATATGCACCTCGGTATCCACCTATCTGTTATTGAATGTGCGTAAAATTAACATTTTCTGGAATTGAACACAAAAAATTTATGTTCTTGTTTAATCAACTCTCCTAAGTACAAAATTATGGAATATTGGGCTCTTAATTCACATTTCAAAGATTATTAGACGGATCAAAATTGATGCCAATAGATGGCGCATTTTTAAATTTCTGAGGCATTCCACTCGATTGTTAAAGTTTGCATTTTAACACATTTTGGTGCAAAAAAAACTGTAAAAACGTGCAAATAAATACTAGAAAACAAACCTTCACTGTATTTAAAGAAAAAAACATTCACGAACCTAGTAAACCCTTTTACTTGCAAGTCGCTGCTAACACCATCTATCTATCACCGTGAAACAGAACCGAATGCGTTCGATGTACAAAAAATTGCCAGAATAAGCAGTCAAAAAACGCTAGTTACGTCGGCACGGTTTCTTTGTATGGGATGAGGTATCTGTATGCTAGTATTATATTATCTGTGTCTCTACTAATATCTATAGTTCGTCGGCGGGCCTGACGTGATGCAGGTCCCTGCGCACACGAGGTTCTGAGATGGTAAACCCTGAAGGTTAGGATTTAGGAGGGAGCAACACGAGAATAATTCAAACGTACTTACAGCTATTTCACTTCTGGTTTCTCCCCGTGAATCGATTTCTAGATTCTCCTCTCGGTCTGCAGCAGGTCCGTAAGTTCAGGATATCCGGAACGGTGCTTGATAGCCACCCGGGTGACACGAGACGTGATTATCGATGTGTGATGTGTCCCGACGTCTCCCGCGGATATCCTACCGACTGCGCCAATTACGTTTACCACAGCCGGGGGATTGGAAAGAAACCCGGAATGATTCTAAACTTTTAATTATTATAGTTAATTACAATTAATTATCCTAAAACTGACCATTCCAAGTCGAGGTTGGAACATGGAATGGTTACAACTACTAACTACAACTAGCTAACCTACAAATGTCCATTCCAAGCCGATGTTAGGACATGGAATGGTTACAATAATTAAATAGGCTAACTACAACTAACTAGCCTACGCGAATCCATCCTACTCGATGTAGGAATATGGAATGAATTCTTCTTACAAGAAATGGTCTTAAATACTAGTTCGGCATCGATCGATTCCTTGACGTCATGGCTGCATCGGTTTCGAAATAATTGCAGCGTCCGTAACTTCCTATATTGATGCTACGTACGTTTCTGTGTCAGCGAATGTCTAGCTACGTGCGTTGGCTTCACGGTAACTGCTCTGTCGACAAGGTCTATGTATGTATATTATCCGAAATTTCAGCAGATTCCTATGCATACGTAACAAGTTGTTGTTGTTGATTTGTTGTTGTTGGTTCTTTTTGTTATTGTTGTTGAGTTGTTGTTGTTGTTGAGTTGTTGTTGTTGAGTTGTTGTTCTTTTTGTTGTTGTTGTTGTTGAGTTGTTGTTCTTTTTGTTGTTGTTGAGTTGTTGTTGAGTTGTTGTTGTTGTTTTTGTTGTTGAGTTGTTGTTGTTGGTTTTTGTTGTTGAGTTGTTGTTGTTGTTGGTTGTTGTTGTTGAGTTGTTGTTGTTGGTTTTTGTTGTTGAGTTGTTGTAGGGGCGCGACCTAAGTGGTACCTGATGGGGTTCGCTACGCTACTAAGTTAAACACTCAAAGAACTTTTAAAGGTTTATTGTTGAGAACTAACAAGGTAACTTTTAGGCTAAGCTATCGCTAAAATGAGAAAATGATGAAAATGACAGCACCCGCTTGCTGTCCGTAATGCACTGAGCTCGCGGCGCTTTTGGTGCGACCGCATTGTATCGCTGGGTCAGCAAAACGTGGTCGATTGCAATAATTGCTTCGAACATGCTCCCGAGGGGAAGAGATGAGTTGATGAGATAAGCTTATACAAAATTAAAGAGTTACGTGAGTGTGAGCTTAAACGCTAGGTAGTTAGGACAATAGTAGATGAGAGATGATTGACAAGGTGAAGATACAATCATAACATGGTCTTATAGCTAGACATATTTGCTCAAACGGTTGAGTCGTCAATCGAGAAAACCGATTGCCTTTTAGCTAGGGCAGACGTCGACGTGTCTCGCCTCTTTGTACGCAAACTAGAGCACCGTTTAGAAAAATAAGCTACGCGCGCACCTTCACTGACACATGGCCCTTGCTCGGGCAGGGATTGGTTTCGCGCACTTGCACTAGAGCTTTGATCTTGCTCAGATTGAGTTATGCACACACTCACACTCGCTGGTACGCTCGCGTTCTGCTCTTGGGTTGTAGGACCACCGGCCCGCTGACACTTCCTCCTCAGGAACCACAGGACCGCTGCGACAGCTGCTAGTAATAGGCCATATGACAACGCATACTGATGTATGTCATGTGTCGATAAAACCTCTGTCGTTTGGGCTGATTCCTTCATCGTTTTAATTTGTTCACCGAGATGCTTTAAGGAATCGTTTATTGGTGTGGAATCTTCGATGACATTGTGGTCTTGGAAATTTTGGATAGGTGGCGTTAGATTACTAATTAAACGATTTATGGGAGTTAATTTAGTCTCGAGTATATTTGGTTTAAGATAAAGCGTATTCTCTAATTGCTTATGAGAATAAAGTGTTACATTATGACCCTTCACAATGCATTGCTTAGTTAGTTGAATAAGTCCAGCCTTGCTGACTTCGCTCGCTTGTTGGTCGTCGTCGCATATGACTCTCAAAGAATATGAGTCACAACAGAAATACAAATAGGTAGAAAGGTCATGCAATGGAACCCATTTGTTTTCACACCTAGATTTGATGATTCGGCAAGTAGATAGCTCTTTTTTCTCGCAGAATTGTTCATCTGCACCTAAACTCTGGACAGGCCCTCGCAGACGACAAAGGTAGGTTTCCGCTTGATATTCGCAACCTTGAATATCGTTCACGCTGGCTGTTAAGTATGAATCTCTTCTCAAGTTGATGGCGACGTATTCGGATGCTGGCTTGATGCTGATCATACTTTTATTAATTTGAACCGGCACGGGTATCAAATTGTATAGCTGGAACGTATCCCTGCTAATTAACGGTAATGTAATTTCAAATAGGAGATATTCCTTTGTCATCCTCGCTTTAACTTTTAATAATTTGTAGATCTCATACAAATTGAACTGAATGTTATCTACGGGTAATGCTAGCTCTTTAGAAATTCGACTAGATACAATCTGTAACTCCCCACGGAGCTGTTGTGGAGTCAAGAGATGTAGATTGATCTGACCATGATAGATCTCAGTCATAGTATCAAGAAAAGTATCCTGAATCCGCCTTAAATTTTGAATCATATTTATGGTCGCTAACGCTGCTAAAGAGAAATCTTGCTGAATAGACATTACGTCGATCTCTTGCTGCAATGTATTGGTGACGCTGTCTAAATAATTTAAATGCTTATTAATTATCTTATGCTGCTTTTCAATAGTCTCTTCTGTTCTCTTTAAGATATTATACTCCGCTTCTATGACCGATGTCTGATTTCTGTACAGCTGACTAAGGTGGAATGCATTCTTATGTATAAGGTCAATGTCACGCTCGTATTTTTCTGCGAATTCTTGATCCAATACTCCGAACAATGAGTTAGCTATGGAGCCGACAGCGTTGATAAGCCCGCGTCAAGTTCGCGGACGCGCTCCAAAGTGCTGATTGAGCAACAGCTGATTATAATATTGTAGTTCATCGTACTCGTGTTGTATTTGTAGGACGATAATTTTACAATGGCTCTGCTCTTGAATTTTCCCGCATGTTTGCTCGAGATATTGAGAAAATTGTTTGACCGCTTTGTCTCCTTGCCAGTAAGGAGTTAAGTTATAGTAAGTTATAATTTTCCACTGATCACGAATAAGATGCATTTGTCCCAAAGGGTCAAAATACAACGTTTGTTTGCTATCAAATGTAGTTACTTTGTAAGTTGCTTCAGTGGATCGTAAATGGCTCATAAAAAATAGCAATGATAATACTATGCTATAGATTTTAGGACAACTGCTAAACTGTTTGCTCGTTTTCTCTTCCGCTTTGGCCTCATTTCCTTGCTGATGCTGCTTTTTTACTTCGCTTTTTTCTGGCTTTTGCTTACATGCTTCTGCTATGGGTAGGATAGAAAGCTTGATAATCGGACGCTTTATAAAACCATTTTTCGTTTTTAGTCACCACTCGGACAGATCCATCTTTTCCTGAATGTACCTCTACAACCCGACCTACGGGCCATTTTCCAGGGGATAGGTTGTCGTCATGAATGGTTACCATATCGCCTATCTCTATATTCTTTTGTGCTTTTAACCACTTGCTGCGAATCGATAACTGGCTAAGATACTCCGCTTTCCACCGTTTCCAAATATCTTGGAACGTTTTATTTACTAAATACCATCTTGTTCTCGCATCTTGTGCCGTTTCCATTACAGTGAGACCGGCACGAGTGGTTAGAAAATGCGCTGGCGTGAGGAAATCGATGTCGTCGATATCCTCAGATATAGGGCACAACGGTCTTGAGTTAAGGCTTGCTTCGATTTGAGACAAGATAGTGCTGTATTCTTCAAATGTTAAAGCTTGGTCCTCTATTACTCTTTTCATATGTTGCTTTAGACTCCGAATTGATCGCTCCCAGATCCCTCCAGCACTCGGCCATGAAGGGCAGTTCCAATGCCATTCTATCTTCATCTCTGCTATCTCTCGGTAAAAAGTGTCGTTAAAGATACGCTCGAACTGCTGCTGTTCCTCCTGAAGGATCTTGTTGGCACCTACGAAATTAGTTCCGTTGTCCGAATATATATGTTTTGGAGACCCTCGTCGAGCCGCCATACGACGTAACGCGGCTGTGGCGCGTGCATTTTGACCAGGGTCGGTCACCAATATAAAGTGTTAAACTTAGGGAAATATTCCGTAATCAACGTAATTGAATGCTGCGCGATAGAATTGACAGCACACAACATTATTATTGTATGTATGTATAGGGTGCCCCAATATAATTTGGATAAATTTTTCGAAAATTTGAATAATATTTTACATTTGCTGTGTTTAAAATTGAATAACAAAAAGATTGTCTTATGTGGGGACTTTAATATCAACTTACTGAAAAGAAATAAACAAACATTGGACTTCGAATATACACTGCTAAATTATAATTTAAAATTACAGTTTTCTCAACCCACTAGGCTAAGCAGTGCGACCTGCTTGGACAATATAGCGCATAATGTAAAAGGTTGTAAAGGAGAAATTATAGAATTGGGTCTGTCAGATCATACCGCACAACTTTTGAAATGTCCTGATAAGAAGACATGTGTCTTAAAGCGTTGGAAACTAAAAAGGCGGAATTACTGTCAAGATAATTTAGTGAAGTTTAGAAATTGCATTAAAAGTCTCACTTTTTCGGACATTTATACAACTGACGACGTGAATGAGGCCTACGACCATTTTCTTGACCTATTCAGATGTTTTTACGATCTTTGCTTTCCCTACGAAATAGTAACAAAATCAATCAATAAAAAATCAAAATGGATCACTAACGGTATAAGGAAATGATGTAAAAAGAAACGTCACTTGCTATGGCAATATAGAACAAATCCTACCCCAAAGAATAAAAAAACCTTTAAGACATATTCTGCAAGGTTTAAAAGAGTTATTACGTTAACACAATCATCACGAAATAACTACTTCATTAAGACGTCCAAAAATAAATCTAAAGCGACATGGACCATAATTAATAATTCTAAGACCGACTTCCCTAAAGAACCAATAACACAAATTCAAACAGAGACACAGAAAATAACGAACCCATTAAATATAGCTCAGGCTTTTAACAATTTTTATATTAATCAGGTTACCAAACCAAAAAACAAAACTATGCCAGAAATTAACGTTCATTCAAATACATCAAATTCTTTATTTATGGAGCCGACCATACCTCAAGATATAAATAATCATATTAACTCACTTCGAAATACAAATAGTGTTGGTTATGACGGAGTATGCACTAAAGTTATCAAAGAAGTGTCTCATTACATAGCTCCACATCTCAGTCACATAATTAATATGAGTATTTCCAGCGGAATCTTCCCTGAGAAATTAAAAACGTCAATAATTGTACCATTGCACAAAAAAAACGATAGGCAAATTATGTCAAATTATAGGCCTATCGCGTTAATACCCGTCTTTTCAAAAATATTTGAGAAAGTCATTTATAAGTCCTTGTACGACTACCTTGAGAAATCAAACATATTAGTAAATGAGCAAAAGGGATTTCGTAAACAGAAGACAATTAACATGGCTATACATGACCTGCTTCTCCCCATTTTGTCAAATGTAGATAAGAGAAATCCTGTATGCGCTATCTATATGGATCTAACTAAGGCTTTTGATTATGTGGATTATCCTATACTAATACATAAACTTGAAAAATATGGTATCAGGGGAAATATACTTGATCTCATTCGATCTTACTTAACGGACAGAAAGCAATTTGTAGAAATCGCACAAATATCCTCAATTACCAGTTATGAGGAAAAATATCGTTCCGAAAGTGAGGTAATTAAATACGGCGTTCCTCAGGGTAGCGTGCTAGGACCCCCCCTTTTTTTGCTCTACATAAATGACCTTCCGAGGCAAATAAACCACCCCATGGTACTGTTTGCCGATGATAGCACCGTAATCATTAAGTGTGATGATCCCAATAATTATGAAAATGAAATAAATATGACATTAAATAGAATTATATCATGGTTTGACAACAATAATCTAATTATTAACTTGGAAAAGACTAAAATCATGCATTTTTATCAAAGGATCCCAAATAAAATCCTTGACATTAGCTACTTAGGGACAAAAATAGAATCAACTACTGCTACTAAATTTCTTGGTATTAATATAGACAACAATTTGACATGGAGACCCCAGACAGACGAAATATGTAAAAAACTTAATAAATTTGCCTATGCTCTCTATAAGCTATCAAAAATAGTGAGCCTAGAATCCGTACTTACAGCCTATCACGGCTATGTTGCATCAACACTTAGATATGGCGTAATATACTGGGGCAATTCAGTAGATAGACAACTCGTATTTAGAGCCCAAAAAAGATGTGTCAGAGCTATGTGTGGGCTTAAAAGCACAGACAGTTGTCAACCTTTCTTTATACGTCTAAAAATTCTTACCTTGCCATCGCTTTACATATACGAAACAAGTATGTTTGTCAAATCTAACATTTCATTATACAAAATTGCTACTAAAAGTAACTACAGAAAATTACGCGATAAAAATAAGTCAGAACTTGAAGTAACTTATGGAAAAACTGCACTAATGAATAAAAGTACTTTCTGTATGGCCACAAAAATATTCAACAAACTACCTGAAAGAATAAAAACGTTAAATCGGGACAATTTCAAAACAGAACTATTAAGAATTTTGATAAATAAATGTTATTACTCACTACAAGAATATTTGGACGACAATTCTATAATTACTGCTTCAGACAATTGTGCATCACCTCACCTATTTTGACGATTTTGAATTTTGTTTGACAATAGCATTAATATGACATGTAACGTAATATATTTGACATTTCTATATAATTTTATTCGCAATTGACTGTATTCTTAAACTCGACAATGTTAATTAAAATATTTTTGTACACTTTGATTGATTTTGAATTTTGTTTGACAATAGCATTAATATGACATGTAACGTAATCTATTTGACATTTATATATAATTTTATTTGAAATTGATTGTATTTTAAACTCGACAATGTTAATTAAAAATATTTGAACGCCCTGATTGATTTAGAATTTTGTTTGACAATAGCATTAATATGACATGTACAATAATCTATTTGACATTTATATAAAATTTAATTTGAATTGTATTAAAATATATTTGTACGCCTCTGTGCAAAACATAGAGGATCTACCTATCTGTAACATCTCGCACTCTGTTGTAATTTGACCTATGTTTACAAATAAAGCATTCTGATTCTGATTCTGTTTTATGAATGACGCACTGCTTAGGTCTGAGACTAGCTCTATGTGGACCGCTTTTGTAACCATGCAAATAAACAAGGCGATATATCCTTTAGTCGTTTTAATGCCTCTCCCTTGGTTTGCTTTTACTCGAATACACCCCGTATATTCTACTCCTGTATGATGGAATGGAGGCGCTGGGTTAGATCGACAATCAGGCAGGTCTCCCATTATTTGATGTAGCTTTCTGGGTTCTTGTTTTTTGCAGGTCACGCATTTACGAAGCTGCTTTTTGGTTGCTCGGTTTCCTTGGATTATCCAATATTGCTGTCTCAATAAAGACAAGGTAAGTCGAGCTCCGCCATGGAAGGAGTGCTCATGTGCTTGCTGGATAAGTAGCTCCGTTAATCTGCCGCTATAGGGGATTATTATTGGATGTTTCATATCAGAGTTAATGTTGGCATTTTTAAGACGTCCCCCGACTCTTAATATGCCGCTTTTATCTATAAATGGTTTTAAGTTTATTTTTCATCAAACTCTCGATATCCGAGCCAAATTCACTGCGCTGTATGCATTTAATTATAATTAATTTTGCTTGTCTTAGCTCTTGTAATGTGAGATATGACGGCCTTTGTTTACTTGTCCGTGCAAGTGCACGTAATAGCCATGCTACTATGCGATTTAATTTTGCGAATGAGCTGTGACGTTCTAATAAATCTTCAATTACGCTTTTGCCAGGATTGCTATTTTGGACGGTTATAACTTGCTTCCGGACCTATTCTTCCGTCGTATACTCTGCTTGGTCTTGCTTTGGCTTAAAGTAAGGTGTCGATAACCAAGCTGGGCCTCGCCACCACAACGTATGCTCCATTAGTTGTGTAACGGATAGTCCTCTGCTCGCTGAATCGGCTGGATTTTCTTTAGTCGATACGTAATGCCAAACATTTGGCGATGCTACGCTAATAATTTTCTTCACTCTATTCGCTACAAAAGGCTCCCAACGTTCTGGATAGCCCTGTATCCAGCTAAGGGTGACCTTAGAGTCGCTCCAGGCATAGATTTCTTAATCTATGGCAGTCATGCTAGTTGCTACTTTTGTAAATAGTCTGGATAAAAGTTCCGCTGCACATAGTTCCAATCTAGGAAGCGATACTGTCTTGCTGTTAGGTACTAATCTTGTTTTAGCTGCAACTAGTACCACCGATGCTTCAGTTTTTGATGCGATTCTGGCATATACGACACACGCGTACGCTTTAAGTGATGCATCACAAAATCCGTGGAGTTGGATAGTGTCATCTCGTTTGCTTTGCAACCATCGTGGGATTTTAAATCTGCTAATACATCCCATATCTTCAGTTAATTTTACCCACTCATTGTTGATCTCGGCTGAAACTACATCGCTCCATTGAATTTCATCTAGCCAGACTTTTTGAAACAACAATTTGAATTTTGTAGTCAGCGGCGCTAGCCAACCTAAAGCATCAAATAACCTGGATATTTCCGACAGAAGCAATCTTTTTGTAAGCTTTGTAGTATTCGCTGATGAAGTATATTGGAAAGTGAATTCATCTGTTACTGGGTCCCATCTCAAACCCAAAGTTTTTGCTGTGTTTTCAGTTTTGAAAATGAATGATGGTGCTTGTAAATTTTGCTGCGATGAATTTATCTCTTCTAATAGCTTTTTCTCGTTTGCTGCTTTTGATTTGAAGATTTTCAATTTAAAGCTAGTATACATAGACTGGCATGTAATGCTTAGCTTGCCCGTACAGTTAGATTCCTTTTCTGCTATTCCGGAGACTGCTCCATTAAATTGCTGTCGTTTTAAACCTAACTGCTGAGCTGCCTTCTCTGTAATCAACGATACCTGTGATCCCTGATCAATGAGAGCCCTCAAGACAAGCTGCGTGCTATCTGCTGCTATCACCCTTACTAACGCTGTAGCTAAAAGAATCTCGGTGAGGCTTTGCTGAGATGCGTGAGCACCATTGCCGCTGCTTTGCTTTGAATATTCTTCTGGCTTAAGATTTTCATCATTCGTATTGTTTTGCTTGCCATCAGCAAAACAATCATGCAATATGGTATGATGCCTGCCAGAACACGTGAGGCATCGTTTTTTGGAGTGGCATTTATTTCCATTGTGATTAAAAATGCAATTAATACAACATTTTAATTGTTTGACGGTTTTACGTTTCATTTCCTGCGGCATTTTATGAAACTTTTCGCAATTGTATAATTTATGCTCAGCAAAACAATGAGGGCATTTCATTTCCTGCACGTGCATTGGTTTTGAGTTCTTCGAATTATTATCGTTTGATTTATGATAAGTGTTAAATTTTCGGTTGTTTAGAAATGGCTGTGAAGAACTCGCTTTTTGCTGAGATTGCTGCGATTTATGCATGGTGTCTTGTCGTCGACGAGATGTTTCTAGACTAGTGAATTTATTTTCTAAGAAATCCAAGTACTCTTGTAGGACTGGTAGCTCTCTAGGGTTCTGTAAAGAGTCTATATACTCGGAATAAGATTCACTATCCAGCTTTTGTGACATGATATGCGCAATTAGAGGGCCCCATGTGCTAATATCCACACCTAGGTTTTTGATGGCGTGAAGACTCTCTAACGTGGTGTCATGCATTTTTTTAAAGACTGAAAACGATTGTTGCTGTATGTTGGGAATATTCAGGACCATATTGGCGTGCGCTGTAAAGATAATCCTCTTGTTATCAAATCGATGATTTAGAAGCTCCCAACAAACGTTATAGTTATCGGCGCTGATTGGAAGATGCTGAATCAAACGCTCGGCTTCGCCTTTTAACTTGCCTTTCAAGTATTGCATTTTCTGAGCGTTTGACAATGCGTTGTTCTTGTGGATTGCTTTGCTGAATAGATCCTTAAAAGGCATCCATTGCTGGTAATGGCCTGTAAATACAGGAATATCCATTTGAGGAGTGGATTTCTCGCGATAAGATGATGACCACATCTTGGAGTTAATAGCTTTCCTCAAGCTGTTAAAAGTTCGCTCGTGCTTGGTGAATGTATACTCATAATCGCCTGCTACATCCTCTCCCGATTCTCCAATGATTTCCCAATGAAGGCTATCTATGGTTGTCCACCGACTGTGCAGGTTTCGAAGGGCGTCTTCGAACTCCCACTTGTCAACAATAGTTTCAACATCAATATTGTCGACTGCTCTAAGAAACGCTTTAAAATTGACCGACTGCTTATGAAGCATATCGTCAAGTTTGCTGTTGGACCCTCTTGACTCGAAGGTCGGGGTTACTGCTGCTGTTGCTGGAGGTCCCGGCTGACTTGCTGATGTTCCGGCCGCCTCTCGCGGTGGTGGTTGAAGATACGGTGATTTCTGATCTTGTTGCATCAACTCTTCTTTAAATTGACTAATAAGTCCTTTAGCTGTTAAATAAAGCTGGTTCGTACTCTCAAATTCAGATTTAGTAAAATATTTATGATTGGTCTGTTCAAAAGTAAGAATCTTTTCATGATTCACTTGGAAATCCTGCCAGTACTTCTCAAGTAACTCGAGTTTACGCTTACAGTAATCTAACGTCTTACGCTCTACGCTATCCTTTTTAAAATTGACGAGGAGTTTTCTAATGCCCTCCGCAATCTCGGTTTGAAGAAAATAAAGACTTTCCATCTCGCTGCTTGTGTAAGAAAATTGAACGATCTTACTTGGAAGAATCCTTTGCCGCTGCTAAACTAACGAGAGTTGCTCCCCACGTCAGTGATCCGCTGGTGTCGCTAATGTGAGCTGTGAACTCACTGCTGCTGGAACGGTACTCCCCGAGCACCGCTGCTGCTGATACCGCTGAGAGAATACATTGTGCACTACCGCTAAAGTCACTCCTAAAGGTTCGCTGCTAAGGCTACCACCACAGTCACTGCTAAGCTAAGAAACACTGCAATACAAGGTATCACTAGTTCAGTTCAAGTTCACTTCACGATCCGTCAGTCCCGAAAAACTAAAGTCCGACCGCGAAGTCCTTGCTAGAGGCTCGAAGGACCAAAAAGTAGGGGCGCGACCTAAGTGGTACCTGATGGGGTTCGCTACGCTACTAAGTTAAACACTCAAAGAACTTTTAAAGGTTTATTGTTGAGAGCTAACAAGGTAACTTTTAGGCTAAGCTATCGCTAAAATGAGAAAATGATGAAAATGACAGCACCCGCTTGCTGTCCGTAATGCACTGAGCTCGCGGCGCTTTTGGTGCGACCGCATTGTATCGCTGGGTCAGCAAAACGTGGTCTATTGCAATAATTGCTTCGAACAGTTGTTGTTGTTGAGTTGTTGTTGAGTTGTTGTTGTAGTTGTTGTTGTTCTTGTTGTTGGTTGTTGTTGTTGGGTTGTTGTTGAGTTGTTGTTGTAGTTGTTGTTGTTCTTGTTGTTGGTTGTTGTTGTTGGGTTGTTGTAGTTGTTGAGTTGTTGTTCTTTTTGTTGTTATTGTGTTGGTTGTTGTTGTTAAGTTGTTGTTGTTGAGTTGTTATTGATGAGTTGTTTTTCTTTTTGTTGTTGTTGAGTTGTTGTTGTTGAAAATAACGAAACCAAAGTAACTGACTTGCTTTCTATGAGAGAGAGAGAGAGAGACAGAGATACACGCGCACGCCGCACAGCTTACAACTATAGCAAAAAGTGTCGTCCCAACTTTTGGTCTTAATTTTTTCCGTCTAGCCCCCTTTCGCAACGCGCGATAAGGAACTTCGTTCCAAAAACCAATACGGCTGAATAGATGAAGACGATATTTAGCACAGGGGTAGACCATAACCTGGATTAGGACATAGGATATATTTTAACCTGGTAGTATATTCTCCTAGGTTAATTCCCGGCTTTCTAGCGGATGAAACCGGTAACTAACTAATACCTAATATACCTAGCTAACCTGTTTGTTTTTCTTTTACAGCACGGATCATCCGGATTACCCATTCCACGACGAATATTGAAGAAGCACATTCCATATTTAGTAAATAGAAAAACTAATAATGCACCGGTGATAAAATGAAATGAAAGTAAAGAAATATTGCTTTACAAGTTTACCTACTGCAAGCTGATTTATTTTTTTAAGTGAGAAGATAAATGATAAAATGGTGTACTTTTTGTTGCTTTAACTGTTGGTTTTCAAACGAATAAACTCAATTTCCTTAGTATTGTATAACTGCACAGCACGTGTGTGAGTACTATGTACCCAACTGTAAATCTACCATTTACTGTACCTATGCGTCGTTCGTTGACTTGTGTGTGCCCTGGCCGTTGAGTGTGTCATGCTCTCTCAAATGTCTCTCTGATGGTGGCGCGTGTGTTGGATCATCCGGTTCCCTTCATGATGGTTGAGCTGGGTGGTGCCAATTCATGCGTCATGTTCGTGAACGGACGCCGTCAGTTGAGATTGGTCATAACTTGACTGCTTCGGATATTAATGTTTTTCTAGTATCTATTATATAACTGCACAGTACATGTGTGAGTACTTCTAATACTTTATGTCTGTAGGTGGTATGGTGGTGTGTAGTGCTATTCTGGGTGCATTGTCCTCGCATATTTGAACTAATAACTATATATGTAGGTACCTATGTTCCCAAATATTGTAAAAAAACATTTTTTTTTAAAAGAGTAAGTATGGAGTTTCTTGTGCATTCTTCTCCATAACAAGCTACTTTCCGAATGCACGGTAGAATCATTTTTATGTACGTTCAAAAGTGCCGCTTGGTGGCCTAGTTGAAATAAAATATCTTTGTCTTTGAATGTTAACTGTTAACTCCAAGACACAAATTATTTTGCATCAATTACAAAAATAATAGGAAACCTTACTGCCAATTTGTGCCGCTGGGATCTCTCAATCAAGGAAGAAATAATATAACTTTTTTGTTTTATTTAAGAAGATATTTATTTACATATATAAACTGACATTATTTATTTACATTAGTACATTATCGTTTACAAACTAATATTAGAACTAAAATAAGAAAACCTAATATGTACAATTACGGGGCGTCAAAAAATCCGTCCACATCGCTATCAACAGGAAAAGTGCCCAGAAGGCTGGCAGCATTGCCACGTTGGATGGCAATGCTAATTCTTTGGCCAAAAAAAAGGCCATCCCTCTGGTCACGTGATGACTCGAAAATATAAACAGTGTACAAAATACTTTATTAACTATAACTACATACATACACACTTAAATTAAAAACTATCAACTAACACTTAAAAAATATGGCGTTGAAAAACTCCACATCGTTGTATACTGGTACTAGCTGTTGCCCGCGACTTCGTCCGCGTGGTTAAGAAGATATAAAATTTAATGATGTTTAACGCAAACTATTTTTATATTTCAGTTAACAGAAAATGCCTATCACACTAAGCATAATTTTTTAAAGCACGAATTAGGAAATAAAATATAGAGTAACACAAAATTATTTCTTAGTTTATGTCTCCTACTCAAACTCTAGACTTGTTAAATTTCAGGACAGTAGTACAAAAAGACATCCGGACTTTCATACAAACATGCGAGAGCCCTTAAACCGCCTTAATCCGGCCCTGTCGCAAAATCCGTTCTTAGTGGACGTTTACTATGAACTACCTCCATGCCAAATTTCAAGATAGTAGTGAAAAAAAATTAAGCACTTTCATATAAACTTGCGAGAGCCCTTAGACCTCCTTTATCCGGCCCTGTCGCAAAATCCGTTCTTAGCTGACATCTACTAACTATAAACTACTTTCATGACAAATTTCTAGTTTGTAGCACAAAAAATGAAGGACTTTCATACAAACTTGCGCGAGTACTTAGACCCCTAAATCCGACCCTGTCGCGAAATCCGTTTTTAGCGGACGTTTACTAACTATGAACTACCACCATGCCAAATTTCAAGATTGTAGTTAAAAAAATGAAGCACTTTCATATAAACTTTCGAGAGACCTTTGACCTCCTTTATCCGGTCCTGTCGCAAAATCCGTTCTTAGCTGACATCTACTAACTAATTAACTATAAACTACTTTCATGACAAATTTCAAGTTTGTAGCACAAAAAATGAAGGACTTTCATGCAAACTTGCGAGAGCCCTTAGACCCCTAAATCCAGCCCTGTCGCAAAATCCGTTCTTAGCGGTCGTTTTTTAACTATGAACTATCTCCATGCCAAATTTCAAGATTGTAGTTAATAAAATGGAGCACTTTCATATAAACTTGCGCGAGCCCTTAGATCCCCGAAGTCCACCCTGTCGAAAAATCCGTTCTTAGCAGACGTCTACTAACTATAATCTACCTCCCTGGCAAATTTTAAGTTAGTAACTCAAAAAATGAAGGACTTTCATATAAACTTGCGAGAGACCCCATAAATCCGGCCCTGTTGCAAAATCCGTTCTGAGCGTTGTCTACTAACTATAAACTACCTTCCTGCCTTTTAAGTTTGTAGTTCAAAAAATTAAGGCTTTTCATATAAACTTGCGAGAGCCCTTAGACCCCCTAAATCCGGCTCTGTCGCAAAATCCGTTCTTAGTGGACGTCTAATATCTATTAACTTCATCCCTGCCCATATTTTAAGTTAGTAGCTCAAAAAATGAAGGACTTTCATACTAACTTGCGACAGCCCTTAGACCCCCTAAACCGGCTCTGTCGCAAAATCCATTCATAGCGTAGTCTACTAACTATAAACTACCTCCCTGCCAAATTTTAAATTAGTAGCTCAAAAAATGAAGGGCATTCATACAAACTTCGAGAGCCCTTAGACCCTCTAAATCCGTCCCTGTCGCAAAATCCGTTCTTAGTGGACGTCTAATATCTATAAACTACATCCCTGTCTATATTTTAAGTTAGTAGCTCAAAAAATTAAGGACTTTCATACTAACTTGCGATAGCCCTTAGACCCCCTAAATCCGGCCCTGTCGTAAAAGCCGTTCTTAGCGGACGTCTACTAACTATAAACTACCTCCCTGCCAAATTTCATCTTTATACGTCAAGCAGTTTTCGATATTTCGTGATAGGTGAATGAGTGACCTTTCGCTTTTAGATATAAATAAGAATCTTCAAAAAAACTTTGACACCCCCTAAATCAAATTTTGGGGGTTGATTCGAAAAACTTATAATGACAACCTTTATTGTTTACTTAGGTTGATATCTGTGTCAAGTTTCAAGTTTATTAACCTAAGAAGTAAGATTCTTCAAAAAAAAATAATCGACTTTTGGGGGTATTTTTGAAAAATTAATAATTGCAACCTTTTGTTGTTTACTTAGTTGGGTATTTATGCCAAGTTTCAAGTTTATTAACCTAATAATAAGATTTTTCAAAAAAACTTTAACACCCCCTAAATCGTCTTTTGGGGGTAGTTTCGAAAAACTAATAATAACAACCTTTATTATTTATTTATTTTAGTATTCGTGTAATGTTTCAAGTTTAGTTACCCATGAAATAAGATTCTGCCATACAAATTTCAACACCCCCTAAATCGACTTGAGGGGGTAGTTTCAAAAAACTAATAATGTCAATCTTTATCATGTACTTAGAATACTATTTGCGCCAAGTTTCAAAAATATTAGCCGAAGGAATTAGATTTTTCATACAAACTTTGCCCCCCTTTTTAACCCCCTTAGGGGTAGAATTTCGAAAAATCCTTTCTTATCGGATGCCTACATCATACAAAGAATACACCTTTCAAGTATCAGGTCTCTACGTTCAGCGGTTTGGGCTGTGCGTTGATCCGTCAGTCAGTCATTCAGGACAAAGCATTTTATATATATAGATTGTACCCAAAGGACTAGCAGCATTGCCATGTTGTATGGCAATATAATATCTGTAACCCTCAGGCACGTACCGGGATTGAAAGTGCCAATATGATAAAAAAATATGTGATCTCTCAACCTTACAAGCTGATTTTCTCTTAAAATTTTCAAGCGATCTTCACCTTACAAAGACGGCTTGGTAGTAATTGTAGCAGTACGTACATCTATAGTAGTAAGTACATCTATAACGTTCAACCCTAACCCTGCCTGCACCTAAAAGTGCCAACCCGATAAAAATTAGAAGAAAATCAACAAAATTGGCTCGTACAAACTTATTGTCTCAACTAAATGGACTTTATTTAAAAGAAATAAATTACTTTAATCTAGATATAGGGTCTAGGGTTCGGTCTAGGTTGCCTGGATGTGCTAAAACAACAATAATATGGCAATAGCCCACTTAATTTGAGAAAATACGTCAGTTCTTAGAGTTTTAGGGTGAAATACTATTAGCTTTCACTATTTACTGTTATTATGTACTGATTCTAGGTCAAGTAACTAGGGTCGCGGATAAATTTGAAAGAGTGTTACCGCGGCCCTGGCACAAACAACTAAAGGAACACGGGTGGGTTTTAGTCAGTAAAAGTCTGACACGCCCTCCCGCTTCACCCAGAGCGGGAGAAGTCATTGGATGATTTCCCACCAAAAAAAAATAAATGTCAAGTAACTAAAATAAATACTATAAAACACTAATAACATGTTTCTATGCAAAATTTACTAATAATAAAAACACTTTTTGCAAAAAAATACTACCGACTTCCAAATAAGAAACTACAAAGTGAAAAATAACTTTATTTTTGGAAGTCGGTGTCCATAACGCAAAAAAATGGTACATACCAAAGACAACGACTTCCAAAAATAAAGTTAATTTTCACTTTGTAGTTTTCTTACTTGGAAATCGGTAGTATTTTTTAACCGGCTTTCCAAAAAGGAGGCGATTTCTCAATTCGACCGTATATATAAATTTTTTTTTATTTGTGTTCGCGGATAACTTCGTCGTTTATAAACCGATTTTGATGATTCTTTTTTTGTTTGAAAGGAGATGTCTCAAGGGTGGTACCATGATAAGAAGACCAGGATCTGATGATAGGATGCTAGAGAAATCGAGCAAACTCCTCTAATATTATAGGCATACATATAGCGATTTTGGTATTTTCATCAATAATGCAATCATTTGCACTCAGAAAGTATCATTTGGTGAAATGGAACTGATGAAGAAGACCACAATGGCCACTGGAACTAAAATAATGTATCCTAGTCTTGTTTAGGCTTATTGGAATCGTCATGAGATCTACTTTGGCTATAAATGATTTTCATGTTAATGGGAGGTACCTACCAAAACTAAAAAGAGGAAAATATACTAAAAATATAATTTCTTTTCCGAAGTCGGTGTCTTATGTACCCATTGTTTTCCGTTATTCGACACCGACTTCGGAAAAGAAAGTTATTTTTCGCTTTGTTGTGTTTTGTTTTGGAAGTCGGTTTGATTTTTTGTTAAAAAGTTTTTAATTTATAAAAATGTTTTTTTCATTTTACACTTTTTAGTTGTACCTACTAATAGGCAAGTAGTTAAGTAAGGTACCTATAATGCCAGAATAGATTACCCGAATATCATGAAACTAAACATAACCGGTGAAACGAGAGTGTATCAAGGTGAACTGTACACATCTGCGTACCCCTTTAGAGCGTACTGGCGTGATGTTATGTTATGAAATGGTACAAACAATAAACAGACATGCGATTGCAGCAATCCCGAAAGCCTTACTTGTCGATATTTATCTGGGCTCTAGTATTAATAAAGAAGGCAGCTGCGTGCCGGAAATAAAGCGACGGATGGACATGGCTAATAATACTATGACGCGTCTCCAGAACACCTGGAAAATCGCGGTGTAAGTTTTAAAACCAAATCCCGCTTGGTCAGAGCACTGGTTTTTCCGATTTACCTCTATGCAGTTGAGACGTGGACAATCCAAGCAAGGGAAAGACAGAGGATAGACGCTTAGAAATGTGGTGCTGGAGGCGGATGCTCCGAATCCCATGGAAAGCCAAAGGAACTAATGTGTCTGTCCTTTCACAACTCAATATCAAGACCCGATTGTCGACAGTTTGCTTACAACGTATTTGACCTACTTTGGCCACATAATGCGAAGGGGATATAGCAGCCTTGAAAAGCTGGTCATTATTGGCAATACCGAAGGAAAGAGAGCACGAGGCCGGTCGCCAACACGATGGTCTGATCAAGTGAAAGAAGCTACATCCTCAAGCAAATTCCAGCAGGTGGTAATGGCAACTTTGGACCGGAGTCGATGGAGGCAGATTGACCGCTTAAAGGGGTCCAGTGACCACGATCCTCAGTAATGAGGGACCGACTGAAGAAGAAGAAGACTTGTCGATGCTCGAAAGCATTCCAGGATTCCCCAAAACGCATTCTGAATACACCTCTCGCTCACAGGAGTACGGGAAATAGAGTGTGCGCTATTCATTTATCAACTTTGCTTGCGCCACTTATTGGTTCGATTCGGTATCATCGGATTTGACGTGTTTCAAGTTAAAGTTTGTTTTTTCCCGCCAATGTCGAATAGTTTAAAATGTCGTCTTATATTAGAAAAATTCTAGTAACACCAATTTTTTTGTTAAGTTTTAAAACAACTTATACATATATACAAAAGTTAGTTACTGAAGTGTGGCGTAGTTATAAGTTAGCAAAGTCTGACAAGGATCTTGATGTTATTGTGTCTAAGAGAGTTGAAGAAGAATTGCAAGCAGCGACTAGGTATAAATCCAGTCTACTAAGATTTTTGGTCAAGGTTAGTTTAGTCTTTCATTAGCTACGTCAGGGGAACCAGACAAATTGGATCATGGTTACACATCTAAGTATTCTAGATGTGCAGGTTTCCTCACGATGTTTTCCCTCACTGCCAAGGTAGTAGTATAAATCCGCACTTAGATTTCGAAAATCCGAAGGTGCGTGCCTGGGATTGAATCTTCAACCACGTATGTGAAGCGCGTGGTCTTATCCACTGAGCTACCATCGCCGTAGTAGTGAACCACTATAGGTTAACTCCTCTATAGAAAATCAATTGCTTATTTCTAGACTTGTTAACTGCTGCTCATAAAACAATAAGGAAACTAGAACAGATTAAAAATACTTTTTGAAAATTGTGCTTAAGTACTTAATACTTGAACGGCCCCTAACATGCCTGGCCCGCTGTTCCGCCGATCAGCCTTTGTAGATATTCACAAATCTTACAAGGCATGTCTTTGTTTGAATAGATCTGACACTCGTGAGATTCCCTCAGAAAACGAGTTAATCTAGAAGGATCGAGTTTCCTGACTATATCGATGATACACACACCTAATTCGTCAGTCTCATTAAAATATGCTTGCCAACAAAGTTCATTATGAATAACGATTTTTAGAAATTGTTCAAAATTGCTGCTGTTTATACATTTCTCAAAAATCGACGTATACAAAGAAATTAAGTTACGATAACGCCCAGATACAGCTATGATTGGCGGCCATAGAAGTCCTCTAAAGAACATTTCACATTCATCCATCCCTATCAACAAACTACATATTACTTCTTTATTATTGTTAATAACACTCTTCAGCGTTTTGTCAATTTTGATTTTATAATCAAAAATTCTTTGTACATTCCTAAATTGATATTTAGATAACATCACTTCAAATACGAGCTTAATCCAGAGAATTAGTTTTATGCTTTCATTTGCATTTTTTAATAAATCACAAACATATTCCACTGCAAAGTATTCAGCGAATGTCATGTGTATAAAAATCGGGATTCCGTTTGCTACACTACATATCAGACCAGTTTTCTCTTCTCCCTTTTCTAAACATTTTATTGCCTCCTTGATTTCTCGCAAGTCTTTCTCAATAAAAAGTTCGCCAATGTACTGATTGAGAATAGCATAAACTGCCAATTTTTTATGCTTTGCTATACCATCTACAAGTTCTTTGTCGTAAGCAATCATAATATCAGGATTATAAATGTCCATTCTGTTTTTATCTTCAAACCGTATTTTTTTCAGTTTCGTTTCCAAGAAATGTTCGTAAAAAGTGAATGGGTCAACTTCTTTATTCCAATTGTTACTTTTTTTTCTAACGTCTTTAATACGGCTTATAAAAAAATTTGTCATCAAAAATAAAAGTAAAGGATTTTTATGACTAATAGCTTTCAGTTCAAATATTTCTTTTTCTGCCCGAAGTTTCTGTAGAAGGTCGTCGTAGAAACTATCATCATAACTTGGATCTAATATACAAGTATTACCTAAACATTTAATCCTATTTATCAAAAAGTAGCCTGCGTTGATGTAAATTTCGTGTAAAGGTTGCTCGTGGATTTCTGATTCAGAAATAAAGTTCAGGAAGCCGTGTACATTTTCCAGTTGCGTTGTATCAAGTTCCTTCAGATTCAAATTGGACTCCCAAATTTTATTTAGATATTCTTCCTTTGTCTCATAAGAAAAGTGTTCTATTTTATAAGGTACTCCGAAAGCTTGTTTTAAATTAGTTTCAATGTCAGTATACGACCTGCTTGTAACCCATATTTTATGCTTTTTAGGATGGTTATTGATTACTTTTATACATTTGATGGCCTCATTTTTGTAATGCGGACTGATTTCGTCGAAACCATCAAATAGGAACACCATCTTGTCAAAATTAAAAAAGTGTAGAAACATCTTCAACTCGAATTCACTCGACTGATCGCCTGTACAATCTTTGAGATACACACAACCATTTTGTTCCTCCAACGAAATTGCCACATCAATTTGTTTGCCAAGTTTCATGCGGAGTATAACTCGACATATAAACTTTAAAGTCTCTACTAAGTCTATGTTTGTTTCATTTTCCTTCCAATTGCTAAGTTCTTTCGAGTATTCCAATAAGTTTACTCTTACAATCCATACTTCTGGGCGTTCTTTTTTGGCTTTAAGCGATAAATGAGTAAGTAGACTCGACTTGCCCATCCCAGGTTCTGCTGTTACAAGTACAACGTCATCTTCTATGTCGTAAAGTGTTTTTGGTGAGAGAGTAGGTCCATTGGCCTTATGCACCTTTCTGTCAATATACAAGTGCTTTTTTTCATCATAATCTCTTGAGACAATTAGTTTACCGAGTTGAATTGCGTCCTTACTAATTATTTTGTTTAGAATATCTCCCTTCACATACGCTTTTGATTTATCATCGATTATAAAATCTAATCTTACTTCTACGCCTTGAAACATCACTCTAGTAGTCTGCAAGATGCTCTTCTGTGACTCTTCACTCATGTCACTCAGACTATTTTCATCATGTAAAGCACTATCTGCTTTTGGGAAATATTTCTGCAATGTTTTGACGGACACGGAATTGGTA
Organism: Anorthoa munda; assembly: GCA_945859665.1. Classification (NCBI taxonomy): domain Eukaryota; kingdom Metazoa; phylum Arthropoda; class Insecta; order Lepidoptera; family Noctuidae; genus Anorthoa; species Anorthoa munda. The sequence continues at coordinate 1,440,431 of OX243919.1, read as the reverse complement.
ATAATAATAGATTTTTTGATTCGAGAAATTGTCGCAATGTTTGCTAATGCATTGATTTCGTTTCCGGTATTTTTTATTTTATTGCATACGAAAACAATAACTTTTTCTTCATTTGTATTCTTCAACTCAATGCCCAATACGTTAAGTTCTGTCTGTGGTAGATTGACAATATATTCTAGATCTATCACAACGTCGTCCTTATTCTTGAAATGCTGCAACACTTTAACTACAGTCAGTTCGCTGTTCTCTGTTATGATGACAATACCCGAGTGATCCTGTAAGTTCCAGGAGCTCACTGCGTCGTGAGAGAATGTGTAATTGTGTTTTATTTTTGCCTGATATATTATGTTAAGTGAGGTCATCATTGGGTTTTTTATAATTCTATTGAATGTGTTCTTCAAAATGTCATCCTTTTTTGTTAGATACGGTGACTGGTCAAGTGTTTTCCACCAATCCACAAATTCTCTGATATATATAGCAGTAGCTGCATCAGTTTGAACTTGAAATGTATTTTCAAGGGATTGCTGGTAGTCGGCAATATGTTTTCTTAAAATTTCTTCCACACTCTCCTCGTTGGCTTGTTCACTGAACAATAGCAGACTGTTCAAGAAACGTTCGAACATCAAATTATCATTTTCATTCAAACCTTGAATAACTTTTTTCTTTGCCCCTTCGCTCAGGCGCTTGACCGTACCGACCGCGCCCGTTCTAATAATATTATTCAGTTCGGGGCAATAATCAGTAACAGGAACTGTTTCAAAATTAAAATCTTCGTTCGTGTATAAAATGGAGTAGTATTCATATTCGTCAAATTTGCCCTCAAATAGCCCGTCTTCTTTATCATCAAATTTATTTTTAATATTACTGTAACCGTTGAAGATTTTGTTCATTGAAATGATGGGATTTTCATTATTTATTTTATGTTTAGCTTGTATGAACACAACTGTAGGTTTACGTTTTTTATCTTTCCACAAAATTTTGAAACAAATGTCGTCAAGCGGCCATGCAGCCTCGAGATTTGAGGCTAGGAGAAAGTCTTCGACTTCGTCATTATGTTTCAAATTAATCCATATTAAGGCTAAAAGTTTAATTTCGTACTCACACCCGTTGTAACCGCCAGTTACTCTAGCTTTGGGGTAAACTGGAACACCGTTTTCATTTCGGGCAGTTGAAGCACTTGCTCTTTTTCTTGGAGAACTCATATTTGGGTAAATCTTATTTTACTTTACAAAGTGTTGAACAGTTAGCACAGAAGCAGACAGCATTCAGTCACAGGAGCTCTCCGCAGCACCGAATTTGATCGATTACGACAAGCTGGAGAGGTGTACCTGTAAGCAATCATTAAACATTATAAATTGCGGCCTATATTCTTTGCTATAATAAATGTCCCATCAAAAACATTAATGTGAAAAAGGGAGCCAAGTTCAATACTAAGAATATGCGCGGTTGTTGACTACGCCGACAAAAGAGTTGAGATCTAAATGGGTGCGCCTAGTTTTGTATCCTGAAATTTATTTACAAGTACATAAAACATTCTAAAACAAATTTAACAATGCATGTCCTCGAAAAGAGCGTTTTCCAAGCAGCCAAACTGTGCGGAAAGTGTCACTTTTTTTAACTAGTGCTTTTTACTTTTCTGTATTTTTTTAATTTTAACTCCAACGTCAGCCCGATGCATAGTTTTTATTATTTGAGAAAAGTTTTACAAATTAGTTAAGTACAGATTATCATTCATATAAAAGTTAAAATATATAAAAAAAATAAAAAAAATCTTATACTTCATTAAAGGCGTTTTTAATTAATCTAGATTTAGATTTTGATCAATAAATTAATTTTAAATATTCATTAAATATGTTTGGCAGAACGTATATTTTGCTCGTGCCTTTTTGCGTTAAGACGTGTCAGCTATTTGAACATGCGCAGTAGATATGCCCGAGGAACTATTAGTTAATCTGCGGATATGCAGAGCGCACTTGATTAAGCCCGCCATTTTATTAATTTCTAGCTTGGTTGAGATATATTTTTTTATTGCCTCGCACAGTGCACAGTAAAATGTTGTATGATACACGTACGTAAGATGATTTCCGACTCGTGTCGGCCACAAAAAATGCAACTCATCGGAAATCACCTACCTTCCGCACTTGTAGCATAAATAACTATAAAAACACAATTTCTTGCTTTTTATGCTACAATAATATTTGCTGTTTTAAAATATGTGTCGGGTTTAGTCAATAGTACGGACGTCAAAACAAATCGCAAGCACGCCATCTGGCGGCAAAGCAAGAACAACTACGCTTTGGCGCGCTTTCTCTAACCACTTGCGTGGTGGGGATAATAGAATGTAGCAGTTGAGCTAAAATGTACTGGCAGTTGAGTACTGACAGCCGTAGAGCTAACACGTCGTAGAATCAGTGTCGATCCGTAATAGAATCAGTGTCGATCCGTAATATTAGTAAGCAAGAATGTAACTTGTGTCTATTTGAATATACTCAGTGTATCGAATAATTTGTGTGATTTCATTTTCACGATTGTACCCAACGACCTGCCCACACACGATGTCTTAACCTAAATACATCCTGACTTCCCGATGGTTCACATCTATCGGCCAGCCTTGATGCGACATATGTATAACTTCTTTAATTTGAAAAGTCGAATTATTTATATAAAACAGATAACTTAGGCAAAATAGTAGCTCAATAAATAGTGGCTGGTTTTCACATACAAGTTATCTTATATTTGGCTAATAAACTTCTTTATGTTACATGCAATTTACGTTTTATGGTGAAAACTATATGACACTACTTATTTTCTTTTTGTACCTTTGAAATGTTCGAGTGAATTACCCATTCAGCACCCGGTTTTTTATTACGCGTTTTCTTTTATTTCTTAATTTGGCCAAGTCGGGGCGGTATAACTTGCGCAGGCGGTTGTACTCTACAATAGAGCTCTCTTGTGCCTTTATTTGACTTGGATCTAAATTGATAAGATATACTCCATCTAATGTTTTAACTCTGGAGAGTCCAACTTAAGGCTTTACTAAATATAGAGGAACCTATGTCGAGAAGAGCGCTGTCAAGGCTAAGTCGTTGTGATTTGTAATAGCATATGCTAAGCAAATAGGGAATTGTTCCCTGTGAACTTATACATTACTTCATATTTGAAACTTGGTCTTGACTCGTTCTAGAATTAAGGGTGGTATTCCGCTCGTTATATATTCACGTGAAGACCTTAAAATTAAGGGTGGTATTCCACTCGTTATAAATTTACGTGAAGACCTTAAAATTAAGGGTGGTATTCCACTCGTTATATATTCACGTGAAGACCTTAAAATTAAGGGTGGTATTCCACTCGTTATATATTCACGTGAAGACCTTAAATTTAAGGGTGGTATTCCACTCGTTATATATTCACGTGAAGACCTTAAAATTAAGGGTGGTATTCCACTCGTTATATATTTACGTGAAGACCTTAAAATTTAGGGTGGTATTCCACTCGTTATATATTCACGTGAAGACCTTAAAATTAAGGGTGGTATTCCACTCGTTTATATTCACGTGAAGACCTTAAAATTAAGGGTGGTATTCCACTCGTTATATATTCACGTGAAGACCTTAAAATTAAGGGTGGTATTCCACTCGTTATATATTCACGTGAAAACCTTAAAATTAAGGGTGGTATTCCACTCGTTTATATTCACGTGAAGACCTTAAAATTAAGGGTGGTATTCCACTCGTTATATATTCACGTGAAGACCTTAAAATTAAGGGTGGTATTCCAATCGTTATATATTCACGTGAAGACCTTAAAATTAAGGGTGGTATTCCACTCGTTATATATTCACGTGAAGACCTTAAAATTAAGGGTGGTATTCCACTCGTTATATATTCACGTGAAGACCTTAAAATTAAGGGTGGTATTCCACTCGTTATATATTCACGTGAAGACCTTAAAATTAAGGGTGGTATTCCACTCGTTATATATTCACGTGAAGACCTTAAAATTAAGGGTGGTATTCCACTCGTTATATATTCACGTGAAGACCTTAAAATTAAGGGTGGTATTCCACTCGTTATATATTCACGTGAAGACCTTAAAATTAAGGGTGGTATTCCACTCGTTATATATTCACGTGAAGACCTTAAAATTAAGGGTGGTATTCCACTCGTTATATATTCACGTGAAGACCTTAAAATTAAGGGTGGTATTCCACTCGTTATATATTCACGTGAAGACCTTAAAATTAAGGGTGGTATTCCACTCGTTTATATTCACGTGAAGACCTTAAAATTAAGGGTGGTATTCCACTCGTTATATATTCACGTGAAGACCTTAAAATTAAGGGTGGTATTCCACTCGTTATATATTCACGTGAAGACCTTAAAATTAAGGCTGGTATTCCACTCGTTATATATTCACGTGAAGACCTTAAAATTAAGGGTGGTATTCCACTCGTTATATATTCACGTGAAGACCTTATAATCCACATAAAGATAGGCTGTCATCAAATTTGATTGCTGATTCTTACATTACAGGCACTATATGTAAGTGTTCCTAATAGAATCAATTAATTGAAATATATAAGTTTTTAAACTGTCATGGTCACTAACACTAACATTAACATTAGAAACGGGATATTTACCATGTTTACTGTTTTTTGCGAGTGCCCGATATTTCGGTGCTGTTGCAAGCACCATGATCACGGATAAACTGTATCAAGTAATTGAAATATTATAATAAAAAGATAAAAAGTTATTAGTTTCTGATTTATTCCTTTGTATTCACGCAACTACCTATCTGGATGCCAAATTTGAACTTTCTAGGTCATCTGGAAGTGGGTTAGAGTTTTAATCTATAGGTCAGTCAGTGACAAAAATTACGATTTTTAGACGTTAATATCTAAATAACTGTATGTGGAAAATTTATGAACTTTTGGTTAATAGTTCTTCTTAGAGATTTTAATACATAAACCAAATTTCATGTGTTTATGTTAAATAGATTTTGAGTTTGAGTTGACAAAAGTGGCTCCAAATGGTTCGTGTAATATTACACACAGCTGCTGCGTCGCCAGTTCCTTTTTTGCTTGAACTTGGCTTGACACGCTGCCACGTGTCTAGATTAATAAAATATTAAGAACAGCTCTGCATCTCAAGACTAAGCCCTCTTACGCACTAGCGATTAATCACGGGGGCGGCTAACCGCGCGGCTAGCCGCTTTTCAATTTTAATATGCAACCGTTTGTGATCGTACGCACTATACGCTCAGCCGCCACAAAATTGCTACCGCGGCGATTGAATACAGGGCCGCAGGCCGCAGCCCGCTTCGCGACTGGTCGCCATCTCGTTTATACGCACTGGCGGTTCATGGGCAGTTTATTTTGCGGCGTACCGCCGTTGAAGTTAGTGTTTTTATGCAAAGCGGGACCCCATACTCTAGGACTTTGCAGACTAGGTACCTAATTATTTAGTACTTCCCAAATTAATTGGATTTCGGTTTAAAGAATTTATTCTCATAAGAACAATACATAGGTTCACTTACAATGAGATACAAAGTAATTGTTTATATCTAAATAATTACATTTTGCCTCCGATGCGTGTTGGTTAAGTTATACAATACAAATATATAGGAAGTATGTAATTGGTAACATTTAATATGCTGTATGACAACATTTCATAAACGTAATTTCTCAGTTTTAGTTTAAATCTGTTAATATTATCACAATCTTTTACGTCATTTGGTAGGTCGTTAAACAGCTGTGCTCCTTCGAACAATATGGTTTTTTTACCGTAGTTTGTCCGAGCTTGTCTTCGTTGTAATTGATTTTTATTTCTTAGGTTGTATGATATTGTTTTTTTGTGTAATTTTAGCTTTGATTGTACGCTGTTTGTTGTGATTTTTTTTATTAGAATGCAGGTACCGTATGTGTATAGTTGTTTGAGATTTAATAATTTGGTCTTTTCAAATAGTGTTTTAGTTGGAGTAAGGTAGTGATAATGGTATAATGTTTTTATAATTTTGTTCTGGGTTCGTTGTAAAGGCATTAGGATAGTTTTTGCGGTAGATCCCCATATTTCAATTAGGTACTCGAGATGTGATTATACTAATGAGTTATAAATAATAGTACGTATATTCCTTGGAATACAATTTGAGATTTTGCGTAATGATGCTAGTAATGACGTTAATTTTGATTTTACATGTTCGATGTGCAGTTTCCATGTGAGTTTGTCGTCTACCCTCAAACCGAGATATTTTTCGCAGCTCGATCTTTTTATTATGTCATTGTTTATAGTAAGAGGCGGGGAGTCTGGTAATGGTTTGTTTTTTGCGGTGAAAATCATGTATGTTGTTTTGGATGTGTTTATTGTAAGTAAATTATATTTAAGCCAATCACTGAGTATACCAAGATCTTTTTGAGCATTTGTTATAATAACATGGATTGATTTATCGAAATAGAAGAGGCATGTATCGTCCGCGTATAAAGTTAGGTGACCCGTTAATCCTATTTTGTTTATATTATTTATATAGATTAAGAAAAGTAACGGACTTAAAATTGAGCCTTGGGGACAGCCGTATGGTACGCTTTTTATGGAACTAGTGAATTTATCTATTTTAACTACTTGTTGTCTATTTTGTAAATAAGATGTAAACATTTCTAGGGCTTTATCTGTGACCCCTATGTTATTTAATTTCTGGAGAAGTTTATGGTGGCATACGGTGTCGAATGCCTTTTTAAAATCAATAAATACCCCCAATACAACATCCTTTTCATCTATGTGCGTTTTGATTTTATTTACCAAGTCTACTGTAGCTGTAAGAGTGCTAGATTTCGAACGCAAGCCGTATTGTTCGTCGATTAGGAACTTTTTCTCAAGAAGGTATGCATTTAGACGGCTGTATAAAACACGCTCAAAAAATTTTGATAATACAGGTAAAAGCGACACTGGTCTGTAATTTCCTGGATCAGTCCAACTGCCCGATTTGAAAATAGGGCTGACTTTGGCAACTTTAAGCGTGTTCGGAAAAATGCCGCGCATCAGACAATCGTTTATGCAGTTCGTTAATTTTGGAACAATTATATTTTTGAGGCATTTGATAACCTTGGTACTGACTCCATCTATCCCAGTACTTGTATTACTATCTAGACCGTCAATTATTTTAGAAATTTCGTCCTCAGTGCAAGGAGTGAATTTACTTAGAGTTACGTCGTGTGAATGGTTGTGTTCGTACATAAGAGTGTTGCCATCGTTCGCGTGATATATTACGGTTATTTCGTTAGCTAATTCCTGGCCTATTGATGAGAAAAATGAGTTAAATAAATCACATATTGCGTTACCTTCAGTTATAGGTCCTGTACTCGACATTAGTTTCGGAGAAGCACTGCTTTCTTGGATTTTATTTAGTGCTAAATTATTTATAAGTTCCCACATCTTTTTCGGTTGATTGTTATTGTTGTAGAATAGATCGTAGTAGTATTTTTTCTTGTGTGTCTTGATAAGGTTTGTTACTGAGTTTCGTTGTTTGGAAAATGCTGTCTGTATGTTTCCGTCTTTTGGGTAAGATTTTGTCTGTTGCCATAGGTTGTTACGTAAGTTAATCGAATCAGTAATAGTTCGGTTTATCCAATCGTTTTGAGGAGGATTCAGAATTTTGGATTTTTCGGTTTTGTTGTTATTTACACGTTTTATGATAAACCGCTCAAGGTGGTAGTAATCATTTTCTTCATTTATGTAATTATCTGTTAGGGCGTCACTGTATAATTTTTCATAATTTATTGCTTTATAATGGATTTTTTTATTTTTTTGTGGCTTTAGACTGCCTATTTCCAAGTATATTTGTTTATGGTCAGACAAGTATGACTCGATTATGGAGAAATTAAATGAGTGGTTACTTAAGTTTGTGCAAACATGATCCAGTATAGATTTTGTCGTCGAGGTTTCACGTGTATTGTATAGGCCATTAATTTTGTTTAGTATTTGATATCCGTTTTCCTTGATTTCCTTCAGGTATTTAGTGACGTGATTGTCCACGTTGAGGAGATCAATGTTAAAGTCGCCAAACACAATTGCTCTTCTTCTCTGCTCCAGCTGTGCGGAATACGTCGTTAAGAAATCGTTATTGTTTGTATCACCTGGTTTATAAATCACTCCGATGTTAAGCGATAATTTTTTTGTATGTACCCACAGGTAGTGGTTTCCATTTTCGCATAATTCTTCCGTTACATCGTATTCTATTGAATCGTGTATATAAATTGATACTCCTCCACCTTTTCGTGTTTTCCTATAGTTGTAAAGATGCTTGTAGTTTGGCAGCTCATATAATTTTGCATCGTCTTCAGAAATAATCCAGGTCTCCGTGAATACTAATAAGTGGGTAGTTTTTGGTATCGCCTTAATAATACATTTGATTTCATCGATCTTACCAGTTTTGCGAATACTTCGTAAATTAGCATAAAAAAATCTGAGTAAAAAAATATTTTTTTATGATTTGATGGCTTAGTTTGTCTGTTTGTTTTCCATTGTGTTGTGAACCTCCTTCGAGTTTTTTTGGCTAGCTATTATTGTAGGTTTTCCTTTTATATATTTAATAATAAGGTCTTTTTCTCCGTCTTCTATGCGTTTTTTAAGTTCTCCTTTTATAGATTGTAGATATTGCTTTTGAGTTGGGGTTAAATCTGAGTAAATTTGTATATTTTAGATGTTTCTGTATTGGTAAAACATACTTTAATGGGCCGGTTCATGTTTGTGATATATTTTCCCAATCTTGTAGTTTTAATTGGTTTCGGACAGTCCTCAAACAGTGTGGTTAGTACTTTGTTTACTTCTTCGTAATCGTACTTTTGTCGTGTGTTATAGTTCTTATCACTTTTCTCCGTTATACCCACAATATTGATATTCTTCTCGCGTTCACTCCGATCCTTGAGTTCAAGGATGATGTTTTCGTGATGTAAGAAGAGCGATTTATCGGATGAACTTTCGATATTTGTTTGGTTTTTTATTTGGAGAATTTCACTTTCTATACGTTTAAGTTTGTCTTCAGTTATTGCGTTGTTGGATTTAATAGTTTTAATTTCGGTATTTATTTCATCAAATTGTTGTTTAAAGTTTTCTGTGTTTGATTTAATCGTTTTAATTTCTTGTTTGATCTTCCAGATTTCTTCTCGTATGAGGTTCAGGTTTTCTTTTTGAGATCTTCCAAATTCCTCCAGAAACGTCATAATGTCTGTGCGAAAGTTAGCAAAGTCTGATTTGTAGTCTATTTCTTCAGTACGCTCTTTTCGTTTCCTCTGACAGATGTTGGTTTGGTATTCATTGTCACCAAATGTAGATAAGTTCGGTACTGATCCGCTGCCGCCCTCGCTTCCGCTTGTTAACATGCCACTAGGCGGTATTATCTGTCGGCTCATCGCGTTGCCAGTCCGCGCGGGTGCGAGTGCAATGCCAATAGTTTTTCTCTTTATTCTTGAGGTGAGCGTGCCGCGCATTCGCCGGCTGTGTGCGATGTACCACCAGAAGGATAATAACTTTAACACTGTGATCTTAAGGAATGGTTTTGATTGCGGTAGATGTAATAGGATTTAATATTTTTGCAACAATAAGCGAAACACGTCTGCTCCCAGCAAGCACGCGAGGCGGACTATCGATTTAGATTTTGTGCTCTAAAGATGAAGGAGTGGAGCTCATTAATGGCAATAAGGTAAATCTTTTTAAGTTATTTCATGCTTCCAAAATTGTATAAAAAGTTTGTACGTAGTCTATATATATAAAAATGAATCCCTATTTCCCTTGGTCACGGCATCACGCGTGAACGGCCTACCCTACCTAACCTACCTACCCTACCGCCCCAACCCACCCTACCTACCCTACCCTACCTACCTACCCTACCCTACCCTACCTATGTAGGTAAGGTACCAATTCTTTTTCATAAGAACCTTCTCCTAACGAATAAGCGAAATCGGTCCAGCTGTTCACATTCACACGTGATGCAGTGACCAAGGGAAATAGGGATTCATTTTTACATATATAGATACCATTCCCCCTCTAAAAAGCTTATTTATACTGTTTTCAGTGAATAAAAGCACTTTTAATCAATGTTTTGGTGTTTGAATGTCCTCGCTTTAAATCCGTCCATAGTTGCATAATATACTATTATAGTGATGCTTCTGAGAAATTCCAGACTGAAAACCCTAATAATTCTGCTCATATTACGGTACCAGGAATCAAAACTATCATGCTCAGCAGTAGAGCTTGTGACCACTACAACAACAAGGCAGTCAAATGACGCAAGGATAGGATAGATAGCCCCCTTTTCCGCAGAGACTTAGACCCTCAATTGGTCTGTTGTGCGTGCAGGCCTCCTCTCTATGAGAGGCCGTAAACCACCATGTGGGCCCAGTGCAAGTTGGTGTCTGCGAATTTTTTATTCTAAGACATGCCGTTTTCTTCACAATGTTTTCCTTCACCATTTTGAGAGCAGTGGTAAAGAAAATAATTTACACAAAGTAAAGCTCCTGCTTGGATTCGAACCCACAACCTACAACTTGTAAGTCGTGGACATTACCACTGTGCCACCACAGCTCTCAAAAGAGGCAAAGAAACAAATAATTATTTAAGCAATGGAGTAGCTTCTACACTTACTTGATGAATTCTTAGTTTCTGCAATCTCATATAAAAACTGGTTGTGAAGAAGTTCCACACAGCTGTAGTATCGCCTCCCACTGTAACATTATGTACCATTGTGTTTATGTTACCATATAATAATATTCAGTGTGATTTTCCTTGTTCTGCAATTTGTCATTTACGGAACCCAGTTATAATTAATGGATTTGTTTTTTGTTTTGTTGGGTTTTTAATACCATAAACTAAAAATTCTATGCAATAAACAGTTACTGGAGTTTCCAAAATCTGTAAAAAAAAATAACTAGAAATCTCCACAAAAAAACAACTATCACATAACCAACTTTGTTGAAAGGGAGTAGGTTTTATGTTCATTTAAGTATCTTCATCAACTTCTCCATCAATACACAATTATTCTGGTTTTGCAATTTAAAGGGTGACATCCAGATAACCACGAGAACTCCTTAATGATAACTATGTCACGGGCATAAGATATCTCAAATATTTCACCAACTATGAAGAAGCAAATACTTGTAAATAAATGGTACTTATGAAAATGGTACCATTGAACTGATCTGATGATGAAGCTGGGGTAGGCACTGGAACTCGGAAATCTTACTAATATTATTATAAGTTTGAATGGATGTGTTTGTGGATGTATGTTTGTAACTAAATTATGCAGAACGGCTGAACAGACCTGGATGATGTTCCCTTGGGATGATAAAACGCTTTCCACGTGGGCGACGCCGCTAGCAGAAGCTAGTAAAAAATATATCGAAGTAGTTTTTGGGCTTATTGAAATTGTCATGCAATGTACTCTGGATATAAATGATTTTGATGGTAATGAGGTACCGAAACTACAAAGGGAATAACCGTAAGCAGTTTCCACAGGGCCACCACTGCTCCCTAACATTTAGGGATAGAAATAGAGGTTACCAATCTCATACTATAGGTACTTTGGTCAGTGGGTCGTCTTAGGGGCGGCTTTAAGGAGGTTACTTACGTTTTTGAAAGAAAAAAATGTACCTACACCTTAGTATAGATTTAAAACTTGGAACAATTTTTTTAAATTGTTGCACTGTGTGCGCTTGATTCGTCAATAATTCAAATAAATACCAATCTTCTCCGCTAGAACCAAAGAATACAGTCGAGAGGTTTTATAAAACGTTTAACGTAGTGGTTAGATTCTCTGTGTCTTATTAATTATTGCCGTATAAATAAGTTTCTCTGTAAATTATTGCATGCATGCATTTACTCACAGAGAAAAATAATATACAGTAGTGTTACTAGTGTTACACTTACATACTCTTTGTGTAGTAAAGCATTTACTGCTGTCAGTGTTGCCAACTTTATTTTTACAAACCCACCAAATGTGGCTTCGTGACCCACCAGAAAACCACTAAACTTAACGGTCTCTCAAACCACCAGAAAACCACTAATCCAAATTAAAAAAAATCTGTAATGATTCCTTAAAATTGAATCACATAGCTACTGGGCAAGCAGTGCTTTCCACCACTTGTAACCAGTCCTTTAATTCTGGTTTACCTTACCAACAATCCCGGAACTTTAAGGCATACTGTAGTTTTGGCATACCTATTAGTTTCACAAAATTAGTGGAAATAATTTAAACTAGTAATTAAGTAACCTTTACCGATACCGACTCGAACTGTACTGTACTGTCCGTCCTTTGTATTTGTGCACGCATAGGGAACAACATAAACAAACCAGAGAATATACACAAACCCTTGAAATCAAATCAAACTTGACCCAGTAGTCATACAAATAAAGTCCATAATCAAAATTATTCAAGAAATTGAAAAACTAATTTCGTGGAATCCCCGAAAATCACTACCTTAGTTCCTGTTGTGTAGCCTACACTACAAACAATTCTACACTTGTTTCAATAGTTCTTTCCTAACTAGAATTTTTTGTAAATCGTACTAGTGGTTCAATGGCGTACCACCACTAACTGAAGCAATCAAAGCCACTAAAAAAATCCACTAGCCACTAAAAGCAATATTTCGCCACTAAAAGGGAGGTCGAAACCACCAGTTTTAGTGGAAAAACCACTAAGTTGGCAACACTGACTGCTGTCAATTCAATTGTCAATAATTTGTCATGTATGTCAAATAGGCATAGGCATGAGATCGATGTATCAAAACGTTACTAATATCGGAAATGAGTTAGATATCATGCCATCGATATCTATATCAATAACACTAAAACTATATCGAATCAAAACCTCTACTAGCGAGAACAAAAGAACACAAGTCAAAACTTAAAACTGTAACAATGCGAACACGTAAGAACAAAACGCAAACTTCACAACACAAACGATATGGATCTTAAGGTTACACTAGTCGAAAATTCTTCCATACAAACGTAGTCTGGGTTTTGCTCCACTGTTTGACGATGTACGTTCAAAATAAAAACCGGCCAAGTGCGAGTCGGACTCGCGCACGAAGGGTTCCGTACCATTATCGCAAAAAACGGCAAAAAAAAACACGTTTGTTGTATGGGAGCCCCCCTTAAATATTAATTTTATACTGTTTTTAGTATTTGTTGTTATAGCGGCGACAGGAGTCTGGATATCATGAAAAAACGACTGAATGTATCTGTTCAGAATAAAATTATTTGCATTGTTGAACTACTAATCTATCCCTGTTTGGAGGCCGTTTTTCAATTTTCTTTCTTCTTATGGTACTTATTTGCACCCAAAGATGCGTTAAAATTTGTGTTGAAATATGGAACTTTCGAAGCTCATAACTTTCTAGTGAATTTTTTTTTTACTTTTTTCTTCCATACAGGACATCTATGATGAGACAAATTGATATCATTTTTAGGGTACTGTACCCATAGGGTAAAAACGGGACCCTATTACTGAGACTTCGCGGTCCGTTGTCTGTCTGTCACCAGGCTGTATCTCATGAACCGTGATAGCTAAACCGGTGGTAATTTCACAAAAGATGTACTAAAAACACAAAGTGCCGCTATAACAACAAATACTAAAAACAGAATAAAATAAATATATAAGTGGGGCTCCCATACAACAAACGTGATGTTTTTTGCGATAATGTTAAGGAACCCTTCATGCGCGAGTCCGACTCGCACTTGGCCGGTTTTTTATTTGTATACATACTATGCGCGCCGACACTCACAAGCTCGGCTCAGCCACCCGAAGCTATTATATTGTATTGTGATAACAAAGAGAATATTTCAAACTGCTATTGTAAACAAACAATCAATAAACAATTTACAAAATAACATTATTTTTTATTTGATGAACCTAAGTACCTAGAAAACAAGTCTAACATCAATGTGGCGTTGTCGAAAAAGCAGTTATCCTGACTCTGGCTGGTATGAAATACCTACTTACGGGGAGGAACCTGCAATAAAATACAAAAACATAAAGACATGACCTACACCCGTGCGCATAGAGCCTAGCTTTTCGCACGCGCTGGTACGATACCTACAGTCAGCGAAGCTCTGGCGCCCGCTCTGCCAACGTAAAATCTACCGACTTGACGCTCGAACACTTTTCATTCTTATAACTAAGGGCATAAGGTTCAATAGACGCGCAAGCGGCTCGCGCTGCTCTGTCGTCGCCGCCGCCAAAAATAATTAAAAAGTCAAATCAATAACATTACTTGTCGATAATAACAATATCTATGTAAATTCACATTTTCGCAAGAGATCTTATTGTCAAGTTGGCAAAGTCGCGGGTAAGTTTAGGTGCATAACAACAAGTAAATTGAGTGCCTTCTAATTACGTTACACACAGTAATAATCCACTAACACCTATTTTATGTTTATGTTGTCAATGAATTGCATAAGCGCCACAGGCGGCGGCGATGACACCCCGCAACCACACACAAGTATATTATAGTAATCTTTGCACACCCTCCGCTGTCGGCGCTCTTCAATGAAATTGCGCATGTATGCATCACACAGCGTTATGAGTGTGTATACGTACACGATCTAGCTTCTTACTGCTCATCACAGCGTCTATCTTTTTCGTGCGTGATGTCGGATGAGATAGCAAATATTTTAACTCCGCCGCCAAATAGTTCGTGCCGTTGACTAGTGTAACCTTAAGCGCTACCTCTCTTTCTAAGTATATACTATATAGTGTTTTACTGGTGTAAAAGAGCTGAAGATTCGTGATCACGTTATGCGTTGCTGCAAGAAAGCATATAGAAATGTAGGCTTTATGCTTCATAAGGTCCGAGGGTTCACGAATGTGAAAGGTACTATAGCTTTTTAAAACGCATTGGTTACATTGATGTATTAAAAAAGGGATTTGATTAGGAGCACAGATCATAGAAATATATGGCAAGGAGGCGTGGCGCCTGCGAACGCATCTGGCTGCTTTGCGGCCAGATGCCAGTTTTAGTAGTTAAAGGATTGGGGCTAGATATACCACCATAAATCTGCAATGTCATATTCTACAGATTTGGGAATTCCTTAAAATATTTAAGAAATTCTTAACTAAATTCCTGAATAAAAATGATTAACCCAGAGATAGTACTTTCTGAGATTTACTGCCAGTTTCCCAGCTCAGAATTATCGGGCTGTTAACGTAATCGACGAATAATCGCCGGTTAATTCTACTTTCAGTTTCTCAACACCAAGTGTGACAAGTCGTTGACAATTTGTCACATTTGATAAAAATCTCGAATTAATCACATGTTACAGCAGTTTTGGGTTTCTGAGCACCTTTTTCAAAGTTAATCTCTTGTCAACGAGCCTAATTTATAATTCTTGGAAATTGGTCGATTATTCGCAGATTAAAATTAATATTATGATTTTAAAGGCTTTTAATACGATAAAAAGATAATAGGGGTCGGCGAAAACTATGGTATGGGTTGAGTTAAAAAACATATGTTAATTAAGATCAATTATTTAATTATCAACGACAAGAGATTAACTTTGAAAAAGGTGCTCAGAGACCCAAAACTGCTGTAACATGCGGTTAATTCGAGATTTTACTCAAATGTGACAAATTGTCAACCACTTGTCACACTTGGATGTTAAGAAACTGAAAATAGAATTAACAGGCGATTAATCCTCGATGACGTAAACAGCCCGATAATTGAGAGCTGGGAAACTGGCAGTTATTTCGTTTCGCAAGGATTAAAAAAATGGGCTCTCGGTCCAGATGCACATAAAATAATATTAACTAGTTAACAAAAATAACCTATCTATTACTTGTCTATTATTACCTATTAGTACTAAGAGTAGTTAGAGTAACAAAAAAATAATAACAAGTATCAAAAACTGTTGAGTCATAGTATTTCGGGTATATGCAATAGTGGCGACCTCATATAATCCACACTCTTTTTTGCCAAGCTGTACTTTTTGGTACCAGCATAGACAGCTATGACAGGTGATTAGTTTCTAAAAAGTAACTGTCAGCTGTCACTGTCAACATGCTGTCAATGTCAAGTTTAGTTGAGAGAAATCGATTCTCGATTGTTGTTGAGTTGTTGTTCTTCACAGTTCCTTTTGTTTAGCCTCAACATTTATTTGTAAATTAATTAAATAGAAATAGTGTAAACCTCAGTAAACATAAAAAATTTCAAAGCGACTAGCTTTAAATAGTAACTGGGACAAGTGTTCAGTAATAACACTTCTCAGTAAGTGTTTATAGACGCTTATTTTGTTATGTTTTTGTGAATCGTAAAGAAATGGATCACAACTTTACAGATTTCACTTCAAACGGTGAGTTTATGTCCCTATAATAATATTAGAATTGTTGTTTAAGTGCAGCGTTTGAGTGCACTCAAAAGTATCGTTGGAAATAACCTAAAAAATTGTTTATTTCCTGCTACAGAGTTCTATTTGTAACCGACTTACCAAAAAGGGCAACTAGAAACTAGGTAATATTGTCTATTACCATCAACATAAACTAGCATATAGCAAACAAGTCAGGGCACTGACTATTTATAAAATAATAAGTGATCTTTTTTATACTTAAAAAACCGGCCAAGTGCGAGTCGGACTCGCGCACGAAGGGTTCCGTACCATTATCGCTAAAAACGGCAAAAATATCACATTTTGTATGGGAGGCACTTATATATTATTTTATTCTGTTTTTAGTATTTGTTGTTATAGCGGCAACAGAAATACTTCATCTGTGTAAATCTCAACTGTCTAGCTATCACGGTTCATGAGATACAGCCTGGTGACAGACCTAAAAGACAGACGGACTGCGGACTCTAGCAATAGGGTTCCGTTTTTGCCCTTTGGGTAGGAAACCCTAAAAAAAGAAAACCTAGAAGTTTCATATGTACTATACACCCAATTAATTATTCTTTGCTCGTATTTCCTGGTATACTCCTTTTTTTTTCAAAAATATATTTAATAGAGCCACTTGCATAAATCTTCATAGCCCAAAATTAACATTAGCACAGATAATATAATACTAGCATACAGATGCCTCATCCCATACAAAGAAACCGAGCCGACACTAGCGTTTTTCATCCGATTAAACCAATTATTTTTTGTAAATCGATTGTGTTCGGTTCCTATTATGTTCAATAAAACACGAATTAGGTAATTCACTGTTTATTTTCGTGGATAGCATAAGCCCTAGGTAGTCTTACACTGGAGTAACATATTTCACATGTGAGGTACTTGTACAAAATATTATTTGTCAATAAGATTTCCAAGTACCTACAATTCAGATACACAACAGTTCCATTATGGCAATAGATAGATCACCATCTATATCCGTGGAATGGAACGGAACCGAACATGATCGATGTACAAAAAATTATCAGAATAATCAGTATATAACGTTGGCACGGTTTCTTTGTATGGTATGAGACACCACTGACATCAGGTACCTATGTTTGTGTTTGCATTATAATTATGTTGATTATGTTATAGAAATAATTTCTCATGTGTCTGTCTGTTTGTTACAGATTCAATCATGACGTGGGTGAGTATGCACATCAGGCTCGTGGCAGGTGACGCTACCTACCCATGACGTCTCTGCACTACTTATATAACTTGCTCTACCATGTCATGTCACTGCAGTGCTCTTTCTTTTGATAACCAATAGGCTTGTGCTCGCCCGCTCTCTCACCTGATGGTTAGGTGATGTGGTCACTGCTGAAGCATTATATCTATCTTTATAATAGGCCATACATTCAGACCTAAAGAGGGACTTATCTCTATTGATTGGCAGTACTTTTCAGGTTTCTGTATCCAAAGGGTCTAAATGGAGCCCTATTTTTACCCGACTGCCGAAGGAGGGTAATGTGTTTATCAGTCTATGTATGTATGTATGTATGTATGTATGTATGTATGTATGTATGTATGTATGTATGTATGTATGTATGTATGTATGTTTGTTCCTATGTGGCGTTCTAGAGACCAAACGCGTTGGCCGATTTTGATGATTCATACGTCAATCGATTCGTCATAACCCCGCGAGTGTCACTGGCTACATTAAAATTGGAAAATAGAAAAATAGCGGCTCTTGGATTTTTTTTTTTCTTCCAAACCCATCGTGTCTGGTATCAAAATAAAGGGTTTCAAGAGGTGATTTCAAAAATATACAACACTTATATGTTTAAATGAACCTAAATCTTAAAAAAAGATAACTAAAAAGTTATAAATAAAAAAAGTTAATTCAAAAAATCTAAAAACCCGACTGCTTAAAAAGTGAACTAAAAAGTCTTAAACAAGGAGAAAATCATGCTGTCGGGTTTTTAGACTTTTTGAATTAACTTTTTTTATTATCACTCACATGCCCGTCTGTCTGTCAGTCTGTCACACAGGTTTTACAGCCAAACGGTTGGAGCTATAGTTTTAAAATTTTCACAGTACAAGCATCTTATTGCCCCAGTGTGTTCGGGTCAAACCTTGCAACTGAATTTTAAAGCAGTTATCCTCCAGCGATTAAGATGTACCTAATTTTGCATACACGCCTCCACCGATTAAGATGAAATTTTTCATACACATTTAGTTTGGATGACAATGCATGGTTACTTAAGTGACGTCACTCTTAAGCCAATATGGCGGACAGCCTAAGATGGCCAACTAGTTAATTTTGTTGCACTGCCATGTTATGGGTATCAAATGAAATTGCTGAGAAGAATACGAAAAAAGCTAGTTATAAAAAAAGATTTTTAATGAATAATTTAACTTATTTGTTTTAAGGAAAATAAAAGATTGAGAAGTCAGCTTTTTTTTTTACATCATTTTGTTTCGACGAATTTTTTAACTTCCCTTTGACCTAGAACTTCAAATTTGGGAATAATGTTTGTTATTATTACGTATATTTACTAACAAATATAATTATATTGATAAAACTGATTTTTCTTTGAAATTTCCTAATTTATCCAAACAACTTGTTTTTATCCGACTGCCGAAGGAGGGTAATGTGTTTATCAGTCTATGTATGTATGTAAGTATGTATGTAAGTATGTATGTATGTATGTATGTAAGTATGTATGTATGTATATATGTTTGTTCCTATGTGGCGTTCTAGAGACCAAACGCGTGGGCCGATTTTGATGGTTCTTACGTCAATCGATTCTTCTTAACACCGCGAGTGTCACTGGCTACATGAAAATTGGAAAATAGGAATATTGCGGTTTTTGGGCGCCATATTGTGGAGGCCCAATTTTTTTTTCTTCCAAACCTATCGTGTGGGGTATCAAAATAAAGGATTTCAAGAGGTGATTTCAAAAATATATATCACTTATATGTTTAAATGTACCTAATTCGAAAAAAAATTACTAAAAAGTTATAAATAAAAAAAGTTGATTAAAAAGATCAAAAAACACGACTGCTTGAAAAGCGAACTAAAAAGACGTAAACAAGGAGAAAATCATGCTGTGCTGTCGGAGGATACATCTTCGCGAGCTGGCTGACCAAAATCAAGCAGTCGGGTTTTTTGATTTTTTTAATCAACTTTTTTTTGCGGTTTGGTACGGAACCCTAAATGTACAATACGAAGTCCGACACGCACTTGATCGGATTTTTATTGTCTATAGGCTCGCACTTAACCACTATCTCACCTGATGTTAAGCGATGATGTGGTCGACGGTGAAGCACGCTTGTCTAGAAGTAACCTATTCACTCTTGACTTAAAGACCCCAGGTTGTAGCTATCAGGAAACACAGACTCCGGCAGGGAATTCCACTCCTTAGCTGTACGCATAGTTGACGTTCTAGGGTCTTTGTGGCGTCATGTGTATTGAGTAGTTGGTATGGTTGGTGTGAGGCGGCGTGGACACTACAGTGACGTGCCAATTGTGTTTCCGCAGACGTCGAGCGGCGACATCAGCTCCAGCACGGACCTTGTAGCGCCCCCACGGCCGCAGCGCCCGCCGCGCCCCTCGCGCCGCTCACTCCCGCTCAAGAGGCCGCACTACGACAACGCCTACTGTAAGTACCACGCTGATTCCAGCGGAGCTACGACTCGGCACCGACTTGTTCACGAATATATCTATATATATGTTGAACCGGCTTAGGTACCTGTTGCGACAACTGAATCCTCACCACTGGAATCTTTCTTCTCAATAAAACACGTGTGTAGTTTTGCGACCTCCAGTGGCGTAACGTGGATTTTAGCTGCCCGGGGCGGAGAAAAATTTCGCTGTCCATAATTCGCCTTTATAATTTAAAAGAAATCGAATCCAAGGAACCCGTAGTGTAACTTAATTTGCAAGTGTTTTTATACAATATTTAATAGTTTTCTTTGTATGACTTAACAAGATATTTTTCCGTTTAATCATTTTTATATACATACTAGCGGACACCTCGCGGTATCACCAGCGTAGTTCCCGTTCCTGTGGGAAATCAGAGATAGATATAAAGTAGCCTATGTCACCCGGGGATAGTGTAGCTTACCAACGGAGAAAGATTTTTTGAAATCGTTACGTACAAAAATACAAATATTTCCTCTTTATAATATTAGTATAGATATAGATTAGTTACATAGAAAATATTATTAAAAAGACAAAAATATAACATAATTTAATAATTAATTAATCTTAGCGCCCCAACCTTATCTGCTCGTAGTGCATCCTGCTAAAAAACAAACGAGGCGTCGACGACAACCGACTAACCATAACCATTCCAAGAAAACTTCGCAGCTAAATGGTGCAGACTGGTGACGCTCTCAACAACTTAAAAATAAAAAAGCACCAGGCAAGGACGGAATTACTGCCGAGCTCCTGAAAGCGGTTGGAAGTCCTGTATTGACAGAGCTTCGGGAGCTCTTTAACTATGTTCTGAGCTCTGGGAGAACTCCAGAGGCCTGGCAAAGGAGCGGGGTCTTTCTCGTCTTTGAAAAGGGTGACACGCTTCTTAGTCACGTATATAAGTTGTTTTCGAGAGTCTGTCACGAAACGCCTAGCACGAAGACTCGACGAGTTTCAGCCTATAATCGGTCATTGTATTTTGCATTTGTGGACTATGGGAAGGCTTTTGACTCTTTCGAGACCTGGTCTGTTGTGGAGTCTATGCAGCGATGCTAAGTTTACTGTTTACTTTACTGTAGTTGTTTAAGTTTACTGATGATACATCCAAGTGCTTAGAATGAAAATGCTACAATGGCCGTCCAAGTTCAAGACCAGCAAACTGAACAAATCTTAATGCGGCAGGGCGTGAGACAAGGGGACGTAATTTCCTCCAAATTATTCAGCAATGCGTTGTAGGATGTGCTTAAGACGCTGGACTAGTAGGGACGGGGCATTCACGTAAACGGCGAGTATATCTCACACTTGAGATTTACAGATGACATCGTCATCATGGCTGAGTTGCTGCATGACTTGCAGAAGATGCTGGACGCATCGGTCTCCGGATGAACTTGGGCAAAACTGAGGTTATGTTCAACTCGCACGCCACTCCGGGACCGATTGTTGTCAATGGCGGTGCTCTCAAGAGAGAGAATCACAGATAATATAATACTAGCATACAGATCTCTCATACCATACAAAAAAACCGTGCCGATGTAACTAGCCTTTTCCGTCTGATAAATCTGATTATTTTTATAAGCACTTCGATCGCGTTCGGTTCCGTTCCACGGCTACAGATGGTGTTAGCAGCGACTTGCAAGTAAAAGGGTTTTCTCGGGTCGTGACAATTTTAATAATAGTATTTTTTGCATGTTTTTACTCTTTCATTGTAACACAATGTGTTACAATACAAATTAAAAAAATCGAGTAGCATGCCTCAGAAATAAAAAACTGCGTCATCTATTGGAATCAATTTTAAATGATCCGTTCAAATAATCTTTGAAATGTGAATTAAGAGCCCAAAATTCCATAATTTTGTGCTTAGGTGAGTTGCTTCTTTAAGAACATACGATTTTTATGATCAATTCTAGAAAATGTTAATATTACACACAACTCAATAACAAATCGCTGCATATCGCGCCATCTAGTGATCAAAATCTAGTGACATCTATTTGAGCCAAATTTTCTTTGTTAGCGCTGGGACCCCTTGCCTCGGGCAAACTCTGAAGTTTGGTAAAAACAAAATTTGAGAGAGGCTAGCAGAAGAATACAGCTGGGCTGGGCGGCGTTTGGGAAACTCGTCAAGTCTTCTCGTCGCGAATTCCACAGAGCCTAAAGACACGAGTTTTCAAACAGTGCTTCCTACCTGTTATGACTTACGGTGCCGAGACGCCGACACTCACGGCACGGCTGGCCCATCAGCTTAAGATCGCTCAACCAGCTATGGAAAGGGCTAAGCTTGGGGTTTCTCTGAGGGATTGAATCCAGTACGAGGTGATCCGGCAGAGAACCAAAGTTTCCAACATTGCTCAGACAATAAGCAAGCTGAAGTGGCAATGGGCCGGCCATATTAGCCGTAGAACCGATGCCCGCTGGGGTAAACGTGTTCTCGAGTGGAGACCAAGAATGGGTAAACGTAGCGTGTGACGCCCTCAGGCTAGGTGGAGCGATGACCTTCGCAGGGTGGCTGGTAGCAGCTGGATGAAAGCTTTCGAAAAGGCCTAAGTCCAGCAGTGGGCTGCTATAGGCTGATAATGGTGAAAAGTACCGGCTGGTGGGCCGTCCCTGCTGCCCTCACTACGCTACGCCACTGGCGACCTCGCAAGATATAATACAAAGTTACGGTGTCTGCAACAATCCGATGACAATTAGGTACAGCTGGTACACCTGCCAGGGGTGCCAATACAGCTTTATACTAACTCGAACTATTACGAATATTCGTGCAAACGCACAAGAGGCACCTGGAAGTTGAACTCATAATATATCAAAAAAAGTTAATGAAAAAAAAAAAACAAAAAACCCGACTGCTCAAAAGCAAACTAAAAAGACGTAAACAAGAAGAAAATCATGCTGTGCAGTCGGAGGATACTTATTCGCGAGCTGGCGGACCAAAACCAGATGTATCCTCCAACTGCACAGCATGATTTTCTTCTTGTTTACGTCTTTTTAGTTTGCTTTTGAGCAGTCGGGTTTTTTGACTTTTTTAAATAACTTTTTTTATTTACAACTTTTTAGTTATTTTTTTTTAGAATTAGGTACATTTAAACATATAAGTGTAATATATTTTTTAAATCGCCTTTTAAAACCCTTTATTTTGATACCCCACACGATGGGTTTGGAAGAAAAAATAAAATTGGCCCCCCACAATATGGCGCCCATAAGCCGCCATTTTTCTATTTTCCAATTTTAATGTAGCCTATGACACTCGCAAGGTTAAGACGAATCGATTGACGTATGAATCATCAAAATCGGTCAACGCGTTTGGTCTCTGGAACGCCACATAGGAACAAACATACATACATACATACATACATACATAGACTGATAAACACATTACCCTCCTTCGGCAGTCGGGTAAAAATGAAGATAGATGCACGTTCAAAAGCGTACATCTTTACGGAGAAAAATATGTTTGAATGACAAAATACTTAGTTTGTTATCATCAGTTCACAAGCACGCCATTCATTGTGTTCCGGAGTGAAACAGATAACAAGTAGCTACAGAGTTCGGTGTTAGTTAAGGCTTCTTTGTGCTTGCTATATAAACAGATACATTGAACACATCCACCGCCTCAGCCCTCAGCTCACTCAGAAGATATGAGATTATTATTTCATTTATTTCGTAACTAAGTTGTTGACTAACAAATTGTAGCGATGTGAATATAACCTCGCCGTCATACAGTACGATGACAAAGCTCCATCCAACTCAACCCTTTAAAAAAAAATGTGACAAAGTACGAGTAGGTACTTGCACAGTTAAATTTTATGAATATATGTCAAATTGCGGGTAGTCGCACAACAGTACAGTGAATCCGTAGCGCAGTGTGGCCGCGTCAGTCTGTGAGTTGTTCTAAAGTTAGCTGCAGGCACATTGGTGCTGGTACCTAGTGTCGATACGTTCAATATTAGCTCCCGATAGAAGCCGCTCGCTCGTGAATGTGCGAGCCCATCGTGATGGTGTTCCAGACAAAGGCCAACGAAGGTAGGTTCAGCTTTTGTTCTTCATTCACTTCAAAGACGATGATGTCTATTCTTCCGTGTAGGTACACGTCACGGCGCGCGAGTTCGTTGGGAATGCGAGTGAAATTAAAATCGTTTACTTATCCGTTTACCCCTTAGTTTTATAATTTTTTTTTTTAAATCTTTTATGGGATCGCGCTTGACTACTGTCTCACCTGATGGTAAGCGATGATGTGGTCGACGGTGAAGCACGCTTGTCTAGAAGTAACCTATTCACTCTTGACTTAAAGACCCCTAGATTGTAGCTATCGGGAAACACACGACTCCGGCAGGGAATGCCACTCCTTAGCTGTACGCATAATAAAAGTATTCTGAAAACGTTTAGTGCGTATGGATGTCCACCATGTACCGATGGCGCATCGCCGTACGTCTTGTAGTCCGATGATGAAACGGGCTGGGCGGAATTAGATCATGCAATTCCATCGCACACTCCCCGAAATGTAACCGATAAAAAACCGACAAGCTGGCAACTCGGCGACGTTGTTCAAGGCTCTGGAGCTTTGAATCAACCAGTGCTTCATCGCCGATGAGCTTCTTGTCCCGCTTTTCGATCGAATCTAGTGCATCAAGCTATCTATTATGAATTACGTTATTTATTTTGCAAATAATATGGGTGCAGTATCAACGTCGTGCCAAAGTAATTAACAGTAATAAGTTAGCCTTGACCAGTACATTCAGATTCCATTATATCATTTGAAACAAACGCAGTTTTTGTTGAGAAATTAATACTTAACATAATTATATACTTATAGCTAGGTATAATTCTCACCAAACTTCTGGGCCGCCCTGAAGTTGGCTGTCTGACGCGCAAGGCACAAAATATGCTGTTATACCCGACTGCCGAAGGAGGGTGATGTGTTTATCAGTCTATGTATGTATGTATGTTTGTTCCTATGTGGCCTTCTAGAGACCAAATGCGTTGGCCGATTTTGATGATTCTTACGTCAATCGATTCGTCTTAACCCTGCGAGTGTCACTGGCTATATTAAAACTGGAAAATAAAAAAGTGGCGGTTTTCGGGCGATATATTGTGGGGGCCCAAAATTTTTTTTGTTCCAATCCTATCGTATGGGATATCAAAATAAAAGGTTTTAAAAGGTGATTTTAAAATTATACAACTCTTATATGTTTAAACGTACCTAATTCTAAAAAAAATACAACTAAAAGGTTATAAATAAAAAAAGTTAATTAAAAAAATCAAAAACCTGACTGCATAAAAGGGAACTAAAAAGACGTAAACAAGAAGAAAATCATGCTGTGCAGTCGGAGGATACATCTGGTTTTGGTCTTTATAGTTCGCTTTTTGAGTAGTTGGTTTTTTGATTTTTTAAATTAACTTGTTTTATTTTTGTATATGATTTACTACTGCGCAGCCATTGTAGCCAACTTCAGGGCGGCCAAGAAGTTTGGCGAGAACTATACTTAGTCTAGCCAATCATTGAACAAACAACAATGGCTACTGTTTTTTGTGTACTTACAAAGTTTCGATAAGAAATATATAAAATTTGTGTGCTAACGCTAAAGTTACTATTCGAAGACATGTGACATCCACCAACCCACAGTGGGCCCGCGTGGTGGATTAAGGACCATTCCCTCTCACAGAGAGGAGGCCTGTGTCCCAGCAGTGGGCACATTAAAAGACTGATGAACGAAGTTAGCCACGACAATGGAAACATTTTCTTTTATCGGAACAAAACGCGCACTCGTTTCACACCCGCGCCACCCAAAATTTTGTAGTTTTTTGTACTTTCCTTATTATACTATGTCTTTTAAAAAATAGCCTCAGATCAAAATGTAGATAATTAAATTGTCTTTGAGATGGTGTCGATTTCATTAAAATACGCCCAGCGGTTTTGGTGCGATTGTCGTGTTTTTGTCCGTTTTAGACATAACTTTAAAAATTTATTATACTATGTTATACGAATAAAACTCAAAATTTTCTCAGATCAAATTATTAAGAAAATGGTCTAATATAACATATATTTTTTTCAAAAAATTACGACATGCCGTTTAGACGTGATTCTCATTTTAAAATCAGCTACTTAGGGGTATCTGCGCCTTAAGACATATCCATTTCTAGGGTTCTTCCCTATTTTACCCGACTACCGCGAAGCGAAAGGAAGGGTTATGATTTTAGCAGTCTATATATTATGCATGCTTGTATTTAAGTATGTTCCTCCGTAGCGCCTAAACTATTGATCTGATTTAGATAAATAAGGTGTCAATCTGTTCGTTATTATAGTCCGGATAACAAAGGCTAATAAAAAATAGCCGGGTTACCGTTTTTAACCGACTGCCGAAGGAGGGTAATGTGTTTATCAATCTATGTATCTTTGTTCCTATGTGGCGTTCTAGAGACCAAACGCGTTGGCCGATTTTGGTGATTCTTACATCAATCGATTCGTCTTAAACTTGCAAGTGTCACTGGCTAGCATTATTAATTATATTTATTACTTTTCTAATTCATAGGGAATTTAGAATTTCTATAGAGTTATTGGATTTATGACTATGAATGTGCTAATGATTTCACACGCGTATATGGGAGCTTGCCGATAGCAATAATTTATTTATTTAGAATCTCTAACAAAGGATATAGGCACTTATAATTATTAGTATAAGGGCCTACATCCGCTTTAGTGGCGTAAAACGGTTACTTTCTAAAACATACTCCTTAGTAAGGGCTAGGTTAAAAGGTTTGAAAAACAAAAATATTGTTTCATGTAGTTACATAATTTTGAACACAAGGTTTTTTCGTGTAACTAACAGTTTTGCTTTAAATATAATATCGATATTTTTTCGCAACTTTTGGCAACTCCTCCAAAACGACTTGGATGTTTAAAAGTATTTTTACATAGAAAAATTGATGGCTGGAATTTCTCCATAACTGAAACAAAGAAAACTGTCAAAAAGGAGTTTCAATATCGATATTCCGGCTCCGAGCGGGCGCTCGGCCAGTACTGCGTTAACACTGGGGAATATATACGCCTTAAGAAGAATTAGGATGAAGACATTAAGTTGTTATGTGTAACAGAAAGGCATAAATAAAAAGAGCAGACTGTATAATCACACCGATTTATTCTTACTTATTTAAAAAAAACTTACACAATCGAACAGAGGTTCAGCTTCGCAGTAATCGCAGCAACAAGAGAACCCAAAATGAGCTGACAGTGCATTATATCGCTTTTCCCCTACCGGAGGCGTCCAGTAGTGGCGGCGGCGCAGCGGTGGCGTGGCTTCGCTGTGATTGGCCGGCTGTAGTTGCGCGCTGTGGTTGGTTGTCTTGAGTGGCGCGCTGTGATCAGCTGAGGCAGCGTGGCGTAACATATGTCTTGTAGGCAGTGTTGCCTACGTCCATGGTCTGGATTCCCCAAAAACCTGACTGAAAATCCCCAAATTTGGGGAATGTAAAATCAATATTCCCCACATCTTCCCCACAAATTTTATGAAATAAATAAAAGTAATGTTCATATAATCAAACATATTCATTACAAAAATCTTCAAATCAGTATGATAGTGGTCAAGAAACAGAAGATCCAAAAAAAAAAAAAAAAAATTGTACTTTGTGCAGTTCTAATTACGCCATATTTTTTTGTTTATCAGATTATTTGAAGGATCAAATTTCAAGCTCCCTCCTTTCTTCTTAATACTTTCTCTAGTGGCCATTATAAGCGCTACTACAGTGTCAGTGTGTAGGCGATTACGATGGTCTGTTTTCAAATTCTTAAAGATGCTAAATTTTTTTCGACAGTTGCGTTTGAGAAAGGTAGAACGAGCAATAGGCTTATTTTTAGCTTTTGGTTGTCATGAATTTTGCCATAAAATTAACTCTAAAACCTTCCTGCCGGATAAGTTTGGTTAAGCTTAATTAAATATACAAATTTAATTAAACTAATATTATATTAAATATACTTCTAGTGCTACTTTTATTACATCTAAGTTCAGTTCTAGTGTAAATGTCTCAATTCCCCGCATTTTCCCCACATAATCGCTCTCCCCACAAATTACCCAATCGGACTGAAAATCCCCGCAGTTTGGGGAATTCCCCACAGATTGGCAACGCTGCTTGTAGGTACTATTATTTATTCTGTGGTTGTGTTGCAGACGGCGAGCCGCCCGCCAAGCGCGCCGCGCCCTCCATCCGTGTCGGCGGCGGCTTCAAGTGGAACCTGCAGGTGAGCGCGTCTTCTACAACCTCACTTATTGATGACGGAACTCCTTTTTCAACTCATAGTTCTCGCCAAACTTCTTGGCCGCCCTGAAGTTGGTGACAATGGCTGCGCAGTAATAAATCTCATACAAAAACAGCACCGATTCGTGCCTTGCGCATCGGCAAGCCAACTTCAGGGTGGCCCAAAAGTTTGGCGAGAACTATACTCTCATTTGGTCCGTTATGTCTAGAGGTTCTGACTAACATAACCCCAAAAAAACAGAAGCTTCCTGGAGGCTTCATAGGCTTCGTGGAGCGACCGCACTGTTCTGAAGATTACTTCGCGATGAGAAGCCAAGGCCTCGCATTCCAGGGTGACGTGGGTGTTTGATTTCTCGGTGTTAAAGCAGCCACTGCAAAGTGGGCTGGTCAACGACCTTGAGCAAACAAAACGCGCACTCGTTTCACAGCCGCGCGACCCAAAATCCAGTAGATTTTTGTACTTTCCTTATTATTCTATAACTTAATAAAAGCCTTTGATCAAAATGTAGTTCATTAATTGGCTTTGAGATTGTGAACATTTAATTAAAATATGCCAATTACAACAAATTAATTACGTTACGTTATACGAATAAAACTCAAAATGTTCAAAGATCAAATTATTAAGAAAATGGTCTAATGTAACATAGATTTTTTCCAAAAAATTACAATTAACCGTTTGGACGTGATTCTCATTTTAAAATCGGCTACTAAGGGGTATATGCGCCTTAAGGGGAGTGTGGCCCTTAAGTGTCCCTATGATTATTCTAAGATTATTTCTGCTTATGCTGAGACACTCCCTCACTAGTAAGTACTGCGTCTCTGCGGTTATTTTCGTAACTGTCTCGTTGCTCCAGTGGTCGCGAGTGCTACCACGTGCAAAGGGTTAATAGGTCTTTCCATCTGGAATATCTCAATAGCAATTGAACTCACTCAGTTGAACTGTGCCCTTGTCAAAGTCAGGGGTTCATGGGTGTATCCAGCATTTGTTTAATGCTGGGGAAAAAGTAAGGAAACTCGAAAAATGGTAGAAAGTTCAGAGGCGGACCAAGTCTGTCGGGAGCCTGGGCGGCAAAAGCCCCTCGAACCATCATCATCTGCCTAGCCTTTTCCCAACTATATTGGGGTCGGCTTCCAGTCTTACCGGATTCAGCTGAGTACCAGTGATTTACATGGAGCGACTGCCTATCTGACCTCCACAACCAAGTAACTGGGTAACACGGTACACCTTGGCAAGACTGGTGTCAGATCTCAGGCTTCTGACTACCCGTAACGACTGTCAAAGATCTTTAAATGATAGCCGGGACCAACAGCTTATCGTGCTTTCCGAGGCACGGAGGAAACTCGGTATGTTTAAATGGTCACCCATCCACGGACCGAACTCAAAAGCCCCTCGAACCAGTACGCAGAAAATTATAAAATGTCATATGAAGACGATTCGATCGCGTGGTAGAAAATTTCTGTAGTTTTTCTCTTGAACAGTAAACTTTTAGTATCCGAGTCAGAGTAATGGGTGGGGCAGGGTGCATCTGCCCCTCCCTGGGTACGCCCATGCTTTGGTTTATGATATTATGAGGTTTTGTGGAGTTTCTTATCCTTTCTTCTCGATAACAATTTCTCTTTGCGAATGAATAATTTTAGAATAGAATAATGTATTAAAAAAACCGGCCAAGTGCGAGTCGGACTCGCGCACGAAGGGTTCCGTACCATTATCACAAAAAACGGCAAAAAAAAAACACGTTTTTTGTATGGGAGCCCTACTTAAACATTTATTTTATTCTGTTTTTAGTATTTGTTGTTATAGCGGCAACAGAAATACATCATCTGTGAAAATTTCAACTGTGTTGCTATCACGGTTCATGAAATACAGCCTGGTGACAGACAGACAGACAGACGGACAGCGAAGTCTCAGTAATAGGGTCCCGTTATTACCCTTTGGGTACGGAACCCGAAAAAAGTAAGTAATTTCACAAAAATGTACATTAGGTGCAGTAGTATTATTTCTAAAACACTGGTATAAATAGTGCTTATATGTAAACTATAACTAAAATATTTTATTATGCCTCGTAATACTCATAATGCAATAATTTTGGAACAATAAACAATTCATTTATTTATTATAACTGCAAGATTTAATACAAGAATTTCTATTTTTGGTAGGGACCTGCCCGATATAGGTTCTTTGAAACCTGAGTTTCAGGCGATCATTTTATATAAATCAATAATTGAGTCAATTAAATTATTAAATAAAATAAAAATAAGTCTATTAACAAAAATAAAAATATATAAATTGGTACAAAACACAAAAAAATAAACAAAAACAAAAATAAGTAATTTAAGTATGTACAAGTATATGATGTATATGAGGGAATGGACAGTAGAATCAGTTATTATTATATTTTATACTAGCTTCTGCCAGCGGCTTCGCCCGCGTGTATTATACATATAAACCTTCCTCTTGAATCACTCTACTAAAAAAAAAAACGGTCAAGTACGAGTCGGACTCGCGCACCGTGGGTTCCGTACAAACCTCAGCTTAAAGATATTATAGACCTGAGTATTTGATATGAATTTCAATTTAATACCTCTACGCGTTCATGAGGGAAGGAGTAGTAAGTGTAAAATTATTAAAAATATTTTTATTATATGATGTAACAAAAAATTTACTGTTTTCGCAATTTTTCCTTTATCTGTGCTATAAGAAGTTGCTTCGTACCAAATTTCAAGATTCTGAGTTCACGGGAAGTACCCTGTAGGTTTTGATTCCCTTGCGAGTGTCGAAAATTTGCAGAAAATTGCGGCATAAACGGCTGTATCTTTTGATTGCGTTGGCTTAGAAGTTTGATTTTTTCACAGCTTTAAGGGACATAGACCTGAGTATTTGATATAAATTCATATCAGCTTGATACCTCCACGCGTTCCTGAGAAAAAGGGTCTTGACAGACAGACGGACGGACGGACGGACAACAAAGTGATCCTATAAGGGTTCCGTTCCGTTTTTCCTTTCGAGGTATGGAACCCTAAAAACGCATCAAAATCCGTTGCGTAGTTTTAAAGATCTAAGCATACATAGGGACAGACAGACGGCGAGAAGCGACTTTGTTTTATACTTTGTAGTGATTTAAATTTTTGACATCTTAAGTGAAAGGCCTACATGAAATAAACGATTTGACTTGTTTGTCGTTGCTGATGTTGGGGTGCATCGTGTCCGCAGACGCTGGCAGCGGCGGCGGACGCGGTGGAGTCGGGCGGCAAGTCGCCCGTGTCGGCGCTCAACGAGCTCGGCGTGCGCGTGGCCTACAGCGTGCTGCGGCAGGGCGGGCCCGCGCACTGCCCCAGCTTCCACGTCGCCGTCACCGTGAGTACAACCAATACATATAAGCATTATCAACCTTGTAACTTTCCCACTGCTGGGACACTTAAAGAGGAGGCAGTCTCTATGAGAGGGGATGAGATTTAATCCACCACCAGTGTCAGTGCGTGTTGGTGATTGTCACATGTCGTATACAGATATGACGACGTGTCCAAATAATAGTATTTTTTTAAATAAATATTAAAATAAGTACGTTCCGAAGATCTATGCACAAAATGGATTTTAGAACGAATCTGACAGATGTCAACTTGACGTAAGTCGTGGGTACTTTCATGGCCAGAGAGTTTGTAATTACTAGAGATAACATATTTACGACGAAAAAGAAACTGTAATTTCTTTCGTTCTTGCTTATAGCAAAACTCTATGAAAAAGAAAGAGACAAACATAGACAAATTCTACCATCCTGAACGTCAAAGAGATCACTTTTTAGTCACTGTTGTAACCCATCGGTTACCAGCTCTAATTAAAGTTTTTCGCTGTTTTCACACCTTTGTTTCGTTTATATCAGGAAGAATTCTGTTGTTTAATTATCTGCACGAACCATGTCGTGTGTGGCTATCGGTTGCAAGAGTAGAATGAGTGTATTAACAGAACATAATCAAAGGATATCTTTCCACAGGTGAGTTATCGACTAGCATACTGAAGTTTTTGTGCAGGGAATACATTTCATAGGCTGTCCAGAATAAATGAATCTTAGTTCTAAATACGTCGAGGACTTATAGTATCATTTAAACCATTCTATTTAGTGAAATAATTAACTTTTATGCGTTCGCTAATAGAGCTATGACAGTTTACGTACTTACGTTCTGATGTTAGAGATGTGACAAAAGTCACAAGAAAGATTTATCGATACTGAATTTTTATTTTACTTACTTTCATTTATTTCTTAAAGTGTATTTGATATTTGTTATTATTAATCTAATATTGATTGTGCACAGGTTTCCTAAGAGTACTTATTTAAGAAATAAGTGGATCAACCTTCACCATATTCTCGCTTGTGTTCACTGCATTTTATTGAGTCGCTATCGCTATCCCTATTCCCATGTTTATTTTCGCATTTTAATTTTTCAAATTAAATAATTATATTTCAACCATTTTATTATTATTTATTTTGTTACTTTTATACTTATACATACTCGTCTGTAAACTTTATTTTCGGTCTTGCACAAGAACTAGCCTATTATATATCAGTATATTGATCAGTACCTGTTTGTACATATAGTCGTACGAGTGTACCAAAAACTGTCACTTTGATCTCATGATGTACCTCGTTTTTGCACAAGGTATGAATAAACATTATTATATAAAAGTGAATGTGTACTTGTACAAAGAGTGACTGATAAGTTCACTCTTAGTACGAGTACACATTCACTTTTTAAATAATTATAAAGATTCCCTAAAAAAACGTAGAAAAAATTAGCCGCAGTCAGGGACGATTCTTACAGATATTTGACCAAATTTGTAGAAAATCCTCCTAAACTAAACTCGATAATATCGATATGACAGTGGCACAGATCTAGTTCTGATATATGTCTATAGATAAGTATCTATAGCATCCTCGGTCACACTGGCAGAAAAGATGGCATAGACAAAAGTATATCTATCTCTTTTTGCTTATGACGTTATCTGTTAGTGCGAAAGTGAATACCGATGTTGAAATTGCGTCTTAAATATGTTACCTCTAGGTTACTATACAAACTCTCTGTTC
The DNA here is from genome assembly GCA_945859665.1 of Anorthoa munda. NCBI lineage: Eukaryota > Metazoa > Arthropoda > Insecta > Lepidoptera > Noctuidae > Anorthoa > Anorthoa munda. The sequence continues at coordinate 1,407,060 of OX243919.1, read as the reverse complement.
ATGGCAGCCCTATGCTCAGAGCCCGCCAAACTGGAAAACAAAACAAATGAATGTCAGATCGACGGCGACGGCTAGAAAAGCCGGTTTTGTTTTATTGTGATTGTTAAGTTCGATGATTCGATCTTGTACAGTGATTGAAATTCATTCCCGCCTAAAATTTCCGGTGGAATGACGTTTATGTTGTGGTTCATTCTTTAATTTGACCTAGAGACTTGTGTATTTTCTCTTGTACAGTGATTGAAATTCAGTCGCCCCTAAAATTTCCGGTGGAACGACGTTTATGTTGTGGTTCATTATTTAATTTGACCTATAGACTATTTTAGGTACTTTACCTAAGATTTTTATAATAGTGATTTTCAGACCACACAGGTCGCTGGTATATTTACCCAAATTATACTAACATCTTCTAGTCCGCAAAGAGACCACCTTTAGAAAAAAAAATTGTTTTGTTTTTGACCAAGATTGCCTTATCTATGCCAATGTTATCGTTTTCACTGTTTGTCTCGCATCTCTAACTATTCTCAATCACATCTTTTCTTTTTTTCCATTCTTTTAATTAGACTTTTTACAATGGTTTTCTATCATCTTTATAACCCTTTGCTAAGAATAGTTACAGCACTGATAACTACATTTGTGCCACATGTTAAATTTAGTCTTGTTATACATTTTTTTTTTTTTTTTTACCTTTGCATAGATGCTTTTACCGATTGTTTTGTGTATGTGTGAACATTGTAGGCCTTCTAGATTTCTAGATGTTTGATAACATTTGATAAATTTTTTTCTCGTTTTACTTTTTATTTTTAGTTTCTAACGTTTTATTGTCGGGCCTACGTTGTCCCCCCATATCTAAGTAATGCTGTAACATGGAAATATTGTAAAAACAAACCATATTTTTAAAAGAGTAACGATGGAGTTTCTTGCCGGTTCTTCTCCATAGGAAACGACCAACCCGAACCGTGCGCCTTTTGTCGACGTTTTATAAGTGCCCATGTGGCCTACATGTAAAATAAATATATATATATATTTTTTATTGATTTCAACGCTGGAGCGACTATTAAGTAACAACATACACAATGTACTTATAATAATTTTTATCGATCACGATAAACGAAAACATAAAAGTGATAAGATAATTACACACGCATGTAATTCGCTCACGTACTACACAAACTTAACTTCAAAACAAATATGTACTGAGTTAGTCCTCAGCAGTAAGCACTGACACAAGTCACAACTTGTGTGCCAAGTTTAGTCACCGAAGTTTCCATCTGCCGTTGGTGTAGTTTAGTGAATGTGATTGAGTGTGTATGTGGGCACGGATAGTGAGTGTAGTGAGGTGATCATCGCAAACAAATCTTAAAAAAAAATCAAATCCCAAATCAAAACAAAAAAAAACAAATCAAATCTCAAATCTTCAAATCAAAAAAAATAAACAAATAAATAAATATCAAAAAAAAAACAAAACAAACAACAAGAACATAATAAATATCAAATCTTTTTTTTTAATCTGGTTTTCCACATGGTATTGCTCCTGTAACACAGGACGCAGGAATCTTGAGAGTAGTGTGTATGAGTGTAACTCATGAAGATGGGTCTAACCGTGACACCCATGTCAGGTTGTGTGGAACATAAGGAATGCATGAAGCACCTTCTGTGCATATGTAATGCACTGGCTGGTAAGCGAATGAGTCTAGAAGACGGGGTCTGCGAGGGCCGATGCCTGTCTGGGTCGCGCCTGGCGCCGGCCCTGGCTCAAGCAAGTGAAGGAACACGGGTGGGTTTTAGTCAGTAAAAGTCTGACACGCCCTCCTGCCTCACCCAGAGCGGGAGAAGTCATTGGACGATTTCCAACCCAAAAATAAAAAGGGATAGGATATTCAAGACCAGAAGACTAGGCTCATATCTCCTAATCTCGTTGTAAAACTCATGAAGAAGTTTTCAACGAGATTGGGGAGGAGTAGGGTATCTAGAGGACTACAAAAGATCCCAATGGGTCGAAGAGTCTTGAGTTATTTCTCGGCCCCTCCACAAGATAAGATGACTTTAGCTTTCTATCAAAAGAAAGGAAAAAAAAAAATTCCACCAGAATTTGAAAAAATAAACAACAACCAGTGAAATAATTTTTGTACTCTTATCAGTACTTCTAAGATAAATAAATTAATTGTTTATTGGAATTAAAACATTTGTCCAGTCAAACACTAACAAAAAACTATGAAAAATTATAAATTCATATTAGAGTTAGAATAAGTATAATAAGAATAATATTTATTGTTAAGAAATTACATTCAAATGTGTTGTTTCCTGGAACTAACACTAGAATTCCCAAAACAAAGTTATAAACGCATCAAAGTTCAGGACTGGGGGCTTGTGACGTCACTAAGGCAATATAAAGTGTACTAGCGGCGTGACGTTTCACGATATTTCAACGCATATAATTGTCACTATGTTTACATGTCAAAAGAAAAAAAATACGTGTCCAATATTCTTTATTTATCTACCTGACGGACAAAAACTAATTTTCAGTAAACTACCCTATTATATTAATAAAATTAAAAATATAAATTAAAGGCTAAAGTTATAAATCAAAAACTAAAAATTATAGATTACATGTCAAAATAAAAAAAATATGAATAAGGTCCAACATGTTTACGGTAATAACAGAATTCGGTTAAGTAAGATAGTAAAATTACAGCTCTTTCATTATCAGAGGTGTTGCTTGTGACATGGTAGCTCACACGGAGGCTGTATGAAGGAGTTGTGACATAGTATACCTAGTTGAAAACACATCCTACTAGTCCTACTAATATTATGAATGCGTAAGTTTGGATGGCTGGATGTTTGTAACTCAATCATGCCAGAACAGTTGAAAGGATTTGTATGAAATTTGGCACAAAGATTGATTATTGTCTGGAATAGCACATAGGCTACTTTTCTGCCGTATTATTATTATGAACCTGGTGTGCCCCACTGTGGGGCAAAGGGCTCTCCTCTTTCTTTCCACTTTTCACGATCTATTGCTACATCTGACAAAACTTTTAGATAGGACTAGGAGTCTAACTCGTGACGCCATCGCTTTCTGGTTCTACTGCATCGCCAGATTAAATCGTAGCGAAGTTAAAACTGTATGTAGAATATTCTTGAGAAAAAGTAATTACTTACTGCGGGTTGTGTGAACAATTCTGCAGTCAAAGACATACCAAGATAAATTCAGTAAGTGCGTGTCGTGAGTTGTGTGCGATGTGCACGCCGCCATACGTAGAGGACGGGGCGCGGGCGCGCATGTGCGGCGTGCTGGCGGGCGCGCGCGGGCGCCACCCGATCAGCGTGCTCAACGAGCTGTGCGTGCCCTACCGCTTCACCGACCTGGCCAAGGTGGGCGAGGAACACTCGCCGCACTTCCTTGTCCAAGTCTCTGTAAGTTAAGGTCTATCCATCAAAACATTTATATAAAAAGAGTGCGAAGATCTGTAGAATGTTAAACCATTTTTATGCATGTGTGTGACCCGAGTAGGGACATGCGATCTTTTTATTCTAGTCGATGAGCTTCTGTGAACTCATGTCCTCATGTTCTAAAGCAGTTTCTGTCCTCAGGTGGCCGATATGCGCTTTGAGGGCTGGGGCCACAGTAAGCGCGAGGCGCGCGCGTCGGCGGCGCGCGCTTGCCTTGCTGCACTGTTGGCGCGCGCCGGCCGCGTGCTGCCAGCGCCCAGCCCACACCAAGACTTCACCAGCGATGAGCCGCACAGGTTCCCAGGTGAGACACTACTATACTAGCTTCAGCGGCGCGCGTGTGCCTGGCCTCGTGCTGTTGTCTTTAGCATCATATATCTCTGCATCGACAAACGGAAATTTTCAAACATTCCATCTTTCATGATCGGTATGGTTTCACCAAAGGGCGTTGCACAATTGACGTCGGTATCACCCTAATTAGAACATCTTTAACCCCAGGCGTTAAAGATGCCCTTCTCCCCAAAAGTATAAGACGCTATTGGCATATTTTGTGACTTCTCGAAGGCGTTCGATTGCGTTAACCATGAAACACTTGTTGTAGCTTGAGCACTATGATATTCGAAATACGGCCCTTTAAGTTACTAAGATCATACTTAAAAGTCACGACTGGTTAACGATCAGGTAAACGGAGTAAACTCACTATAAATAAATAATAATAAATATAATAAATAAATTTATTTCTCAAAAATCTTAGCAATATTTTACAGAACATAGTTTGGCAGTATTTATTTCTATTAAATGGAAGTAGTCGCTGCAACCGAACTAGGCAATGCCTGTATTTCGGTTTCCAGTGCCTTTTCCCTTCATATTTCACAGTAAATGCCAACAAAGCAAACATGTTTGATTGTACTACTAATATATGTTGAGTGACTTATAACTTACTTTAATGTTACATTATTTAATAAGTAAAAGATGTGAGTGAAGTGAGTGAAGTGTTTATGAATGTGTGAGTACTAATAGGTGATGTATGTGGAGTACGAGTGGTGTGGATGCGAGTGAGTGTTGGTATATGAGGGTGTGTGATGATAAATGTGTGTAGGTGTAGGGGTGAGGTTTTGTGATTGAGAATGTTTGGCCATGTTTTGACAAAGATTGTTTTGATTAAATAATACATAACAATGCTAATTACTGTATAACACATAGTAATAACTCCGTATCATCATAATTAAGCTTTTGCAAATAATCACTTACTATTTGTTTACATTTGAATTTACTAAGAGGGTAAATATTTAATTTATTATTTATTCTGCTATAAAGAAACGGACCGAGAAAATCAGAGAGTTTGTATAGTAACTAGAGATAACATATTTACGACGAAAAAGAAACTGTCAATTCTCTCGTTCTTGCTTATGGAAAAACTCTATGAAAAAAAAAGAGACAAACATAGACAAACGCAACCATCCTGAACGTCAAAGAGATAACTTTTTAGTCACTGTTGTAACCCATCGGTTAGCAGCTCTAATTAAAGTGTTTTGCTGTTTTCACACCTTTGTTTCGTTTATATCAGGTAGAATTTTGTTGTTTAATTATCTGCATGAACCATGTCGTGTGTGGCTATCAGTTGCAACAGTAGAATGAGTGTATTAACAGAAAATAATCAAAGGATATCTTTCCACAGGTGAGTTATCGACTAGCATACTGAAATTATTGTGCAGGGAATACATTTCATAGGCTGTCCGGAATAAAGGAATCTTAGTTCTAAATACGTCGAGCACGTATAGTATCATTTAAACCATTCTATGTAGTGACATAATTAACTTTTATGCGTTCGCTAATAGAGCTATGACAGTTTACGTACTTACGTTCTGATGTTAGAGATGTGACAAAAGTCACAAGAAAGATTTATCGATACTGTATTTTTATTTTACTTGCTTTAATGTATTTCTTAAAGTTTACTTGCTATTTGTTATTATTGATCTAATATTGATTGTGCACAGGTTTCCTAAGAGTACTTATTTAAGAAATAAGTGGATCAAAATTATAAAACATGCTAACTGGACACCTTCACCATATTCTCGCTTGTGTTCACTGCATTTTATTGAATCGCTATCGCTATCCCTCGACCCTTCTATGGATAAAGGTTGATGAATCATGTTTATTTTCGCATTTTAATTTTTCAAATTAAATAATTATATGTGAACCATTTTATTATTATTTATTTTGTTACTTTTATACTTATACATACTCGTCTGTAAACTTTATTTTCAGTCTTGCACAAGAACTAGCTTATTATATATGAGTATATTGATCAGTACCTGTTTCTATATATTGTCGTAGGTGTGTACCAAAAACTGTTACTTTATCTCATGATGTACCTCGTTTTTGCACAAGGTATGAATAAACATTATTATAAAGATTCCCTAAAAAAACGAAGAAAACATTAGCCGCAGTCAGGGCCGATTCTTGCAGATATTTGACCAAATTTGTAGAAAATCCTCCTAAACTAAACTCGATAATATCGATATGACAGTGGCACAGATCTAGTTCTGATATATGTCTATAGATAAGTATCTATAGCATCCTCAGTCACACTGGCACAAAAGATGGCATAGACAAAAGTATATCTATCTCTTTTTGCTTATGACGTTATCTGTTAGTGCGAAAGTGAATACCGATGTTGAAATTGCGTCTTAAATATGTTACCTCTAGGTTAATATACAAACTCTCTGGAGAAAATCAATAAATCTTTCGCTAAATTTAGTTTTTCTAGTGGGTCGTTCCATACGTACTCTTTTATTTCGACATTTTTGCGCGAGGGGGTCATAAGATAGTTTTATATGTTGTTTTAGAATAATGTTGAGGATGAAAAGTTGTCTTACGGTCAGAACTCCACAAATCGGATATAGAGAAACAGTAGGAAAGAGAATGGGTTTAAAAATACACACCTTTAGAATTGCGCGCTGTGCGATTTCAATGGACTTCATAGTGGTTTTGCAAGTACCGCCCCAGGACGAAATGCAATAACTTAATAATGACTGACCTAGTGCACAATAAATTTGTTTTAGGAGACAAGGCTCAGCAGCGTGCCGCAAATTTTTAAAGACATATATGAGTTTGCGCACTCGTGCACCAAGCAGCTTGATATGCTCTTTGAAATTGAGATTTCTGTCTATTGTAACACCTAAGTAAGTGACGGTGTGAACACTATGTTCTGAAATGGCGATGGGCGTTCCTCAAGGCTCGATATTGGGTCCATTTCTCTTTTCAGTTTATATAAATGATTTGCCCCAATTACTACATAATCATGTTCCTATTTATGAAATGAATGAATTTACCTGTGAGTGAACAGTATAATCATTTTGATTGTTATTAATTTTGTTCTCATTCAAAAGTGCCCCTTTATGGCCTTATTGATAAACTATTTGGCTTTGATTTTTGTAAAATCGATATTCCTAGGAGGAATCGAGCCCGAATTTTGAAGGAAAAAACACATGTTGTGTTATTAGAGCATCCGATAGTGTTGCTAATAAGGATCAAATTCTGAGAAGTAATGTCATAAAGCAAACTTAAGGAAAGACGAAATTTTAATTAACTTACTTTTTTATTTTCCTCACAGACTTATAACTGATATTTGATGATAACGCCGCAGCTGTCGATACTAACATCCGTGTTATTTTGTCTGTTAGTTTCGGAGTTCCAGTGCCTGGAGCCCGCGGTGAAGGTGCAGTCGCCGGTGGAGCCCATGCCGCCGCCCGCGCCCGCGCCCTCGGACGTCCCCAACGGGAAAGATAGTGGCACACTGGAAGCACTGTCCTCGTTGTCTGCGCTGGGCACAGTGGATTCGTTGGGCGCAGTGGGCTCGCTGGGCACAGTGGGCTCGCTGGGCACAGTGGGCACGGACAGCTCGCCGGTGTCGTCGCTGTTTGGTGCGGCGTCGCCGGCTGCACACAAGAGCCCCATAAACGTGCTCTACGAGAACTACTCCGGGCTCGCCTTCACCTGCACCTTCGGCGACGGCTCGCCGCTCAGCGAGACGCAAGGTACTGTCACAAACGTCTCGTGTGTCAGCCAGACACAAGGTGCGACGCACTGTCACTACCGTCACGACTATCATATATACACAACGTGCGACATACTGTCTCACACGTCACGTGGATCATCCAGATACAACGTGTGACACACTGTCACGTCTGTCATATAGAAACAACGTGCGACGCACTGTTACTACCGTCACGACTATCATATATACACAACGTGCGGCATACTGTCACACACGTCACGTGGATCATCCAGACACAACGTGCGACACACTGTCACGTCTGTCATATAAAAACAACGTGCGGCGCACTGTCACTACCGTCACGACAATAATATATACACAACGTGCGACATACTGTCACACAAGTCACGAGGATCATCCAGACGCAACATGCGACACACTGTCACGTCTGTCATATAGAAACCACGTGCGACGCACTGTCACTACCGTCACGACAATCATATATACACACCGTGCGACATACTGTCACACACGTCACGTGGATAATCCAGACACAACGTGCGACACACTGTCACGTCTGTGATATAGAAACAACGTGCGACGCACTGTCACTACCGTCACGTCTGTGATATAGAAACAACGTGCGACGCACTGTCACTACCGTCACGTCTGTCATATAGAAACAACGTGCGACGCACTGTCACCACCGTCACGACTATCATATATACACAACGTGCGACTTACTGTCACACACGTCACGTGGATCATCCAGACCCAACGTGCGACACACTGTCACGTCTGTCATATAGAAACAAGGTGCGACGCACTGTCACTAGCGTCACGACTATCATATATACACAACGTGCGACATACTGTCACACACGTCACGTGGATCATCCAGACACAACGTGCGACATACTGTCACGTCTGTCATATAGAAACAACGTGCGACGCACTGTCACTACTGTCACGTCTGCCATCTAGACACAACGTGCGCCGTATTATTATGATTGCCCTGTGTGTGTGGTGTTAACGAAGGTCGTTTTTTGTTCAGCGCCGCTGCAGCTGAGCCACAGCATGCGCTTCAAGGTGGTCTGCCAGATCAAGGAGCACAAGTTCGAAGGATATGGTGAGTTACGCGCATTCCATTACTTTGATTACTAGCTTTTATTTAGTTTCACCTGTCACTATTATATCGACTCTGTCATAGGTCCTCGGCCTCGCGCTTGACCACTATCTCAACTGATGGTAAGCGATGATGTCGCTGCTTATAAACTAAAGTGCCACAAATCCAAATTATCCAAAATCACTTTTAATTTAAAAATGTGTCCAAAATCATCCTTATTTTCATATTTCACGAAGTCAAAATCAGCCTCTTAAACATAAATTTATGCATGCGCCCTTTTGGCATTTTCACGTTTTGTTGGCTAAGTTCCGAGCAAAGCGGCCATCTTTTGAGTTGCGACCTGACAGTCGGCACAAGTGCACGTCAGTTTTGTGATAAAGGCCCACAACGCGAAAAGTTACCTATGTTGTGAGTGAATCTTTTGGGCAACAGGGCCACATTTGGGAATGCGTCCATATCGCTTACAAAAAAAACAAGTAAATACGCAATTATTTTTAAGACAAGGCACAGTGTTTTATAGACCCAAAAAAAGTGACATCGGCTTTTTATTGGCTATTTCTACTTAATAGTTCATTACAAATACACGAGTAGAACTCCCATGTGCCAATTTTGAATACTTGATTTTTAAAAAAATCGCAAAGTTTTCGTGACCTTTAAGGTCAAAAGAACAAAAAAAAATCGTATAAAAAAAACTGTACACAATTGAATTTTGTTCGTATTGCAGTTTTATTAAGCAAGTCAAGGAGAAAATTATGCCGTGTTTAAGTAATCAAAAACGATAATAGAAATCGCAAAAAAAAATGTTTTACCGAAATCAGTCTTTATTTTTTTATTCATATTCTAGCTCGAAGTAGAACCTCTGTCTGGTACAAATAGATTCCTTATACTAAGGGTTATCATCCATAAAAATATTACTTACAACTTGGGCCTAGGTTTTGAGAAAATGATTTTCAAAAATATGTGTTAGGGTTGTCACTATTTTGACCATTTGTGACGATTAGTTTTTATCACATAAAATCAGCAGGCCTTTTATCTTCTATAATGGTATAATTCTAACAATTGATTTTAAAACACTTTTCACGTAAAATTGTACACAAAATATATAACCAACGAAGTTAATTTAATTTAATAATAATCAAATAATTCTAATTCCCATTTTTTTTCGATGGGAACATGATATAAATCTCACTAAAACTAATAATAGTTATATAGTATTAATAAAGGCTTATTTTATTTTTATTTTATTCCATTTAATACACGCAATTATTTTATTTTATCGAATGATGGCAGAGATTTCTCTTTTGACAACTGTCCCTTTAGTCCCGTGACTCTAGCTTATTTTTTGCTGACAATTCAAATGTAACTTTTATACGAGTCAAAATAAAAATGTATAAATATTTTTATTTCAACTAATCCAAGTTGAAATAAAAATATTTTGAGTCTACTTCTACAAGTTTTTGATTACATAAATATGGGATAATTTTCTCCTTGAATTGCTTAATAAACCTGCAATACGAATAAAGCTCAATTATGTACAGTTAATTTTTTACGAATTTTTTTTGGTCTTTTTGGCTTCAAGGTTACGAAAACTTTACGATTTTTAAAAAAATCAACGACACAAAATTGACACATCGGAGTTCTACTCGTGCATTTATAATAAACTATTAAGTAGAAATAGCCAATAAAAAGCCGATGTCACTTTTTTTGGGTCTATAAAACACTGTGCAAGGGTGCCACGTTTTGGAAAGTGTCCGTTTAGCAAACGTCTGTTTTGCTCAAAAAAATTTTATGTTTGTGATATTTTCTTTTAAAAAAAATATTGGCTTTGTTACAATTTGGGATTGCTGATATTTCTGTTTAATAAAGGAATACTTTGCTTTATGTTGTGCAATAGAAACACACATTTACCATGTATCGACTATCTATATTTTTAGTGACTATACAAATAACCTCAAATTTCTACAACTTCGAGCTACTTGCTTAATTATTATTTAGCGTTAGTTCAGTATATACTTAATACAGGTAATGAGGTACCAGTCCACCAGCTACCAAGACATGTAAAGGACGACGTGATTAAGCCTTCGTTCAGTCCATGGTGTTAACCGGTAGTGTTGGTGTAGAAAAAAAAAGACGGTAGCATGCGCTTCTGTGTAAACTATAGCCTATTAAAGACAGTTATTCATTGCCCAAGATCGATGACACGCTGGATACGCGAACGAGAATGATGTGGTTTTCTACCTTAGATCTGAAGAGTGGCTACGTACAGGTCGAGATAGACCATCGAGATAAGGAAAAGACAGGATTCTCTACACGCTAAGGATTGTGGCAAGTCAACGCTATGCCATTTGGATTGTGTAATGCTCCTGCCACCTTTGAGAGATTGATGGGGCGGGTATTTACTGGATTAATTGGAGACGCCTGCCTAGTCTACTTGGACGGTGTTATCGTCTTGGAACGCACTTTCGAAGATCACCTCCACAATCCGGAACAAGTGCTGTTGAAGATACGACGCGTTGTTCAGGCGACAAGTCGACTTTTTGGAACGTGTGGTTTCCTAAGAGGGTATTAAAATGGACCTGGATAAGATCGTTGTCATCCCGGAGGGTCGGCCAGTCCCGGAGACAAAACGCAAGTCATAGCATTTCTCGGTTTTGTGCTTTTACTGTCGACGATTTGCGAAGCACTTTGCTGACATTGCTCGACCTCTACTTAAGCTAGCTGAAAATAAGACACATTTCTGCTGGAATGCAAGCTGGAGTCATCTCATTGCAGAAGTTGAAGGAACATCCTAGGCTAAACTGACAATGAAGATGAATTCATAGTAGACACAGACGCCAGCAATACTGGAATCGGCGGTGTGTTGGCTCAATGAAAAGGAGATCATGAGATTTTAATACCGTACTTAAGGCAAAGCAAAGCATTTAATTTTGTTAATTAGGTATTTTGTACGGTGCCAAAACACTATTTAATTGTCATAAATATTTAAGTTTTTGATTTATTTAAAAAATTGCAATGTGCAAAGGGAAGGGCTTTTTATGTTTTTTTTTTAATTATAAGATTGTCTTCATGCAAAAAGGTCGTGATGAAAAATTTAAATAAAACACTTTTATTTTTCTTCTTGTGGCCTTTTATTCAAATTATGTACTTGTGAGAAATGTTTTATATGCCAAAGGCACTTATGTGCTTCTAGTACTCTTTGGATTATAAAGGGTCTTTCAACAAGGACGGGTCGATGTTAAAATTGAATAAAACAAGATGTGTGTGAGATATTAACGAAATTTAATTTTTATTTAAAAGGCCCATTTATGCCAATTATGGATGGAATATGACATCGTTCAAATGTCCGCCGCGGCTTCGTATGGTGGCACGAATCCGAGAGGTCCAATTTTTAAAGACTCTGCTGCATAGACCCGGCTGAATCCGAGCGATGACCTGCGTTATGTTGGCTTTCAGGGCAACGGTCGAATGTGGTTTATTGGCATAGACCTGCGACTTCAGAAAACCCCACAAGAAAAAGTTTAGCGGAACTCATAACTCTACCCTCAAACCGTTCATGCAGAATGTCGTTTGTGTCGTTCGCTGTGTGGCAAGTAGCGCCATCTTGCTGGAACCACATGTCGTTCACGTCCATATTGTTCAATTCAAGCCAAAAGAAATTGTTTATCATTGATCTGTAGCGCTCGCTCGATCTATGCAGCAGAGTCATTAAAAATTGGACCTCTCGGATTCGTGCCACCATACGAAGCCGCGGCGGACATTTGAACGATGTCATATTCCATCCATAATTGGCATAAATGGGCTTTTTAAATAAAAAATAAATTTCTTTAATATCTCACACACATCTTGTTTTATTCAATTTAACATCGACCCGTCCTTGTTGAAAGACCCTTTAGTTACCACAAAGTTAAAATAAACAAGAGATATATGACACAAAATCCTTGAAAGTAAGAGTGCAAAAAAACAAACAAAAATTAAATGATTTTCTTTAATTGGCTCTCCTGAAAAAATCTTAATTTCGATTTGTGGCACTTTAGTTTATAAGCAGCGTTGTGGTCGACGGTGAAGCACGCTAGCCTAGAAGTAACCTATTCACTCTTGACTTAAAGAACCCCAGGTTGTAGCTATCGGAAAACACAGACTCCGGCAGGGAATTCCACTCCTTAGAGCTGTATGCATAATGAAAGTACTTCCAAAACGTCTAGTGCGTATGGGTGGGATGTCCACCATGCACCGATGCCGCATTGCCGTACGTCTTGTAGTCCGATGATGAAACGGGCTAGGCGGAATTAGATCATGCAATTCCATATCGCACACTCCCCGAAATGCAACCGACAAGCTGGCAACTCGGCGACGATGTTCAAGACTGGAGCTTTGACTCAACCAATGCGTCATTATCCAGATCTGTGTCCACCAGGGCCCAGAGCGCTGAGTATCGAGAGTCTTCAACCGAGCATCGTACCGAAACACGGCTAGGCCGCTTGGCGGTACGTCTTTGCCCGGTGGGTGGTCGCAAGCCTTCGGCCGAAACCTACCACCAGTTAATATCACCTGATTTGCACCACCCGGGGTCCACGTATAAGGAAACAAATGGGCGTCTATTATATATATTATTTGGCGTCTTATCTCTTTAATAAAAAGACACTTGATCAATCTGCCTACTTTTTATCAACTATGTTGTGGTCGGTTCCCAGTCTATCTAGATGCGACTGCCTTTCTGACGTCCACAACTTGGTGACTGGGTAACTTGGTAGCTTACGGGGATAGATATTCTGGTTTCTACCTATCCGTAATGACTGTTAAAAATCTGCAAATGACAGCTGGGACCCACAGCTTACGCGCTGTCCGAGGCATAGACGAGTCTCGGTATTTTAAGATGTTCATGCATCCACGGATCGTGCTCGGCAAACGTTGCCTTCGACTTTATTTTTGCGTGTAGATATACTCATGCATACTGCACTACCACGGGAAGATAGTGCAGTTATCAAAATTGTTTATTTGTAAAACAAGTTCAGGTATAAACAAATTTTTTTGATTGGATCTTCCTTTTAGGCAGATAGTGCCTGTATTAAGATAGTGTATATTTCCAACCTAACACTTCAACCAACACTAAAACTCCACGGAGTACCCCCGGCACATCAGAAAACACGTCGTCGGCTTATCGGCAAAAACCCTGACGAGAGGTCCTCGGCTCCTCGGGTTCGTCTTCGCTTCACCGTAGGTGACCAAGCCACGGCTACTGAGCCCCCCTCCCCCTCTCTCCCGCCTCGACAATGCGGGAACCCACCGTGGTGGATCTTGAAGATCGACCTATGCTGCTGTTAATTGTTTATAGTCCTCGCCAAACTTCTTGTCCGCCCTGATGTTGGTTTATTGGATGCGCGAGGCACGATACGGTGCTGTTTTTGTATGAGATTTCCTACTGCGCAGCCATTGTAGCCAACTTCGGGGCGGCCAAGAAGTTTGGCGAGAACTATAGCTGCGAGCTCCTCTGGTTGTCACATTTGTGTGCCTGGTTGAGCCTGTATTCATGAGGAATGTTGCAGGATCCAGTAAGAAGCTAGCGAAGCTGGCGGCCGCGCGCTCCGCCCTCGCGGCGCTGGACGAGGGGCGCTCGGGGCGCGAGGACTGCGCGCCTTCTGTGGCGCCGCAGGGGGCGCTGCACCAGACACTGGCGGACCATATCGGCAAGTGAGTACTGTGTACAGTAAGAAGCTGGAGGAGGGGCGCTCGGGGCGCGAGGACTGCGCGCCTTCTGTGGCGCCGCAGGGGGCGCTGCACCAGACACTGGCGGACCATATCGGCAAGTGAGTACTGTGTACAGTAAGAAGCTGGAGGAGGGGCGCTCGGGGCGCGAGGACTGCGCGCCTTCTGTGGCGCCGCAGGGGGCGCTGCACCAGACACTGGCGGACCATATCGGCAAGTGAGTACTGTGTACAGTAAGAAGCTGGAGGAGGGGCGCTCGGGGCGCGAGGACTGCGCGCCTTCTGTGGCGCCGCAGGGGGCGCTGCACCAGACACTGGCGGACCACATCGGCAAGTGAGTACTGTGTACAGTAAGAAGCTGGAGGAGGGGCGCTCGGGGCGCGAGGACTGCGCGCCTTCTGTGGCGCCGCAGGGGGCGCTGCACCAGACACTGGCGGACCACATCGGCAAGTGAGTACTGTGTACAGTAAGAAGCTGGAGGAGGGGCGCTCGGGGCGCGAGGACTGCGCGCCTTCTGTGGCGCCGCAGGGGGCGCTGCACCAGACACTGGCGGACCACATCGGCAAGTGAGTACTGTGTACAGTAAGAAGCAGGAGGAGGGGCGCTCGGGGCGCGAGGACTGCGCGCCTTCTGTGGCGCCGCAGGGGGCGCTGCACCAGACACTGGCGGACCACATCGGCAAGTGAGTACTGTGTACAGTAAGAAGCTGGAGGAGGGGCGCTCGGGGCGCGAGGACTGCGCGCCTTCTGTGGCGCCGCAGGGGGCGCTGCACCAGACACTGGCGGACCACATCGGCAAGTGAGTACTGTGTACAGTAAGAAGCTGGAGGAGGGGCGCTCGGGGCGCGAGGACTGCGCGCCTTCTGTGGCGCCGCAGGGGGCGCTGCACCAGACACTGGCGGACCATATCGGCAAGTGAGTACTGTGTACAGTAAGAAGCTGGAGGAGGGGCGCTCGGGGCGCGAGGACTGCGCGCCTTCTGTGGCGCCGCAGGGGGCGCTGCACCAGACACTGGCGGACCACATCGGCAAGTGAGTACTGTGTACAGTAAGAAGCTGGAGGAGGGGCGCTCGGGGCGCGAGGACTGCGCGCCTTCTGTGGCGCCGCAGGGGGCGCTGCACCAGACACTGGCGGACCACATCGGCAAGTGAGTACTGTGTACAGTAAGAAGCTGGAGGAGGGGCGCTCGGGGCGCGAGGACTGCGCGCCTTCTGTGGCGCCGCAGGGGGCGCTGCACCAGACACTGGCGGACCACATCGGCAAGTGAGTACTGTGTACAGTAAGAAGCTGGAGGAGGGGCGCTCGGGGCGCGAGGACTGCGCGCCTTCTGTGGCGCCGCAGGGGGCGCTGCACCAGACACTGGCGGACCACATCGGCAAGTGAGTACTGTGTACAGTAAGAAGCTGGAGGAGGGGCGCTCGGGGCGCGAGGACTGCGCGCCTTCTGTGGCGCCGCAGGGGGCGCTGCACCAGACACTGGCGGACCATATCGGCAAGTGAGTACTGTGTACAGTAAGAAGCTGGAGGAGGGGCGCTCGGGGCGCGAGGACTGCGCGCCTTCTGTGGCGCCGCAGGGGGCGCTGCACCAGACACTGGCGGACCATATCGGCAAGTGAGTACTGTGTACAGTAAGAAGCTGGAGGAGGGGCGCTCGGGGCGCGAGGACTGCGCGCCTTCTGTGGCGCCGCAGGGGGCGCTGCACCAGACACTGGCGGACCACATCGGCAAGTGAGTACTGTGTACAGTAAGAAGCTGGAGGAGGGGCGCTCGGGGCGCGAGGACTGCGCGCCTTCTGTGGCGCCGCAGGGGGCGCTGCACCAGACACTGGCGGACCATATCGGCAAGTGAGTACTGTGTACAGTAAGAAGCTGGAGGAGGGGCGCTCGGGGCGCGAGGACTGCGCGCCTTCTGTGGCGCCGCAGGGGGCGCTGCACCAGACACTGGCGGACCATATCGGCAAGTGAGTACTGTGTACAGTAAGAAGCTGGAGGAGGGGCGCTCGGGGCGCGAGGACTGCGCGCCTTCTGTGGCGCCGCAGGGGGCGCTGCACCAGACACTGGCGGACCACATCGGCAAGTGAGTACAGTATAGTTGACACAAGGACCAACTGACCAAACGCGTCGCGTCCACGTTCCGTTCGCTCCATATGGTGGTTGGTCAGTTGACACAAGGACCAACTGACCAAACGCGTCGCGTCCACGTTCCATTCGCTCTATATGGTACATACTTGTTATTTAAAAATAAGTTTAAAATTATTGTCTTTTTTTTGCATTAATATATATCGGCGCAAAATCAACATTAATACCGGCGTGAGGGTGTAATCGAGCGTCGAATAAATTATGATTGAATTATTTTAAGTTCAAATAACGTGTGATTGCTTATTTGAATATTTAAGTTGATAAAAATCGTTCAAATGACTATTTGATTGTCTTTACTCATTTCATTGCTCAAAATTATTAAAAACTAATTAATCTGTACTTCATGGTTCATTTTGTGATTTGTAAAATAAAAACCAGAAGCAAAACAGACAACAAATAAAGACGGTAGACTTGTAACGAAGTTTCGTATAAATACGACCGCCCGACCACTCACAAGTCATGCCTGGCTGGAGGCTTAGTTTAGTCTCCACAGGATAGTCCGGTTAAGCAGTAACCAATCACTTGGATTGAAAACAGCGAGACGTCAGTAAAAAAAAAAAACACAAGTCATTTTAAGTCGAGTCGTCGGACGGTACGGAGCTCCAAAATATTGTGAGTCACGCTTTATTGTTGATCATTATTTACTGTGTGCCATTCTGTGTCATTATTGTGCCAACAAGAATATAAGTTGATACTCTGCAGTCAAGTCTTTCATTTTCCAACGTGAGTGACCATCACCAGCACCAACACCATGATGATAATGGAGATAGTGACGTCAGCAGTGCTGACGTCACTCTTTTTAAAAATAACCAGGGGCCCCTTCCCCGTCATATATTTATTGCTTTAAATTTTTCTTTGTAGCGTGTTGTTAACATTATTCTTATATGCTGTGAATAACGCTGTTGATTACATAATTGTTAATTTCAAGTTTTATATCTTTATGCTTTATTATGTAGTTGTTTGTTATTCCAAATAAAATAAAATAAAAAATATGGTGTTTGATAATAGCACATAGTGCGCGAACTTACCCCCACTACGCCAAAATCATGCCAAGATACGTGCCGACAACTATAGTATGTTTGCGTTGATTCGACAAAATTATTATGTTGTAATTTTCTTTCTTTTTGGTTTGTGTGGGTAGAAGTTAGAAAGAAATAATAGATTATGTTAGTCGTTGCGACTTCCTATTTCCTTCCTATTCCTGTTCAGTACCGTTACAACAAGTGTGAGTGGGCTAGCTACATCTCATTGACACGTTCGAATTTGAAGGTAGAAGAAACTGTTTTGCTACTAGTATGCTTGACCGCGCAACGTGAAGCATACTATAGAACATTTTTTTTTGTTTATCGCGGCAAAATGGCCGCCCACTCTTAGGTTATGAAAACAAATGATTGCTGTCGTGGTGCCGCTGCTGTACTCAAAGTACATCAGGACAAATATGGATAGTTATAAAGTTTACAAGCTTTATTGTACCTTCATTGCGTCCAGTCTATTATTTTACTTTTGAGAGATGCACGCCTATGAAATTTCATAATTCGTAACAGGCAAATAGACAATACAATGCAATACTTCATCGACGCTTTTTCGTTCCGTTATTCACATTATTTAAAATTCATAGTTAAATCGAATTTACGTAGCAGTAAATATCGCAGTGTAAATTGAGTATTTGTTACATAATAATAATCTATATATATAAAAATGTATCCCTATTTCCCTTGGTCACGGCATCACGCGTGAACGGCTGGACCGATTTCGCTTATTCTTTTTTTGTAGTGTTTGTTATTGTTAGGAGAAGGTGCTTATGAAAAATAAGGTACCTTACCTACATAGGTAGGGTAGGTATGTAGGTAGGGTGGGGTAGGTAGGGTAGGGTAGGTAGGGTAGACGAATGTTTGGTGTTTTTATGGCAAAACAAAGTTTGCCGGGTCAGCTAGTGTAATTATAAATAAGACTTACAATAAGGTACACCCCTAAAAAAGTAATATTGGATATATAAATAAAGGAAAATAGTAAATAAAATACTTGCGATTTCATTATGATAGAATCTTCTCCATATAAATTGGAATCTTAACTTGAGTAAAATAATGTGTAATCGTATGTTAAATCGATTAAAATTTATGCATTATTAAAGTCGATTGTTATAAGAAATCGAATCGGTATTGCATTAGTTCATCACTAAATCATTAATTATTTTGAGCTATCAATAGTAAAATATCAGGCTGGACGTAGTGTAGTTCGCATCTATTATAAGAAGGATTTATCGCTTTTATAAAGAAAAGAGAGAAAGAACACACATTTATTTCTCACAAGCCAATAAACAACAAACAGCATACATACATAAACTCACGCCTTTTTCCCATGGGAGAAACTACAGAACGCCACCTGCAAGCGAGCGAGCGAACAAACAGCAATAAACTTTAATTGAATTTGTAAGCAATAAGAGCATTTTTACACCAATGCACGATGTTTGCTCCTCAGACTGGTGAACGAGAAGTTCAACGAGCTGATGAAGAACGACCTGGTGCACTCCAAGCGCAAGGTGCTGGCCGGCATCGTCATCACCACGCACAGCCGCACCGACGATGCTAGGGTGAGTGCCACTGTGGGGATATGTGCAGCGGTTTATGTCATGGGACTTGAACATAACTGGCGATTTGTGGGTATATTAAAGGTGCACCACTGCCCAATCTTTTGGGGAATACTGGCGTGATGTTATGTTAGTTAACCGACTTCAAAAAGGAGGAGGTTCTCAATTTGTTGAGTATATAAGGTTGACTTTTGTTTGCCGGGATTTTTTGAAGAAAACCATTTGTGTTTAGTATGCAGGTTTATTCGCAACTGAGACAAACATAGTGGACTGTAAATATATATATATGTACGCTCTCGTTTCACACCCGCGCGACCCAAAATTCCTGATTATTCTACGACTTTAAAAAAAAAGCCTCAGATAAAATGTAGATAATTAAATTGTCTTTGAGATGGTGTCAATTTCATTAAAATACGACCAGCGGTTTTGGTACGATTGTCGTGTTTTTGTCCGTTTTAGACATAATTTTACAAATTAAATACACTATGTTATACGAATAAAACTCAAAATTTTCTTATATCAAATTATTAAGAAAATGGTCTAATGTAACATATATTTTTTCCAAAAAATTACGTCAAGCCATTTAAACGTGATTCTCATTTTAAAATCAGCTATTCAGGGATATCTGCGCCCTAACAAAAAAACTTTAACTCTAACAATGAACGACTGTATTTTTTAGTCTGTGTTACCTCAGAACTTTTTTGTGGGTGTACCGATTTCGCTAGTTTTTTTTTTTGTTTGAAAGCAGCTGCTTCTCATGTGGTCCCATAAAAATTTGGTGGAAGATCTGATAAAGAACTTCGGAGACCTACAACAGAACTCTTCAATAAATGACGGTCAATCTCGCGGGATTGCTGCAATCGCATGTCTGTTTATTGTTAATGTTTGCACTATTCATAGCATTAAATCATGCCAGTATGCTCTACGTGGTACGCAGATGTGTACAGTTCACCCTGGTACATTCTCATTTCACGGGTTGTGTTCAAGTTTCATGTTATTTGGGTAATCTATTCTGGCATAACTATGGGCATAATAGATATGTACCACAACTAAAAAGTGAAAAATAAAATCTTTTTTTAATTCCGAAATTTAAATTATTTTTCACTTTGTAGTGTTTGTATTTTGAGGAGCTCGTGGCTAAATAATAACAGCCGCACTGATCGATCATCAAGGTTAAGCAACGCTTGACGAGGTCGGTCCGTGGATGGGTGACCATTTCAACATACCGAGTTTCCTCCGTGCCTCGGAAAGCACGTTAAGCCGTTGGTCCCGGCTTTCATTTGAAGAACTTTGACAGTCGTTACGGGTAGTCAGAAGCTTGAGATCCAGTTACTGGGTTGTGGAGGTCAGATAGGCATTCGCTCCATGTCAAACACTGGTACTCAGCTGAATCCGGTAAGACTGGAAGCCGACCCAAATATAGTTGGGAAAAGGCTAGGCAGGCAGATAGTGTTTTTTTTTTAATAAAGTGTTTTTTGCAATGCCGTCTTGAGTCGCGGCCGACAAGGCGTACCGGCACCGGAGTAAAGCCCTCCATGAAGTTATTCCAATAGCTGTAGTATGTCTGTTTGGGCACTCTGCAGGTGATCGCGGTGACGACGGGCACGAAGTGCGTGTCGGGCGAGCACATGTCGGTCAGCGGCCGCGCCGTCAACGACTGCCACGCGGAGGTAAGTGCCAGTGACGTCACTACTGTGCACGGCTCACAAGTGCAGTCGCTATCACTCAAAGCTAAAGAGTCTGTTTATTTGTAGAAGTGCCTGCCATGATATGGGTATAAAATTTAAGGGTTTGCTGAGAAGCATACGAAAAAAGCTTGTTAAAAAATATATTTTTTAATGTAGGTATAATTTTATATTTACACTGGCTGACCCGGCAAACTTTGTTTTGCCATAAAAACACCAAACATTCATCTACCCTACCTACCCTACCTACCCTACCTACCTACCCTACCTACCCTACCTACCCTACCTACCCTACCTACCCTACCTACCCTACCTACCCTACCTACCCTACCTACCCTACCTACCCTACCTACCCTACCTACCCTACCTACCCTACCTACCCTACCTACCCTACCTACCCTACCTACCCTACCTACCCTACCTACCCTACCTACCCTACCTACCCTACCTACCCTACCTACCCTACCTACCCTACCTACCCTACCTACCCTACCTACCCTACCTACCCTACCTACCCTACCTGCCCTACCTACCCTACCTGCCCTACCTACCCTACCTGCCCTACCTACCCTACCTGCCCTACCTACCTTACCCTAACTACCTACCAATTTTTATTTTGAGTTATCCAATTATTTTGGTCTTGTTTCAAAAAGTTTGTAGAAGTGTTAGCAGTTGTGTAATGTGTATCAAAACGGTGAAGAAAAACATCGTGAGGAAACCGGCATGTCCTAGAACCAAAAATTCGAAGACATGTGACATCCATCAACCCACACTAGGTTCGCGTCAACTCGCGTGGTGGATTAAATTCCATACCCTCTCTCACAGAGAGGAGGCCTGTGTCCCAGCAGTGGGAACATTAAAAAGGCTGATTATGATGAATGTGTATCGTGTGAGCTCGAGTTGTGTTGCGCAGGTGGCGGCGCGGCGCTGTCTGCAGCGACACCTGTACGCGCAGCTGCTCATGTACGCCAACCAGCCAGGTGAGTCTACCTTACACACACTCCACACACCTCACTCTCTTCCACAGATCACTATCACACAGCTCGCTCTCTTACGCAGCTCACTCTTTTACACAGCTCACTCTGTTCAACTCAGGACTTCAATTCTTTGGAGCTGTGAAATAATCAAACTTCTAAATCAACGCAATAAAAAATACGGCTTTTTATGTCGCATACTTGACACTAGAGTCTGGCCAACGAAAGCGTGATCTGGGGTATTTTCAAAGTTGGGGTATGGCAACATTATTAATCTGTGTATTGTCTGTGATTGCGATTGTTAGTATGATTTGGTAATCTTGATCCATATTGGCTGATTGTTATATATTTACGAAATGATGATACCTTTTCTTATGTTTATGTTTCAATGTTCCTCATTTGGCCGAATAACTGCAGAAGACTGGAAAAATTTATGGACCATGTAATAAATGTTGCAAATAAATATAAACAAAGAGATCACATGTGTTGATGATGATTCAGATACAGATGAATACTTAGAGTTTGAATTTTTGAACTATGATTTTGAGTATGATGATTAAGTAATTAATAAATTAAATGTTAAGTGGGTTAATATTATGTACATACTAATAAATAAATCTACACACCCTTTTTTAACTCACATCCATGACAGTCACGGCTCCGTCACACTTCACCAAACGGAGCCAATAAATCAAAAAATAAATTATAATAAATACAAATAATACAAGTATCAAAACTTTTAACTAGAGGTATAGTTGGTGATACCACAGTAGGATTTTTTGAATTTGCCGCGTTTTTCAGATCACACTTTCGTTGGCCAGACTCTAGCAACGGTATCAAAACCTATAGGGCAATTCTCATTGACTTTGTCATTAAATTTGTCAAGAAGCAATGTCAAATTTGCTCAACTTGTACCAAGCGCAACTTCGATCATGCATGGAGTACTGCTATCATCTCTGGGACGGATCTGCCAAATACCAGCTTGATGAAATAATCCAAAAAAGCTGTAAATTTGTATAAACCCTATCAAATAAAATATTTTTTATTTGCAATTGGTAAATTTGAGTGCTACCATGTCGTTGTATGGGGACAACAGTTTTCAAAATGCCCCCCAATCCAGATTATCTTTTCGTTGGAGCAATGTTCGGTGCTTTCATTGTTTATGAACTCAAGCACAAAACTAATTTTGGTGAATGTATCTTTTCGTACGGAACCCTCGCTGCGCAAGTCCGGCTCGCATTGGGCCGGTTTTTTACTCCTGACATCTTCTGATGTGACATTCAAACCTTAGCCCCTAAACTGACGGGCCGCATTTGAACCGCACTGCAGCTGCATAATTGCAGCTTGAATGCAGTTGACATAATTGTATCGAAATTGTTTACCGCCTGCGCAGTGAACAATATGCCAACTGTACGCTGACTGAAACGGAGCGCAATCTATTTGCAATTTTGATCAATAGCCGCTCTTCAGGTCAACAAAATCCATTGTTTATTTTTTACCCGACTGCCTACGGAGGGTAATGTGTTTATTTTTTCTACTATATAAAAATAAGTCGGGTTTTCCTTCCTGACGCTATAACTCCAGAACGCACGAACCCATTTCCACGGTTTTGGATTCGTTGGAAAGGTCTCGGGCTCCGTGAGGTTTATAGCAAAGAAAAAAAAGAAAATTTAGGGTAGGTAGGGTAGGGTAAATAGAATAGGGTAGGTTTGGTAGGGTAGGTAGGGTAGGGTAGGTAGGGTAGGGTAGGTAGTGTAGGTAGGGTAGCGTAGGGTGGGGTAGGGTAGGGTAGGTAGGGTAGAGTAGGTAGGGTAGGGTAGGTAGGGTAGAGTAGGTAGGGTAGGGTAGGGTAGATGAATGTTTGGTGTTTTTATGGCAAAACAAAGTTTGCCGGGTCAGCTAGTCAGTCTATGTATGTATGTTTGTTCATATGTGGCGTTCTAGAGACCGAACGCGTTGGCCGATTTTGATGGTTCTTACATCAATCGATTCGTCTTAACCCTGTGAGTGTCACTGGCTACATTAATATTGGAAAATATAAAAATGGCGGCTTTAGCCGGCTTTTGGCGGGTGCCATATTGTGGGGGCCCAATTTTTTTTTCTTCCAAACCCCTCGTGTGGGGTATTCGCTTTTTAAGCAGTCTGGTTTTTTGTTTATTTTTTAATTTCAAGACGAATTAGACGTCGCTATGGTTACGTTACATCGAATTGCTTAGGGTCTTGTGAATTTCAGTAAATATATTACCAGCTATAGAACAGTATTAGGTTGTTTTATTTAAACCTTCAACCTTACTTGTATACACATTAAGTCAAAATGAAGTACTGAGTACACCATCCTCGGTGTTGGTGTTCGGCGTTTAATATTGGTCCACCGACCCGGCTATTTTTTTTAACATTGCAATTATGTCAACGGCATTCAAACAACAGTTCTCCAGCTGGCGCATGGCGTACAGTTCAATCGCGAGCCGTCTGTTTAGAGCGTAGGGTTTTAAAGGCAGTCGGTCGCCTTAAACTGTGCGTGTTCAGACCCCAGCCAGCCGCTAGAGGATAACGACCTGGAGCCGCTCCCGGGCGGCGGCTACCAGCTGAAGCCGTCGCGGGCCGTGCACCTGTACGTCAGCACGGCGCCCTGCGGTGACGGACGCATCTTTTCGCCGCACGAGCACCACCACGCCGAGCCCGACAAGCATCCCAACAGGTCAGTGGCAGCTGTCTTACTGTATATTCTCCGGCACGTAAGTTAGTAAAAGTCGTTAGATGCGCAGAATTTGTTTTTTAGGTATTTTTGGTAGTGAAGCGGGGCGCGGGGAAAGTTCCCATGGAATGGGTACAATTGTGTTGCTGTACTAATAAGGGGACAACTGTGTTAATCTATACTCACATATGGACATCTATTTATACTGTACTCAAATAAGGACTAAACTCACATGGGTACAGTAGTGACACCGTAAAACACATTAATGGGTACAACTGTGTTACTGTACTCGCATAAGAATTTCGATGTTCTTAATATCTTCATCTCAATAGTTTAACAATCGCTATACCACAAGTCACAACAATCAAGACACTGAGAGCCCTTGAAAGTGGTTTCCTTGTGTACATTATTCATCAGGTTCAGTTTTTGTGTGTGTGCAGACTAGCGCGCGGCCAGCTGCGCACCAAGATCGAGTCGGGCGAAGGCACGATCCCCGTGAAGAACTGCATCAACGTGCTGCAGACGTGGGACGGCGTCATGCAGGGCGAGAGACTGCTCACCATGTCGTGCTCCGACAAAGTGGCGCGCTGGTGCGTGTGCGGCCTGCAGGGCGCGCTGCTGTCGCGTCTGCTGCGCCCGGTGTACCTGACGTCGCTGGTGCTGGGCTCGCTGCTGCACCCGCACCACATGTACAGGTCAGTACAGTTATATAGACGTGTATCCAGAGGCATGCAGGGCGAGCACCTGATTGACGCTGCATACAAAAACATGCAATCGTGGACTTTGTTGTAGCCCTTTTGAGACGTACCTACATATAATTGTGTAGCACATTTTAACCACAGAAATGTGTTACTGTACTCAATGTGTTACTGTACCCAATGTGCCACTGCGGCAACTGTGTTAATTCTTACACACATAGGACAGCTGTGTTAATTTGTATTAACATAGGGACAGCTGTGTTACTGTACTCACATTAATATATATATCGCAGGGATATGATGAAAACAGGGAATTGATCAAATCTCTCTAAGAGCGAGCGTAGCGAGCTCGGGAGCTTAGGGCACCCCGACACGGACAGGTTAGGTTCGAAGGGGATGACGGGAGCTGAAGTGAGCGAGCAAAGCGAGCGAACTCAGCTCCCGTCATCTCCTTCGTGTTAGGTTACTTTAGACCCTGCATACAGAAATAGGAGCCCCGCGCAGCGGGGCTCCGTCGGCTCTGCCACACAAATACTAATTCAACGTACAAAATAAACCTTTAAATTACTACAGAAAAGTTATTTTTGTCATTTCACTGAACCAATTTTGCTTAGAGATTTGATCAATTCCCTGTTTTCATCATATCCCTGCGACATATACATTAAAAATAAAAAAATAAAACTAATGTCAATATAATAAATTAAAATGAACTCACATGAATGTGTACAACTGTGGTAATTTGTACTCACATAGGGACAACTGTATTAATCTATACTTACATAGGAACAACTGTGTTAATCTATACTCACATAAGGATATAGATCTGTGATACCTTTACTCACATGAATGGGTACAACTGCGTAACTGTACTCATAAGAGACAACGGTGCTACTGTACTCAAATAAGGACTGTATTCATATGGGTGTTACCCCATTTACATGAATGGGTACAACTATGTTTTTGTACTCACATTGGGATAGCAGTGTTACTGTACTCACAATTCTGCCAAGATTTAAATAAAACTGCAGTAATTACTGGACAAGATTTATATTTACAACTACAAACGTTACAGTCTATTCTATAGAGAAGGGCGAGGCGCGGTGCGTGATCAGGTAGAACGTGCCCCGGGCCCTGCGAACACAAGTGGTTACTATATCATCACACGGATGAAAAATATTAGGTTTATTTAGCCCGAAACACACGACACACAACAATATTTTAGGCAAAAAAAAATATAAAAACAATACTTATAAAATATAAATTTAATGAATGTGTGTGCCTCACAGCTACGCACAATAGGTCCAGAACAGCATACATACCAAACAACAAGTGCTTGACGCTGGATCCGAGGTTGTGAGCATCAAGTTGTACTCATATGAGTACGGATCAAGTTATACTCATATGAGTACGGATGAGGAACAGATCGTTAAACCGAACATACTCGTGGTACGCCACGAATTGTACCAATTTGATAAACAATTTCTATAGACAGCTGTGTCAGTTGGGTATCCTTCATTCTTTTAAAAATAAAGTTAATTAAAAAAATCAAAAAACCCGACTGCTTAAAAAGCAAACTAAAAAGACGTAAACAAGAAGTAAATCATGCTGTGCAGTCGGAGGATACATATTCGCGAGCTGGCGGACCAAAACCAGATGTATCCTCCGACTGCACAGCATGTTTTTCTTCTTCTTTCATTTTTGTATCTTCCAATTTTAATGTACCCAGTGACACTCGCAGGATTAAGACTAATCGATTGACGTAAGAATCATCAAAATCGGCCACTGCGTTTGGTCTATAGAACGCCACATAGGAACAAACATACATACATACATAGACTGATAAACACATTACCCTCCTTCGGCAGTCGGGTAAATACTTTAATAAGGACCAACTAGTTGATCCATCTACACATGAAAAGATTTAAACTGAAGTCGAGGTCGAACTACCTCGATGAGTAAGCACTATAAAACACATAAAATAAGCCATCATGTCATAACTTTTAACACCTCTGAAACCCCAACACGAATAGGAGTACGGCAATTAAATACATAAAGGAACGTCCTCACTGAGAGCGTTCACGTGTAATGAGCATTCGACGTCATATTCGAGTGGTGAGGACGTTGAGCCGTCGAACTTCGGCCGGTGTGGACGTCGCAACGATTCGCATTCGAATGTTCACGCAAATAAAACGCTCGAAAGCGAGTACTCAGATAATGAAATCAATGAGTATGTATGTAGGAATATTACCGGCCTCTTGTAAAGCAAGGCACCGATCCTTGATCTTAAGTGTTTGTGACCTTCTTTGTCAGCGTATTATCGAATGAATGACATTTAACGAGATCGTATTCGAATGCTCCAAGCTCGCAAGGGAATGTTCGAGTCGAACGTTCATAGTTTTGCCCGAACGCGAATGCTGGGCTCGCTGGGAAGTATTTGTTGCTCGCCTACGATTGCTTGTTTACAAATGCTCCCAGTGAGGACGCTCCTTTTCGATTTTTTATACAAATTCACCATTTCTATCAAACAACTTATGTACAATCAGTGCCTCATGTAACTACAAACCTCCACCCAGTAAAGTACGTCTCCTACCTGGACCACGACATCACCCGCTGCCGATAGTGAGGCGATCGCCTGTGGGAGAGAGGCCGAACAGTCTCTTGACGAAGGCCATGAGCCGCGACTCGTTGCCGAGCTCCAGAGAGTACGTGACGGGGGGGAGCTCCGGCGGCGTGATGCCCACGTAGTTTTTCTTCTCTCTGGTCACGTGGTTGAGCTCCCCGTTGCCGCTTCTCACCAGCGTGTTAATGTCTCTGACGACGCTTATGATCGGCACCACGTTCTTACGATTCTTTACTAAGAAGTTCAACGCGCGGAATATGAAGTTGTCGTCGCCGTAGCTCTCGGAGCGGCCGAAGAGCTGCAGGAATCGTTTCTGTCGCTTTTTCGCGTGTCTGTCTGTGTGTTCAGTGGTTTTCTTTCCGTGATTGTGTTTTGTCTTTTGTTTGGTCGCGTGTAGCCGGCTGTCTGATGGTTTGATGTTTTTTACGTCGTCTTTGTCTTGTTTTTCATTGAGAGCTACTTGTTTGACGTGATCTGAGGCTTGAGTAGTGTTTTTATCGTGTAGTGTTGTATTGTCAAGTGCCTTGGGTGTCCTTTCTTCTTTTGTTTCTGTGTTATCAGTAACATTGTGTTTGAGGAGATGTTCGCTTGTCTTGGACACCGACCGACCGGTGTCAGCGACCGAAGCCTCAGCATTTCGTGTGACGCGCTTCTTACGTAGAGTATTGATATTAGGTGTGAAATGCCGCACTTCATTTGGGTTATGTATTTCTACATCAATATGTATTTTTGATTTCTTTTCTAAGTATTTCCGTTGTCGAATATGTTCTTCCACACGTTTTTTATTTAAATCTTTTGTTTCTACTGTCGAATCCAGTTTTATCCCCTTAGAATCGGTTTGAAGCGGATTAATCTGGTTTTGAGCGGATTTCTCCTTGATATCGTGTTGTAGCTTTGTATTTGTTGTTAGGTAGTAAGAGTAGAAACCTCTGGTCTGCTCCGTGCCATCACCTGCAAGCGTGGAGTGTATCATACAATATTGTGCTTTAAGCAAGTGACACTACAGTGCAAAGTTGTGCGAGATTTGTGATTTCAAATACTGTACATGTTTATACAAAAGTCGTGGAAAGCTACCAATACTATACACATTAAAGGTATGCTGTGCGTCAATCATCGTTGAAACCTCTAACCATCGATGTGCAAGCTTCTGAACCATCAGTGTGCCTGGTGCCCCTTACTTGTGGTCGAGCGCTGCGCCCATGTGCACGGGCTGTGCGTGCGCACAGCGACCGCGTGAGTACTCCTTCCACGTGGCGCACGGCGTGGCCACGAAGCCGCGCGGCCGCAGCACCGATTCCGCGTAGAACATGTACGAGCGCCAGTGGCTGCAGAAGACTGCGGGTACAATGTTAGTGTGGCCTCTGCGGGCGTCCTCGGGGAGCTCATAATGTGGAGCCCTCAGGTAGCTCGGAGCTACGTGACGTACGCATGCGGTACTTACATTTGTTGAGCAGCAGTTGCTGCGGCAGCACCACCTCCAGCTCGCAGCCGGGCTGCGGGCTGCGGCCGCCGTTCGGGAAGAAGTCCGCGTGTCCGATGGGCTCGTTGTACCCTGCCCGACAAAGCATTACATTCATCAACATAACTACACCCTGTATTCCTCGAAATATTAAGAAAAGCAGCTGCTACAGTTCATCCACATTTCGCCAGATATGTTAATTCCTATGTAATAGGGGGACGCAAATTCGCAGACTACGGTCTGCTACTGAGAAAGTCCAGATGGAAAAACCCAATAAAACTTTGGCCGACCCGGACATCGAACCCAAGACCACTACACCAACGAGGCAATGAGTCTGGTAAAGAGAGCTGAATGTTGGGGATTCTCGATGCCTCACCGAAGATACCGGCGTCGGTGTGGATGACGTCCACGAAGCGCGCGTCGCTCTGGTCCAGGCGCTGCGCCGGCGGCAGTCCGCTGAACAGCGGCAGCGCGGGGTCCAGCCCCGTGATGCGGGACACGCGACCTGCGGGACACTCAGAAGTTACATCCTGCACTGACGTTCAGAGGAAACGCGGCCGCAGAGATCCACTGTAATCCCAAGTAAAAAGATACAATTCAAGATTTGGCTCTCGCGTATTTCCTCCTTCAACGTCAGGTACCTTGGTATACATTTGGGTCGCCGCTTGACATGAAAAAATCATACCAAGGCTAAACGAGAGGATGAGTTCCTCATTCCACATTCGATATAGACTCCTACACTGGCTGCTTGGTCGAAACAGTAAATTATCCACAGACAATAAACTTCTTGTGTACAAAACTGTCCTTAACCCTGTCTAGATGTACGGCATATAATTGTGGGGTAGTGCTAGTGACTCACACATCTCGATGCTTCAGCGTCTGCAGAATATCATACTTCAAACGATAAGCAACGCTCATTGGTTCATCACAAATAAAGAAATACACCAACAATTACAAGTAAATTTAAAAAGGAAATTCCATCGACTGCGGAGAAATACAAGCGACTGTCTCGTCACCCAAATGAACTAGCAGTCCAACTGATGTACCAAAATTACTCCAACCGTCTCAAAAGGCGTAATATCATGAAGCTACACAATCGATGGTAGCTATTCTGTACAGAAGAGTAGCTATCCTCGCTGGAGGAAGCACTCTACAAGATATTGACCCAGGAACACATCTGATTGTAGTCAATGAAGACTGATGGCAGAAAAGAAAGCAACAAAAAAAAAAACATTGTGTTTTGGAGGCTGCCTTCGAAAACAAGCTAACACGTAGCAGGGTTGGCTTATCATCATCTCCGTATCAACCGAAAGACGTCCACTGCTGAGAATAGGTCTCCCCAAAGTGTTCCCACACCGACCGACCCTATGCGTCTTGCATCCTGCCGGTTCTCGTAGCCTCAACCAGTAAGGAGTATAGGAGAGTGACCCACCCGAGGTGAGCGCGCTGCCCGCCACGCCGGCCGCCTGCGCGCCCAGGCTGTGCCCCACGAAGTGTGTGCTGTTCAGGTCCAGGCCCCTGCAACACATGTACCATGTAAATACGCACATCAGACATGATGAAATACTTCCATCTACCTTTTTTTTTGTGACAATCCCACCGCACTATTCCGAAACCACTGCAACTCCTGAAAGCCAGAATCAACAGTGGCGACCACCAGAAAAGCGCCGAGCAATGAAGCTCGACGAAGTCCCGGAGAATGAATTTAACTGTCTTGGATCCCGCAACGAAATTAATCAGAAAAGAATAACGGAGGAGTAGGAAAAAAGTATAAATTTCCACTTCCCTCCATATCAAGCAGGAGACAGAACAAACAAGGCCAATAGGCACAAAGGGTATTTTACAAATGGGATAAGCCCAGTTGCCTAGCACCACGGATAAATATAGGATTAATATTAACGGGTCCTAACATTGTGAGCTGTTATATTTGATTCCAATAATAGGTATGGCAAAAACGCTTGAACGCACGGAAATTTGTTCTAGTTTCCACAAGGTCCGTATAGTAAACAACTCCTGATGCAGCCTGTACATTTTTCAACATAATGTTACGTTCATTCTGCCAAAGAATACACTCCCATAAGAATACATTCCATCTAAATATCCATCTGGATTCGATTCCAGACTATCCAATAGACTGGCAGGCAGATAGATCGATGTAACGACGATGACGTGGCATGTTACCGGGAGACCATGTAGTCGACGAAGGCGGCGGCGAACCGGCCGATGTACCAGGTGTTCTGCGCCGCCGTGAAGTACCACGGACCCGCCTCCAGCCGGGCCGCGTCCACCATGATGACGTTGGTGTCGCCGCGCTGCATGTACGCTGTGCACAGAGCAAACTTATCCGTTAACAATTAGATAAAGTACCTATAGATTAAGCCTTAAAATGAGCTTGATTGATAGAGCGAGATGGCTAATTGGCAGCTCCATGTAAATAATAAGGACAAAAGATTATTTTTTTTCTTTGTCACCATGGCCGGTTACTGTTGTTTGTCAAACTCTAATACAATGGCAGGTTTGACAAACAAACTCAGTTTTGTTTGATTTTCTGTGATTTCGTGGTATTATGTGTTAATTGAGACAAGTAATTGGGTTATTTATAGATAATAAGTGTCAGTGCGATGGTGGGTTGTAGTGTTCTTGTTCTAGTTGTAACACCAGAACTAACTATTGCTGTCTCATGTGCGGCCACGCCAGGGCTTAATCTATAGGTACTTTATCTAAGCGTTAACAACTCAACAATAGGGATGTTGCCTGGGTAGAAAAATGATAATAATTCTATTTAGTCCGTCAGTGAGATTATCAAATAATATCGGACACGTATTTTTTGCCTCATCAAATAAATAAAAATTGACAGAGATAAAGTGCATCAAAGTTCAGGAGTGGGGTCTTGTGACGTCACTTTGTCAGTATAAATTCACACCGAGACGTCACACGACATTTCAACGCACTGTATCGTCGTATTTTTTTTGTTTACGTGGCAAAAGAAAAAATACGTGTCCAATATTTTTAGGTTGTTTAACTGACGGTCTTAATAGATATTTTTTGTCAATTACCCTATTAGTATATTTAGGCGCGTGGATAACTCGGCTTACGCTGAGCTTGTGTGGGGTCAACCGCGTCAGTAAAGGCCAACGCAGACCGGGACGGGATGGCAAGGCATTTAATTTTTTACTAATGGACATTCCAACATATCGATATAGAAATACGACATAAATTGCTATGCTTTAAAATGATACCGTGGCATCGAAAGGGATTTCATTGCACGGCATTGAAAGACGCGCCACGGGCTCTCGCGGCTTGATGCCGTGGCGTACTGCGGTAGGTAACGGCATGCCGAGGACGCCGGCGCTCGTTGTGACATACCGCGGGTTGAGGTCGGGGTAGAGAAGCGGGGGATGCGAGACTAAATGTGTATGGGGCAGCAGGAACTGCCGAGGCATACTTTGTCGTGCCGCGGCACGCGGTGGCATGACGTGGCAAGGCGCTGGAATGCCGCGGTATCTAAGCGGCTAGTGTGCGCTGAAGGACGGCAAAATTTTGAATTTGAATTTGAAAATCCCTTGCCATCCCGTCCCGGTCTGCGTTGGCCTTAAGTCAGGTCTGTATAATAGTTGGTAGAAGACGGTAGAGAACCTTCTCGCAACATGACGCCGCTGCCGTCGTCGGGCTGCTCCATGAACGCGTGGAAGTAGAGCACGGTGGGCGCGCTGAAGTCCATGTTGGACGCGAACAGGCGCTCGTCATCGTTTAGCGCCAGCTCCTGGTATACGATTGGGTTGTGTCTGCAACGTACACATGACAGGGTTAGGCAGACTTGCGCCTAAAATGTACCTACATTTCGCCAGTGGTGCCATATAACAGGGGACGGGCTGCGGAAAATGTAGCTTTCCCTTACTGTCACCAGAAGGTGCTTATCTAGTTTCAATACCAATTGACGCGTATATTATATTAACGCAAAGTACGAGTTAAAACTGGCACTAAGCGCTGTAGACCAGGGTAGATATTTTTTTAAACCAAATATAAAATATAGTGGAATGAAACCCATTGGAAAAGGAAGAGAAGATATCAAAAACCGGCCAAGTGCGAGTCGGTTCGCGCACGGAGGGTTCCGTATCATTATCGCAAAAATCGGCAAAAAAAACACGTTTGTTGTATGGGAACCCCACTTAAATATTTATTTTATTCTGTTTTTAGTATTTGTTGTTATAGCGGCAACAGAAATACATCATCTGTGAAAATTTCATCTGTCTAGCTATCACGGTTCATGAGATACAGCCTGGTGACAGACAGATAGACGGACCGCGAAGTCTTAGTAATAGGGTCCCGTTTTTACCCTTGGGGTACGGAACCCTAAAAATCAAAGGAAAAATAATTTACGGGCGATATGAGGTCGGGAAGTGGAAGGGGATGAGGTTTTAAGGGTAAAAACGGTTTATCTCGATTTCCGGCAAAACTACAAGTCCTTTGGAAAAAAGTTAAATAGCATATAAGGTGAAAAAATAAATATTTTATATCAATAAAATTACAGTGCGTTTGGGACTTAAAAAGGTAAGTTTTCACAAAATTTAGCGATTTTTTTTTTAAGGGTAAAAATAAAAAACCAAAACCTCGGTTATATGAATATTTCACATAAATTTTGAGGTTATGTGAAAAAAGTGTAAATACAAAATTTTTATTACCTACAACTTTGCCATTTGACTTTCTCCATAGGACTTTTAGTTTTGCCGGAAATCAAGATAAACCGTTTTACCCCAAAAAACTCACCCCTTTCCACTTACCGACTTCAGGTCGCCCGTAAATTATTTTTCCTTTCATTTTTAGGGTTCCGTAACTCGAAAGGAAAAAACGGAAACGGATTACTTTGTTATCCGTCCGTCCGTCCGTCTGTCTGTCAAGACTCTTTTGTTCAGGAACGCGTGAAGGTATCAAGCTGAATTTGTATCAAATCAAGTCTACTGTCCCTTAAAGCTGTGAAAAAATCAAACTTCTAAGCCAACGCAATCAAAAGATGCAGCCGTATATGCCGTAAATTTCCGCAAATTTTCGACACTTGCAAGGGAATCTGAACCTACAGGGTACTTCCCGTGAACTCAGTAACTTGAAATTTGGTACGAAGCAACGTCTTATAGCACAAATAAAGGAAAATTTGCTTAAACCGTACATTTTTAGTTACATCATATCAACAAAAATAGTTAAGTTGGTGGCTCCAGAAATTTGCACGCATCTAAGCCATTTGATTAATTTAAGCATAAGTACTGGTATATTCCCTGATGCTTTAAAGAAATCAATTGTAAAACCTATATTTAAAAAAGAAAATAGAGAATCCATGGAATTTTACAGACCTATTTCGATTATTAGTGTTTTCTCCAAAGTTTTTGAAAAGTATATATGTAAAGAATTAAGTGCTTATTTAGAAAAACATAATATACTAGTTAACGAACAAAAAGGATTCAGAGAAAACCGTACTATAAATATGGCTGTTTACGATTTCCTACATAAGGTTATGGTAAATGTAGATAGAACCAATCCCGTCTGTACCATATTCTGTGATATGACGCAGGCGTTTGATTACGTCAGGCATGATATTTTAATGAATAAGTTGGAAGCTTACGGAATAAGAGGCAATGTTCTAAAATTAATAAAAACATACCTTGATAACAGAAAACAGGTCACGGAGATATCTAGGATAAACGCTAAAACTAAATGTGAAGAAATATTTCATTCGCACGAACAAATAGTCAAGTATGGAGTGCCCCAGGGTAGTGTGATGGGTCCCCCACTATTCATAGTATATATAAATGACTTACCTAAACATGTAGACCAACCAGTTACACTCTTTGCTGATGATAGCACTATTACAACTCAATGTAATGCTAAAGATAGTTACAATAATGACATAAATAATTCTCTGACATCAATAATAAATTGGATGAATAATAATAATCTAAAAATTAATCTTAATAAAACTAATGTTATGCACTTCAGTCAACGTTTATCAACTACGACTGATCTTAACGTCCAATACAATAATAGAATTATTATAGAAGTTGACAACACCAAATTCCTTGGGGTCACAATTGACAATAAGCTAAACTGGAAAGCACACATAGAAGAACTCTGTAAAAAAATTAGCAATTCTTGTTATGCGCTGTTCAAACTGGTCCCGGTGCTTAACATTGAATCATTGCTCTCGGCTTATCACGGTTTGGTTTCTTCTCATTTGAGATATGGGATAATTTTCTGGGGCAACTCAACCAACAAGGACATACCCTTTAAAGCCCAAAAAAGATGCATCAGGACTATGTTTAAGTTACAGTCAACTGAAAGCTGTAAGCCCTATTTAAAAAAATATAAAATATTAACTCTGCCTTCCCTTTACATTTCAGAAATTGTCACGTTTGTAAAATTAAATCGACATTTATTTCCACTTCAATCTGAAGTGGTTGATCGCAACCATAGTAGGCGTGATGACAGTATTCTTTCTCTACACAGCTCGAAAACAGCATTAATGCACAAGAGTGTATTCTGTATGGCCCCTAAAATTTTTAATAAACTCCCAAATAGTTGGAAGGAACTTAATGTCCGTCAATTGAAAAAGAAATTAAAGATACTGCTAGAAGGGAAAGCATACTACAGTATTCTAGAATTTCTTAATGACAACATCTAATGCCGTGTGGTTACCAATGTTATCAATACATCTTTGACGTAATCTGTGCTTATAGTAACATAATTATTATTGTTATTGAAATTAATACATTTGACATTTTATTTGACATTAGATTTGACATTTTATTTGACATTTGACATTGGATAATTTTAATTGACATTTAATAATTGTTATTTAGCTACCATAAATTAAATTTATCTGATTTTGAAATTGAGATTTACTATTTTGTGCTTATGTAATCTAATATTTTATCTAATGACTTTGATTGAACTACTGAAATTTGAATATTTGTACGCCACTAAGGCCAAACATGACTGATCCTAATCTATGTTGTAATTTAATAACTTGCATGCTCTGTATGTGTACAGAGAAAGGAAAAAACAGAACCTACAGGTTTTTACGGAACCCTCGGTGCGCGAGTCAGACTCGCATTTGGCCGGCTTTTTATTATATTCTCTTCCTGTTCCAATGGGTTTCATGCTACTATTATTTTGTTACACTTTTTACCATTTTCAAAGGCTTCAGCCCTGGTCTACTGATGCTCTTGGCAACATCACAACAAGCGACTCGATGGTTGAATTGCCAAAATAGCGCTTTCGCTTGCTACTCCCATGCATTTTTGACTACAAGGTTTTATTTAGTGTCACCTGTCCAGGGGGGTGTAAGAGCTTATCTCTTAGAGAAAGGTTATTTTGAGTGTGTGTAAGGGACAGATGTATATGACTTGTATACATCTGTCACTTACGCGATCTCAAAATAACCTTACTCTAGAGCTTATGGTCACCCCCCTGGTGTCTGTAATCAAGTCTTGCAAGTTACATTTGACTCCATTCCCGGTGTCCGATTGAGCTAAAGTTTTGGACTCGTGTTTGTTTCTTGTGACAATGCATTTTTTTGTATAAAAGCTGTAAAATAGTTATTTATGCTACAAGTGCGGAAGGTAGGTGATTCCCGATGAGTGGCATTTTTCGACACGAGTTTGGAGTCGTCTTACGTACGTGTATCATACAACATTTTACTAAGCATTGTGCGAAATAAAAAAATGTATCTGAACCAAGCAAGAAATTAATAAAATGGCGGGCTTGGGCAATGGGCAAGCGCGCTCAGCATATCCACAGATTAACTAATAGTTCCTCGGGCATATCTACTGCGCATGTTCAAATAGCTGTTACGTCGTAACGCAAAAAGGCACGAGCAAAATATACGTTCTTCCAAACATATTTAATGAATATTTAAAATTTATTTATTGATCAAATCTAAATCTAGAGTAATGCCACCTTTAATGAAGTATTAGAATTAGTAAAAATAATAAAAACTATGCATCTGGCTGAAGACGGAATTAAAAATTAAAAAATTACAGAAACGTAAAAAGCACTAGTGAAGAAAGTGACACTTTCCACACAGTTTGGCTGCTTGGAAAACGCTCTTTTCGAGTACATGCATTTAAAAAAATATATATTCTGGCTTGTTTCCCATCGGTATGGCAACGCTTTTGTCGATAGAATATGAGTTGTGTAGAAGCGTGGGTGACCTGGTGAAGAGTTGGAAGCCGATATCGCCTCCATCCTTGACGAAGGGGCACTTGGTCTTGTCCACCGGCGCGATCTGTAGCAACGCGTTCTCGTACTGCACGCCCGGGGGACCTGCGGGGGGAGCATGATGCCATCATTGTTACTACACACTTTCAATAACTGTGCACATCAAGTGTCAAAACTCAGCGTTCGCCTCGTGGGCCAATATCGAGAGTTGGTGGTCAATTTTGTAGGTGAAAACGCCCACCGCATGTTTGCGTCTCTTTCTTTTTACCCGGCTGCTAGGAAAGGGTTATGTTTTTTTAAAGTAATTTTTTCGCTGTCATCTCCATAATTTCGTAAAAAAAACTAGTGATGCACTATATCCTATGCCCAAGTCTGTTATCGATAGAACTTACTATTTTTGGAAATAAAGACATTAATTTAAATATAGATATTATTATGAATTATATTGATTACGTTTTTTACTAATATTTAAGAACCAACCTCCGAAAAAAGTGTTACCTTTAGAATTTTGATATTTTGTTTTTAGTTTTAGCATTTTATATGTTATTACTTTAAGTCTAATTAATTATAAAAAAGGTAACATTAATTTGGCCCAAGCACACTGCCTTGAGGAACCCCAACAGAAATAGGGTATAGCTTTGAAGAAGCTTCGCCGCTTTGTACGAAAAAATGTCTGTCCCTCAAGTATGATTCCAAGATTAGGAAGATGTAGCTTGGGAAACTAGTTTTGATTTTATAAAGGAGGCCCTCGTGCCAGACTCTATCAAATGCTTGAGAAATGTCACGGAATGCAGCTGCACAATATTCCTTATCTTCAAACGTACTATGAATTTTCGTAACAAGCCTGTGGACTTATATATTTCTTGCGTATAGATTTCTTTTTTTTTTGCTATTCAGATCTGTAGTAGGAGTAGATTGCCAGGCGGCAGTTTGGACTGAATTATTGAAATATTCAATAGCGGAAAAATTCTAGATGGCGCGATATGCATCGTTTTGTTATTGAATTGTTTTTAAAACTAACATTTTGTAGAATTGATCATAAAAATTGTATGTTCTTGTTTAATCAACTCTCTTAAGCACAAAATTATGAAATATTGGGCTCTAAATTCACATTTCAAAGATTATTTGAACGGATCATTTAAAATTGATGCCAATAGATGGCGCAGTATAAATTTCTGAGGCATTCCGCTCGATTGTTTAAATTTGCTTTGTAACATATTTTGGTGCAAAGAAAATGTAAGAACGTGCAAAAAATACAATAAAACAAACCTTCACTGTATTTAAAGAAAAACATATTCACGAACCGAGTAAACCCTTTTTTTACTTGCAAGTTGCTGCTAACACCATCTATCTATCGCCGTAGAACGGAACCGCATGCTATTACGTATCTTTTGTAAGAGCAAAACGATAGCGATTGTTGCGCATTAATTGTTCTTCAATACAAAAGTTTTAGAGTTGTTGGCGGTGTTTTTTTAAATAAGTGCTTTTGACAAACAGCGAGTGATTAGCAAACGATTTTGTAGGACCTACCATACTTAAACTGCAGGTAATTCCGACTTTTCTATACTTCTATACTATCTATCTATAATGTGATTTTTAATTTCGTAGACTAAACTGCCATTTGGGGGGTTGTCACTTTATTGTTACATTGAAATAGTGTCGTACCCTAACTATCCTGAGTGATCGAAAGTTAATCGAAAATCGAAGTAGATCGAAAATAAAATTATTTCACGGCAATAAAATAATTTGTTTAGAAACTAGCGGCCCTTATTTAGTTTCTACTCATTTATGTCAGACTTCATTTTATCGATTGCATTAATTTTATTGTTGATGTCATATTTCAAACAATAAAAGTTCATGTGTACTGTTATCTATACTAATATTATAAAGAGGAAAGATTTTTTTTGTTTGTTTGTACCGAATAGGCTCCGAAACTACTGGACCGATTTAAAAAAATATTTCATCAGTAGAAAGCTACGTTATTCCTGAGTAACATAGGCTATTTTTTTATCCCGAAAACGGGTCCTGTGGGGTGGTCCACGGGAGCGAAGCCGCGGGCAACAGCTAGTATTTAATTATTCCTATTACGTTTATATTCATAAAACATTTATTTACACCAATTAGTAAAAATAAGTTGAGGAGTCATGTCACATCGATTCGATGAATCACTTATTATTGAGCCTTACCTACAAAACTATGCTCCGCGCTTGCAACATTTAAAAAAAATAAGGTCAATGGCAGCTGTCAGTTAAGTCTACGAAAACAAAAATCACAGTATATACCAATATTATAAACAGGAAAGATTTTTTTGTTTGTTTGTTTGTACCGAATAGGCTCCGAAACTACTAGACCGATTTAAAAAAATATTTCGCTAATAGAAAGCTACATTATTCCTGAGTGACATAGGCTATTTTTTAAGCCCGAAAATGGTTTGTGTGGGGTGGTCCACGGGAGCGAAGCCGCGGGCAACAGCTAGTATGACATAAAGCGTTTGATCGCTATCGTTAGCCTCTTGCAAAAGATACGTAATAAGCCTGCCGAATACGATTGATGGACAAAACATACGAGTAATCGTTTTAATCAGACGGAAAACGCTATACGCTTAACGGTTTCTTTGTATGGGATCTGTAAGCTAGTAGTAAATTATCTGTGCATAGGCTGGCAACAAAAGGTTTGATATCGTTTTCATAATAACTGCCATATGGATATCAAAACCGCGAATGGGTGTAGAAACGTGCGGTGAACTGACGTAATATCGGATGACGCATCTCGTGAGAAAATTGTCTACGGGGTACCACTAGAAACCGTCGCTGGCTTACATAAAGAACATACCTAGATAGAGGTACTCGAAGTCGAGGTAGCCCACAGGATTACGGCTTTTATAATTCGACATAGAAACGTAACGCTATATAAAGGGTCTTTCAACAAGGACGGGTCGATGTTAAAATTGAATAAAACAAGATGTGTGTGAGATATTAACGAAATTTATTTTTTATTTAAAAGGCCCATTTATGCCAGTTGGGTTGTTGAATTAAAAAAAAATACGATTCTTTAAATGTATTTTGAAACTTTACATATCATAAATTATATTGTCGTAGCAGAAAACTCTTAAATATTTTTTTTATTTATTATAAGCAATTGAAAATCGATAAAATTTTAAAAAGAACCACCTGTCTACAAACGGGCCATGATTGGTCTCCATGTTGGTGACGTCATAACTTTCAAGGAATTTCACGATAATACAGTGTCAACTGCACTTGAATTGACTAAAAATATCCGAAAATTAGTGCAAAAATATTATTAAACAACAAATTTTATTTAGTCATGTGTGATAAAGGATTCATAAAGGCTAATGTCGATATTATACCCACCTGATGGACGATTTGGAAGTTTTGAGCATAAATAAAGTAGTCGTAATGAATATTACGTGTTAGTGGATCGGTGTTAGATATTGTTGTT
This sequence comes from Anorthoa munda, assembly GCA_945859665.1. Lineage (NCBI taxonomy): Eukaryota > Metazoa > Arthropoda > Insecta > Lepidoptera > Noctuidae > Anorthoa > Anorthoa munda. The sequence goes on along the minus strand of OX243919.1, from coordinate 1,366,261 downwards.
TACCAGGTATATTTAGAAACATAATTGTCATAACTTAATCGTTTTTACATATGGGTAGGTGATATTGGTGTAAAATAAAAAGTAAACAAACACGATTGGCGCGAAACTTCGACTTCGGATATCAAAAAATTTCATTAGATACCACTAAATATGATACACATAAACATAACATTTTCGTTAATTCACATTATTTACATATCCCTTAATAATATTAAACACTAATCTATATTACATAAAGGGTCTTTCAACAAGGACGGGTCGATGTTAAAATTGAATAAAACAAGATGTGTGTGTGTGTATGCAGCAGAGTCATTCAAAATTGGACCTCTCGGATTCGTGCCACCATACGAAGCCGCGGCGGACATTTGAACGATGTCATATTCCATCCATAATTGGCATAAATGGGCCTTTTAAATAAAAAATAAATTTCGTTAATATCTCACAAACATCTTGTTTTATTCAATTTTAACATCGACCCGTCCTTGTTGAAAGACCCTTTATATAACGAATAAACTTAATAAAAAAAACCGGCCAAGTGCGAGTCGGACTCGCGCACGAAGGGTCCGTACCATTATCGCAAAAAAACGGCAAAAATATCACGTTTGTTGTATTGGAGCCCCACTTAAATATTTATTTTATTCTGTTTTTAGTATTTGTTGATATAGCGGCAACAGAAATACATCATCTGTGAAAACTTCAACTGTCTAGCTATAACGGTTCATGCGATACAGCCTGGTGACAGACGGACAGACAGACAGACAGACGGACAGACAGACAGACAGACAGACAGACGGATCGCGGAGTCTCAGTAATAGGGTCCCGTTTTTAGGAACCCTAAAAACTACTGGACCGATTTCAAAAAATTCTATCACCGCTGAAGAAGCTACACTATCCCCACTGACATATATCCCTGTATTCCCACTGGAACGGGAACTACGCGGGTGAAACCGCGAGGCGTCCGCTATTTTATTATAATTCAAATTCGAGTTTGACCACTATCTCACCTGATGGTAAGCGATGATGTGGTCTACGGTGAAGCGCGCTTGTCTAGAAGTAACCTAATAATGCCAGCCTGTAACTGTCCCACTGATCGTGCCTCTTCTCATAATGAGAAGCCACGAGTATTGATCACCACGTGCGCTACATGCGGGATGGTGATTTCAAACTTCTTAGAAAGAACAAATGATTTTTGAAATAGTCACATTGGTACTTTCCCGGATTTGAACCCACGACTAGTACGAGAGGCGAGATCTTTATCCACTGGGCCTTCACGACAATTTTAACCGACTTACCAAAACGTAGGAGGTTCTATGTTGGCCTTAGTTCTTTTTTTTGTATATTTTCACGCATATCTCCGTCAATTTCGGACCGATGGCGTTATAGGTACCTTACTAAACAACTTGCCTATTAGGTATAACTAAAAAGTGAAAAATAAAAAGCTTTTTTACAAAAAAATACTACCGACGTCCAAATTAAAAACCGGCCAAGTGCGAGTCGGACTCGCGCACGAAGGGTTTCGTACCATTATCGCAAAAATCGGCAAAAAATACACGTTTGTTGTATGTATAAAATAAATTAAGGGGGGCTCCCCCCCCCCTTAATTTTATTTTATTTTAATTTAATAATTATTATTTTTTGAATAGAATATACAACTAAATATTCTGTGAATATTTCAAGCGTCTACCTGTTGCCGATATTAATATCGAGCAAAAATATCACGTTTGTTGTATGGGAGCCCCCCTTAAATATTAATTTTATACTGTTTTTAGTATTTGTTGTTATAGCGGCAACAGGAATACATCATCTGTGAAAATTTCAACTGTCTAGCTATCACGGTTCATGAGATACAGCCTGGTGACAGACAGACAGACAGACGGACAGCGAAGTCTCAGTAATAGGGTCCCGTTTTTACCCTTTGGGTACGGAACCCTAAAAACTACAAAGTGAAAAATAACTTTATTTTTGGAAGTCGGTGTCCATACCGCAAAATATTGGTACCTACGTAAGACACCGACTTCCAAAAATTAAGTTATTTTTCTTTTTGTAGTTTTTTAATTTGGAAGTCGGTAGTATTTTTTGTGAAAAAGCTTTTTATAGAAGTAACCCATTCGCTAAAAATCAATAGGTATAAGAGCAGTGGTGGCTCAGTGGTAACGGCCCCGACTTACGTGTACCTAGGTTGTGGGTTCGAACCCAGGCAGGCGCTTTACTTTGTGTAAAATTATTTCATCACCACTGCTCTCAAAACGGTAAAAGAAAACATCATGAGGAAACCCGCATGTCTTAGAACCAAAAATTCAAAGACATGTGACATCCATCAACCGGCACTGTGTCCGCGTGGTGGATTCCCCATTCCCTCTCACAGAGAGGAGGCCTGTGTCCCAGCAGTGGGAACATTAATAGGCTGATGAATATGATGATAACAACTTATGTAAGTGAAGTAATGTAAGCACGCCGTTTACGCTATCGCAGGCAGGGTTATCCAACCAGCGCCGCGGCGTACATCGGCTCAATATCGCTGTCCTGTCGGCTCGGCGCCAGTTTTTCCACATTTTCATAACAGCCCGTTCGACTAGTTAGATATTGCACAACTTTACATATTTGCGCTGCTAGGTAAAAGTGAATTTCCTTGCGTTCCTTTTAGAATGTATGCTACGGAGGCTCACGAGTGTTTTTAGAGCTTGAATCCCCGAAGGGACAATTTTTCTTCTTGACCCCGCAATATTAACCGACAGCATTTTTAACCCGAGAGGGGTGTTATAAGTTTGACGTGTTGCTGTGTATCTGTGTGTCTGTCTGTGGCATCGTAGCGCCTAAACGGATGAACCGATTTAGATTTAGTTTTTTTTCAATGAAAGCTTGTCGAGAGTGTTCTTAGCTATGTATGAATAAAACCGGTTTAGCCGTTCAAAAGTTATTCGTATTTTACTCATTGAATCTGGTTTTTTTTCGCAAGATATCGTGTCATTATTACGTGTTTCGACAGATTGTTGATTGAAGCGTGTCTGCTACTAGGTATATTATATGTTGTTTAAAAAGCATGACATTAAATTTAAAATCGGGGGTTTTTTAAATTTGTAATTTTATCTTGTTATTTATTATTTTGTACTAGCTTCTGCCAGCGGCTTCGCCCGCGTGAATGTCGAAATTATCCCGAAGGAACATATTTCCGGGATAAAACGTATCATATGTGCTTATCCTGACTATATCTATCTTTGTGCCAAATTTCATCCAGATCCGTTCAGTAGTTTTTTTTTGTGGAAGAGTAACAAACATACAAACACACACAAACTTTCGCCTTTATAATATTATATATATATATATATATGTGACTAGCTTTAGCCCGCGAATTCGTCTGCATAACATTAGTACTTCAAATAGCCTATTTTTTGCCGCTTTAAGAAATTATTGGTTCACCATGGAATCTTTCATCCCCCTTTCCACCCCTAAAGGATGATTACCGGGATTAAAATTATCCTGAGTCCTTCCCAGGGTCTCAAACTATCTCCATGACAAATTTCATCAAATTCAGTTGAGCTGTTTAATCATTAAAGGTAACAGACAGACGGACAGACAGAATTACCTTCGTATTTATAGTATAACAGAATGCTTCTCCCCAAATGCCGCTAACAGGTGGCGTGAAACTACTCGTAAACCCTCATTGTTGTCACTGCTGTGAATAATTAATTTGTCTAACTTGCACATACCAATTCACAGCAGTTGATCTGTTACTACAGCCGCCACATTGATATACTTTATTGGTAGCAAAAAAGCAGCACGGTTGCCTCATCCTTGCTCCAGTGATCGCTGCGTTATGCGTTACATACGAGTATCACAAAACACTTGTAACAGTTGCTTCAGCGATAGGGTTGCCGAACGTGTGTACGAGACTTGTTGTCGCCCGCGCAAAGTACGTTAGGACGACGACTAACGCCAACCACCTTGAGGGAACAAAACTCGCACTCGTTTCACACCCGCGCGACCCAAAATTTAGTGGTTTTTTGTACTTTCCTTATTATACTATGACATTAAAAAAAACATCACGCATCCCAGTAGCCGTATTGCGTAAGTGCGCAAAGAAGTTAAACTCTATCCAACCGACCAAATCGGCCAATCACACAAAAACATCGCGTCATTCATCTCGCGTGTGATTGGTCGATTTGGTCGGTTGGATAGAGTTTAACTTCTTTGCGCACTTACTGGTCCTCATCATGCATCCTCCCACTGCACAGCATGATTTTCTTCTTGTTTACGGCTTTTTAGTTCGCTTTTTAAGCAGTCGGGTTTTTTGATTTTTTGAATTAACTTTTTTTATTTATAACTTTTTAGTATTTTTTTTTCGGTACTTTTAAACATATAAGTCCCCCACAATATGGCGCCCAAAATCCGCCATTTTCTATTTTCCAATTTTAATGTATGTAATGTGTCAGTGACACTCGCAGGGTTAAGACGAATTGATTGACGTATGAATCATCAAAATCGGCCAACGCGTTTGGTCTCTGGAACGCCACATAGGACCAAACATACATACATACATACATACAAATATACATACATACATAGACAACACATTACTCTCCTTCGGCAGTCGAGTAAAAAAGCCTCAGATCAAAATGTAGATAATTCAATTGTCTTTAAGATGGTGTCGATTTCATTAAAATACACCCAGCGGTTTTGGTGCGATTGTCGTGTTCTTATCCGTTTTAGACATAACTTTACAAATTAATTACACTATGTTATACGATGACCTGGTGAAGGATGCGGGGATCCGCTGGTTGCGGGACGCACGGGACCGGTCAAAGTGGCGACGCTTGGGGGAGGCCTATGTCCAGCAGTGGACGTCTTTCGGCTGATATGATGATGATGTTATACGAGCACTGTACAGGTCTTCCAGGGTGCAAGTGAATGGACAGCCAGGACACTCCAACAAGTGGGACATAGTCTGTACAGGGGCACCACACTCACACCAGGTGTTGGACGAATCACTAATCCCCCATTTTGCCAAATTATATTTGCACCGGCCTACTTGTGTACGTAGCCGATTCAATGCCTTCCATACAGGCCACTGCAATTCATGCCCAAGCGGTAGATGTTCCTTGGGCTCAACAAAGTCATGGGTTGGTGGACACTTCTCCAGCCACAACTTTCTCCTCTCCTCAGGCGGTCCTCCTGTCCTGGATTGCCTGTGTAGTTCGCAGGAAACTCCTACGACTTTTCAGTCTACCCGGAGTTGTTGAATAGTCGTAGAGGGGATGTCGGGTATCGGATGCCTGGTGCTTTTTTTCCATTGCGCATGCGACATCCCTTCGTACGGCAGGTGGTGCTATGCCTGCTAGCGTAGAGCTTAACACTATAAAGAAAATGGTCTAATGTAACATATATATTTTCCAAAAAAATACGACTAGCCGTTTAGACATGATTCTCATTTTAAAATCAGTTACTCAGTGGTATCTGCGCCTTAAGTCGTTGGTCCCGACTGTTATTTTTACGTCTTTGGCAGTGATTGCGGTTAGCCAAGAAACCTGAGACGCAGTCTTGCCAAGGGCACAGATAATATAATACTAGCATATATATGCCTCATCCCATACAAAGAAACCGTGTCGACGTACTCGTAACTAGCGTTTTTTGTCTGATTAAGGCGCAGGTACCCTTGAGTAGCTGATTTTAAAATGAGAATCACGTCTAAACGGCTAGTCGTATTTTTTTGGAAAAAATATATGTTACATTAAACCAATTTCTTAATAATTTAATCTAAGAAAATTTTCAGTTTAATTCGTATAACATAGTGTAATTAATTTATGAAGTTATGTCCAAAACGGATAAGAACACGACAATCGCACCAAAACCGCTGGGCGTGTTTTAATGAAATCGACACCATCTCAAAGACAATTTAATTATCTACATTTTGATCTGAGGCTTTTTTTTAAGTCAGAATAAGAAGGAAAGTACATAAAACTACAAAATTTTGGGTCGCGCGGGTGTGAAACGAGTGCGCGTTTTGTTCCCTCAAGGTCGTTGACGTTAGTCGTCGTTTTAAGGTTACACTAGTCGATCATTCCCAAGTAACACATCAAAGCAGTATAACGGCCGACTTACAGCATTTTTGTATCGTTTTCGCATTTTGAGTTAGTTCTTTAGTAGCATTACAAACGATTATACGGCTACTGTAATGCTTATTTGGGCACAAATTATACGGCTTTAGATCCTAAATAGGTTCACAAGAGTTGTTTAATTGCATTACAGGCGCATTATATTAGCATTATTGTGGTCAATGAAGTTGCCTATCGTATTAAAGAAGCTATATTATGGTCAATGAAGTTGCCAATCGCATTACAGAAGCATTATACTAGCAATATTATTGATAATGAAGATGTTAAATGCATTACAAAAGCATTAGACTAGCATTAGAATGTAGTAAAGGAATTATTGGAGCTATTTAAGTGTTCACAGTTAGAACTTAATTAAACCCTACATCATTGCAAAAACATCTCTAATACCATGGTACAAATGTTATAATACAATTATCGTTGTAATTTAACTACTTTGTCTCGCAATATAATATTGACGAAGAGGGTCAAAACTGAGGGAGTGACTCCATATTTGTTTGCATCAAAACAAAATATATAATACTGTTTAAGTTTTTGACTCTTTTGTTATTTCATGCCTTCAAATATTACTGCGCAATGTAGTTTACTGTAAATGTCTATACAAGTTTAATTGAAAATTTTCACGGGCCCACGATATTATGTGGTTTTGTTAAAAAAAAAATATAAATATATGCGTAAAATAACCAAAAAAAAAATTGTATTTTTAGTTTAGAATGAATTTTGCATAATTAACATAATAGTATTAGTTGGACAGTATTAAATTAAGTTATATTATTACTATATAGGCCTAATGCTTTTATAAATAGGTCCGAATGATAATACTTTTTGGTTATAAAATATTTACAAAATGGTGTCGGTCTGTAGCAGCCCGGTGAGCCTTTAAACAGGCTAATTAATGCCGCCAGCAGTATAAATACTCACACGTGAACAATTATTAAGCCAGAGGGCAGATAAAAGACTTTTGATGAACCACTGTAGTGCTATTGTCTATAAAGTAGTTCTATATGGGTTCACCAGTATACCAGTAGAATTGATGTAGACTAAAATAGTGCTATTACTTGAACGCAATTTTGGGGATCCTTGAGCAAAACAAAAATACCACTTTAAGAATTTTTGTACAACTTGTATCCGTTTGCCAAGAGTCTGTTGACAAAATAGCTTTCTGAACGCATGATCTCCATATGCTTGCGCGTGGCTTATTAAAATAATTATGCTGCCGTCAACAAAAAAAAACATGTTCATAGCCAATATTGTGCTTTTCCTCAAAATGGCCTCAAATAGAATATAGTAAAATGAACCTATATACAGCTTTACGCATTACAATAACTCACTTGTATTTGATTAAAGAGCTGTTAGCTATAAAACAGAACTCAGTTAATCTTTAAAAATGCAAGCTTTAAATTGATTCACGTTTATGCTATTCAGCAGGTCTAGGCTTTTAGTAACAACTTAAAAGTGCTATTATAAAACAAAGGGCACCAAAAATAGCTCAAAGCTGTATAACGGATTTACGGTGCATTATAATGGTACAAGTGTATGCTATTAAGCAGCATTAGACATTATCTTACTACTTAAAAATGATATTGTAGACCTTTAGGCACTAAAAACAGCTGAAAGCTGCATAGCGGATTTACGTGGCATTATAATGGTTCATGTATATGTTGTTAAACAGCATTAAACATTTATTTACTACTTAAAAATGCTATTGTAAATCCAAATGCACTAAAAGCAGCTGAAAGCTATACAGCTGCGTTGTGGTTTGCTGCACTAAAACTAAAGGCTTTACAAAAGCATTTTCATATGCCATTATCCAAACGTTATACAGTGTAAAGCATCATAATGGTTTAGAAATGCCAGTATAAAGCATCAAGACGATCGGTGAGCTTATATAAGAGTTTATACGGACCTTAAGTTCTACATAAGTTTACTATTCTTTTGTTAAAATGCTTCCTGTGTTACTTGGGTTGTTCCATACAAACGTAGTCTGGCGATTACTCCACTGTTTGACGATGTACGTTCAAAATATTAAATGATATCAATTTGTCTCATCATTATTATCTAGCCCTGTATGGAAACAAAAATTAATAAAAATATATATTTGAAAGTTATGAGCGTCGAAAGTTCCACATTTCGACACTTATTCTAGCGCAGTTTTGGGCGAAAATAAATACCATAAGATGATTGAAAATTGCAAAACGGTCACCATACAGGGATAGATTAGTAGTGAAACAATGTAAATAATGATTTTGAATAGATACATTTAGTAATTTTTAGGGTTCCGTACCCAAAGGATAAAAACGAGACCCTATTACTAAGACTCCGCGGTCCGTCTGTCTGTCTGTCTGTCCGTCTGTCACCAGGCTGTATCTCATGAACCGTGATAACTAGACAGTTGAAATTTTCACAGATGATGTATTTCTGTTGCCGCTATAACAACAAATACTAAAAACAGAATAAAAAAAATATTTAAGTGGGGCTCCCATACAACAAACGTGTTTTTTTTGCCGTTTTATGCGATAATGGTACGGAACCCTTCGTGCGCGAGTCCGACTCGCACTTGGCCGGTTTTTTCATGATATCCAGACTCTCAAAGGTCTGTTTATAAAATTTCGCGCGCTCGGTTTCGTCCTGAATCCATCATCCATTTCGCTACAAATTTTCAAAAGTGTGTATTCGTACGCGAACTAGCTTCTTACTGATCATCACAGCGTCTATCTCTTTCGCACGTGTTGTCGGATGAGATAGTCTGCATTTTAACCCCGCGCACAAAATAGTTCGTGTCGTCAACTTTACTCCATTTGCTATAACATTAGACGTTTAAATTAGCCCATTTTACAGCCCGGTTAACTGATTTTGACTTCTATTGCGTTAGTGATACGGTAAATGGTAGCTGTAGTAAACAGTTGGTTTTGGTAACAGGTTTATGCTTTTTATGTCATCCTTATGTTTACGGGATAGAACTCAAAATCCGTTGAACGGGCTGTAAAAAGATTTGGAAACATGTCTAATGTTATTTCAAATGGAGTTTAGTGTAACCTTAATGTATTTTAGGCATCCCTAGTCAGCGTGCACACTGCACGTGCACAGTCATGCACACACATGCACAGAGGAGGTCGCGCCGCCACGCGCCCGCCAGGCATTCGGCACAAAGAAATGCGTTTCATAAGGAGGCTAATTATTACGATGATGTTAATACTGAACTGATCTCATTGTCACGCTCCACTGACAGCGTGTGGCAAGCTACGTGCTCCGCGGGGCCCTATACTGACACTAGCTTCTGCCAGCGGCTTCGCCCGCGTAAATACCGGGATGAAAAGTATCCTATGTGCTATGCCAGACTATAATCTATCTCTGTGCCAAATTTCGCTAACATCCGTTCGGCCGTTCTAGCGTGATTGAGTAACAAACATACATCCATCCAAACTTTCGCATATATAATACTAGCTGATGCCCGCGGCTTCGCCCGCGTTTTGTTAGTACTTCTCCCAATCACACTAATATTTTAAGGTGAAAGTTTGTGTGTATTTGTATTTTTGTATCTCTTTCACGCAAAAACTGCTTTCTTATAAATTACAACAATTATTTTGTACCAGCTTTTGCAAGCGGCTTGGTGTCTAGTCTTCAGTTCTCCGACATGATGGTTTTCACACGTTTTTACCCGACTGCAGGTGGGTAATGTTTTTCGTGCATGTCTATTTCTATGGCACGCTACAGCCCAAACGGCTTGGCGGATTATGACATATTTTATGAGGTGTCGTTGGATTCGTCTCAATTGTGGGAGTGGCTATATAATTTTTAAATATGGTGCCTCACGTTGTGTTAACGATATGGATATCAAATTAAAGCTACTAAATATAGCATTCCAAAAATATATATATCGTAACATTTTTATGTTCTTATGTTGGCACAAATTCAAAATAAGCGTAACTATATAGCACAATAAATAATGTTTTATCACATAATTTCATTGGAAAACTCTTTGATTAATAAAAGGGCAATAATAAAAAAAAAAATACGAAAGTGCCTGCCTGGGTTTAAACCCACAACCTGCAACTTAAGTCGCATCGCAACCGTTACCTCTCAGACATCACTGCACATTCATACTCGTAGATACACTCACGCCTTTTTCCCATGGCGATAGGCAGAAAACATGGGGGTAGCTTTTGCTTCGTGAGAAACCAAACCCTGCCATAATTTTTAATTATTTTTATTATTGCTAGGCTCGCGTTTGACCGCTATCTCGCCTGATGGTAAGCGATGATGTGGTCGACAGTGATGCACGCTTGTCTAGAAGTAACCTATTCACTCCTGAGTTGTAGCTATGATGAAGTACTCACGTATAACGGAGAGGAAACAGGCGAGCGGCACCATCGACTGCATGCTGACACTTAAATCTACACTACAATACTCTCTAAAAAAACTTAATGATATCGACCAACTGTCTCTAATTGTACTAAAATAACTAATTTAAATTTTAAAGTAAAATATAAATAAAATATGCGTAAATAAACTAGTGCGGCGGTATGTATGGAGATCTCTCCAGCTATCAAGCTCTGCGGCTGGCGAGGCTCGAGGCTAAAGCCACGCCACGACCCTTCCCCCGAGTGATACCGCGCCCATAGAGGGGGTTACAGCTCTGTTGAATAACGTTCAGGAAACTAGTGTGTTTCAGCAGACACAAAACGTTTTGGGGACACTTTCATTATGCGTACAGCTAAGGAGTGGAATTCCCTGCCGGAGTCTGTGTTTTCCGATAGCTACAACCTGGGGGTCTTTAAGTTAAAAGTGAATAAGTTACTTCTAGGCAAGCGTGCTTCACCGTCGACCACATCATCGCTTACCATCAGGTGACATAGTGGCCAAGCGTGAGCCTTTTTTATGTATGTTCCCCTATTACTGTAAGACGCCTGGACTGATTTGGAAAATTCTTCTTTTGTTTGAAAGGGTATACTTTCCAGTTGGTCCCATAGTCATCAGGTCAGGATCTGATGATGGGATCTTGGAGAAATCGAGGGAACTCTTCAAATATTATAGGCATACATATAGCGATTTTGGTATTTTTATCAACAATGCAATCATCTGCACTCAGAAAGTAACATTTGGTGAAGAGGAACTGGTGAAGAAGACCACAGATGGCCAATAGATTTCCTTAATGCTAAGTATATCATGGGTTATTATCTCGAATAGTTTAACGACTATGATGAAGCAAATACTTATAAATACATAGAGCTGATGAAAATGGTACCATCGAACTGATCTGATGATGAAGCCGGCAGGTAGGCACTGGTACTCCGAAATAAAACAATGTATACTAGTCGTGTATGGGCTTATTGGAATCGTCAAGAGATGCACTTTGGCTATATATGAATTATATGGCAATTGGAAGTACCTATCAAAACTAAAAAGAGATAAAAAAAAACTTTTTAACAAAAAAACAAACCGACTTCAAAAAAAACACTGCAAAACGAAAAATAACTTTCTTTTCCGAAGTCGGTGTCGAAACACGGCAAACGATAGGTACCAAAGACACCGACTTCGGAAAAGAAAGTTATTTTTTGTTTTGCAGTGTTTTTTTAGAAGTCGGTTTGTTTTTTTGTTAAAAAGTTTTTTTGAAGTCGATTAAAAAGGATCGAATACTGGCTATTTAAGACAGTTTTCACGTCCTTGAAAACTGCCTAATCCGAGTGCCTTCTCATTAGTTATGCAGTGCAAGTAAACGTTCAGGGATCGGTTATCTAGTAGTAATTAAAATAACTGGTCTCCGACGCCGCCGGACACTGTCGCAACGCGCCTTATGCGGACTGTGGCACTTAAGGGTACACTAGTCGAAAATTCTTCCATACAAACGTAGTTTGGCTTTTACTCCACTGTTTGACGATGTACGTTCAAAATAAAAAATGATATCAATTTGTCTCATCATTATCTAGCCCTGAAAAAAATATTTACTTGAAAGTTATGAGCTTCGAAAGTTCCATATTTCAACACTAATTTTGACGCATATTTGGGCGCAAATAAGTACCATAAGAAGAAGGAAAATTGAAAAACGGCCTCCATACAGGTATAGATTAGTAGTTCAACAATGCAAATAATTTTATTTAGAACATTTAGTCGTTTTTAGGGTTCCGTACCCAAAGGGTAAAAACGGGACCCTATTACTGAGACTTCGCTGTCCGTCTGTCTGTCTGTCTGTCTGTCTGTCTGTCTGTCTGTCTGTCTGTCACCAGGCTGTATCTCATGAACCGTGATAGTTAGACAGTTGAAATTTTCACAGATGATGTATTTCTGCTGCCGCTATAACAACAAATACTAAAATCAGTATAAAATAAATATTAAAGTGTGGCTCCCATACAACAAACGTGATATGTTTGCCGTTTTTTGCTCGATATTAATAACGGCAACAGGTAGACGCTTGAAATATTCACAGAACATTTAGTTGTATATTCTCTTCAAAAAATAATAATTATTAAATTAAAATAAAATAAATTAAGGGGGGCTCCCATACAACAAACGTGACTTTTTTTGCAGTGTAGTGCGATAATGGTACGGAACCCTTCGTGTGCGAGTCCGACTCGCACTTGGCCGGTTTTTTTCATGATATCCAGACTCCCAAAGGTCTGTTTATAAAATTTCGCGCGCTCGTTTTCGTTCTAAATCATCACCCATTTCGCTACAAATTTGCAAAAGTGTGTATTCGTACGCGAACTAGCTTCTTACTGCTCATAACAGCATCTATTTGTTCCGCACGTGTTGTCGGTTGATATAGCATGCATTTTAACCCCGCGCACAAAATAGTTCGTGCCGTCGACTAGTGTACCCTTAATTAACGTTATGTACTTAGCTAGTTTTAGCTAATTGGGTGAGCTGGTGGATGTCGCCTGCCGCCTGTGTATCCTACTGCGGAATTTCCTTATACGCGTGTTCTACAAATGTTCATGTAGCGGTTTTTCAACTGACCTCATAGCCATACCTATTATTGGAATCAAATATAGCAGCTCACAATGTTAGGACCCATTAATATTATTGCTATTTTTTATCCGTGGTGCTAGGCAACTGGGCTTATCCCAGTTGTAAACGACCCTTTGTGCCTATTGGCCTTGTTTGTTCTGTCTCCTGCTTGATATGGAGTGAAGTGGAAATTTGTATTTTTTCCTACTCCTCCGTTATTCTTTTCTGATTAATTTCGTTGCGGGATCCAAGACAGTTAAATTCATTCGCCGGGACTTAGTCGAGCTTCTTTGCCTCGGCGCTTTTCTGGTGGTCGCCACTTTTGATTCCGATTATATTATGCGTACAGCTAAGGAGTGGAAATCCCTGCCGGAGTCTGTGTTTCCCGATAGCTACAATCTAGGGGTCTTTAAGTCAAGAGTGAATAGGTTACTTCTAGGCAAGCGTGCTCCGTCGTAGAAAAAATCATCGCTTACCATCAGGTAAGATAGTGGTCAAGCGTGAGCCTACAATATATTTCTAAAAAAGACAGACGGACAGTGGAGTTTTAGTAATGGGGTCCCGTTTTTACCCTATGGGTACGGAACCCTTAAAACAAGGTTGCCAGCTCTCAGTTAGCCGCAAGCTGTGGGTTGCCAGTTTACCTGCAAAACCTGGCAACCCTTAAAGGTCAGCTTACTGAGAGCCTATTTACCCGACTGCCGAAGGAGGGTAATGTGTTTATTGATGTACCATACGTTCCCACGATACAGGAAAAGTTCCTAGTGTATACGGCAGACTTAAAAAAAAACTAAAATCTTGTTGCGGTAACAGGCGGCCAGGCAAAGCTGGTGCAATACATTTATTTTTTTACTTATTTTACTGTCAAGAATCATTCATAAAAATAAAGTTTCATCAAAAACAAAATATCTGCAGTGTTAGCGACGAGACGCAATTAGCATAAGAGGTCGAGCATATGATTAAGCGTAGATACATACGTTGTATAAAATAAAGAGTAAGTTTAAGCGTAGATGTCATTTAAGTGTAGGTTCTTCTTCATCTTTAAATTGTACAATAATCGATTAGACATCTAAGTATAGGCTAAGAGTAATGTGTTGTTGTATTCAGCAAGGCATAGGTAGCAAAGAATTAAGAATAGTTTTAAATGTGCCCCGAGGTAAACTGAGTAGGGTTCAGGTAGCGTAGGATGCGACCCAGCACCGACCAATCGCGTTGCCGAACCGAGTGCTCTAAAATAAGGATGGTTTTGCACGAAATCTTGTGCAGAACCCTGTGGTTTGCACGAAGATCGTGCAATCCCTGTTACAGTTAGAATGTTGATTGATCCACTGTAGGAATTGTATATTGTATTGTGGAATTCAAAGTAGAATCTTATAATAAATAAATTAACATTGTAACTTCATGGAATTAGGTAAAATATTACATTATAAGGATAACGCACGGAATGTGCGTTCCAATTTGCGCCACCAGAGGCGCCACTTGTAGCTTGACGGTTAAGTAAGCGACGTGACATTACTTTAGTGAGAGCCGTTTTCGGTATTTCGACATTTAGTGTTTTAATTAAGGTTTATCGTTGGAATTTTATTGTAATTAGATAGAATAAGTGTTTCAACATGTAATAGTCATAAGTTATAGTACATTGTGATACAAGGGGGGAAAGTAGGTTATTGCAAACGAGCTGTCATTAACAAGCCCGAGCCGAAGGCGAGGGTTTTTAATGACACGAGTTTGCAATAACCTACACGCCCGTGTATCACACGATATTTTTCAATACAGTTGTGGGAAATAGTAAAAACAAATCAAAGAATTAGATTTGTTAATTTACAAAAAAATAATATTTTCAAGCGTTTTTGCAACTGGACATATTTTTTTTACAACGAAAACAGCCTACACAGCCTTTTCGATTTTTGACAAATGTTGATGTGAAAATAATTAAATTGAAACTGGTAATTAAATATATTAAACAACCATTTAAAAGACTTTTGAGAATTAAATGCTAAAACGTACGGAATCATTCATTTTTCCTCGTATAAAATCTATTCCATTTTATTCTATGCATGAAAACTCCTTGCTACTAAACTTTTTTAAATTGACTTATAACTAAAGGCGCGTTTTTGCAACTGGACATTTTTTACAACGAAAACAGTCTATACAGCCTATTCGATTTTAGACAAATGTTGATGTGAAAATAATTAAATTAAAACTGGTAATTAATTATATTTAACAACCATTTAAAAGACTTTTGAGAGTTCAATGCTAAAACGTACGGAATCATTCATTTTTCCTCGTATAAAATCTATCCCAATTTATTCTATGTATGAAAACTCTTTGCTACTAAACTTTTTAAATTGACTTATAAATTTAAAACTAAACTGCAAAACTAATGATCGAGCTCGTAAACAAAAGTCACGACCGCGTAACAGAAAGATGCCTTTGCATAAGATTTAATTTTCGAATCATAATTATAGCCTCTGAAAGTACGCCATGTTTAACAACTGTATTGAAAAATATTGTAAGGGATTTTCAACCATAGAAAAGAGGAAAAGAAAGTTCCCCATACAACACAGCACGCGGGTTTCGCGCTAAAAAGTAGGTGCGCCCAGATTAGCCAAAGGTCGTAAGGTCAGATGCCCGCGCGAACTGCAGTGTTGTGGTTGATCAGGGGTCAGCAGAGATCACGTTTTTTCGCGTAAATGTGGAAACGGACTTGTTTAAAAGAGTGCACATTTGTGGTCAAGCATTCCGAATCAGCAGTGTCACCAGCGTATCATCTAAGAGAAATAAACAACAAGAAGTAATCACTCCAACAAGGCGTACCTTTTGTGCCTACAACGCCACTTAAGTTCTCCCGCCAGCGAACCCTATCAAGTCAACAGTAACATCCAGACAAACAGTCATCAACATGCAAATTTTTGCAGTGGGCATTCTGGCATTGAAGTCCCCACATCAATGCCTCCGTAATGACATATTCTTTACTTCAAGTGCTCAGTTCAAAAAGCGTTACGCAAATACTAAGTGTCAGTTCGAATAGCTGATTGGAATAAAACGTGTTGTACTAATTATACTCCATTTGAAATTGTTAAAACTAAGGGTTTAGTAGAATCGAACACATTTATGATCACCGCAATTAATATTAAGACACCACGAGTTTTCCTTTTTATTTAGCGCCGTTGTAACTAGGGCTCGCTTTCTATTGTGATCATGTTCAATCTGTCGGCTTGCTTCTTGCATCAACTGTGATTTTAATTGCTCTAGTTTAATTTCTTTTCCGCCGTTGTCTATTGCCATAATAAATGGGTTGTTATCTGATGATAAACCGCCTGAGATTTTTGCGTCAATATCTGCATTTTGTTGCGCCAAACAAATTATTTTGGGAATATATTTCGCCAGGGTGAAAATGTTCTAGTCGACATTGCCATAAATCTGGTTGCAATCTGATCCGTCTGCCCCAGCCTCGCGGAGACTCACCAATACTTGACGAACTGTCTTCGCATTGTACGCATGCGGGCTCAATTTGCAGATATAACTTCGTTCATGCCTTCCTGTCAGTATCTTTCAAAGCTGCTGTTCTCTAGCTTCTACCAGTTTTTGGACTTGTAAGTAATTCCTCACCACTAATATCCAATTGGCAAAGTCTTCAACTAGTGCTTGAATGTTTTAAATTTTCTGATGCCACAAATTGAACCGTGCGAATGTTATGAGTTTTTACAAAATTGTCAAATTGTCCAAAGCCCTAAGAGTTTTGCAATGCCAGATTTAGAAATAATGTTTTACCAAATCTAAATTTTGGATTAATAGGACTCGTTCGTATATGGGGTTTCTTATAAAATATTATTTTCATTTTATTTTCATGTTTCTAAGTTTTCTTCCTTACCTATAAATATTTTAGTGCTGTCATCAGCGACTAGTGTATTGGAGTTTTCTATGGTTCTGGGAATATCGTATAAATAACATAGCAATAATAACGGACCCAGTACACTCCCCTGAGATACGTGTGTGTTATTTCACTTTTTCTTTTAGACCAAACTTTTTGTATTTTTGTTACTTGTATTCCATCGACAAAGTTTGACCTTGTTAGTTCTAAGACATTACCCTCTGATTCCAAGGTTACTTAATTTTGTGAGAAGGACGTTATGATCTACGAAATCAAACGTCTTCGTCATGCCCATAAATATTGCTGTAACCAATATTTTTGTGTCCATATTTGAGATGAAGTCTTTTCTGATCATTTTCGTTGCGGGATCCAAGAATTATTTTTCTGGGGGTCACCACTGTTGATCATGGTTTCCAGTGCGGCAGTGGTTGGGAAGAGTGTGTCGAGCTTGTACTTACAGTGTGCGGTGTGTTGCAGGGCCATCTGCGGGCGCATCGAGGCCTACTTGTCGTCGCTGCCGCCGCCCTTCCACCTGCAGCGGCCGCTGCTATCGCGCGCCGCCAGCACGGAGGCGCGCACGCCTGCGCGTGCGCCTTCCTTCAGCGTGTGCTGGTGCGCCACGCAGCCGGTAAGACACCAACCACAGACACGCATACACTGGCCTCTTTACTTACAGACGTTACACGTGTACAGTCACAATCACTTAAAGCAGCCTCCCTAAAATAGATTAGCAGGTGGTCCAAGATTTAGTTGAATGAAGACTTGAGATTCTATACTATTGATAAAATCTGTTATGCACCAATGAACTTCTTCTGCAAAGAGATAAAACTGGCATATTTTTGGGTGATTCCGATTGCACTTTTGGCCCGTGACTGTAATTCGCCGATAAGCTCCTATGTCTCTTAGTAGGTGTCTATTGACTGCTAAGAAATGGGAATGCTAGCAGGAATGTGCGGTGTTACGCGAGTGACAGCGATGTGTGACCGGAAACATGTGTGAATGAGGAACATGTCGTGAGGAAATCATTGAGTATGAATATGGATAGCTATGAGGATAAGGTTGGCAAGTTGATGATGATATCGCATTGAGTAGACAAAGCGTTGGATGTGAGTCGCTGACGGGTCGGGTCGTGTTCCAGCTGCCCGAGGTGATCAACGCCACGACCGGCAAGCTGGAGAGCGGCCAGCCCTCGCTGCTGTGCAAGCAGAGCATGTTCGCGCGCTGGCACTACCTCGTGCGCCGCCTGCCGCTGCTGCCCCAGGTACGCACACACACACACACCCACCCACACACACAACAAGCTGGAGAGCAGCCAGCCCTCGCTGCTGTGCAAGCAGAGCTTGTTCGCGCGCTGGCACTACCTCAAGCGCCGCCTGCCGCTGCTGCCCCAGGTACGCACACACACACCCACACACACAACAAGCTGGAGAGCGGCCAGCCCTCGCTGCTGTGCAAGCAGAGCATGTTCGCGCGCTGGCACTACCTCGTGCGCCGCCTGCCGCTGCTGCCCCAGGTACGCACACACACACACACACCCACACACACAACAAGCTGGAGAGCAGCCAGCCCTCGCTGCTGTGCAAGCAGAGCATGTTCGCGCGCTGGCACTACCTCGTGCGCCACCTGCCGCTGCTGCCCCAGGTACGCACACACACACACACACACCCACACACACAACAAGATGGAGAGCGGCCAGCCCTCGCTGCTGTGCAAGCAGAGCATGTTCGCGCGCTGGCACTACCTCGTGCGCCGCCTGCCGCTGCTGCCCCAGGTACGCACATGCACACACACACCCACACACAACAAGCTGGAGAGCGGCCAGCCTTCGCTGCCGTGCAAGCAGAGCATCTTCGCGCGCTGGCACTACTGCGTGCGCCGCCTGCTGCTGCTGCCCCAGGTACGCACACACACAACAAGCTGGAGAGCGGCCAGCCCTCGCTGCTGTCCAAGCAGAGCATATTCGCGCGCTGGCACTACCTCGTGCGCCGCCTGCAGCTGCTGCCCCAGGTACGTACACATACACACACACACACACACAACAAGTTTAGATATTATTATAGCATTTAGAAATAGATGCTAAGTCGGCTGAGAGCCGGGTGTTCCGTCACACAGAGTATCCTAGTATGGACTCCAGTCTCTCACAAGGGATCATATTCTTTATATATTTTCTTTTTATTATCTTTAAAATGTAGTATGTGAAGATAAAAAGCCAAAAATATAGAAAACACCCAGAACATATGATGCGCTTTTTATACTTGTTTTGTTTTCTCTTTTTGTTAGTGGCGTCACCTGCTCAGATTAACGTAATGTTCCCTATTAACATAATATAATAGACAAGTTTCAGATAACTATTCGGTGTGCCAAGTCACCACTCACTTGGCTCCGTACAAAACGTTCCTGAGCGACTGCACCAATAATTTTGTGGAATGGTATCTCATTGAATCTTTGTGTACTTTATATATAATCTTTTATAACAACTGTACCTGTGACATATAATGAAATATTTTGGCTACTCTGAACTTAAAAACAGTTTTATGTCGTCCATGTAAGCTAGGCATAAAACCCACTTTACTGACGACGCCAATGACTATATCCACTTATAATGGTCAGAACTAAGAAGAATCCGTATTGACAGCAGTTATCCAAAGTTAAATAAGTTAGAAATTGTTGTAAAGACTTTCATAGTACAATCATCATCGAGGGTTGGCAACTGATAGTACCCTGTTCAGAGGTCTTGTGCGGGTTTTTTTAACGTGCTTAATCGCGTTAACGTAAACGTTACTTTGTATTGAAACTGAACAAGTACCATCTGGTAAGAGGAAATCCTACACAAATTGATATAAGAGAACGTTTACGTTAACGCTTGCCACATATGTACTGACTAGCTCTAACACTGCAGGACGCGGAGGACGTCGCCGTGCCTGAGCTGCCCGACAAGCCCGACGTGCTGCTCTACAACGAGGCCAAGCAGATGTGCCCCACCTACCAGGTACGTACCCCACTTAGTGTGTCCCACGTATCAGGTACGTACCCCACTTAGTGTGCCCCATCTACCAGGTACGTAGCCCACTTGGTGTGTCCCACGTACCAGGTACGTACCCCACTTAGTTTGTCCCACATACCAGGTACGTACCCCACTTAGTGTGTCCCACGTACCACGTACGTTTCCCACTTAGTGTGTCCCACGTACCAGGTACGTACCCCACTTAGTGTGCCCCACCTACCAGTTACGGTTCGGGGTCAAAAATGTAGATGCACTTTAAAATTTCTTTATCAATTTCCATTTTTTGTTTTTCTTACTTCGTTTTTCACTTTAATTTATTTTATTGTTCCTGATATTTAATACATATTTAAAACAACTTCGTTCTTACAGGACGCCTCGCGTCACATCTCGTTATTTCTTTAATATTTGTTTACTGTGTATTTATGTGTACTGTATAAATGTATTACTTGCCTACGCCAGCTCGCCAAGCAGCGCCTCATAGAGGCATTCGAGAAGGCCAAGCTGGGTCGCTGGATCAAGCGTCCGCTGGAACAAGACCAGTTCTTGTGCGAGATCACGGACGCGGAGCCCTCCCTCCTGTTCGCTTAGGCGGGCCCGCATCCCGCCCCGTGTGGCGGCGCGCGGGGCGCCACGCGTGCGAGCGCGCCCGGTGCCTGTCACTGTGACTGTGACTGTAGCGCTAGCGACCATACCACGTGTGACTGTAGCATGAATACGACGAGTACTAGCTTAGGTTCCACGAGTGACAGTAGCGATAGTAGAGAAGCTAGCTGCAGTACCAACAGTAAGGTTACTCGTACTGAACAAAGCAATTCTATAGATACATCATCAAATAGGACTGTAGAGAGACGGTATGTCGATAGCACAGGACCAACAGATACAGAATGCGCTGACGCCGGTACCAACAGTGGGGTTAGTGAAGAGTTGATTCGTAATGAACATACCAATGCTAGAGATACCAAATTCCGTAATTATAGAGAATTTATTTATAGAGACAATTCATATAACATCTTCCTAAATATCAATTCAGTACAAACAGATGTAGAACACGCTAGCATCGATATAATCGGTAGTGAAGAGACTAGTTGTACTGAACGAGGCAACGATCAGGTAGATGCTGAACATAGCAGTCGCCGTAGTTTAGGTATAAGCTCTAGAGATGGTATTCCAGATAAGATGGTTCAGAACGGAAACAACGTACAAGAGACCGTGCATAGCCCTCAACTCCTTAAGAGACTGCACATCTATGAGAGGTTTGGCACTAAGTATAAATGATGGGATACAATAAAAACAAGATGATATTGAAATATATAAGATTAAGATTTTGATAGAAATTCCTAATCCGTTGCCACGTATATTTAAGAATTTCGATATTGTCAATGAATAGAGAAATAAATAAGAAACGTGGTTGAATTACTAAAATAAAGTTTGGTAAGCAGTCTTACCAGTTAGTACCGTATTACCCAGTAAATGAGTTGCCGATGTCAGACAGTGCTTCACTTGTAGTACACTAAATAAAATATACACATTAATAGTAGTATAACAAATTACTGTACAAACTTGAAACTGAATTTCTCTTATATAATTTTTGTTAAAATACGAATGCTCTAACAGAGTCTCAGTGTTATTTGTTGGAACCGCGATGCGCAGAAGTTTAGACTATTTAGCGTAGTGAGAGTAGCTGAGCGAGTGTGGGATGTGAGTGTGTATCGTACGAGTGAGAGTGGCTGAGCGAGTGTGAGATGTATGAGTGTGAGTATCGCCGGACGCGCTCGCGGTGCCCCCAGTGATGTCTACCAAAGCAACGTTACCCTTCGTTTGTCCTGACCGCACGACTGTCGGCTTCTTACGAGCACTCGCACTCATCCCTGTGACCTCCACTGGACAGCATTCATTGCCTTCCATGCTTGCTTACTGCACTGACGATTTCACATCTTTGGACGATTTCCCAACCACTTTAGTTGTTCTCAACAAATCATTGATGTCTTTTCTTAATTTTGATAGAAAAGCCTAGAGAATACTTGAACATCCCCGTTTTACGAAA
Source organism: Anorthoa munda (assembly GCA_945859665.1). Lineage (NCBI taxonomy): Eukaryota > Metazoa > Arthropoda > Insecta > Lepidoptera > Noctuidae > Anorthoa > Anorthoa munda. Next base: position 1,344,287 of record OX243919.1, on the reverse strand, counting down.
CAATAGTTTAATATCTGCACTGCTCACTGCCTAAATAACAAAAATATTAAATAAAATAATAGTGTCCTCGTGGAGTCCCGCAAGGGCGTGCGTTGTGGCCGAATGTGGCCCAGTGTGCGTCAGTGTATACACTCACAGAATGAAAAGGTTAAGCACTTTTAACTCGACGCACGAAACTCACTGCCAATTAGATTGAATGGGAATTTAGGATATCGCTTAACGTTTTCGTCCCGATAGTGTACATGGTACGGCACACACGCTTTGGTAGAGTATCACCTGTCGCGTCGCCACACGCGTCGGTGTCGGCCCACCTTGGAAGCAGTGTGCACCCGACAACACCCGACACCGCACGACGCGCCCCGACAACACCCGACGTCACCCGACCAGCCGGTGGTCCGTCGATGTTATAGTAATAAGTACCTAAACTTGAAGTCAGAATCTTAGATCATTTTCATTCATTGCCACACACACATCACACTGTCGGTTTGACACATTTTTACTCAAAGAAAAGTTCTAATTATTGAAAAAGCCCTCTTAAATTAGAGTTGCAATGGAATTTGAACTTTGTCGTGTGAGACATTGAGACGCTGGTTCTGTATCTTAATAATATTGTAAGATTCTGAATTAAAGTTTAGTAGCAGTTCGTAGTTACCGTTAGCTGTAGATTGTAAGTCATCAACTGTAAAACGCACATGTTGTTAAATACAAAATCGTATGACAGTAGGTACAGTCAACAAAATAGGTAAGGCGCTTCAGCTATGTACTTGGAATAAAGTGTGAGTACTTATAACGAACAGCAGCCTGTATGCGTTCCTCTTTGGTTGACTGTACATATCGTATATAATATAAAAGTCTGTTAGCGCAAATGTTTAGAATCAAAGATCTCAGATCGTATCTATGGTTCAGTGCCATAATTCGTTTATGTACGTTCAATTATTATTTTTGGTATTTTTTTTTTGTGAATATTTAATTATTTTTTTAATAAAAAATTTGTACATTAGCCACAGCGGAACTTTGTGACTCTGCGAACACATATAACAGTTTCTCATCGAGTATACTGCATACAGTAAACGTAAGCGAGTGAAAGAGGCAGTTTTACAGTTCTATCTTCACCTTCAACATTGACATGAAAATAGCTACAGCGCAAAGTCTTGCAGCTAACTTCCGAGACACAAAGATCCGCTGTAACTACCTTAGCTAACTTTTTTGTCAATTATGTATTTGTTCCAAGGATTCTCAAACGATACTTGAAGAAGTGGTTCAGTCTTTTCTGTTTGTGCGTTTAACATTTGTCAAACTTCTTCAAGGGTTTGTTGGATGCCAAAATTTGACAAGTTTTCAACTTTAAATTCTTAATTCAAAAATGACACAAGATACTCAGAAAACCTTTAACAGCGACTTGAAATAGAGTATCGTTTGAGAGTCTTGCTATTGATATGTCATAGTTGTTGTCCATAAACAGTGGTCCACCGACCACTGCCAGCCCGAGCTTTATGATGTGTAATGATATTTATGATGAAGAAGAGTTCGACCAATAGATGATATAATATATTAATATATAGTGATACCAAGTCATTGTTTCGTGTTCCTTGTGTTGTTCTAATAACGTGCAGTTACCAATCGAATAATTAGACAATTTAATTAAACATTTAATATTAAGTCGGCGATTAAATCAACAACTTAATAGGAGAAATAAAAGATAAATAATGTAACTCTTCTGCGTACCAAAGTTTTTTGACCAGTATTAAAACTGCGCACCAAAGTTTATTGACCAGTATTAAAATAGTGATCTGACTTCTGTTGTATATTTTGTTAAATATGTGCATATTATTCGATTCGTAACAATTATTATAAGTTTTATCTTTTTACGTTTAATTCATTCGCGTCAGTAAAGCGTATTGTTATAAGCATAGTATAATATTTATTTCGATGTTTTCCGGGGTACATTCAGCATCAGAAACATACAGACTTTTTCCAAACTACCTACATAATAATAATAATTTTAAACTTTAATTTCAATGGGCAAAACTTTTTAGTCGAAATGACGGTAGTCGTGAACTGTGTTCATTCTGAAACGATACTTATGTCATTGAGATATAGTTTGATCTTCTTTGGTCATGTTGAACAGTCTGTTCTTGCTGATGATATGTTAGATGCTGACTGTAGACTCGCTGTTGACCAAATCAATCTTCTCCGGGTCTTGTAGATTACCGGCGAAACTTCACGGACGGAATGGGTTTGGTTACCTACAACTGGAACCAGCGGACGTCGATAACCCTTATTGTACAATAAGATATAATTTGATTCCACCTAGCCCTTTCCATCATCGGACTACAAGACGTACGGCCATGCGCTATCGGTACATGGTGGACATCCCTCCCATACGCACAAAGCGTTTTGCTAATACATTCATTGTACGCACAGCTAAGAAGTGGAACTCCCTTCCGGGGTCTTTGTTCCCTGATAGCTACAACCTTGGGGTTTTTAAGTCAAGAATGAATAGGTTTCTTCTAGGTAAGCGTGCTTCACCGTAGACCGCATCATCGCTTAACATCAGGCGAGATAGTGGACAAACGCGAGCTCACAGCTCGCGTTCGAATACTATCTCACCTGAAGGTAGACGGTGAAGCACGCTTGTCTAGAAGTAACCTATTCAATTTCACCTATCCAACATGCCTTATTTGTGGCCCACAGCTGCTTCTATTGTGTTCTCTGATTTATTTATTAAATTTTTATCCACTGTATGAAATGTGTGATTACTTAATTATTATTCATATGTCATATTCGTGACGGACGTGTTTCGCCTACTAATTTTGTTTAACTGAAAGTTTATGTTAGCAGTAAAACAAAAATCTTACAAGTTTACGTAACAGCTATTCAAAGTTAGCACAAATTGTGATTTTATTTCATCTTCATATTTTGTTTTGTTGCTTTTAAGACCAATTTTTTACAGTCAGACAACTTTTATATGAAGAATATCGTAAAAAGCTATCTAAAGCCCAATCTGTTCCTTAGATAATAGTTATCTGGCTTAAAAAATCGGTGTTGCGTTAAAAGAGGCGGCATGCATTTGAATTAGATGCTAGCTGAAAATACTGCATCCTGACATCTTCGTGCAGTTCAGAAACAGTCCGTCAGTTAGACGCTTCCCATCCCGTCTGTGGAATGTTTCCGGTGATCTAGTTATGAGCCTCTGCATCACGGTTGAGCTCCTCTATCGGTACGTTATGGAACTACAAGCGACAGATCGAGATGGCTAAGACAGTTTTCACTGCCAATTAAACATCTAGTTTGAGTACGTTGTAATTAAAACGAAAATAAATAAAATTGACAGAATACGTCGTCCACTTCGTTACTTTGTGTACTATAATTTTCAGATTTATTTCTACCTGATGTTTAAGTTAGTTCCATACGCTGCCACCAGAGGCGCCACCGTGCCACATTAGCTATTTATTTGTATGTTGTACCTAAGTGTGGGGTGTGAACAGGATATTAATATATTTTCTGATTACCGCGAGGAAGGTTTGTCAATAAATGTTGATTCTAACGTATGTTTAAGGGTAATAAATCAAATCTTTGTATTTTGTTGTTTCATTTTGATAAACTCACGCCCCAGAGATAGAAGGCAGATACGTATAGTGCTCGTCAAACTTCAGGGCCGCTCTGAAGTTGACTTTCCGATGCGCAAGGCACGAAACGGTGCTGTTTTTGTATGAGATTTACTACTGTCAGCCATTGTAGCCAACTTCAGGGCGGCCAAGAAGTTTGGCGAGAACTATACCTTCAGATGAGTTCTGAATACTATTCTATACATGTCGAGATACTTGGAGGAGTTGGAGGTGAAGATTGCTACCTATCTGAAATATCTTTTTAGTCTGTCAGGTAGATTCATAAAAAAATATTGAATACGTATTTTTCTTTTGTCACGTAAACAAAAAATAATGACGATACATGAACGATAGATGCGTTGAAATTTCGCGTGGCGTCACGGTTTAGTAGGTAGGTACACTTTTACTTACAAGCTCTCACTCTTGAACTTTGATGTGCTTTATCTTCTGTCAATTTTTAGGGTTCCGTACCCAAAGGATAAAAACGGGACCGGACCTCCGCGCTCCGTCTGTCTGTCACCAAGCTGTATCTCATGAACCGTGATAGCTAGACAGTTGAAATTTTCAGAGATGATGTATTTCTGTTGCAGCTATATCAACAAATACTAAAAACAGAATAAAATAAATATTTAAGTGAGGCTCCCATACAACAAACGTGATTTGTTGCCGTTTCTTGCGATAATGGTACGGAACCCTTCATGCGCAAGTCCGACTCGTACTTGGCCGGCTTTAGTTATTATTGACTTGATAAATCTAAAAAATATAATCTGTCTGTTAGTCAGTCGAATTATTCCAGGAGTCATCCCTGTTAAGAATCTGACAAGACTTAAATAAATAATGTTTACACCCTTATAACAAATATCTCGACACTGTTTCGGTTTTTCGATTCGCTTCGAGCCTGGAATATTTTTGTATAGTTATAAATAAGAATAGGTGGGAAAAGGCAGAGCGCATATAGCACAGCACTCGTCAAAGTTCTGGTGTTAGACCGATAGCGCTAGGTTTTGAGGTTTCAAAAATATTAAAGTTATTCGTGTTTCGCATATAGTTTCCGGACCATTTGCCCAACCTAATACCTAAGTTTGTGTCATCCTAGGTACTTGCATAGGTAGAAATTTAGGTATTTGTCTTTTCGTTCAATACTGGTCGAAAAGAAAATTAGAGATAATAATTTTACTTCCATGATAATAAAGAAGTATTAACTGATGTACATAGGCATTTTGTGTCATCCTTGTCCACGGGAATCCTAGTAATTAACCAGTACCTAACACGTCGCCCAACTAGCTCTAAAAGAATATTACAATAGGTTAAATATGTGTTACTCGTTTTAGAGTACTGATATCTGTTTGTAAAAATATTTTGTGTCGAATTCATCCACGGCTTTTATAGATATTTTTTTTTTTATTACAATACCCTGTAAAATACACAAAAGAAAATGCAAGTTATTAGAGTTTACATGTTTTTGATTATTATGGTGTAAGAAAACACTATTCATAATTTGTGTCGTTTTTATCCACGAAATCTTATTATTTAAATAAAAAATACTAGACATTTCGCACGAAGGGCGAGCGCAGAGAAAAGAGCGGGCGCGCGCGGCGGGTGCCTGCCGGCCAGCCAGACTCGCGGCGCTTTTATTTGTTTACATTAGGTCTTTGCAAGTTGCAACAAACAAGTGCGTACGTTATTTATGATGTATTTGATTGATTAATGCCCACTTGCACTAAAAACTAAACTCAGAATTAGTTGCTAACACGAGGTTAAATTGACAATATTGTATAACAAACAGTCAATTTAACCTAGTGTTAGCAACTAACTCTGAGTTAAGTTTTATGCGCACGTGGGCCTTAAAAGTTAGTTATGAAGCTATGAAAGACTAAAATGGAGGTTGAATATAATAAATGTGTTATATCGACACCCAATATTATTAACATTGTAACTCAATATAGCATGATACAATTTTAGGTATTTTGTTACTAATTTTAATTGCTCTTTCAGTTTTGATAAAACCACTGCAAGTATGATTTTTGCAATGCCACAATGTACAAATTGTAAAGAATTTTTAATATGAAAAGCATTGTAACGACCGTCACACTGGGGTCATGATGACATTTGAAGAAAGATTTTTTCTGTGAATATTATTGTATCTTATTGTACGATTACCAATTATACCGACAAAAAAATCATTGAAAAATATTATTGTAAGCAACAATTAAATGCGTGTCATTGTTACATTCGGATAAAAAGACATGTTAATTGCTATGGAAGAGCTAATAAAAATCGCTTTTCAATATTCATAACGCTTCAGGCTCTGGTGGACACAGGTCTGGATAAAATTATCTATGCCTGTGCCTACCGTTCGCACAGCGGAGATCAGGAGACAAGCAGGCTGATGCGGCACAGCAGTGGTACCCTTTCGCCCTATTAGTGATACGGGGTAACTTTAATGCTCACCACCAGGAGTGGCTCTTCCCATGGAGGGGAGATAAATAAGCTTTCGTTAGCGGTAATCAGCCAGCTGGTTCAGGGGGCAACGGCAACGGGGGATGTTGATTCGCACACGGCCAATTGCTTGGACCTTCTGCTGACAACAGATACAGATAGTGTTTTGGTCCCTGGGTAAGTCGGTTAAGTCGAACTTCTGCAATCCTTCATTACCACCACTCTGCGGGTGACGGGTCGCTGGCCCGCTTCGCTGAGGAGAATACAAAATTATTTGCCTCTTTTTGCGGCATCTTTGCGTCTGCATTCTGATGATGCGCGGCCCTTTCTTTCTCCTGGTAGGTGTGAGACATATGTCAGACATTCGCATCCATCAAAAGGACGTTCGTAGAGTGCTGGGCAACCTCGACTTGAATAAAGCTAGTGACCCCGACGGAATACTAGCACTTGTCCTTAAAACTTGTGCGCTCGAACTGTCTCCCATCTTGACACGTCTATTTCACCTTTCGTATGCAACTGGACAAGTGCCGAATGCTTGGAAGGAAGCTAACGTACAGCCCGTGCCCAAGAAGGACAGTCGTACTAACCTGGCCAATTACAGACCCATCTCTATGTGTGCTTAATATTAAGCTCCTGGCATACCTAGAAGCTAATGACATCCTAAGTGATTGCCACTATGGTTGCCGCTGAACTCGTTCTACAGGGAATCTTCTAGCGTGTGCCATTCACATCTGGAGTGAGGCAATCGAGAGGCACAGGGAGGCGCTTGCCGTCTCCCTCGACATCTCGAAAGTTTTCGACAGGTTCTGGCACGGAAGCCTTATTAGTTAGCTTCCTTCATTCGGTTTGCCTGGTGATGGTATATGTGATTGGATTGCAGAATTTGAGTGGTTATCGAAGGGTGCTCGTTGGACCAATTGGATATTAATGCCGGAGTCCCTCAAGGCGTTTGTACTCTCAGCAGCATTATTTTTGCTGCATATAAACGATCTGCTAAAAACTTGGGTATGCAGACGACAGCACTGTTGCTGAGAGGTACTTGTCCATCCTTGTCCTTTGTGAGGCTATGGTGGAGCGTTTGAGCTTATCCTTGAAGCCAGCCTCCAAATGGGGCGATGCCAATTTGGTCAGGTTCTTTGCTGCTAAAACCCAGGCGTGTCTTTTCTCTGTTAAAATGACCCAATACACTCGGTTCCTTACTTCTGAGGTGTAAACGAGCTGATAATGGACCATCTTGAGCAGAAGCCAAGTTTGGCGTAACGTTCAACAGGATCCTCGATTTTGGTTCATACATTTAGGCAAAGGCTCAGCTGGCTGTTATAAAGTTGGGTATCCTCGCAAAGGTGAGACGGTTCTTCACGCCAGAACAGTTGCTCAAATTGTATCAAGCGCAAGTTCAATGATGTATGGAGTACTGTTCTTATTTCTGGGAAGGATCTGCCAAATACCAGCTTGATGCACTTAAGTTAATAATAAAACGGGCCAAGAAGCTCATCGGCAATGAGGAACTCGTAAAGTCAAAGCTCCAGAGCCTTGAACATCGTCGCCGAGTTGCCAGTTTATCGGTTTTTTATCAGTTGCATTTCGGGTAGTGTGCAATGGAATCACATGATCTAATTCCACCTAGCCCGTTTCATCATCAGACTACAAGACGCACGGCGATGTGCCATCGGTACATGGTAGACATCCCACGTTTAAACGTTTTGGTAATACGTACAATGTGCGTACAGCTAAAGAGTGGAATTCCCTGCCGAAGTCTGTTTTGCCTGCATAGCTACAACTTAGTAGTCTTTAAGTTAAGAGTGAATAAGTTACTTTTAGGCAAGCGTGCTTCATCATCAACCACGTCATCGCTTACCATCAGGTGAGGTAGTGGTCAAGCGCAAGCCTACCAAATATAAAAAAAATAATTCCCCCTATTGCAAATTGTCCACCCAGTGGACAGTAGAACATAGAGCAGTGATAGCCCAGTGGTAACGGACGCGACTTACAAGTATGGTCGTGGGCTCGATCCTAGGCAAGCGCTTTACTTTGTGTAAATTATTTCATCAATGCTCTCAAAAAACTAAAGTAAAAAAAAAGCTGTCACATGTAACATCCATCAACCCACACTGGGTCTGCGTGGTGGATTACGGCCCATTCCCTCTCACAGAGAGGAGGCCTACACGCACAATGGACCAAATGGGAGTCTAAGTTCGGAAAAGGGGGTCCATCTATCCTATCCTTATGGTTAATACGCCTTTCGTTTGCAATTACTTCTTCACACTTTTTTTATTATTCTACTTACTCACATATCTGTAATATTGAATAAGTCTAAAAACATTTTTATTGCATACCTACTCTTAGTTTTTCTCCAAGACTATTTATGCTCATCATGGTCTGGCAGTTTGAGTATTTATGCGGCCTATCCGAATGTCCTTTCTTTGGTATTGTTCGTCAATTCGTTGAGCTCCTTAAATTCTAAGTTGAGCTGCACGGTTATTGACAAATGCGTGCACTGACTGGACAGGTCCACTCAATCTGGCTGGTTCTTTTCTCAAAAGACCATTTCAGACATCAGTCTACATGGTCTTCACATGATCTAACCAAGTTTTTGTCTGGACTTTAAAAGAGACTGTGACCTCTGAGTTTGTTTCGGCCTTTCTTCTCAGAGTAGTCAGACAGGAAACGCCGACCTCATCGCTCGCCGACATCTAGTTTTAAAAAATATGATCGACATGTGAAAGTGTTTGTACAAACCAACTTACAGAAAATAAATCATTTATCATTTTATCATTTACCATTAATGATGAACTAAAAACCTATTATCGACGTCAACACTGCATCTTTCTTTACAATGATAACATTTCAAATAAGTGTTTAGATTTAAGAAGAAAAACAATATATGGTTAGAATAGTAAGTTAAAATTCCAATATGGTTAAAAAATAAATAGTCCAAAATTTAAAATGTATTACTTTGTATGTCAATTTAAAATGACTTTATCACAAAGAAACCCTTATTACCAAAACTTTTGTGTATTGGAATTTGATCTACAAGTATACTTCAGTAGAAACATTGTTCATTTTTAATTACAATGCAATTATTCATTTCACAAAAGGAGTTCATACCGTCATAGAAATACGGTTAAGAGGCAGACATGTGTAACTAAAGTTACAATGTTATTCATATTGGGTGTCGATATGTGGTTAATGAAAGGGGATTATTAAAGTTCATAGAATTGAGCATTATAAGGGATGACGGAAAAGCAGACTATTTTAGGGACCATGATGAAATAAAACTATACTTAATCACTATCACCACACAACAAAAATATCTAGTATTTTTTTTACTTCGTATACTATTTGTTTTGCTGACTGTACACTACCTACTCGAAGCGGGGCGCGGGATTTCGAGAAGCAGTATAACGAAAAAAAAAGGTAGGTAGGTATCGGCATATCAATCTACCTACCGCTGTCAAGGCGTCCGATTGACTATCGCGGCAATGTCAATCTGGTCAATTGGTCGGTTTGGTCAGGTGAGAGTTGTGTGTGTTTTTTTTAATATTTTATGTCAGTAAGGCGGTTATTCTCGATAACTTTTAGTTTTAGTCGATTATTTCATAGACAATTATAAGAAATAAAAATATTTTGGTCTGTGGATCCGTCAAATGACATTTATATTTATTGTCAAAGTCAGTGCACAAAATTAGTCGCCATATAGTGTTTACAAATACGTTTAAAATACGAGATTGTGTTAGATCCTGAGTGCAGACCCTGGAGCCCTGATGTAGGGCTCCAAGGGGGAGTGTTGAACTGTTTTTAATAGCTTTTTTGTGTATTTGGTGTAAATTCGAGCCGAAATAGTGTTTCATCAACCACGTTCCGACTTTTTCGTGTCCGTTTTTATTTATTCGTGTTTCGAAGTTTATTTGTGCTTAATACTCATCAAACTATTGTAATTACCAATGCTACGCTAATTATCTATCGAAACAATGAAGTTCTAAACGAAACAAATTCGATTCTAAGTGAAAACAAAAACTTTTTTGTGCCGCCGGCCGGGTTATTTTTTTCCGTCGTAATTAATAATAATAAATAATTAATAAAAAATGTGTGGGGAGGTGTGATATTTTTATTGATTCTTGTGTAATAGGGTGTATTCCTGTAAATAAAATTAAAACTTTATGAAATAATGGTATGTTTTTTTTTTATTAATTTTTTTTTACTCAAATTTACTCAAAACTGGGAAACACAATTTTTATAAATTAATTACAAGGTAAAACTGGGCAAATCCCTGTGAAATATGATAGCTTATTTCATAACGATTCTAACAACATAACATTCATACATGGTTCCCATACAAAAAACCCAAAAAAATGGGTTTTTACTGAGACCACGGGTCGAAACCGCAATGTATTGGACATTTGGCCTATCCCCCAGCTGCAATATGCGATGGTCAATCGGACGCCTTGACAGCGGAGAGGTTAAAGCGTCAATCCAAAAAAAAAATTGACCGTCTTCTCAGCATGGACCATTGACAATCGTAGGTAATAAGATTGCAGACGCGTGCTTTGTACAAAATTCGCACGTCATTATGTTTATCTTTATAGGTTACACATTTGTTCATTACGTAGCGGAGATAAAAGTCAATCAATATTCGATATAATAAGTATGTTATTTATTTATGAACGCTTCGCATCTAACGCACACGCACACGTTCGTTCAGTACGATTTCTTCGTACTGAACCTCTGACTAGTATATAGTTATCTGTGTACTGAACGAACGTGTGTGCGTGCGTATGCCGCCTGGCCGCCTCCGCCCGCTTCCACCTCAACCATTGTTTTTGTGTTTTATTCATTTAAATACATATAGTGCATTAAAATGACACAAATTTACAATGTCGATTATTCATGCATTTATGATATTGAATATGTGAACTCTAATAATTGTAATATTTTTTGAAGCGTTTGTAGCTTGGTAAAACAAAATAAATTAAAATCTTAAAATTCCATGCTCTAATTTGGCAAAAATTTATTTAATAGGCATATAAGTAGTGATCTGAGTAAGGAAATAGTTATTTCATAAATTGTAATTTTTTTTTGCACTATTTTTTTACATACTGACTGTATGTCAGTTTGCACTGGGCAAATATGACACAAATTGGGTTTGCACACTCCACAAGCTATCCTAGTTAAGATACCATAATTATTTTGAACTTTATTTTTTTTTTGCCTGTTTTGAGCAGAATAAAAAGAATCAACCACAAAATATCGAATTACTGTAAATGCAAGTAACAGATGTAACACAAAACGCAAAAATAAACTACATAAGTACGACTGTATCCACAGGCAAAAAATAAGCAACTTTAGAATTTTTTAAACTTATGGCATCAAAATAGGCCAGCGCTATCGGTCTATGTGGCGAACGGGACCGTGAGCGTCTAGGTGGACCGATGATCCGCTGGATACGAGGCGTACAGGATCGATCAGTGTGGCAAAACTTGGGAGAGGCCTATATCCAGCAGTGGACGTCTTTCGACTGAAATTATGATGTTGGTTATGATTGTCCGTATATATAAATTTCTCTGTGGTTATGATGACTCGTGTGCTGTGGACGCAGGCGCGATCCTTCTGTTCGCGACGAGACTCACCAACCAATTGAATGGTTTTTGTAAATAAAGTATGTATTAGAGTCATACGTCTGCTCGCGCCCGAGCGCCATGTAGGAATGAAAATGTTGTAAACACGTCGGTCCTATTTATAAGCTCGGTTTGTAATGGTATTTTGAATCGCATTTTTAAGGTAGTAATATAACGTCCTTAACGTTTATTTATGCATATTAGGTTTTGGTAATACCAGATTAATAGAATAGAAGCATTAAAATATATAAATATTATAGTTTTCATACTTAAAACGTAAAATCAATTTCGTGTGAATACGTGCGTTCGCTGCGCGCGCGTAGTTCCGACTGATGCGCCAGATGGCAGCAAGTAGTTTTATATGTTAGCGTTTTGCGTACAAAAATTCTTGTAAACAAACAAAATTGTTGAAATATGTAGGCCTTACCCAGCCCAACGTCCGTCCGTCCGTCTGTCCTTGCCAATGTAACGGGATATTTTCTTGGGAACAATAAAGCACCATATACTGAGAACGATGTTTATTAAATGTAACCCTTGAACACGTTACCAAAGTAAATAAATTTAAAAAGGGTCGCTGGTTGCAGTTGGCTGGTCAAATTTTCTCCGTATCAAAATATTTCCCAACTAATTTATAGTGGAGGGTGGAAGAACAAAAAAATAAAAATAATAATAAAACGGAAGGGTCAGAAAACCCGTCTCCTGAACCGTCGCGTAGCCAGCCAACTCCACACTGCGACAGCCGGCCTCGAGCAGATAGCCTCAGCCAGGCAATCAGCCCCAACCAGACAATCCGCCCCAACCAGACACCTCCTTCCGGAGGAAGAAAACCCGTAGGGTAGATAGGTCGGCCCAATTTCGACCCCACGCCACGTTGTTCGTGAGGGATTATGAGCCCAGCTTGGGAACACTATCACGCCGGGTATCACACCACGACGGTTACATGCGGCTTCCAGGCCGCGTATCCACAATCACGCACGCGGTCACCGGCGATTTTCGGCTTCACGTATTCTGATCAATCACGTCAGGCACATACAGGAAACGCTCTGCCGCACAGAGGCCGACGCCCACGCGATAATTCCAGCCCACTCGCAATCTCCAGGCTCTGCTCAAGCCGGTCAGCCCAAGAAAAGAAGCCTGGCCTGTACCCTTCAGGTCGAATAACTCCCTGAAGGGAATAGATGTACTTATTATAGAAGTACTTTCGGATGGCCCGTTGGACTAGCTATCAGGCCATCCCTTTAGAGCGAAAATCGCTCATATGGTTTGGGCACAAATCCAGACATGGTAATCTGGACTTGTGAATTTTGGCCCGTTTTTTGGCATTCCCAGGGACTATACACCCCTGAGACTTCCAAAAATAAGGAATTTTCGGGGACTTCCCGATGGCCCGATAAACGCGCCATCGTGTCGTCCCATAAAAATATAGAATCAGTTAAGTAGTTTAGGAGATAGCTAGACACAAAGGGAGTGACTGGCTATCGAACTAACACTTTTTTGGGTACATTATGTACAAAATGTATATATATACTTATGGAGGCACTAGAACTGTAAAGTGCTCTCCTTCAGCCACCAGGCCACCCGTATTCGGTGGTGATAGCTTGGATGGTCTGAGTAGAAATTCAAGTAATAAAATAAATTGTCTAAAACGTTAAGGAGCGTGTATTTAAGGGATGATATCCCACAATAAACGTCCGAAAATAAGCTTTTTTAAGCCGCCCATAGACGACTAGCTGAATTTGTCAGCAGGTCACCCCAACCTATAGTACATTTCTGGGCTAGGGATGTTGTTATACAACTTTCCGACATGAAAATAAGGGAACTTGTCCTTTTTTTCTATAGATATAGCCTAGGGACGCTATCAATGCCTGGATATAAATGTATATGGATTAGATACACCAATAGGGGGTGCTACTGTGCTACAGTACACAGAAATCCAGGCGTTGATAGCACCATGGAAGGGATAGTACAGACCTAAAACCCACTGTCGGGTAAGGGATTTTTTTGGTAAATAAAAATTATTTTCGGCACAAAATCGCGGGGCTCTCAATAGCAGTAACGACCGAGGGTATAAAACACCCTCGGTCCAAACATAGAATCGTAGTCATCGGCCATAGCCACTAGAAACAAGTCACTTGAACTTAATTAGTAGTTACTTGTTGAGAGCCCTAAATTCGTACCAAGTGTTAAATAATTGAAGTGTTTTATTTGATTAAACAATTATCATCCCTGCATCCAGCTCAAAGAAGCAAGTGTGAATTAATTTCACAAGAAACATCAATTGAAGCTGCGCACTCAGAACATTTATTGGTCCTGTCGAACCGGATTTGATCAGCTGCTTGATTAGAAGTCCTGAGGCAACATTCCACAGAGGTTACCAGATCCAATCTGAGAGTCAATGTTCTTCGGGCGTCCAGCGCGCCATCCGGGAGATTTACGACCTCCCTTCTCGGGGAAGGCGATCACGCTACGTCCGCAACACCTTCATATCATAGACGTGTGTCGGCAACTATCATAGACATATTAAATAGTATGGACTGGAAATACCTACAAAAAAAGATGCCTACCTAAACCTTAAAATAGCTGCCGATTCTATGGTTGTGTCAATCACGGAAATTTCAATAATACAAAAAGTAAACAACCATTTGACAGCAGGATTACCACGAACACAACCACAAAATTCGTCACCTTATATCGTGGATTTGGCACATACCTACAGCTAGCACTACGTCTCAAAAAATGTTGCCAATAAGAGCAACACTGAAATATTGTTGTCTCTTTTTATCAAATACTAGCTGTTGCCCGCGGCTTCGCTCCCGTGGACCCCACAGGACCCGTTTTCGGGATAAAAAAATAGCCTATGTTACTCAGGAATAACGTAGCTTTCTATTGCTGAAATAATTTTTTAAATCGGTCCAGTAGTTTCGGAGCCTATTCGGTACAAACAAACAAACAAAAAATTCTTTCCTCTTTATAATATTAGTATAGACGATTACTACATTAGAAAGAATGAAACAAAACGATGTTTCACATTCTGTATCGTATTTCAGTCATATTTGTAAAGGGTCTTTCAACAAGGACGGGAACATCGCGGCGCTTCCATGTTTTTCCTATCTCAATGGGAACTAAAGGTATAGCCTAGTACTTGAATCAGCTGTAGCTGTGTTACATAACGACACAGACAGCGAGGTCCCTTATCTCCGCACGTTACAAAATTACTCGAGTTATTCCTAATCTTATTTAATCGTATGCGTTTCGATGGCGCGGCCACGGAGATTTTTTTAAAAAAGAACTATGCTAAGATTATGTAAAAATTTGTAAAAGTTGATTCTCAAAACCATAAATTTGTCAAAGATAAGGTTAAAAAGTTTTAAGGGTTTGAACGTGGCCGCGCCATTGAAACGCGGCGAACCGCGCGGCCACGGAGATCTTTAAAACTAAGCGTTGCAGAGACCTGAAATTTAGGGAAATGACAGGTTGAATTTGTAAAAAAAAATTAAAAATATAGAAAAAAATCCTAGGTTTATATTTTAGGAGCTGTAAGACTAAAACCCCATGGCCGCGCCATTGAAACGGTGAAAAACACGTTATCACCGATATCTCGCTGAAAAAGCATCGCAGAAGTCTGAAACTTTTTGTAATACCTAGATTTGAATTTGTCGAAATAAGTAAAAATACACAAAAAAATTCTATGTTTATATTTCAGGAGCTATAAGACCAAAACCCTATGGCCGCGCCATTGAAACGGTGAAAAACACGTTATCGCCGATATCTCGCTGAAAAATCATCGCAGAGGACTGAAGTTTTTTGTAAAACCTAGATTTGAATTTGTCAAAGTATGTAAAAATACACAAAAAAATCCTAGGTTTATATTTCAGGAGCTGTAAGACTAAAACCCCATGGCCGCGCCATTGAAACGGTGAAAAACACGTTATCACCGATATCTCGCTGAAAAAGCATCGCAGAAGTCTGAAACTTTTTGTAATACCTAGATTTGAATTTGTCGAAATAGGTAAAAATACACAAAAAAATCCTAGGTTTATATTTCAGGAGCTGTAAGACCAAAACCCTATGGCCGCGCCATTGAAACGGTTAAAAATACGTTATCGCCGATTTCTCGCTGAAAAAGCATCGCAGAGGTCTGAAGTTTTTTGTAAACGCTAGATTTGAATTTGTCAAAACATGTAAAAATACACAAAAAAATCCTAGGTTTATATTTCAGGAGCTGTAAGACCAAAACGCTATGGCCGCGCCATTCAATATGTTTTGAATGTTCCGATAGGGTGACCATGACTTATTGTTTACAGAAAACTTTCCACCTGCAAGTATTAGAAATTATATCTCAAGGATTCTAAATCATGATAAGTATGAAATGATAAGTACCTATATCTTAGTGTAAGTAAACAATCTGTGATTTGTGATTTTGAAAGAAATGATTAGTACCTATAACTTAGTGTAAGTAAACAATCTGTGATTTGTGATTTTGAAAGAAATGATAAGTACCTATACCTTAGTGTAGGTGAACAATTTGTGATTTTGAAAGAAATGATAATTACCTTTATCTTAGTGTAAATAAACAATCTGTGATTTATTTGATTTTAAAGAAATAAATATATGTTTTTGTATCATAACGTTTCATTTTAATTTAATTTAGAATCCTTGAGATATAATTTCTAATATTTGCAAGTGAAAAGTTTTCTGTAAACAATAAGTCATGGTCACCCTATCGGAACATTCAAAACGTATTCAAGGTTTTATATTATGAAACAAAAAGAATCGCCTATTATCGGTAATTATACATATTAATAGGTGTTGTTTACAAAAAAAGATCTCGCTAATACTTTATTTCCGATTAGATAACCACAACTTATTTCTACGCAATACCGTAATACAGCTCCTGAAATATAAACCTGGGATATTTTTGTGTATTTTTACATGTTTTGACAAATTCAAATATAGCGTTTACAAAAAACTTCAGACCTCTGCGATGCTTTTTCAGCGAGAAATCGGCGATATAATATTTTTCACTGTTTCAATGGCGCGGCCATAGGGTTTTGGTCTTACAGCTCCTGAAATATAAACATAGGATTTTTTTGTGTATTTTTACCTATTTCACAAATTCAAATCTAGATATTACAAAAAGTTTCAGACTTCTGCGATGCTTTTTCAGCGAGATATCGGTGATAACGTGTTTTTCACCGTTTCAATGGCGCGGCCATGGGGTTTTAGTCTTACAGCGCCTGAAATATAAACCTACGATTTTTTTGTGTATTTTTACCTACTTCGACAAATTCAAATCTAGGTATTACAAAAAGTTTCAGACTTCTGCGATGCTTTTTCAGCGAGATATCGGTGATAACGTGTTTTTCACCGTTTCAATGGCGCGGCCATGGGGTTTTAGTCTTACAGCTCCTGAAATATAAACCTAGGATTTTTTTGTGTATTTTTACCTATTTCGACAAATTCAAATCTAGGTATTACAAAAAATTTCAGTCCTCTGCGATGCTTTTTCAGCGAGATATCGGTGATAACGTGTTTTTCACCGTTTCAATGGCGCGGCCATAGGGTTTTGGTCTTATAGCTCCTGAAATATAAACCTAGGATTTTTTTGTGTATTTTTACCTATTTCGACAAATTCAAATCTAGGTATTACAAAAAGTTTCAGACTTCTGCGATGCTTTTTCAGCGAGATATCTGTGATAACGTGTTTTTAACCGTTTCAATGGCGCGGCCATGGGGTTTTAGTCTTACAGCTCCTAAAATATAAACCTAGGAATTTTTTCTATATTTTTACAATTTTTTTACAAATTCAATCTATCATTTCCCTAAATTTCAGGTCTCTGCAACGCTTAGTTTTAAAGATCTCCGTGGCCGCGCGGTTCGCCGCGTTTCAATGGCGCGGCCACGTTCAAACCCTTAAAACTTTTTAACCTTATCTTTGACAAATTTATGGTTTTGGGAATCAACTTTTACAAATTTTTACATAATCTTGGCATAGTTCTTTTTAAAAAAAATCTCCGTGGCCGCGCCATCGAAACGCATACTATTTAATCTGATTGAAAATTATTTTTACCTATTCACTCACCTACATTCACTTGTGCTTCTTGTCAGCGGTAATCTTTCTGATAGCGATATGATTTTATATTATTTTGAGGTTATAGGATTTATATAATTTGCCTTTAATCCGTGTCCCAACAACCATTCATTAGATCCATCATTGATATTTTTGTGAAGAGGATGTGGTGCGCAGCTAAAATGACGGACTTTTTATCATTTCTTTCATTTATTTGTAGAAACAAAGACGGGTACAAACATTTACTAGCGCTCCTGTATTCTGCCTTTCGGCTTTTCTGCATATATGTCGTAATTATAAAAGCTTAAAACTAGTATCACACTTCACACTAATTATAAGGCCGAAAGTTTGTGAGTGCGTGTTTGTATGTTTGTTACTTCTTCACGCTCAAATGGCTGGACAGATCCCTGAGGTTCTATTCACCCTACAAAGCTAAAATATATCACCGAAGGTGTCATACTCCTATGCTACCTTATATGCAGGGTTTTTCTCAATGCCGGCCATGAGATAGAGGTAGAGCGACGGAAGCGGTCGCTCTAGGCGTCAGATGGCAAATGGCGTCAAAAAGCCAAATGCGAATAAGAGCTCTGCCTCATTAAGACGCCATGGCGACGTCGACAGCGGCGCAGGTCTGGCTGCTTCTGGCATCCGAAGGTCGCCAAGTCGAGTGGCCATGGAGTCTTGACAGTCAGTTCGTTTACGTCGTTAGGAATGGATTTAGAACACATCGCACTTCTTTGTTATCTAGATTCAAGATTCAAGATTATTTATTTGTGGAAACATGAGTACACATACAGAGCATGCAAGTTATTAAATTACAACATAGATTAGGATCAGTCATGTTTGGCCTTAGTGGCGTACAAATATTCAAATTTCAGTAGTTCAATCAAAGTCATTAGATAAAATATTAGATTACATAAGCACAAAATAGTAAATCTCAATTTCAAAATCAGATAAATTTAATTTATGGTAGCTAAATAACAATTATTAAATGTCAATTAAAATTATCCAATGTCAAATGTCAAATAAAATGTCAAATCTAATGTCAAATAAAATGTCAAATGTATTAATTTCAATAACAATAATTATGTTACTATAAGCACAGATTACGTCAAAGATGTATTGATAACATTGGTAACCACACGGCATTAGATGTTGTCATTAAGAAATTCTAGAATACTGTAGTATGCTTTCCCTTCTAGCAGTATCTTTAATTTCTTTTTCAATTGACGGACATTAAGTTCCTTCCAACTATTTGGGAGTTTGGGAGTTTATTAAAAATTTTAATCAACTCCCAAACTCATTCTTTTTTTTTTTTTTTTTTTTGTTTATTTTTTTTTTATCTACGTCGAAGAAAAATGGAAAAATAAAAAAGAAAAAAATAAACTATGGGTTCATCCTTTTATATCAGATCGAAGCCGAAGTGGTATTTTTTTGAAATGTATTGAGTTTTACGAATTTTTTTTTTCAATTACACGAGAATTTCAATAGAATCTTTTGACGAATTGTTGAACAACATCAACTACTATATGCCGCGCTAGCGTCCAAAATGGCGGCTGACTGGCGACTGAGTGAGCGAGGTGCAGTTTACACGTGTACATTATAGTGGCAACCTCGCCAGGTCGCCAGAGTATCCAGAAGCCACGTAGGGAACATAAGCTCGTGGCCACGCTTCCAATTTGGTGACGTTGCCAAAACGTCGCCAAGTGAGTTAGGTACCATACATTTCAATATTAACTGCTTGGATGCGTAGCTTGCGACGTCGCCATGGCGTTTTAATGAGGCAGAGTTCTAACAATTGCCAGCGCAATATAAATTTTTAGAGGCGCGGGCGGAATGTTGCCAGATCAGATTTGTAAAAATCCGTAGATTGCCTTTAAATAAATCCGTAGATCTACAGATTTTTTTAAAGCTAGCGTGAAGTGATAACGTCGGCCATGGGCGCTGAAAGACAGTCTCACTCTACCCTGATCAAAGGCTAGGGCCGGCGCTGATTTTCTTTTTCTAGGATAGGCGGGTAGACCACAGGCGCGGACCCGCGAGTCGCGGGTAGTATTGAATAAAACGAGGAGTGTTGGCACAGTGTTAACATAATTTATTTATTGATACAATAAACGTTTAGTTTCGCTACAACATCACGCCGCACACTCGCGGAGACAGCAGACGTCTTACTCAATAACTTTATCTGTTACAAAATAATCATTCTCTGTCATATTTACATGTCACATTGCAAGTATATAATGTAGATACATAGAATTGAAGGAATATTTTCTGAAAAAATATCGAGTTAACTAATAAAGAAAATACACATGTTGTAGGTAAATTTTCAGTTACAGTCATATTGGAATGCCCATACCCAAAGTACATTCTGTGTTTTTTTTTTGAGTTTAATTAGACCTCTGCCTCGAATTTTGTGGGCAGCGGGGCGGCAGCGCGGGAGCGGGGCGGGCAACGCAAACCCGCAGGCTTATTACGTATCTTTTGCAAGAGCAAAACGATAGCGATCAAACGCTTTATGTCATAAAAGTCGGAATTACCTACGGTGTAGGTATGGTAGGTCCTACATAATCGTTTCCTAATCGCTCGCTGTTTGTCAAATGCACTTATATACCTATAAAAAAAAAACTGCCAACAACTCTAAAACTTCTGTATGGAAAAACAATTATTGCGCAAAAATAGCTATCGTTTTGCTCTTGCAAAAGATACGTAATAAGCCGGCCGTTCTCGAAACCAGCGGGCAGATCGCGCGGCACTATAGCGGCGTAGTGCGTCCGTGGGTGTGTCGTCGAGATATTTGGTTTTATTCGCGAAAGAAATGTCTGAACAACGGCGACAACATTTTTTTAATTTAAATTTATTCCTAACGCTCGATTAATTGTGGGCAAAAGAAGAACTGAATCCCTATAGGGCACGGAAAAGAAAAGGCGAGTTTTATCGAAATTATGAAGAACAGAGACAATGTCCTGACAAATTCTACAACTACACCAGAATGAGTGGAGAAACTTTTGACTACATTCTTGAAGCTATCCAGGGCGATTTGTTAATTATCTGGTTAATAACTCTTCTATTTTTATTTTTCACATCTTTGCTGTTCCATATCGGTGTCCTCTCAAAAATTGCTGAAATAATTTGCTCTAGCACGTCCGAGGACATTTCGACACGTCACAAAAATAAATTGCACAACACTGCAATGCAGACGCGCGGGCGGTCACCGCTTGGCTGGAGTGCACCGCTCGTTGTCCGCGCCCGCGCCGCTCTTCATCCGGTCCATTCGATTCCGGTCCATTTGATTTTACGCATTAGATCCTGCAAGATTTGAGGCAGAGGCCTATTACGTCTGTCAGCGGTCGACCGACCAGCGCCCGCCGTGTCAAGGCTCCTCCAGAAGCGATCTTCGCGCGAATACCTACACAATCGTCGCGATAATTGATAGGTATGGCTAAAGGATCGCATCGTCACGCTGACAGATGGCGATTTCCAGTTTGACGATCACGTATTCGCGCGATGATCGCTTTCTAACAGGATGACGCCGCGCAGAGCAACGGCGTTCTTATTGGCTATCGCTGCACGATAATAATATCAGCTATACAGAGTTTCCACGTATCAGTTGTACAGTCAGGGACTAATATTGATTAGCACATGTACCTACATACAGGAGTGCATGGGTGTACTGCGCATATGCCACCAAATTATTGCAGACACTGTAAGATTGTAAGTATTGTTAACAGATAAATTCAAATACAATAAAACCAATGCAAGTTCGATAGTTTACTATACACCCGTGTCTTTTTGAGAAGAAAGGGTACAATCTCACGCGTTTTATTAAAAACTAGCTTCTTCCAGCGGCTTCGCCCGCGTGAATGTCAAAAATTATCCCAAGGGAACATATTCCCGGGATATAAAGTATTGTATGTGCTATTCCAGACTATAATATATCTCTGTGCCAAATTTAATCCAGATCCGTTCTGTTCGAAACTAATAAAGGTATCGTCCTTTTTTTTGTTATTTTGATGCAACACTGTCAACTCGCTGTCATCGATATTGACAGTTTTGGTTGGGTTGAGGTTGGCAACACTTGAAAAATTGTCATTGATAACGCGAGACGTAACACGTTGGTCTTGATTTAATTTTGTTGAAATTGGTTTATAACCAACCAATCGTTATTCGAAATTACGTTCGCGATCCGCGTGCATCGCATCTGCACAGCAGGTGCTCCATGCGCTCCGTATGTTCCCCACACAACCTGCACATTGGTGTCGCGGTTAGACCCATCTTCATGAGCATATCGTTGGGTCCAAAGATCCCAAGCAGGTAGCGGATTTGCCCCTGCTCATATTCCAAATGCATTCCCGTGCTTTGAACGTAGAGCCCAGGAATTTCTTGGAGTGTTACAGACCGGTATTAGACAGCCAATGTGTTCGTTGTCTGTGATCTGCAAACTCTCTAAATGTGGCTTTTACGAGACACGTCGAAATGCCTAAACATGGTTCTGGACCTACAAAATCATTTGCTGAGCCCTCTCTTGCCAGTTCGTCTGCCACTTCGTTACCATGGATTCCTGTGTGCCCAGGGACCCACATCAGTCTTACCCTGTTATGCTTCCCAAGCCTGTTTAGAACACTAGATAATTTTAATATGCGGAGAATGATAGCCGTTAATTTGGTAAACAACCCAGTTCCCTGACTGTACGTCTAGGTACTACATAATGGCAGACTTAAAAGTTACATTACAAGCTACTTGCAGCAGCAATAAACTCGTATGTGATCTATGGCTTGGCCAGCATCACGTAACGAACTTGGCACTTTTCTTTATGATTATATCAGTATCACATTGTTGATGCTAGCACCCACTCGTTCTTGGTAAGGCAAGGGGTATCATGTTACCCAGTAACTGTGTGGTGGAGGTCAGTATGGCTGTTCACAGCCATTCAAATCCATCCCGAATCAAATCGTTGTGGTTTTGTAAGATTCGTTTACGGAGAACGCTGCACTTATGTTACGAAATATTTATCTACACTAAAATTTTAAAAAGAGAACCCGAATCTTTCTCTCTGGCAACACTATAAATTTTTGAAAAAAAACACCCTTTGAAAGATACATTATTCCAGATGTTTATAGGCCTTAAATTATTATGACCCAGGCAAAGCCGAGGCGGGCTATTAGTTAATAATAATTTACCATTTTATCAATTCCTTCCTTCGATCTAAATACACCATTGATCAAAGTTTTCTATCATAAAAATAACTATTTTGTAGCATTCTCTCTTTAATGTACCTTACAAAACTGTTTACAAACTCTATGCCGAATCGCTAGACTGGCGGTTAGGGCAGCTCCTAGCAGCTAGTGGCAGCTCCTAGCAGCTAGTGGCAGCTCCTAGCAGCTAGTGGCAGCTACAGGCAGCTAGTGGTAGTTCCAGGCCGCTAGTGGTAGCTCCTAGCAGCTAGTGGCAGGTACGGGCAGGTAGTGGTAGTTACAGGCCGCTAGTGGCAGGTCCTAGCAGCTAGTGGCAGGTACAAGCAGCTAGTGGCAGGTACAGGCAGCTAGTGGTAGTTCCAGGCCGCTAGTGGCAGCTCCTAGCAGCTAGTGGCAGGTACAGGCAGCTAGTGGTAGTTCCAGGCCGCTAGTGGCAGCTCCTAGCAGCTAGTGGCAGGTACAAGCAGCTAGTGGTAGTTCAAGGCCGCTAGTGGCAGCTCCTAGCAGCTAGTGGCAGTTGCAGCGGGCTGTGGCGGCGCGGATGAGGTGCGTGAGCTCGGTGTAGAGCAGACAGGCGCGGCTGGCAGGCTTGCAGATCTCGCGGTGGTCCACCGACACGCCGTGCAGCACGCCTACACCCGCGTCTGAACACACAACATACACAATATTATATGGAAATTATCGAATAACCGAAAGAGAAAACCTATTTTATCACCCGTCCTAAAAAGAGGTGGCGAGACGACCTAGACACTTAATGCAAGGGCTGGTTCGAGGTGACGAGGTAAAAGAATATCTGTACGGTCTCATCACCGTACATTTTTATTTTTCTGCATACTTGCAACCTACTTTAGGCCAACGATGTGCGTCATAATTTGACTGTATAAAACATCATAACAAAGCAACCAACGTTGATAGTGATCTTATAGCCGTGTTGCTATCCAAACCAAGAGCGAGAAATAGTCGCCTTCCATCTAAGTTATAATGTAATTCACTTAACTGAAATATATTTAAGTAGTGGATCTAACTGTGACATGTTTCTCTCCAACCAACTAACGGCGAATCAGTGTACGGACTTACAACCCGTACAATATCTGCAAGGATTTACAGGAGTACTTTGCCCAGCAGTGGGACAGTATACGCTAACACAAAAAACAAGCTTTGCTTTCACTGCTGGGCAATGTCCTTCACCCCTAGATCAAAGCGTTCAATTGTTCTCGGTATGTTCTCTTTGCCGACCAATCCGTCTCTAAGTTTAGTTTCTATGAGTGGTGAAAAATGATATAATATAAGTTGTTAACAAGCTTTTATATTAAAAATTGCGTTGTCACGAGAACGTAACGTGTGTGCAAAATGTCAGCTCAATCGGACTCTGAGAAATGAGTCAAATTTAACCTTTGTTCCCGTTGAGTTACACCATCTTGTGTTACACTGTTACCCATTGGGATAAAAATTACCGATTAGTTACACTATAACTCAATGCCACGTCATATTTTTCCATCTATTTACACTGCAACCTAATAGCAGATAGATAGATAAATCATTTATTTAGTGCATGCACACAAAAGACACAGCATAACACACAAAATCTTAATTAAATTAATACAATTTACATGTATGTTTAAAAACAAGGTGCCAACATAAAAAGAAAAAAGGAAACCATACCTACAGAAATAAAAGTAAAAGTGACACCGGTAACTTTAGGTATGACAATCAAAACACAGTGCGGTGTGCGTCTCAAGGTTGCACCAAATGGGAGTCCAGTTCAGCAAGTGTCAGGCAAATATACCTGACGCTGATATTCTGCTGGATCCCTGCAGTGACATATGGTCGCTAAGCAGACGTGATATGTTAGTGTTGTAATAGGGTTACATATCAAATGACAAAGTCGACGGATTTCCTATTTCTGTCTGCAGGATTTAAAGTAACCTTACCTAACTGAGTTCGCTCGCTTTGCTCGTTCACTTCAGCTCCCGTCATCCTTCACGGCCTTTGAACCTAATCTAGCTCGCTTCGTTCGCACTGCACAGCGATATCACCTCGTCGGTTGTTCTGCTTTTTTATATATAATAATATGCTATTGTAACCCTATTACTTATTATTAGGTTGCAGTGTAAATGAATGGGAAAAAAGTGGCATTGAGTTACAGTGTTACTAATCGGTAATTTTTATCCCAATGGGTAACAGTGTAACTCAACGGGAACATGCCAAATTTAACTAGCTAGGTTTGATTACAGACACCGGCATCCATTCATCTCGCATGTGATTGGTTGATTTGGTCGGTTGGATAGAGTTTAACTTCTTTGCGCACTTACGCAATACGGATTTACTGCCGGAGTCGGGACAGGTGTAACTAAATAAAATCTTTTATTGGATATTAATGCAGTGGGAGCCAGAGGACGGGCAGCGGGTATCGTCAAGGGAAGGCCTAGCGAACACTGGCGTGATGACTTAGGAGCCCTTACGGAAGATTGGCTGGAGAAGAGCCTTTGACCAACAGAAGGACAATACAGGTCCATAGCATAGATTTATCAGTCTTTTGAACGTTCCCTCTGCTGAAACACAGGCTTGCTCTCTATGAGTCATTGTAGTCTATGAGAAGGAATGGGCTTCAAGATAGGTGGCCCAGACACCTACAATAAATAATATTGTAGGTGTCTGCGCCGTGATATAAAAAATAGGCTATTCGAAGTACTAATACTACACAGGGTATGTCGCGGGCATCAGCTAGTTAACTATAAGTCAAGATTTCTGATTTTTTCTTTTACCGGTTGAATAAAAGAATGCTTAAAATTATTGAGTGTTGGTGTTGGCACTCACCGGCGGAGTCCTCGCTGACGATGCGCAGCCACAGCACGGACATGAGCGTGCGGCCCGTCTCCACCAAGCTCCTCACCAGCGGCCGCGCCACCCCGGCACCACCAGCGCCCCCTACGGCCGCCAGCCAGCGCGCCTGGAGCTCCTGCACCAGCGGGCAGTCTGCACCACAAGAAACGCACCATAAATACTTCATACTAAACTCTCCCCCTTTTTCCATGGGGGAAGGGAGAAACTACAGAGTCTATAGACTCATTGCAAAAATTCCAATTATTTCTAAAATTTTGTGCAGAACAAAAGGGTTTATGTGAGAACACTACGATAAATATAGCATTATTTTATTTTCTAGCTAACATCTTGCTGTCTGTCGATAAAATAAAGTCAGTCTTTGCAATTTACACTGACATGACAAAGGCTTTCGACTATGTAGACCATAAGATTCTGTTGCACATTTTAAATAGTTATGGTGTAAGAGGGAACATCTTAAAGTTAATAAAATCATACCTGAGTAATACTTAGGCTTCAATGCACGGAAATTACTAGGATATGTCCTAAAACTAAATTAGAAACTATATACATATCAACACCAAGACATGTAAAATATGGCGTCCCACAAGGTAGTGTATTGGGTCCGCCATTTTTTTTGATATATATAAATGATCTCCCAAAAGCAACAAACAACAAAATGGTTCTTTTTGCAGATGACAGTACAGCTGTAATAAAATATACTAATTTAAATAATTATAATAATGACATTAATTCTTGCTTAAATGACATTATACATTGGTTAGATAATAATAATTTGGTTATAAACCCGAGCAAAACAAAAGTCATTGTATTTTTATTAACGCCGTGAAAACCCAAATGTTAGCATTTCCTACGAGGGCTGTGATATTGAAGAAGCTAATAAGGCTAACTGCCAGTTTCCCAGCTCTCAATTATCGGGCTGTTAACGTAATCGAGGATTAATCGCCTGTTAATTCTACTTTCAGTTTCTCAACATCCAAGTGTGACAAGTGGTTGACAATTTGTCACATTTGAGAAAAATCTCGAATTAACCGCATGTTACAGCAGTTTTGGGTTTCTGAGCACCTTTTTAAAAGTTAATCTCTTGTCAACGAGCCTAATTTATAATTGTTGGAAATTGGTCGATTATTCGCGGATTAAAATTAATATTATGCTTTTAAAGGCATACAATTGTTTTAAATTTATATTACGATAAAAAGATAAAAGGGGTCGGCGAAAACTATGGTATGGGTTGAATTATAAAACAAATGTTAATTTATATCAATAAATTAATTACAAAGATTTAAAAAAAAATTAGGATATTACAAACTTTTAAATTAATTACATTATAAAAACTTGACACAATTATCAAAAAAAAAATATTTTTTATTGACGTAAATAAATAAAAAAAAAAACAAACTGTTACTGACCTGGGAATCGAACCTTCCTCACGCTAGTGCGCGTGAGGAAGGTTCGATCCCTTAGGTCAGTGTTGACTGTACCCTGTACTTAGTACTTACTATGGTCAGCTTCTGGATAGGTTTGTGTTTAACTTGAAACGGCTGGGGTGGTGACCACGCCAGGGTAAGCAACGCTTACCAAGGTCAGTCTTGGGATGGGTGACCACTTTTTTTTGGATCGCTTGTTTATGGATAGGTGACTCCGCCAGGGTAAGCAACACTAACCAAGGTCAGTCTCTGGATGGGTGACCACTTTTTTTTGGATCGCTTGTTTATGGATAGGTGACTCCGCCAGGGTAAGCAACACTAGCCAAGGTTATTCTTTGGATGGGTGACCATCACCACAAAAATGTTGATCACCCATCCTTTGACTTTATCACCCCACTAAGTTAAACAACATCTAACAAGGTCACCCATCCAAAAACAAGCGAACCCAAAAAAAGTGGTCACCCATCCAAATAGTGACCTTGGTAAGTGTTGCTTACCCTGGCAGGGTCACCCATCCAAAAACAAGCGAACCAAAAAAGTGGTCACCCATCCCAAGACTGACCTTGGTAAGTGTTGCTTACCCTGGCGGGGTCAGCCATCCAAAACAAACAACCCAAAAAAAAGCGGTCACCCATCCAAAGAATAACCTTGGTAAGTGTTGCTTTACCTGTGTGGGGTCACCTATCCAAAAACAAGCAAACCAAAAAAAAAAGTGGTTGCTGGTGGTGGCAAAAATCGACCTTGGTAAGGTTTGCTTAACTTGGCGGCTACACCAACCCAGCCTCTCAAGATAAAATACTATTTAAAGTTACTGATTACGTTATAGTAGCGAATGAATACCAGCTAGGGTAGCCAACCGAAATAAATTAATGTGGATTATTTAATGTAACAAGCGATTACGTAATTTCTCGATGATGAAGTGTTGAGAAACTCACTGACAACTGACGGCTGGTTAATTTGTGACAAATTGTCAGCTGATTTGAGATGTGACGTCGACTTCAGAAACTGGCCCTAAGTTCTGCATTACAATTGATAGCCAACTTACATGGAAAACTCATGTTGAAGAACTATGTAAGAAACTTAGCAAATCCACATATGCTCTTTTTCAACTCTCAAAGAAAGTTAACAGTCAAGCTTTTCTGACGGCGCGGCGTACCATGGACTGGTTGCGTCTATTTTGCGGTATGGCATTATTTTCTGGGGGCAGTCCACTGATAGGGAGCTGGTATTTAGGCTGCAGAAGCGATGCATCAGGTCAATGTGCGGTCTTAAGACAACTGATAGCTGTGTTCCCTATTTTAAATCGTAATTTTTTATAACTTTGCCTTGTTTATATATAATGGAAACGGCTTTGCTTGTGAAATGTAATCCTCATCTATTTAAAAAACTATCAGGGGTCTGAAAAAATCCAGCACGGACTCAATACATCAATCAACGATGTCAAGTAAAAAAAAAGATTCCGACGAATTGAGAACCTCCTCCTTTTTTTGAAGTCGGTTAAAAATGTAAAACCGCACTTATGAAAAAAGGTTTTTCTGGTATTGCCCCACCCATATATAATAGAGTGCCTAATATTATAAAAAAATATGACTTCCTTTAAATTTGAAAGGGCGCTTAAAGAACTTTTAATTATGAAAACTTATTACACGATTGACGATTTTAATAATGATTATTCAATAACTGATTGACATACCTACTGTACTCTGATTGACATAATTATTGTGATCCTCTCATTGACTTATTTTATTTCATTTTTTATTAGTGTGACCACGCTGACATTTTAAAATTAAATATATATTGTAATTCCAATGATCTACCACTTAATTTTGATATACTTATTATTTGGAATTGTAAACCTTTGCATGCCCATGTGACGTTAAAATATGGAGAACTTTATTATAAAGACACATTTGTACTTTACCTATGTTTGCAAAGAAATCTATGATTTGATTTGATTTGAGAAGAAAGCTGTGGGAAGTGTTTCACCTACTACTTAAGATCCCAAAAACACCTGCAATCTAGATGTGAACTGCAGTGGCCTATATGGAAAGCACTCAATCGATTGCGTACTCAGGTAGGCCGTTGCAAACTCAATTTGGCAAAATGGGGTTTTACAGATCCTTGTGATACCCAATGTGAGTGCGGTGCCCCTGTGCAGAATATGACACACACATTAGAGTACCCCATGTGTCTATACATCCTAATGAACACCACTGATGCTGCGATTGGCGTGGCTACCTACTGGCCCCAAACCATTTGGAAAGTTTCCATCGACTCGGCAAGAAGAAGTAAATACCTTTAGCGATCTCCATGAGCTCGACGCTGCGGCTGGTGAGCGGCGTCTTGATGAGCGCGAGCGGCGAGCCGCGGTGCGGCACGGAGTAGAACATGAAGCCGGCGCTGGACGCCCACAGCGACGCGCGCGCGGATAGCAGCGCTCTGTCTTCTGCGGAGCAACGGGTTTATTTTTGATGGACGTCTCGCGTTGGCTACTGCTTAACCGGATGATCCTGCGAGACTCAACTAGAGCCTCCAGCCAGGCACAAAACTAACCCTAACCGACCACGCTGAGGGCTAACCTCGGCTCAGGGCGTCGCTGGGGGGACAACTAGGGCTGGATCATGATTAAGAGATTTTACCATCCGTTCGGCAAATACCTGCGTGGAGAAGAACGGACAAGCGGAGCAACGGGGATCTTGGGTTCTTTTAAAAGAAAAAAATGGCGGATTTTGGCCGCCATTTTGTGAGGGGTTCTTTTTTTTTTCTCTTCCAAACCCCATCGGGTATCAAAATAAAAGGTTTTAAGAGGTGATTTCAAAATATAACACTTATATGTTTAAATGTAACTAATTCTTAAAAAAAAAAAAGCCGACTGCTTGAAAAGCGAACTAAAAAGACGTAAACAAGTCTGAGGGTACATATTCCCTCCCTTCCCATCCCATTGTCATCGTCATTTCCCTTTTTTGGTTTTGGTCAACCAGCTCTCGAAGTTTTTTGATATTTTTCATTAACTTTTTTAATTTTGAAATTGACACCCCTAAAACTTGAAATTTGGAAACTTGATTCAATTTAATTATTATGTTATATTGTTTTTATAAAATTATGAAATGTATTATTGAAACGAAATTTATTATAATTATTCCAACCAAAGAGGATCATCTGAAAATGAGTCTGAAAGCAAATCTAAAGAACGTTATGATGAGGAATAATTGATACATTTGCTAACATTACAATAAAAGAAAGCCTAAACCATGGTGTTAACTAAAATAATTTTGAAATTTAAAATGTACAAAACTGCATCCCTTAATACTTGTCCAGCTCATGATCACGGGTATAAGTTCTTTTATAATTCAAGATCACTGCCAGGCTGTGTATGATTAGGTATATAGCTAATATTACTTACCCTCATTATTTGAAGACAGGACTTCAGTTTCCTCTCCGGTCACATCATTGTCTTCATCATTTCTATACTGTTCATCTTTTCTTACACTAATATCTATATACTCTGAGTGTTCACTACATCTAGTTGGCTTATTGAAAACATCACAGTTTTGCGTACAGCCATATATTTCATCGTCATCCTTTTCCATGTTATAGTTTATATCTAAATCTTGATAATTGGCATCATCTTCGTTAAAGCTACTGTTGCCGGAATTATTATTGTTTCTTATTTCATTCATTTCGTCTATATTTCTAAGTTTAGTTCCTCCGTTGGTCGCGCAGCTCGCGTTGTTGTGTTCTTTTATAAAACTGTTCAGTAAATTGTCACAACTCTCGCTACGTTGACCTTTGTTCCCTTGAACTGTCTCGTTGTCATTATAACTATTATATTTACTATCTATACTACTATTAACATTATTTTTAATATATTCTCTATCACTTTGGTCCTCGGAATTATTGTTTAGTATACTCTGTTGCTTCATTACGCCCTTGTCCAGTTTCAAATGAGCTTCGTAGGCTGAAACAAATAGACTATGTTATTAAGATGTAGTTCCTGTAGGTTTCAATTCTTAAGAATTGCTTTATACAAGGCTACTCTATCGATATACATAAATGTTTTAAAATTAGATCTGTGCTTTATTTCCATTTAAAGTAAAATAAAAGGACAGATAAGATTCATTCATTCCTTCCATTCGTCCTTTCTATTTACGTAAAGATTTTGAGCTTTTTAAAGTTGAGTAGATCAGCTTGATGTACCCTTGGAGTGCCCCACCGACACGATGGGCCGCTACCCATCCCCCCTACTAGAACGACTATGAAACAGTGAAACTCACCGTCGCAGTAAATCTGCTTGATGAACAGCCCTCCTTTGGAGTGCCCCACCCACACGATGGGCCGCTGTCCCACCCCCAGAGCCAGCAGCTGCTCCATCATCTGATCCGCGCGCTCGTGCAGCCGAAGTCTAGACACAAACGATATACTTAAACATAGATATACTTGGACACAGCATTTTGGGACTGCTCGATAAATTGCAACTGCTCTAGAGTCTAGAGCCTCTTGACGCAATTAATAGGGTCTAGGGTTCAGACAAAGTGACATTATATCATCGAAAATGAAGAAGAAGATCTATATATGTTACCTCTTATTGCCCTTGACCCACAGCGGCCTCCAGAGGTAGGGGTCGCTGGTGTAGTTGATAGAGATGACGCGCGCCGTCGGGAAGTCTTCCTTGAGCCAGTCGCGCGGCCAGCACAGCGAGTAGCACTGGTCGCACGTGCACCCGCACCCCGCCTCGCATCCCTTCGCGTCCGAAGCACACTCAAACTCATCCACCTTACACTTACAGCTAACTTCACACCTGTCGTCGAAACCGTTACATTTAAATGTATCACAGTTTGTATCACAGTCGTTTTTGAACATTTCTGACACGAACTTCCCTTGGGTCTCATAGTTGTCGACTTGTAGAAGTGTGTTACTGTAAAACTGCTCTGTTATGAGAGAGTTCTCGTTGGGCAGGATCTTCTTGAAGCAGCCGTTGAGTTGTTTGAATGTGACGTTTTCATTGCATTCGTTCATGTTCGTTTCATATGCGTACATTTCTGCCGTGTTATTCGGATCTTGCTTGTCTTGCGTGCAGCTGCATAGATCGGACGAGTGGTTTCTCAGAGGTACTTTGGTGGGATCTAACTTGTATTTGGTTCGCCATTCCCCTTGGCGCCATGTGTTGCCGAGGGAACCTGTAGTGAAAAACAACGAAATTACAACACGATATATCTTGTGAAAAACCCCGATTCAAAGAGTAAAATGTGTATTACTTTTGGACGGCTGAACTGTTTTTCATCAAACATAGCTAAGAACACTCTCGATGAAACAAAAATCGGTTCATCCGTTTGGGAGCTATGATGGCACAGTCAGATACAAAGATACAAATACACACTTATAACAAAATAAATTAAAAACCGGCCAAGTGCGTGTCGGGCCACGCGCAGTAATAGGGTTCCGAAGTTGCATAATAATGCGGACTAAAAAGAGGGTTTTGTTGTTGTTACATGAACATTAGAACGGTTTCAGCGGCTCACAAAGTCTAAAAACGGGCCCACATAGGATGATGTTTTTTTTTTATCTATATTCTCGCGTTTGACCACTATCTCGCCTGATGGCACGCTTGCCTAGATGTAATCTATTCACTCTTGACTTAAACTAAATAAGGACTAACTGGTAACTGAAGAAGGAGTTATAATATCCAACTTCGCAACTGAAGTTAAAAAAATATTATCTATTTGAGTACCACCGCGGGTGCGAATTGCGAAAAGAGCCGATAAGAGCGCGCGTTAGAGCCACAGGGAATGGTATAGTTCGTTCCTGGATCCTTGCGTGCACGCTCCTTGTTTATTTCTCTTTCGGAATTAGAAAAAAATCGTATGTATTCACCTCTAATCTCCTCTAATACCGCAGATCCTCCTGATTAGGTGAATCCTCTAATCTGCGGTATTTACTATTTAATTCTGGAAAGTTTTACGCTACTCAATTAGTGATGTGTGTGTGTGTGTTTTGTGTATGTGTGTGTGGTGTGTATAGAAGGATATCGACAAAAGAAAAATCTAATCTAATTTGACTTTACTTTTACGTTTTTATTATAAAACGTCGAAAATACTTCTGCACTAACACAAAATAGACTCCACCGCGCGCATGCGCCGTACGGACTACGTTCTGCTACTGCCAACGACACCGGCCACTCCAATGCGTTATTCGAGCTTAAACATTATTAATTTAGAAATCATTATTATTAAGGATGCTACGATTTTATTTTTGTATATTTTTACATGGTTCATAAGCATATATGTACTATCTGTTTTACACAGCTAAGAACGTTATTTAAGTAATTTTTCAATGGCATTTGTACAAAAATTTTACTGTGCTAAGTACATTTTATAAGTTGGTCGACTATTACTCGAAAACTTGTAAAGCCTGTTATGATTTCATTTTTGTATATGTTTACATGGTTCGTAAGCATTATATTTACTCTGTTTTACACACCTATCAACTTTATTTAAGTAATTTTTCAATGCCATTTGTACAAAATTTTTACTATTCCAAGTAGGTACATTTTATAAGTTGGTCGACTATTACTCGTAAACTTGATAATTGGTAACTTGGTAACTTGTTATACGTGATAATTTTCCTTTTAATTTCGTTATATTTACTACTGTCGTGATTTTTTTCAGATAGCCAAGAGCAACCATTTCGCTGGCAGGGGGGGGGACACTTGACTCTAACATAAATTTGCAACTTAAAGCTTAATTTTACGCAAACGAATCGCTGCATTGAAAAATGGTTTAAACAAACCCATAATATTTTTGAATGGCCTATCCAACGATACCCCACACCATGGGATAGATGAGAAAAAAAAAATACATCCCCACTTTACGTCTATGGGCGGTACCCGAAAAAAAAATATTTTTCATGATTTTATGTTACCACTTTGTCGGAATTATTAATATGTATATACATGCCAAATTATAGCTTTCTAGTACTTAGATTCTCTGAGCTAAGCTGCGGACGGACAGACGGACAGAGCGAAACTATAAGGGTTCCTTGTTGACTTCGGAACCCTAAAAACGGGCAAAAGGTTAAAAAAACCGGCCAAGTGCAAGACGGACTCGCGCACCGAGGGTTCCGTACAATCCTTAGCTTAAAGGTATTATAGACCTGAGTATTTGATATGAATTTCAATATAATACCTCTACGCGTTCATGAGGAAAGAGGTAGTAAGTTTAAAATTATTAAAAATATTTTTACTATAAGATGTAACAAAAAATTTACGGTTTTCGCAATTTTTTCTTTATCTGTGCTATAATTATATATGCTTCCTGTCATTGTGGTTTTATTTTCTTTATTATTTTTCAGTGTTCCTGCAAGTTACTAACATAGTTTTTAAGTAAGATGTAATACTAATACCCTATGGGCCTTGATGCCTGACAATAAAATATTTTTCCTTATCGGACGGCGAGCTACCCATTACTTGCCGTCCGCAAGCCCGCACGGGAAGTACCCCTACAGTAGGTTTTGATTCCCTTGCGAGTGTCGAAAATTTGCGGCATAAACGGCTGTAACTTTTGATTGCGTTTGATTTTTGCACAGATTTAAGGGACAGTAGACTTACGTACGTAGTATTTGATATAAATTTCAGCTTGATACGTCTACGCGTTCCTGAAAAAAAGGTTCTTGACAGACAGACAGACGGACGGACAACAAAATGATCCTATAAGGTTTCCGTTTTTTCCTTTCGAGGTACGGAACCCTAAAAACGATGGTCAGTGAACACGGACATAACTAGGAAGCCAGACATAAATACATCAAGCCCGTAACATAACTACAAAGCTAGAATAATACATAGTAATTAGTTTGTGGAGGTCAGATGGCAGTCGATTGCTTGACTATTATTTTCAACCGACTTCTAATTAGGTAGGTAATGTTATTTATTTGCATAAATGGTCATTGTCAAATTGTTTTAAGTCTAAAGCCACAAGACTAGAATAATCTCATTTCTTGACGATTTATTTCGCTTACATAACATCATCGAAATGATGATATCCGCAGGTGAACCAAAGTTACCGACATAGCCCGAAAAATTGCCAATCATAAGTGGCAGCGGGCATGGCACATTGCTCGCAGAACGGATGCCGAAATGTTCTGGAGTGGCGACCGCGAACCAGAAGAAGATACGTTGGAAGGCCTCCCACTAGGTGGACCGATGACCTGGTTAAGGTTGCGGGAAGGCGCTGGATGCGAGACGCACGGGATCGGTCAATGTGGCGACGCCTGGGGGAGGTTATGTCCAGCAGTGGACGTCTATTGGCTGAAATGATGACATAACATCACGCCAGTATTTCGCAGTGTTAAGCAGACGTGCACCCACAGTACACTCACACATGAAATAGGGAGCGAACCTACTGCCATCAACCGGATATTTATTTTGTGTGCTATATTAAACATCGATTGTCATTTATCAGGCTGGAAAATTCACATGTACTGTAAATTATGTATGTGAATCAAATCAATGCTGATCGATGACAATCCGTTGTCCCATAGCTCTGTGAGAGTGAGGGAAAAGAGAGTACACACTGCACACATTGTGCACAATAATATCTCCCAAAGCCTCCAACACACATTCTGAATTCCTCTCTTAATCCAGACTCGGAATTCATATTATTAACTAGCACTTCGACCGCGACTTCGTTCGCGTCGAACGTGATCCGTGTTTTATCCTACAGATGACTTTTTAATAAAAAGTTTCATACAAATTTTTATCCCCTATTTCACCCCCTTAGGGGTTGAATTTTGAAAAATCCTTCCTTAGTGGATGCTTACGCCATAAGAGGATACGTGTGCGAAATTTTAAGTTTCTAGCCCTAAGGGTTTGGCCTGTGCGTTGATACATTAGTCAATCACTTTTGCCTTTTATATATATATAAAAGAAAGTCGTGTTAGTTACACTATTTATAACTCAAGAACGGCTGAACCGATTTGGCTGAAAATTGGTAGGGAGGTAGCTAAGAACTTTTTTATCCCGTTTATGGTAGGTTAGGGTAGGTATGTAGGTAGGGTAGGGTAGGTAGGGTAGGGTAGGTAAAGGTAGGGTAGGGTAGGGTAGATGAATGTTTGGTGTTTTTATGGCAAAACAAAGTTTGCCGGGTCAGCTAGTGTAGATTAAGAAAGCTTAGCAACGCATACAATTTCACTATGCCCCACACACATTCTGACTTTTTCAGAAAAATATTTACTCTTGCCGGCATTCAGATTATGAATTCCGACTCTGAATTCAGATTGGAATTTCAGAATGTGTGAGTCCAGCCTTAGGCCTGCGTTCTGCTAGCCCCCCAAGGAAACCTAAATATTAAGAGGTTGGTAATGATAATGAGGGTACGAAGACGATGTTCTACCAATGGACAACAAGAGACGTACGGCGATGCGCTATCGGTACATGGACATCATACGCACAATGTTTTGAGAATACTTTCGTTGTACGTACAGCTATGGAGTGGTATTTCCTGCCGGAGTCTTTGTTCCCTGATACAACCTGGGGGTTTTTAAGTCTCTAGTGAATAGTTTACTTCTAGGCAAGCGTGCTTCATCGTAGACCACATCATCGCTTACCATCAGGCGAGATAGTGGTCAAAGGCGAGCCTATTGATTATAAAAAAAACACCTTAAGGCGCTATATACGCCCCAATGTTAACGCAGTACTGGCCGTGCCTCTCGATGCCATAATTTCAATATTCCTCTTCCTTTTGAACAGTTTTGTTTGCAAAATATTAATTAATTTACATATGCTATGTTAGTTAAATGAAGAAATTCCAGCCATAAATTTTTCAATGTAAAAATATTTTTAAACATCCAAGTCGTTTTGGAGGAGTATCCAAAAGTTGCGAAAAAATATCATGTTGTTGATTTTTTTTTTAAACAAAACTATTAGTTACGGCACTATATACTATACACTATTAGTTACGGCACTATATACTATACACTATTAGTTACGGCACTATATACTATACACTATTAGTTACGGCACTATATACTATTAGTTATGGCACTATATACTATACACTATTAGTTACGGCACTATATTCTATACACTATTAGTTACGGCACTATATACTATACACTATTAGTTACGGCACTATATACTATACACTATTAGTTACGGCACTATATACTATAC
Source organism: Anorthoa munda (assembly GCA_945859665.1). Classification (NCBI taxonomy): domain Eukaryota; kingdom Metazoa; phylum Arthropoda; class Insecta; order Lepidoptera; family Noctuidae; genus Anorthoa; species Anorthoa munda. The sequence goes on along the minus strand of OX243919.1, from coordinate 1,306,933 downwards.
ACTATTAGTTACGGCACTATATACTATACACTATTAGTTACGGCACTATATAACATACACTATTAGTTATGGCACTATATACTATACACTATTAGTTACGGCACTATATACTATACACTATTAGTTACGGCACTATATACTATACACTATTAGTTACGGCACTATATACTATACACTATTAGTTATGGCACTATATACTATACACTATTAGTTACGGCACTATATACTATACACTATTAGTTACGGCACTATATACTATACACTATTAGTTATGGCACTATATACTATACACTATTAGTTACGGCACTATATACTATACACTATTAGTTACGGCACTATATACTATACACTATTAGTTATGGCACTATATACTATACACTATTAGTTACGGCACTATATACTATACACTATTAGTTACGGCACTATATACTATACACTATTAGTTATGGCACTATATACTATACACGCGCGAGAGGTCCAGGCGCGCGAGGAGCTCACTACGTACGCGTACAGTCCGTGCACAAAGATGACGACGAGTCTGTGTTTCCTCTTACCTTTTTTGGAAACTTTCAAAAGGCGCATGGATTTTTCCCTAAAGACCAGGGAGTTTGGGATTTTTGCTTCACGTAGCAGAGGCCTCGTGACCTCTTAAAAGATTCCAGATACTGTAGGTCTGTAAGTCAATAGTGAATAAGTTGCTTGGCAGAGCTACCAGGAGCCCAGTCACGCGAGGAGCTCATCGACTTACCGTACAGCCCGTGCACGAAGATGACGTCGAGCTCGTGTGTGGCAGGCGCGTGTAGCACGGCGCACTCCACGCGCGGCTCGGGGTGCAGGTGCGACGAGCTCGCCGCCCGGGGCTTCGCCGCGCGCTGGGGCTGCTTGCCGGCTGCGGAATATAATACAAGCGATCAGAACCAAGTCAAGTATGTGAGTAAATATGTTGATTTTGTAACTATACAGAGAGTTTTTTAAGTGGGCGTGGATGTGAATAGTGAAAAACACTCAAAAGATTTTGATGAGGGCCCGATTTTGATGATAACTGCATCATTGCATTTTTGAAAAATCAATATTAGCCTAGCCAGGAATGAAACCTGTTGATTTTGGAAAAAAAATAATTGCTTCCATCCGACAGTGTCACTAATAACGATAAAATTCTGGGAAATAATGTCATACGGCAAACTTGAGGAAATATCTCATTTTTAACAGAATACTTTGTTTTTTGTAGGAAACATGCGAAGACTCTTAACATGCAATTGATGACATGCACACTTCTTTAGAGAATATACTAAACGGCATCAAAATTATTGTAATGCTGAATAGTACAATACTTGAGTGGTCGAATCAGGCTACTTTTATAAAAATAGCCATCATTACATCACTTAAGGTTTAATAGGGAGTTCTTAACATAGGAAATGCAGTCTCTGCTTACATACGCTACATGTTACTACTTGGTTAAAATAATTGTGCACCTGGCACTGTGACATCAATCTGACGTTCGACTCTCGCTGTTGGCGCACTAGGCGAACGCGGGGCGCCGCGCGGGTAGGCGGGAATGGGGGCGACGACAGTTTATGTGCACAGGTATTTTGAGTATGTTGTACAGGTGGTGGTGGACCCTTACCGGTGATCTGCGGCAGACGTGGTAGCGAGGTGCGCAGGAGTCGCCGCAGCAGCTCGTGAGCCGAGCTCCATAGACACGACACGCACCAGCGTCTGTAGACAAACATAGAGGGACTGTCATTATCAAACAATACAATACATGATTTGAAGACATAATCATAATAAGAATATCAGCGCTGCGTTATTTCTTTTTCGGATATCGCTGCATGTGCTCAGTACCGTTTTTACTATAAGGGCACACGGGGCCCGTGCCCAGGGCCCCCATCCTCAGGGGGCCCCGAAGGACCGACAATTTCTCTTACATTTATTCTCATAACATTTTTGTCGGTAGCCAAATTAAGGCAAAATCAAGTCAAACTTTGCCTTTTTTCTTTTAGAAGTATAATTATATATATTTCCATAACATTTGATTTGATTTTGACTTATTTAGCTTTGTTAGGATCGATTTATTGTTCATGTCATTATGTTAGTGTCTCCTGTTCGGGTCACAAATAAATATTTTTTCTTTTCTTTTCTTTTCTTTTCTTTAATCATTTATTTCATTCATGTAGTTTACAAAGTTGTTACAAATATAAAAGTTTCATACATTAACCCTGCTAGGGCATAGCAATATAAATAGATTAAAATGCTACAGTGTCACTAATAAACAAACTACTGTGCTTAAACAAACACTAATTATTACATGTTTATCAAGTGTCCAACATTTGTTTTTTAAATAAGACACACAGACATTTATCAAGACATTTACCAATTATGAAATAAATATGCCATTTATAAATTTAATTGACCAGCCAACTGCAACACTATATAATCTTAATATAATATATTTTTATTGGAACGTGTTTCTGGGAATTTAGCAGAATAAACCACTTGTATATTGGGATCCTGCGCTTTACTTTGCCCGAACCGATCCTACGTTACATTGGCCAATGTAACGTACCGATCGACCGTCACACAAGAGCCCAATATACAAGTGGTTTATTATATTAATATTTATTTCATAATTATCACGTTGAGAGTGGAAGAAATAATACTTAAAACGGAATGCCTGTCGTTCGGAAGGGTCGCAGGCAGCCAGCCAACCCCACACCTCGAAGCCCTGCCTCGGGCGGACGGCCTCAGCCTTAGCCGAACAATCGGTCTTAGCCGAACAGTTGGTCTTAGCTGGACAGTCGGCCCCAGGTCCTGGCCTGCCTACCTGCGGCCTACCGCCACGCGAGCCGGTGTTGACAGGGAGTCTCCAAGTACTACCTGTTGGAGATACGAGGGCTGTCCGGCCTACTGCCTGAGTTTGTGCTGAACAGGCCCCCACGTCTGCCACGTGCTACCCAAGGACAGCACCCTTCCTACCAATATATATTGTGTGTGATAGTGCTCGGAACAGAACAGTGTGACCTTATTTACCCGCGACCTAGCTGTGGATCTTACCTACTATAATTAGCCAGCTATTTCTCTTATCATCTATCTTACTATATCTGCCTAGCCTTTTTCCCAATTATTGTTGGGGTCGGCTACCAGTCTTACCGGATTTAGCTGAGTACCAGTGTTTCACATGGAGCGCCTGCCTATCAGACCTCCACAACCCAATAACTGGGTAACACGATACCCCTTGGCAAGACTGGTGTCAGGTCTCAGGCTTCTGACTACCCGTAACGACTGTCAATGATCTTCAAATGACAGCCAGGACCAACGGCTTAACGTGCTTTCCGAGGCACGGAGGAAACTCGGTATGTTGAAATGGTCACGCATCCACGGACCGACCTCGTCAAGCGTTGCTTAACCTTGAAGATCGACCCGTGCGGCTGTTATTATTTTAGCCTCGAGCTCCTCCAACATCTATCATCTACTTTACTACATTTTTTTTTTTTTTACTTTTCTGTTAGCGGCTTGCCGTTACAAATCATCTTGTCAGGAAGAAGAAGCCAAGCACGTTACAAAGCGTACAGACGTCTACATGGCGACAATCTCAGTCCCACGTCAGATATAACTGCCAATCATGGTAGCCCCTTCTTGATCATAATACACGAGTGTAGAAGACTCGCGGGGGCCACAAGGAGTGTCGCTATCTCGTCTATTCTTAGCACGAGTCATAGACACCAACGACATGTTGTATGACCCTATTGTCTATGACCGCGTATATACAAAATGGCGCCATTTAGTAGCCAGAATTGTTCGCTTTTTCAAAGTTTACAAATAGAAAAAGAAATATACGAAGATACAATTTGAGGAATGGATATAATATAATATGTACATAAGGATTAGTATATTATGTCGTAGTAGCCCAGTGGCTAAGATCTCGCCTCTCGTGCGTGAAGTCGTAGATTCAAATAAATGGCTTTGACTTTGAAACCCGGGCAAGTACTTGTACACTCTCAGTTTATCTTGGAAATCTCTGAAAACGGTGAAGGAAGACATCGTGAGGAAACCTGGACCACAGATAATATAATACTAGCATACAGATGCCTCATCCTATACAAAGAAACCGTGCCGAAGTAACTAGCGTTTTTCATCTGATTAATCTTGTTATTTTTGTAAGTACATCAATCGCGTTCGATCCCGTTTCACCGCAATAGATGGTGTTAGCAGCGACTTGCAAGTAAAAGGGTTTACTAGGTTCGTGAATATTTATTTCTTTAAATACAGGTACGGTTCATTTTAAAGTATTTTTTTTGCACGTTTTTACAGTTCTTTTGCACCAAAATATGTTACAATGAAAATTTTAACAATCGAGTGGAATGCCTCAGAAATTTAAAAATGCGCCATCTATTGGCATCAATTTTAAATGATCCGATCAAATTATCTTTGAAATGAGAATTAAGAGCCCGTGATATCCGGACTTATACTTAGTTTATTATAAATTTCTGCTCCATTGCTGCGAGGTGATCCAGTGCAGAAGGATAGGGGAAGAACGCATTAAAGCGCAGATACCCCTGAGTAGGACAGGCTTTTTTTTAAAAGTCGTAGAATATTAAGGAAAGTACAAAAAACTTCTGAATTTTGGGGCGCGCGGGTTTGAAACGAGTGCGCATTTTGTTCCCCTAACGTCCTTCCAACGACATTCGTTGGCGTTAGTCGTCGTCTTGAGGGAACAAAACGCGCACCCGTTTCGCACCCGCGCGACCCAAAATTTAGTAGTTTTTTGTACTTTCCTTATTATTCTATGACTTTAAAAAAAAAGGCTCAGATCAAAATGTAGATCATTAAATTGTCTTTGAGATGGTGTCAATTTAATTAAAATACCCCCAGCGGTTTTGGCGCGATTGTCGTGTTTTTGTCTGTTTTAGACATAACTTTACAAATTAATTACACTATGTCATACGAATAAAAGTCAAAATTTTCTTACATCAAATTATTAAGAAAATGGTCTAATGTAACATATTTTTTTTTCCAAATAAACACAACAAGCCGTTTAGATGTGATTCTCATTTTAAAATCAGCTACTCAAGGGAATCGGCGCCTTAAGCTTAAAAAATTCGTCCACATCGCTGTCAATGGGAAGTAAACTTATAAATAAAACACTGGCGGGATTGCCACGTTGAATGGCAAGGCATATTCATTATCCGAATCGGAAAACAAGCCAAGCCCCCTGTTGTCTTAAGAATTAATTTGTTATTAAGTGCAAATACTTAAGTCCATTACATTTATCATTCTGTGTCGTTACTTCGAATGTAATGCCCGGTTTTTCCAGTGCCCTTCATAAATAATTGTATTTATTGATACAATACGTTTATTTCCTTCTTATTAAAAACCCGTGCAGAGAGAGGTCAGCACACAGACATAATCTTACTAGATTAGACGCGAATGCTTCGCGTGTCAAAAAAACCGGCCAAGTGCGAGTCGGACTCGCGCACGAAGGGTTTTATCGCAAAAAAACATGTGCGTGTGAACTGAGGGACCACGCTGGTATTTCGCAAAATAAACAAAACACAACACACGGCAACAAAATCACGTTTGTTGTATGGACCCCACATATATATTTATTTTATTGTGTTTTTAGTTATTTGTTGTTATAGCGGCAACAGAAATACATCATATGTGAACATTTCAACTGTCTAGCTATCACGGTTCATGAGATACAGCCTGGTGACAGACAGACAGACAGACGGACAGTTGAGTCTTAGGAATAAGGGTCCCGTTTTTACCCTTTGGGTACGGAACCCTAGCTAGCAATGCTCTTTGTTTGAGCTCTTTCATTAGAGTTATCGGCACCGGACATCAACCGAAATCTTGACAAATGCCTTATTGAGCAGTTTTTAAACAAAATAAGTCTAAAAGCAGTGGTGACCCAGTGGTGGTGGTCGTGGGTTCGAACCCAGGCAGGCGCTTTACTTTGTGTAAATGTCTCTCAAATTTAATAATTCTGGTCCGTTTTTTTTATGCTGTAAGTCTTCCGTGTTATCTAAATAAATAAATAAAATAAATTATTTCATCACCACTCTCAAAACGGTGAAGGAAAACATCGTGAGGAAACCGGCATGTCGTGGAAACAAAAGTTCGAAGACATGTGACATCACTGCACTGTGCCCGCGTGGTGGATTACGGCCCATTCCCTCTCAAAGAGAGGAGGCCTGTGTCCCAGTGGGAACATTAAAAAAGCTAATGATAAACGAAGTTAGCCAAGAAAATGGAAGCATTTTATTTTATCGGAAAGTAAAGTTCTTAAATTGTACTATTGATCGAAGATTGTATATGAAAAAAGTTAATTAAAAAAATCAAAAAACCTGACTGCGGATAATATTCGCGAGCTGGCTGACCAAAACCAGGTGAATCCTCCGACTGCACAGCATGATTTTCTACTTGTTTATGTCTTTTTAGTTCGCTTTTTAAGCAGTCGGGTTTTTTGATTTTTTAAATTAACTTTTCTTATTTACAACTTATTAGTTTTTTTTTAGATCAATCAATCAATCAATCAATCATTTATTTTGTGAACTAGAATTAGGTACATTTAAACATATAAGTGTTAAAATTACCTTTTTAACATTTACATGTTTTAAAATTATATTTTTTAAATTACCTTTTAAAACCCTTTATTTTGATACCCCACACGATGTGTTTGGAAGAAAAAGAAATACCCTCTCACAAAATGGCGCCCAAAATCCGCAATTTTTTTCTTTTCCAATTTTAATGTAGCCAGTGCCTGTCAATCGATTGACGTAAGAATCATCAAAATCGGCTAACTCGTTTGGTCTCTAGAACGCCACTTAGGAACAAACATACATACATACATAGACTGATAAACACATTACCCTCCTTCGGCAGTCGGGTAAAAAGTGGCACGCTTGGTTTTCATACAGATGGAGGGAGTCGCGATATCTAGTTAAGATTTATTTCTGTGGTTCAGCTGTTCAAATTAACTACAATACGTAGTTGATTCAATTGTTTTGTTTCACTCATACTTACAACACACACTTAATTTTATAAACGTGGACAAAATTGCCAGTAGGGTGTGTGTATATACAAGTAGGGTTCCGTACAGACTACAAATGATAAATTACACTGAGTACCGTAATAAATGTCTTTTTGTTGGAAACGCAATCAAATAAAACTGGCCAAGTGCGAGTCGGTCTGTCCGTCACAGACACTTTTTTCCGAGACTATAAGAATTATGCTGTTAAAACTTGGTATGTAGATGTATTCTGTGCACCGCATTAAGATTTTCACACAAAAATAGAAAAAAAAACAATAAATTTTGGGGGTTTCCCCATACTTAAAATTGAAAATCAAATTTTTTTTTTAGAACCTGTACGTGTGGGGTATCTATGGATAGGTCCTCAAAAATTATATTGAGGTTTCTAATATATTTTTTTCTAAAATAAGAGAATGATAAAACTAAAAAAAATATATGATGTACATTACCATGTAAACTTCCACCGAAAATTGGTTTGAACGAGATCTATTAAGTAGTTTTTTTTTTTAATACGTCATAAATCGTAAACCGCAATTTACCAAGTACGGAACCCATCGTGCGCGAGTCCGACTCGCACTTGGCCGGTTTTTTTTTAAGTAGTGTAGCATTACTTGCCCGTTCTCCATAACAAACTACCAATGCGAAAGCACAGCAAAATCCATTATTATTACATTTTACTTAAATTTTTTGACATCCAAAAGTGCCTTTTAATAGCCTAATTGGACCAAATGATTTGACTTTGACTTAAAAGACCCAAAGATTTCCGATTGCACCAGCTTAAGGGTTTTATATCCGACTACGGGTCCCTAAACCGGTATCGTATTATTAGAGCAAGAGTATGGTCAAGGTCGGAAGCCCTACAGCCTGAGCAGCCACTTTCCGCCACCTGCCACTTAGCAGCCACGACCACGCGATGGCCGGCTGATAATGACGAGGTACATAAGATCCGCTAAACGGATTAACTTAGTATTACACGGCATATAGTACGATTGTGACGTCACACGGGTGACGTGGTCGGGAGAAAGTAACACCACCAACAACTTAAGGGCGCGTTTACACGTGAAGAATTCCGTGCGTGCGGTGACCGGCAGCTTAATTGCGTAAGTGAATTCTGCAAAGGAAACAAGTCGATTCTTTCAAAGAATCAGAATCATTTCTTTCAACTTTTTCGGTATTGCGAAACTTATTTGGAAAGCTAGCGTCAGCTTTACAAATCCTCTTTTGAGTTGAACACAGACTACTTAGAGATACTACGGAGTTGAAGATATATGACATTTGCATTACACAATACCAATAGTGAAGTTTTATCTCGATTCTTCCGCTTTCATTCATTCTTTTACAATCAATTCTACGTCAAAATATTGGTAATAAAAGGAGAATAACCTTTCCGTTTCAGAGTGTTTTATGCAATACGAAAGGTCCTTTTAGGGAAGGTTTCAACTTGTTTGCTTTGCAGAATTCACTTACGCAATTAGGCTGCGGCAATCTGATGGCGATTTTTAATGTTTCTGACGACTTAATCACTCAACCCTTTCCGGGATGATAATGGCGACTTTGGTTCAGATAAGGATTTTGACCCACAAGGAAATACTAGATACGTTATGTCCATAACGCGTCTCATTAGTTGTAGACACAGACATAAATCTAACAAGATGACGCGACTGTATGCTTCGCGTGCCAAAAAACGGAGTAAAGTTACGATCAATGATCGTAATCTGAGCTTTTCATTTAGTATTATCGGCACCGGAAATCCACCGAAATCTAGAAAAATGCCTTTTTATTGCATATTGAGCTGTAAAGCATGTATAGAAAAAGTTGGCCGAGGCATTGGAAATGTTTTCTTTCATTGACTTACTGACTTAAGATCCTATGGCCCCTAGCTGGGGCAGAGGGCTTCCACAGTAGTCCTCCATCGAGACCGGTCTTGAGCTTCGCGCTTCACCCCGCTCCACGTCATTCCGATACTCGTCGCTTCAGCCAATACGGTGCGTCGCCATGTTTGACGGGGACGGCCTCGCTTCCTTTTTCTGGAGGATTCCAATCCAAGGCCTGTTTAGGAATGTGATCGGAATTCCTCCGGAGCGTGTGACCAATCCAACACCATTTACGCCGCTTGATCTGGCGGTCGATCGGGGTCTCGTGGTATCTCTCCAACAGCTCTACTATTGGAGATGATCTCGGGCCAGTAAATTCCGAGGATGCGACGAAGACATCGGTTGACGAAGACCTGGATTTGGCGTGAGATGTCCTTTGTTACCTTCCACGTTTCGCACCCGTAGTTTATTTGTAGTTTCTTTCATTGGTAAGTAAGTTTTTAAATTGTTTGTGAAACAGTGGCACGCTTGGTTTTCATACAGATGGAGGGACTTGCGTTTGCGTTATCTATTTAGTTAGATTTAAGTCTGTGGTTGTAGGTAAGATGAGAGAACGTATGCAAACGACAACGCGATTTATATTACTATCATAGCCATGGCATCCTACAAGTTGGACTCCGGGCTTATTCTGGATGCTATCCAAACCCTAAACAGGCTTGGGAAGCACAACAGGGTAAGACAGATGTGGGTCCCTGGGCACAAAGGAGGAATCCATGGTACGAAGTGGCTGATGAACTGGCAAGAGAGGGCTCAGCAAATGGTTTTTGTGGGTCCAGAACCATGTGTAGGCATTTCGACGTGTCTCGTAAAAGCCGCATTTAGGGAGTTTGCAGATCACAGACAATAAACTTATTGGCTGTCGAATACCGGTCTGCAACACTCCAAGAAATTTCTAGGCTCTAAGCCCGGGAATGCATTTGGAACATGAGCAGGGGGCAAATCCGCTACCTGCTTGGGGCCTTTACTGGGCACTTTGGAACCAACGACATGCTCATGAAGATGGGTTTATCCGCGACCCCCGTGTGCAGGTTGTGTGGGGAACATACGGAACGCATGGAGCACCTTCTGTGCACATGCGATGCACTGGCTGGTAAGCGAATGGGTCTCCTAGGAGTTGGATACCCAAAACCAGAAGACTATAGGCTCATATCTCCTAGTCTCGTTGTAAAACTCATGAAAACAGTTTTCAACGAGATTGGGGAGGAGTATTATGTTATCTAGGGGACCACAATAGATCCCAATGGGTCGAAGTGTCCGAGTTATATCTCGGCCCCTCCGCAAGATAAGATAAGATACGTTACTATCATAATGTCTTCAAAACATATATACCTAATACCCTGCGACACAACGTATTTAAATTTCGAATTTTGTATTGACCTTTTTTGGGTCATTCTAGAAGACGAGAGATTCAAGTAGTCAACATGGCGACCGTGTTAAAGATCTAATTATGGAATCTTACTAACTCTACTATCCTTCTCCCTACCATATTCATCATTATCTTTTGATGTTCCCACTGCTGGGACACAGGCCTCCTCTCTGTGAGAGGGAATGGGCCGTAAACCGTGATCCACCACGCAGGCCCAGTGCGGGTTGGTAGATGTCACACATTCTTCGATTTTTTGGCTCTAGGACATGCCGGTTTCCTCACGATGCCTATTATACCTACCCTACTCATCCTACTTATATTATAAATGAGAAAGTTTGAATGGATGGATGTTTGTAACTTAACCCCTTGTATGCCACAATTAACTAAAATAATTAAAAAGCCATTGTGTCTCGCGTAGGTCTGCGTTATGAGGGGTTAATCACGCCAGAACGGCTGAACGGTTTGAATGAAATTTGGCACAAAGTTAGATTAGGTACAGCCTGGAAGACTGGAACAGCACATAGGCTGTAATTTATAAAGATATAAGGGACAATACTGAATCCACGAAGGCGGAGCAGCGTGTCGGCAGCTAGTCAACAATAATACAGTACGAATGTGGAACTCACTTCCACCTAAAATTCGTGATTTCCAAAATGTACATCTATTCAAGAAACAAGTCAAAGATCATTACCTCTCGACCATATTGTAATTATTATATATTATTATGTATGTATTTTTATCTTCTTATATACCTTAAGTTATATAGTTGCATAATTGTTAGACTATTTTAAGTTTCCTTATTTCCTTCTACACACTGTGTCTTCGTCTATCATACAACTTTCCTGTCGCAGGTCTGCTGGAAGAAATTTCTATTGATATAAGCAGTACCTTTGTGCTCTTCTATCTGTATTATTTCTTTTTTGTGTGTACATCATCATCATCATCATCATATCAGCCGAAAGACGTCCACTGCTGGACATAGGCCTTCCCCAAGCGTCGCCACATTGACCGGTCCCGTGCGTCTCGCAACCAGCGGATCCCCGCAACCTTCACCAGGTCATCGGTCCACCTAGTGGGAGGCCTTCCAACGCACGCCTTTGTGTGTACATAAATAAATAAAATAATAAATAAAACTTATAAGACTGCCTCGTTTTTAGGGTTCCGTAGCCAAATATTACTTATAAACGGAACCCTGTCCGTCCGTGTATCGCAGCCACTTTTTCCCGAAACTATAAGAACTATGCTGTGGAAACTTGGTAAGTAGATGTATTCTGTGAACCGCATTAAGATTTTCACACAAAAGAAAAAAAAAAACAATAAATTTTAGGGTTTCCGCATATCTAGAACTGAAACTCAAAATTTTTTATTCATCAAACCCATACGTGTGGGGTATCTATGGATAGGTCTTTAAAAATGATATTGAGGTTTCTACTATATTATTTTTCTAAACTGAATAGTTTGCGCGAGAGACACACCAAAGTGGTAAAATGTGTGTCCCCTCCCTGTAACTTCTAAAATAAGAGAATGATAAAACTAAAAAAAAATATATGATGTACATTACCATGTAAACTTCCACCGAAAATTGGTTTAAACGAGATCTAGTAAGTAGTTTTTTTTTTAATACGTCATAAATCGTAAACCGCAATTTAGCAAGTACGGAACCCTTCGTGCGCGAGTCCGACTCGCATTTGGCCGGTTTTTTCTAGTGGTTGCTAAGCAAGAGGTCCTGAGTTCGATTCCTGGGTCGGGCATAGTGTTACTGTGTTTTTCCATCTGGAGTACCTCAGTAGCAGTCCGGAGTCTGGACTTGTCTCCGATTGATGACAATAATATTCGATTATTGAATCATTAAAATATATAAAAATTGATTATTATTATCATTAAAATTGATATTTTATTTATTATTCGATTGATGACTTACCCCCTTAAACATGGGACTTAAACATAACTGGTGAAATGTGTGTGTACTGTAGATTAACCTCTGCCTACCCTCCGGGGAATACTGCCGTGATGTTATGTTATGTGAGCACATGAGTGCACACAGTCATGCCACCGTGTGACATTGTCAACAAAGCCACATGTGCTATCGTCAAGGTTGAAACACTTTTATCGTGCGCTTTAGGAAGGGAAACATTAAATTAATTATCACAACCGGAGTCATTAATAATGATTCATTATATATTGTAAGAGTTAATAATTCGAGGCAGCTATATTGTTATGGTGAGCGCTATGCACGCTTAAGGGTGAGGCCATAGGCCAAGGGTGAGGAATGAACGTAGTTTTGTGGGTTGTCAACATCATCATATCAGCCGAAATACGTCCACTGCTGGACATAGCATAGACACAGCGGATCCCCGCAACCTTCACCAGGTCATCGGTCCACCTGGTGGGAGGCCGTCCAACGCAACGTCTTCCGCTACTTGTCGCCACTCCAGAACCTTTCTGCCCACATCAGCCATCCGTTCTGCGAGCAATGTGCCCTTCCCGCTGCCACTTAAGTTTGGCAATTCTTCGGGCTATGTCGGTAAACCTGGTGCTCTTGCGGATCTCTACATTTCTGATTCGATCACGCAAGGAAACTCCGAGCATAGCACTCTCCATTGCTCTTTGAGTGACTGTAAGCTTTCTGATAAGGCCCATTGTAAGCGACCACGTCTCAGAGCCATATGTCATCACTGGCAATACTCACTTGTTGTGGGTTGTGAGTCGCGTAACACACCTAGGCTCAATTTACATTGCCATGTATATAGCATAATATAGAATACGTACATAGCGTTTTTTTGCTCGTGTGCTACACGAGCAAAAAAACGCGCGTCATCCGCGGAATTCTGGCGCATTCTCGAGAATTCCCGTAGCTACTGGTGCTACTGTCCATATCTGTATTTAATTTGTACGTTACACAACTGAAATAAAGTTCATTATGCTATGTACAATTTCGTTGCAAAAATTCGCGATATAAACGTGCTCGACTTGAGTTAACACTCATTCCAAGCTGAAGAATCAGCTGCCAAATTCATTGATTGCTCAGTCGGGTACGATAATGACAAAAAATAATAACACATAACTGTCAATTTGAGGCATGTGGAGCCCAGGCAGGCGCTTTACTTTGTGTAAATTATTTCATCATCACTGCTCTCAAAACGGTGAAGAAAACCATCCCGGGATCCCGGGCCTATCCCGGGATTAGACTAACGTTCGTGAGGAACTGTCTTTGAACCAAAAATTAAGGTTTATAAGCTTTATTAATTGTCTTAGGCAAAGGTTCACAATTTGGATTAGTGACTTAAAAAACTAAGTACAATACAATTGTCAGAGGGTTCCTCTGCAGCCGAACTAGGTGAGAATTCGAAAACATGTGACTTCTACCATCCCGCACTGGGCCCGCGTGGTGGATTACGGCTAGAGAATACAATCCGAGATTCGGGATCCCGGGATCCCGACCGTTTTGTGGCCCCGAAAATCCCGGGACTGTACTTGGCTAATCTCGGGATTTTCGGGATTGCCACAAACAAGTCTAATTTGTATTCCGTAGTCCGTTGCGTTGCGATTATATTAATAGCATTTATTACATAACGACAAAAAACAACCCCTAGATACGCCGTACTCCAACCAGCATAGAACCTGAGCGAGCGTTTTCAGCTGCTGCTTATGTTGGCAATAAACTACGAAGCAGGCTTGGAAGTCAAACATTGGATGCTTTGATATTTCTGCGATTATATTTTCGAAATTCCAAATTGCTTTTTGGTGTTGACTTTTTGATTTCTTGCACAAGTATAGATTTTTGTTTTGTCTTTTTTCTTTTCTTATTATATTGTAATTTGTATTGTATAAAGACATTAAAACCATTATTTTTTTAATTATACCGGTTTTTTTTTATTTGAGCCCAATTAGAAACCACATAGTCTAATCCCGGGATAGGCTTGGGATCCCGAGATTACGCTTCAAAAATCCCGTAATCCCGGTATTTAAAAACATGCTCGAGATTGTATTCTCTTATTACGAGAGGAGGCCTGTGTCCCAGCAGTGGGAACATTAAAAGGGTTATGATGTTGATGAACTGTCAATTTCGATTTCGAATTGAGCATCAGTTATGTATGCAATACTGGCCTAAGATTACTAAGGAATGTAGCGTGGTTCGTGAATGAGAACCGTGTTCTTATAGCTAGGTACTTGGTTATTTTCCTACGAATGAACACGATCGAAACAAAGGAATTATCTCAACAGGCACACAATCATGCTTACCACATAATCTTATTTATCTATGTGCTTGAATAGACAATAGGTAGTTATGTACATAATATAATGTATGTGTCACCGGATTATTGTAGACCTCGTTAAAATATGAAGTATCTCGAGATTCTTTAAACTATCGATAAATTATTGTCACTATTTTATCGATCGTTTAAAAAATCGGCCAAGTGCGTGTCGGACTTCGCACATTTGGGTTTTTTTTTATGGGGACAATTACCACCGCACTATTCCCAAACCACAGCAACTCCTGAAAGTTAGAATCAACAGTGGCGACCACCAGAAAAGCGCCGAGGCAATGAAGCTCGACGAAGTCCCGGGGAATGAATTTAACTGTCTTGGATCCCGCAACGAAATTAATCAGAAAAGAATAACGGAGGTGTAGGAAAAAATATAAACATTTAGGGTTCCGTACTAAACCGCAAAATCAAGTTGGTTGTTATAGTCATCGGCACGTAACTTGGCAAGGTTTTGGCGTAGTAGGGGTAAAGGAGATGTATCATTTTCGGCCATGAGATGTACATTTATCAAAAAAGTGGAAAAAAACCCACGAATTCAGGAAAAATATTCTTTCTTGAATTTTAGCCTGATTTCTTGCGTACAAAAATTAATAGTTTTTCAATTATTGCCATAATCTATTCAACATGGCGTCTCTCATAGTTGTCATTTCGATTTCGTTCTGAAATCATGTCACATCAAAGCATAAATAAAGTAGATATTAAATATGAAAGGTATGTGTTCTTGTACTAGTAAAAATGACTATTATTCTCATAAACATCTTTTACGACTAATATAAAAGCAAGTGCGATGATTTCATCGTTAAAAATATATTTATTTTACTCCTCTGAAGTATACTTCTGAACGAATAATTCAAAATGACATTTTGTTTGACTACTGAGTGTCACATCACTATAGATGTTACCTAAACGTCAAAACTAAAACCTCTCATGGCTGTCAAATAGCTGTCACGATAAACGTCAAACATTATTTTTTTTTAATAATGTACCTAAAAAACATTGGATATTGTGGATAAAATGTTACTTTATTCTATTCAGGGGTTAGTTTCCCAGCTTTCCTTAAAGGTACAGGTTATGGCCGGAGTCCCATACAAAAATGAAACATCTCCTTTGCGCATAGTGCGCGAACTGGCCAACCACCATATAGAGCGAACGGGACGTGGACGCGACTTTATTGGTCAGTCGAACCTTGTGTCAACTGACCAACCAATCGCGCGCTCGGAACGGTGATACACGCTCCCCGCGTCCCGCTTGGTAACCAAAGAGACCTAAAAAATTACTTATGCGCATCTAACGACTCTTGCCAAGTTACGTGCCGATGACTATAAGAAAGATAGTTTGAGACCCTGGGAAGAATATATTTTATGATAGTCTTTTATCCCGGCAATCATCCTTAAGAGGATAGAAACGGGGGCGGACGCTTGTATGATGAATAATTTCTCAAGTAAGGCGACCCACACACCTACAATATTATTGCGCGATTTAAAAAATAGGCTATTCGAAGTACTAATGCTACGCAGACGAAGTTGCGGCCTCGCGGGCAACAGCTATTGTGAAATAAGTGGTTGAAAGGAATTTAAATATGGATAGTAGCGTGAAGAAGAACGCTCCGTATCAATGAGATGTGTTTGGCAAGCGGCCATCTTGTCACTGTCAGAGGTCGACGACCGCGCGCGCCGCACGTGCCGCTGTTTGTTATGTAACAATGGCTATGTATAACGAGTATGTGTACATATATAACTATATATCTACAGATAACACACACACACGATGGTGTTGTTTGTGTGACTCTCAGATGTGTTCTTTTACATCTATTAAACAATTTTATTATTATTATCGTAATACTTAGTGAGTTGGTTTGTTTGGTTGAACGCAATTGGATGAAATTTGGCATATGGATAGACCAGATCCTGTATTAGGACATAGGGCTTTTTTCATACATATTGTTCTCTTGAGATACTTAAGCGGCTGCCTGGATTCGAACCTCGTCGCGGCCCTTACCGCTGGGCCACAACGATTTTTGTGGCAAAATTAAATCTATTCTTCTATATTAATATTATAAACAGGAAATATTTGTATTTTTGTATGTAACGAATAAACTTAAAAAGTACTGGACCGATTTCAAAAATTCTTTCACCGTTGGGAAGCTACACTATCCCCGGGTGACATAGGCTACTTTTTACCCGACTGCCGAAGGAGGGTAATGTGTTTATCAGTCTATGTATGTATGTATGTATGTATGTATGTATGTATGTATGTATGTATGTATGTATGTATGTATGTATGTATGTATGTATGTTTGTTCCTATATGGCGTTCCAGAGACCAAACGCGTTGACCGATTTTGATGATTCATACGTCAATCGATTCGTCTTAACCTTGCGAGTGTCATAGGCTATATTAAAATTGGAAAATAGAAAAATGGCGGCTTTTGGGCGCCATATTGTGGGGGGCCAATTTTATTTTTTCTTCCAAACCCATCGTGTGGGGTATCAAAATAAAGGGTTTTTAGAGGCGATTTCAAAAATATATAACACTTATATATTTAAATGTACCTAATTCGAAAAAAATGTTAACTAAAAAGTTATAAATAAAAAAGTTAATTAAAAAAATTAAAATACCCGACTGCTTAAAAAGCGAACTAAAAAGACGTAAACAAGAAGAAAATCATGCTGTGCAGTCGGAGGATACATCTGGTTTTGGTCAGCCAGCTCGCGAATATGTATCCTCCGACTGCACAGCATGATTTTCTTCTTGTTTACGTCTTTTTAGTTCGCTTTTTAAGCAGTCGGGTATTTTAATTTTTTTAATTAACTTTTTTATTATCCCTGTATTCCCACGGGGACGGGAACTACGCAGATAAAACCGCGAGGCGTCTGCTAGTTTAAAATAAAATTTGGTAAAATAAAACTTAAAATAAAAATACAAGACCAGAAAATCCGGATATTACCTAAGTATATAAATAATAACGATTGAAGAATTGTCGATAAATCGTCGATCAACGATTGAAAATCAAAAATAATTAATGAAAATATTTTGGGGATTCCCCATACTTAGAACTGAAACTAATTTTATTTTTATCAAACCCATACGTGTCTATGGATAGATCTTCAAAAATGATATTGGGGTTTCTCATGTATTTTTTTTCTAAACTGAATGGTTTGCGCGAGAGACACTTCCAAAGTGGTAAAATGTGTGTGCAGGGGGGTAACTTCTAAAATAAGAGAATGATAAAACTAAAAAAAATATATGATGTACATTACCATGTAAACTTGCACCGAAAATTGGTTTGAACGAGATCTAGTAAGTAGTTTTTTTTTAATCTATACTAATAATAATATTTTAAAGAGGATTTAAGATTTTTTTGTTTGTTTGTACCGAATAGGCTCCGAAACGACTGGACCGATTTAAAAAGTTCTTTCACCAATAAAAAGCTACATTATTACTGAGTGATATAGGCTATTTTTTATCCCGAAAACGGGTCCTGTGGCCGTTTGGCCCGAAAACAGCTAGTTTGTCATAAATCGTAAACCGCAATTTACCAAGTACGGAACCCTTCGTGCGCGAGTCCGACTCGCACTTGGCACGTTTTTTTTAAAATCGGTAATTATCAACCAATGGTTAAATATGCTAACCAATCATTAACCAGTGGTTTCAATGCCTTCAAATGTCGATTAAACGCGTTTATAGTTCAACAAATGGTCAAATAATTAACTCTTCAAAGTATTTGACCGTTTGTAATACCAACAGTTGATGAGTTAATGCGTTTTACCGAAATTTGAAACCTTTGGTTAGCATATTTGAACATTAGTTGAGTTAACTACCAAAGAAAAAGTGGCCAAGTGCGAGTCGGACTCGTGCACGAAGGGTTCCGTACCATTATCGCAAAAAACGGCAAAAAATCACGTTTGTTTTATGGGAGCCCCAATTAAATATTTATTTTATTCTGTTTTTAGTATTTTTTGTTATAGCGGCAACAGAAATACATCATCTGTGAAAATTTCAACTGTCTAGCTATCACGGTTCATGAAATACAGCCTGGTGACAGACGGACAGACAAATAGACGGATCGTGGAGTCTTAGTAATAGGGCCCCGTTTTTACCCTTTGGGTACGGAACCCTAAAAAACTACGCCTAAGTCCTCCTATGTATTTTTATGTTGTATGATGTTTTAATAAATTCAATTCAATTTATTTATTTCAAGTAACAGACTCATAACATAATAACAATAATAGCAGCACACGCAGTCACATTAATAAAACTCAAATAAAATACAAAACAATTAAAATTGGATTCATTAAAAATAAATTAAATTAGATAAAAAATAAAGCTACTTCAGAATGGTCTATCTATATCTGGTAATAAATAATTTAACATATATATATTTAGGTTTCTTGTAGTCAAGTCCAATTTACGTAAATTTTTCTTTATATACGCTTTATGGTTACCGGAACATGACTCCATGACCCCTCGGCCCACCGAGATATTAATTCAACACTGTCCATACCTACTGTATTGTATTCCAATTTTTTCTATTTCATTTCGTTCGTAGGTACAACCTGGGCTCAAGAGGTCAAGAGTGAATAGGTTACTTCTAGACAAGAGTGCTTCACCGTCGACCACATCATCGCTTACCATCAGGTGAGATAGTGGTCAAGCGCGAGCATATTTTTTATAAAATAATAAAACATGTAGTCGAACATAGACGCTCCACATAGCAACAGTACTGACACACTGACACTACGCCACCCC
The DNA here is from genome assembly GCA_945859665.1 of Anorthoa munda. NCBI lineage: Eukaryota > Metazoa > Arthropoda > Insecta > Lepidoptera > Noctuidae > Anorthoa > Anorthoa munda. Next base: position 1,287,647 of record OX243919.1, on the reverse strand, counting down.
TCAAACATTGGTCTCTTCTTATCGTTGCCATGAACAATATTAGGTCACGTTATCTCTCTCCGTGGGTGTCGACTGTAGTGTCGTCAAAACGATTGTGAAATCATTAAGTTAGCTCAGCGGAGTCCGATAAGTAATACCCAAGTATTTCTCTTTTATTTTTACGTAAAGAATACAATTGAAAATATTATCCCTCAAAAAATTTTTTTTTAAAACAAGCTTTTTTCTTATTCTTCTCAGCAAACCCTTGCATTTGATATCAATATCATGACAGTGCACAAAAATAACTAGTCCGCCATCCTGAGCCGTCCGCCACATTGGATTTAAAATGACGTCACTTAGCTACTCATGTATTGTCACCCAAACTAAACGTGTGTGCAAAATTTTATTAAGGATAGGAGGATAACTGCTTTAAAATTCAGTTACAAGATTTGACCCGAAAACACTTACATACATACATTGCAAGTAAAATAAAAGCTTGTAAAAATACGACTATCTATTAGTACATTACTGCAGCGGCCAGCAAAATAGGCATTGATGGACGAACGTGTAAATGTGGGCGCACACATACGTAAGTCCATCAATGCCTAGTTGTGGCCAAGGCTTGTATAGTACTTTTCTCAAATAATGCGCGGAAATTAAAACTAAGTAGTACCTAGAACTCATTTTGTCAAAATCAATGACGAACAACAATAATTGTTCCCGCGTTAAAGTGTTCCTTTGTTTTTTTTTTTCAATACACAGCGTTCTATTTGCAAGCCAGTTCGAAATTTAAATAAAACCTTTGATAAGTTACCTCCTTGGTTGCCATGTTTCGGAGTAAAACATCGTTCCATTTTACTAACGAACTACACGACAGATATGAGTTTACTATGGAATTTATTTGGCCGCTAGACACGACAGATATGAGTTTACTATGGAATTTATTTGGCCGCTAGACACGACAGATATGGATTTTCATACAACTTTTGCCGGCCGCTGCGCGCATGTATTTGACCAGTACAGCAATTTCGATTTATCTCGAAGAAGGTTGTCAAAATAATGATCAAATTTCCAAGCATGTTTGAGAAAAAGTATTTTAAAGGCTTACGTGAGTGGGAACTCTGGGAAAGCAGCTCCCAAAAGAACATTACACGAGGCCCTAGGCAAGTGAGTAGTGACATTCAATCATCGAAAGCGAGGCGTAGCGTTTGGAAAAAAGTCAAAAATGTTTGGGAATATCAAACACTATGGAAACTTCACGTGATCAATCCTTTACATTTTGGCATTTCGAACATTCTCTATCGCTAATATCGTCTATACTAGAGCCCACGGATCTTATTGGTGCCGGTCTCCAGAAAGATTTTGAAAGATTCAGGTTCAAAAATTCATAACCAGCGTGAGTGTATAAATGGATCGTCATCAGCCTATAGCCTATTCCCACTGCTGGGACACAGACCTCCTCTCTGTGAGAGGGAATGGACTGTAATACACCAAGCGGGCCCAGTGCGGGTTGGTGACTTGGTGGATGTCACATGTCTTTGAATTTTTGGTTCTAGGACATGCCGGTTTCCTCACGATGTTTTCCTTCACCGTTTTGAGAGCAGTGATGATGAAATAATTTACACAAAGTAAAGCTCCTGCCTGGGTTCGAACTTACGACCTACAACTTACAAGTCGCGGCCGTTACCACTCGGCCACAATTGCTGTTATGACTCTGTATAGAACCGACTAATCTATTATTCTATTAAACACGAGTGTTTTTTTCCTCAAAACGCCGCATGACTACTAGTTCGATTTTAATGAGTCAATATAGATAAGAAATAACTCGTAACATGACCCACTCACGGTCGAACGGCAACCTCGGCCTCTTATCTCGAGCAGTTTAGAGAACAAACTATTTGGGTTACGAGTATGTATACCAATATTAAACGGAGGAAATACTTTTTTGTTTGTATCGAGTAGGCTCCGAAACTACGGGACCGATCTTAAAAATTCTCTCACCTATGGAAAGCTACAATACTCCCGAGTAACTTATGCTATAAATTATTTAAAAAAAAACATTAGAGATCTTTATGAAAATTGCAATAATGTAACCCAAAGTAACAAAATGTTGCCTATAAAATTCATTATTTGGTAGTTGCAAGGTTGGTGGGTAGGTAGGTAGGGTAGATAAGTAGGTGATAGGTAGGTAGATAGCCAGTTGACGGGAGCGAAGCCGCGGGGGTCAGCTAGTTCATTTATAATATTTTCTGATCTTTGCAAGAAGTTTCATTTGCAACCTCTTATAAATCGTCGTCGATTAGCAGATTGCACCTGCACCTAATCCGCCTATCTCCATTCCTTTTTCTTATTCTAAACAGGCAAAATTCAAACATGGTGCGAGCGAGTAAGGACTTTAATATTCTTTGTAAGGAGTTCTCATTTGACCCATTTACCACTAAAACCTATTCGGCACGCACTCAGCTGAATGCTGACTTTTTTAAAAGTGTTTAGTTCTTATTGTTCTTTATTTAATCATATAAATCGTGCTTGTTAGTGATCCTAAGTTTTCTACTACTTTTTCTGTTTCTATCTGTGAGAACCTGTAATTGGCTCTATGTCTCATATACAATTGTTATCTATCTGTTATAGCTGTTGGTTCTCCTAGTATTAAATAAATAAGTTCCTATCATCCGAAAAGTGTTTTATTATCCCAAGGGATCATTATAGCTAGTGAATCGCGATTGCGAAATATTGTATAAACACGTACTTTATATTCGGGGATAGGTAAAATTTAAAAAAAAAACTATTATAGTTCAACATTTTCCTTCGATTTTCAAACAACTGCATCATAAAATAACTTTTTAATTTTTATAGCACACTTTTACTTTTTAATTTTCTGGCGCGTATGGGCTCATGTCATTGTCAATTGTCTGTGGATGCGCGCGCTGCGCAATGAGAATCTAAATTGCCGGCCATACCATACCACATATTTTTTCCGTTTCCACTTTTGTTTTATTTCAACTGTATGAGTGAAGATAAAGTAGTGTATGCAATAGCATATAATTAGGTATTAAAACACTCGCGTAATATTATTATCAAACCTATTATTATTAACCTACGCTCGTGTTTTAATAACCCCTATTATATGGCCATTGCATAAACTACTATTCTTATCTTATATCAAGATAAAAATTTATTCATATATTTATTTAAATTGAGGAGTCTTGTCACTACAATTCGATGGATCACTTAAGAATGAGCCATACTACAAAACTATGATCCACGCTGGGTAGGAACCGATCACCTTTCCGAAACTTTTTTGTTTGAATTTCATTTTACCGAAAACTATTGACCGACGTCTTTTTTGCTATATGCATTATTTGACATATTTTCAAATCATCAAAGTATCATGTGGCATATGTTTTATTTTACCGAACTGCATTTCACCGATTAACAAAATAACTTTTTGCTTTTGGCCGAAGTCTCTTTAGAACTTTTTTCATTTGCATATTTTCACCAAACCGAAAAATCATTTTAGGAAATATTATTTAGTCACAAATATATAGCCGGTTACTTGGTAGTATTTTCAATTTAAAATTGAAATAGTGTCATAAAAAGTCTTTTTTTTTCCTTTTTTTAGGACACGAAATATAAAATCAGAGTTTACAACACATTTTACGCTAACAAAAACCTGCGCCTACGCACTACGCAAATAGGCTGATTGGTGCGTCGTCGTGCGGCGGTCGTTGAGCTCCCTGTAATATGGTTCAAGTGCGCAATGACATGGACAACTCGTTGGTCTAGCGGTCACAAGCGCTACTGCGGAGTATGAGGTCCTGAGTTTGATGTCCGAGTCGGGCTAAGTGTTACTGTGTTTTTCCATCTGGAATACCCCAGTAGCAGTCCGGAGTCTGGACTTGTGTCCGGTTATGACAATAGACACGCCCACTATTCATCATCTTCCTGCCCTTGTACCATGTTACTTGAGGTCGGTGCAACAAGTTCATTGTTTTTATTTTTGGCTCGCTCTTGACCACTATCTCACCTGATGGTAAGCGATGATGTGGTGGACGCTGAAGCACGCTTGTCTAGAAGTAACCTATTCACTAGAGACTTAAAGATCCCTAGATTGTAGCTATCGGGAAACACAGACTCCGGCAGGGAATTCCACTCTTTAGTTGTACGCATAATAAAAGTATTTCTCAAAACGTTTCGTGCGTATGGGTGGGATGATATCCACCATGTACTGATGGCGCATCGCCGTACGTCTGGTAGTCCGATGATGAAACGGGCTGGGCGGAATTAGATCATGCAATTCCATCACACACTCCCCGAAATGTAACCGATAAAATCTGGCAATTCGGCGACGGAGTTCAAGGCTCTTTTCTCGTTTTCTTCTTCCACACCGTCCTGTCCCCCGTCACGCTATCACTGCCTCCCTTTTCTTTCACATCACTCCTCACACAGTCCATCCATCTTTTCTTTGGCCGTCCCCTCCCTCTCCATCCATCCACATATCTCTTTTAGTAACATGCGTTTCATCCCTCCTCATCACATGACCATACCAGGACAAACGGTTTCCTTTCAACTTTTCTGCCACTGGCGCCACTTTCAAACTGCCTCTAATATACCTTACATGGGACTTAAGTTGACTTAACATAACTGTTGAAATGTGTGTGTACTGTAGGTCTACCTCTGCCTATCCTTCGGAGATTACTGCCGTGATGATTTATGTTGATAGTTTTTTGCGTCACTACAGTCGAAGTTAATCTAATACATACAGATTAAACAGTTACGCCACAACAGTTACATAAAGATATTGCGTAGTGGCTTAACTACCAGTGTCGGTCTTCCGAGCTCAAGGTCGCGGGTTTGGTTACTGGTAGGTAGGGTTGCCGACTGTACTCTAATATAGAGTATTGTACTCTATTTCGCTTAGCTGTGCTATAGCCCACTAATATTTTAAAGGCGAAAGTTTGTGAGTGTGTTTGTTAATTCTTCATGCTCAAACGGCAGAAGGGATCTGGTAGAAATTTGGCAGAGAGATATGTTCATCCCGGGCATATGTTCCCTCGGGATAATTTTCGACATTCACGTGGGCAAAGCTGCTTGCAGATGCTGGTAATTTATAAAAGCAATTGAGTTCGCTAACATACGATTTTTTTTAATGTTTATTTATTTATGTACACATAAAACAATTAACAGAGACAGTAAAGAATACAGATAGAAGAGCACAAACCTTGCCATTATCAGGAAAATTCCTCCGTATGTATTTTTATTCAAGTTTGTTTGATTCTGATTTTAAATTGAGTTTAATGCATCCCTCTCATTTCACCACGAGTGTTTTTGTCTTTTCGGCCATAAATGCAAAACGATGGCAAGTGAAAAACAGGGCTTCTTTAAAATTGATGTTTAGCACCACAACAATTATTTTCAAAACATCGAAAAATTAGTTTTTTGCGGTTAAATATTATATAAAAAATAACAATAAAATGTACTCTTTTTAAGAAGTCTGTACTCTTTCTTTATCTTCTCTAAAATCAGATTGATGTTTAATAAGAAGTTGGTGACCCTAGGTACCGGTTACCGTATCGAGGCTCTACGGACACGTACCTACTTACTTGTGCGGCCTACTAAGACCGGTTAGAGATTCTAAAGCGACACCAGCCAGAAAAACATTAAATACAAACATGTCGTAATTATTTTTTTGCCTTTTATAATTCGATTATTATTGTGTTAGGTGAGATTATTTATATAATGTTGTGCATGTCTATTATTGACATTAACCGGTTGAATACCGTAATAACCGTATCAATTAAAAAGCCATTGTGTCTCGCGGGATTCCACGTTTCGGACACTTAATGTGTTAGCACTAGAATAAGACCTCATAAAAAAAATATATGTTTGTGTTGTTGATGTGCCTTGAATAAATACATTAAAAATAGAACATTGTAACTCATTTATCGATACCTTACAGGAGAGCGCGTCAAAGATATTATTGAAGTTATTTAGGTCTGTTATGTCCTAACGCCGCCTAACTTTAAATATTTGATACAATCAGGGAAAATCAACACTTTCATAAGATTAATTCATGTTATTAATAATGGTATTTTATAACTTTTGTGAGTAACATTCCACGAAAATAAAAAAAACCAAGAAACCAAAAACAAGAACACCGACTGCCAAAATTGAAGTATATTTGCACTTTGTAGTGTTTTTATTTGGAAGTCGGTTGTATTTTTTTGGTAAAAAGATTTGTTCACACTTCGTCACACTAATAATATATAATATAAAGGCGAAAGTTTGTGAGTATGTTTGTATGTTTGTTACACTTTCACGCAATAACTACGGAACGGATCTGGATTAAATTTGGCACAAAGATAGATTATAGTCAGGAATATAGGATACTTTTTATCCCAGGAATTTGTTCCCTCGGGATAATTTTCAACGTTTACGCAGGCAAAGTCGCTGGCAGAAGCTAGTAATATTATACTTGCGAAAGTTTGTATGTTTGTTACTAAATCAAGCCAGAACGGCTGAACGGATCTGAATGAAAAGAGATTTTATAGCCTGGAATAGCACATAGGGTACTTGTTATTCCGTTAAACTAGAAATGATCCCATTGGATAATAAAACACTTTTCACGCGGGCGCTATAGCTTAGAATATGTCGAACTTAAAATCACAAAAAAATGAGTTACGATGTTTTTCCTTGCAGCTCGATAGTTTGAGTAGAGGTCAGTATGTCAGTCATTGTGTAATCGAACGCAGGTGATGGGCACTTATTACGTGTGAGTATAGTAACTCTAAGGAGCTTGTGGCTAAAAAAAACAGCCGCACGGATCGATCTTCGAGGTTAAGCAACGCTTGCACATATCTGTACGTAGATGGGTGACCATCCTAACATACCGAAAGCACATTAAACTGTTGGTCTTTGACAGTCGTTACGGAAAGTCTTCTATTTTTAAGAGTATGTGTGAAGTTTCTTGTCCGTTCTTCTCCATTACAATCTACCTTTGCGAATGGACAGTACCTAGAATCTATTGGCATGGAGTTCCTTATGGCACGTTATCGTTCTGATTTGTCTGTGGGCTGAGGGGCTAGACCGAAAAAAGTGTAACAATGAATAAAACGACACCCAAAACCGACACAATTTTGCGGTGTTTTTTGAGGCACTTCCCGATCACCTAGGAAACTAAAACTTTTTCAATCGATTCAGCTTGCCGTCAATTTTTTGAATATGCAAAAATATTTATAATTTTGACATTTAAATACTCTTTTTTAGGGTTCTGTACCTCATTAACCGAACCTTTATTAGAGTTCCGTACCCTAAGGGTAAAAACGGGACCCTATTACTAAGACTCCGCGATCCGTCTCTCTGTCTGTCTGTCTGTCCGTCTGTCTGTCACCAGGCTGTATCTCATGAACCGTGATAGCTAGACAGTTGAAATTTTTACAGATGATGTATTTCTGTTGCCGCTATAAGAACTAATACTAAAAACAGAATAAAATAAATATTTAAGTGGGGCTCCCATACAAATAACGTGATATTTTGCCGTTTTTTATGATAATAGTAGGTACGGAACCCTTCCAAAAATAATGTTATTTTTCACTTTCTAGGTTTTTTTTTATTTGGAAGTCGGTAGTATTTTTTTTGTAAAAAAGCTTTTTACCTTATCTGGAAGTCGGTAGTATTTTTTTGTAAAAAAGCTTTTATTAAACTACCTAATATTACAATTAATTTATACAGTAAAATTAGTTATAAAAATAATTCTTTAAAGAGTAAAATAAGTATAAGGCTTCTAAATTTATTTCAGAAAAATATCTTGTGAATAAAAAAAGTAAACGATACATTTATAATAAACAAAAGTATAAATAAATAATACTGGTATGCAGAAAAGCCGGCAAAACTGCTTGATTAAAATTAAAACTCCGTTCCAACCGGGTTTCGTTAAGACTGTTTTCTTTCTTTTATTTATTGAAGAAAAATGTTTTTGACATTCAAAAGTGCCGTTGAATTGATAAACGATTTCACTTTGACTTTGAATAAGATATTTGTATGACCTATGTATCATCTTATCATTTAAAACCCAATAATAATTAAAAAGAACTTTCCCGGCCATTACTCTCCAACGCGTTTTGGCAACGGCAACGTTCTGAATAAAATCATCACGTAAAAATGCGATGTCGCGTATGCGAGCCATGTCTTTATATTTTAAATGTGGAACGTGTCACTACTTTTATTTTTAAATTGTCTATGTTAGAGGCGCGTGTAGGGCATAATATCTACTTAATTTGTAATAATGTGGCATGTGCTGATTTATTTTACAACATTTTTACAAGCTGTATAATATATTATCTTGCATTCGTATGTGTGTCCGACAACTAGCCCATTTTCCAAGCACTTCCCAGCATCCTATGAGGAAACGGGGGCAGAGAGCGCAGACTGAATTTCCTTAGTAGTAAGTCATAATTCGAGGTTTGGCTCTCGTCTCTTTTTAACCGACTTCAAAAAAAGGAGGAGGTTCTCAATTCGTCGGAATTTTTTATGTTTTTTTTTTTTATGTATTTTCCCGACTACTGTTAGACGCCTGGACCGATTTGGAAAATTCTTCTTTTGTTTGAGAGGGTATACTTCCCAGTTGGTCCCATAGTCATCAGGTCAGGTACTGATGATGTTATCTTGGAGAAATCGAGGGAACTCCTCAAATATTATAATCATACATATAGCGATTTTGGTATTTTTATCAACAATGCATGTAAATACAAGTCGGTGTCGAATCACGGAAAACAATAGGTACCAAAGACACCGACTTCGGAAAAGAAAGTTATATTTCATATTGCAGTGTTTTTTTGGAAGTCGGTTTGTGTTTTTTTTTTCATTTAAATTTGTCAAATTTGTACACTAATGCCTCTGTTGACAGCGCAATTTTGAGCATTTTTTAAGGGTTCTAGTGCTTCTAAAGATAATGTATCATCAAAAAGGAAAACATAGGGGCACAGAATATATCTTTAATTTTCAGTTTATGGAATATGTTTTAAATTGGTCCAATACTGGAGGAGGAAAGAGGCGAGAGCCAAATTACGAATTATGACTTTTTACTAAGGAAATTCAGTCTGCGCTCTCTGCTCCCGTTTACTCTTAAGCCGAAACTTGGCGTACATATGTAACTTTGAAAACATTAAAATTATAGTTCTATTGGAGTCTCTTGATGGAGCCGGAAAATGGCCATAACCACTCCTCAACCAGACAGGATAGCAGCATCGTGTTTGGGCTCATTGGATGTGTAGATCAATGTGGGTGTTTGTGTATGTGAATTTATATGTTTGTAAACACACCCACGATACAGGAAGAAATTCCTAGTGTGGGGCAACGTTTAAAAAAAAATGAAAATAAAAAAAAAAAAGATATTTAAATTTATAGTACATTTAATATCTTTCAATTCAAAAAGCTAGTTTAAGAAAAGATATAGGTTATTACCTGATATTAGGATAGGGTATTACCTGATTGACATTCACAAGAGTTTCTAGAGCCAGTTTGGCTCCCATATAAGAATTATTAATGAACTAGCTTCTGCCAGGGGCTTTGCCCGCGTAAATGTAAAAAACCAGCCAAGTGCGAGTCGGACTCGCGCACGAAGGGTTCCGTACCATTACCGCAAATAACGCCAAAAGAATACGTTTGTAGTATGGGAGCCCCACTTAAATATCTATTTTATTCTGTTTTTAGTATATGTTGTTATAGCGGCAACAGAAATTCATCATCTGTGAAAGTTTCAACTGTCTAGCTATCACGGTTTATGAGATACAGCCTGGTGACATACGGACAGACAGACGGACCGCGGAGTCTCAGCAATAGGGTCCAGTTTTTACCCTTCGGGTACGGAACCCTAAAAACCGAGAGACTGGTAACTTGACGACGATGTTCAGGATTCTGTCCTTACTTTGAAAATACGCACATTTTTATGTTTACTTCCTGAACATATCGTTTTCCTGTTTGTATTTCCTAGTTATAAGAACAAGCTACCTCGTGCAGGTACCAGTTCTCCTTGACTTGAGACAGCCTTGTTCTAAATATCGGCCCTTCCAAAGGTCACACTTCTAATATCAATTATTTCAGCTGCACGTTATAGTAACCAACTTACTTATAAGTACATAAATAAGCAAATAAATATCAATAAATCCATTCAAATAAACTTAACTGGGGCAGAAAGGTTCTGGAATGGCGACCGCGAACCGGAAGACGTTGCGTATGGAAGGCCGTCCACCAGGTGGACCGATGACCTGGTGAAGGTTGCGGGGATCTGCTGGATGCGAGACGCACGGGACCGGTCAACGCTTGGGGGAGGCCTATGTCCAGCAGTGGACGTCTTTCGACTGATATGATGATGATGATGAAACTTGAGAGCAGTGGTGGTGGCCCAGTGGTAACGGCCCCGACGTAGGTCACGGATTCGAATCCAGGTAGGCGCTTTACTTTATGTACCAATATTATTTCATCAATACTGATCTAAAAACGGTGAAAGAAAACATTGTGAGGAAACCAGCATGTCCTAGAAGTAAAAATTCGAAGACATGTGACACTGACATCCACCAACCCGCACTGGGCCCACGTGGTAGATTACGGCCCATTCCCTCTCTGTGAGTAGGCCTGTGACCCAGCTGCTCGTTGAAGTCGCAAGAGTGGCGACTTGATTGTATTTTTATTGTTTATAATTTACTGTGGTAGACTGGTGCCTAAGCTAGGCTTTAAGAGCCTGTGTTTCAGATCACCAGGTCGCCACCCTCTAGCAGTTAGATACATTTCAAAAAGGAATATTTATTCCCGTTTTTGCAACATTTTTCATTTATTCTCCGCTCCTATTTGTCATAGCGTGATGTTACATAGCCTATAACCTTCCTCGATAAATAGACTATCCAACACAAAAATAATTTTTAAATTCCTATCAGTAGTTCCTGAGATTAGTGCGTTCAAACAAACAAACTCTTCAGCTTTATAATAATAGTATAGATTTGCTGTACAATAAAGTATCCTCTATCTATCTCTTCACCACCCTTGGTTGACTTAGAGAGAATGCCTCAGGCATTAACTCCGCCTATGTAATTTTGTGTTGCATGAAGTTTTAATAAATAAATAGGCTATTACATTCAATTCCGATCTGTAAGATATAAGGTACTCACACTAAAGTGATTAGATACGGATGCAGTTTGACGTTTCCCTGGGCGCCATCTTGTGGCACAACGTCAGACACCGCCATCTTGTGCTGAGGTTCCCGCCAGTACGCTGTGGACAAAGAAATTACGTTTATTATTCATATATTTGTTAGTTTATCCTCGCACTGGAATACTTTGCAGCAATTACACCAATGGGGCACACAGTTATAATAAACTAACTTTTCCTTACGATGTTTTCCATTACCTTTTCAGCGATGTCCAAGATGCACAGAAAGTACCTATAATGAATTGAAAAAGTCACATTGGTAGGTCTTGCCCAGATTTGAACACACGACCTCAACTACGGGAGGCGAGGTCTTAGGTAAAAAATGGTAACTTTGGGTAAAAAATGGTAAATTAGGTAAAAAATGGTAACTTAGGTTAAATGGTAACTTAGGTTAAATAGTAACTTAGGTAAAACATGGTAACTTAGGTTAAATGGTAACTTAGGTAAAAAATGGTAACTTAGGTAAAAAAAATGGTAACTTGGAACAAGCACAGCACAGGAAATACAAATAAAAAACTAGCCAAGTGCGAGTCGGAGGCGACGGAAAGAGTTCCGAAAGAATTGTTGAGTTCGAGATGTATGATTCAAATGATTCCACAATGTCAGACGCGCTTCGTCTGATGCGCCGTTGATGTACAAGTACAAGTTGTATCAAAATATTACATAATATAACATCAAGTTGCGCATTGTAATGCTCGGTTTTCTCCCCTTACCATCACCAATGTAATGCTCGAATCTGTAACATTACAGGCTGCGCACTGTAATGCCCGGTTCTCCTCCCTCACTGATGTAATGCTCGACTCTGTAACGTTACATTTTACATTACAGACGAATACTCCATCCAAGTGAGGCAGCACCTTTAATTAAACTAGTTTGACAGCTTAGAACGTTACCGTTTTAGATAATTGCGTTGTCATTAAAAACGTGCTCTTGATATAAAAACAAACGTTTTTATGACTAACATCGAGTTTTATCTTAAATACAAAGTACATTTATTATTACTAGCTGTTATCTTACAGCCTATTTTTAATATCGCGCAATAATATTTTAAGTACAATATTATTGCGCGATATTAAAAATAGGCTATGCGAAGTACTAAAGCTCAATGCGCAGACGAAGTCGCGGTCCACACGAGCCTTACTTGAGAAATTGTTAGTTCACCATAGAAATTTCCACCCCCTGTCCCTTAAAGGTGATTACCGGGTATGTCCTTGCTAAGGTCTCAAACTCCCCGAGTCGACAGCGCGTTGTGTTCCACGCGCGCCCTAAAGAGATGTCAGCAGAAATGACGAGGTCCGCGAGGGCCGATGCCTGTCTGGGTCGCGGATAAATTTGAAAAAGAGTTACCGAGGCCCTGGCTCAAGCAACTGAAGGAACACGGGTGGGTTATAGTCAGTAAAAGTCTGACACGCCCTTCCGACTCACCCAGAGTGGGCGAAGTCATTGGATGATTTCGGACCCAAAAAAAATAAAGTGTCTCAAACTCCCGGGGGTCAATACCCGGGGCTTGGTCACCCACGGTGAAGCGAAGAGGAACCCGATGAAGGGCCGCTCGTCAGGGCTTTTGCCGATAAGCCGACGAAGTAGCAGCCAACAAATAGGTTGCGTAGCCGCCTGGGCGACATCGCAAATGAGGCGGGCCGTGATTTCGTTTGGGGCCTCCCATACCCATACGATGACACGATATCATGGCCTGAGGGTTGGAGGCTGTGGCAGGAGAGGAGTGCCGGTATTGCGGTGCACCGCTCTCCCTACCTTCCGCGGCCTGGACGGGGTCGCAACCGTCTGATGGCGGGCCCGATGGGGACGGAGGAGGAGTGTCAGTATAGCCTTGGCCGCTCTCCCTATCCCCTGCGGCCGAAAAATGGTAGGTGGCTGGACCATTGACCTTGATCCGTCACAAGGGGACCAAGGATGCCATTCACAAGGTCGTCTGCCAACCCATGTGCTTGTTTGGTCCCTGGGGTGGTCACGAAGTACATTGTGTTCTGGTCCGCCGGTATGCGGGGTGAGGGGGCGGCCCGTTTTCTCGCCATAAGCACAGGAGGACACCGTGGCGTTCTAGTGGGTTGGTGTCCCAAATAACTGCACTATCTCCCCGTGGTCTCAAACCATCTCTTTACCGAATTTCATTTAAATTGGTTCCGTGGTTTAAGCGTGAAAAGGTAACAGATAGACAGACAAACTGAGTTACTTTCGCATTTATAATATTATGCTTGCATTATCTATCTGTCTAATACCTTTAAACGAGCAATTCTTGTAAAGGGTCTTTCAACAAGGACGGGTCGATGTTAAAATTGAATAAAACAAGATGTGTGTGAGATATTAACGAAATTTATTTTTTATTTAAAAGGCCCATTTATGGCAATTATTATGGATGGAATATGACATCGTTCAAATGTCCGCCGCGGCTTCGTATGATGGCACGAATCCGAGAGGCCCAATTTTTAATGACTCTGCTGCATAGATCCGGCTGAATCCGAGCGATGGCCTGCGTTCTGTTGGCTTTCAGGGCAACGGTCGAATGTGGTTTATTGGCATAGACCTGCAACTTCAGAAAACCCCACAAGAAAAAGTCTAGCGGAACTCTAACTCTACCCTCAAACCGTTCATGCAGAATGTCGATTGTGTCGTTCGCTGTGTGGCAAGTAGCGCCATCTTGCTGGAACCATATGTCGTTCACGTCCATATTGTTCAATTCAAGCCAAAATAATTTTTTTATCATTGATCTGTAGCGCTCGCTCGATCTATGCAGCAGAGTCATAAAAAATTGGACCTCTCGGATTCGTGCCACCATACGAAGCCGCGGCGGACATTTGAACGATGTCATATTCCATCCATAATTGGCATAAATGGGCCTTTTAAATAAAAAATAAATTTCGTTAATATCTCACACACATCTTGTTTTATTCAATTTTAACATCGACCCGTACTTGTTGAAAGACCCTTTATATATGTAAATATTTAATCTGAATCTCGGAAACGGCTCGAACGAATTTCATGAAATTTAGTATGCAGGGGGTTTCGGGGGTGATAAATCGATCTAGCTAGGTTTCATTTTTATAAAACGTCGTTTTCTCTATTTTCACCCGAGCAGAGCTCGGCCACCCAGGTTCTATTTATTATCTGTGATATACGCTGTATTATTATTTATTCTGTGGTACGGATAGTATGTATTGAGCGCACCTTATGAATAGTACCCTGTCATAGACACATTATAGCCATTTATAGGTCACAAGACCACAGTCCACTGCCGAGTAGCCCGAGTAGGTACCAGTGACCAGAGCGGTTAGGCAATGCTCCACTTGGACAACAATCAAGGGTCGACGACCTGCGCCGAGTGACGACGAATGACAAGTCATGTCAATAAATTAACTCCCCTGTGGGTCTGGTGCGACTGTTAGGCGTTTGGTCCTGGGTTCGATTCCCGAGCTGGGTATGTTTTTACCCGACTGCCGTAGGAGGGTAATGTGTTTATCAGTCTATGTATGTATGTATGTATGTTTGATCCTATGTGTATGTGGCGTTCTATAGGCCAAACGCGTTGGCCGATTTTGATGGTTCTTACGTCAATCAAATCGTCTTAACCCTGCGAGTGTCACTGGCTACCTTTAAATTGGAAAATAGAAAAAATGCGGCTTTTGGGCGCCATATTGTGGGGGCCCAAATTTTTTTTTCGTCCTAACCCAAACGTGTGGGGTATCAAAATAAAGGGTTTTAAGAGAGATTTCAAAAATATATAATACTTATATTTGTTTTCCGAATTAGGTACATTTAAACATGTACCTAATTCGAAAAAATAAATAACTATAAAGTTATAAATAAAAAAATTATTCAAAAAATCAAAAAACCCGACTGCTTGTTAATTGAACTAAAAACACATAACCCTTTCCTTGCAGCCGGGTAAAAAGACGTAAACAAGGATCTTATGTTAATAAATTGAGTTCCGCTCGGAGTCGAACCCGTATCACTAAACGTTTCTCTCCGATGCTCACAACCACTAGCACTGACACTTGAAACATTGTTATCAGTTCGTTATCACCGAGCTACTTATTCAACCCAATGAATAACTTATTATTATTGTAAAGATAATACTAATTCTGTAATTACCAAGTAATTACGAGGCTCAGGGGTCAACAAATATTATTATTTGTTGGCCTCGTTTCTTAATAATTATTAACTTTAACCCCATTTGTTGCCACGGGTAAGGTAGGATTAGTAATAGTAACAATACCAGTATGTAACTGTTCCACTGCAGGGCTCGTGCCTCTTCTCATACTGAGAAGGCACGAGCATTGATCACCACGTGCGTTACATGCGGGTTGGCGATTTCAAACTTATCTATAATCTATCTATACTAATATAATAAAAAGGAAAGATTTGTATTTTTATATTTTTGTATGTAACGAATAAACTTAAAAACTATTGGACCGATTTCAAGATTTATTTCACCATTGGGAAGTTACGCTATCCCCGGGTGACATAGGCTACTTTTTACCCGACTGCCAAAGAAGGGTAATGTGTTTATCAGTCTATGTATGTATGTATGTATGTTTGTTCCTATGTGGCGTTCTAGATACCAAACGCGTTAGCCGATTTTGATGATTCATACGTCAATCGATTTGTCATAACCCTGCCAGTGTCACTGAACATAGAAAAATGTCTTCTTTGCCCATCGTGTGGGGTATCAAAATTAAGGGTTTTAAGAGGTGATTTCAAAAATGTATAGCACTTATATGTTTAAATATACCTAAATATTAAAAAAATAACTAAAAAGTCACAAATTAAAAAAAAAAATAACAGACCCGACTGCTGCGAAAAAGCGAACTAAAAAGACGTAAACAAGAAGAAAATCATGATGAGCAGTCTGAGGTTACATCTGGTGTTGGTCAGCTAGCTCGCGATATACGTATCCTCCGACTGCACAGCATGATTTTCTTCTTGTTTACGTCTTTTTAGTTCGCTTTCGGGTCTTTTGATTTTTTCAGTTTTCATTTTTTAGTTTATTGAGGTACCTATAACGCCAGAATAGATTACCCGAATATCATGAAACTTGAACATAACCGGTGAAATGAGAGATCTGCGTACCCCTTAAGAGCGTACTGGCGTGATGTTACGTTATGAAATGGTATAAACAATAAACAAACATGCGATTGCAGCAATCCCGAGAGATTTGTCGTTATTTATTGAAGAGTTCTGTTGTATATCTCCGAAATTCTTTATCAAATCTTCACCAAATTAAAATGGGACCAATTTGGGAACATATTCTTTCAAACCAAAAAAAGAATTTTCGAAGTCGGTCCCCAAATGACGAAGATATCGGTGAACATACATAAAAAAAATAAAAAACATACATGAAGTCGAACATAGAACCTCCTCCTTTTTGGTAAGTCGGTTAAAAATGCAATCACTTACTGTGTTCATTAATAGACACACACTCACAACTCGCATGAGATAACATCACGCAAGTATCCCCCGAGGGGTTAACCAGAGACGCCCCTAGTACACCAAAATTTCACAAGAGTCAAAACCCAATCCCAATAACACTGCCCGACTCGGGAATCGAACCCGGGACCTCATGCTCAGCTGTAGCGGTTGCGACCACTAGACCAACGATCCAGTGGCAACACGTAGTACTATATAATTCGACATAATCTAGCATCAAGCATTATTTAGTGATTAACTTATCAGCTGCTAATTGTAAAAATACAACCTTGAAGTTTTGTGGAGTAATTTCCGGAGTTCATTAAATACAAGATAATAGTATAAAAACATGTTTTTTTATTTGACAGGCTCGCGCTTGACCACTATCTCACCTGATGGTAAGCGGTGATGTGGTCGAAGGTGAAGCACGCTTGTCTAGAAGTAACCTATTCACTAGAGACTTAAAGACTCCCAGGTTGTAGCTATCAGGAAACAAAGACTCCGGCAGGGAATTCTACTCCTTAGCTGTACGCATAATGAAAGTATTCCCAAAACATTTAGCGCGTATGGGTGGTATGTCCCTCAAGTTAAAGGGGAAAATCTACAAGTCCGTGATTAGACCTGTCATACTGTATGGATCAGAATGTTGGGCTATGAAAAAGATGGATGAAAGGAGATTGCATGTAGCAGAGATGAGAATGTTGAGATGGATGTGCGGAGTGACGAGAATGGCTAAAGTGAGAAATGAGTATATTAGAGGAAGTTTCAAAATGGCGCCAGTGACAGAAAAGTTGAAAGGAAACCGTTTGTCCTGGTATGGCCATATGATGAGGAGGGATGAAACGCGTGTAACTAAAAGAGTTATCAATATAAATGTGGATGGATGGAGAGGAAGGGGACGGCCATAGAAAAGCTGGATGGACTGTGTGAGGAGTGATATGAAAGAAAAGGGAGTCAGTGATAGCGTGACGGGGGACAGGACGGTGTGGAAGAAGAAAACGTGTTGCGTCGACCACAAGTAACATGGGACAAGGGCAGGAAGATGATGAAGGCCTCCCACTAGCTGGAACGATGCCCAGGTGAAGGTTGCGTGAATCCGCTGGATGCGAGACGCACGGGACCGGTCAATGTGGCGTCGCTTGGGGGAGGATTGTGTTCAGCAGTGGACGTCTTTCGACTGAAATGATGATGGATGCTGGTGGCTGTTAAATTGTCACCTCGAATGTAGGATTGAAGCCTCGTATCCACTAGGCAACTTTTGACGCGCGATATTATACGTCGTCGTCGTCGTATGTTGCCAAGTGGATACGTACCTACACGGGCGGCGGTGTCGTCCGACATCCAAGGCAGTGATGCCAACTTAGCAACTTTATAGCTAGATCTAGCTATTATTTGGTGACAGACAGCTATTATTTAATGAAACTAAACTTTTTAGCTACTTTTTTTAGCAACTTTTCATATCATCATGAGAGGTGAGAAACAATAGACAAAATAATGCAACAGTGGCACATTATACATATTAATAAGTGGCATTCTCAAGAAATAGTTCAATTTTGGGTCGAAGTACCAACATTTAGAAATTCTTCCGGTGACAACATATACCAAGATATAAGTACTCTTGCTTTAACTTGCGTTTCACTGCCACATTCTAATGCAGAATAAATAACCGCAATCTTCCTCATTCATTGTTTTTTTTTTTTTTTTTTTTTTTCAATAACATACACAAGACATTTTTAACTCTCTTGTTGGAATTAATGAAAATAAAAATGATTGTCAGAAATTGACATTTTATTGTAACCTACTTATGTGTGACATTTAACTACTTCTAGCAACTTTTTGAAAATTGTCTAGCAACTGGGTAAAGTTAGCAGTTGGCAACACTGATCCAAGGTGTGTGTGACCCAACTGTATGATTATTAAACTGTGATGATACACGTGTTCCTCATAAACGAGGATTTTTGGTTAGTAACGTTGTTTCGTGTTCATGTTGCGTGCAGCTGGCAACAGCGCGGAACTTTTTACCCGACTGCCGAAGGAGGGTAATGTGTTTATCAGTCTATGTATGTATGTATGTTTGTTCCTATGTGGCGTTCTAGAGACCAAACGCGCTGGCCGATTTTGATGATTCTTACGTCAATCGATTCGTCTTAATCCTGCGAGTGTGGCTGGCTACATTGAAAATGGAAAAAACAAAAATGTCGGATTTTGGGCGCCATTTTGTGGGGTAAAAAATTTTTTTTTTCTTCCAAACCTATCGTATGGGGTATCAAAATAAAGGATTTTAAGAGGCAATTTCAAAAATATATAACACTTATATGTTTAAATGTACCTAATTCTAAAAAAAAATTACTAAAATGTTGTAAATAAAAAAAGTTAATTAAAAAAATCAAAAAACCCGACTGCTTGAAAAGCAAACTAAAAAGACGTAAACAAGAAGAAAATCATGCTGTGCTCTGGTTTTTGTCCGCCAGCTCGCGAATATGTATCCTCCGACTGCACAGCATGATTTTCTTCTTGTTTACGTCTTTTTAGTTTGCTTTTCAAGCAGTCGGGTTTTTTGATTTTTTTAATTAACTTTTTTGTGGATACGAAGCTAGCCTCGCGAGCCGGTCGACCACTGTCCACTGCGCCACCGTAAGAAAATATATCTTTAGTGTCAGTTGCAAATTCAGTTCTCCCAGGCATTAAACATCATACACGCGACGCGTAGATGAGTTCTAGAAACACATTATTACCTATACTTTACAATAATGACAGATTTCCGGCGACTTACGAGAGCTCCCATAGAATAGGAATAAACAGAAGCGATACTGTTCTTTGAAACTCACACTCAAAGCATTTATTTACAAGCTTTTATTGAACATCGATTTGTTATTGAATTCCGTGTAAAATTTACATTTTCATATTTATTGATCATAAAAATTTTATGTTCTTTTTTAATCAACTCTCCTAAGAACAAAGTTATAGAATATTTGGCTCTTAATTCACATTTCAAAGATTATTTGAACGGATCATTTAACATTGATTCCAATAGATGGCGTGGTTTTAAATTTCTGAGGCATGCCACTAAATTTTAGAGAGAGAGAGAGAGAGAGATATTTATTTGCTTAAACATGGGTAACACATACAAGCATGCGAGATAACAAAAAATAACTAAAGATTCCGACATGTTTGCCACATGCTATGGCGTGCAAATATTATGCAAGTTAAGTTTAATTATAAATGAATTACATAATTATCAATGACAACAATAAAAACAAAAGTGAAAATCAATAACAATTATCTCTAAATATCAATACAATTAAAATCCATGAAAAAAATATAAATTAAATGACAAAATGAAAATAGTGTATGTCAAATCAATGTAATAATGATCAAATACAAAATGGCAACAACGCATCACTATCAAAACTATGCAAAAAATATAAATCAAATGTCAAAATAATACATGTCAAATATAAAAATTAATCAAATGTCGAAATGAAAATATCAATCACATGTCAAATATAAAAATTAATCAAATGTCAAAATGAAAATATCAATCACATGTCAAATATAAAAATTAATCAAATGTCAAAATTAAAATATCAATCAAATGTCAAATAGAAATAATGTAAAGATTATATAAAAATTTCAATAAAATGTCAAACAAAATTTAATATTAGATTAGATTAGATTTCTGTATTTATTTAAACATAGTATACATATGCAGGATATTACATTGAATTAAAATTCAATATTCATATAAATTTATTATTATTGTCAGGAAAAGATAAAACTATTCAATCAAAAAATACTTTTTCAGCTAAAAATTCGGAGACACTATAGTATGCTTTTTGCGAAAGAAACACCTTCAACTGACGCTTGAATGCCTTACCATTTAGCTCCTTCCAACGTTTAGGCAATATGTTAAATATAGTAGGCGCCATGCAGACGATACTTTTGCGCATGAGTGCCGTTTTTGCTGAATAGCCTTGAAGAACGGTCATATCCCGTCTATTACGCGGTACTACGTCCTGTAGACGTGGAAACAAATTGGGGTTTGTTTTAACAAAAATTGCGGTTTCGAGGATATACAGACTAGGAAGAGTTAATATCTTGTACCTTTTAAAATATGGTTTACATGTATCGACCGTTTTTAGCCCGAACATGGATCTAATGCATCTCTTTTGGGCCTTAAATGCCGTGTTAACGTCTGTAGAGTTTCCCCAAAATATGATACCGTATCTTAGGTGAGACGCAACTAAGCCATGGTAGGCTGCAATCAAAGTATCTACATTCACAACTGCAGCTAGAGAGTGCAACGCGAATGCAGTACTACAAATTTTTTTGCAAAGGTTCTCGATTTGTGATTTCCAGTCAAGCCTTTTATCAATTATTAGTCCAAGGAATTTAGTAGTATTTACGATTTCAACAATTTTATTATCTATATTTATGTCCATATTTTCTACAGTCAATCTTTGGCTAAAATGTATGATTTTAGTTTTGTCTAAATTAATCTTTAAGTTATTGTTGTTTAACCATTCTATTATAGATGTCAAGGTATTGTGAATGTCAAGTTTATATTGAATCATGTCATGGTTACTACTAGAAATTGTCACCGTGCTATCGTCTGCAAACAAAGTCATAGGGTGTGGAATTGATTTTGGCAAGTCATTAATGTATAGTGTAAAAAGTGGCGGTCCCAATACACTACCTTGTGGAACACCAAAAATAGTTTGACGTTCATCTGATAAGTATACTTCTTCCTTTTTAGTGGTTATATTAATTCTAGTGATTTCTGTCTTTTGCGTTCTATTGTCTAAATAGGATTTAATTAAATGAAGAACATTGCCTCTTATACCATACTTTTCAAGTTTATTTATTAGAATGTCATGATTAACGTAGTCAAATGCTTGAGTCATGTCGCAGAAGATAGCACATACAGGTGTTTTTTTATCCACTTTTGTCAAAACAGTGTACAAAAAATCGTAAATCGCCATATTTATAGTCTTATTTTCGCGAAAACCCTTTTGCTCATTACACAATATATTATTTTTCTCTATGAAACCGTTTAATTCTTTTTGAATGAATTTCTCAAATATTTTCGAGAAGATAGGAATCAGAGAAATAGGCCTGTAAAATTCCATGAGCTCTCTATCTTCTTTCTTAAACACTGGTTTAACGATCGCTATTTTTAGTGCGTCAGGAAACGTGCCATCTACAATACACAGATTTATAATATGAGACAAATGGTCGCATATTTCAGGTGCTACAGCTTTTATTACTTTGGTTGATATGCCATCGTATCCCACGCTATTTGTGTTTTTTAAGGCCATAATAATAGTCTGTACCTGTTGTGGTAAACAGGGCGACATAAACATCGAGTTTTTGTTGTTTAAGATGGACCGTGCAGTTTCATAATTGGACTGGGTGGGTTTTATTTTATTAATAAAATAGTCATTGAATTGATTAGCAATTTGGTTCGCATCCGTAATTTTGTCATTATTAATTTTAATTTTAGAAATATAATTTTTAGGTACATTAAATTTACCTTGATTTATTATTTGCCAGACGGTTTTACTTTTATTGTGTGATGTTTTGATTTTGTAGTTATTTTGTGAACGCTGTGTCAGAGTCATAACTTTTCTAAAACGCTTAGAGTATTCTTTAAAGCGAGTTCTATTTAATTTATTCGATTTCATTCTGTAGGTCCACAAAAGCTGACGTTTTTTTCTACTACAGGATTTAATACCTTTAGATATCCACCTTGGCTTTGTTATTACATTTACTGCAATCATGGTCCTAGGAAAACAGAGGTTGTAGAAAAAAGAAAATATTTCATAAAATTTGTTGTATGCAATGTTCGGGTCATCCGTTTCATATATTTCGGAGAAATACATTTTGCTCATACAATATTTAAATTTAGATGTATTTTCCTTGCTGTAATTGCGTCTGATAGCACCGTATTTGTCGATCGTACATATCTTATTTACCGGGCATTTTAAAATCTGGGCTGTGTGGTCTGAAAGTGCAAACTCTAAGACTTCTGATTTACACCGTTTGTTATAATTATGCGCAAAATTATCGATACATGTTTGACTTGCCGTTCGAGTAGGTTGATTTATTGCTAGTTTTAGGTTGAAGCTAAGTAGAAGGCACTCAAACTCCATCGACTGATAATTCCTTTTTAATACGTCTATATTGAAATCGCCGGCTATTACAATATTTTGAAAGGCATTCTTTGATAATTCATGTAAGACTAATTCGAACTGATTAAAGAAACTATTAAGATTGTTAGTATTTGGAATTCTGTAAACACATACAAAAGCAGTCTTGTACTTGGTGAGCTCAATGGCACAGCATTCAAAAGTCCCTGTTATGTTTATGTATTGTTTAATTTGTATTGTAACACATTTTAGTACAATGAAACTGTAAAAACGTGCAAAAGAATACTATAAAACAAATCGTCAATTTATTGAAAGAAAAAAATAGTCACGAACCGAGAAAACCCTTTTACTTGCAAGTCGCTGCTAACACCATCTCCAGCCGTGGAACGTCACCGAACGCGATAGAAGTACTTATAAAAATAATCATCATCAGACGAAAAACTATAGTTTCATCGGCATCTGTATACTAGTATTATATTATCTGTGACCATACCATATTTTTCATGGAGTGACTGCCAATCAGACCCACACAGATACCCCTTGATCAAACCGATGTCAGATCTCAGGCTTCTGACTACCCGTAACGACTGTCAAAGATATTCAAATGACAGCTGGGACCAACTAATATGCTTGCCGAAGCACGGGGGAAACTCGCTAAGTATGGTTACCCATCCACGGATTGACCTCGGCAAGCGTTGCTTAACCTTGAAGATCGACACGTGCGGCTGTTGTAATTTGTTGTAGTTTGAGTATACAAGCTTCCAGTGCATGATAACTAATAGATTAGATACGATAGGATAGGTGGACTCTTTTTCCGCACTTAGATTATTAGTGACAGATGTATACAAGTCATATACATCTGTCCCTTACACACTCTCAAAATAACCTTACTCTAAGAGCTTATGGTCACCCCCCAGGCCACCTCTCTGTGAGAGAGAATGGGCCATAACCATTGAGATAGAAAATTCATGGAGGCGCCGCGATGTTCTATACATACATTAGCTTATACTAATATGAGTGAAATACGATACAGAATATGAAACATCGTTTTGTTTCATTCTTTCTAATGTAGTAATCGTATTTGACAAAAGAGACAACAATATTTCAGTTTAGATTAAGCACTGGCGTGGCCGCACATGAGACAGCAATAGTTAGTTCTGGTGTTACAACAAGAACAAGAACACTACAACCCACCATCGCACTGACACTTATTATCTATAAATAACCCAAATTCCTTGTCTCAATTAACACATAATACCACGAAATCACAGAAAATCAAACAAACCCGAGTTTGTTTGTCAAACCTGCCATTGTATTAGAGTTTGACAAACAACAGAAACCGGCCACGGTGACAAAGACAAAAAATAATCTTTTGTCCTTATTATTTACATGGAGCTGCCAATTAGCCATCTCGCTCTATCAATCAAGCTCATTTTAAGGCTTAATCTATATGTAATTTATCTAAGCCATATTAGGTGACGTGTTGACAAACGACAACACGTTTTTTTTGTAGGAATTTCCAATCCATACTATTTAATATGTCTATGGCCATAAACCACCACGCGGGCACAGTGCATGTTGGTGGATGTCACATATCTTTGAATTTTTGGTTCTAAGACATGCCGGTTTCCTCACGATGTTTTCCTTCACCGTTTTGAGAGCAGTGATGATGAAATAATTTACACGAAGTAAAGCGCCTGCCTGGGTCCGAACCCACGACCTTCAACTTGTAAATCTCGGCAGTCACTACTGGACCACTACTAATAGATATTATAACAGGTACGTGGGTGCAAATACTGTGACCTTTGCGACATCCTGAATGGCAGATAATAAGTATAAGATGGCTAGCATCCGATGATTACGTCATATTGCGAACTAGCTGTCCCACGCGGCTTCGCTCTCGTCAACTGGCTAGCTACCTACCCATCTACCCTACTCATACATTATTGTTGCGCAGCGCACGCAACGGAAGCTCTCAAAAAGGAATAATTTTGCCTGTTTTTGCAACATTTTTCATTTATGCTCCGCTCCTATTGGTCGTAGCGTGATGTTATATAGCCTATAACCTTCCTCGATTAATGGACTATCCAACTCAAAAAGAATTTTTCAATTCCAACCAGTAGTTCCTGAAATTAGCGCGTTAAAAAAAACAGACTCTTCAGCTTTATAATATTAGTATAGATAATATGTCGTGGTGGCGTAGTGGCTGAGACAACACCTCTTGTGCTCAAGGTCGTGGGTTCGAATCCGGGCAAGTATCAAAATGTGACTTGGGCTTCGCTGACAACGGTGATAGAAAACATCGTGGGAACAACTTGTATTCGGTATTGGGTAATTAATTAAGAAAGGGTACGTCCTCCACCCCATGAGTTAAATTCACATATCCTTTCCATGACCGAGTATATTACGCAATACGAAAGTCGTTATTACCCGACTACGGTGGGTTATGTTTTTGACCGGCATGTATGTATGTTCATCTCTTCCCTCATAATTACTAAACTACTTACTTAATAATTTGACAAATGACGTGTCGTTGCTGATTTTAGGCTGTGGGACGTCACATTAAATTGAATATGGCGCTCTTTAGGGGGCACGATGTCAAGAAAAAAAATTACTTTGCAGAATGTATGTACGACCACGGTTATCCTCTGTCTGTCTGTACTCCGCGGTCTGTCTGTCTGTCTGTCCAACAGCTCACAATGTTAGGACCCATTAATATTAATTCTTATTTTTATCCGTGGTGCTAGGCAACTGGGCTTATCCCAGTTGTAAACGACCCTTTGTGCCTAGTGGCCTTGTTTGTTCTGTCTCCTGCTTGATGTGGAGGGAAGTGGAAAATTTATGGTTTTTCCTACTCCTCCGTTATTCTTTTCTGATTAATTTCGTTGCGGGATCCAAGACAGTTAAATTCATTCTCCGGGACTTCGCCGAGCTTCATTGCCTCGGCGCTTTTCTGGTGGTCGCCACTGTTGATTCTGGCTTTCAGGAGTTGCAGTGGTTTGGGAATAGTGCGGTGGGATTGTCTGTCTGTCCATCTGTCACCAGGCTGTATCTCATGAACCGTGATAGCTAGACAGTCGAAATTTTCACAGATGATGTATTTCTGTTGCCGCTATAACAATTAATACTAAAAATAGAATAAAAAAAATATTTAAGTAGGGTTCCCATACAACAAACGTGATTTTTTTGCCGTTTTTGGCGATAATGGTACGGAACCCTCCGTGCGCGAGTCCGACTTGCACTAGGCCGGTTTTTTTTTACAATGTGTCGTCACCCTTACGTATTCTAAATTCACTTATGTAATTAAGTTGCTGGTCAAACAATAACTACAGTTTTATATACTAGCTTATCCCCGCCTATAATAATATATAAGTAACCTATTCACTCTTGACTTAAAGAGCTGGGTTGTAGCTATCAGGAAACACAGACTCCGGCTGGGAATGCCATTCCATAGCTGTACGCACAATGAGGTATTCCCAAAAAGTTTAGTGCGAATGGGTGGGATGTCCAGCCACGTACCGATGGCGTATCGCCGTACGTCTTGTAGTCCGACGATGGAACGGACGGAATTAGATCATGCAATTCTACATCGCACACTCCCCGAAATGTAACCGATAAAAAACCGACAATCGGGCAATTCGGCGACGATATTCAAGGCGCCGGAGCTTTGACTCGACCAGTGCGTCATTGCCGATGAGCTTCTTAGCCCGCGTTTCGATTCAGTGGCGGCCTTAGAGGTTGGCGAACAGGGCAATCGCACAGGGCCTCGCTCTTGCAGGGGCCTTGCGCTACAACCCAAAAGGCTTACAATTTTATCCTTAGCAAACAATACAATAAAGTTGGTCGGTTAAGTATTTCATAGTAAAGTATTAATAATCAAACTAATATTATAAAGGCGAAAGTATGTGAGTTTGTAAGTGTGTGTTTGTATGTTTGTTACTTCTTCACGCTCAAACGGCTTGACGGATCTTGATGAAATTTGGCACAGATATAGATTTCAGTCTGGAATAGTACATAGGATACTTTTTATCCCGGAAAAATGTTCCCTTGGGCTAATTTTCGTCATTCCCGCGGGCGAAGCCGCTGGCAGAACCTAGTTAATAATAAAAACAATAGTGCCAAGTTTTCAATTTCTCATATATGTAAAAAGGACAAGGGCCTCGCAAATATCTGCCGCCCGCCCGGAGCCTCGCAGAGGTTAAAGCCGCCCCTGTTTCGATTGACACAAGCTAGTATTTGGCAGATCCGTCCCAGGGAATTAAATCGGTACTTCTAGAGATTACCCTTGGCAAAGACATTAGCAACTTTCCTCGTTAACTAATTTGAATATGGAATTTGTCAAAAAAACAACTGCGAACATCACTGGCTGCCAATTTCATATAGTTACGACCTTGTAGGAGGAAAATTAAATGAAATCATTCGGAAAAACCGTAAATGCTAAAATTGTTCGGCTGCCACGACACCCCGTGGCTGTGCCAAATTGAATTCAAATAAAACTTTCTGGTAATTTTACTTTTGTTCCGAAAAATATGCTAAGGAGTGGCATTCCCTGCCGGAGTCTGTGTTTCCTGATAGCTACAACCTGAGAGTCTTTAAGTCAAGAGTGAATAGGTTGCTTCTAGACAAGCGTGCTTCACCGTCGACCACATCATCGCTTACCGTCAGGTGAGATAGTGATCAAACGCGAGCCTATTGATAGTAAAAAATATATAAATTATTTTGATCCGTAATATGTTTGAATTGCAAACAAAATAAAATAAAACTACAGGGTTCATAGGGCGTCATAAAATTAAATTATTAAATTAATTATTACAAACCATATCCGCAGGAAAGACATTTATGAATTGAGAATTTGAAGTTGAGAGAATCCGTGTAAGTACCAATGTAAGTATTGCAATGGAAGGCCTCCCACCAGGTGGACCGATGACCAGGTTAAGACTGTGGGAACCGGTGAATGCGAAACGCACCAATCATTGTGGCGACGCTTGGGGAGGGCCTATGTCCAGCAGTGGACGTCTTTCGGCAAAAACGATGATATACGTAAGGACGATGCATCCAGTATAGCACTCAAAATTTGGCATTAAATAATGAAAATTCCATTCTGAAACCAGTCCTGTG
Organism: Anorthoa munda; assembly: GCA_945859665.1. Lineage (NCBI taxonomy): Eukaryota > Metazoa > Arthropoda > Insecta > Lepidoptera > Noctuidae > Anorthoa > Anorthoa munda. The sequence continues at coordinate 1,259,775 of OX243919.1, read as the reverse complement.
AGCTAGCAGAATACCTATGTTTATAAGTCAAGTATAATATTAACTCTGTATGTGATATTCTAGATAGATATGAAACACAAAATTACAGTTTGTGGAAATATTTCTAGGGCGTGGTGATATCATCGTTAAACAAAGGAATGCTTATTTCTATTGAAGCCGTGTTCTATTATTCGTGGAAAGGATAGAAAACATAAAAATAATAGAAATGACGAATATTCCACGCACCACAATAAAGCTGTACGTATATAATCAATACATCTAATATATAAAATTCTCGTGTCACAGTTTTCGTTGCCATACTCCTCCGAAACGGCTTGACCGATTCTCATGAAATTTTGTGAGCATATTGAGTAGGTCTGAGAATCGGCTAACATCTATTTTTCATACCCCTAAGTGGGTAGGGTAGGGTAGGGTAGGGTAGGGTAGGGTAAGTAGGGTAGGTAGGGTAGGGTAGGTAGGGTAGGGTAGGGTAGGTAGGGTAGGGTAGGTAGGGTAGGGTAGGGTAGGGTAGGGTAGGGTAGGGTAGGTAGTTAGGGTAGGGTAGGTAGGGTAGGTAGGGTAGGGTAGGGTAGGGTAGGGTAGGGTAGGGTAGGGTAGATAGGGTAGGTACCTACCCTGGTAGTGTAGGGTTGTTAGGGTAGGGTAGGTAGGGTAGATGAATGTTTGGTGTTTTTCTGGCAAAACAAAGTTTGCCGGGTCAGCTAGTATTATAATAAATCTGTAGATCGGATCGGATCTGATTGCTACATGTCTGCGACTAGGTACTCCCAGCGGAGCTCCACATCGCTGTCAATGTGGTGAAGCAGTCGACCGCCTCGGACACCATGGCCTATCCTGCAGTAGGAGCGCTGGTCGGATAGCACGGCACGCCAGCATTACTGACATCATACGTCGAGCTCTTGTCACCGCCGGGGTGCCAGCGGTTTTAGAACCCAATAGCTTGGCACGCGACGATGGGAAGAAACCGGATGGGATTACCATAATGCCATGGAAGTTGGGTAGGCCTTTGCACGGCATCTTCTTAGCACGGCGGGCTTTGCTGGGGCAGCTGCTGCTGGTGCAGAAAACCTCAAACGGCGCAAATATAACAACCTTATTGGCAGTTATATGTTTGAGCCGTTTGGGGTTGAGACATTAGGTCCATGGGGTCCGAGTGCTCATCGAGTGTTTCGAGACATAAGTAAACGGTTAGTCGACTGTTCGCGTGACCAGAGGGCTGGCCTTTTCTTCAGCCAGACAATGCTGCCAGCGTTCTGGGCACGTTTCCCATTGACATCGATGTGGACGAATTTTTTGATGCGCTATGAGCCATTTTCCCTCTCCCTTTTGTATGTAAGTTTGTTTTGTTATTGGTCATAAAATTAGGAATAGTCAGTTGTACATATTAAAAATTTAAATAAATTAAAAAAAAAATATCTGTAGAAAAGTCATATTTGTACTAGAAAAAAAAATTGGTATTTAGGTAGGGTAGGTATAGACAGGTAAGTAGGAGTAGGGTAGGTTTGGCAGGTAAGTAGGGTAGGGTAGGCAGTTGACGGGAGCGAAGTCGCGGGCACAACCAGTTCATACTAATTGCAGTCATCATCATCTTCCTGCCCTTATCCCATGTTACTCGTGGTCAGCGCAACACGTTTTCTTCTTCCACATCCACACCGTCCTGTCCCCCGGCACGCTATCACTGACTCTCTTTTCTTTCATATCACTCCTTACGCCGTCCATCTATCTGTTCTCTGGCCGTCTCTCCCTCTCCATCCATTCTCATTTACCTATATTCATAACTCTAGTCATCATCATATCAGCCGAAAGACGTCCACTGCTGAACATAGGCCTCCCCCAAGCGTCGCCACATTGACCGGTTCCGCATCCAACGGATCCTTAGTAACCTTTACCAGCCGCCATATTGCGCAATGAATTCGGCAACGCAAAGGACAAAGAGTAAAAAGTTAATTAAAAAAATCAAAAAACCCGACTGCTTAAAAAGCAAACTAAAAAGACGTAAACAAGAAGAAAATCATGCTGTGCAGTCGGAGGATACTTATTCGCGAGCTGGCGGACCAAAACCAGATGTATCCTCCGACTGCACAGCATGATTTTCTTCTTGTTTACGTCTTTTTAGTTTGCTTTTAAGCAGTCGGGTTTTTTGATTTTTTTAAATAACTTTTTTTATTTACAATTTTTTTCCCCACAAAATGGCGCCCAAAATCCGCCATTTTTGTTTTTCCAATTTTAATGTAGCCAGTGACACTCGCAGGATTAAGACAAATCGATTGACGTAAGAATCATCAAAATCGGTCAACGCGTTTGGTCTCTGGAACGCCACATAGGAACAAACATACATACATACATACATAGACTGATAAACACATTACCCTCCTTCGGCAGTCGGGTAAAAATCAACCAATCACATGTGAGATGAAAGACGCGATGTGATTGGTCGATTTTCCATGTCTTTGGCCTTTGCCTTGCCAAATTAATTACGTAATAAGGCTGCAGGCCTCTCTAGTATTAGGTACTAATATTATAAACTAGCTGTTACCCGCGATTTTGTCAGCGCCAAACTCGTAAAAACTATTTTTATTTTTTTTACTTTATCCTTAATTATTTTTCTAAAATAAAATTGGTCTAAGTTACTCCTTGTAACATCAGCTATTTATTTATTTATTTATTTATTAATCACAAAATCCACAGCTTTTAAAAATTGCACATTGCACTTTTTACCCGACTGCCGAAGGAGGGTAATGTGTTTATCAGTCTATGTATGTATGTATGTATGTATGTAAGTATGTATGTATGTATCTATGTTTGTTCCTATGTGGCGTTCTAGAGACCAAACGCGTGGGCCGATTTTGATGGTTCTTACGTCAATCGATTCGTCTTAACCCCGCGAGTGCCACTGGCTACATGAAAATTGGCAAATAGGAAAATGGCGGTTCTTGGGCGCCATATTGTGGGAGCCCAAATTTTTTTTTCTTCCAAACCTATCGTGTGGGGTATCAAAATACAGGATTTTAAGAGGTGATTTTAAAAATATATAACACTTTTATGTTTAAATGTACCTAATTCGAAAAAAAATAACTAAAAAGTTATAAATAAAAAAAGTTTATTCAAAAATCAAAACACCCGACTGCTTGAAAAGCGAACTAAAAAGACTTAAACAAGGAGAAAATCATGCTGTGCAGTCGGAGGATACGTCTGGTTTTGATCAGCCAGCTCGCGAAGATGTATCCTCCGACAGTACAGCATCATTTTCTCCTTGTTTAAGTCTTTTTAGTTCGCTTTTCAAGCAGTCGGGTTTTTTGATTTTTTTAATAAACATTTTTTATTTTAAGGTATGGAAACCTTAACTAGGCATCTGGACTTTTGGGGAAATGACCGGGGAGTAGGCGACTTTGACGTCGATGATCACCATTAGCACGTAGAACCTCGTGACCTCCCAAAAGACCACCCCGGAACCGCCTCTGTGCAATGCCTGTTAGGGCACATCCCTGAGGATACTGGAAAAGCGCCTCCCCTGAGCCTGGCTGTGCACGGCAGCATGTACTGTGCTGATCAATCGAAACCTAGCACCAATCAAGCTACGAGCATTAAGCGATACAAAACAATGATTCAACTTTATACTGTTGATACTGACCAAAGATAAACATTGGACCCAAACGAAGCCGGTGGGGGAAGCTAGTTATAAATAAAGCAGATAACAGTAAATGTTATCGCTTATCTTTCAAAACATTGTGTCAGTATTCTACTATTAGTCCCAGCGCTAGCAAAGAAAACTTGGCTCAAATAAATGTCACTAGATGGCGCGATATGCATCGATTTGTTATTGTATTGTGTGTAAAATTAACATCTTCTAAAATTGTATGTTCTTTTTTAATCAAACAAAATTATGGAATATTTGTCTCTTAATTGACATTTCAAAGATTATTTTACGGATCATTTAAAATTAATTCCAATAGATGGCGCGGTTTTAAATTTCTGAGGCATGCCATTCGATTTTGTATTGTAATACATTTTGGTACAATGAAACTGTAAAAACGTGAAAACAATACTGTATAACAAATCTGAATCTATAGTTCCGTGTACCGGAATTACGGAATATAAAAATACTCGTACGAGTATATATAAAAATATTCATCTTAATCAGACGAAAAACGCTACTTACGTCGGCACGGATTAATTTGTATGGGATGAGGCATCTGTACGCTAGTATTATATTATCTGTGACCATATGAAGAACGAGAGGAGGAGCAGGAGGATTTTTTTAACATATGAAGCATTGAATGTATTAAGTTTCCTACCGTGCCGATATTTTCCTACAAAACACGCAGTATTTAAAACGTCATTGACACCGACACAATGCGACCACTGGCGATTTCACAACAAATAGTAAAACCACACGAGTGTCACAAGACTTAATGACACACTTATACAATGACACCTTCAATTCAATTCGGATATCGGACACAATCGGTTCGAAACTCAATGGTACGCGAGCCGGGGCGAGGTTAAGCCGCAGTCCGCGGTCAGTCCTTGGCTGGGTGACCGTTCACTACTCGCCGAGGTCTCTTCGTGATTTGGGGCGCAAATCAGTTTCGGTTATTATTCTATATCTCTAAATAAGTATAAAGTAATTTATAAACTGTCTCGCGCTTCACCACTATCTCACCTGATGGTAAGCGATGATGTGGTCAACGGTTAAGCACGCTTGCTTAGAAGCTATCTGTTCACTCTTGACTTGAAGACCCCTAGGTTGTAGCCTCTCTCTCCCTAGGTTGCTACTTCAACATAACTGGCTTTTTTTGGTAAGTATACAATTAGGTCTGAAGCGGACCATTGGAAGTTCTTTAATTTCGTTAGGAATCTTATTATTAGGTCTTTACTTATGAAATTGGCGTTTTGAAAGGGAGGAACATATAGTCGTTGTTTTTTTTAATATAATATATTTATTTTATCAAAGTATGTACCATTGCACTTTTGCCATCTCATAGGTAGTTCATTGATCCCTTTACTAAAAAAACCATTCGGACGGGAATCAATAAAATCTTTGAAGGCGCTTTGGACTGCCCCATCGGAGTTTAATTTTTTCCCTTGCAAGTTATTCAAATTTCGAAAAAATGGTAATCTGTTGGAGCAAGGTCCGGGAAGTACGGTGGATGTCTCAGACATTCCAATTGAAACTCCTCTAATTTGGTAGCCGTCTGTTGTGCAGTGTGTGTTGTAGCGTTGTCCTGAAGCAGTAGTGGCCTAGAGCGATTGACCAGCCTCGTCTGTTTAGCAGCTAGCTTTTCCATCATGGTTTGCAGTTGTCTGGCCAGATTTAAGAAAGCTATAGTGAACGACACCGGCACTAGTCCACCAAACGCTAACAAGTAATTTTTTTTGTGTAAATTTTCGCTTGGGGAAGGATTTGGTTGGTTGGCCAGGGTTCAGCCATTGCGATGAGTGTTGCCGATTATTGTACAGGATCCACTTTTCATCAAAGGTAATGATTCGATTTAAAATCCCTTCATTATTGTGCCGGTTGAGTAATGTAACGCAGCAGTCGACGCGAGTTTGTCGGTTTGCTGCACTCAATTCATGAGGTACCCAAGGTGGGGTCAAGCTTTTCCACCTTCCCAATTTGCTTCAAGTGGATTAAAACAGTTTTATCACTAACACCGCAGCCTGCAGCTAACTCGGACGTGGTTTGCGATGGATCCGTTTCTACAATAGCCTTCAATTCTTCATTATCAACACATACGGGGCTTGTTCTGCAGGTCGAAATTTCCAGAACGAAAACGTTGGAACCAAAAACGCACCGACACCGTCGCCATACACATCATTAATTCTTCGAGCCGTTTCTGCAGCACTGGGGCCACGATGGAACTCGTACTCGTAAATAACGCGATATTTCAAGTTTTCCATTTTGTAAACTTACTGGCGCAAAAAAAAAAACAGTATAGAGTAAAAACAAATGAATTACGGTTTTCTAAACACAAAAGCAAATAGCTGTATAAAGAACAATGGCAGGTGCCCATACATTGTTTTAGCTGAGATTAAATTCGAAAGTCTTTAAATGAAAAATATCTGGTTTAACTTAGGGTGATGTTCTGAATTAGTTTGTGCAAGAATTTTTGTTCGAGAATGTAGAGAATAATAGATATTCAGTCATAAACTTTTGTAGGTTATGTCTGGGTAACTTTTAATAATGTGTTTAATATGTAATATTATTCAATTTCGTGTAAGTATAAGGGGAATATCGCATTAGTATTTCTCTTACCTAGTTATTTTAGCATGAAATGTATAGTATACTCTTTGGAAAGAGTATATTTATTTAAACTAAGTGACTTTCTCGTATCAAAAGGTTGTCGTCAACAACCACCAAGCTATATTTTTTTAGACTTGGGTACTAGTCTTTTTGCCAATCATTAATTGAAAGTAATTCATTTATTTCTACTACACTACAATATTATTACCTACCTGCAAGGAACATCTACACTTAGACATAAACTGTATTGTTAACTCATTTACTGCAATAAATACAATAATGATATTATTACTTAATATAGTTACTACTTGTCACTTAGCAGATAAAATATATAATGGCAACACTATGCTAAAGAAATTAACAAAAAATATCAAATAACTTTTTATTTATTATGTTTTTTTTTATCTATTTTGGACCAGGCCTAATTATACTTTAAAAAACATAGACAATTAATAGAATGTCTTTCGTATATAACTCACTTTCAGACGCTCAAATTTAAGTCAGCTAAAATTTCGCCATTGTTCTTTAAAATTGGAATTCCAAACCAAAGAGGAGATATTTGAGATCTAAGTGGCCAGTACGACAAAACGCCAATTTCATAGGTAAGGACCTAATACCTATTAATCTGAATACACATAGGATAGCAACTTCGCCTACATATTAGTTCCGTTTTCATTCTAGGAATTAGTGTATTAGGATATCTAGTTCTGAAATTACATTAATCGACCAATTATTCAAACATTTCAGGGTGAGATTATATAGGATTTATATATATAGATTATATATACGGGTATTTAGCTACACCAGAAGTTCGTCGCGAAGTAACCAGCCGCATCGTGAAGGACAAACAGGAACGGGACAGTTGGCACCCCCTATATGAGCATCAACTCCAAACTGCGCGTCTGAAGAGTCGTAAGAACTTCTTGAGACATACGACCTCCTCGCTCCACACCCTACTCCTCCACACTTCATCACTCCGGCAGAGAATCTGCCCCCTGGAAACGAACTGCAGTGGCCAATCTGGAAATCAC